>CM066733.1:143164420-145564420 GCA_033961575.1 Aselliscus stoliczkanus
CTTACTCATGCTACCAGAGGCTATGGTTTTCACTGCCACCTGTGGAGTGTCGAATGCCTCAGGGACCACGGGGGGCTTGACGGAGTGAAGGGTGGTGGCCACCAAGGGAGTGGAGCTGTGCCTGGGCTTTGCCTTGGGCTCTCCTCCCTGTCACTTCAGCTGTTTTATAAATGAAGCTTCATTAAAAAAGATACTCCTACGTTGAAAATGGCTGATTTCAAAAGTACGCTTTTGTTAAGTGCTGGCTTGGGAAGCCAGTGGCCCCGGTTCGGTCCCACATATGAGGACCAGTGACACTGCCCTCAAGAAAAAAAAAGTACGCTTTTCTGAGAAAGGACGATTCTATTACTCCGATGAACTCAGTGCTAATCTTTTCCATTCTGACGTCTCCACCATTCTCATTTATAGTCAGCCTCTAACAGCTGTTCCTGCTGATGGCTGTGTGAGGCGAACAAATTCCGCCTAAAATACTTGCAACTGTAAAACCTAAACTACATGTCTCCTATGTCCTTTTATTTACGCAATAAAAACCAACACTGGAGTGTTGGGAACTATTAGGCCTGTAAGGAAAAGAATTGACCAGGTAGCCCTCCCCTCAGAGTCACAAAGCAGCAGGATCTGAAATGTCTCAGCTGCGGGCTGAGTACAGAGCAATTACTGAGGGAGAGCGATGGGAGGGCGGCACATCTTGGTTGCTTTCCTGTCCTCACAGTCAGGAAGCAGTTGATAGGAAATTTCAGAAAACTTGCTTCTTTCAGATGGGAAAGGAGTCTGAAGTGAAGTGGGCCCAGGTGAACTCAGGGCCACTGTGGATGGCTCTGTAGTTTCCTGTGGTGCCCCTACCATAACCCCATTATAGCAAGATGAGGAACAGTAGGAAAGGGTTGTCCTAACACTTGAAAACTATTTTGAAAAATGCTCAGTGTTGATAGTTTTTAGCAGCCGTTGGAATCCCATCGAGTAGCCTGTGTTTGTTTAAATGTTTGTTGAGTACCTGCTAAAGCAAAGCTTTTAAAACGGCAGGTTGCAACACATTAGGTGTATAATTGTTTTAGAAGGCCACAGACAGCAGTTTTGTAAGGTAAAGTAGAATAGAAAGAATCGGGGTGCATTTCCTTGGTAAGATTAGTATTGTTAGTATTATTAACTTGTGATCTGTGTTTCAGTTGTGTCTGTGTGTCCTGGATGCTGAGTGTAAAATGTGTTTTCTTACTGTAGATAGTGATTAAAAAATGAGTTTGGGCGCCATTACGGGACTAGACCAGGACTAGATGAGGCAGGTGAGCAGGCAGGGTGCAGACTGAGGAGGTGCTGACTATCAGGTACCAGCTGCACTGATGTGACTCTGAGCTGTCACCTCCACCACGCTCCGTAAGTGCCTTGCCGGCCTCACCCTAACCCTAATTCTGATGCTCATTTTGGGGATCTCAAAATTTGACCCATGAGCCTTGCCACTCAAAGTTTGGGAGATTGTGGTTCTCCCCAAATCCTGGTATTACAACAGACTCGTTCAAGATGGGTTTCAGTGGCCACCTACCGCACCGTGACTCCTTAGTTCCAGAAAACTTGTAGGTCCTGAAGGTTTTCCGTTTCTGTTAATAACCTTTCCATGTCCAGACATTTTCAGTGAATTAGTTCTCCTCCAAACTCCCGGATTGGTATGGATTTTACACACATCACTGGCAGACTTTTTAATGCTCCAAAAAATGCACCTGTGCCTGCTGAGGAATTAGATTAAAGATGGTTCACCTCAAGGTCAATTCAGGGATCTCTTTCCATTGTAAACAGAATGTGAACATGGAGTGTATACATATAGTTTATACTGAGAGTGACAGGTAAGGCTGTATTTCTAAAATTGACACTACAGTGGTTTTAGGAACTTTTTTTTTGACTGGTTTTTATAAACTTCAGGTTTAATGTATATGCTTTCTGAAGAGGAATTTCCCTTTTCTGTTTTCTCCGTGATGATTTTTCTGTTACTGAAAACTGGGATCATCGTCAGTATATTCAGCAGTAACACCAGGCTAACGATCTCCTTGTAACACTGAAATAATAACCTAATAGGGCCTAATAGTGTTAGCCTGGCGTGTGGCCAGGTCTGAGGCTTCACATTATTACACACGTGGGAGGACTAATGCCATTTGACCGTGTCTCTACTTTGCCAACTGCAAAATACTTCACGTGTTGGTTTGTGTCTTATCAGAAAGGATGGGCTCATTAATATAAAGTCTGATTGAGGAGGCTACTGTTCTTATCCATCAGTCTTTAGTGTCTGGAATTATGCTTGACATGAAACCTTTAATATTATCAGTTTGAAATTAAGAGCAAAATTGATATAAAACTGTGAAATCATGAAGGAATCTGGTTTTCTGTCTGCTGATAATGGCCCAACCACTCCTAATGTGACAGTGCCTTAGGCCTTTTCTTTTATTCCTTTTCTCTCATTTATGCAGCATGCACAGAGATTTTTTTCAGAGAATGTCTTTCATTTACCCCAAAATGTCCGTGTTTTTTTCTTAGAGTTGGCACTTTACATACCCTTTCTTCTTCTCCGAATCAAATAAGCCCACTACCCAATTTCTCCCTGCTGCCTTTTTATTGAAATATTTATATATTACTGACTGGGGAGATGTCAGAATTTTAAATTAAAATACTTAATTACAAATATTTACCGAAACAACAGACTAGGAAGAAAACCTTTACTTATAAGATAGTGACTTTTCAGAGATCAGAGCCAGCCATTTCTTTGCACCTTCCAAACCTGATGTGGGTTAAATATTTTTATCTTGTTCTATAGGCCTAAAGTACTAGAATTTCTTGGTTCATATGTTTTATCATCTGGGATATTTCTTTCAGCTTCAGCCCAGTGTCAAAGCACACACCAAACATGGTATTAACCAAAAATGTATCAACAGTTGGAGGTGGGGATGAGAGAGAGAGAAGCTAAGCATTTAGCACAGTGCCTAATCCGTAGCTAGTAATTCTCAGTAAAGCTTATCAGGCAGTTGGAGCAGTTAATATCAGTCAACAATTGTCAAATAAGTAGATTATGTGTGGTTGATAGTTTCATTATTAGCCTGACAGTTTATTTCAATCAGGGCACTTGCTTCACTGATAATTAGAACCATGTCAGTATTTTATAGATTGTCTCAGGCAAATGACTCACTTAAGCCGTGTTCCCTTATTTATACTAAGGTCGGTTGATTCTAGGATTCATTTATTTTGCATACATGAACAACACACTAAGATAGGAGGGCTTGGACTAAGGTGGAGTTTGAGAAGTCAGTGGTCCCAAGTGAACCTTAGAGGGCCCCACTTATATGCCCTGTCTGAGAACTCGGTCTACCTCCTCTTGCAAACATGACCTTAGGAAATTGTACTCACTAGTCAGAGACCCTATCAGTGTGATTTCTAAATGGTGGACGATCAACCTTCTTTCATACTAATGGCGCCTTGGAACAGACATTAGGCCTAGATTTATTTTACTGCCTGACACCGCATCTTTCCTTACCACATAACTCAGTTTCTGTCTCCCTGAGTCGTTTCTTAAGACCAAGAATTCTTTCTAAAAATAAAAACAGGGCCATCATCACCCTGTATAATACCATAATAACCCTGTATAATAACCCAACGTCATAAAAGGGTGATTTTCTATCCTTAGTGTATGTAATTCGACAATGGGATCTAGGAGTTAGAGATCTTAATTATGGTAGCACACCTTTATACATCCATTTGATTGATGTGCCTTTTAAGATGTGATTGTAAAATATTTCCTTGTCTTCACAGGCAAGACTCGGAAACCTGGCCTTCTCTCTGCCAAGTCATCAACTGAGTCCAGCCTGAAGTCTTTCAACAGGAATCAGCTGGGCAACTACCCAACCTTGCCTTTACCGAAGTTGGGGGATGCGCTGAAGCAGGGGGAGGAGGGAAGGCTGGGCGGCGGTTTGGCCCCTCACGCTTCCAAGCGCTGTGACCAGCCCTGTGGGACTGGTTTGAACAAAAACCGGAGGAGCCTCCCTGTTTCCATGTGTCGGAGCTGTGAGACGCTGGAGGGCCCCCAGCCTGTGGAGACTTGGCCCCGATCCCATTCTCTGGATGACCTTCAAGGAGAACCTGATGCTGGAAAAGACGTGCCTCGTGCGGTGACAGAACCCTCCCCTCAGACTGCACCGGAAGTGCCACAAAAGACAACCCCCTGCGTCACAAAGGTTCACAGCCCCAAACGAGATTCTGCCGTTGACAATGCGTTGCTACTGACCCAAAGCAAGAGATTTTCTGAACCTCAGAAAATGACTACTAAGAAACTAGGGGGCTCCATAGCAGCCTCTTCACGTGGCGTGACACCTCCGCCATGTTTGCCCAAAAACTATGATGCTCAGCCTCCCGGAGTTAGACACAGTTTAACAAGGACTCTTCTCGAGGGTCACAGAAAGGGACTCGGTTTTGAAGGAACACATCACCCCCCAGGCACCAAAGAGGGTGAGCAGAGGGGCGCTGAGGCCAGAACGCAGGCCAAACATCCTGCCCAGCCGCCACCTGTTCCAGCCAAGAAGAGCAGGGAGCGCCTGGCCAACGGCCTCCACTCGGGTCCTCCTGCCCTCGACGCACCGGGCCTGCCTCTGAAGAAGGGCAGCCCCAGTGGCCCCAGTGACTGTCATCCCCCTCAGGCTTCTAGGCCTCCCTCAGGGCAGGAGCCGGGCAGCCCACCCCCCACCAGGCCACCGCCCTGGCTCTCAGAGCTGCCGGAGAACACAAGCCTCCAGGAACATGGCGTGAAGCTGGGCCCGGCTCTGACCAGGAAGATCTCCTGCACTCGGGGAGTCGATCTGGAAATGCTCGCTGAAGACAAGTTACGAGCCGAAGGCATCGATCTCACCGAGGAACCATATTCTGATAAGGTACCAATGGCCCTGTCCCCATGTCATGGGCCTGTGCTTTGATAAGTAAGGCATCCAGGTGAGAGGAACACCAGTTGCCCCTGGAGGCAGAGGCCAGCCTGGAGGCAGGGGCTGTTCTGGCCCTGAGAGCATGGGGTGGCCCCCAGCAGGGCCTCTGCTGCTTGTGCTGGGCTGCTGGGCGGTTGGATGAATGGGGGTGGGGAGGTGAAGGGTGGTGGTGAAGAGTCCGGATGAAATGCAAATACAGCTTTGGATATGCTTCTCCTTTTTCTTTCATCTTTTCCCCTTTTTGTTTTGCTTGTCTGTTCTTAAGTTTTGGCAGCCATGCTTTGCAGGGAGAACTATCAGTCAGTACTAGAATAGGTTCCTGAAACACATGGTTTCGTGGACAGGACAGATCTGAGTTCCAGTTTTCATGTCCTAACATGCGTGTTGTTAGACATGAACAAATCCTCACTGCATTCTCCTGTATGTAAAATGGAAATAATAACCTGCCTGCCTACCTCTTGGAGGTATTATTAGGAACAAATGTGGACATACTTTGAAGGCATGTAAAGCCCTAATCAGATACAATAATTGCACAGTTATCTGTATGGGTAACTGGGTTAGGAGCGCAGACGATTATATGAAAATCCCATTGTACTCAAAACATTGATATCGATGAAGAAAACTCATTCTGCATTTAAAAACCACAACAAAAGAATAGGTCTAATACCCCAATGTCTTTAAAGACAAATGAGACTAGATGTAGCAGTATGTTGCTCATGGCAATGAAAGCTCTGTCATAATACAATCCTGGGAGTCCTGTTACAAAATTCTGTGACCGTGTGAATGCCTTCCAGTAAGATCCTGCCCTTCATCCTCCTTAATATCCAGGGAATAGACCCCTTTGAATGGAAAGGCGTGAGAATTATCTACAGGAAATGCTGGCCTGGTGATGTGGGCAGAACAGCTCTGACGAGATGAGGCACACGTAGTAGACAGTCTCTAGAGCTGAAGTTTGCTCTCCTTCCCTGCAGTTCAGGAGCCTGTCTTCTGTAACATTTTGCGAAATGATCAGGAAGAGTGAGGTGAGGGCATTGGCCCCCCAACGTATAGGATGGTTGTGTTCTGCTTTAATTATGTTGCAAAACATTTTCCTGGAGCTTATGACTGCCTGAAAGATAAAGATGTAAAAGTAGTCCCTCTAAAACATGCTGACCAAGAAGAAATTACATTCACCTCAAATTAAAACATTTGATGATGTTTTTCCAGTAGCTCCATGGCTCACCCTACCTTATGTCTGTTGTTCTGGAGAAAGAAAAAAGATCCTTGCAACAACCCCTGATACCACGTTTCTGTTCTCCCTCGCAGCATGGCCGCTGTGGGATTCCTGAAGCCCTGGTTCAGAGATACGCAGAAGACTTGGATCAGCCCGAGAGGGATGTGGCCACCAGCATGGACCAGATCCGCGTGAAACTGCTTCGAAAGCAGCACCGCATGGCGGTGAGCAGCTGGCACTTCCCGTCTTGCCTCCCCTGCTCTTTGAGTCCTTTTAGTTACTGAGCTTTTTAAAGGTCACGCTGGCAACCGGTAACCCGCTAGCCCACTGTTCATTATACCAATGGAAGGGAGACTCCTGGGGGAAGGCAATACCTCTTCAGCCTGCAAGGTTTGAAAAATACAGTTTTGGGAAGAAAAAGATAAAAATTGCCCATAATCCCAGCACTACGAAAATGTTATGTTAGTCTAGTCATTTCTCTGCAAGAATGCAATAGTAAGTCCATGGTTTTGAAACCTGATTGTTTTCCCTTGTCAGAGCATCAATCTATTTCTCTGTTCCTAAAAAATTCTTTTATATGATCAACATTTCAAAGGGTTCTAGTAGGTGAATGTGACCTAGTGTAGCCAGTCCGTATCGGTGAAACATTTAGCTTTTTCCCAAGTTTTAAAACTGATGTGGTGATAAATCTTTGTAGACGTCCAAGGTTAATTTCTGAGGATACTTTCCTATAAGAGGGTTTGCTTCATCAAGACTGCACAGAATCTTGGGGAATTACATTTGGTAGTAAATTACCTTTCTGAAAGGTGTAGTGCTTAGTCTTCCCAGAAGTCCACTATAAATGTCCATTTCCGTGCCCTGCCCAACACTTGATATTATCATATTTTAGATTCTTTATTAACTGTATTGATAAAATGTTCATCTTCCAGTTGTTAATGTAGGTTCCAAATATAGTAGAAAATCTACTTTATCAACAAACACCCTACCCACTGAATATATTACGTCTCACACTATCGCAACTTAGGAATCTCTCCTTGAAGAACAAAATAGCCAGAAATATACATGCTTACAGTTTGGAAACTTGGACACATAATTGAGGTTACATCTAATTCCAGGTACCTTCTAGAACCTCAGACAGTTCCTTGAAAATCTGTCTCACCTTTGAGAAGTCCAGAAAGAATCCTCCATGCTTCTCTTGGTCTTTGACATCTAACATCATCGCTTTCTGATATCCTAGCAGTGGAATATGGTAGTGCTGTTCCTTTTAGGGGTAAGAGAGGTAGCCCTCCTAGGACACGTGCAATCTTTATAAAAGTGCTTGCTTTCTTTACCCAGATCCCAAGTGGCGGACTCACGGAAATCTGTCGAAAGCCCCTGTCCCCCGGATGTGTTTCGTCCGTGTCGGATTGGCTGATTTCCATCGGTCTGCCCATGTACACCGACACCCTGACGGAAGCGGGCTTTAGCACACTGGGCCAAGTGCCTTCTCTGTCCCACACTTGCCTTCAGCAGGCTGGCATCACAGAGGAGAGACACATAAGCAAGCTCGTGTCTGCAGCCAGACTCTTCAAACTGCCTCCAGGCCCCGAGGCCATGTAGCCAGGCCTTGACTGGACCTCCCTGGACAAGAGCCACCCTTTCACTGTGCTTTTGACGCTGATGCAATTTCCCCTTCGCTGGACATGCAGACCAGATCCAGAAGAAAGGCCAAGTGCGTGGCCACACAGCACGGAACCTTGGCATGGGACCGTTGACCCTCTTCTCCAGGAAAGCACCTCCTGAGGAAATTGGTGCAGTTCTCTTTGACACCTCCCTCCCCCCAAAGAAAAGACAGCACTTATTTTTATTTTCAGAACACGCTAGATAGAACCAAGATGCCAACTTGCCACAAATGCCGTGCCTCCAGTCTGTCTCAGGATGCTGGGAGAGGGCTGGGGGCAGAGGGAGGGGCAGCCTGTTTCTGGTGGTGCCCTTGCCCCTTGTCTGTCACCCTGCAGGATATCTGAGGGCCCGATGGGCTTAATTAGGCCAAAGTCACAGACTCGGGAGTGATTGTACACTGTTGACCATGCTCATGGGTTCAAAAGTAAGAAAATCTGGCTGCACTAGGAAAAAAAAAATGTCCTATTCTCCTTTAGATAAACAAGAGACATTTTAATAATTGCTTTCTAGCAATCAGCTTTTATTTGCCTTAATATAAGCTTTTAAGCAGTTATCTAACTAGTGTTCACTACCCTGTAACCATAATTCCAAATCTTCAGCGTAGACTGCCATTTAACATATCGGGGATGTTTTCAGCAAAAATGGGCTTTTCTCATTGTCTCATTCCAACGTGGTTTATTTTGTAGGGGCGTTTATCAGGCACAACTTTCATGTTGGCTTTCAGTTTTTAAACTAACTACAAATCCAGTAAAAAAAAAAAAAACTATTTGAAATTCACAAAGATATGATGTGTGTATCTGCGAGGGTGTGTGGGTGTGTTTATAGTAACTACCTTTCATTTTAATCAGCTTGGTATCATTACCATGTCAGTCATCCTGTTACAGAATTGACTTGGAGCCCTGACCATGTCCATTCCAATAATTCAGTCATCAACTAACAGGTGACCTTTGTAAGAGTCATTGTAAGGGGGACTATTTTGGAAAGATGGTTTTTTTAAAAGGGAAGTAGTTTATAAGATGTTTTAACAATTTTTTTGTTCTTTTTCAGTTTTACAATTAAGATGTTGGTTTTCTTCTTTTCTTCTTTAGACAAATAAAGGTTCATTTTGGAGCCCGGCAAACCACGATACCCATGTATTAAGTATTTGCATATTTTCAGTTGTTTTCCAGCTGAATTCAGCATACGCGTGGTCTGTCCTTTTAGTCTTGTGTCTGATTTTCTAGCAAACAGAAATGTAGACAACTGAACAATGTATTAAGGTTTCTATTGCTTACAAAATGAATTTCCTTTATGTTCTTCTCATTAAGCATTCTTAAGCATTGAATGTGATCATTTAAAATGGAAACACTTTGAATACAAAGCCTTGATCAAAAAAATTCTGTAATATTTCATCTATTCACAAAAACATGATTTCCCTCAGGGAAAAAAAAGTAATTTCATTAATTACAAAGCCATTTTTAGCATTTGCTTTATATACTTGTATCCATGTTTCTGAGGAAAAGGACATTCTCAGGTGATATATTTTTTCATGCTTTGGTGTGCATTTTTTAAAATAATATATATTCAATAATACCTTCAGTAAGAGGCATGTGAGGAAGTTGTGGAAATCTAGACTAAAAAGCTAAAGCTGCCAAATTTCTATTGAACTCTTAAAAACAGCCCATTTTTGTCACCTCTGGTTGCGACCTTCCTGTCAGCATAGCCCATTTAGAAAGGAACAAGGCTGCAAGGCTCTCCCTATAGCCACACCACTGAAACATTGCAAGTGCTACGTCGGAGACGGGTGCTGTAAAACGGCCCCTCATCCTCCCTTCTGAAAGATCCTGCTCAGAGTTTGAGAAAAAAAAAAAAAAAACCCACACAAAAGTCATATAAGAGCTAACAAAGGGGAAGAAGAAGCAATCTCATGTGAATTTCCAAGTTTTAGTTCATGTTCAGTGTAACATTTTCATTTAAGTAAAAGTGGCACCAGAAAAGGGAATTTTCTGAGCTTGAGCTTTTGAGAATGCCAAACCGTACTGTGGTCACAGTTCTTTGGAAATCATTGCCTTTGCGTAGAAAAATCAAATTCAGGGACCATGAATAATTTTTGGTGGGAAGATCTTCCTAATCTGAGGGGTCTCAGATTGTTTTTACTTTATTGTGCTCCTTAAAATCTTTTTTTTTTTCTGTTTTTAATCGTTAGTATTTGTTTGGTCTTCTTTTGCTTTACACTTTTCATTTGATCCTAGAAAAGCCTCGGTGTTTGTGTGTGACATTGACTGAGGTGGTTTGGGGCTGCCTGTGGCTGGTAGAAGACAGGTGGCAGGCATCAGCAATACCCAGTTGTAATCAGTTGCACTTGGTACAGAAGGTGGAGGAATGGTGAAAATTGGTTTTGGAAAGCACAAAAGAAACCTGGAAAGGCAGTTCAGCTCAGGTAGCTACACATTGATTGTGTAAATGTTTACTTTGAAGCTGTCTAGAAGGAAACACAGCCAGCCCCGACCACTATTTACATTCCCACATAGCCAAGTAGGAGATAGATTTTCATGGCTTTGCCTTAGTCAGAAGCCCTACTCTGTCCTGAACCCGGTTGTGGGTGAAATTGGAAATTACTAGTCTATTGAAAATCAGTTCCTGACATAGCAAAGTTTGCTTTCATAACTGCAGCAAAAGGAAGTCAATTCACCAAGTCAGTGCTGCATGTGTGTACTGTATTATTTTCAGAAAAATAAATATAGTAGTCTGAGTCCAAGTTATCTTGATTTTAAATTGATAGACAAAACAGGAAACTGTCAAGCAAGTTATATAACAACTAACAACATTGCACTTTCTGTATATGAAATCAATATTTAAATAACTTATTTTTCTCCATTGCTGTTCTTAAACATTGTAAGTAGCTGTAATATACCAGTACCAATATGTTCTTGCAATTGCTTCAGCCCAAGAAAGCTGTGTATTGTTTTAAAAATTGTAAAAATTATTGTGATGATTCATTTAGCAAAGAGAAAGGACAGAAGGGTTTTCCTATGTATCAAAACTTGTCTATAATTATGTCATCTATGTACCTAGAAAAAAAAGTAAATAAATTTCTCCAGTTGAATATGCCTCGTTCGTTGTTCCTTGGGTATTTGAAATACAAAAGGAATAGAAATGAAAGGCAATTTATGTGGTTTAAGAATAAAATATGTACAATTCTGTCACATCACCCCTCGCTATCTTCACACAGACTGATTCTCTTTATGAATTTACTGTATTTTTTTCAAATATTGCATAATGGAGTCATATAATCACAGCATCTTAAACTAGAGAGCAATTTGTGGAAGTACCTGCTAGTCTGAGGACTCATTTTCAAATGAGTCCTGAGGCCACATAGGTTGTTACCTTGCCCAATATTATAGTTACCAGAACCCAAGTTTTCCATTGACAAAAAAAATCTAGATTGAGCTATTCAAGAAGTTAATCGACAAAAATCCCTTTTTCAACATCAGTGTACCACAATTAATATAAAAACATGTAGTAGGAGGGAGTGTGTAACAGAAATTTTTTTTTTCTTTTTTATTTAAAGATTTTATTGGGGAATTGGGGGGAGGGGAACAGCGTTGGGGAATTGGGGGAGGGGAACAGACAAGTTGCTGTCCTTTTGTTCTTCAATCTAGTTGTAGAGGACGTCGCTTCACTGGCCCATGTTGGTATCGTCATTGCGTTCTTCCCGGATGAGGCAGATCGGTCGCCGGCCTCTGGATGGTCGCTCACCGCAGCTATTAGCAGCTCACGCTGGCTGCCGGCCATTCACTGTGGCCTATGGCAGCCCACTGCAGCAGGGGCTGCAGCCTGCACGGTCGCCGGGACTCACAGCCCGGCTCCAGGTGGAGCTGTTGTTCACCATCTTAGCTGTAGAGGGCAGTGTCACTGGCCCTCATATGTGGGATCCGAACCGGGGCTGCTGGTGTCCCAAACCAGCTCTTAACCAATGCGCCACTCAGCCGGCCCTGTAATGGAAAATTTTTAGTAGTAACACTTGCACTTGAAACAAAACAAAAGTCACCTTCTCCTTTCCCCCTCAGCCACCTGTCTCACTATAGGTAAGTACTATAACCAGTGTTGGCTTATCTTTTCAGAAATGCCCTGTGCATTTACAAATATATCTGTGTATGTATTTTTCTATGGGAATGATCACATATTCTTTGTACTACTTCACCCTGCTTTTAAATCAGTATATCTTGGAGATCTTGCCACATCAACTCCCTTCCATTCTCTTAAAGGCTGCATAGTGATCTATTCTGCACATAATTTACTTAACTAGTATCCTGTGAAACCGCAATCTTTTGCTGTTATAAAAAAAGCTGTTACGAATATCGCTGTACACATATCACTTGGCATGTGGGATTGCTGTGTTAAAACGGTGTATTTTAAATTCTGGTAGAATAAATCCACTGGTGGATTTCATTAAAGGAACCTTTACCATCACGGGGTTTACTTATAAATCATTCTCTTACTCCCCACTCCCCCCGATCCATTTTGTAAATGGTGATATTTCATACAATCTTAGAGCGGGGGTTCATCTGGAGTGCTGCAGTATTTTAAAGAATTAACCATAGATCTCAAATCTTATTTATCTCAAGCTGACTCCTCCAATTCAGTAGTTCAACTCAGAGAAGATACTTTTTTCCTTAGGATTCCTAAAAGCCTTGACTGGATTCTTGGTGTTTGTTCTAACCTTGCTTCACATAGAGATGCTTAGGGTATTCACTGAGAAGGTAGAAAGAACATAAATTTGATTAGAGAAAGGAGAAAAGAGAAGGGTGGTCTTTTGTTCTCTAACCACACAACTCTGGCCTTGGAATAATGATTGTCTTTACTCTTAGCTTTGAGGAGCCACTCAGAACAAACTGTGTAATTCCAGGTGTTTCCTTGAAGGGTGTGTGAGCATGCGAGTTAGAGGGGAGGAGGAGTGCTCCCTCAGTGTAGGTCTGGATATCTCAGGGGACCGCACGCTGCATTATTTGAAGCATTTCAGTTCCTCCAACACTCAGAGAACATTCTGGAAAGGGAATTTAGCGGTCACCTCTCGTACACGCGAAGAAAAACACCTAAGAAGTCCTATGAAATCATGTTTGAGTCCAATATGGAAGGACGCCAAGATACGTGTGTGGGAGCCATCGTAGTTAAGACTAGAATTTACTGCCATCCCCTTCATCCTCCACACTTGAGTAATGAAAGTGGTTGGAGACCTAAGAGTGGTTGAAACCCAAGGGGGAGACTGACTGCCTCAAGGGAGAAGAGGCCAGAGGAGGTAGATATGTAGATTATAATTGTGTGCCCGTTTGCTGAGAGTGTTAGACTTTTTATTTTTTTAAAGATTTTATTGGGCATTTTGGGAAGGGAACAGTGTTGGGGAATTGAGGAAGGGAACATTGTGATTTTCCAGGACCCATCAGCTCCAAGTCAAGTTGTTGTCCTTCAATCTTAGTTGTGGAGGGCTCAGGCTCAGCTCCAAGTCCAGTTGCCATTTTCAATCTAGTTGCGGGTGGAGGAGTGGGGGGTGTAGTCCACCATCCCATGCGGGAGTCAAACTGGTAACCTTGTTGTTAAGAGCATGCGCTCTGACAAATAGCCACCCGGCAGGCCCGCATTAGACTCTTAAAAACACAAAGTCTTGAAAAGGACAAGAAAATAATTGAGAAAATACCATCTCCAGCCTCCCCAAACTCCTTTTCCACCTGACTCTCATCCCGAGTGGATCTCTTCTCCCTCTTCGTAGAAACACTGGAAACTATCCATTGGGTTTCCTCTCTGGACCTCCTTTCAGCCCACTTGCAAACTCCCCGCACCCTCTCCTAGTCCTCCTCATTCCAGCCATGATACAAGAGGAGTCCCTCCATCTGTATAATCCCTCTACTTGTGTTTGATCTGTCCTGGGACCCCCACCCCTGCCCAGGTATCATGTACCCTCACTTCTCTGGAGCTTCCCCTTGAACATGTTTGCAATGACTGATGCTGCCCTTCCCATATCGGCCCAAACTGTCTATTCTTTTTTTTTTTTTTTTTTAATCACATTGCATTTCCTTTGGGAGGACTGCACCCCCCACATTTCAAGGGATCCTGCTGGAACCTTTATTCAATATCTCCCAGGCCCCTCCAAACAGCACAGCTCAGGCCAGCTCTTTTCAGCCCCCGTCTTCCCAGAACTGGGCTCTGAAGCTAAATGCAAGTCAGGCGTGTAAGAGGGTTGGGGCTGACTTGTGCCAGTGGTGGTGCCCACAGAGCCCACGAAGCCCAGGCCTTAGGCCGCCCCATCCTTGCCGATGCTTGTTCAGCCTTACCTTTGATCCCTTATGCTGATGGCTGTCAAACGTTTTTGCTTATGCATCCCAAAGTGTCTTCAAAAACCAGGGGCTTTCTTGCACATTTAAAAGTTGCCCTCTGACCATAGATAGTATGATATGGGGGGAGGAGTGGGAGGGGAGAATTGGGGTAGGGGTTTTGTCACTTTGAGGGGTAAAAAGTATAACTATTGCACTTTGTTGTACACCTGAAGCTAATTAAAAATATATATAAATAAATACATTTAAAAAAAAAGTGAGTTGATATCGGGTGTGGGGGAGCAGGGGAGGAGGAGGGGGAGTCACTTTGTAAGGGGTGAAAAAAATAACTATTGCGTTGTTTTGTATATCTGTAATAATAATAATAATAATAAAGTGGAAAAAAAGTGAAAAAAAAGTTGCCCTCTGAAAGTTCTGAATCATAGGTTTGAATAGTTGCGAGACTATACATTTCCAGCGTACTGTAAGTATTTGCATTTTAAACTAAAACTGCAACATTACTTTAAAACTACATATCAGTGGAAAAAATAACTACCATAGCAGTCTGATACCTATCATTGTCCATTGAAAATACACAAGAACCGATTAAAATTTTTACTTTCCTTTTCTCCTTTGAAATCCTATATCTATTCTCCCTCCACACACTTTTATTTTCATGCAATATATTTTAAATGTGTGAGAGTCTTTTTGATTATCCTGTCATATTCCCCTGTGATAAAAATGTTTATGAGTTAAAGTTTAATTTCTTTTGATCATTAGGCTCTATTTGTAAAAAAAAAAAAATCCTCAGGGTTTAATTATCCTTACCATAATTATTATCAATCAATTTAGTAATGTACAGATAGATCACCATTTTGATAGATAATGATAAAGGATAAAAATTAAAATGTTATTGAAAATATCTCTCATTAGACAAATGGCAGGGTTAGGAGCTGCCTTGATTATATAGAAGATGTTGCAATGCCAGTTTTTTCAAGGCTGCACTGTCGCTTGGAGCCCCCAACATTCTCACAAGCTGGTAAGATGGATGCTTTCTGTGTGAGGTGGGAGAAGGGCATTGACAGAAGAAGGGGGACAATTCCATTGATTCTATGCCCTATGCTGTACTTCATATCCCGTGACTGTGTATATATTAAATCATAGTTGACATACAATATTACTCAGCTTCAGCTTCAGGTGTACAGCGCAGAGAGGCAATAGATTGGGGGAGGGGGTTATCACTTTGTGAGGGGTGAAATGTCTAGTACATTGTTTTGTACACCTGAAACTAATTAAAAATCAATCAGTCAATCAATCCAGTCTAAGTTAAAAAAAACACAACAGAAAACAGGTGAGGAAGGATCGTGGGCAGGCTGACTCTCGGGCAGATCAATTTAGGGCTGTATTGATGTAGCAGCAGAGCCCCGTAGGAAAGCTGTCCCAGCCAGGCAGTCCACCCTTGAGAAGACCCCCAGATCAAGGGCCTTTGTGGTAGGCTACAGGGGGTGCTTCCAAAACAATTCCATTCTCGTTCAGGAGTCAGAGTCATCGGTTGGTTTTACCTGTGAAGAAAGCTCCATCCACCAGAATGTTGTTAATCATTCCTCACTTGAAAAACTCTCTCTGAACTCCACATTTCCCTGGTCTACATAAATATCTACCCCTCTCTCTTTTTACAGGCAGGTATCTGGAACACTTTTCCTGCTCTCATTGTCTCTTCTTTATCCTTCATATATTCCCCAGCTCACTGTTCCCTGAAATCAACCGAGACCACTGATGGCAGCCTGGTCCTGATTGCTGAATCCAGCACTCACGTCTCCACCTTGGGCCTCCTCCTGCCCATTCCCACCCCACTCTCCTTGCCCACTCTTGCCCACCCCATCTCCCCAGCTGTTGCCTCTCGCACCTTTGAATGTGTAGGAATCTCAGGCTTGCATCCCAGGGCTTCTCTCCCCTGGTGATGTCTCTGTGGTTAACTTCCCACCTCAAGGAGCCCACTTAGAGTAAAAGAAGTCGTCTCAAATGTGTTGCTTAAGAAGAAATGTAATGCTTTTAACTAAGAGGATGCTTATTACAACAAGGACAAACTACATGTTAAGATACCATCCCAGCTCCCGGCTTGTTAGACTACCCATGCCTTCTCCAGCACCATCTTGTTTTGTAATTGTGTAGGGTTCAGCACCTGGGCTCCAGAGTCAAGTCAAAGAATAAAAACTCAGAGGCTGCATTTTGCTGTGGAAGCAACATATCCTTCTATAATTTTATAAGAATATTCTACATTCTACTTTTAGGGAGTCAGTACCATAGTTTCTGTAGAACTGGAAGGCTGCCACTCAAAATGTCTCCTAATCCTTCATTTGTTGGGGGCAATTTACATACTTTATTCATTCAATCAACTCCAAGTGGTCATTTATTATTATCCCTGTTTTACCTGAGGGTAAACTCCATAAGAGCAGGGACTGACTTTGCTTTGCTCCCACCTGGATTATCCTATAGCCACAGCCACCTGGATTCTTCTGTAGCCACATGCTTTCTTCGCAGTGACTGCTATGGACTGAATGTTTGTGTCTCCCCCAATATCATATGGAAGCCCTACTCCCCAATGTGGTGATTGGGAGGTGGGCCCTTTGGGAGGTAATCAGGATTAGACGAGGTCTGAGGGTGGAGTCCTTACAATGGAATTAGTGCCCTTCTAAGAAGAGGACGAGACACCTGGGTGCTCTCTCTATCATGTAAGGACACAGTGAGAAGGCTGTCCTCTCAAAGCTGGGGAGAGGGTTCTCACCAGAAACCCAACCCTGCCAGACCTTCAGCTTGGACTTCCAGGCCTCCATAATAACTGTGAGAAAATGAATTTTTGTTGTTTAAACCACTCAATCTAGGACATTTTATTAGGGCAGCTCGAGCAGACTAATGAAGACCCTGTAAAAATATAAGGCAGATCATGCAGCTCCTTGGCTTGAAACCCACCAGTGGCTTTCTTTCTTTCAGAGTCAAGACTAAATCCTTTGTGGAGGGGCCTACGAGTTTCTATGTAAAGGTGTCCTCTTTCCTATGTAAAGGTCTCCCACACACTCCATCATTCCAGCCTTCCGTCACTCTAATTCAGCTTTCTTCTTGGTCCTCACACATGTCAGTCAGGCTCTCACTTCAGGCCTTCTTAGGGGTTTTCTTCTACCCCAATGCTCTTCTCTGGAAAATCTGTATGACTAGCCCCCCTCCCATTCACCTCCCACAGGTGTCCGCTCAGAGGGGACCTCCAGAGCCCTATCCTGATGCCATCACCTAAAACTGCACCCGCCACTCCTGATTCTGGTGCCTTCTCTATTTTCCCGTGTATTGATCACCTTCTAACATACTATGTACTTTATTTCTTTGTTATGTTTATTGCTTACTAACTATCTCCTCCTGCTGCAGTTTAAAGCCCACACATGCACAGGTTTGCTCTCTGATGAGCCTGAACCTCTACTCTTGACACAGTATTTGTTGCATGAATGAATAACCGTCTCTGATTCACAAGTCCTGGCATAGGAAATGTTAAAGCTGGAGATGATCTATGTTAATCCTCTTAATAGAAAGTAAACACAGACCCAGAGAGGTGACAGGAGCAGCTGAGGTCATACACAGAGTAAATCGATAGAGGCAGATTGGCTTCATGGAACACGTGAGCATCCCCCAGCTTAAAAAGGAATCAGAGCAAGCCAGACTTGCCCAGAGCCGCCGCTTCCAGCACCCAAGTCTTGCAGAGTGTAGTTACTGCAGCGTGAGACCACCAGAGGGCACTGATGTGTCAGATTGAAGGCGAACTTGACGGAGTGCAGGGAGGGAGGCAAGGAAAAGGGGGAGGCATTTCTCAGGGAGCAAAGTGCCCGCCCAGCGCTCTAGCCCGAGGGAGCTGAAGGCGCCGCCAGCCCTTAAACGAAATGCTCAGAGAGCAGGAGAGCAAAACCTCCAGGACTCTTAAGTCATCAGCGAGACTTCGAGCTTTGCAACCCCACCACCTACTAAAACGCCATTGGGGAACGTTGATGGGTGACCGGTGAAATTTAAAATCCGCTTTAAGGAAACATTGTGGAGCTCTTGGCTCCCTGCCTTATTACTCTTTTAATTACCAGAGCAGTGTAATAACCCACCTCCCTTTGCCGCACTGGGAGCTGCACTTGGGTACCACTGTGTGCACAGGTGCCCTCCTGCCTGCCACATGAGCAAACGGAGGGAAGAAAATGTTTAGGTGACTCTAAACCAAAGCCCTAAACTTCAGATGTCAAGCAAGGAGATGGGAAACCAGGCTCACTTTTTGTTTGAATGGCATTTTATTGCTCATGAGCCTGAATAGTCTGACATTATAAGACCGGTGACCACCATTCAGCCCAGGTGCTCACTGAACTTTTATATGCATTAGAGCATTTGACCTTCACACTGTGGGCAGTAGACACTGTGAATCTCATTTTACAGCTCAGGGACCTGCAGTCACCGAGGTGTAGGTAGAAGAGATGAGAGTTGACCTTGGGTTATTGTATTGTTGGCTTAACCACCACCAAGTGAACTCCCTGGTTCTCAGCCTCAGCAACAATTAACATCACCTGGTGGGTTAGTCAGGGTCCCACCGGAGAAGTGGAATCAGCAGGAGGTACATAGTAAGAGGTCTATTGCACATTGGCTTATTTTGTTGTTGTTGTTTGTTTGTTTTTAAAGATTTTATTGGGGAATTGGGGGAGGGGAACAGACAAGTTTCTGTCCTTTTGTTCTTCAGTCTAGTTGTGGAGGATGTCACTTCACTGGCCCATGTTGGTATTATCATTGTGCTCTTCCCGGGTGAGGCAGTCACTCACCGGCCATTGTATGGCCGCTCACGGGGGCTCATGGCAGCTAGAGAGCACACAGCTGTTGTTCACCATCTTAGCTGTTGAGGGTGCAGCGTCACTGGCCCTCATATGTGGGATCCGAACCAGGGCCCTGCTGCTGAGCTGGCGTCCCAAGCCAACTCCTACCTAACCAAAGCACTACTCAGCCAGCCCCAGATTAGCTTTTGTGATCGTGGGGCTGGCTGGGCATGTCCAAAGTCTACAGGCCATGTTGTTGGGAATGGCGAGCTGCAACCCTTGGGCGTGGGCTCCAACTGCTGTTTATAGGCAAGATTTCTTCTTCGGGGCAACCCTCAGCTTTGCTTGTAAAAGACGGAATCAAGCCCACCCAGATTTATTCTCCTTTACTTAAAGACAATTGATATGAACTTGAATTGCATCTACAAATACCTAAGTTAGTGTTTGCTTGAATAACAGGGCTGTAGCTGTCTTAGTTCAGGCTGCAATAACAGAATGCCATAGACCTGGTGGCTTATCAACAACAGACATTAATTTTCAAAGTTTTGGATGCTGGAAGTCCAAGATCAGAGTGTCAGTGTTGCCAGGTTCCAGGTCACAGATTGCCAGCTGCTTCTCATTGTTTCCTCACTGGGTGGAAAGAGAAAGAAAAAGCAAGCTCTCTCCTGTATTATAATCGCACCAATCCCTTTCAGGAGGGCTCCACCCTCCTGATTTATTTAATCCTAATTGCTTTCAGGGACTTTAATCCTAAATTCTCACTTCCGATACCATCACATTGGGGGTGGGGTTTCAACATACAAATTCTGGGAGGAACACAAACAATCATTTCATAACAGTAGCCTAGCCAAGTTGGCATATTGAAAACACCATTAAACCTCAAAAGGTTTTTGAAAAGTAGGCTTCATTCTCTGGCTTATTTTACTTGCATAATACTTTCTTCAGGTCCATCTGTATTGTCACAAATGGCAGGATTTTCTTTTTTATGGCTGAATAGCCTTCTAGTGTGTGTGTGTGTGTGGAGACAGGTAGATAGATAGATAGCTAGATAGATCACGTTTTCTTTATCCATTCAATAGACACTTCGGGGGAGTGATTTCATTTCCTTCAAATACATACCCTGAAGTGGAATTGCTGGATTCTATGGTAGTCATTTCTTCCTTTACTTCTTACTAATAAATCAATTCCTCATAAATCACTTCAATACCATGTTTAACAGTGACACAAATTGGCTGAAATTCTGTTCAAGGATTTTGCTATCATGCATGTTCCTCAACGTCCTTAAATATGTCATTCATTTAAAGAGCCAGTCATAGAAGTTAAGAGAATGCTGCCAACAGCTTTGAGCTTTACCCATCTCTGAAAATAACTAACGAGTTTGATGTCCTTTACCAATACGGGATAGCCTTTTTCTGTTAAATTTAATTGCTTCAGTCCCCACTTGCCTCAATTACAGAGCATCCTGTATCTCTTCCAAGGGTGTCCCTGAAAAAATTGCCCAAGCATCCCAGGATTTACTCAGCTCCCAGAGGCCTATGGTGCTTCCAAACAATAAGCTAAGATTAGAGCCTGGGAAGCTCGCCCACCACAGACAGGCTCCCACTTCCTGCCATCATCATTTTCTTGTTATGGGGTCACTGTTGAAAACTGTGTCCCTGTGGTTCAGTATGTCCTTGCTTCACTCCAAATGAACACTAAAGCCATAGTGGTATTTTATTTTTAGGGAGGACAAAGGATAATATCTTTTTTTCCAGAGTTCTGTCTGTCTGAGGCTTGAAGCCCCCAAAGAGGAGTTTTACACTCAGCCCCACAGGATGCTCTCTGTGCATAGTTTTATTGGGGCCATTTCAAGCCTCAAACAATCAACCACATCCAACCCCCCAAATGGACCTTCAGATGAGGGAGTTGGGCCAGGTTGTCATCCAGACTCATGCTTCCCTGAAACTGGGTTCCTTGTTGGGGGTCCCTGCTGTCCTTTCCCATCTGACACATGTCAGTCCATCTGAGAAGTTCTATCACATTGCACTCTCAGAAGGGAAAAGGCTGGGGTCTATGCCTCTTTCTTTCCCAGGTGGCAACTCAGTCCCCTTTTAATTTACTTACATTCATCTAAGTGACCACCTTGCATAACTAGGGATACAAGGACACTGAGTTGTTCAGGTCACAAATGTCCCAGGGTAATTAGTGACTACTTAACACGGAATCACTGCAAGATGTCACTGATGCGACTACATAGGGTGACTGGTATGTCTACTTAGAGAACTAGCTGAACTGTATTGTTTGTTTGTTTGTTTGTTTGTTTGTTTGGCAGCTCCTTAAAGTTCTGCTTAGTTAGGCTTTTAAAGAGCTCAGACTAAACTTCGAAGGGGCTCAAGCTTCCCCCGGATTGGGAGCTCTGATCACAACTGAATGGAGGAGTCACATAGCAGGAGTCAGAGACTTTTAACAGGCGCTGGCCTCTCCCTTGGCATCCTTCCATTCCAGTGTGATCTGCATGCAGCTGTTCCAGGAAAGCAGATCTAGGAACACCCCCTTTTGGAAGAATGGGGGCCTCTCTTAGGAGGCCATGTGGGGCTGAGGCGAGACCTAGGAATGCAGCTGAGAGCAGGGCTGCCCACGCTCACTTCTGTGTCACATGAGTAAGTCTTAGGATAGGGCTTGGGGATGCTACGCCTGGGCCATCAGGGAACATCAGAAGATGGGACCACGCCAGCCATTTGCCTCTTGCATAGCTTTTCTGAGGGTAATTACAATCCTTTCCCCATTGGCCAATGCCAGTCCTCGCTTAGCTCAAAGAACCCTCCTTTTGGCTTCCATTGCAGGTGCCAAATTGAAAATCTTTTTCAAAAGTGTATTTCTGGAACACTGGGAATTTTTAGGGTTGGAGGGGAAGCCTGGTAAAAGGGGAGAAATTAGAAGTTGTCCTAGGCCTAGACTGGGGACCTGAGCCTTTGATAAGAGAGCCCCCCTTTCTCCACATTTGGGCTCATTGCCTCAGCATTGCTTACTATTTCCATAACAGCCCAGGTATCTTTTGGGGAGCCCACATCTGAGAACTGCAGCTCCCTGCATAGCCCTGCAGTTGCTGTGAGAGCAGATTCCATGCAGTCTCACCGGACACAGGGACAGTGTGTGAATTTCTTCCATCTTTCTAGGAGAGGTTTCCGAAAGTTTTCCAAGGGCCCTTTCAGCTGTGGTCTAAATCCAGGGCTTTGGCACGATGCCAGGGAGGAGCCTCATTTACTTTGGCACCTGAGCTCTTTCTATGTCATCCAGGCTCGGAATGTATGGAAGAGGGCTCTGCTAGAGGCACACCCTAGTAATGCTCAGTGCCGTCAGGACGATGGAGACTCACTTGCCCAGCCGTCAGGGACCTCCCATTGTCGCTCCCTCAGAATTCCTCCTCCGATGGTTTTGAGGTTGAAGGGCGTTTCCTGCAAAGGAATGTTTGATGAGAGGGTTCATGGTGGTTGGATCCTAGAGGATGTTACACATACTCAAATTTTCCTTGCAGATAGTTTTTCCCCTCCGAAAGGAGAGAAAACATATAGTGTTCATTTTTGGAAATCTATTCAAAAGGTGCATGAAAGAATGATTTTTTTCACAAATTAAGAAATCAAATTTTTTCTTCAGGCTCATGGTTAACGCAGCCTAGTGAGGCCAAATTTGTGCCTGATGTAAGAACGCTGGGTTTGCTGAAAGCATTCTCAAAATATACAAATTGGACAATTAATTTACTCCTTTATTTTGGGCAGAGGAAGGAAAGGAGGACTTGCTAGGACCCATTACTTTACCACAGCCACTCCCAGAAATGTGGCAATTACCTGAGTGCTACGAAGGAGACCGATTGTGCGAATGCCCAGGGTACCAGCTCAAGCCTCTCTCTCCCTTATTTTCCACACAGGAAAACAATGGGACATTAAGAAGAGATCTCAAAGGCTCTTCCTCCATCCACCTTGGGTGGAAACACCACCATGTTTTACCTGAAGGCCTCCTCCCCGCCTCTCCTGCCAGATTCCCCTGGGAGCGGAATGCTGGCCTATTCGAGCCAGTGGTGCTGCTGGGCACTCGCCAAGCTGCTTGGGCTGCAGCTGTGGCAGATGGGCTCTCAGAGGTCCCGGGTTCTGCCACAATTTCCCTCATTCATCCCTACATAGTAACTTGCTCACTTCTTTCAGAGGGATGGCAATCAGAATTTGTTTTTAAATTTAGCTGCTTTATGAAATTTTATAAACTGTTTCATTCCCATGTCTTACTTGTTGGCATTTTTGTTGACTTTGCCAGGGAGTGGGGCTGAAGTGGGAGGTGGTGGAAATTAAGTGATTTCTCGAGGGCCTAAGACAAGAAAATTGGTCCCCTTTCTCTCCTCTTGACTTGATATTTATTGGTTATATTTCGGTATAGGGAAAAACCCCTGAAAAGAAAAACAACCTAGAGATTAGGGAATATCATATTAATCATTTAAATTAAAGCATTTTGTGCATCATTTTTTTCTATTTTGTGTGTGTGTGTGTGTGTGTGTGTGTGTGTGTGTGTGTGTGTGTAGGTGAAAGCATTTACTTTGAATATATCACATATTTGCCTTACATGCATCCTCTTTTTTCCAATTTTATTGAGACATAAATGACATGTAACATTTCAGGTATACAGCATGATGACTTGATATGTGCATATATTGTGAAATGATCACCACAATAAGTTGAGTTAACATCCATCATCTCACAGTTAGGATTTTTTTCTTGCGACGAGAACTTTGAAGCTTACTCTCTTCTCTCTTAGCAACTTTCAAATCCTATCATTTTTTTTTTTTTAGGTGGAATTATTTTTGAATGGGGTGAATGGGCCCTCCCATCTCCCTGCTCCCATGCACCTGGATGGACTCCTCAGCCTACACTGTCATTAGCTGCCTACTGGTCTGTTTCTCTCACCAGACTGGCATCCCTCACCATTATTTCCCCAGCACAGCACCTGGCACACACCAGGGCTCCATAGATATTTGTTGCATAAATAGAACACACTGGTAAAGTGCCTTTCTTTTCCCTTTTTTCAGGAGGTCACCCCAAGGGACAGTGAAATTGTGCAAAAAGCAAATGTGTAGCCTCAGACGCTAGATCTGTGGTCCAGCCTATGCCGGCCAGCCTGGCCCTCGGTCGTGGATTCTTGTTCTGGCTTGTAGGACACAGGCTTACAATCTGTATAACACAATGAGGGAAGTCACCCTTGCCTTGATCCTCGCCAGCCAAGTGGTCAGTGGGTCAGTGGTCCTGTCCAGCACCACCCATGTAAAGTGTTTCCTCTTTGACTGACTCACTTGGCCAAAGTGTGGGAGGAACCACATGACGCCCCTCCACCAAAAACATGAAGTATGTCATTGTGTTTTTGTGTGAGAGAGCATTGTGAAGCTGGGAACTTCCCTTTCCCTCCCTTTTAAGGCCACATGGGTTTGTGTTGTGCATGCCTCCCTACGTAGGCAAGGGGAACAGCAGCAGTGACCTTCAGTGGCTGGCGTACAGAGGCCCCCCCAGCTTCACAGCAATGTTGTATGTGCCTCAGCATGGCTGCTACTGGTGTTGAGGTGATTAGTTTCCCTGGTGGGAGCCTCAAAATGGCTTGTCTGGTGTGTAGAGAAGCCTAGGGCAACCTCAGTGCTAATGCTGTGATTACCTCTTGACGGGTCCGGAACGCAGAGGGCCCATAACTCAAATAGAAGAAGTATATCCTGTTATTCTCCGTGACTTCAATTGAAAGTTAGCATTTTCTTCAGTTGTAAATGTAAGCAACCCCACCAGTAATAACACCATCTGTGACATTGTCACCAATACAAGTGACAGGTATTTTCATATCACTTCACAGTGGTCACAGGTATCCCATAATACCTCTTCCAGTCATTGCTACTTAGAAATTAGGTAGCTATTAGACCTGGTAAATCTTTTTTTTTTTAATGCATGAATAAAAGAGCACTTGTGTAACATTTGTATTAGTCAGCATTCTCTATAGAAATAAAGCCAATAGAGTATATAGAGAGAGGATGCCAAAAAAATGTATACACATTCTAAGAAAGGAAAAAACTATTAAAATTGTAATACTCAATATATACCAGTTATAAAAGATGAATACATGTCACGTTTGACTTCTGCAATTACAAGAGATGCTCAAAGTGTTACCATCAATGTAGGTATTATTGTCATACCCATTACACAGAGGTTATGTAACTTTCCCAAGGTGCTACTACATTTGGTGAGTGGCAATGCTGGGACTCAAACCCAGTTGTCTTTTTGTTTTGTTCCAAAGGCTGAATGCCCTCCACTGCACAGTGCTGCTTCCATACTAAAGAAGCATGCATGAATCTCCAGAAGACTGGCCTCAGTCCCACCATGATGGTCACAGTCTCCATCCAATGGAAATTTTGATTTCATTCATTCATTTGCTCACTTATTCACTCATCAAACATCTGCTGAGCATATTTACTACTATATGTTAAGTTCTATATGCTAAAGGATATAGAAATGGCTGAAGCTCTGCTCTCCTAGAGCTGAAAGTGTAATAGTGGATAATGACAAGGGAGAAACATGTGTTAGGTGCTGTGGGAATGCATCTTTGAGAAGGTGATTCTTGAACTGAGGTTTGGAGAACAACAAATGAGGAGGAGACTGAGGGAAGGATGTTCCAGACAAAACAAAGAGCAGGAACAAAGGTGTGAAGAGAACTGGACATGGTTTATTAGGGAAACCATATCAGGAATGCTTAAAGGAAGTAAAAATGTTAAACCTAGAAAAGAAATCACTTTCCTTAACACACAGGGTTCCAATATCGTTAAATTGCTTGGGGACCAATTCCATGGATAGCTGCAATAGACCAGTCATGATCCCAGAATGCCAGCCCAGTGGACACAAGTGCAGTGGCCACTGCATTAGGACTACACTTGACTGCAAGCAGGAGTGAGACCCCATCAGTTAAAAGAGCCTAATTTCCCAGATTTTCAAATGTAAAACAATCACACATCTTAGGAATTGGGTAAAGCAGAGTATTCATGAAACAAAAAATGGAGTTGTAGAAAGGCCCCTTGTGTGGAAGTTCTAGGCAGTATAATCATAAAAAGAACATGCATTTTGTAGTCAGTATGATCTGGGTTCAAATACAGGCTCTCCACTCACAGTTATATAATGTGGTGCCAGCTACTATATCTAGAAAGTCTCAATGTCCTCATCTGGAAACTGGGAGTAGCCATTACTTCATAGAACAAGAAAAAATATAAAAAGCTCATATTTGATATTAAGGCTATAGCTATGAACAGGAGGAAGTGTTAAGGGCCACACTGTGACTTTTTGCTGCGCAGCCTGGAGAGCCGGCCCAGGGCCAAGCTTTACTTCTCCTAAGCAATTCTTGAAAACCGATGCTTCATGATATCAGTGCTTCCCAAACTTTTTTGACATCGCATGCTTGTCAGTTACAAAGTTTTGAATGCACACCACAAATCTAGGTGTATTTGCCTATTAACAGATTGTGTGTGTTAGAATATTAACATACTATATCCATTATGAAACAAACCAGATCTAAAAGTATGTGATGCTTTCAGTTTTATACAAAGGAACAAGCCAAACAAAGAAACAGAAACTCGTAGACACAGACAACAGTTTAGTGGTTACCAGAGGGTAAGGGAGGAGGGATAGAGAGGGTCAAAAATATGGTGATGGAAAGAGAACTGACTCTGAGTGGTGAACATACAGTGCAATAAATAGGTGATTATTAGAAAGGTAACCTTGAAACCTATGTAATTTTACTAACCAATGTCACCCCAATAAATTCAATAAAAAAGTATGAGTTGAAGACAAAATAAACAACCATTTAAATAAATTGCTTTACTTTATCAGTGGTGCCAACAGCCTTGACCCATCACCAATAAGAAATCTCATTTTCCGGAGATTTCTTGTCAAGATGGTGTAATAGGTAAACATTGTGCTCACCTCCCCTCAGGATCATATCAATTACAGTACAGAATGACTGTCACTGAAAATCACCTGAAGTCTAACTGAACCAAAGCCCTACAACAACAGCCATACAGAAGAAGCCAACTTGAGACTCGTAGGAGGGGCAGAGATGCAGAACATGCTGGTCCCACACCTGCATGTGACAATTAAAAATCAGGAGGGATATCATGGCTGTGGCAGTATCTACTGAAGGAGTGAGGGGTCCCAGCCCCACATAGGCTCCCCAGCCTAGGCTTCAGTGCCAGGGAAAGAAGTCCCTATAACTTTTGACTGTGAAAGCCAATGGAGATTGCGGCTGAGTGAGCCAGATGGCGGCTGCTATTCTAGGCACTCCTCTTAAAGGGATAGCACACAGACTTACTGGTGGATTCACTTGCTCTGAGCTCCAACACTGGAGAAGCAGCTTGAAAGTTGCCAGGGACTTACAGGGAGAAATTGAATTGTCTGGCTGCAGGGTG
Source organism: Aselliscus stoliczkanus (assembly GCA_033961575.1). Classification (NCBI taxonomy): domain Eukaryota; kingdom Metazoa; phylum Chordata; class Mammalia; order Chiroptera; family Hipposideridae; genus Aselliscus; species Aselliscus stoliczkanus. The sequence goes on from CM066733.1 coordinate 143,191,798, forward strand.
AGGGCTGGGGGGGTGGGGTGGGCAGCTTTCTACTGGAGGGAGGAGCTGGTGAAGCTATTGTTTCTTTGTTGAGCCCTCCACCCTCCCTGCATGCAGATGCAGGCTGGTGCCATATCTGAGTCTCCATCAATCTGTTTATCACCTTTCGACTGCCCTGCCCTAGTGACTCCCTGTGAGCCCACCCTACCCCAAATTTTGGGCACACCCAGCCACGTCCAGTGGCTTTTCCAGTTAACCTGTCTTAGCTCATGCTGCGGACTTTCATAAAAATCTCTCAAAGGTTCACAAAACCCAAATATGCAGCATCTGGCTTTGGTCTGTCCCATACCCCTAAGTGAGTAGCCCTAAGCCCAGTACTAGCAATAGCTGGCCTTGGTTCACAGGTTAGCCTCTCAAGGCACCTACAAGCCCCATGCAGGCAACTGCTATCTGCAGGTTGCTTTGTGACACATACCAGGTGGCACTGCTCATGGCACAGGCTGTGGCTAAACTTGGCCTTCAGTGTGTTCGCTCTCAAGAGGCCCCAGGGCTGTCATGCCTGGTGGCCAGCTTCAGACCAAGCTGCAGCATCACCCAGACACTTCCAAGGACAACACACCCAAAGGGCACACTGGGCAGGCACCACATCCACCTTAAAGCGAACCCTGCTCTGTAGGGTCAGCCCTTGCATCACAGCTTCTCCACTATAGTCACAGCCAGTCCTCAAAACCAATCAGTCTGAGGGTCAATCCCTCCCTTTGACATGCAAATGAGAACCAAAGCTAAACTACAACAGGAGGGCACACAGAGCCCACACAAAAGAAGCACCTGGAGCACCCAGCTCTGGTGACCAGGGAGACTGCACCACTGGACACCTACTACATGAGGCCACTATACTAAGACTGTGAGGCATGCAGCCCTATGTAATACATAGAAACAAACACAGGGAGGCAGCCAAAATGGGGAGACAAAGAAACATGTTCCAAATAAAAGAACAGGACAAAGCTCCAGAAAAAGAACTTAGCAGAATAGAGACAAGAAATCTACTAGACACAGAGTACCAAACACTGGTTATAAGGATGCTCAATGATTTCAGAGAGAACTTCAACAGAGAGACAGGAACATAAAAATGGAGACAGAAAACAAAAAACAACCAGTCAGGTATAAGAATTCAATAACTGAAATGAAGAATATATTAAAGGGCATCAATAGTAGATTAGATGAAACAGAGTATCGAATCAGCAATTTAGAAGATAGGGTAGCAAAAAACACCCAGTTGGGGGCCGGCTGAGTGGTGCATTGGTTAAGAGCTGGTTTGGGGATGCCAGCGGCCCCGGTTCGGATCCCACATATGAGGGCCAGTGACACTGCCCTCTACAGCTAACAACAGCTCCACCTGGAGCTGGGCTGCGCGAGCCCCAGCAACGGTGTAGGCTGCAGCCCCTGCTGCAGTGGGCTGCCATAGGCTACAGTGAGTGGCCGGCAGCCAGCGTGAGCTGCCAATAGCCGCGGTGAGTGACATCCAGAGGCCGGCCACCGATCTGCCTCATCCGGGAAGAGCTCAATGACGATACCAACGTGGGCCAGTGAAGCAACGTCCTCCACAACTAGACTGGAGAACAAAAAGACAGCAGCTTGTCTGTTCCCCTTCCCCAGTTCCCCAGTAAAATCTTAAAAAAATAATAATAATAAAAAATAAAAATAAACACCCAATTGGAACAACAAAAAGAAAAAAAGAATCTGAAAAAAAGCAGGATAGTTTAAGAGATCTCTGGGAAAACATCAATCATACCAACATTTGCATCATATGGGTAACAGAAGGAGAAGAGAGAAAGCAAGGGGTTGAGAACCTATTTGAAGAAATGACTGAAAACTTCCCTAACCTGACAAAGGAAATAGACATACAAGCCCAGGAAGCATAGAGAGTCCCAAACAAGATGAACCCAAACAGGTGCACACCAAGAGACATTATAATTAAAATGTCAAAAGTTAAAGACAATGAGAGGATCCTAAGAACAACACGAGAAAGGCCACTAGTAACTTATAAGGGAGCCCACATAGGATTGTCCACTGGTTTCTCAACAGAAACTTTGCAGGCCAGAAGGGATTGGCACAAAATATTCAACGTGATGAAAAGCAAGGACCTACAACCAAGGGTAATCTACCCAGCAAAGCTATCATTTAAAATTAAAGGACAGATAAAGAACTTCCCAGACAAGACAAAGCTAAAGGAGTTCATCATCACTAAATCAGTATTACAAGGAATCTTAGAGGTACTTCTTTAAGACAAAAATTAAAAAATAAAAATAAAAAATATGAATAATAAAATGTCGATAACTATATATCTATCAACAATTACTTCAAATGTAAATGGTTTAAATACTCCAATCAAAAGATAGGGTGGCTAAATGGATACGAAAACAAGATCCTTACGTATGCTGCCTACAAGAGACTCACTTCAGATCGAAAGGCACACACTGAATGAAAGTAAAGGGATGGGAAAAAAAAATTTCATGAAAATGGAAACAAAAATGAAAAAAAAAGGTGAGGTAGCAATACCTATACCAGACAAAATGACTTTAAAACAAAGGCTATAACAAGAGCCAAAGGACCCAGTGATTTCCATTTTGGGTATTTATCCGAAGAAACCCAAAACACTATTTTGAGGGGACATGTGCACCCATATGTTTATTGCAGCATTGTTTACAATGGCCAAGTTGTGGAGGTAGCCTGGGTGTCCATCAATGGATCAATGGATAAAGAGAGGGTGGTACATACATACAATGGAATATTGCTCAGCAGTGGAAGGGACTGGGTTCTCGCCATCTGCAGTGGCATGGATGGACCTGGGGGATATTGTGCTATGTGCAGTGTCAGACAGAGAAAGACAGACGCAATGTGATTTCATTTAAATGTGGAATCTAAAGAACAAAATAAAAAGACAAAACAAAAGCAAACTCATAGATACAGAGAACATTTTGATGGTTGCCAGTTGGGAGGGGGCTTGAGGGTGAGTGAAAAGGGGAAGGGATTAAGTACAAAGTGGTTGTTACACAGTAATCATGGGGACGTAGGGTATAACATAAGGAATATAGTCAGTAATATTGTAATAACTATGTATGGTGTAGATTTATCTGGGTGATAGATGGGAGGGAGTTTAGGGGGCAGGGTGAAAAAGGTGAAGGGATTAAGAAGTAAAAATTGGTAGTTACAAAATAGTCATGGGGATGTAAACTAAAGCCTAGGGAATATAACCAATGATACGGTAATAACTATGCATAGTACCAGGCAGGTACTAGACTAGTAGGGGGGGATTGCTTTTTAAATTATATAAATGTTTACTATGCTGTACACCTGAAATTAATATAAAATAATATTGGTCAAAACAAATAAATAAGTGTAAAAATTTTTCAAAATATAAAGTCATTTTCCATGAAAGAAAGGATTACATATATTTCATTTCTGAAAAAAAATCTTGATTTACATTCAGTGATACAGTAATTTGAAGGATTATTATAAACTTAGTTTCCATGGTATTATTAGCAGCTGAATTAGATCTCTCACAAAGATGTGTACAATGGAATGTGTCACAAAAGGTAGAGAGCTATCAGCGAGCTTACTAAATTATGATAACCATCTGTGGCTGAGTGACACCAAATGGTGCCTGAGGACAATATAATGATGAACCATCTCCCTAGACTTGCCCAGAAATGAATAAATACATAAAACCAGGATGCATTCATGTGTTCAATGTTCAACCAATCCTAAGGATATTAAGTCAGTGCAAAATTGAAATGAAAGATTCCCTGACTGCCGCCTTTGCTGCTCCTCCATGGCTGACACTGGGGACAAATGAACCTTTGCACAACCTTCACCATCACAAGAAGGGCATGTGTATGTACTTGACATGACAGCTGACTTCCCACAGAGCAAGTGAGTGACTCAAGAGAGCAAGGCAAGAGCCACCTGAGCTGGGGTGCCCTTCATGACTTAGCCCCAAAAGTTCTACACAAACCCTTTCGCTGTATTCAATCTGCCACACAGGTCACTCCCAATTTAGTGTGGGCGGGGACTACACAAAGGCAAAAACCTCAGGAAGCGATCATTGGGGACCATTGGAGACTGGCCATTGGTGTGGCAGAAAAATGAGAGAAGAGACTGGGGAAAATGAAAATATAACAGCCAGAAAACAGAATCCAACGCAGCAAAACAACAGAGAAATCCCTGGATGATATGGTGTCGCAGATTTAGAAAGCAACCAGATTAGATTATGTGAAGTAGATGGAGGATGCTGGTCTCCAAGAAAAAAATAAAAATAATAAAAAGATACACCATTTCATATGCTTCCATGTTCTAAAAAGTTGGTTGATATTGTTAAAAGATAAGGTAAGTCATAATAGACGTTTCAAGTGTTTATCTGAGGACAAATCAATTCAAATGAGGCAGGGTCAGACCAGTGTTTCGGAATGCTCCACCCACAGGAGCAAAGGTAGAAGCTTATGTGGAGAAGGGTCAGAAGCAGAGCAAGGAAATTGATTGTCTAGAGCTTAAAGCCTAGTTAGCTGTTGGTGGTTGTTTGTCTTTATCGATTTCATTTCCTAATGTTGAGGCACTTACAGGCTCAGGTTTTAGTTTGCTGGTAGAGGCCACCATGGCATTGGAGCCACATCAGTCTTATGGCCTCTGTGTTTCATTAATGTAACAATATATAAATAATATTATAGGGACAAGTTAAGCCTTCAATATACAGAAAACTATAAAGGGAAATATTGACGAGGCAATTATAAGTCCAAGACAATAAGACATTTTGCAAGAAAGACCACATAATAATAGTAGATTACTTGGGTTTTACAAGGAATATTATTTATGCGAACATATTATACTAATGTGAATACCTTTACATGGGATAGAGGGACTGGGAGCATGGAAAGAGAGGGAGTAGGGAATATAGAAGCAGGTACATCTCCAGCCAGCAGGTAGCGTAAGAGCATCTCAATAGATAATGTCCACGTTTAAAAAACTCACATAAGCATGCTATTTAGAAATCTAGATATAAATATTGGAGAAAAAAAAACAGTTAAAGAATTTAAAGTAATCTCCTCTGAGGGTCAGAACAAGGGCTTGGGGAATAGGAGGGGTGAGGCAGGAAAAACTGGTTTGGGTTGTAAACCATTTAGTACTATTTCATTTTCTTTGCTCCAATAACAAAGAAGACTAATTCAAACAATATGTATAAAGTAGAGCTCCTATGAGCACTTCAGTTTCTGTAGCATGCTTTACAATTACAACATTTATGGCTACAAATATATTTGGAGAGTGAACTACCACTGTGATGAATATAAAAATGTTTTTTTTTTTAACTATACCACATGCAGTCAATTATGGGAACTAAAAATATTAGCAATACACAAATAATTAAATTATCCATTAAAACCCAAATACCTTCAACTCTTTCTGAAAACACGGTGTTAACCCCTCAGTTGCATGTTTCTTCTCTTTCTGCCTACTTATGGGTTTCTTGGTCCTCTCCCCCCAGGACCCCCTTCAATGTCTCTCCCTAAGATTTCAATACCTATGCTTGGCTCCCACTCCCTCTCCTGTTAGAAGAAACCTTTCTTTCTGCTCAATGCCAGTAGTACAGGATCCATACTTCATTTATGACATTAAGCTTTCGCCTCATATTACTTATGTCCATGTTTTGAGGACAAAGTTTGTAGTCCCACTAGCACCTTTATCCTACAAACATGCTTCTAAAATGAGGGGCTTCTAAAACAAGAGAATATTAACTCTGGGCAAAATGAAAATGAAAAAGGATCTGAGACATGTCTTTGCTGCTCCCCCACAGACTGACACCTGGAACTGTGTCTCTTTTGCACCCCTTTTGATATATGTTTTATGTCCATTTTTTTTTACATTGTTGAGTTATTATAAGCAGCTAACCACTCTTATCAAACCTTAAGGCAATACATGGTTATTGTGTAATGAACAGGATGGCTTCAAAAAGTTATTATCTTGAAGCTTAGAGTTCTTACTCTTTCTGGGAAGCTAGAGGCTCTTGGGGAACATTTCAATGAACCCTCTGGTCAATAGATGGCTTTATTCAATGATGAATTCAAGGTCAACATTACTCCTTTATTTTACTAATGTGCTTCAAAAATGAGTTACTTGGACAATAAGCCAAACACAGGCTTCTGCCAGGAATACAACTTTGAGGACACAAAATCAAAATGACTTTGACTCTGATATAAATACACTTAATTAAAACATGCATAGGTAAAATGTTCTTACATGGGAGAAAAAATGTGCATAAAATGTTAGGATAAAACAGAAGAACTCAAGGAAATGTCTTACTTGCACCACACTGGTCAAAGTTCCCCTCTCCTTTGGACCCTATGACCCACGGTCCCTTCTCCTGCTTCAGGGATATTTTAGGAGAGGCTGAGAAGTGAGTGCATTGAGTTGAACCCTGGGACCCCCAAATGGGGCATCAAAGACAAGTCACTAAAATAAAGGGTAAAAATATTAGAACTTCTGTTTTATTTAATTTTTATATTAAAAATAATTAACCATTACTAACATTACATGTAAGCGGTCCTTGATGTCACCATTAGGTCCATACGTCAGATACCTCATGTCACTTGGAGCCCTGAAGAAAAAGTTCTACAACATGGCAATGGTGTGTGTGTGTGTGTGTGTGTGTGTGTGTGTGTGTGAGAGAGAGAGAGAGAGAGAGAGAGAGAGAGAGAATGGCCCATATACACTTGTTCTTTGAAAAATTTCCAAGGTGTTGCTATTTCTATGTGAACATGGAAGTAGTTTTCTTTTTTTTTTTTTAAATTGTAATACAATGAATGATGCTAACGTTTATTTGATTAACGCCATTTTTTGAGGAAACATCATACTACACATGGCTACGTAACTTAATTAAACTTCAAAAACTAATACATAGATAACATTTCTTTTTTTAAATTAATTTATTTGTTTTTAATTAGTTTAAAGTGTACAACACAGTGCAATAGTTATACATTTTACCCCTCAAAGTGACAACCCCCCTCCCCCAATTCGCCACCCCACTCCCCCCCATATCATATATATCTATTATTCTTCCTCTGACTCTCTTCCACAGTATAATCCACATCCCATGACTATCTATATATATTCAATTACATTTGGTATACAACCTCCACTGGAAGTAGTTTTCAAGTTATCACCCAATTTAACTGAAATGATCTTCACAAAACAGACAAGTGAGCACTGATAATACAAGTACAATGGATAACCAGAAAGTGGCAAAGCGAACATCTGGTTTCAGGATGATTTGTCAACCCTGTAATATAAGGTAAAAAATAATTATCATCTAATTTGATTTTATTACAAGTTGGTAAAAAATTTTTCTAAAATTTAAGAAAGACTCAAAAGAGGGATTCACATCCACTATCTGTAATAATGAACCTTAACCTAAGTGTATATTGTGTCTTGGGATATTGGCTATTAGCTATACAAAGTTTCCTGGAAGACTAAGACATTTCCAAATGGAACATCTAGAGCATGAAGACATACCTCTATTATTGGTATATTGAAAGGAATGATATTTATTGCTAGAGCTCTAAATAGTATGCTGAAGGAAGTATCTTTTTCTTAAACTGGTACATGGTCTATTGATTTCCTATTAGGCTAGATGAAGATTTGGTGTTCCCCCACTTCTTCTCTTGCCATGCTCCGGAGAGTTATATCCCAGTTAGTTAAGTTAATAATGGTATTTACATTAGTATGTTCTTGTAAATAATATTTATTGCAAAACCAATGTGATCCACTATTATCATTTTTTTCATTGTTTCAAAATGCTTTATTTTCCTGGAGTTGTAATTGTTTTACTTTCTATATACTGGGACAATTTGTTCCCTATCAGATTATTTTTACATCAACTAACTTTATTTTAACTCCCAAGCCTATCAGATGGTGTATTATTTTATTATTGTGGCTTTTTCCTGAAGTCTCCCTCCCAGCACCCTCCATTCTCTGCAAACAATCTGGACTGTCTGCTTTCTAAACCTGCCACACTGTGTCATCCTTTGTTATGCTAGGCTTATTAGGGGACTAGATGGAAAAAGAATTGGAGCAAGATTGTCAAGAAGAATATTTGCTACAGTGAGGAATTTGGATTTCATTAAGTTATTGAAGTTACAAGATAAAATCTGTTTGAGAGAGTCATTGCACCAAACCCATGGTCAAGGGGACTATGTTTATCCTGAACTTCAACTCGTAGCTGCACGTTTTCTTCCTTGAAACTACCATTCATGCACTTAGACTATAAAAACAATGGTTTGGAATAATTAAACAAATCCTGGTCCCAAATCTAAGTGTGAGGCACTTAGAATGGGAGGGAAATGATCTCTAATAAGACATTAAGAATAAGAAATTCTCAAGGTTACGGAAATTCATAGTTCAGACCAATGTAAATCTTTAAATTTATTCGTACATTTAACATTTTCCCAACTCCATGTCAGAACAAGTATTTATTTAAAATGAAAACTTCAAATTTGGAAATAAGGCCAACCAGGACAATTCAAGAGGTTACATGTAAAGACAATTTGAATTTCAGGGAGAGCAGAAAATTTGTTCTGATGGCTGCTACATTGCAGCAGGCAGAACCAACATGGCATCCCTCCAATGCCCCCATTCTTCAGAAATGTTCACCTACTTTTGTCCTCTTCTATGTTTTTAATTTATATAATTAAAATGATATTATCATAAATACCTTATTGTCTTATAGTACTTTCCAATGCTTTCACAAAAATCCTATTATGTCTTTTGACAGCATTTAAAATAGATAGAAGGTCAAGAGGCAGGACAGTGGTATGATTCCCAGCTCATAAGTAGAAGCTGAGACTAACAGAGGCTTGATGGCTTGCTGAGAGCTCCAGAACTGGTCAGCAGCCTCAACAGTTTGGAAGAGTAGAATTTTCCAACTGTCAGCAGTGTTTTTAACTCTCCCACAATTCCTTGTCTTTCCTTCCCATCATACTTCTAATTCTTTTTAAATAGATTGCTTTTCATATTTATAAAGTTTGTTTTCTGTTGTTATAATTTTAAATAATTTAAATAATTTAAATAATTATAAAATTGATATATTTAATGATAGCTTATCGTAATGTGAGTTAATTATAAATTTAAATGTAACACAATTCAATTTATTATTTTATTGATTATATAAATTTTAATGATTTTGAATAATTATATACTAATTTTAAATAATGAATAGTTGTATTTATTTATTTATTGTTGGTAGGAAATATACCCTTTAATAGAAACCTGACACATTTAACCAAGAACATTTTACTTCTTTCAACTGGAAATCCACTACCAAATCAATTTTTTAAAAATGAACATATATTGAAGAAACAGACACAGGATATTTTTACACAACTAACTAATTTCTTTGCCAGGCTGCAATTGTGCACTTCTTTTGTAAAATTTGTTTTTAATTATAGTGGACGAACAATATTATATGAATTTCAGGTGTACGGCATAGTGTTTATATACCTTTCAAATATTTATATACCTTTCAAATTGATCAACACAGTAAGACTGCTAACCATCTGTCACTACATGGTTATTATGATATTGACTTTCCTCTGCACTCCATTACATTGCGGTGACCTGTTTTATAACTGGAAGTCTATATTTCTTAATCCCCGTTCCCTTTCCACACAATCTCCACACCCCTTCGCTTGGCAACCATGAATTTGTTCTCTGTATCTATGAGTTTGTTTCTGTTTTGTTTGTTCATTGGGGTTCTTTTTTGTTTTTTTTAGATGCCACATGTAAGTGAAATCATATGGTAGTATAATGAATAGTGTTTAAAGTAAAAGTATTTTTTCTTAAAAAGCTCATCCGTCCTTTTTCCTTGCTTGCATATGGCTCTCCATCTTCTCCCCTCCCCCGCCCCCTGCCCCACCCTGAGGGCGATAGGGTTACGGGGGACGGTAGTACACCCCCGATGCCAAGTCCAAATAGGTTCCCTAGAGCCCGTGGCGCACGTGCTCCTTCCTGTTGGAGGTTCATGAGAACCTCAGTTTCAGAACTGATTTCACAGTTCTGAATGGGTGCAAGAAATTAGGGGAGCTGAACTGAGGCGCGGTTTATCCATTTTCCCAGAAGATTCTTTGACTGACAGAAGGTTTTCCCATAGGATTGGTATACACAGTTAAGCTTTCTAAGTGTAATTGTAATTCAATCCAGTTGTCATAAATCCAACCTAAAGAAACACAGGTGTTTCCAGGCTCCTTCATCCAGCGGACAGCTGCGGAGCTGACCAAACCCGACCACACAGGGGAGCTGATGCGCTTCGAGCGACTGGGCGATGCTGCCCAGCGGCAGCTCCAGGGCAGAGTGTCCTGGGAAGTGTCGCCAGCGGAGGAGATCAGAATTTTGTGCAGGGAGGCAGCGACTTTGGACTCCATAGATTTTGGAAGAATGAGGACTCCGTCTTTCCTGATGAAAATTAGTCTGAGAGGTAAAGCATCACCACGTTACCCTTATCTTTATTGGTTCATGTTATTGAGTTCCAGGGATTCATCCCAGCCGGGTCCTCATATAAAGAACATCAGCAAACACGTGGCCAAGTTTCATCAGTGAGAGCTGTGGGGCTTCACAGACAGTTCTCTGTAGGTGACAGTGCTCTGTCACAATCGATGGGCCTGGAATCGTTCCAAGCCCTGCACATGTTTTGTTGAATTTGTAGCATTTTGTTTGTTTTGTTTTTTAACTCATTCAGTTAGCTCTGTTATTTTTTTTTTTTTCTTTTCCTCTCAGCAACCCCCAAGTATCATGGAAATACTCCCAGATATTCCTCCACCCAAGCAGGTTTACCTCCACACATGTCTTGTATTAGTTACTAGGTAACGGGAGAAGATTTATACACGTCTCTTGTTAATTTCGAAGACAGCTTCCAGCTCTGCCATAAACAGCACTAGAAGCAGACACCACACTTGTTTAAGAGACTCTTCTCACCTTCCCCAAGAAGAGGTATTACAAAGGTCAAACTATTTGCAACTCTGTGAGAGGTTTGGTGCCTGGCAATGGCACTCCTGGCTTAGATGCCTTCTTGAGTGTCAACCACTTGTTCATTATGATTTGCTTACCCTTGAGTAGTCACTTTCTTTGCCAGCTTCCTGAGATGTAGCCAACTATTATTCCAAATACCTTGATTTTCAACCCCCAATCTTCTGCAATAGTTCACATCACCCCATATGTGGTTCCCTGACTAATCCAGGGATCCTTCTCCTCAGACTTGACAACATCAAGTCTCAACCAGGATCTTAACCAGTGGGGAAACTGAGGTTTAGAGCAGTAAAGTTGTCCCAAGTCAACTAGAGCTGGAAGGTATTGGGCTGAGAGAAGCTGGGTACTGCTCTGCCCTCAGCTTAGCCTCTGCCTGTGTCTGTCTGTCTGTCTGTCTGTCTCTCTCTCCTCCCTCCAGCAAATGGCTTCTTTCTCCTGCTTGACAGCCACTGGAGTGAGGGGAGCCCGCAATGCCTGTGGTGACCCTGCCTGGCTTCACACATAAATCGAGTCAGAGTGGATAAAACAACAATGAAATGAGAGCAGTGGGAAAGAAGGAAATGAGATTGGGAGGGAAGAAATAGGGGCACACATTGCAAAAGTCAGGGGGAAAAAGAAGGAGAAGCCAATTGCCTTCACACACAGCTTATCTATGGTACAGGCACAAGCAGTAAACTCTGTCTTGGGATGCGTGGCTACCCAGAAAATGCTATTTGCTAAAGAAATTTACCACCTAATGCCTTTTAGCCCTTCTAGATATGTGATTTTAAAAAAAATTAAATACAGGAATTGGCTTTTTTCCCCTCTAAGATAAATTGAGTCTGTTTTATATCACTTATTGTGTCTATCTCTGTGGTAGGGGGGACTGCTAAATGTTCACTCAACTTTTCCCTGTTTCTCCTGGGCACTAGACTGCATTTCCCAGCTTCCCTTGCAGTTAGTTGTGGTTATATGACTGGGTTCTAGGCAATAGAATGTGAGAGGAAGTAAAACTGCCATATCCAGCTCTGGCCTGTAAAATGTCTCATAATTTTTTTCCTTTCATGATGACTTCGGAAGCATGAATTGAAGAGAGCACAGGTCAGAAAAGCGCCTATCCCCTGAATTACTTCTTTGGTTGTATAGCATTTGATAGGTTTACATCCCTTCTCTATCAGAAAGGGGCAAATTCTTTAACTTTTCTGTGCCTCAGTATTTCTTATCTGCAAATTGGGAATATTGATAGTAATGACCTCTTAGGGCTATTGGAAGTATTAAATGAGTTAATATTTGTAAATCACGTAGAAGAGTGCTCTGCTTATAGTAAGCACTACATAAAAAATATGTTGAATGAAATATTAAAAGCTTCAAAAATATTATTTTATTAGCCTTTATGGTTATTCTAAACATTTTTTTTTATTTTATTTTATTAGTTTTCGGTGTACAACACAATGCAATAGTTATACTCTTTACCCCCCAAAGTGAAAACCCCTCCCCCAGTTCGCCACCCCACTCCCCCCGCATATCATACACATCCATCACAACTCCCCTGACTCGCCTCCACAGCATACTCCACATCCCGTGACCACCCACATATTCAGTTGCAGTTGGCATACAATACTATACAACATCAGCTTCAGGTGTACATACAGTGCAGTGATCAACCCTCTACTCCATCCATGAAGTGGTCTCCCTAACAAGACATGTGACTATCTGACACGCCACAAAATTTTTACACCATTATTATATTCCCCGAACTGTGTTTCATATCCCTGTGGCAATATTGTAGTTGTCTATTTATGCTGTCTAATCCCTTCCCCTTCCCCCCATCCCCACCCCACTCCCAACTAGCAACCCTCAGTTTTTCCTCTACATCTATGAGTCTGTTTACTTTGATCATTCACTCAGTTCTTCAGACTCCACACACAAGTGAGATCACATGGTACCTGTCCTTCTCCGACTGACTTATTTCTCACAACATAATAGTCTCTTCACAACATTACCAATTACATTCCCAGAACTGCCCCCATAACCCTGCGGCAACATTGTAGTCCCACATACACTGTCCAAAACCTTCCCCCTTCCCTCTTCCCCACTCCCTCCCAATCAGCAACCATCAGTTTTTCCTTTATATCTGCTTGATATGACATCAATCTTCTTAAATTGTCTCTCTGGGTTAGCTTCTTTACCCCTTTCTTTTGATTAAAAAAGTCCTTTTAACATTTCTTGCAATGCTGGCTTGGTGGTAATGAATTCCTTAAGCTTATTCTTTTCTGAGAAGCTCTTTATTTCTCCTTCAATTTTAAGTGATAGCCGTGCTGGATAGAGCAATCTTGGTTGTAGGCCTTTATTTTGTGTCACTTTGAGTATCTCCTGCCACTCCCTTCTGGCCTGCAGAGTTTCTGTAGACAAGTCAGCTGTTAGTCTAACAGGAGTTCCTTTGTATGTAACCTGCTGTCTTTCTCTTGCAGCCTCTAGGATTCTGTCTCTGTCTTTAACCTTTGCCATTTTAACTATGATGTGTCTTGGTGTGGACCTGTTTGGGTTCAGCTTGTTTGGAACCCTCTGCACTTCCTGGGCATGTATGTTGATTTCCTTTACCAGTGTAGGGAAGTTTTCAGTCATTATTTTTTCAAATACCTTTTCAACCCCTTGCTTCTTCTCTTCTCCTTCTGGTATCCCTATGATTCGAAGGTGGTTGCGCTTCATCTTGTCCCATAGGGCTCTTAAACTATTTTCATTGTTTTTTATTCTTTGGTCTTTTTGCTGTGCCAGCTGGGTGAGTTCTGCTATTTTATCTTCCAAATCGCTGATCCGCTCCTCTGCTTCATCTACTCTACTGGTGATTCCTTCGAGTGTGTTCTTCATTTCAGTTATTGTATTCTTTAATTCTAACAGGTTGTTTTTTATTGTTTCCCTATCTTTCTTTATGTCCTCGCTAAGTTCCTTAAACATTCTTATCATCAGTGATCTAAACTGGGTCTCTGAAAGGTTGGATCCCTCTGTTTCATTTGGTTCCATTTCTGGAGGTTTCTTCTGATCTTTTACTTGTGACATGTTTCTTTGTTTCCCCATTCTGGCTGTCGCTCTGGGATTGCTTTGATGTATTAGATAGATCACCAGGAGAGCCCTGGCTGGATCACGCAGGCACACAGCTCACGGCCCAACACTCCCAGGAGAACTCCCAGTCTCAGCCTGTCCCAATCAGTCGCTCGCAGATCAGGCCGAGCAGCCCGACAACCAGTCACCAGCCTGGCAACTCTGCAAGCGCAGTGTGGAAAGCAGAGACCCAAGGCGGCTTGCGTGCTCCCGGGTCTCAGTGAGCAGCCTGTTGCAGTCGGATCACTCCCACTAGGTGTTTCCCTGGCAACACAGCACAAGCCGAGCGGAGGGTGGGGATCCGAGGCGGCTCGCGAACTCCCGGGTCTCAGTGAGCCGCCGTAGGAGCCGGGGGGCACCGCCCTATGTTTCCCTGGCAACGCAGTATAAGCCGGGCGGAGGGTGGGGATCCAAGGCCGCAGGCGCGCGCGCACGCACGCACACACGCACTTCGCCAATTCCACCAGACCAATTAGGTCTCAGACCTGATCCTTCGTGGGAGGGCCCAAGCCCGACAAAATGGCGCCCTCCTTACACCACTCGTGTGCAAGCTCCGCACCACGGGAACAACAATCCAAAAACCTCCAGCCTTTGCACCAAAGGTGCTCAGCTCAGTCCGTCCCCGCAGGCTCCCGGCTCACACAGCCACTCCCTCCATCAGGAACCAGGTAAGTGCTCACCGGCGAGCAAGCCCGGGCGCCGGCCCCACTGATTCTCCAGCCGCTCTTAGCCTCACCGAGCTGAACAAAGAGAGTCCTTACTAATTTATTGCCGGCTATCTTAGAACTCCTCTTCCCGGCAAAGGAGCTCTGGGCTGGTGAGCTTGGGGTGCGGCCGGAGGGTCTCTCCCCCAATCAGACAAGCTTCCCACGGCTGGGGCTTCCCTCACGGGGCTCGCCCTCTCTCGTCTCCGCCCATCCTACCAGACCCGACGTGGCCTCCTCTTTAAGTTCTTCGTTTAGTGGTTCTGTTCCTCCAGTGTTCCGGGGACCTCCAGGGTTGAATGCTGTAAATTTGCTTGTAATTTTGGTGTGATCCTGGGAGGCAGTTAGCACAGCGTCTGTCTATTGCGCCATTTTTTCTATTCTAAACATTTAACAAACTTTTTTAGATAGTAATGAGAATCACCTTGACAGATAGGTTCTTTTTCAGAATAGCATAGGAGTTATGAGTTGTGGCTTATTTGTCAGGTGAATTGGCCTAAGATCAAGCCTTGGCTTTGCCACTCATTATCTATGAGACGTTGGTTAAAAATTACTTAACCTCACTAAGTCTGTTTTTTCATTAGTAGAACCACTAATACTCACTTCATGGGATTATTGGAGGATTAATGAGACAATGTTTGTAAAAACTCCAGTCAAGTGCCTGGCACATAGTAAATGTTCATTAAATAACATTGCTTATAGGCAGTAAGTCATAAAAGATCAAATTTGAAAAGGTGGTGTCCAGAACATTCGTAATTTACCTATGAACCATTTTCTTCATCTCTATATAGAAGTGATTAAACTGGATTTCATTAGGTTTTTTTTTTAGCTGCAAAACACTTCCTTCTAGCAAAATCCATACATATCTAATCTAACATAGATGGAAGCAGTGGAGTAGGCAGCAGGAGGGAAGAGACCCTCTGTCTATCCACTGGCATCCCTTCACATCCCCTTTCCAGATTGTCCCTGAGTCACCTCTGTGGAATCCCGGGGTTCCCTAATGCAGTTTGATCATTTATAGGACTTGAAGTTCTCTAACCTATTTTGTCCCACCTCTAGCATCCTATGACCATGAGCACTGGCATTTAGCTATGAAATTATAAGTTAAATAAAAATTTAAAGTTCCAATTATATTAACACAACCTGTTCCCTATGCAAAGCTTAGCAAACTGCTTCTCTCTCTGTCTCTTACACTCACTAGTTCGACCCTGTCTTTGAGGGCACAATCCCTCCCTTTCCACCTGCTTCTTCTTTTTTTTATTTTTTTTTAATTGGGGAATTGGGGGAGGGGAACAACGTTGGAGAATAGGGGAAGGGGAGCAGACAAGTTGCTGTTGTTTTGTTCTTCAGTCTAGTTGTGGAGGATGTTGCTTCACTGGCCCATGTTGGTATCATTATTGCGCTCTTCCCGGATGAGGCAGATCGGTCGCCGGCCTCTGGATGGTCACTCACTGTGGCTATTGGCAGCTCACGCTGGCTGCCGGCCACTCACTGTAGCCTATGGCAGCCCACTGCAGCAGGGGCTGCAGCCTACACCGTCACTGGGGCTCGCATAGCCCAGTTCCAGGTGGAGCTATTGTTAACTGTAGAGGGCAGTGTCACTGGCCCTCATATGTGGGATCCGAACTGGGGCCACTGGCATCCCAAACCAGCTCTTAGCCAATGCCACTCAGCCGGCTCCTCTTTCCACCTGCTTCTGCCACATGGAGAGAGGGGGCAGGAAGCTGAACAGATGCCACTGCTCAGTTGTCTCAGGCCCCAGCCAGGGGCCTAACCTCTCAACTAGCAGTGGAACCACCTAAAGCCAGAGGCTGAATTTCTGACAGATAAGGTCCTTGGCCAGTTGCATGGCATGGCTTTAAACCAAAATAAAGTATCTAGAGAAAAATGAGCTCTCTCAATACTTTAGTGCTTTCATTCAGTTAAAAGTTAAATTATTCCTCAAATTTCCTTTCTCTATCCGTATTTATTTGTGTAGGTGTAAACAGTTCACAAAACCCCAGCCAGCTCTGACTAGGTAGGAGCAGCTCCATCCATCTCCTTTGCATTCAGAGCAGGTCAGTTTGCCACTCAAACCCTCAGGGGACTTCCACTGAGATGGAATTCAAAGGCTTTTCCATAGCCTCAGACCTCATCTCCTACCACTCTCCTCCTTGTCCTTACTGCCACAATTGCACTTGACTCTCTGTAGGTCCTCCAACATGGGAAGCACCTTCTGTTCTCTGGACCTTTGCACATGCTGTGCCTGTGTCTGGAAGATTTTTTCTTCAGAGAGCAACATGGCTTAATATTTCATAAACTCCTTCCTCACAGAAGCCTTCCCCGTATCTAATAAAGCATCCCCAGGCCATTTCTAGACCTGTACCCTGTTCTCACCTCATAGCTCTTCCTTTCATCCTACATTGAATAGGTGCATATATTGGCTATTGCTTGTCTCCTTCTCAGGAGAGCAGAGACCTGCTCTCTTAAGTTCACTACTGTATGCTTAGCTCCTGGCACGTAGGTGATCAACGAATGCCTGTCAAATGAATGACTAGATGATCTCAGCTGTTAGTTGTACACCTGCATTAAAGTGACAAATATACAAGCCTGCAGGGGTGTGAGGTGAACCTAAACACACGCAGAAGAATAGTGGAAAGTATTGGCTTTTGGCTGTTTGTATTGTTTTCAATTTAATGATGCCTGCATTTGTTGCCTTTTAAAAACTCAAACAGGTCCAACAACAACAACAAAAAGAGATAAACATGTCTTGGCAAGCAGCCCATTGCAACTCCAGCCTGCACTGTCTTACCCACAGCATCACGGTTGCACCTTTGGTCTCCATTCTTAACTGGAGTCCATACTTCCCATCTCCTACTCCTTAGCCTTCCATTTTCTTCTCATGGTATGCTGGTTTTATACTGTGTCAACATGGATCAGGGAACTACATTTCCCAGAATCCCCTTCCCAGTATGGTTCTGAGTTGTAGTTGGCCAAGAAAGCAGGCCAAAGCACACTCTATGAGAAACAGACACTGAGATGCCTGTTACTGCCAGATTGCCTTCACATTTCCCTACTCTGAGTTCAGTTCTTTTTCCCAACTGCTGGCCCTGCTAACCAAGAATGACCTGGCCCAGCAGCAGATAGAGAGGCTACAGCAGCCTGCCATATACTTCCCCACTGGCTCTCCACTGTGGTTCTTCTCCTCTAGCTGGCCATGCCTTGCAGCCCAGATCCCTGCAAGCTCCATCTCCTCCATGTGCACACATGCTTCAGGAGGGCTGATTAGGGCATTTTCCCCTGAATCTCCAACTCCCTTTGTCAGGCCATTACCGCCCAGCTCCTCCCACAGTTGTGTCAGGTCTAGTTTTTATAATAAAACCATATCCCCGAATCCTCACTGTCATTTCTCTTCCTTGATGGAACTTTCACTGTTATACCTGAAGTGTAACCTGTACTTGATCTGCAAATTGATGATTCTTTCTCCAGTTGACAACATCATTTTAAATACCAATACTTTCTGTCTAAACACTTGATACCCCTGCCTTCCTCTTCTTACATTACAACACTAATGTAATACAACACGTAATATATCTAATGTACTGTTGGCCCTCTGTAGCCACGGTTTTCTCATTCAAAGAGTCAACCAAACATGGATCAAAAGTATTTGAAAAAAAAAAATCCCAGAAAGCTCCAAAAAGTAAAACTTGAATTTTCCATGTACCAAGTACAATGCTACATCATTGAATTTTGGTATCAGCGGGGGGCCTGAAACCGATCCCCCAGATACCAAGGGGCGACTGTATAACTTAACCTGGTATTTCTCCAAATATGCTCTGATGATTTTGGATGGGATACAGACACATGCTTTTTAAAAGTGTTTATTAAGATATATCACGTATATTTTATATATTTTAAAAGATATAATATATCTTTTAATAAATATAACTAACATGGAAACTAATTTCATGGGTGTTGTAGCTCAGGATAGACCTACATTTATTTAAATTTTAAAAATGAGTGATTAGAGAATTACTGTGAAGATAAGGCAAAAATCATAAAGATGCCGTGAAAATGACTGACATTTGGGATACTCTGATGCAGTTACTAACGGAAGGAAAGCTCTGACTTGGTTGGGGCCAGGCGACCTTGGTTGTACCACCTCCTCGAGGAGATGGAGTTACAGAGGCAGAGGTGCTCTATGCACTCCCAGTGGGGCTACTTTCTAGATGGCTTGGACGCTTCTCCCAGATGACCCATCTAGTCCCAGCCTGTCTCTTGATCCCAATCCCTGCCAGCCCCTCAGGTGTCAGCCTACACGCCATGTGATTACTCAGCACTTCTCCAAACATCGACAGTTACTCATGTATTCCTACCATTTGCTTCTCTCACTACTACATGGCCCTGCCACCCACAACTCTTGTCGTCAAATTTACCTTCTCTTTTTACATCTTAATTGTGTGAACCATATTGAACTTGGGAATAAAGAAAAAAATGCTATTATTTGCAAAAGAAGTAGATGTTCATTGAAGAAATTTGAACTGTAAAAATAAAGTGTAAAAATTTACCCTTGCTCACCCATCATTTTCCCTTAAATCTCATTCTTCAAGGGTAACCTCTTCTCTAATTTGATGTAGATTCTTCCAGAATTTGCTTTCCTTTTAAGTATTAGCACATAGGATTTAACAAAATGGGGGCATTCTGTGCTTACTATTCGAGACGTTCCTTTTTGCATTCATCAATAAACCATGGATATACTTCTATGTTATATACAAGCCCACTTCATCTTTTTTTTTTTTTAACAGCTACATAGAATTTTGTGGTGTGCTCTTCTTAAAAAAAAAAAAAAGACTCCTAAAAGCCATTCAACCACTTACCATCTGACCACATCAAGTTCAAGTCCTGAGTTAGTCTGTAATACCTTAAGGCATTGTGTGTAATATGGATTAGATATAATCCAAGGATGGATTAACTTCCTTTCTAAGCCTCTAGGATGATACTGGTATATCAGATCCTTGGTAGAACTGAGAAAATAGTCGTGCAGATAATTTTCTGTGTTCTGTAGCTCAGATGAGAAACTCTACTTGAGAAAGATTAGATCTCAGACACAACTTTGAATGTTCATCCCTCTCTTGGCTGAGAATTCCCTCAATTTTCTCATTTTCCCCTATCCTAATAAACCATCAGTTCTGTGACTCTTTAGCTCCTCCTTAAAACCTTCCAGAGTCAACAGATGAGATCAGTGTCCCTCTGGATAGACATTGTTTTCATATATATACACACACATATGTATATAGTTTAGGGGACTGAAAACAAAACAAAACAAAACTCTTCCACTACCCTGTTAGGTTCTGTGACTGGGACTCTAGAAATTAAACTGACAAAAGTCAAACTAACAAGAAAAAAACAGAGTTCATTAATTTGTGCGGAGATGCTCATACACAATGGAGATGCTCAATGATGAGTAACTCAAAGGGATGATTACAACTTGAAGCCTTTATAGCACCTTAAAGAACAAGTTTGTGGAGAAGTGACAAGGCAAAGGAAAGGGACTTAGGCTTTTAGGAGTGGCAAACTGTGGGGAGGGAAATATATGAGGGAAACTAATGGAAGATAAGGGCTGTTTTAGTAAAATTTGTTATATGGATACCACCTATTGGCTAAGAGTA
Source organism: Aselliscus stoliczkanus (assembly GCA_033961575.1). Lineage (NCBI taxonomy): Eukaryota > Metazoa > Chordata > Mammalia > Chiroptera > Hipposideridae > Aselliscus > Aselliscus stoliczkanus. The sequence goes on from CM066733.1 coordinate 143,212,271, forward strand.
AGTTGGCTAAGAGTCGTTGTGCTCTTTTCTCACGGAATATTTTATGTGCTGATTTGAGGTAGAAAGGAAGATGTCAGAAAGCCCTTCCTCCATTTGCTGTCCCTCAAGTGTCTTCAGCGCAAAATAATCCTCACAACAAGGTGGCAAATTTTGGGGGTGGCATATTCTGATTCCCTACAATGCATACAAAGTAGACTAAATTTCCACCACTGCTGCTTTTAATATTGGCTCTCACAATTAATAAACTCAGTTAATACTCATTAAGCACACTGTATATGCCAGTGAATGTGCTAAGTGTGTCACGTAATTTATTTCATTCAATTCTTTCAACAACTCCAAGAGGATCAAAGAGGCTTAACTTAAGTAAGCCTGCCCACAATCACACAACTATTAAATGGGAATAGACCAGGCATCTCACTCCACTCTACCTGACTGACTGTTTCTTCAGATTCTCCACAGTGTCACTACTACTACTGGGCTAAATTCAACCTGAAGTTGGAGTGAAATTATCTTTACTGTATTTGAATGTTGCCATGCCAAACTACCCTTGTTAGCTCTGAGAGGTGAGGAAGATCTTTACACAGAATGGGCAGTGAAATCCATATGAATGATGACTCTGCTACCTGTATAACCCCGACAGCAGTTAGAACTGGTGTCAAGAGCTTTTGGCCTGCTCAATAAATCCCTCTCAGAGTGGTTGCTGATGGCTTGTTTTCTGTCCTTTGCTGGAGTATTTATAGAAGAACTTTTAGCAAGCTCCAAAATGTAATACTCTCTAGAGATACTTTTTGGACCTTGAAACTATGTCCTGCAAAGAGAAAAAAATCACTAGAATTTCGGATAAGGCTCAAATATTGATTCGTGATTGCCTCTCAGAAAACTCAGCTATGCTTAGTTGAATCCTGTATTTTTCCTACCTTTCTCTACTATTCTAAAAAAGCTATTAACACACTTAAATAAAGCCTGACAAAAGTAAAAAATTTTAAATCATTTTAGTAATTCTACTGCCAAAAACAAGTTTTTGAATTATGTCAAACTCTTCTCAGAATCTGAGAGTCAAACAGGAAATTCACAAACCATGTAGTTCAATACCGTTACTTTTTAGAATAAGGCAGAGGTACAGAGAAGAGATTGAATTTGCCTGAGGTCACTAAGCTAGTCTCTGTCTCAGTTATAAGTAAACAAATTGAACTCAATGACTATAATTGATGCTTTTGGATGTGGTTGCCATTTTCCTGAATTTATTAATTTATTTATTTTGCATCTTTAATGTCTGTCATAATACAAGCACAATATGCAAGTGCTCAAGAAATGTTTATTGACTTGGGCAATGTGCTAAAAATATATTTTTGGCAAATAAAATATTTGCTTTTATCAGTTACTGATCCAAATAATTTTTTAAAAAATAAAAATGCATGTATACTGTAAAAGAAAAATTGTATAAAACAAAGTTAAACAGTCAAAGAAGGCTTTGTTTAAGACTATTGCAGTGGGGAGAGACGTGTTACTCTGGAACCCTCACAGTACTCTGTCTCACACCTCAGTCTCCTCAAACTTTGATCTCAATCTCCTTGAAAAAGTAAGATTGCGATATTCGACTGGGGAATCTCTCCATGATTCAGTATCCAGAAAAGCATCCAAACCAATAGCCAGGGTGATCACTGGATTCATCTCATTTGTTTCCATCCTCTTAGAGATCAGTCCTGTATTGCCTGTTGTCTAATACCCCAAAACTGTTCCCTGATATGTTTTGTCTAGTTTTCTTATTGTTTATGGTGGGAAAGTAAGTCTAGTCCCAGTTATTCAATCGTGGCTGGAGTGGAAATCTTTTTAAATTAATAAACTAAGGAAGTATGGAGATATATGCTGTCAAAAGCTTGTTATAAAATTATATAAAGTGATATAAATATCAATTTAATAAAAATCAATAGAAGTGTGGTATTATAATACTTACTTGACTATCATTCTCTTAGTTAGTGCCCACATCCTAGCATTGGATTCTCTCTCACGGTAATGGGAGTTGGTCTCCTCTTTTGCACCTTTCTGCATTGCAAGTTACACTGATGATAATCTCTTTGAGCACCTCTTGTAATTGCAAAAGTCAAACATGACTTGTAGTCATCTTTTGTTGTTGGTATATAGTGAGCATTATAATTTTAATAGTTTTTCCTTTCTTAAAATGTGTATACATTTGTTTGGCACCCTCTGTATTTTGTTTTAATTCTAGAGACTTTCAACCTCCCTGGAGTCACAGAACAGTATTCCTGTTGTAAACTCAATAGGAAAATCCCTTTTTAAACCAGATTCACAATATAAATATTTGTTGTTGATGCTTCTGTCTTGTTGAACATATCAGGTCCTTAAAAGCTGTTTATAGGTCCATTTGTTACAAGTTGAAAGCATTACTTTTGAATCAGTTAATGTATCCATATTCATGTAAAGTTAGGGTTCTCCAGAGAATGGGACATATTGATGGCATTAGTGCAGAAATTTGGATTTTCTTGGCCCTCTTCTTCTCACTTTCATCACTTTCCAGAAGTTTTGCACTTTTTTAGATATGACAGAGTTAATAATGTTAATAAACTAACTCAAAAACTAAGTCAATATAATCTGGCTTGCAGATGTGGGTGTGTCTGGTCTGCCCAGAGCTGTTATAAAATGCAAATTAACTCAAAATGTAAAAGCCAGGATATTTCATATTAGAATCAAGATTTTTCACAGGAAGCTGTACACCATCTTGAAAAATCAGCTGTGGAGCCCCCAATCCCTCATGATAAAGATGGGCTGGAGCTGAGATTTGGCTGCTCTGTTTTCACAGGCATGCACTACCCGGTCCGCCACGTTTCATTATTCCTTGTTGTATCCCGGTCTCACTTCATTCATTTCCTTTACCTGCCTACGCTTATAATTTTGGCCACAGACTAACAAACTTCAGTTGAGACTAAAACTCCTGTGTACAACCATGGTGCCATCTGTTGGTGAAGAGCAGGGATGGTGGGCTTTTGCTCTGCAAAGTAGCTTTGTTTATCTGCATGGACAGTTGTTAGCTCAAAGTTTGTAAATAGAGAAGTCCTTATGTTTATTAAGAATGACTATGCAGCAGTATAATTACTTCCTGTATCTCTCATACTGAGGTATCTGCAATGGACTATAATTCAACTCCTGACATTGACAGGCCTTTCAGGAGGTTTGGGCATGTGTGCATGTGTGTGCATGTGCACATGCATGGTGGGATGTAGGAAGTGGAGAGAAGTTAGCCGTCTGCTTCCCTCAGGGCTTCTTTTTGGAGATCTAGTATTGCAGGAATTTGTTCAACTGGCTTTTTGGAAGAGGTCCCACCTTCTCTGCCTTGCTGCTAAACATGGCCTCTCATCACCATCGCACAAAGAGCACAACATTGGCATCAGAAACCTTTGCTAACTGTTTTGTTTCTGCCATTCACTATTTGATCTGGACCAAGCTACCGAGTGGTCTTTGATTTTCTCCTCTAAGAATCAGGGTAACAACAACTGTGCAATTTAGCAAGGTAGTTGTGTGATCATCTATGTCAGATTAGAAACAGAGGTGGTGAAAGACATAACTTATGTTTATGGTTGATTTACATAATGCTTCAGGCTGGGAAGTTGAAATACATCCCACTAATTTTGAGAACTTATTTTTTAAATTTAGCCACAGTCAATGCATTTTAAAAACAGCTCCCTCACAGAGTTTCAATAATAAAATGCCATTTGATCAAGTATGGTAGGATTACATGCACAGCCCTTATTCTAGCGCCTCTTGGTACTGGGCAGATCTTCCACATGGACTAGAACTGGTCCTCAGATCTAAGGCATAATAGCAGTGAAGGTTTGCCCTGGGCCTTGATTTCTCTCGCTACGGGCTCTCCTACTCGGAGTTGTCAGCCATCACCATGACTTCAGTATCACATTCTTGCAGGTTATTCTTTTTATGACCTCTCACCTGAGACCCATGTACCTCTTTGATTATCTAAGAGATATTTTAATTTCCCTTTATCATCTCACAATCCAAGAACTCAAAACCCAATTCACCTTCTTTCCCAAACAGAAGTTCTTCTAAAGTTTCTCTGTCAGTGGCACCAATACTGTCTCAATTCAACAGAACTAGATTTATTCAATGGTTACCATGGCACCATCACTGGGTTTGGAGTATCCTGTGACCCAGTCTTCCCCCTTATTCCTGTGTCCAGTCTTGATAGATCCTTTTAAATATCATTCACATCTCTCCTTCCTTTTCCATTTCATTTATACCAAGTTAATCTCAGGCCTCTTTACTACCACTTGAATCACAATGGAATTCCTTTCAGCCTAACGGTCCTGAAATTAAACTTTTCATCAAAATCTTTCAGTGGTTTCCTGTAGGCTGCACCATTAAGCTTGAATGTTTCTTCTTGTCTTAAGACATTCTGTATTTCACCCTTACCTATCTTCATTTGGTGCTCATTTCTCCCCAGTCAAACACCCTACTCCTTCAGCCTCACCTGAGTATCCATATCCAGCAGTCTCTTTGCTTGCGTATTTTCCTTTTTGCAGCACACTCTTCCTCTGGGTCTACCCAAGTCAAACCAGACCTTAGAGGTCTAGTCATATGCCACCCCCTCTATAAGCTTGTCTATTTTTTTCCTGTACTTGTTTCCCTCTTCCTGAACCTCCATAACAGTAACAAGCTGTGCCATGCAATTATCACTCTTATTTATCCACTTTTCTTATTCGCAATCATTCATGAGTGCCAGTTTTGCCTCTTCAACTAAACTGTAAACTCCTTGAGGAGAGAGATTACATCATGCTGAAACTCTCTCTCTCATGGTCCTTACATGTGGTAAATATTGATAGAAAGGAGAAATTGAAAGCCTTGTTGATTTATTAGGATAAGCGAGTCGAACAATAGATTCAGTGAAGCTTTGACAAGGCTTAATTTATTTATATATATATATATATATATATATATATATATATATATATATATCCCTCTTGGGCAGGTAACTTGCTTTCTTTAATAAACTGAATAAAGGAAATGCTGTAGTCTACTTTGAAAGTAAAAATTGGGACCCAATTTGATGAGTGCCACATATATTTTAAAAGACAATGGGACAGGATATTTGAAATCAGGCCTCTTCTAGAAAAATCTAAGATAGTTGGGGGAAAAAAATTATTAGATTTCCTAAATCTATTGTAGTTTCTAATAAATACCACTAGCCCATGAGAGAGGAAATCAGGACAATTTGGGCTATAAAAGCTGAGAATGGGATTAATTGCCCCCCAAAGTGACAGGAACCTTCCACCCACACAAGCACCATGTCATTTTTCCATGAACTGGGCCTGCAGTGATTAAGTATGTGTACTTGAGAGTGCTTCCAAAGGTTTAGCAATCCATCTGGCAAAAGCATTTGACACTATGGGATTTGTTATTGTGGGGCTGTGCCAGCACCAGGACTTATTTAATTGCATTAGTCATCAAGCAGCAGTGCCACTAATCTTGGATCTTACTGAGTGCCGTCTGGCATGTATGCTTGAAAGACCAAACAAACAAAGCTGAACCACTACAAACTTCTCCCACATTTGAGTTTGAGGTCCGAAGATCCTGACTTCAGCTCTCTGAGGTAAAATTGTAAGGGTCAACCCTACACAAAAGAAGCATAGTTGAGGTTGAAATGGCAAGAGTTGACAGCGTCCAAAAGGCTTTGTCCATTCAAAACACAATTGTCCAATTGTGGGTTAAAAATCTCTAATTGCTTACCATTAATTTCTGTATATTTGAGCAATATCTTCAAGAAGTCCCAGTTTAAAGACAAATACATTACCTGGAATTAGTTACATGTTAAGTCCTTTGTGCTCTCTCACATCTGTAAGAACTAGTTAGTTTCCTCAGGTTGGATACTGGAGGAGTTAGTCAGTGGGTTGGTTGTTTTGATGGGTTCCAAAGCATAAAAGCTGTGAACATGGTATACTGTTGACTGGGAATAATGGATTACAAATGTCCTGTGACACCAGCCATAGTAATGAGGGAAAATATGGAAGAGGACGCAACTTCCTAGTAGATGACTTAGCCTAGTAGATGACTATATCTGACCTGACCCTCACGCTGTCACGTACCAGGTATCATTACACAAGAGCCTAGCCATTATTTTATGAAGCACTCTAGCTTTGCCAATGGACACATTAGAAACTTACTCAAAACTCCGTCCCAACTCTATAAAAGTACAGCCAAGAAAAAGAAGTTAAAAAGGCAAGGCAGAGGTGAAGATAAAGAACGACATTTTGTTTCCAAAAAACCAACTTCCTTCTTTCTCTTGAAAATCTCCCTTTCTGCAAAATGTTTTCCTATTGTGGAAGATTTTGTACTTCTACCTTAACAATCCAATGGAGTTCTCCCTGCACTCCTTTGTGATATCTCTAGGATAAAAATGATCCCAGGACAACTGCACTCCTTGATGCCTGTGGAGAGAGAACTAAAATGTATTTAGAAGTGACTGGCAGACTGAGAAAGACAAATACTGTATGATCTCACTTATATGTGAAATCTAAAGAACAGAATAAATGAGCAAACAAAATAGACACAGACTCAGAGTATAGAGAAAAACCTGATGGTTGCTAGATGGGAGGGGGGTGGGAATGGAGGAGAAGGGGAAGGGATTAGAAAGTACAAATTGGTAGTCACAATATAGTCACAAGGGTATGAAATACAGTATGGGGAATATAATCGAATGTAAAGATTATGTAGGGTGCCAAATGGATACTGGACTTATCAGGGGGATCACTTTATAGACTGTGTAGATGCTTGACCACTGTGCTGTACACCTGAAACCGAAGTAGAATAATATTGAAAGTTAACTGTAATTAAATACACACAAACACACACACACACACACACACACACACACTCACGAGGTCTGACAATTAAGTTCATGAACTTGTTGCAATGATGTTGCTAACCTTTTGTTGATATCAGAGGGATTATTCATTACAAATTTGTACTAACTGTACAAACAGTTAACCAAGTTTACCATTTGGAAGTACTGAAAAGGCTGCATGAAAAAGACGAAAACGAGCTTTTCACCAACAATTCATGGCTCTTGCATCACAACAATGCACCAGCTCACATGGCACTGTCTGTGAGGGAGTTTTTACCCAGTAAACAAATAACTGTATTGGAACACCTCCCTACTTGCCTGATCTGGCCCCCAATGACTTATTTCTTTACCTGAAGATAAAGGAAATACTGATAGGAAGACATTTGATGACATGCAAGACATAAAGGGTAATACGATGTCAGCTCTGATGGCCATTCCAGAAAAAGAGTTCCAAAATTGCTTTGAAGTGTGGACTAGGCACTGGTGTTGGTACATAGCTTCCCAAGAGGAGTACTTCAAAGGTGTCCATAGTGATATTCAACAATGAGGTATGTAGAACTTTTTCTAGGATGCGTTCGCAAACTTAATTGTCCTACCTTTTGTGTGTGTGTGTGTGTGTGTGTGTGTGTGTGTGTGTGTGTGTGTAGTCACAGCATAGGGAATACAGTCAATGGTATTGTAACAACTATATATGATGTCAGAAGGGTAGTAGATTGTGGGGCGGGGTTCTCTTTGTGAGGGGTGTAAATGTGTAACTATTACATTGTTTTGCACACCTGCAAATGGTCACATGTCTTGTTAGGACATAGCAAGAGAATGGTGTGTGTGTGTGTGTGTGTGTGTGTGTGTGTGTGTGTGTGTGTGTATGTGTGTGGTGTGGTGTGAGTGGGAAAGGAGAGTTAAACAGTTTAGAAACCACAGTTCACCTTCCACATTGAACATCAACCTTTATGCCCTGTGCCGGGTGTTTCTTGTTCACCTCTCCAGATGCACTTTCCACCCTTCTCTAATGTGATCTTGCCCTGGAAAGCTGACCTTTTATGGATTTCATCAATGGGTTCCCATGTCTCCTAACTCCCAGTGGATTTGGCCAATGGAAGGCCCTGGTGGGAACTCTGAAATTTAGAAGAATTAAGTTGTAGTTGACAAGGTTTGGCTGTGCGGCTATGACAGTCACAGCTCCTGCCATTTGGCTTTTCCATGTTACCCTCTCTGAGTTCGAATAGTTCCACTGCCATTTTGTCCCTCAGACCTAGGGATGGTAATGATGATGATGGATTGATCCTTGCTGTGGCCAGTTCTGGGATCCTACCCTATCCTCTGTTAATTCCCCTAAACCCAAATAGTCCCTTTATTAAACTCACTTCAGATCAATTTGTTTGAGTGTGTCATTGGTTTTTCTGTCAAGACTTAGACAGGTATATATTCTAAATACAAGAGTTTTTGCAAAAGAAGTGATAGAGATTGAGCTTAGGAAGGCAGGTTAAAATCTTAGTACAAGGACTATTTATGGCAATGGAACAGGCCCATCCTTTCATCTCTACATATAACACAACATGAACAAATACAAAACTAGGAGTCAGAAGACTTAGGATCTAGTCTGGAATTTATCCTGCATTGGGTGTGTGGTCTTGCTCAATTAATTCAACTTTTGTAGGACTCTGTTTTCTTTATTACTTGAACAAGACCTACAACATGGGCTTGGGAAGCTCCAGGCTAAACCTGGTCTCCCACAGCTGAGTTAGGGTCTGTCCTTCTGGGGCTCTTGGTTGACAGTGATTCCAACGGGCCCAGCCCATCTGAATCAAAACAATATAATTGATTTGGGACCCGCTTATGGATTTGCCTCTGGGTTCTGATGAAGATAACCTTCAACCAATTCCTAGGGTGGCTGAGAACCACCTGAATTCCTTGAAGGGATAGAACCAGCCAACACTTTCCCAGTATTTCAGATGGGAAAATTGCTGGGGATGGTTTTATAATAATACCCAGAGTTGCTCAGGATCAGAGCTCATCATACAGCTCTAAATTTAATGTCAGTTTCTGTAGCAGTGGTTTGAGAAGCACTAAAACACAAAGGGGAATAGGAACCTAAAAGAGGAAGAGCAGAAAAATGGTCCTTGGGGAAATGGCAGTTGATGTGTTGCTTTCTGACTGTGGCTGTGTTCTCTTTTAGCAACTACCTTGTTTATAGAGTAGTCTCTGTGGGAAAATCACATTCTTTGAGCTACAGTTTAGGGGCTTGTATTCTGCTTTTAGGAACTTCATGCTAATAGTTTCATTAAATAATTATCCATAATAATAGATTCATGTAATGTTTGGTTAATTTTTAAAGAAATGAACTAATGCCCAGTTATGGAGTCCACTAATTGCCTTTATAAATATTGTAAGTTGCAAACTTTCTGGGGGAAGTGGTATTTTCATTTTTATTTTTTATTTTTATTTTGTTTGGCTTCATAATGGCTTTCACACACAAAAAAATAATGATAGTACAGAAGAACTATAGACAACATGGCAATAACTTGGCTTTACTTCCAAGGATTATAGATGCTCATCAGAGATTATGCAATAGCACTTGAGAAGGGGAAAAAACCAAAGAAGGAAATCTAAATTCTTTGGCCAGATGTTCTGTTGGTTTTGACCAAAGACCTTTCGCCATCTCTCTCCCTTGTCTGTGATCAGGGATTCATTGCAGGCAGCTGTATTTTTAACACATGAGCAAACCCATGTGCTTCAAATCTCTGTGTGATGAATATCACCTCCATTTATAAAGGGGTTCTGTGCTATAAAGTAAGAATCTAAACCTTGAAGTTTATTAAAAACCTTATTGAAAATAAAGTGAGTGATAAAAATAATTCAATGTCATGATTTTTTTTTAAAGGATGTGGACATTTTAAAAAGACGTAATAATAATAAACACATTTAACCTGTTAGTCCCTGGATCTGTAAATCAAGTCCTGAACTCTCAGAGCCCGGGTGTTACAGGAGCTCTAGCAAGGATGGCAAGGAGTGACATCCTGGTGACATCACAAGTTCAGCATTGACCTAAGGCTATTATTGAATACCTAAACTTCATTTGCCTTATCTTCCAAAAAAGGAGATACTATGAAAATTAAAATACATATTTCATAAAAGCTCAACACTTTGCTGGTAGAAGTATTCCCACATATATGACCTTACATTCCAGTTCATCTGACCCACATTCAACTCCCTGCGTTATTAAATCTAAATAGTGGTATCTTACTCCATTTGGGCTGTTATACCCAAGGAGCCGAGTGTGGCATATAACAACAGAAATTTCTTTCTCACAGTTTTGTAGACTGGAAAGTCCAAGATTAAGAAACCAAGGATTTCGTGCCTGGTGAGCCTGGCCTCCTGGTTCATAGCTGACTGTTCTTTTGATGAGTCCTCTGTGGTGGAAGGAACGGCCCAGGAAGCATGCTGGGATCTCTTTTATAAGAGCACTAATCTCATCCATGAGGGCTCCACCCTCATGACCTCACTGACACCTAATTAGGCCGCACCTCCTAACACCATCACATTGGGGTTCTATTTCAAAAGCTGAATTTTGAGAGGTCACAAACATTCAGTCTATAGCAAGTGGTATCTTCTACTTATATAACAATGCATCCCCTCTCTATCATGGAGGCCAGCCCACAGCAACCAAATCATGTCTTCCCTGTGACTATGCCAGCGGCGGGGGAAAGGGGTGATTTGATTCACCTACAGGGGATCAGGCAAGTTTTGGGCTTTCTGTTTCCAGCCTTTTCTCTGTCTTTTGCCTCTTTATAGTTCATTTCATCCCATCCCAGCCTACCTCTTTTATTTTTCTGTCGCTTCCCCTTTCTACTTCATTTACTTATTGTTTTCCAATTTCCTAATCATAGCTTGTATACATAAGAATAATACTAAGTAGAGCCCTGTTTTTGAAGAAAAGTAAGTGTTGATGTAATAGATACCAATGACATCATCTTATAAATTCTTTAAAAAAGGCCAAGCAAATCCCTCCTGGATTATTGCAAAAGTCTCCATCTTTCTTTTTCCTCCATACCCACAATGCCTTTTTTTCTAATTAATTTCCTTTCCTTTTTCCTCAAATATCAATATGCAAGATAAAATAAAATATTCAAAACCTAGTTCATGACAATTAGTGGACCAGGGGAACATCAATATGCCACTATAAACATTGAGCTTGGCTGCCACAAAGAACTCAAGAACTCATAGTCTTATTGGAAAGACAGTGAAAATTTAGAATGACAAGTTTGCTATTAGAAGTCACCACCAGAAAGTAGTTAGGGGATAATGGATGCCAGGCTCAGTGGGTTATTACTTTTCTCTTTTAAGAAAAGTACTTTTCAAAACCTCCTTTGAGAAAGGTTGTGGTTAAGATGATGAAATGTGAACAGGATTAGAGAAATGTTAGACAGTTTTGATGCTGGCTGACTAACTAGATCCAAAGGATATTAATAAATATTCAAGTAAACCTGTATAAATTTCTAGTGGTGGACCACATGGTTCTGAGACCTTGACCTATTCAGCTTTTGTATTAGTGGTTTAATAAAGCCATAGAAGTCATACTGATAAAAGTATGCAGAAGATACACACCTGCCAGGAACAACTAATTCAAATGATGATGCAATCAAGAGTTACAGTAATCTCAAAAGAAATCAGACCCAACATAAAAGGGAAGAAGGCTTCATTTGTGATTGTACTGTTGTATCCTTCTAATAAACATTCTTATTCTTTGTGCTGATTATATTAATTTCTCTTCTTGCAAACAAGAGATCCCAGACCAAGACAGCTCATAACATCAACTTCTCAGGGGCATAATCTCAGGGGAAGTGGGGGGCTGATAGAGAGTGAATGAGGGGAGCAGATCAGACCCTATGCCATGGTATAGGTAAGGGAAGTGGATTAATTAATTTTATTTGAAGTTAGAAGTGACATAATATTGAAAAGCAACAAAAACAACAAAGCTGGATATCCTACTTACAAATTCCAGAGATAAACTGGCTTACAGCATTGTTGGACCCCATGGCTCACTGTAGGGAGAAATCTGACTCTCCCACTCTCTTGACTTTTGTTTCCTGTATGTTGTATTCATTCTTAGACATGTTCTCACCAAATGGTAGCAAACATGTCCTTCAATATCTATGACTTACATTCTAATAACTTAGCAGAACGAAAACCCTTCTCCCATTAGTTCCAGCAAAGCCCTAAGATGGGTTCTCCCTGAACTAACTGAGGTCACATCCCTGTGTCAATCACTTGTCTGGGGTGGGGTGGCCATATATAGGTCATGTGCCCACTCTTGGTTTGGAGGAGTTAGTAGCAGCAGATAGAATTATTGCTATCTAACCATAGGAGGTAAGCTCCCATACGAACGAGGCATCCTGTGAACATGAGCATAAGGAAAAGGATACTGGACAGGCAAACACAACAGATGTCTGCCCTGTAGGTGATAGCCCCATGATACTATTCATGATAATACTTGAGAATAGTGGGTGAAAAATAGTTACAAGAACTGGTGATGAGAAAACTAAGGGGCAGGGTGAGAGCTGTTTTAAAGCTTGTGAAAAGTCTTCAGAGAGAAGAGATTGACTTGATTTCCTTAAATTCAGAAGACAGAAATATGATCATTAGGTAGAAGATTCTGAGAAGTTAATTTTAGTTCAACATGTGACAAAACCATAATGACACATGTTGTTTAACAATGGTCCAGTAACTGATCAAGCTCTCCACAAAGAGAGGGACTAACCAGGAATTCTTGTTGGCAAAGAACCTTCTATTGCTTGGGAACCTGAATTAGGTGATCACGAAGATATCTATTTTATCTTTAAGATGCTGTATATCTTTGATCTTAAAATGATATGGCAAGAATTCAATGTACTACCCAGACAGACTCTTTGAAATCTGGCCACTTCCAACTACCAAAGCCCATGGAAATTTGAACCCTCTGATCAAGCTGATTATGAGTGCCTGTACGTATAGGTATGTGTCAGCGTTTGTATAAATGTAATCTTTATACAAGGACTTCTTGATGCTGGAAAGGCCCAGACAGCTTCTGGGAAGTTATTTTGCATTTCTTGGCTTAATTTTAAACACTAAGAAGTCTCAGAAATGTACCCTATAGCCTGACCTGGAGATTTCTATTTATAAACACTTTGATCATATTATGACTAAAGGAAGTTGGTTAAGAGGAAGGAAGATTAGTTTTGTTCTGCAATAAGTAGCTCTCATGAGTTTGGAAAATTCCATAATGAATGTTTCTCTAATTCATTTATAGTCTCTGAGTGATGATAACAATAATGCTAATGCTAATGATTATAGCTTTCATTTATTGAGTGCTCACTCTTAATATTAATAGCTAACATTTATTGCGATTACTAAAAATAGCCGATAACATTTACCAGGAATGATTCTAAGTTCTTTGCATGTATTATCTCATTTAATACTCACAAGGCCCTTTTGGGGCAGATGCTATGATTACTGTCATGATATCAATGAGCAGATGGAGGCACATGGTTTAATAACTTGCCAAGATTGTACAGGGGCAATACCAGCGAGTGCCAAAAATGGTTTCATATATATTATTTTCTTTATAAAATATTTATTTATTTTTATATGTTTCTTATAGTTTATGCTAGTTTAAAAAAGCTGTTTGACTATTTGTAGGCAAAATCATCTACAATGATACAGTAACATATATCAAAAGAAGCCTGGAAACCAGAAAATAATGTACAGATTGAATTTTTTCAGGTAAAAACTTCCATTGCTTTACACTTCGAGTTCCTTAATCTGAAAAGCTATCTGAGGTTGAAAAAAATTATATTGAGTGTATTATTTGAAAATATAACTAATATACTCTTTACAAATAAGTTTCTTCTGTTTATTTCCTAACTTTTCAGAGGCCATGCATGTGTGTGTGTATGCATGTGTGTATGCATGTATGAAGGCCATTACTCTGCTGGTGAAAAAAACATATTTTGGGGCCAAAACGTAGTCCAGAGGCTCCCCAGTTACTACCTCAAATATGGATCTCAGAAAATAAATTTTCATACATATGGTTATATGAAAAATTACAACAATTTGCTTAATTCCTGTTATCAACCACATGTAAACGGCAAAAATATGTTTGAATTTCTAATAATATCAGAAAAACGTCCCTCACCATTTCAAGTAATATTAAAGCTTATTGAGTCCAAGGAATAGGAGATTCTGCATACCTTCATGAAAAAGATCAAGGCTTGAAAAAACTGAAATGCATGAGTATCCATGTGACTAGCATAGGTTGTATTATCTTCTTTAAGTCACACAATAACCTTAGGACGCATATATAAATATAGAGGGTGCCAAAAAAAATGTATACACATTTTTTTGTGAAAGAAAGATAAAAACTGAATCAAAATTGTAATAATATATACCAATAACAAAAGATGAATACAAGTCATGTGTATACATTTTTACGGCACCCCCAGTAGTTCCATTTCATAAACAATAAAAATGAATATCAAGAAATCACTTGATCGAAGTCATGTCACCGAGCTAGCAAGCAGCAAATTAGCATGTTAGTCAATCGGCCTCTGAAACTTGCTTTTGCTGTCTCCATCTCCTGGAATCCAGAATGGCTGATGCACCCTCTCTGGACTCGTCCTGGACCTTGGGGTAAACTTTCTTTTCTGAGGGGCTGATTCTACGACACTGCTTCCTGCTGGTGGGGGGCATAGCCAGTGGCTCAAGTACCCACTCAGCTTCTCCTAGGTTCCAGAGAGTGGCAAGGGGAATCTTCAGGGTTCTTCACCTGCTTTGTCACCAAATGATTAGCTCCTTAGGCGATACCACAGTTCAGTTGACTCTTGGCCTGTGGGTTTTCAGGGACGTTCCCTAAAACAGAGTTAATTTATTTTCTGTTGCCAGGGATTATTAGCAAAAGGAGCTGGGATCCTTGCCAGGACAACATGTACCATTTTCCTGGAGCATATGTTTATGTAGCAATTGACAAGGATTAGGAGAAAGAAGTGAAAGGTCAGTGACCATGATTTATCTTGTTAAGAGTGTCTTATGCCTTATAACAAATCCGTTGCATTTTTAATCCTGTTCAGAAGAAAATGAAGCATCTGGCTACCTAGGGGCCTCCATATCTTTATAATCAATTTTTGGGTGGCTCTGAGGTGCTTAGCAATATTATGTAGATCAAGAATTCAAGAAATGGGCTGGCCGAGTGGCGCTTTGGTTAAGAGCTGGCTTGGGACGCTGGCTCTGAACAGCAGGGCCCTGGTTCGAATCCCATATATGAGGGCCAGTGACACTGCCTTCTACAGCTAAGATGATGAACAAAAGCTCCACCTGGAGCTGGGCTGCTGTGAGTCGCAGGCGACGGTATAGCTGCAGACCCTGCTGCAGTGGGATGCCATAGGCTACTGTGAGTGGCGGGCAGCCAGCGTGAGCTGCCAAGAGCCACTGTGAGCGGCCATCCAGAGGAAGAGCACAATGATCTGCCTCACCCAGGAAGAGTGCGATGATAATACCAACATGAGCCAGTGAAGCGACATTCTCCACAACTAGACTGAAGAACAACAACAAAAACAAAAAAAAAGACAGCAAAATCTTTAAAAAAAAAAAAAAGGAATTCAAGAAACGAAATAAATTCTCATGACTTATGTATCTAACACATGTTTACATGTATGGAATCTCCTAAAGTATGTGTTCAGAATCTCCATTTGTCTGTCTGACCTCTTTATATTTCTTACTCCATGTTTTAATTTACACTTCATAAGCTTTATTGTGCTGAGTACAATGACTTTTCCCCGTGACACTCTGGACACAGCTCTAAAATGATAGTGACCTGAGTTCTGGGGAGAGGGTCATTCCTGAAATGGTGGCAGGGGAAGAGGGTCCTGAGCTGAACCAGCATAGGAAGCAGCACAGTCAGTGTGTGGAGAACTGGACCAAGGTCATGATCGGGAAGGCAACCGGCCAGGTGGGGCAAGAACAGAAGAGAAATGGAGAATGAAGTGTACCATCAGCTCCCAAATAATAAGATTCTTAATAGATTTGTCAACAAAAAGCATGACATCAGCTGCATTTTATATTTGTTTCTGTACTATAATTACCATTAACATAGAAAATAAAAACAAAGAAAAGCTACACGCTCTTTGTAATAATTTTCCTCTTGTGCCATCTCTACGCAGATGGTACCCTTTCTGCCCAGGTTCATTTCTCATGGCAGACAAATTTTCTCAGAATGTGACTCAGTTCAGAACTTCCTAATGAAGGAATAAATAAACGCACAAGAATTTATAGACTCACCACAAATATCATCTTAGCCTTCCCGTGTCGCCAAAGTTTAACTTCATCTGTTGTTGTTATCAGCGTAATCTTGGCAGTTGCAGTGACAGCGAGGCTGTCCAGGTCTCACAGGCCTTACCATTACATGACATCTGAGGCCCAGCCAAGGACTTCTGAGAGTAGGAGGAATGCTTGTTCTTTGGCCCATGGTATCTTGAAAAAAAAAGTGTTTCCCAGAATCAGGAAGGAACAGAGCTCCAAGACTTGACTGGTGATTGTTTAGAATCAGTAACTAAGTTAGAAGAGCTGCCTCAGCCCAGCAATGTTATTAAGAAGTTTGACAAATCAGCTGAGAGAAAAATGAGACTTTATTAATTTAATCTCTTCTTAAATAACTTGGATCTTTGGTCAGCATACTTTCACACTTTGTGTTTTCAATATTTATCACAGAGGCCCTAAAGCATTCTTTTTTGTTTGTTTGTTTATAGGAGATGTGGTAATGGTACGATTGATGAAATAACACTGGAAATAAACCTACTTATTCACGTTACTTAGAACATATAAGCTGTTTGTGTAACACGAACGTGAAACTTCTCATTAAGCTTCTTGCTGGCGTCTGTCCACTTACCTAGAGACCTAGCACTAGTGCTATGAGTAAATGTCACTTCCTCCATGTCACTTCCCTCCAAAATTAATCTTCTTTCCTCATCGAGGGTGAGGTTCAGAGGCAGAATGGAATGAGGCTTGAGGAGCAAATAGAAACAACTAGGTCAGGGCTGAGTTGACAAGTGGGACCCTTCTCCTCACCCCTCACCACAAGTTCTCGGGCTGTGCGAAGTGGTTCACAGGAAAGGAGAAGTGTCAAACTGTAGCTACGTTTGTTGGTTACTCGGAAAATCTAAACGTATTCAAGTGCTGACTGTGTGCTGATCACCACACTCACATGCCTGTGGGGTTAACATTTCCCTAGGGAGTGTAAATGGCAGGCAGTCACTGAGTCCTCCAGGCAACTCTGCCTTTTACACAGCACCCATATGACTCTGATGTACATGGTCAGTGAGACATCTTTCAAAATGCTGTTTGGCACAATTTGGGGTTTGGTGTAGAAAAATTTTACCAGCCTTTTTTTGCGGGGAGGTATGTGACTTGGTACTAAAGTTTACTATTTAATAAGTGATTATCTTGTAATACTATTTTTTCTTTTGCAGTCATAACAAAAAACATTACCAGGGGAACCAATTGTAAAAGCTGTGGAAAATAAATACTTTTACATAAATGAACTATAGTTGATCCTTGAATAACATGGGTTTGAATTGTGTGGGTCCACTTACACACAGATTTTTTTTTCTTTTCTTGAAATGAAAATATTTTTTCAATTAAAGTTGACACACAATATTATATTATTTTCAGATATACAACATAATGATTAGACATTTATATACCTTATGAAGTGATCATCCCAATAAGTCTAGTGCCCACATGACACCAAACATAGTTATTACAATATTATTGACTATGTTCCTTGTGCTGTGCACATTTTTTTCAATAAATACAGTTTGCCCTTGGCATCCCTGGGTTTCACATCCGGGGATTCCACCAAACTCAGTTGGAGAACAGTATTTTCACATTTCCACTGCAGTTCCCCAACCGTACACTCCCAGCCTTGGGTGGAATAGACTGTATTTGATCAGCAGTTGGTTGACTCTGCACATGCGAAGGGGCCACTGTAGAATCAAAAGCTGTCCTTGGATTTTTGACTACAGTGGGCAGAGTTGGTGCCTCTGACACCCTCCTTGTTCAAGGGTCATCTGTAATTTGAAAGTACAGGTGAAAAAAAAAAGCCAGAATGGAGTGGGCATGGAGGACAGTAATAGGGGCTCAATGAGCACCCAGCTATGAGCACAGAGGGGCCCCAAAAGCCCGCAGGGGGGTCAGCAACTGCTTAAGAGTAAATAAGGTCTCCTATTCTGAGGCAAAGCAGACATCTCAGCTCAAGGGCAAAGGTAAAAAATGAGCTTCAACCTGTAGTTTTGCCTGTTGCTACTGGCTGGTGACTTTTACTGGCTCAGTCACAATTGTGAGTACCCTCACCCTAAGTAAAGCAAATAATTTTTGAACATCTATTTATGAAGAGTTTTCATATAGATCATGAAATTGAAGCCTCAAACAGTTCTATCTATCATTTTCTTTTCTTTTTTTTTTAAAGATTTTATTGGGGAATTGGGGGAGGGGAACAACATTGGGGAACCAGGGAAGGGGAACATTTGCTATCCTTTTGTTCTTCAGTCTAGTTGTGGAGGACATTGCTTCACTGGCCCAGGTTGGTATCATCACTGCGCTCTTCTGGGTGAAGCAGATCGCTCACCAGCCTCTGGACGGCCACTCACAGTGGCTCTTGGCAGCTCATGCTGGCTACCAGCCACTCACTGTAACCCATGGCAGCCAACTGCAGCAGGGGCTGCAGCTATGCCCACACCATCGCTGGGGCTCGCACAGCCCAGCTCCAGATCGAGCTGTTGTTCACCATCTTAGCTGTAGAGGGCAGTGTCACTGGCCCTCATATGTGGGACCCGAACCGGGGCAGCTGGCATCCCAAGCCATCTCTTAACCAACGCACCACTCGGCCGGCCCTATCATTTTTTACTTACATCAAAGTATCTTGGGTATAATGAAAAGTTCCCATTTGATCTCAGGTATCCTGACTCCAAACTGAATGCTTGGAGTTCAATTATGCTGTGATGCTCCTGAGAAAGAGCTGTATATGAATGATTTAGGTCAATTTTAAATTTCTCCAGGGCTGAACAAAATTGGGATGACCCACGGTAAGAGTTATTCATAAGACTTTGGGAATGATAAGCTTCTGCTGAGATGAAAGTTTGCTTTGCAACAGAAATTGCTAACAATTTTGTAAATCAAGTTAATGGAGCCATTTGGAAAGTGTTAAAAAAGTATTTACCTAAACATGTTTTCAAACTTCATTTCCTGGAATCCAAGTGTTTAAATAGCTGCACCATGGTAAATACACGAGTGTAATTTTATTAAAGAGTTTATTTTGGCCAGAAGCCATCAGATTGGTAAATTGGTATAAGGATGATGTAGTCCTTGGGGAGAAAGTACTTAAATATGACATTTAACAAATGTTTTTAATGTTAATCTTTAAAATATTTTGAGAGAAAAATTAGAGGCTTGTAACACTAGCGCACTTGCCTAAGTCTCTTCATCTGTCTGAACTCAAAATAATTATCATATTCCTATAATTCATCCAGCTCTGAAATAAAATAATTAGTATGAAATAAAAGCAGAGAATTTGATAAATATAAGATCCCCCTTGAGCAACAAAAGCATTTATTTTTGACAGCATTTTTTTTGCACCAATTGTTCCAACAAGGATAATTTTCATATTTAAAAATCTAGAAGGTCTGATTTTTCTCCTTTATGAACATACCTGTGAAATACTGGGTTGTCGGAAAAGTCAAGACACATTTTTGCAACAAAAAACAGAAAAAAAATGTCATGACCTTTCCAACAACCCAACAGGACAATAAACTTACAGTGCCTTCTTAAATGTTTTTCATTTTTAAAAATATGGGTGTGCTTTATCTGTCAATCATTGGTAGTTAAAAACAATGTAGTGTTGTGGCAAGAGCCTGAGGTGACTGTAATCATTGCATGAAAATAAAATAATGCACTTGCTCCTGCTATACAATAGGCTCTCAATAATCAAGTATTAAATCTTCACGGAGCCGGAAATTTACAGGAAAAATAATTTATTTGGAAATTTTACTTTCAAGAATCTTAAAATTTACTTGGTTCCAAACTGTCAAGTATATATTGTGTGCTTCTCCATTTGAAGAGACTTTGGAATGACGTGCTATTTTCTCACAGCAGTGTAGTTCATGTGCCAAAGATGAACGGCAAACTTATTTATTTTGTCTTCATTAGAGCTGATGGACCCAGTTTTCTCAGCCTCAGCTAAGAAAGGAGGAGTCAGCTTTGATTAACTTGCAATACTTACTTCAGTTTCAGTGAAATAGTGGTCTGGAGGCAAAGCCACCACATGAATCAATTTTGTTTCTAAATTTACATGGAGGCCACAGAGGGATTACCCAGGGACACAATTTTTACATACAAAAATGTCAGAAAATTCTATTGTGTACAGGCCTTCTTTACCCAGCTTCTTTGTCCCACCTTTCCCCTTCCATATAGAGGAAAAAAACCCTATATTTACATGAAAAAACAATAACTGATGACTAGTTTACTAATTTTAATGTCTTTATCAAAGACCGTGTTTGTTTTCAGTTGTGAAGTCTGTTTAAAGTACAAATGATCATACTTCAAAATGTGGACTGAAATGAGAAATAATTTCCAGTGAACAATAAATTTTCATCGAATAATCAAATAATGTCTAATGACAATAATTGAACAATTGAACAATAATTTCCAATAACTTGTGATCTTGATCCAAACCTGTCTCCTGAAATTTTCAAGCTGTATCAAATCATGAATACAGGGTTTCTACAGATTTTTTAATTTAAAAAATATTAGCAAGGTGTTGGGGAAGCAAAAATATTTATTCCTCTAGTTTCAATCCTATAACAGCTAGATGTTAAGCTTAAATATCTCTTTTAATAAATCCATCCACCCATCTACCCACCCATCCACCCACTCATAATTGTACTAGACAAAATGGGAAGGTTGAGGGGAAAATCAAACTCAAGAAATTTGGAGATACCAGACCTGAAAAATTAGAAATCATATGTAAGGAAGGAAAAACACTTTCTCTCCCCTCTAAGGTTACCTCTGTAGGCTGGGGGCTGTGAATTAAGCTGACAAAAGACAGATTAACAAGAGAATAGGTTTATTCCATATGTACTTGGGGGAACTCACAGAAAAGAAGTAAAACCTTCTTAAAAAGTGGTTAAGCCTGAGAGCTTATATACCACTTTAACAAAGAATGATAAATTGTGAAGAGTTGACAAGACAAAAGAAAAGGGGTTTGTGCTTGCGGGGCAGTAAATTGTGGGAAGGTAAATATACGGGAGAAACTATTGGAAGATAAGGGTTATTTATAAGGCATGTTATGCAGACTCAAGTCACTTTCTCCAGTGACGACAGTCATCTCCTCTTTGGGGTATGGGAGAGGGGAAGGCACACACCCTCAGAAAGAGAAATGTATGCCTTGTTTGTAGGCAGAAAGGGGGAGAGCAGAGTTTACCCTGTCTGCTGTTTCTCACTTGCCTTCAGCTTAAAACAATCTTTGTGCCAAAGTGCCATATTTGGGAATGGAATATGCGGATCCTCTCTTTAATAATATAATGCAAAAGAAAGCAAACTGAATATAGATCCCAGCCTGAGCCTCCTCCTTATTACTAATGTGTCATTACAGATGTTGTTTAACTTCTCTGACATTCAGCTATCATGTCTAAGATGCAGATGATAATACTGATTCCTACCTATGAGCCTGAAATAAGGATGAATTGAGAACTGTGTGTGAGCCCTTTGTAAACTGTTAAGAATTTTACACATGTTAAATATTACCTACTAAATACACTGTGTGGTATAGACTCCATGTTAGTTTATCTCAATTTAAAAAAAAAAAAAGTATTGCACCTAGAGATTCTGATATGGAGAGAGCTGGGTGCAAGAGAGCCTAGCTTCTACTCTCTTGAGAAGATTGTTTCTTTTTTATATCCCCACACCAGTACTAATAGTTTTTCCTTCTATTTCAAAATATGCTATGATATTCTTTTAAAATTACACTTAAGATGCTTATGTGCTTTCCTCCCCCTAACTCCTACCCCTAGTTGACAATGTAAACTTAAAATGTAATAAATAGTTTCCCAGAAAAGTATTAGTGATGTCTCAAATTTTAGGGACAGGTCTCCTAGAAGAAATGGCACTTAAACTGGGCACAGAAGGAAGAGGAGCCTTGGGATAGGAGAAGGACCGAGAGAGAATAGTCTCCCAGAATAAAGCAACAACATAAGCAAAAACAAAATGGCAAGAACAGGGTGTGCAGGGAAATTTAACAGTGAAAATACCTTAAAACATTTAAAAATATAATCCAAATTGTAATTTAATATTTAAAAATGGTTCCTTCTAAAAACTTAGTTTGCTTTATTCTTTATCTTTCTGCAAAACACGATCCAATTAATCCATTATTTTGAAGGCCAAGTTAAGTGTCAAGATGGCCACATGTAAAGTCCTTTATAAGAATTCTATTCTTTCCTAACATAAGATAGCCTTAATTTGGCTGAACGCAATAGTGATTTTTCTTTTCAGTAAGAGCTTTGGGTAAAAAAATAGCTATTCAACTCTTCTGAAAAAATGCCAACTCTTCTTCTGAAAAATTGCAGCAGAACTTTTAGAATCAAATGAATAGGACCTTTTTTTAGACACAGGCAACCAAATAATTCATGAAGGTACCCAGCTCTATTTTGGCACTGAGCCAAGAAGATACACTTTATTAAAGTTTATTTTCAAGTTGATAGAAGGGAAAGGATGATGAGTTGCATTCCTGTACTACTTCTATAGAGCAAATTTGTCATTTTGCCAGCCTTGATAATGAGGTGAACTAAGCCTTTCTACAGACATTTGAGATATAAACTATTAACACACATGTGAATAGTATCCTTCAAATACCTATGTTAGGGAGATCCAAGATGGCAGATTAGATAAACACTGTGCTTGCATCCTTCTGTGAACACATTAAAATTACAACTAAGTTATAGAATAATCACCCTGAAGAACCCATCTGAAGCCTAGCTGAATAGAAGTTTTATAACTAAGAATGATAGGGTAGGTAGAAAGATACAAATGAGCATGAGAAGGAAAGAACTAGCCCCAGTTAGGATGCCCCTTGCAGCTGCCCTCACTTGAGGCCCAAATACCTTGCTTGCTCAGCAAGATGTTGAGAATAGAATATATCATTAGAATATGGAAAAATGCTAGTGAGGGAAAGAAACCATCCTGAATATCAGAATATAATATATATCCTGCATGTCAACTTTCTTGGACAACTATTAGAGCCTGCAGGCCCCAGGCAGGCAGCTACTAGCCTTGATCCAGGCTCAGTACTGGCACAAAACCAGAGTCTACATTAACATGGTGACCACAAGTCTTCCCACTCTAGTGTCTCCCTGAGACTCTACCTCACCCATCTTGTGTACTACAAGAGGCTTTATCAGTGACTGAACTTTTAGGGAGTCAGCAGGTGGCAGCAGGCCTTGGGGTGTTCTGGCTTTTTGTGGAGCTACCCTAGGCCTGGTAGTGGTGGCAGCCATCCTCCATTCGCAGCGTGGCCTCTCCCATGTGCCTCCAACTTTAGCACAGGCAGTGAACAACTGTGGTTCACTTTGTAGCTTCTACCAGGTAGACCCTGGATAGTCACAGAAAGTAGGTGGCCTGTTCCTACACCACAGCCCCTCACAAGAGGCCCCAGAACTAATATACTTGGAGGTTGGCTTCAGACCACAGCAGAGCACTGCTCAATTGGCCCTGCAAGTGGCACACACAAAAGACGGTCTCAAAAGGCACCAGAGCCCACTGGGGCAAATCCAACTCAGTGAGGTAACCCCCTATACAGCAGCCCATAAGCTGTGGATGTGGCCAAACCTCACAGTCAATCAACCTGAGAGCAAATGCCACCGCTGACATGCCAATAGTAATCAAGACTCAACTATATCAAGGGGGCACACACAACCTACACAACGACAATCCTGGAGCACCCGGAGCAGGTGATCGGGGAGACTGGGCCAGAGCCCCACAGGGTACCTACTACATAAGGCCACCCAGCCAAGACTGGAATCCAAGACCTAATACATAGAAATAAACACAGAGAGGCAGCCAAAATGAGGAAACAAAGAAATACATCCCAAATGAAAGAACAGGAGAAGCCTCCAGAAAAAGAATGAAATGAAACAGAGGCAAGCAACCTACCACAGACAGATTTCAAATAACTGGTTATAGGGCCGGCCAAGTGGCGCGGTAGTTAAGTGCTGGCTTGGGAAGCCAGCGGCCCCGGTTTTGTCCCACATGTGAGGGCCAGAGACACTGTCCTCAAAAAAAAACCAAACAAACAAAAAAAACACTGGTTATAAGGATGCTCAGTGCTCAAGGATCTTAGTGAGAATTACAATAGAGAAATAGCAGGCATAAAAAATGACATAGAAACCATAAAACCATAAAAAAGAACCAGACAAAAGTGAAGAATACAATAATTGAAATGAAGAATGCACTAGAAGGAATCACCAACAAACTAGAAGAAGCAGAGGATCAAATCAGCCATTTGGAAGACAAGGTAGCAGAAAACACCCAATTGGAACAGCAAAAGGAAAAATAATAATGATAATAATAATAATAATAATAATAATAATAAAATTAGGCTGGCTTAAGAGATCTCTTAGACAACATCAAGTTTAACAACTTTTGCATCATAGGGGTACCAGAAGGAAAAGAGAGAAGGCAAGGGATTGAAAACCTATTTGAAGAAATAATGACTAAAAACTTCCCTCAGCTGGTGAAGGAAACAGACATACAAGCATAGAGAATCCCAAACAAGATGAACCTAAACAGGCCCACACCAAGAGACATTGTAGTTAAAATGGCAAAGGTTAAAGACAATGAGAGGATCCTAAGAACAACACGAGAAAGGCCACTAATAACTTATAAGGGAGCTCCCATAGGATTGTCAGCTGGTTTCTCAGCAGAAACTTTGCAGGCCAGAAGGGATTGGCACAAAATATTCAATGTGATGTAAAGCAAGGACCTACAACCAAGGGTAATCTACCCAGTAAGGTTATCATTTAAAATTGAATGACAGATAAAAACTTCCCAGACAAGACAAAGCTAAAGGAGATCATCATCACTGAACCAGTATTACAAGGAATCTTAAAGGTAGTTCTTTAAGACAGAAAAAGAAAAAGATGGAAATTATGAATAATAAAATGGTAGTAACTACATATCTATCAATAATTAATTTCAATAAATGGATTAAATGCTCTGATCAACAGACATAGAAGGGCTGAATGGATAAGAAAATAAAACCCTTACATATGCTGCCTACGAAAGACTCACTTCAGATTGAAAGACACACACAGGCTGAAAGTAAAGGGATAGAAAAAGTTATTTCATGAAAATGGAAATGAAAAAATAAAACAACAACCACAACAGAAAAGGCTGGAGTAGCAATACTTATAGCAGACAAAACAGACTTTAAAACAAAGGCTATAACAAGAGACAAAGAAGGACTCAGTAATCCCATTTCTGGGTATTTATCTGAAAAAACCCAAAACCCTACTTTGAGGGGACCTGTGAATCCCTATGTTCATTGCAGCATTGTTTACAATGGCCAAGATGTGAAGGTAGCCTGGCATCAATATAGAATAATGGATAAAGAGGAGGTGGTACCTATATGTAATCGACTATTCCTCAGCCATGGAAGGGAATGGGTTCTTGTCATCTGCAACAGTGTGGATGTATCTGGAAGGTACTGTGCTGAGTGGAGTGTCAGACAGAGAAAGACAGATGCAATGTGATTTTGCTTATATATGGAATCTAAAGAACAAAACAAATGAACAAACAAACAAAAACAAAGACACAGTAAACATTTTGATGGTTGCCAGATGGGAGGGGGCTTAAGGGTGTGGGCAAAAAATGGGGAAGGGATTAAGAGGTACAAATTGGTTGTAACACAGTAGTCACGGGGATGTAAAGTATTGCATAGGGAATATAGTCAGTGATATGGTAATAACTATGCATAGTGCCAGGTGGGGACTAGACTAGTCAGGGGGATCACTTCTTAAATTATATAAATGTCTAACCACTGTGCTGTACCCCTGAAATTCATATAAATTAACATTGAATGTCAACTGTAATTGAAAAAAAAAAGGGGTGGGGAGATAAAGGGCAATAAGAAGTCTAAATTTTCAGATATAAAACAAATAAGTCATGGGAATATAATGTACAGCATAGGGAATATAGTCAGGATTATGATAGCATGGTATGGTGTCAGATGGTTGCTGGACTATCATGATGATCACTTCTTTAGGTATGTAAATGTTGAATGATTATTGTATACCCCTGAAACTAATATAATCTTGTATGTTATATATTTTAATAAAAGTCATTCAAAAATCTATGTTTGATATAAATATAAAATGTGTTCTTCCTCCTCTCTGGAAGATTCTAGCAGTGCTGACTGGAGTCCAGAACCAGGGTAATCAACTCTTGTAAGTTGAAACAATTTGTGACTGATGAGTCCCTAGGCAGACTCCGGGAATGCAGAACATCTAGAACATTTGGTGAGTTTGCATATTGTCCCAGGAGACTGTTGTTTACTTTGCTGGTTAAACCAAAGCCAAGAACATTGGGGAGCCAGAACTACTTGGGTCCTACACAGCTCTTTGAAAAGCTGTCTTCCATTCCTTCACTCACAAATGCATAGTAGATTTCTACAGTGTGGAGTACATTGTGCCTTGGGCTAGGGATGACAAATGAGTGTAAACATAAATCTCTGTTTACAGGCGGAGTGTTTAATTTCTAGGGGAGACAGGCATACATACAAATAAACATAATGATATTAAAGAAAAAAATCACTGCCACGGGACACAGTCATTCTGTCTTTCAACAAATTTTACTGATCATTTGTTGTCAGCCAGACACTCTGCTTGCCTTGTAAAGGGGTTGAGACTTCATCCTGTGGGCACTGAAAACAAAGTGTGTAAACAAGGAGTAGCATGACAAGACTGTGCTTTAGAAAGTCTTGTCACTTGCAAAGTGGAAAGATCGGAGTCAAAGCAAGCAAATAGGGGCTGTTTCAATAATCAACACAAGAGATGATAGTAGTCTGAACTAAGCCAAGTGGACACATTTGAGGAAGTATTATTGGACAGCTTGGCCATGGATGAGATGAGAGGAAGGGATGAAGGAGGGAAAAAGCCCCTTTGTCAGGGATCTATGTCAGAAGAAAGGTGTAAGTCCATGCTTAGGGGAGATCTGTACTTAATATTGGGAAATAAAATTGATGTCCTAGTTCCAGTCAAGGCAAGAAGTGGAATGAGCTTTCAGGCATAAGTTTAAGGATTTAGGGGAGTTTGCTTACTATACAAGAAGGCAATGTTTTCCACAATGGATCATGACACAGAGTGGGTCAAGAAAACAATTTAGTGAGTTTTGACCAGCGTCATTTAAAAAATTTAAGCGGCTTTGATGAAGTATGATTTATACATCATACCATGCACCTATTGTTAGTGTACAATCCAGTGATTCTTAGTAAATTTATAATTATAAAGCCATCACCATAACCTAGTATCAGAACATTTCCAACACCACAAAAAGTTTCATCCTGACATTTGCAATTCATCTCTGCTTCCATCTCAGCCCTAGGCAACCACCAATCAGCCTTATATTTGCCTTTCCAGACATTTCATATAAATGGAGTCATATAATATGTAGTTTCTTGTGTCTGGCTTCTTTCAATTAGCACAGTGTTTTTGAGGGTTATCCATGCTGACCACATATCAATAGTTTGTTTCTTTTTTATTGCTGAGTAGTACACTGTATGGATAGACCACACTGGGCTATCCATTCACCAGTTGATGGATATTTGGATTGTTCCTAGTTTAGGACTAATATAAATAAGGCTGCTATAAACATATGTGTGTTATTCTTTGGGTGGACATGTCTTCATTTCTCTTGGATATATCCCTACAAGTGGACTTGTTGTGTCATATGAAAAGTTTATAGTTAATTTTTAGAAACTGCTAAATTCTTTTTCAAATTGGCTGTACCATTTTACATTCCCAGCAGCAATGTTTGAGTGTTTCAATTGCTCCACACTTTCCAGTTGGTAGCGTTAGTCTTTCTGATTTTTACTTTTCTAGTGAGTGTGTGGTGGTATCTCATGTTAATTCTAATTTTCCTAATGACTAATGTGGTCAAGAACATTTTTATGTGCTTATTCACCATTCCTATATCTTCAAATCTTTTGTGCATTTTTTTTTTTAGGTGAGCCATCCTGCCACCTGTTGGCAGCTCAGCAGCAGCTCAGTTCAGGCTGGGCACCGAACTGCTGTTGCTCAGAGCTCAGCTCGCCCTCTTGAGCGAGCTCTTAACCAACTAAGCCACTCAGCCAGTGCCTCTTTTGTGCATTTTTAATTGGATTGTTTATCTTCTCATTATTGAATTATGAGAGTCCTTGATATATTCCTTTATCAGATATAAGATTTGCAAATATTTCCTTTCAGCCTGTGGCTTGTCTTTTCATTTTCTTAATGGTGTCTTCAGAAGCACAGAAGTTTTAATGAAATCCAATTTATCAGTTTTTCTTTTATGAAATTTGTTTTTGGTATTTTATCTTTAAGAAATCTTCATCTAACCTAAGGTCATAAAGGTTTTCTCCTGTTTTCTTCAAGAAATTATATAGTTTTAGCTATTACATTTAAGTCTATTATTCGTCCTGAGTTAAATGTTTTGTATGGTATGAAGTAAGGATATAGCTTTATTTTTTTGCATGTGGATATGCAATTGTCCCACAACCAGTTTTTTTTTTTTTAAGAGAATGGAAGACACCAGAATTCAGTGCACATTGTTTTATAAAGTTTGTATGTATTTCATGTGTTTTCTGAGTGGTGAAAAACAAAAGGATTTCCTTGGTTTATGGTCAAAATATCATCAAAGCTACTGCAATAAGGCTTCCAAAGTGTACAGTGCAAAGATTTGAAAAGGAAGAATAAAGAAGGTAGGAAGCAACTGAGAGCGATGGTTGTGAAAAAGGAAGCCCAGAATCGGGACTTACATTTGGGACAATAACCAAGTGTAGAGTGATAGGAGTCGGTGAGTGTCCTATAAGATTGGGGAACTCAGGCTGTAAATGAAAGCCAGCCATGACTGGGTGCAACCTGTAGACACGCAACAAAGAGAGTGTTTAACGTAACATGGAGGATTAGGGTAAATTTCCCAAGGGAGACAACATCTGAGTTGGACTTGAAGGATGAACAGCTTTACAAGGTGTCTCAGGTATTATTCCAGGGAAGAGCAGAGGTCTGAAAATGAAAAGTTCACCTGGAAAGAAAAGAGCTACAGCCCACTGTGGTGAGAGAGGATAGAAAGGTAAGTCAACTGTGGTGAAAATTCCACTAATGAAGAAAGCTGGGTTTGAGGTTTTCAAAACCAAAACCTCAGCTGGGTCTCACCACTTAACTAAATAAGGACTAGTATTTGTGTTTTTCAGTTAAGGTTTGTTATATATACATGTAGGAAAGTCTTTTATCCATTCACTATTCAGTCATTCAAAATTTGTATTTTTAAATTCTTTTTTTTTTTTTGCAACAGTGCAATAGCTATACTTTTTACACCTCAAAGTGCCAACCCTCCTCCCCCCTGTCCACTGCCCCACTCCTCCCATATCATAATATCTACTACAACTCCCCTGATCCCACTCCCACACTGTACTCCTCATACTGTAACTATATGTATATATTCAATCACAATTAGCATTCAATATTATACAACATCAGCTTCAGGTGTATAGTGCAGTGATCAAGCCTCTACCCCATCCCTGAAGCAGTCTCCCCAACAAGACACGTGACAATCTGACACCCCACAAAGCATTCACAACATTATCAATTACATTCCCAGAACTGCCCCCCATATCCCTGTGGCAACATTGTAGTCACCCACCTACTCTGTCCAAAACCTTCCCCCTCTCCCTTATTCCCAATCCCTCCCAGCCAGCAACCATCAGTTTTTCCTCTATATCTGCTTGATATGATTTCAATCTTCTTAAATTTACTGAGACTTGTTTTGTGGCCTAACATGTGGTCTATCTTGGAAAATGTCCCATGTGCATTTGAGAAGAATGTATATTCTGTTGTTTCAGGGTGAAATGCTCTAAAAATATCAATGAAATTCAGCTGGTCTAAAGTGTCCTTTAAGGCCACTCTCTGTGTTGATTTTTTGTGTAGAGGATCTGTCCATTGATGACAATGGGGTGTTGAAGTCCCCTACTATGATAGTGCTACTGTTGATCTCTGTCTTTATGTCTGTCAAAATCTGTTTTATATAATTAGGAGCTCCTATGTTGGGTGCATAGATGTTTATTAGGGTTATAGGCCCTTCTTTGTCTTTTATTATAGTCTTCATTTTAAAGTCTGTTTTGTCCAAAATAAGTACTGCTACTCCAGCTTTTTTTCTCATTTCCATTTGCATGAAATATCTTATTCCATCTGTAAACAGCATATACATGGGTTCTATTTTATTATCCACTCAGCCACTCTCTGTCTTTTGATTGGAGCACTTAGCCCATTCACATTTAAAATGATTATTGATAGGTGCATATGTATTGCCATTTTGTTATTTGTATTCCTGGTCTTCCTAGGTTAGCTTGTTTACCCCTTTCTTCTGTTTAAAAAAGCCCTTTTAACATTTCTTGCAATGCTGGCTTGGTGGTAATGAACTCCTTAAGCTTATTCTTTTCTGAGAAGCTCTTTATCTCTCCTTCAATTTTAACTGATAGCCGTGCTGGGTAGAGCAATCTTGGTTGTAGGACTTTATGTTGCGTCACTTTGAATATCTTCTGCCACTCCCTTCTGGCCTGCAGAGTTTCTGTAGACACATCAGCTGTTAGTCTAATAAGAGTTCCTTTGTATGTAACCTGCTGTCTTTCTCTTGCTGCTTGTAGGATTCTGTCTCTGTCTTTAACCTTTGCCATTTTAACTATGATGTGTCTTGGTGTGGACCTGTTTAGGTTCAGCTTGTTTGGAACTCTCTGCACTTCCTGGGCTTGTATGTCGATTTCCTTCACCAGGGTAGGAAAGTTTTCAGTCATTATTTTTTCAAATACATTCTCGACCCCTTGCTTCTTCTCTTCTCCTTCTGGCATTCCTATGATGCATGGGTGGTTGCACTTCATCTTGTCCCATAGGGCTCTTAAACTATTTTCATTGTTTTTTATTCTTGGGTCTATTTGTTGTGCCAACTGGATGATTTCTGCTATTTTGTCTTCCGAATCACTGATCCGATTCTCTGCTTCATCTACTCTACTGGTGATTCCTTCAAGTGTGTTCTTCATTTCAGTTATTGTATTCTTTAGTTCTAACTGGTTGTTATGATTTCTCTATCCTTCCTTATGTCCTCACTAAGTTTGTTAAACATTCTTATCATCAGTGCTCTAAACTCTGTCTCTGAAAGGTTGGATCCCTCTGTTTCATTTAGTTCCATTTCTAGAGGTTTCTTCTGATCTTTTACTTGTGACATGTTTCTTTGTTTCCTCATTCTGGCTGTTGCTCTGGGATTGCTTTGATGTATTAGATAGAACACTAAGAAAGCCCTGGCTGGATCATGCACGCGCACAGCTCATGGCCAAACACTCCCAGGAAAACTTCCAGTCTCAGCCTGGGCCAATCAGTTGCTGTTAGATCAGGCCGAGCAGCCCGACAACCAATCACCACCTGGCAACTCTGCACTCACAGTGCGGAAAGCAGGGACCCAAGGCGGCTTGCACACTCCCGATTCGCAATGAGCAGGCTGTTGGAGCCAGAGCACGCCCACCAGGCGTTTCCCTGGCAACGCAGCACAAGCAGGGTGGATGGTGGGGATCCAAGGCCGCATGCTCGCATGCGCACGCACACCTGTGCCAATTCCACCCGACCAATGCAGTCCCGAACCTGACCCTCTGGGGGAGGGCCCAACCCTGACAAAATGGCGCCCTCCTATATACCACAGGTGTGCAAGCTCCACACCAGGGGAACAATAGTCCCAAAACCTCCAGCTCCCCTGCCAAAGGTTCTCAGTTCAGTCCGTCCACACAGGCTCCTGGGCCCGGCTCACACAGCTACGCCCTCCACCAGGAACCAGGTGAGTGCTCACCAGTGAGCGAGTCCATGTGCTGGCTCATAGCTCATGGCCAAACACTCCCAGGAAAACCCCTGGTTCTCTAGCCACTCTCTAGCCTCACCGAGCTGAGCAAAGAGAGTCCTCACTAATTTCTACTGCCAGCTTTCGTGGAACTCCTCTTCCCGGCAAAGTAACTCTGGGCTGGTGAGCTCGGTTTGGGGCCAGAGGGTCTCTCCCCTAACCAGAGAAGCCTCGCCATGGCTGAGGCATCCCTCACACGGTTCACCCTCTTTCGTCTGCGCCCCTCCTACCAGATTCCACGTGGCCTCCTTTTTAGGTCTTTTTGTTTAGAGGTTCTGTTCATCTAATATTCCAGGGACTTCCAGGGTTGAATGTTGTATAAATTATTTGTAATTTGGTGTGATTCTGGGAGGCAGTTGGCACAGCGTCTGTCTATTCTGCCATCTTACTGGTAATCTGTATTTTTAAATTCTTTAAGACTAACTTTTTTCAAATGATAAGCTTTATTTTTTTGGTTTATTGCCATTGACTGTAATAACAACCCATTAACTCTTTTATGTTTCATTTTACCAATATCTACAGCATTAGGAAAAGCTACAATATCAGGCCATCCCCTTTGTGTTGTCCTTCTTCCCTCACCTCAAAACTCGATGTCAATATTCAACCCCCTTGAGTACTAGAACATTTCTCACTAAGTTAGGTTAATGGTACATTTATGTAGGATCTTTAACTGCTCCAGTTATATTTTGAATTATTTTCTGAAAGTTAATTTAGCATAAAGGCCATACAAATCAGAGGCCTAGGCAGGTGCATGCATTTTTACAGCTCTCAAGTATGTTTTTTAAATCCCTATTTGTCATCTATCACAGATATAGATGTCTGCCATTACCTTGTGTTTTGACCTTGAACAAATAGAAAAAATACAATTTTCTAGGCCTAGATTGCCTTATCTGTAAAGTAAGAAAACTAGATGTCTAAGTGTCTCTTGCTGTAATAGGAACATGACTATTTTAGACATCCCCATAGATATCTTTAGTGTCAATTATATTCACTCATACAAGCCAAGATCCAAAAACAACAGAGAAATCAACCAACTGGACAGAAAAGTGTGACTAATAAGCATAATGGCCATTCATATACATTTGTGAGAAATGACAGTTCTTTTC
The DNA here is from genome assembly GCA_033961575.1 of Aselliscus stoliczkanus. Taxonomy (NCBI): domain Eukaryota; kingdom Metazoa; phylum Chordata; class Mammalia; order Chiroptera; family Hipposideridae; genus Aselliscus; species Aselliscus stoliczkanus. The sequence goes on from CM066733.1 coordinate 143,245,448, forward strand.
ATATTAAACTTTAAATTCTTAAACACATTAAATCTACTGTATTTTCTTCTGCAACTAGTTTGTAACAAATGTGATTTTTCATCATCAGCAGCATGCACTTAGTCATTTATTTATTCAACAACTATTTCTGGGCCTCATATTACATGCAGAACACTGCCCTGGGTCCTGTCATGGACACAAACCTCTGAAAATGGTCATCTTAGGATCTTAATAAAGTAGCTAGGACAGGAACATAAGGAAGTATGGTACTAATCAGCATGTGTGTGATCGGGAGGGTAGGGGAGTCACAGCTCATAGCTACTCTGTCTGTGGGAGTGAGTACTCATTCCCAGGTGCGGGCAGGAAGACCCCACATGGCAGGATTTGAGAAAATCCTTTGCATCCTAATATGTCCCTGCTCTCAACGATGATGCTGACCATCTGAAGGTTATATCACCTTGGCCGAAGAGCAACAACATCATTGGTGTCAGTATGAGCCCATGGACCACCATGGATCTAACTCTTGGTCCATAATACTTCACAGCATCCCCTCAGAATATTTTAGGGTGTTTTCTGTGAATGATCTTGATTTTGGCACTGCATTTACTGCCTAGTATTTTCTTTTTCGGCTGTCAGTTTAGAGTCAGAGCTACATCATAGAAGTGCAGGAACTACACATAGAGGTTTAAAGATGTTTACTGTAAACTGGAACAAAACTATGGAAATAGATGATATTTTACTATGCTATTTTAAACATCACATTTCCTCTTTTTTAAAGCTGGCAGAAGACATAACTTAGTTATTTGAATGTCTTTAAAGAGGAAGACGCATCTTTTCCCTGACTTTTTGGTCTTAAAATAAGCTTCTTTTTTTTTTTTTTTTTTTTTTTTTGAGGGCAGTGTCACTGGCCCTCATATGTGGGACCGAACCGGGGCCGCTGGCTTCCCAAGCCAGCGCTTAACAAAATAAGCTTTTTTTAAAATCCAAGTTTGGAGGCAGGTGGAGGCAATTTATAACCGGCATATGTATGAACTATCATATATATATTCTGGGTACAGTAGGAAATGGTGATGTAGGGAGAGGCCAGGATTTGAAGTTAATGTCTAGCTCTGTTATTAACTCATTGTGAAGTCTTGGATAAATCTCTTAATTTTACTTAACTTGGGTTTTCTCGGGCACAAAATCAGGGGATTGAAATAAATGTTAAGTTCCCTTTTAGTTCAATGATTTCCATCTATATTTATAACTTATTCTGTGTAGAAGCAAATACCCAACTTTTATAGATTCCTATTTACTTGTTAGTTTAAAAAATGGAGAACATCTCCTTAAATTAAATCAGATCAGCCTGGGAGGACTGCCTGCATAAACAGATGGGAAATAATGTGTGTGGCAGAGCTGAAGACTGAAATCCAATGACTCTTGTTTGCTTTGTGTCAGCATCAGTACTAATCAAATGGTTGAATTAGCTCTGAACCCTTTGTAAATCAACCTAACTTATTTGCAAATGGGGAAATTTGGAGGAAGAAATTGCTTGGATTTAGTCTGAGAACTGTAAATTAGAATATGAGATAAATGCTCAATAATACAAAAATAATTTATCTCACAATAATAGAGTGGAAAAATTAGGCATTACAAAGAAAAATGACCCTGCAAAACATAAAAGGACCTCTAACCAAGGGCATTTTCCTGGGTATCCTGAAATCATCTCAGACACAGCTGTCTCCTCTGCCGACATTCAAGACTGGTCCTGTTTGTAGGTTTCAGAAGGAGTCATGCAAATATTTCATAAACGTGTTTGGTTTGTGACAGTCCTGTACTCAATGATTATTTTGCCATGAGTCCTAGCTGCAAGGAATGTGCTCAGCTCAGAAGAGATATTTCTAGGCCGCAAGCCCTAAGGATAACACGCATTCCTAAAGCAACTGCATTAGACCATGGTACTGGTCCCTGAACATTGGTTTGCTTTAAATGATGTCTGGAACATCCCAAGCTGGGACAATATGCTAAAGGAAATTGCCCTAGCGAATGTCTAGTTCTTGCTCTAATTCTTGAGTACATGCTGATATCCTCAAGGCCGACATCCATAGAGGTTATTAGGAAGGGCTGAGGCTTTAGGTCTCTAGGACAAGAGCCCATTATCCATTGTAAGGACAAGCCATCATTACTTCCCCAAATCTGTTGATTGATAATTTGGGCTGGGGAGTGGGCAATGGTACCGAGAGGACAAGTCACTCAGTAGAGGGGGCTAAAAGGGGCAAGACACAAAACAGTAGAAAGTTTTGGACATAAGGCAAAGATAAGTAAAGTGATAGAACATGGATTTTGGAGCTAGATAGAGCTAGGTGTTCATTTCAACTCAACACTTCCTAACTGCCTGACTTTACATTTCAGTCTCTTTGTTCGTAAGTCAGAAATAATAACCCCTACCTCATAAGACTTTGAGAGGATAAGATAATGTGTGTAAATGCATCAAATCCAGGCAGCATTAAAAAAATGATCTTTCTCTCCCTGCCTCAAGCACTGCTATTGTGTCCCCTCAAATTCATATGTTGAAGTCCTAATGTCTAGTACCTCAGAATGTGACTATACTTGGAGATAGAGTCTTTACAGAGGTAATTAAGTTAAAATGATGTCCTGCAGATTGGCCCTAATCCAATATGACTGGTGTCCTAGTAAGAACAGGAAATCAGGACACAGACATACACAGAGGGAAAAACCATGTGGAGATGCAGGGAGAAGGTGGCCAAGTACTGGCCAAGGAGAGAGGCCTCAGATAAAACCAACCCTGCTGACACCTTGATCTCACACTTCCAGCCTCCAGAATTGTGAGAAAATATATTTCTGTTGTTTAAGCCAGCCAGTCTGTGGTACTTTGCTATAGCAGCCCTAGCTAACTAATACAAGTACCAACTCCCACCCCACCACCAGCAGAAATACTCATGGCACAGTCTGGCTACCATGGGGAGACAAATCTAACATCCAGGTACATCTGTAGCTGGGAGGTAACAGTATACTAGGGACACCTAAACTGGTGCCAAACCACTTGATGTGCACTTTGTGAAGGAAAAACAAATACTGTGAATGTGAAGTTAGTCAACAAGGTCCTACCTAGCAAGACGTACATCACTGTTGAAATATAAACTTTTCCTTATGACTAACAGAAAGTAAAAATTATAACAGTGGACATGTTAAACCATTTTTACATAAAACCAGACATTATTGGAATTACGTGCTAAAGAGATTAAAGTAATTAGTTATTGTTGCCATTATTATAACGATGACTCATAGTGATAATAGAAATCTTAAATCACTTCATAATCCATCTCTGTTGCTTTCATAAAGTGCTTCAGTATGAACTCTGTGTGGACATTAATAGTCATCTGAGGGCTTTTTCTACCAGTCTAATTGGTTGCAAACTCTCATTAACCTTACTGCTTCTTGAAGGGAAGGCAGGTGAACCGGATCCACAGGGAGTGACTTGCAAAGCGATATCTTCCTGTCCAGAGCACATCACAGAGCTAGCTCCGAGAATGCCTTTCCAATGTGCCAGAGGGCTAGTTATGAGTGTTGGAGGCTGTATGCTTTCTTGCTGATTTGACTACTGTGGATCTTTTCTAGAAACTGAAGCCCATTTTATTTCAATGACTGCAAAGTGAGGCTGGAATGTAAATCCAGCTCCCAAATGACCAGGATGGCCTCCTCAAGGAATACCGCCATGTTTGCCTCTAATCTGAATTTAGGAGAATGCAAAACACTGAGATTAAACACATATTAACATTTTGTCATATTCGCTTAAGAAAGAAAGGAGTGATGGAGGAAGAGAGAGAGGAAAGAAGGGAGAAAGGGAAGAAGGGTGGGAGGAAGGAAGAAAGGATGGAAAAGGAGCAAAAGGAGAGAGAGAGAGAGAGAGAGAGAGAGAGAGAGAGAGAGAGTCTTTTAGTTTCAGTGCCAACATGTAAAGAACTTGGGAGTCCTCACTCTCATTCTCTCTCACACACACACACACACACACACACACACACACACACAAAGTAACCAAACAAATTGAAAAATCAATGGCTTTCATTAGATCCCTCAGAGAATTGAGGTCAGAGGGCAAACTGCTTCCACAAAATGAACAGAGAGGCAAATAAAGAAAATTACAGCCAAGGTCAGGTTACTGGGAACAGAAGCTGATAGAGTCAGTAACTGGTAGGAACATTTAGATGATCATTTCGACAAATTGCTGGAGGCTGAGTGTGGTCTAGCTTGAGAGTGAAAAATTCCTGAGGGTGGGGGCTGAATCTTAGGGGAGGGTGTACTTTTGTAGGTTTTACTTCCAGGAGTCCTGCCAGGTTCTCCTGGTAAAGATCAGAGAAAAATCTGATCTTTAGAGGAGGAGAAAAATAACCCTTTGAATTGTGCCTAGGGTGAAAGTAACCATTTTGAAATACACACAGAGTGTTATCCATGACAATACCAACCCTCAGGGCAAACTACTTTACCAGAAGTTTATCTTACCTGGGAAAAGGGCAATTCAACAACTCTAGGCCCTTCTTGTATTACATAAGGCAAGAAAAAAACTGGCTAACAAACACTTTTGAAGGTCAAAGCCAGGGGACTTTGGCTCCACTAGAAGACAGGTTTAATCTTAAGTTTACAGAATATTTTTCCTCTCTTCATCAACAGGGCTTCAGTATAATAATGGTGGAGTACAACTCAGAGCTGTTAAGACACAGACTCTATTTAAGAAGGAATTCATGGGGAAACCCACCCAAAGACAACAGGGAAGATAAACCAACAAGGGAACAGAGGAGACTGAAGCAATAGCACCAAGAGCTAAAGGAAACATTAAACACAGCCCAGTCAATGAACACAAAGCCTCACCCAAAAAGCCTAATTGCCTCAGTCCTATTACCCAACTCATCATGTCTGGCTTTCAACAAAAAAATTACAAACCATGCTCAAAGGCAAGAAAAAACAGTCTGAAAAGAAAACCAAGCATCAAAACCAGACTCAGATTTGTCTCAAATGTTGGAGTTATCAAATATATAATTTAAAATAAATAAGTATGATGAGCATGTTAAGGGATCTAATGGAAAATGTTGATATGCAACAACTGATGAGTAATGTAAGCATAGAGATGGTAACTCATACGATGAGGCCAGCATTACCCTAAAGCCAAAATCGGATAAAACATGACAAGAAAGGAAAACAACAGACCAATCTCTCTCATGAACATATATGCAAAAATATTCAATACAATGTTAGCAAACTCAATCCAATATATACCTAATTGTAAAAACTATAAAACTTCTAAGAGATAACATAGAAGAAAATCTAGATGACCTTGGATTTGGTGATGCGTTTTCAGGTGCAACACCAAAAGTGTGATGCACGAGAAAAAATTGATAAGTTGGACTTTATTAAAATTAAAACTTGAGGGGTCGGCCAAGTGGCTCAGTTGGTTAAGAGCTTGCCCAAGAGTGTGAGCTCTGAGCAACAGGGCCGCCGGTTTGATTCCCACATGGGCCAGTGTCACTGTGCCCAAGCTGAGCTGCTGCTGAGCTGCCAACAGGTAGAAGGATGGCTCAAGTGGTGAGAGCACGTGCTCCTAACAATAAGACTGCCTGTTCAATGCCTGCCCGCAACTAAGATTGAACTCGGCACCTTGAGCTGAGCTGCCACCCGGATGGCTCAGGCGATAGAGCGTGTACTCTTAACAACAAAGCTGCTGGTTCGACTCCCACATGGAATGGTGGCTACGCCCACCCTCAAATAAGACTGAACACAGCACCTTGAGCTGAGCATCGTGACTGGACTTGGAGCTGAGCTTGCTGTGCCCTCCACAACTAAGACTGATCCCTGTGGGAGGGAAAAGAAAGACTGTCAAGAGAGGAATTCCAAATACAGCCTTTAGATGATTCTCTCAAAGGCAGGACTTCATGCTGCTGACTGGTAACAGATATGGGGGAGTAGGGTTACAGAAAGCTAAAAATAACAGGCACGACAAGCCCAGAAGTAAGTTTTTATCAACTGCAGTCAGGCTTGTCCCTGGATCACTCTTCCTACTTAGCATATTGAAGAAGAAAGGTGAGGACACCAAACACATGCGTAAATGACCAATACAGAATTCTTTTGTTTAGGGACATTCTCATCAATGCTTACAGAGAGCTTTCTGGAAGGCAATTTGGCAAATATATGTCAAAAGCCATTGAGGAGTACATATCGTTTGACCTAACTACCTAGAAATGGAGAAAGGCGCGTAACTTTTCTGCATTTTCATAGTTTGGTTTAGGATTAGTCATGTTTATTTTTAACTTTTTGAGGATAAGAAATTTTTTTTAAGTCAAGAACAAAGATATCTTTGTTAAGACCCACAGTAAGAACATTATCCTGAGTGCTAAATTGTGGTAATAAGCAACTATGCAATGTGTTAATTCATGATTTTAATTTTTCAATAGAGCAGAATTTGCTCTAGGAGGTAGTTTCTTTTAGCAGGCCTGTTTCAAGGTCACACTGTGTGATCTGTAGTTTGCTGTGTTGTCCATCTTATAAATGGCACGTTCTATGGCTATTTGTCCTGGGCTGATGAGAATGTGGATGTACTGGGCTGAGCATTTAAGGAGTGACCCAAGAAAAAAAATTTACTCATTAATAGTTGGTGACAAGCATGATTAGATTATAGTACATAGTTTTCTCTTTAAATCCACATTTTCCAGCATCTAGTATGTGTCTTTTCTGGATTTATCCAGGGAAGGTGGAGATACAAAGATGAAATAGAGAGAGTATATATTCTAAGGAGTTGGCAATATAGAGGAGAGGGCTTGTTCTTTTTAGTAGGCGCTTACCTGTTGGACTACTCTTTCCTCCTTCTTTGACTTTGATTACAGATATGATGCCTAGTGCTTTAGCAGCCATGCTGTGATAATGAGGCAACAGTCATGAGGACAAAAAGCCAACATACTAAGAATGGGAGTGTGGAAAGATACAAAGAGTTAGGCAGGTTCCCTGATGACATTATTGGGCTGCTGTACCAGCACCAAGACCACTGACCTCAGGTAAATAACAAATATCATCAGGTTAAGAACAGGGCTTCAGTTCCTCATAGCTGCAAGTGTTCCTGACTTTTACAAATAAAATACCAGGAAACCAGAATTTTCGAGTCTGAAGCTATAGTTTAAAATTTTACGTTAGGTTTAAATTTTTCCAACAGTAAATTGCAATGTTTTAAAACATTCTTGCCCAACTCCACGTTTGCTGCTGAAGGTCTCTTTCTTACTTGGGTACACTATTTTCAAATAAATACTAAGCCTGTTGCTTGTCCTATGATGAGTGAATCAGACATTTCAGTAAGGGTAAAAGAAATCTAAACAGAAGGCAAAGCTGGAGATATTGCCTTTTGCCATGTAGTAGATAGATAGGTATATTTTCAGCACCATCCTTAGAACAAATTAATTGAAAGAATATGCTAAATGTTTCCAAGGCTTGTTCTGAAATGACTCCTATAATTAGAGTTCCTTTACTTTTGGCTTCTTTAAACCTTTCTAGTCCTTTTTTTTTTTTTAAATCTTTCAATCAAGAAGCGTTTACAATTTTCTGGAGCTTCAGGCTGCTCTGCTTCTACAGCTGCCACTGAAGGGCAGAAGAGAGGGCAGCGAAGACAGAGATTCCTAATTTCTCTTTCCCTTTTTGGTTTTTCAAATTAATGACCTGTACACAACTAAGTGGGTGGCAAAGTGGGCACCAGTTAGTGCTTCCCTTCATTGTGTGGTATCTCAGGCTTACCCGCGTCACCGGGCAGGCTGGAGTGTGCATCATTTGCCATTCATGACCCAATTTGGTGCATTTAACTTCACCTCCTGTCCACATCCCTAGTGGCCTCTGCTTGGGAAGACTTCGCATTTTCTTCATGACTGGAGATCACAGTGGGCACTATTAGTAAAACATCTGTAGGGAAAATGAAGTAATGGGCCTGATAATATGCTTAATGGCCTTGATGGCATTGAAAACTAATGTGCTTAATGGTCATTTCATTCATAGTTGCCCTTGGCATTCTGGATGGCAAGACCATGAATTACGCTGAGACAAGAATGGCCTAAATGTCACTGCACGTGTGAAGTAGGAGAATGAGAGAGAGATTACAGGAGCACTATAAAATATCAACTCGAATTCACCTTCACAGGAAAGAATTACATTTTATGAGAAAAGAAACAGCCAACCAGGAGACTGTCATTGGCTCAAGGAATTTAGCTCACATGCGGAAAAGAAGAAATCCTGAAAGGCTGTGCAAAGAGAATGGTCCTGTGAGCGAGACCAATAATATAGAGGAAAAGATGCTCCTGAAAAATAGGGAATTTTTAATTGGGGAGACCATCCTTTTCTTTAGTGGTTATAGGGTTTTCTCCTCACATAATGAGTCATATTCCAGGCCTTTTCAGACCTTTCCAGACCCCACTTTGTTCTGTAGCACATTCTGCAGGGCACTATTTATCGTAAGTAATTGGATTAATGAATTAAGATCTTACGTCATGAGTTAGCCCTACATGAGAACGTACTTCAGATGAGGATCTCTGGAGAAAACCCTGAAAGATCGTGGACAGTTAGGATGCTTGGTGCCATCTCAGGCCCCTGCAGGGCCCTCAGATCATTTAGCCAAGCTTTGCCAACTCCAGAGAGACATAAGAATGATACTGGAGACACAAATAGCAATAATGTTCTAAACTCTGAAGATAAAATTCATCATGGAATCCACTATCTCAGTTCTCAAAAGATCCTGGAGGGAGAAGGATCCAAACACTGCCTGAGGCCCAGACATTATGTCAAAGATGACTGCACCCCGATGTTCACTGCAGCATGATGCACAATATCTAAGACATAAAAACAATGTAAGTGTCCATCAGTGGATAAGTGGATAAAAGAAATGTCACACACACACACACACACACACACACACACACACACACACACACACACAGAGGAATATTATTTAGCCATAAAAAAACAAAAGAAGTCCTGCCATTTGTGACAGCATGGATGGGTCTTGAGGACATTATGCTAAGTGAAATAAGTCAGACAGATACTGTATGTTCTCATTTTAAAAAGCCAAATTCATAGAAACAGAGAGTAGAATGGGGGTTGCCAGGGAGTGGGAGGTTGGGGAAATGGGGAGATGTCCATTAAAGGATAAAACCCCCAGCTATAAGATGAATTAGTTGTGGGGATCTCATGGATAGCATAATGACATAGTTAACAATACTGTATTATATATTTGAAAGTTGTTAAGACAGTAGATTTTAAATGTTATCACTACACAAAAACAATGGTAATTATATGAGTTGATGGAAGGGCTAACTAAGCTTATTGTGGTAGTTTGCAATATATATCTGTATTAAATTATCGCATCGTACACCTTAAACTTACATATATTATATGCCAATAATATCTTAATAAAGCTGGAAAAATAATTTGATTTGATATACTCTGCTAGAAAGAATTTTCTGAAGGGGAAGAATTTTCATAATACATTGAAATGTTCTTTTCCACTCTGATAAAATTAAAATATAATTATCAATTTAAAAAAAAAGAAGTCTTGGGCCGGCCAAGTGGCGTGGTGGTTAAGCGCTGGCTTGGGAAGCCAGTGGCCCTGGTTTGGTCCCACATATGAGGACCAGTGACACTGCCCTCAAAAAATAAAATAAAATAAAATAAATAAATAAAATAAAATAAAAAAAAAGAAGTCCTCAGAATTATAGAAGCAACTGTGGATAGACACCAAAAAACTTTTTACTTACTGATAATGAGCATCAGTATGGAGACATTACTGCCAAAGACTGGGTCCAGAGATGTATGTCACCGTTAAGAGCTAGCATCCAACATGGCTGCTACATTAGCATCAAAAATGGCTGCTACATTGCCTCTGACTCAGCTTTGCAGAGGTCCTGCCTCTTTTAGTAAGATTGCTGAATATCTTTCTCATAAACTCATGCAGGGGTTTGTGATATTTCCTGGAAAGAAGAACTTTGTCTTTTGAATAAATATTAACAATGCACATAACCATTTGGATTTATGAAAAATTCAGGTTTAAGCCTAGACATGTATATTGTAGGTCATGATGGTTCACTTCTCTACCTTTTCATCAAATTTTAGTTTGGTCATTGCATCTTTTACTGCACTAAGCATTTGTGTTCACTAACAGCTGCTCACCCCCAGGTCTTAAGAAAAGCATTCTGTATTTGGCTAGATTTTGAGAACTTCTGGGACTTTACTTGGTGACTGGCAATTCAGAAATTTAAAAAAATTAAGAAATAAAAAGAATGATGACAAATAGTGAGTCTTTTTAATGGTTCTGGATGATCTGAAGAAAGATCTACCACAGCTTCTTAAAGCTCAGATATTTCATGTATTGCCCCACCAATCTTAAATGATTTCACAATTGACATCTGATCTCACGATATTTGAGTGTTTTTCCTTTGGAATAAGTTTATAAAGTGAACTCTCCCAGATAAAAATAAAATTTTATTTACTGACTTTGTATTCTAAATGCTTTATTGATACCCTTATTCATCACTCAGTTTTGAGGATATATATATATATATATATATATATATATATATATATATATATAAAAGGGAGAGATAACTATAAACTAGAGCACAGATGAAATTCTTTTTTATCAGCAACTACTAAGAAGAGTTTCATTTTGTTGACATCTAGGAAAAAGTCATCCTCAAATTGTAATTCAGTAATGCTCTTCCTTTTCTTGAAATAAAGGAGCAGCTGAAACTTGGCTTAATGTTCCCTATCTTCCAACATGTATAGTTACTAATACAGATGTCTGGAGTTGCTTTTGCCTAGATCTAAAATTTAGAGAGGGTTTTTCCATAGTCAAAAATGTGTAATTCCATGAAGGGCAGCTAAGCCATGTTAAGAACAGCAATTCTTTCTTTAGGTACCAAAAACAAGTACATATACTTTTTTGAAATGCTGTAATTAAGCATCAAAAGTGAAAGCAGAAACACAAATGGGTAAAATTATACCAGTGATACTAAATTTCTTTCAGTGTCTTAAAAATAATATGTAGTACTATGTGCCTGCTATGTTAGTGTATCATATTAGGCCTCTTGATTACTATATAAAATAGGCATGATTAATTCCATCTTACGGAGAATAAAACCAAGGCTGAGAGTGTATAAGTAACCTTCTCAAGGTTACAGAGTCACTAATGGTAAGGCTGGGACTCCATTTCAAGCTTATTGTCTTCCCACGGTTCTATGTTCCTTCCCATCGGAACAGCATGAGAAAAATCAACTGAGGAACTATGTGTCACAAATATATTGAATTGAAGGCAGAAAAATTATCAGCAGCTTCTACCCAGAAGAAAATCTGCTTTGCCTGAGCTGTCCTTCATCTCTAAACTCCTATGTGTTCTCCTGTTACCTGGCCATCACGACATAAGGCATATAGCTGTGGCCCTGTGCTGGTGAAGGAAGGCAGTGCCTTTACTGAAGAAATTACCCAAAAATATTAACAATGGTTGTGTTTGGACTAGGGTGAACTTATTCCTTCTCTCTACACATCTATATTTTATAATAAAAATATACTTAAAAAAATCGTAAATGCCTTATTTCTATTTTTTTTTAATTAAAAAAAGTCCATCCAGGGAAATTAAAAGATTAAAGAAAACATTGAATGTAAGACTATTTTGGAAAAGTCCACTGGCTAGAAAGGCCCAACTTGTAAATATCCCCAAATGTCAACAGTCAGAATTAATTTAGTTGTCATCACTTACGTTTCGTTTCTCTCACAGCCTTTGAATGTACTTACATGCATCTTGTGAGGACATGTGACCATGCTCGGCCCTCATTTATGGGTATCAAAGGCTCTTCTTGCTTAATCTTGTTGACTTGAAGCTTCCTGCTCTCCCCAGTTCTTCATCTGCCTCCAAGGTTTTCCCAGGTCAATGATGGTGTTTTTTCTGTTTTCAAGTATTAGGTCAGATTATGCTCAGAAGTTCCAGGCTACACGCTTTCATTAAACACACATATATATATTTTCTCTTATTACCAAAGTAATGTTTTGGAAATCTTAGGGAAAAAAAGGTAAACCAAAGAATGGAAAAAAAAATGCCACATTTAATTTAATCACCCAGAGATGCTTTTGTGCATTTCTTTCCATTACTTTGCCTATTTATGTGTTTGTGTGAATGGTCCAGTCTAGATGCAAAATGCATACGTAAGATACATTTTTATTGTACCACGATTGTTTTAAAGACACCTCTCTGTAGCTTATGCCAAGTCACCAGTAGTCTATGTAAAATATCAGAAACAATTTGCTTCTTACTTCAATTATCTCTCCTGAAAGAAGGTGCTTTTTCTCCCTTGAACTCGCTTTAATGCATAAAATGAGAGTGTCCTCCCTCCCCACTGACACGTCCACCATCTCTAGGGTGAACAGACTGAACAAGGAAGCCTCAGAATTCTTTCCACCTCTTCACCAGCTCCTCTCTTTGGGAGAAAGAGTGACTTTCTTGATTGGAGAGCAGGAAGAGCCCCACAGGCTGTACAGACGGCCGATGCGAAGTGGAACCAGCATCAAAACACAGGCCGCGTCTCTGTCTCCTCTCCGTTCCATCTTCCCCTGCGGTGAGCGCAGCAGGACCGGTAACCCCTGCCTGAGGTTCTGCGGCTGCACGGCCCATGACTGCAAAGGCAAGCCAGGTTCAGCTGGGGAGGGGCAGGACGCTACACTCTCCCTCCTACCTCTGCAGAGCTCCGGGTCTCCACATCTGTCACCTGTGTATATATCAAAGTGGTTAGAACCCAGAGTGGAAAAGGGGAAGGATTACTTGGCATCCCAGATTCCAATAATGGTCTCCATAGAATACACTCTGTATTTTACAATGCACTGCTATGTGGGGTGTGTGTGTGTGTGTGTGTGTGTGTGTGTGTGTGTGTGTGTGTGGTGTATTACAAGTAGATTTTTGTAAATTGCAGAGAGATGTTTCAATTTCCTTTAGGGCTCTGTAATTAAGCTTCCTAGAATAGCTCAGAAAACAAATTTGCAATTATATCAAAGCTATCCTATGACCTTAGTATAAAATTTAGCAAAATATAATTTGAGTAAAGAGCCATTCAGAAATGCTCTGAGACAACCAACCCGTGCTCACTTAGATGAGAGCAACAGAGGAAATTTAATTTACTTAAGAGTTAGTTGAGCTGTTTTTTAGTTGGGGGGCTGGCTAAGTTTTCTTTATTCACTCTGTCTTCCTCATACCTCAGTGTCTCTAAATGCCACACAGTGCTGTGTGTACAGAAATGTCCAGTAACATACTTGTATGCGCATATGTGGATATACACATTTATGTATATACACATCTCTCTCTCTCTGTGTCTCTCTGTGTCTCTCTGTGTCTCTCTGTGTCTCTCTCTGTCTCTCTCTCTGTCTCTCTGTCTCTCTCTGTCTCTCTTTCTCTCTCTCTCTCTCCTATTGGTTCTGTTACTCTGGAGAGCCCTGACTAAAACACATTCTAAGTCTCAGATGGAATCTGTTCTTTTCAAAGGAAGAGGGGTCTCACCTGAGACAGATCTATGGCCAACTTGCAAATTGCCAGAGGTCTAGACAGGAGAGAGGAAGAGGAAATATTCAGAATTAAAGAACAAAACAGGGGTGTCATTAGACCTTTTCTTCACTGCCCCAGACCTCTGTGTGGATAAATGGCAGTTGACCAAACATGGCTCTAAGCACTTGGGAAAGTTGTGAGGGGAATCTGCACAGGAAGGCTTTGTGGTTGCTGGGCGCCCACATTAGCAGGTGGTTACTAATTTCACAAAAACAAGAATTACACCAGAAGCCATATAATTTGAAAACAGGAACATCGATACTACCTAGAAGTGGACATAACAATGAGAATGAGAGCAGTTGTGAAGGATTAAGTTATGTCTGCAACTCCAAAACATTCTATTGCAGAGCCTGGCAAGATATATTTGCCCATTTATGTAAGTTAGAGTGTTTTGTTCAACCATGATTTTGCAGATTGGGCAGAGATAGGGTGGGAGATTGATATTCATTGTTATTCATTGATATTCATTGTTGAAATGGTGGAAATTAATTTCTGTTTATCTCCTCTGAAGATATCCTATTTTCCTAGGATACCCTGAGTTCATCCCCATGGTTCATCTTAGATGGGACTGAAAAATCTGTGCTTGTAATACACTGAGTATGAGAACTACAGCATTAAAGGGAAGTGTTGTTTGCTCTGGTTTTGTTCTTTTTCCAGAAATAAAAAAGAATATGTAAAAACTCCAGCTGCCCCTTAGCTCTAACTGTGTTAAGTTTAAACATTATCCAGTGATATATAAATAAAGAAGTGACAATTACTTTTATGGAAAGTGATTTAAGATCCCCTAAATGCCATCCTATCTATCTATGGTTCTTGCTACAGTGTAGCTCTTACATTACAGGAGAATCTGGATGTCTTTTGTAAATAAAAAGGGTAAATTCATTGTCTTAAAAAATACTCTATAACTAGTGTACGTTATGAAAAATAGATCTCAAGAAAAATTTTTCCCCTCAAATTTGACTTAGAGCTTGAGGATGCAGAATTTAATTTAATATTATCAAGCTAATGTTTTTATTGTGGGGTTACTTCAAGTAAATTATTAATTATGAGAGAGAGAGAGTGCTGGATCCAAGATAGGTACTGTGGAATCTGGTTGAGATGTCTCTGACTCTTGAAGGGTCACCCCTGGAGGGACAGAAGAGCAAACGTCAACCCTCTTTAAGCATCAGGCTCTAATCCACAGGGGCCAGGACACACAAACTAGTCATGAACTATTTAAAATGCCAAGGATGATGTCTCATTTTTTTTTTTTTATCTCCATCTTCTTCCTCTATCCTCTTTTTCCCTTTCAACTTTGGCTTTTGCTTCTCTCTTTTTTCTTTCTTTTTTTTTTTTCCTTTTTCATTCTTATTTTGGCTGATCTCAATAAGCCACTTGAAGATGTGATGAGATCAGAGGCTTTAAAATTGTTATGACCATGACTTTCAGAAAAGTTGTTTCACAATACCATCAAAAGCCTTATGAATACTCATCTTTTGAACTAGCAGTTCCATCTCTAGAAATGTGTCATAAGGAACTAATCAGAGATGATAAAGAATAATAGCATTTATTGAGTTCCTGTCATGGGGCAGGCACTGGCTTTCCACAGATTAATTTATTTGATCTTTACTCAAAACCTTTGATGTATCATCACCATTTTGTACAAGAAGAAACTGAAGAACAGAGAGAGAGATTAAGTCACTTGCTCATAAGCACACAGCTAATGAGTGGGGGAGCTGGGATTTGTACGACGGAAGTCTAACTCCAAAGTCAGCACTCTCAACCAGGGCTGTCCCCAAGGTGGGCAAGGCCTGGGCAAATATTTTGAAGGGTATCTGTTTATAGAAACAATTTTACTAAAAACGTGTTTCACAATTCATGGGTCCATGTAAGGTATAGCAAATGAAGATCATCAATAAAGGTTTAGAACAATGACTAGAGAAGGAGTACTTACTTAGGTGTTTATTGTCCAATCAGAAGATTCTTTGCAGTGGTGGTCTGTAGTGACCATCAGAAGCCTGACACTCCAAACTTGTTTTGTGTCCTCAGTGAGGAAGGCAGCCCACTCTCAAAATAGATCATAAAACTTGTTGTTCTGTTACAAAAACATGCAATATTCCATGAATTTTTCAAATGAAATTTGAATACTTTTTGTGTACTTTGTTTAATTTGGTAAAATTGCCAGGGATTTCCTGTAGGATAATGTGAAGCTGCACCAAGTCCTCCTGAGAAACCCCTTCCATTGTGTTGTCCTTGATGCTGCACTTGCTTTAGCAGTTAATGGATACTCATATATATCTATTTGTGTATTTCATTTTAAAAATAATTATTTGTGCAGTTGCTATGGGTTATCACTATTTTAGTTACTTTACAAATCCTAATTCATTTAACCTTCATAACAACTCTACGTATAGTCACTACTGCTATTCCTGTTTGCTGAGGAAAAAGTGAAGCACAATTTGTGACAACCTAGAGAGAGCTTGAGGACGTTATGCTAAGAGAAATATGTCAGAGAAAGAGAAACACTGTATGTCTTCACTTATGCAGACCCTAAAGAAGATAAACTCATAGAAACAGAGGGTAGAAGGGTGGTCACCAGGGTCTAGGGGGTGGGGGAAGGGAGACATGTTGGTCAAAGGGGACAAACTGCCAGGGGTGAGATGAGTGAGTTCCAGGGATGCACCATCTGGGGATGGTGACTATAGTTAACAATACTGTATTCTATACTTTAAAGTTGCCAAGAGAGTAGATTTTAAATGTTCTCACCACACACATGCAAAAAGTAATGCATGAGGTGATGGATGTGTTAGGTAACCTTATCATCATCATTTTTCAATAGATACTTGTATCAAATCATCACATTGTACACCTTAGACTTACATAATGTTATGTCAATTATAGCTTAATAACGCTAGGAAAAAAAAATTTTTTAAGTTGAAAAGGCCCATCAAGGGCTTAGCCAAATGGTTGAAAATGGATTTGAATCATTGTGAAATTTCAAATCACTGGGTACAAAGAAAAGATGTTAAAGCTTTAAGACAGATCATGTCACACATAAGTTATATGAAATTAGAATGGCTCTGTAACCTTTAATATAGCAATGCTGGAAACTATAAGTAGTGGATCAATGCCTTCAAAATTCTGAAGAAAAATAATTTTAAAACTAGGCTTCTGTATCTAGTTGTTATGAGATAAATTGTGTCCCCTCAAAATTCCTATGTTCAAACCCTAACCACTGTGTATCAGACTGTGATGTATTTGGAGGCAGGGTCTTTACAGAAGTAAATATTAAGTTAAAATGGGGTCATTAGGGTGGACCCTAATCCAATATGACTTGTTTCCTTATGAGGAGATGAGGACACAGACACTTACAGAGAGGGAAGTCCATGTGAAGACAGAGGGAGAAGATAGTCATCGACAAGAGAAGGAGGTTGGACTCAGGAGAAACCAACCCTGTTGACCCTTGACCTTGGACTTCCAGCATTCCGAAGTGTGAGAAAATACATTTCCACTTTTTAAGCCAAAAAGCGGGAAAAAAAGGAAAAGAAAAGTGAGGCACAGTGAAGTTGAGTAACTTGTTCACGATCATGCACGCAGCTAGTAAAGGCAGTTCTGGGACCCAGATCTAGGCAGTGGCTGTAGCATCCATGAACTTGACCACCACACTAAGCTGTCTATAGGATATAAACAAGGTGGCCTTCCTGTCATTGTCAACAAGAACTTATCTTTTCTCTCTATAGATACGAGTACATGTCGAAGGGAAATGTTGACATCTGGCCATCTTTAAACAGTTTCACATTCATATATTTTTAATTAGAGGCTATTTCTTTCAGTACTCTTAAAATTTATGGGGCAATGCTACTTTGAATAAAATAGCCACACTGGGAATGTCAGGAGAGCATGCTACAACAAAATAAATCTGGCAAATATATTTTGGAGAACATTCAAATATGTTTTGTCGTTACACAGACTGTCCTTTCTATGGCAATATAGGAAAGAGTTTCTTTTCCATCATGTTGGCTGACTGGTTTGATAAGAATGTAAAATTAGAAAGAAAGATCAATGTTTTTCAATTACTTTTTTGATAGAGGGGCAAAGGTGTTTGTTTTGTTTTTTGAAAGTGTTAACAATGGCTGTGGGTCCTTTCCCATCCACCCATACTTCTCTTTTATTTATTTATTTATTTATTTATTTTTGAGGGCAGTGTCACTGGCCCTCATATGTGGGACCGAACCAGGGCCGCTGGCTTCCCAAGCCAGCGCTTAACCACTGCGCCACTCGGCCGGCCCCACCCATACTTCTCTTAATTTTTATGTTGCACAGAGGTGTTCTCATTATTTAAACATTGATTATTGAATCCATAATGTTATGAAATTGCAAAAGTCACAACCTGAAACATTTTAACAATAAGCTGACCACACTTACAAATGAATTTCTACTCAAAGAGTTTTAAACACATTTCAAAATCTTTGGTTATCTCAATATTGATGATGGTTTGATTGTATTAACATTTTACAATATAAGGCAAATTGATGAGACAAAAGAAAGACGTTAAATATTGCCATACTTATAGAATTTCATAAGGTCATTGAAAAGAATGCTGAAGAATCACCTCACTCCCTCACAAAGGGGTCTGGCAGAGTTAGAGGACTTGACAACTGAAGAAGAGAAATTTGACAGGAAGATGATACTTTGAAAAGGAATGACTTGAATGTGAAAGGATTAAGAAAAGATCTTGTAAAATATGAGGAACTCCTTGAATATACTTGTAGAAAAAAAGACCCTCTTTCTAGTTTGCTATGAAAGTCAATGTGAAAAATGTCTAACTGTGCTATTGGATAACTTTGTTGGAAAACATTATATCCTCCCCAAAGCAAGCAATACCTAATTCTTCCTTTATTGAAGAGTTATCACATAGATGTAGTTGTAGCCTAAATTTTTTTCAAAGTAATATAAAACTGATTTTCACAATTTTAGCTTTATTTTCTAAGATAAGATCCTAATTCAACTTTCTTTTTTATCTTCTATTTACTGTTAAATGTTGGTTCCCATTTTATGCAGATTTAACGTGGCTCTTTTCTGGTACCAATTATTCTTGGATAATGAGGACTTTTTGTACTTTATGCTGACAGGGCAGAGGCTAAATGGGGTAAGCAAGGGTAGATTGCCTGCTCATCTTCAGCTTCAATTAAAACAAAAACAAAACAAAAGAAAACACTCTTCTAAGGACTCACAGTGTCTGGAACGCAATTGCTTCTCACCTTGCTTCCCATCCAAGGGTTATCTCCTCATGACCAGCGCTATGAAAGCCTTGCAGCCTGCAGACACTTGCCAACAGTCTTAGATTTCATGCAGACTCAGGAAAGACCCAGCTCCCCAGAGTAACCCTGATTCAAGTCAGGAGTCCTGGTTAGAAAGCCCTTTTCCTCAGAAAATTCTTCTAACTATATAGTTTGCTTTGCTATACACAAAGAAGTATTAATTAAGTTAATGTTTAGAAAAGCCTTGCCCTCTGCCTCCCCGCCCCCCCAGCAATACTCCTATTAAGTTCTTACACACTATGGATATTACTGAAAATATGGATGAAGTGGTCCTCTGGCATAAATCAGATATTTTATTTAGTTATGGCTGATTATGGTGTTATTTTCTTGTTAATAACAATAACAAGAAACTATTTTTAAAAATATCTCTCAAAAATGATTTATTACAAACACACCCAGCTACCAAGAATTCTGCCTTTCTCAAGAACTTTATCTTCCACTAGATTTTATAACCATTATTTTCTGTACAATAATCTTAGTTGATGAAGAAGTATAAGGAAAGTAACTAATGCTAAGGATTAATCCTCAATTTGAATAATTTCTTACTTGGGGGAAATCCTATTGAAACTAAGAAAATATCTCTAAAAAATGAAAAATTATATTGAGATATTTAACACACTAAAAGGAAAGTGGAAGTCCTTCACATGAGCACCCTGTTTGTTAGTCAATTTCTTTTTTCCTTCTTGGCTGCTAAAGTGAAAGGTGACTAATACGTCCACTCCTCCTTTCCTAAAAGGTTATTACAAAAAACATAATCTTCGTTTATGCTGAACATGAACAGTTTGAGTTTCTTGATGACAAACCATGCTACCTTTACATTTATTCAAAAGAGCCAAAGTTCATTTTTCAGAGTCAGAAACTGTATTCCATGTTAAAGAAAAGTTATATCAGAGGGTTTTGAATCAGTAGTACTTAAAATAACATCAATTAGAAAGGATCCTGAATTCAGAGAACAAATACATATATATATATATATATATATATATATACATATATATATATATATATATATATATATATATATAGAGAGAGAGAGAGAGAGAGAGAGAGAGCCCATTCAGAGGTTCAGAGGTAGAGCTATGGCTAAATTGTCACTAGTCCCTATCAGAATACAAGTAATGCTAGCATTAAAACATCTTAATATTAGCCTCCTCTCAATGATTTAGATGATGGTTTGCCAACTGGCCAATTGTCTTGTTCTGTTGCCAGTCTGTTTCACCCTTGGTTTCCTTCCTAAACATGTGGTTCATTAGAACATCCATTAGAAGGAGAATAGAATAAATAAGAACTAAAACTTGAATTCATCATTTTAATCATTGTTTGCAACTCTATTTCAAAGAGCTGAATTTAAAATGTTAGTAGATTTTGGACTGTTTTTATGCATTTCAATGATTTGTACCATTCCTGGTGAATTTCCCTTTTGTATGATGGATGTCTACCATCCAGTACCAAGTGTTATGAAATGAGATATATCATTAATTTTATTTTTCCAAAACTCAAATTCAATCCAACTCTGAGAGGAAAGTTAATAGCAGTCATTACTGGGACTCGATTCTCTGTTTTCACTCTGCCAGCCAGGATGTTTGGAGGACTTCTGAGGTCTTACAACCAAGGGCCTATGGGAAGCTCCCCGCTCTGTGGCCCATCCTAGCCACTCACTATTACAAATGTCTGTGACTTCACAGGCCTTGGAAATTAGTGCCACCTTAAGGCAAGGGATTTACTGCCCAGGAACCAGTTGTCAGAGGTGGTCCCTCATTCACGCTCTTCTGAGGTTCTGTACCCTCCCTACTACCTAACTACTGTTCCCCTCTTGAATTAGTCATTCTCTCTTGTCCCTTATCTTCTCCCTTACTCCCAAACTGCCTTTCTGTCCACTGTCAAACATTTCTTAATTTTTTTATTTTCGAAAACAGAACCCATAAACGTTGTCTTCAGGCAACTTCCACTTGACTTTGAAACGTAAACTTCCCTGTGAAGGAAAATCCCAAAGTCCATCTCTCTTCTTGGAAAAGGATTAAAAGGAAAAGAAATAAAACGAGCTAAATATAATATATTTCAATAATTATCATGAATGATATGGTTTATAATTAGATAGAACACAAGAAACATAAAGTGCAAAATAAGTGCAGTGAGTAAGATGATGAAGGAAGGCTATAAAAAGGAGATGGAAAAAAGTTTTGGCAATTAGTAAAAATTAAGTTGTTTTGATTTAACCTGACCTGAGATTGCTGGCAAAGATTGCTTGTATTGACCATGATTGCTGGATCCCCTCACCCCCGTTCAGAGGAGACTCTAACACTGACATTTAAATTTTGGCTTCAAAATTCAATTCCGGCAACATTGATTGTTGAGCATGTAGACCAAAGTCCTGTCAAAATCACCAAATGCGCATTTCTGGGCCCTTTCTAAGACTACTGTTTCCTGCAATATTGATGACTTTTCATGGTTACAGCAGCTCTGAAACATGACCTAGTCAAAAGACAAATATTTGTCAGTTCTCTCAGTGACTGGCCAATTAAAAATTTCCATGTCAGAACATTCATTCTCTTCTCAAGCCTATCACATCTCCCTCTCTCTGGTTCATCTAATTTCATGGACTATTGTTCCCTTACCTGAGTCTGTCCCTGGGCAGAGTGGGGAGGGCCAGGTGAGTTGCTTATCTGATTGGCTGTTGAATGGTCCCAGGTTGTATTTCAGTAGATCTGATTATTGCCACAAGCATCACTCTGTCATATTCATCTCATGGGTAAGTCTTCGCATCCTGGAAAAAGAATCAGAATAAATTACCCAGCAAATTCTTAACTTTCAATATTTCATCCAGTCTGTCTAACTCCCTCAAGATGACATGCTAGTGAATCTCTTCTCCAACGCCTCCCCAGAAGAAACTATAGCTCTTGTTTTCACCATTTCTCTTCCTTCTGAGCGCTTATCTCTGCCAGGCACTCCATTTCTCAGTGGCTGAGCTCCATTATGACATTTAGGGTTATTTGCTATTTAGTGGTGTAAAGCCATAGGACAGCTTTTGGAAATTCTGGATAAAGCCTTTAAAATTGAGTGGGTTATAGCTGGGATGCCCTTGCAAATCCTCTGCATTGGAACCCTGTTGAGAAGGAAACGATGGTCCCCTTAGTGACAACAGGCACTCTGAAAAGTGTTATGGTGGCCAGTTTTACTTGATCTCTCTTATGACTGATCCCAACTTTGCCCTAAGCCCTTATTTAAGCTGATAGTTGAAAAAACTTAACTATGCCATTTAAGAAGAACTTGATTCAGATTTAAACTTAGCCCAGTCTCTCTAGGGGCAAATGCTCAGGCTCTCAGAGACTCTCGCCCACCTCGCCTCCTTCCCTTCTTCTGGTAACATCTGGGTGTTGGGGACGTCTCCTAAAGACGTGCATTTGAGTGAAGAGCCTCTGGTCCAAGGGCCTTGCTTTCCCTGTTGACCTTTGGTTGATGGACAGCTCAGCCCTCTAGGTCACTGGGCATGAACTCGGTACTTACTGTATCTGCCACCCAAATGGTTGCAGTGGAGTGCCTCCCAGTTCGTTTTCAGCATTCTCAAGGCCCAGTGGTACATGCCCTGCTCTCTCGGCCCCATCTTGGCTCCCACAGTGCTGCAGTTCTTCTGAATTTCACCTGTATTTAGAATCAGGTTAGTTTGAGAGGGTTCGCCTCTCAGGCTGTCTTTGGGGTCCTTTTGATTTCTTGTGGAGGACTTCCTGGCAGATTTACTGCCCTGTTAAAGTCTGCATACATTGCAAAAGCACAGGAGAATGTCTGGACCCTGAGGAACCACCCATGGACTCTGGGTGGAAGAGGTGGATAGAGGGGGAATTGCTTTTTAAGTTGTTAAATTCATGATACACTACTCTTCAGTTACGTGGTTCACTGGTTTAAGGGATTTACCTATTTTAACTCTTTTAATCTTCACAACAACCTTCTAATTGTAGGTATTATTAATGTCCCAGGGTTATGGATGAAGAAACAGGGCAGAGAATAAGTTATTAGCCTGAGGTCGGTCACCCGGAAAATAAGGGACTGAGCCAGGATTTGATTCCAGGAAGCCCAATATCAGTGTTTATATTCCGAACTACTATGCAGGTAGACGTTTTGGAATTAGTCAGATAACATGTGATTATTAAATAAGAAGTTTCTCTTCTACACAAATTATTTAGGCATTGAGAATTCTGATATGAACAGAGACTGTGACACTCAATATTTAATTTAATTAATTAATTTTAAAAATTAATTTCACATGTTTCTTTTTTAAAAATAATTAATTAATTAGTTTTTTTTTTTTTTATAGGGGAACAGTGTGTTTTTCCAGGACCCATCAGCTCCAAGTCAAGTAGTTGTTTCAGTCTAGTTGTGGAGGGCATGGGGATTGAACCGGCAACCTTCACACTCAATATTTTAGAGAACTTAGGTCAGCCCTTTTACTCTGTTAACCTAGCTGTTCATTATAAAGCAGCTACTAGCATTATTACTGATAATCAAACAATAACTTTATTGACTTTCTGCTTATAAACTCCAGTGTTAATGACAGTTTAATAAATAAATGTGATTTCTTCAGAATCAGGCTTGCTGATCTCTGGTGTCTTCTCCTCTTATGATTTGATAATAGTTAATGGGATGCTAGTAAATATTGGAATAGTTTTCAGTGCTTTAAGTATATTTTTTTAAATGGAAAGACTTTCTGAACACTTCTGTTTTTTCTTTTCTTTCTTTTTTTCCCTTTCTACCCTTAACAAAACAAATGTTTATTTGAAATACAGGGAAATTAGTCCCTCTGTCTTAGATGTTGCCTTATCTTTACATCTCTAATTTAATCTTGCATCGATTCCAGACAACAATTGTGCAATTTCTGGACCTTCTGAAATATGTTCCACTCATTTCCCGAAGCTGTGGAAACTGTTTTTGCACAAGGCTGTCCTCCACAAGCCTCATTCATTTTTCCAATTCCCTTTCTGTTTTCGACCAGAAGTTTGCCCTTCTCTTTAACCTCTGTATTTGTAAAATCATCCAGTTATCGGGTCAGGTTTATTTCTATCATTTTTTCTACCTGTGTTTTTTTCCTGGATTGCTGTGGTGATTCAAGCTCTGGGCTTCAAATGTATAGTTGCCAAATTTTTACTGCTATTGACCATAAAATTCTGCCCAGTAACCAGGCTGTGAAAAAGTGGATACAAAATTGCTCCTACTGCCTGCTACCCAGCTGCGTGGCACTGGGGCTAGAGTCCCAGAAAGCATACTTTTCTTCCTACATTCCTTACATTCGGGGGCCTATTCAATATATATTATTGATGGGGCCACCCACAAATTGCCTATTGAGAACCACCTAGAGCCTCTTATTTGTTTAAGTAAAGCAAGTTTAATTTCCATTTTGATTCAGCCTCTACCTTGAAAGAGTATGTTATCTTTTTCCACTAAGTTTGA
Source organism: Aselliscus stoliczkanus (assembly GCA_033961575.1). Lineage (NCBI taxonomy): Eukaryota > Metazoa > Chordata > Mammalia > Chiroptera > Hipposideridae > Aselliscus > Aselliscus stoliczkanus. The sequence continues at coordinate 143,269,766 of CM066733.1, forward strand.
AATAGTTGTTCTCCTAACCCTGCAGGTACAGTGAAGCTGTATTGGCATCGTGGCTTTAGGTACGTAGGAACTTTCAAAATAAGCAGCTTTAGCTTTTTGATCCTTGGCTGGAGTTTGGGGACCCAGAACTTGGTGGGGGACAGGAACAGCACTCTATGAAAGAAGATGAGAGAAAAAAGAGGCAGCAACCTGCTAAAGAAAACAAAATAAAAGTCATCCATCTCTTCAAGTGGAGTTAACAATCCAAAGGGGCCAAAAAGGGAAAGAATCCATGTGGTAGGCAGTGGAGTAGAAACCAGACAATGTTAACAACTGCCATATACATTCATGTCTCCTTTGGCTCTCATGGTCTCACATACCGGAAGGGCAGAGCTGGAATGTGACTCATGCAGTGCGACCGGACATGTGACCTGCACACATCACATCAATGCTTCATTGACTTGCAGTTTGCGCCTATGAGAGGTCATCACCTGCCCTGGGTCATCCCCTAGTCCCTGGGAATCCAGGCTTGGATTCCAACATTCTCTGTCTGGCTCCAGAAGCCTCAACACTCTCAATATTCTACTGAGATCAGGGCAGAGACCCAGAGAGCTTTCTGGATTTGGAAAGAAGCGGCTGGGGTTGGTTTTCATAGGACATCTGAAGAGTGGGCTGTTGGCCCAGCTTGTACACCAGTTTGTACCATTGAGGATGGTTTTTTTATAGAGTTGTTGGTGCTTTTGCTTGCATCGTGATCCTTTAAAAAGCTCATTTTATGGCCTGGTGGTTATGTTTCTTCTATTTTGAGTAGATATGTTAGTTTTTTTCCTGGCTTATTTTCCTAACTTTTCTTGGTTTTGATCCAATTTGCCACAAAATATAGACGTCCCTAGCATTTTTCTCACGTGTTTAGGTCTTCTTTCATGTGTTCATGTGTTTAATGCCAAAACTTCCCTTTTATCCAAAACTTGATATGTTTATATAACTATATTTCTCCTAACCCTGTAGGCACAGTGAAGGGTTAAATGAAGGTTACCTTTTTAAAAATTGATTTTGAAATATTTATTTTTAAATTTTAATTAATAAACTTTATTTTATTGAGCAGTTTTAGTCTTACAGAAAAGCTAAACAGAAATTGCAGCGTACCCATATATCCCCCTCCTCCTCACATTTCCCACCTCTTCTCATCTTTCATCAGTGTGGAATATTTGTTACAACTGATGAACCATTACTAATACATTATTATTAACTGAAGTCCACAGTTCACATTAGGGTGCACTCTTTGTGTTGTACATTGTATGGGTTTTGACAAATGCATAAAGACATATATCTATAATTAGAGTACCATACAGAATAGTTTCATTGTCCTAAAAAAAACCCCTAGGCTCCATCTATCCACCCCTCCCAATCTACCCCAAAACCACTGGCAGCCACTTTCTCCATAATTTTGCCTCTGTCAGTATGTCTTATATGTTGGAATCCTATAGTATGGAGCATTTTCAGGTTGGCTGCTTTCACTTAACAGTATGCCCCTAAGGTTCCTCCATGTATGTCGCTTTGAGGCTTGATAATTCATTTCTTTTTATTGCTGAATAATTTTCTGTTGAATGAGTGCACCACAGTTTATCTATTCACCTCTTGAAAACTATCTTGGTTGCTTTCAAGTTTTGGCAATTAAGAATGAAGCTTCTGTACACATTCACATGTAGGTTTTCGGTGGACATAAATTTTCAGCTCCTTCAGGTAAATATTAAGGAGCACAATTGCTGGATTAGACAGTGGGAGTATGTTTAGTTTTGTAAGAAGCTACAAACTGTCTTCCAAAGCGGTTGTACCAGTTTACAGTGCCACCAGCAATGAGGGAGACTTTGTTCCTGCTGTTGCACATTGTTGTAGCATTTGATGGTGTCAATTTTATGGATTTTCGCCATTCTAATAGGTGTGTGTCGAAAAAAAATAGTTCATTGTTGTTTTCATTTGCAATTTCCCAATGACTTGTGATGTGCATCTTTTCATGTGCTTATTTCCCATCTCTATATCATTTTGAGGTGAGGTGTCTGTTCAGATATTTTGCCCATTTTTAAGTTGAGTTCTTTTGTCTTTTTATTGTTAAGTTTGAAGAGCTCTTTGTATTTTTGGATACCACTCCCTTATTAGATATGTGTTTTACAAATATTTTCTTCTCATCTGTGACTTGTCTTTTCATTTTCTTAACAATGTCTTTTACAGAGCAGGAGTTTAAAATTTTAATGAAATCTAACTTGTCAATTTTTTCTTTCATGATCATGCTTTTGCTGTTGTATATAAAAAGTCCTTCCCAAATGTGAGGTCACCTATGTATTTTCTTTTATCTTCTGGAATTCTATGGTTTTGCATTTTACATTTAGGTATATGATCTACTTTGAGTTAATTTTTTTTTTTTTAAAGATTTTATTGGGGAATTGGTAGAGGGGAACAGCGTTGGGGAATCGGGGAAGGGGAACAGACAAGTTGCTGTCTTTTTGTTCTTCAGTTTAGTTGCGGAGGATGTTGCTTCACTGTTGGTATCATCATTGCGCTCTTCCCGGATGAGGCAGATCGGTCACTGGCCTCTGGATGTCGCTCACCGCGGCTATTGGCAACTCACGCTTGGCTGCCAGCCGCTCACACTGGCTGCGGGCCACTCACTGTAGCCTATGGCAGCCCACTGCAGCAGGGGCTGCAGCCTACATCATTGCCGGGGCTCGCACAGCACAGCTCCAGGTGGAGCTGTTGTTAGCTGTAGAGGGCCCTCATGTGGGATCCGAACCGGGGCCGCTGGCATCCCAAAACCAGCGCTTAACCAATGCGCCACTCGGCCGGCCCTATTTTGAGTTAATTATTATGAAAGAAGTAAAGTTTGTATCTAGGTTAATTTTTTTCTTGTTTGTTTGTTTGTTTGTTTTTTGGTATGTGGATATTCAATTGTTCTAGTAGCATTTATTGAAAAGACTATCCTTTTTCCAGTGAATTTCCTCTGCTCCTTTGTTAAAGATCAGGCCCACTTGTGTGGGTCTCTTTCTGGGCTCTATTCTATTTATTCTGTTCTATTCTATTCTATTTTTTATTTGTCTATTCTTTTGCCAATACCGCCAGTATTAATCACTTTAGCTTTACAATAAGTCTTGAAGTTGGCTAGTGTATTTCCTCTGATTTGTTCTTTTCCTTTAATATTGTGTTGGCTATTCAGGGTCTTCTGCCTTGCTATATAAACTTGAGACCAGTTTGTCAGTATTTTATTTTATTTTATTTTATTTTTTTTGAGGGCAGTGTCACTGGCCCTCATATGTGGGACCCAAACCGGGGCCGCTGGCTTCCAAAGCCAGCGCTTAACCACCGTGCCACTCAGCCGGCCCAGTTTGTCAGTATTTTAAAAAACAATAATTCACTGGGATTTTTGATTAGGATTGCCTTGAGTATGTAGATCAAATTGAGAAGAATTGACATCTGATAATATTGAATCTTCCTATTCCTGTACACTGAATTTACTTATTTATGTATATCTTCCATTTATTTATACCTTCTTCAAATTCTTTCATCAGAGGATTTTAGTTTTCCTCATATAGGTCTCCTTTATATTTCATTAGGCTTATACCTGTTTCATTTTTAGGGTGATAATGTAAGTGGTATTGTGTTCTTAATTTCACATTCCAATTATTCATTGCTGGTAACAAGAAAGCAATTAATTTTTGTATATTAATCTTGCATCTGGGAGCTTGCTATAATTGCTTATTAGTTCCAGAAGGTTTTTTGTAGATGGTAGTGCTGATGGTGGTTCTTTGGGATTTTCTACATAGACAATCATGTTATATGTGAACAGATATCTCCCTCGCCAATTTGTATACCTTTTATTTTATTTTCTTGTCTTATTTCACTAATTAAGACTTTCAGTATGATGTTGAATAAGAGTGCCTGTCCTTGCTTTATTCCTGATATTAAAAAAGAAAACATAATTTTTCATCACTAAGTATGATGTTAGCTGTAGAGATTTTTTGTACATGTTCTTTATCAATTTGAGGAAGTTCCCCTCTAATCCTAATATTCTGGGTATTTTTTTTTTTTATCATAAATGAGTTTCGGATTTTGTCAAATGCTTTCTCTGTATGTATTGATATGATCATATTTTTTTCTTTAATTTGTTGTGATGGGTTATAGTAATTGATTTTCAAATGTTCAAACTGGAACAAATTCCACTTGGTCATGGTTTATAAGTCATTTTGTACACTGTTAGACTCAGTTTAAAGTATTTTTTTTTGAGGATGTTTTCATCTATGTTCATAAGAGATATTGGTCTACAGTTTTTTTCTTGAAATGTCTTCGTCTGGTTTTGGTATTAGTGCTAAGCTGGCCCCAGAGAATTCATCACGAAGTATTCCCTCTGTTTCTATTTTCCCTTTACCTCTGTTTACTTCTAACATTTTTCATATGCCAAAAAAGTTAATAATCCTAAACATATATATTAAACACGGACCTGCCTCATCCAATATGTTGCATCATATTTTATGTAAAAGAACAGGGATAACTATTCACTTTTAATCATTTTGTTGCGTTAGTTTCCAACACTGTGACTTCTTTTAGTAAAACTTCTCTTCAGGCCAGAAATATCTTATTATCAGCAACAACATAAATAACATGAAAGTCGTCCTTGCCTTGGCAATGGTTCTGAGATTAATTGTCAATAAATATTTGTCTATTTGTTTGGCATCATTGTAAATCAAGCAAAGTAGATTGCAAAAAATTTCCTTTTATAGGGATCATGTTAGACTGAAGAGATATACAGACAGATTAGATATAAGCAGTCTTTTGTAAGGAAAATTCCTCTGAATAAAACTGCCTTCAAAATACTTTGCAACAATGACAACAAAAAAGAGCTTTGGCAGGAAAAAAACAAAAAACAAAACTCTGACTCTAATTCTAAGGCCACTGCCACCACACTATATATAATACAGTTTCTTTGTGCAAAAGTAAGAGCATGAGTACAAAAGGAACATTGACGAGAGCCAACATGATCAATTTGAAGAAAGCAGCAGTGAGAAACTGCAATCCAATTTTTTTTTTCTGTGTAGAAAATCAATGAATCACAAGCATCTAATAAATTGGTCAATTATACCCAGATGCCAGGCTCTACAAAAGATGTAATATTCGGTTTTGCAAATCATTCCTGTCTCGCGGAGGTTTTATGATAGTAAGTTCCGCTGATTAAAATGTCAGTATAAAACATAGCCTTTCATTCAAATAGCCAGTACAGACTCCCCCTCTGTAATGATGGAATGTAATAATTAGATAGTGAGCAAGGCCCACATGTTGGTAAACAACAACAAAAAATCGGACTGCTCCAAAAAAATGAAAGAGAAACCATGGCTGAGGTGGTTTCAGGCTTATTTCCTGAATGAAAACACCCAGAGCAACACAGGTACCTCAGATGGCAGTCGCTGGGCTCATTTCTATAACAACTCCAAGGGCTTGGCTAAGTACTTCACTGGGATTGCGGAGTTAAGATTTTTCTGAAAGGGGAATTTTTATTTTTATTTTTTATTTTTATTGGGTAACAGTGTGTTTTTTCCAGGACCCATCAGATCCAACTCAAGTCGTTGTCCTTCAGTCTAGCTGTGGGGGTCACAGCCCACCATCCCATGTCAAAATCAAACTGGCAACCTTGTTGTTCAGAGCATGTGCTCCAACTGACTGAGCCACCTAGCTGCCCCTGAAAGAGGAATTAAAAAAAATTTGTTTTAACTAAAAAAAATTAAAGGAAAATTTATCCCTAATTTTAAAAATTGGGGATCATTTTTAAAGCCTTTGAGCTCTCCCTCAGCCCCATCGTCTAGTGTACCATTGCATGGCATGGGAAGCTTTCCTTTACCTTCTTTAGTGAGACCTGTCAGGATGGACCCAGGCAGAGGCTTTCTGATTTACAGCAGAGCTGGCTTAACTTTCACTCACTAGCCATAGGCCCTAAGAGGGACTCTGCACCTGAGCGAAAAGTCTCTTTTTGGGGGGCCGGGGGTGATACACCAACAACGATGGGGCAGATAAAAATAGTTTTATAGGATTTGCCCTGGCCCACTTTTGGATCTTACCCCTTTATTTGTATGTCTTTCCTCATTTCCCTCAATCCTAACTACCTGGGAATCCAAAGGGAAATCTTTGTCTTCAGTCTCGTTTCTCATTCCAAGGGAAAACTCAGCTCAAAATCTATAGCAGGGCTAAATTTCAATAATGAGAGATGCTGTGTTCAGTGCTGACTCCAGTCCCTGCATGACACCCTGTCCCAGACTGGTGTGGACAGTGGCTGTTAAACTAAATGTGTGTGTCCCTGCAAAGTTCATGTATCGAAGCCCTAATTCCCAATGTGTTTGTGTTTGGAGATGAGAGCTCTAAGGAAGTAATTAAAGCTAAATCAGGTCATAAGGTGAGGCCCTGATCTGATAGGATTAATTTCCTTATGAGAAGAGACACCAGGCCCCCCGCCCCCCTTCTCTCTCTCTCTCTCTCTCTCTCTCTCTCTCTCTCTCTCTCTCTCTCAACATAGCAAGAAGGCAGCTGTCTGCAAGACAGGAAGAGAGTATTCTCAATAGAAACCAAATCAGCTGGAACCTTGATCTTGAACTTCTCACATCCAGAATTGTGAGAAGATAAATTGCTATTGTTTGACCCACCCGGTCTAAGATGTTTGGTTATGGCAGCCCCGGCAACATTCCCTCAGAAATGGAGATAGTCATCACATAAGATTCTCTTTGTCAGGCACAGATAATATCAGCTGTGGCCACTCTGGAAGCCTGCAATCAAAAGCGACCATGTTGCTGACATTCATGTTTGGAGTGATGGTATTTTCTCCCATACATACAAATGACTGGAAATCAGGTAAGACTGAATTTTTAATGTGACTTCTGGGTAATTGCTGCCCTGTGCCTGTGTAGCTTATGTTATGGTGGGTGCTCATGCCTCATGAAACAACTACTGGACACATTAAAGATTGTCATAACATTTACAGACGGGACACAGATGGTCAATGACTTTCACTAATGCCAGGAAATCTGTGGGTCATAGGAAAGAAATGACAAGGGATAGGAAGTTGAACTCTGCTTTTTTGCTTGATGCTTGGGTGCCACTTTTGACAACAAAGTAGAGAATTTATTTTAACACCTTTACCCCCATCAAAGTCTGTGGTTCTCCCTGACACCCCTCACCACCTCACTTGTTCATTTGCAACTTGTGCTAACGGGGTGATTGAATGGCCCTTCCCAATAAGGAGCAGGTTAGGGGAGTTTACGCAGTTTGTACCAAGGGAGAGAGGCCTGCGTGTATTGGGCTGATTGTGATTTGCTTTTTTGACAGTTATCAGTGACTTATTTTGATTTATTCTTACTTTAGCATTCTGGTTGTTACTACTTGTTGAGAATATTAATTTCTTCTATTTTCATCTCTTTCCTGTTTTTTTCATCCACCAAATGAATACTCTCAAAGGGATCTTTGACCTCGAATATGTGCATTTTGAGCTTATTGGGTATTGTTGAGGAAGACAACACATCGAAACCTAATTACTTGTATTGCTAAAGTGTATCAATGGGGACACTATTCTAGTTATTCATTTTAAATACATTCCAAAGAGCTTGAGGTTCATCCTCCTCCATGACTTTTCAAATGTTGAGTAAACATAGTAGATATCCTGTTTTTGGAATACAGTGTTAGATTTTGTGTAAAGGAAACACTTGCATGGACCTCCTCCATTTCCACTCTAGCAATTCTGTTGATAGTATGTCTACCTAACAGGTAAATGTTTAACAATTTAAACATTACCTTCTCTGGAGGTGTGTGCCAATTTACATGGTGTAAACACTTTCCCATGACCTATTTCAAGCCATCAACACATTTTCACGGAATGCGGAGTTGCGAAGAGATGCATACAGTTGGCTTTCAGGCTCCTGCATGGTATACATGCCAGGCTTAAATATTTTATAGACAAGCAGGAGTAACCATTTGCACCTAATCTTTGATTACAGCCATGCTCCTAGGGGTTCCTTGTCCCTAAAATCAACCTTTGTGGCCTAACCATACATCTCTGGTACATACACCAGCTCCCCAAGCATGATAGAAAACAAGGCTTTAAAAACAGCAAAATCTGACAGTCATCCTGCACTCTTCTGTCCTTAGGCCACATCCCTCACCTCTTCAGTTCAAGAAAAACATTTCATCATAGAAAACCGTTTCCACTATGGCTTATGTGATCCAGTTTATTCATTAAACACTGATAGGTACAACTTTCTGTGTCAGGGGGAAATGGAATGACATTGGTGAAGAGTGGTACATGTTTATATATAATATAAAAAAGATCAGGAGAGACTTTCAGTTGCAGGCTCATGTCAAAAATTTAAAACAGGGTTTATCGCACCTGGCGTGTGACATTGGTGGTCAGTGGTGACAGCTGGACAGTAGTCCTCTTACCAGAGCATCTGTGCACTGTGGTCTCAGAGATTGTTACTGGCTAGGCAGCCTCAAGCCTACTTCCTGCATTCCCCAAAGTTCTGTGGGCTGCTCACTGTTCTTTGCATAAACTACTTTTCTGCTAAATTGAACGAAATTGGCTTTTGCTTTGCAGCTACGAAGAGCTCAGGTTCTAATTTCCCAAAGTTCTGTGGGCTGCCCACTATTCTTTGAATAAATGCGTTTCTGCCAATTTCTTCAACGAAATTGGCCTCTGCTTGCAATTAAGAAGAGCTCAGATTCGCAAGCTAGAGAGCTTGGGTTCCATCTCCAGGTGTTCCACCCACTAGCCTGTGTCCTTAAGCAAATTCCTCTCTGTGACTCAGGATCGTCATTGGAAAAAATGGAATAATATCTCTCCTGAAGTTATAATGAGGCTTAAATGAATTAAAACACAAAAAGCCGTTAGAATAGTGCCTGGCACCTACTAAGCCCTCAATAACTGTTAGCTATTATCATCGTGCTGAGTACATTTTAGCAAAAATTGGTTGACGTCAACCAATTCCAAATACAAAGGAGAAACAAATAGCCATCAATCCATCGTTTTTTATGGCACATATTTTGCATTTTTCTCAAACATAAGAAACCTCGTCATAGTATAATGGCTTCAAATTGCATACAAAATTGAGAATATGTATTTCGTTTTTTCATGGTGATCAGCAGTTTAGAACTTGATCACTCTTTAAATCCAGCATCTGTTAATGTTTAAAGCAATTCATAGTTTTCCTCAGAGCACATGATTTTGGACAAAGACAACAACAAACAAAAGTGCCAAAATGGACTCACTAGCTGGTTTGCATAAAATGAAATGATTTGAACAAAATCTCCATATGAACTGTGTATGTACTTATTCAGTTCTGTATTAACAAAACCCTTTATTATCCTTCTCTAAAATTCCTCTGAAATTTGCCGTTTCAAATTCTGGAATGGCTATGCTAATTTTAATGTCACATTCTTGTTTCCTTTTTGGAAAAATTCATTGTTTTGCTTAAGTGTTCAAAAAATTTTGTTTAATGTTTCCAACATTTCTAACACATGGGCAATTTTTAAAACTCTGGCCTTATATTCCCTCCCTCCAATTTGTTTTGATTAAATAAAGATAGATAAATAAGTAAATAAATAAGAAGGTGGGGAAACCCCTTGCATTTTCTAAAGTATATTTTACAATTATCAAGTTGGCTACTTGCTTTTCTGGAAATGATTCATTTATTCATTCAACAAATAGACACAGAGTTCTTATCTTGAACAGGACTGGGATAGAGGCCAGGGATATTTTGGTGAACAAGGCATGACCCCATCCTCAAAGAGTTTACTGTTTAGAGGGAAGACAGACAGGGAAACTGGCAGCTCTCATAACCCCTCCCTCATGGTTCCCCATCCTTCCCCACCCCAGACCAGAGGTAAATTCATGGTGCCATGAGAGCAAAACAGACAGCACCTAACCCAAACTCTCAGGGGTCAGGAAAGGACTCCCACGGGAAATGACATTTATCTGAAACTCATAAAATAAATAAGAGTTAGCCTAGAGAAGAACAGTATTCTTCTTTAATCTGCTTGTGGAAGGGTACAATATTGAACTATGTAATGCTATAAATATATTTTATGAATTTCTTCTTTTAAAAAAGAACATCACAATTTTTAATGTTCTATGAACGTTCAATTTCTTTTTTTTTTTTTTTGAGGGCAGTGTCACTGGCCCTCATATGTGGGACCCAAACCGGGGCCCCTGGCTTCTCAAGCCAGCGCTTAACCACCACGCCACTCAGCCAGCCCTTCAATTTCTTTTGATAAGCAAGATGTAAATATAGCAGATTCCTGAATTGAGAACTTTACATGTCGCAGCATAAATGGTACTTGTAATTTCAAAATACTTTATAAACTTGCCTCAGGCAACTTGGGCTGCTATGATACATATCATAGGCTGGGTGGTTTAAACAACAAACATTTATCTCTCACAGTTCTAGAGACTAGAAGTCCAAGATCAGGGTGTCAGGAATGTCAAGTTCTTGGTGAAGGCCTCTTCCAGGTTTGCAGAAGGCACTTTCTTGCTATATCCTCACCTGTGGAGAGAGAGAGCTCTGGTCTGCTCATTTCCTTCTAAGGGCACCAATTTTATCATAAGGGCTCCACCCCCAGGCCCTTGTCTAAATATGATTCCCAGGGCCGGCCAAGTGGCTCAGTTGGTTAAGAGCTTGCTCAAGAGTGAGAGCTCTGAGCAGCAGAGTTGCCGGTTGGATTCCCGGCCAGAGCTGAGCAACCGCTGAACTGCCAACAGGTGGCAGGATGGCTCAGCTACAAAAAATTAAAAATTAAAACTAAAAAAATAAATATAATTCCCTCCCAAAGGCCCGACTTCCAAATACCATCACCTGAGGGATTTGGGCTTCAACATGTAGATTTTGAGAGGACACAAAACTTCAGTCCATGGCAATACTTTAATTATATAGTTATTCTTTTTTTCTTTTTCTTTTTTTTTTTTTTTTTAGCTGAGCCATCCTGCCACCTGTTGGCAGCTCAGCGGCAGCTCAGCTCAGGCTGGCATCGAACTGCTGTTGCTCAGAGCTCAGCTTGCACTCTTGAGCAAGCTCTTAACCAACTGAGCCACTCGGCTAGCCCCTTATATAGTTATTCTTATATTTTATTTTTCCTATATGAGAAATGGATAAGTTTGCTTTAGTCATATAGTTCCTTAGGAATAAACCAAATTTAAGGATGAAACAATGAATTTTGAAGCCCAATAAACATAATAGACTACAAAGCAGATTCTGTAACTCACATTGAAAGTTCATACATAAAATCAAAACATATTGTTTTTTAATTACAAATTAGAGGTAACAAAATTATTTTCTATTTTTGTACAAGATATATCTACAATTTATCCAGTGGCTATTTTGAATGAATAACATCCATGAGGATGTATTGCATCTGTACCTTATATTTACTTTGAAACATTTCATTGCATTTTCCAATTCTAACATGCTAAAATATGATATATCAAAATTATCAACTTTCATCAAACTTGCCTGTCTCTCCTTCGGTGCTTCACTGGCTAACCCCCAATCCAAGTCAACCTTCTCACTCACAAGTTGCTGAACATATTCTTTCTACCATGTTGACTATCGATACTTGAGTCATAGCCACAGAACTCCAAAGGCACTCAATACTGCTCAGTAACCCTGTTTCCTGAGTAAGTTTATTATTCTCCTCTGTGATGGCTATTTTAAATCTTCCTTCTTCCTAAGCATCCCATGTTTCCTTTGCCCCCCACCCATTCTCAGCTGATGACTTTGCCTTGTTTTTCATTGAAGTAACAGAAATATGGCAGAAACAAACCTTGCAATCTTAAATGCAGGTGTGAGAAAATACTTATTTTTCTATAACTAAACTGAGTTTTGCCTCTAACTCTCACTTCATGGATGGCAGGAAATTGAATTCAGTGTTCTTCAGTCACTTCAGGATTTTCTCAGTACTTCCAAACTCAGTCCATTCAGGACTGGTGTCTTGCATTTATTCTTCCCATTGGGAAAAGGCATATATTCCAGCTCTGAATACTGAAAGGCCTGGAAGAATGGCCAACCTTGTTGCAATTTTGATCTGAAAATAGTGTTTCCCACTAACAGATAACAGGGCTTCGAAGTTCAAGACTACAGGGTTTTTACTTAATCTTTCAATATGAGCTTTGTTTTTCTCACATACCACAAAGCGTGGCTGATGATCAATGGAGATGAAGAATTAGAGTTTCACACAATCATTCATTTGATTTATTGTAAATTATACATAGAGCAATATAAAATTAATAATACCAGTATATTCAATAATATCATTATGAAAATACTTAAAAAATTATTATTTGCAAGAGCTCATCCCTTTTTACAGTTGTGCCATTGTCAAACCATATAGTTATTACATGCTTTACTTTCCCCGTTCTATTTCTCAATTAGTGCTAATTTGTTGTATATGTTTAGAGCTTACAACCTGTCTTTAAATTAATGCCTTTCCTATAATTTTGGTTGTCTGAAACACACTTTTCAGTTTCTTAAGGAAGGACTCATGGGAAGAGTATTTTCTGAGTTCTTGAATTCTGACCACTATTTGTCTATAGCCTTTGATATTTGAAAGCCATTTTGGCTGGATATAAAATCCCAGGCCCGCATTTCCTTTCCTGAGCATCTCAAATATGTTATTCTACTTTCTTTATAGCATGGAGCATTGCTGTCAATATTTTGAAGACAATATGATTTTATTTTCCTCCAGTTAAGTGACCTAGTTTTTTGCTGGGTGCCTAAAAAATTCTTGGAAATTCAATAATTTTATTAGAATATATTTCAATAAGTGGTCTTTCTCAGTTTGGTTTTCCCAGGATTGCACCATGCCTTTTCACTATGTAGTATCAATTTTGTTATTGTTATGTAGTATAGGAAAGTGTTGTTTTCTTTTTGCTCCTATTTGTTTATTTATTTTGTAGTTCTTGTTTGTTTGTTTTTTCTGTTCCTTCATTTGGTTTTTCTTCTTCAGAACCTCTTATTACCATATGTTTGGTTTTCTTTGCCTGGCTTTTATATTTGTCGTTTTTTTCCCCTAATCTTTTTAAACTTCTTTATTCTTTAATTTTTTACATTGTTTTTATATTTTTAATCTTTATTTTTTCTTAAAGCGTTATCTGTTCTATTTATCCATTTTATGTTTCTTCTGGATTAGACTTTATTTCAGAAATAAATTCTTTTATTTTTAATTCTTTCCTGAGTTCTATCTCCTCGTTTCTGAGTTTTTCTTCCGAACTATTGTATTCTTTTAGATAGTGTATCATTTTCTTAATGTATTTTATATTGTTTTAAAATATTAGTTTATATTTTTCGTCTATTTTGAGAACATGTCTTTCTGGTTTGCTTTCATTGTTTTTAGGGACGTTATCTTATATTTTCTTTTTAATTTTGTATAATAACTGTGTATAAGATTGGATATTTATCTATATATGTTGTTCATTTTTACATGAAATTAATATCACTGATTAACTTTTCCAACTTAATGGGTCTAGAACTTCCTCTTCTGTAACTTTTGTGATGTGTTTGAAAATACAATGACTTATTTTCTGAGGTTTCTTGGCTCTGTTTCCTTTTCCTATTTCTATGCTGACTGTCCTTTTTCTTTTGACTCTATTGACCCTCTCACTCTCAGTTTTTATTTTATAGCCAGGAATTTCACCTCAGTGTGGGGTGTTGTCCTGGACAGGAGCTTTTGTTAGTATTGAGTATTCACAGGTCCAGACCACTCCAGCCATTTAAGATGTTATCATTGACCGCTATTGTAGTGTGAAAACCCGTCTAGTTTTAGCTGCTTTTCTCAAATTGTCTCACAGAGTTTTCAGGTGAATACCTATTATTATTTTGGAGTTCTTAGATCTGTCAATTGCTCCATTACTCTTTTCTGCTTACTCCTTCATCAGTGTGATTTCATGCAGGTTTAAAGCCATCAAGATTAGAACACACTTTTATTTTGGGATTCATAAGTTTACCTTTTCACTTAGTTTTGTTGTCCATGGATTTTTGTTTTTGTTATTCTAATTGCTGTGTGTTTTTATGGGGGGCGGGGGATTTGGGGAGATTAAATAACAGTAGATTCTTCCACAGCTATCTGTCCCAAATTCCCCCAGTACAATTCTTTAAAACTGTAACCAGAAAATGTTACTGTCTTGCTTATAACTCTTTGAAGATTTTGCATTGTATTTAGAATAAAAGGCAAAGCCCTCACTATGACCCAAAAGATCATACGTAGATCATACGTAATCTGGCCTCTGACTAGTTCTCCAAGTCCATTTTATACTCATTCCCCTGTGTTCTCTTTTTTTTTTTTTGCTGAGGGCAGTGTCACTGGCCCTCATATGTGGGACTGAACCAGGGACTTTGGCTTCCCAAGCCAGCGCTTAACCACCGCGCCACTCGGCCGGCCCTTCCCTGTGTTCTCTATACTATAGATTTCACTGACCTTTTATACTTCTCAAATAAACCAAGTTTGTTCCCACCTTAGGGTTTTTCACTTGCAGTTCGCTTTGTCTAGAAAGTTCTTTTACCCAACTCTTCTTGTGACTCAATCATTCTTGTACTTTAGCTTTCAGTCCAGTTGTCACTCCCTTAGAAGGAGCTTTCCTAAAACTCTAAATTATCACCCCCTTCTCATCGCAGTCATTCTCTATCACACCATCCTGTTCATTTCCTTCATAACATTTATCCAGCATTATCTTATTTATTTGTTCAGGTATTTATGTCCTTATCCCCGTAATGGCATATTATATACTGTGATGTCTCTCCAAAAATCCTCTTTAGAAATGAAAGACTTAGTGCCTCAGTTACAGGAAGTACCCCCACAAAAACAGCCTTCAGTTGTCAGTTTTCTTCAGGAAGTAACTTTCCAGCCCTTCAGCTTCTAAAGGGCCATCTCAGCTTCAGTGCTCCCTGTGGGGTCACTGCCATTGAGTCTCCGCTGATACTATATCACAGCCCTACTTAGTTAGCCTCTGTCACCAGCTATTCCACTGCCCACACAATGGGAACATGAATGGAATTGTGATGGTCACAAGAACAGAGGATCTGCTTGAGCCCAACAGCATAGCCTCCCACTTACCAAGTCTGGTCTAGCTACTGCCAATGGTCCAACTTACCAGTGACAGAAACTAACACCAATTCTCCAGCAAAACATTATCTTTCAGAAGGCCATGTATATACTAAATCAGACCTTAATATGGTGTTGTATCCCCATTTTTGGAATACAGAGTCCCTGAACCAATGGATGGAAGCAGGAGTGGCCCTGCTTACCATTACTCTGTGGCTCACTCAAGAAATCTGTGCTTCTTGTCTCCACAATTCTGTGTTCTGTGGGCTTGGAGATCTGACTCACAAAATGAAATACTTCTACCAATGGACCCATTAATAGTCCCACTGATCTATAACCTATGACTGTTGTCTAGGCACTTTCATTTTCAGGTGCCAAGGGTCCAGCAGGAAAAAAAATGTGTTAATAGTTATTACCTTGTTAGGATAATTGACCCTGATCATTAGAAAATGGAAAGGCTGTTCTCGTACAATGAGGGCAAGGAAGAAAATGTTTGACACTTAATGGTCCACTTGGGCATATTTTGGTAGTAGTCCCCTGTCCAATATTGATGGCTAATAGTCGCATGCAGCAATGCTGGCCTAAGGAAGGCATGGCAGCCAGCAGCTCAGAACCCTCAATGATGGGGGCCTGGGTCACTCTGCCAGGTAAGCCACGGAGACCGGCAGAGATGCTAGCGGAAGGTGATGGGAATGTAAAACGGATAGCAGGGGAAGGATTCAATGAGTTTCAGTTGTAAGTCCAAGACCAGCTGCAGTTCTCCTTCTCCATTAAATATTTTGGAGGCTGTGGTTCATTCCACTAATCTTTTGCTTACAAGTTTCTCCCAAGAACAGAGGCTTGATGGAATCAAAAGGGCTGCTCATTGAACTTGTGTTAAAAAGTGTACTCACCCTCTGGATTCTGCGATGTATTGTCTAGATTTTCCTTTAGGAATGGACTTATTCTCCCAGTTGCTGGAAGTGCTATTAGCAGACAGCCTCCTATTGTCAACCCTCTTTAGGAAGTAACTCAGCTGAAAAGAGCTGTTTCACCTAAAGTCATACTCCCTTTCCAGGGCAATCCATATGCAACGGCTAGTCATTGCAAGTGTACAAAGGCCCAGCCCCATTTGTCCTCCCTAATAAAGTTCCTGCTTGAAAATCAATGCTTCAGAGTCTGCTTCCAGGGAACCCAGCCTGCAACAATCAGTTAGACTTGCCCTTGGTTTCATGTGACAGAAACCCTATCACCATAGCTAAACCAAGTAGGCATTTATATATTTCTAAATAAGTAATGCGTGGACTCCATGCTGGCATCAAGCAACTAGGTTCCTTCTAGCTACTTGCTCTACCACTTTCATGTTCTAGGTGAGAAAAAGAGTGGAGAATAAAGAGCAAAAGGCAGTAGAGTGTGCCTCTTAAAACTTTTAAAGAAGTCCTGCTTAGTGAATTATGAATATGTTTTAACGGCCACAGTGGGTCACTTTGCCATATTGAGCTACATGGAAGACTAGGCAGATATTTTCAACTGGGTATATTGTTGCACTAAACTAGATCTGGGTTCTGTGAGTTAAGAGTAAGGCACAATGAGATTATTGGACAAGCAACTAGTGGTGTCTTCCTTCCCTCTTAGCATCTAAACTCCTGAAATGCAGGGGCTTTACCCATCTTCTTCACTTTCATATCCACAATATCTAGTACAGTGCCTGATCTATGATAGTAAATGAATAGTTGATGAATGAATGATTGAATCACTTTTACTTTGATTAGGATGTATTTCCTATTACCACATCATGCTGAAAATATAATGATCAGAAGAATGTATGGTTTGACTAGCAAAGGGAAGAAGAGTACCATAAACAGAAATTAAATTTTAAAATTTTCTTGTGGAAATGAAAATATTAAGATTAAGTAAATTTAGTTAGCCCTTTGTTGTTCTTAAATGAAAAGCATTGCAAGATGTCAAATCAAAAACAGACCAGTAGACAAAGCCTTTAAGTAATTTACGAGGAGCCAGGATTATTTAACCTTGTATCCCTGGCAATGACATAAGAGGGATCTCATGAACATTTGTTGAGAAAGCATTGATAGAAGTGAATGTTTAATGAATGAGACAGAAGTGGTCTGGCAATTCTCACATTCTTATGTGAAATAACCTCCCAAATATTTGAAGGAATGTGCATATAGTTTAGTCTTCTAAACTATAACATTAATATCGATATAGTCCAAAGAATATAGGAAATGAAAGGCAAATCAACTCAAACAACTCTGTATTAATAGAACATTTTAAAATTCTAATAGGAATGTAATTTCATAAAGAAGGGTTAAGTAAGATTCCTTCAAAATCTCTGCATCTTATTCTAATGTTGTAAAAACAGGAGTTAGTTTAACTAAAAAAGAAAGATCAGGACAGTTGGTTAGGAAACTAGAGTATTTTTCTTCTCTCTCTCTCTCTCTCCCCGCCCCCCCCCTTTAATACATCAAAAACAGTTGTGACAAGAAATTAAAAAATTGAGAAAATTTGATTTGGTAATAATTCATCAAAAAGAATTTATAAATCCTTTGCTGGGTTTGTGCTTAGGGAAAATGAGAAGAGACATGGAGAAACTTGAAAATAGTTTGTACCAACTAATGCACTTAAACTTTAAAAACATCCTAGCAAGTGCTTTTAATTTTCAAACCCCTGTATGTATCAGTGAGAATTAAATTTGCTTTTAAATAATTGATACATCATTCACCAAAATATAGCTTTGTAAGTTTTAGTTCACATCTAAAGAAAAACCCATTTTATAAGCAATTTGCATTGAAAACTTGGGTATTTAAACCAAACATTTCAAGAGCCTAAACCTAGAAGGCTTTTTTTGATCAAGTTTCAAATTTGAAACCATAAAATTGATGTGTGTTAAAAACTTTGTAAAATGTCTGCTATTTCTGTTAATAATTTTCTTAAGTTTTGTTTGAAAGCAGATGCCCAATATATTCAAACCAGCTATATAATAGAGTTTGAGTCATCAACCTTGGACACATATGCAACTCGAATCTAAATTGGGAGCCGGAAAGGTATAGATTCAAAAGGCCTTACTTGCCCAGGCATGTGAAAAGGGCTGTTGGGGTAGGACTTTCAGAAAGATATTATTAGCATCAAGACTCAAGGCACATGATATGGGAAGGGAACAGGACTCAGTGAGCCAACACTTTTAACACCCGCCAGCCCAGGGGAATCAAAGAACTTCCTTTTTTCTCCTGCACGATGTCAGGTGGGAAGGGTCCACGCTGAAGAAGGAGTATGGGGAAAATATTTAGGGTTGCCAAGGAGAGCCTGTTGAGTTTGTTTTGATGTGATCTCACTGACAGTTCTAGTCCCTTTTGGACTCTATCCTAGAGTTCTGGATAGGCTGTGCTGTGGTAGCCCTGGGAAAGAGCAAGTATATAAACCTGGCATCCCCAGTTGCTCTGTGAAGTGGAAGGACATGGGACATCAATGCTTTCAGCCTTAACACAGCCACAGCACCAAGGAGGAAAAAGCATCTCTTTAAAATAGAGCAGGAGCATCCATTCATGGCTATTGTGAGGGCAACAATGAAGGATAGAACCGAGCTCTTGCTGCATTTGGGACATGTGGCCCTGCAGCCACAGCCACCTTGGAAGTCATGCAGCCAGGTAAGAACCTGGTGGAAAACAGTAGTTTGTGAGATACCAACGGGTTAGAATTCGAAAGAACTAGGGTCTCAGTGAGGTCACTGATGGCCTGAGAAACAAATAATAAAATGGAGGCAGATCAGGCTCCGAGACCGTAAGAACTCTCCATTGATCTTGTCGTGTGATCTAATCTACAAAGTTTCTCAGTGTGGTCTATGGACCACCTGTGTTAGAATCACCATGGGCACCTGTTTAAGTTGCAGATTCCCAAGGCCCAGTCTTTGTTTTTTCACTGTAATTTTAGTGTCCTTATTTATTTGGTCATGTTTATTATCTCTTATTATTTATTATCCTCCACTCTTTCCATAAAACTTGAAAAACTCTTTTTTTCTTTCTCTCCTTGATTGTGGTAAAATATACATTACATAAAATTTATCATTTTTACTATTTTTAAGTGTTCGATTCAGTGACATTAAGTACATTCACAATGTTGTGGAACTGTTACCATTATTCAGTTTCAGAACTTTTTCATCATTCCAACTGTTAACTCTCCACCCATTAAACAATTCTCCATTCCCCCGTCCCGTCACCCCCTCATAACCTCTGTTCCACTTTCTGTCTCTATGAATTTGCTAAGGGCCACTCTTGGCCCTACTGGGTCTGATTCTCAGAGTGGGGGTGGCCGAACTAACTAAGGAATCTGCAGTTTTAAAGCATTCTTCCCAGGATATTTATGTATATAGGACACTTCAAAAACACCATCTCAACAGTCATCTTACAAATTCATTACTCTACATTTTTTTTTTTTTTGGCTTGTTTTATTTATTTATTTATTTTTATTTTTTTTGAGGGCAGTATCACTGGCCCTCATATGTGGGACCGAACCGGGGCCGCTGGCTTCCGAAGCCAGCGCTTAACCGCCGCGCCACTCGGCCGGCCCCATTACTCTACATTTTGATGTTGTATTTTTTCCTCAAGTTTTCACTGAAGTACCTTGGAGATGAAAAAACCATTATCATCAGACACGTTAGTACAAATGAATGTATCAGGTGATTCCCAACCAGAACTGTGAAATGAGACCCAAGGAGAAAACCAAGTGTGTATGTGGGGGAGGGCTTGGCTACCTAAGCATTGACTCATTGACTCCTTACCCAACCAGTGGGTCACACTGTTAGAAAATGCCCACATAGCCATCTCTCATGATAAAAAATAATAAAGAGAAAAGGCTAGGAACAGAGGGAAGCTGGATTCTATAAACCAAAATCACTGGGTTGAATCACCAATGCAGATTCAAGTTTGCTCCACTGTTTTTTGGGATCAAAACTCCCATAGCTGTGGCCACGGAGACATTCATTCTGAGTTGATCCAGGAAGCTTTTGGTTCTATTCTTTCTCCAGTTCTTCTCCTCTCCAGCTCCAGCTTTCATGGAAAGTAAAGCTCCTTCTTTTTCCCTTATAATACACATGTAACATGTATGTGGGGAAGAGGTCATACCATTGAATTCAATAATAACCAATCTGTTGAAAAAATAAGATTTCTGTTGGGTTTGTAGTTAATACAACCTTCCCCCATAAGCTTACAATCACTGACTAACAGTAAAAAAACAAACAAGCAAGCAAAAAAAATGCGCAATGTGATTTAAAACTTAGTTCAATTCAATATTTTAGGTTGGTTATTTTATGAAATATTTCTGTCTCCCAGATGGACATCCCCTTTCTGGCTTCTCTCCCTAAGACAATTTCAGTGTACAAGTAGAGAAGGGGGACTCAAGTCCTTGAGTAAGGAGTGCTCTAGTCTCCGTGACAATGTCCTGTCCATTTGATTGCTGAGCACATGCCTAGGCTCTGAAGCTGTGGTCTACAGTTGTTGAACCCACGATCTGCCCTCTGTTCCTAGCATCACTCACCATGCTGTCTCAGCTTCACCTGGGCTCCTTCTGGCTGCACACCCCAACCTTTGCCACGGTCTCCAAACAGCCAGCTGGACTGACTGTCCCCTCCTAATCTTGATTGTGGTGTCATCTTGCCCATAGTTGGTCCACCAACTATCATTTCAGTGTCCACGTTACTCATATAAAACCAAAGTCTGCCTCTTCTTGACCCTGCTGCAATATTCCATAATTATATAAAATGATACATTCTAAAATTTGCAGCTACCCACAAATTTTAACACTAATTTAAATGTAGACTTTTAAAAATCAATATCTAGAGTCAGTCATTAGTTATATACTCCTTTCTGACCCCCAAACTCTAAGACATTTAGCATGCTTTCCATTTATCCCTCCCTTGGCTTACCCCTCCCTCCAAAGGTTTCAGGTCCACTAGCTTGCTCTGATTTGTGGTATATCAGATCTATCTAAGCTTGAGATAGAAATCAATATATATATTTTTTATTTATTTATTTATTTTTTTTGAGGGCAGTGTCACTGACCCTCATATGTGGGATCCGAATTGGGGCTGCTGGCGTCCCAAGCCAGCTCTTAACCACCACGCCACTCGGCCGGCCCAGAAATCAATATTTTCAAGGCATTTACTTCACCGTTTAGTTCCCTCTACTGGTACCTAGAGATACTTCCCCACATGCTTGAGAAATTTTAGTAAAAGTAATAAGCAATATTCATGCAGCAAATATTTATTGATCACCTGCCACGTGCTGACCACTGTGCTAGATAATGAGAAACAGAGAACCTTACAAGATGGATAAGGTTTTTGATTTCTCAATGATTATTTTGCTGTTTTCTCTCAATGAACAACTGACACTGGCCCACCAATGCAATCATGACATACGTTCCTAGTGCTGATCAAAGTTCTAACGTCAAGTAAAGAATGGGTAAAGAATGGTGAGTTGGTTAAAGCTCTTTAGATTTAGAAACTCAAGCGTTAGGAGGTTTTAGAATAGTTGTAGACTATTCAATTAGCTTAAAAATAGGGATTTCATTATTCATATTTCAAGAAGCCTAGTGATAGGGTTATGCCAGTGTTAGTTAATTCAGTGCTAGAGCAATGTAGTAGACCAATCTTCTGGTTTCCCAGGGCTGAGGAGTTTCCTGGGATACAGGGCTTTCAGTGCTAAATCTGAGACATTCTTGGGCCCAATGGGATGGTTGGTAGCCCTAGCATATCAACAAGGGTGCAGTCCTTGGTTTTTGTTCTCTTGGAGCCCCTTTAAGCATCATATCTTTATCAGACAGCTTTTGAAAGCAGGACAGTGAGTGAATTCCTGTTTTATGTTACTTTGTGTGAAAAAGGAAAATGTTTCCAAAAACTACCTGGTAAACTTCTCCTTTGATCTCATTGGCCAGGTGCTTACAGTGTTAACTCTCAAAGGATATGAATTACTATAATTGTATAAGATTAATCAGTATTTATCTCTGAGATTGGGAGGGGGGCATATGAAATATGCATCTTACAATATATGAACACATGCTGATTATATTAGAAAGGAAGAAGTGGAGAGAAGGGCTTCTCTTTAGACAACCCATAGCACTATTTCCTAAACATTAAGAAAGACTTCTGTTGCTATTGTTCATTCTATATTTGTTAGAGCTCCACAACCTAGTCATTTTTAGTGTTGCTATTTAGAACTGTGTTTTTCAATCATGTAGTTATAAATTCCTAAGTATAATGTATGATGACAAAGACTGTAAATTTCTCTCCTGTCCCTCTACAGAAAACTAGTAGAAAACTGGACATAACTGTTAAAAACAACCATCACAAGACACTCTATAGGGAATAACCAGAGGCAGACAATTAATCGAGAAGAGCCTTCTCATGAAAAATTGCTACAACATCAGGCAAGACCAGCGAGACTGTGGGGATTATTTTCTCCACACCAAACAACAATTCTCAGACACCAGCTGGGTGTCCTGCAATTCAACTCAATTCTGATGGTATTTACTCTGAAATAGCATCAGATTCCACAGGGTAAGGGCTCAGTCCCATAATACAGCCCTCCACTTTAGCTGCCAATCTCAAGTCCAGGTTGTTACCTGTGCTGATGACCAGCTGGCTATAAATCAGAGGTCCCTATGACCCTCTCCTAGGGTAAATTTGCTAGAGAGGCTCACAGGACTCAGGAAGCCAGTTTACTGACTAGATTACCAGTTTATTACAAACCATATTAAAGGATGAATCAATAGCCAGATGAAGAGATGCATACACAGACAAGGCATACTCTGCAAGTGTGCCACTCTCCCCCAAATCGTGTGTTCACCTACATGGAAGCTCTCCAAACCTTTTCTTTTGCATTTTTTGGGAAGCTTTATTACATAGACATGAGTGATTAAATCATTGGCCATCGGCAATAAATTCACCTTTTAATACCCCTCCCCCCCCAGAGGTGGGGTGGGGATTGAATGTTCCATCCCTCCAATATCTTGGTTGGGAGAAACCTCATTACATAACAGAAGAACTTTTATTGTTCTCCTCAGCTTGGAAATTCCAAAGTTTAGGAGATTTGTGCTAGAAACAGGGACAAAGACCAAATATATATTTCTTATTATTAATCACAATATCAAAACCACAATAAAAAATGGCTAAAATGGTAAATTTTATGTTACATATCTTTTACCACAATAAAAAAAAAAATCAAGTATGCCTAAATGGTAGGGTCCAAGGTGGCAGATTAGGTATGTGTACAGCATCCCAGAATCATACCAAAATTTCAAATAAATTATAGAACAATCAACCTCAAGAATCATCTGAAGACTAGCTGAACAGAACCCCTACAACTAAGGATATAAACAAGAGGCCACATCAAGACTGGTAGGAGGTGGGGAGACACAAAACAGACTGACCCCCAAGCCCATGGATGGTGTTTGAACACTGGGAAGGACAGCTTGTTGGCAGATGTCCCCCTGGAAAAGGGGGGGGTCCCGTCCTCACACTGGGGGGTCCTGTCCCCACACTGGGCTCCCCAGATCAGGGGTCCTGTGCCAGGAAGAGGAGTTCCCACACATCTGGCAGTGAAAATCAGCGAGGACTCTGTCTGCCCATCCTGGTGAGATGGAAGGTGGCTTGAAACACAGGCACCCTCTTAAAGGGCCTGCACACAGACTCACTTTTTTGAAAACATTCACTAACTCAAGAGGTGCCAGAGATATATGGGGAAAGACCAAGTTGTGTAGATTCATGGCAAGGGGTGGAGGGAGAGCAGCCATTGTCCCTGTGTGGAGCTTGTCTCACCTGTAGCTTACAGGAGGGCGCCATCTTTTCTATGTTGAATCCTTCCCTAAAGGGCCAAGTCTGAGACTGCATTGGTCTGCTAAAATCCACACGTGTGCAGCACCTTGGTGATGCCCTGGGTCCCCCCTCCACCCACCTAGAGAGGCATTGCTGGGGACATTCTCAGTACCTGGGTGGCTCAACCTACCAGAGAAAGAGTTAAAATACTGGTTATAACAATGCTTAAGGAACTTAGTGAGAATTTCAACAAAGAGATAGCAAGCATAAAGAAGGACACAGAAACCATAAAAAAAAAAAAAGACCAGTCAGAAATACAGAATACAATAACAGAAATTAAGAATACACTAGAAGGAATCAACAGCAGATTAGATGAAGCAGAGGATTGAAACAGCAAGTTAGAAGACAAGGTAGTAGAAAACACCCAACTGGAACAACAATAAGAAAAAGGAATTAAAAAAACAAAGACAGTTTAAGGGACCTTTGGGCCAACACCAAGCATAACAAACAACATTTGCATCATAAGAGTATCAGATGCAGAAGAGAGGGAGCAAGGGATTAAGAATGTATTTAAAGAAATAATGACTGAAAACTTTCCAAACATGTTGAAGAAAATAGATTTATAAGTCCAGGAATCACAGAGAATCCTGAACAAGATGAACCCAAAGAGGCCCACAATGAGACATATCTTAATGAAAATAGCAAAAGTTAAAGACAAAGAGAGACTCCTAAAAGCAGTAAGAGAAAGACAACTAGTTTCTTACAATGGAGCTCCCATTAGACTGTCAGCTGATTTCTCAACAGAAACTTTGCAGGAAAGAAGGGAGTAGCAGGAAGAATTCAAAGTGATGAAAAGCAAGAGCCTACAACCAAGACTATTTTTACCCAGCAAGGCAATCATTAAAAAAATTGAAGGAGAGGGCCGGCCGAATGGTGCATTCACTAAGAGCTAGCTTGGGACACCAGCAGCCCCGGTTCGGATCCCATGTATGAGGGCCAGTTACCCTGCCCTCTACAGCTAAGATGGTGAACAACAGCTCCACCTGGAGCTGGGCTGCTGTGAGTCCCCGGGATGACATACCTGCAGCCCCGGCTGCAGTGGGCTGCCATAGGCTACAGTGAGTGGCCAGCAGCCAGCGTGAGTGGCCATCCAGTGGCCAGCAACTGCCTCACCCGGGAAGAGTGTAATGATGATATCAACATGGGCCAGTGAAGGAAAGTCCTCCACAACTAGACTGAAGAACAAAAGGACAACTTGTCTGTTCCCCTCCCCTGGCTCCCCAACGCTGTTCCCTGCCCCCAATTTCCCAATAATAATAATAATTTTAAAAAAATTGAAGGAGCGATAGATAGCTAACCAGGCAAGTAAAAGCTAAAGGAATTCATTACCGCCAAGCCAGAGGTACAAGAAATGTAAAAGGACCTTTTTTAAGCAGAAAAAAGGAGAAAACAAACAAATGAAGATCAAATATATGAATAATAAAATGACAATAATTATGTACCTATCAACAACCACTTTACATGTAAATGGATTAAATGCTCCAATAAAAAGACATAGAGTAGCTGAATGGATAAGAAAATAAGACCCATGCATATGCTGTCTGCAAGAGACTCACCTCACAAAGACTGAAAGTAAAGGGATGGAAAACGATATTTTAAGCAAATGGAAATGAGAAAAAAGCTGGAGTAGCAATACTTATACTGGACGAGATAGGCTTTAAAATGAAGACTATACTAAGAGACAAAGAAGGTCATTACATAATAATAAAGGGATTGATCCAACAAGAGGACATCATCCTAGTAAACATTTATGCACCCAACATAGGAGCACCTAAATATATAAAACAAATATTGACCAATATAAAGGCAGAGAATAACAGTAACACAATCATAGTAGGGGACTTTAACACCTCACTGACACCAATGGACAGATCTTCCAGACAGAAAATCAACACTGAAACATCGACCTGAAATTACACTGTAGACCAGCTGGATTTAATTAATATTTTTAGAGCATTTCACCCCAAAGCAGCAGAATATACATTCTTTTCAAGTGCACATGGAACATTTTCCAAGATAGACTACATGTTAAGCCACAACAGAAGTCTCAATGAATTCAAGAAGATTAAAATTGTATCAAGCATCTTCTCTGACCACAGTGGTATGGAACTAGAAATCAATTACAAGAAAAAAAACTGAAATTCAAACATATGGTGGCTGAATAACATGTTACTAAATAATGAGATCAAGGAAGAATCCAAAAGATACCTTGAGGCAAATGAAAATGAAAACACAATGACCCAAAATTTATGGCACACAGAGAAAGCAGTTCTAAGAGGGAAATTCATAGCAAAGCAGGCCACCTAAATAAACAGTCTAACTTTACACCTGAGGGAACTGGAAAAAGAACAGCAAACAAAGCCCAAAGTGAGTACAGAAAGGAACTAATAAAGATTAGAGTAGAAGTGAACAAAATAGAAACTAAAAAGTAATATAAGAGATCAATGAAACCAAGAGCCGATTTTTTTAAAAGACAAACAAAATTGACAAATCTTTAAGTATACTTATTGAGAAAAAAAGAGAAAAGACCCAAATAAATAAACTCAGAAATGAAAGAGAAGTGACAACTGATAACACAAAAATACAAAAAAAAAACTAAGAAAATACTATGAGCAACTATATTTTAACAAATTAGACAATCTAGAGAAATGTATAAATTCCTGGAAGCGTACAATCTTCCAACGCTGAATCAAGGAGAAATAGAAAAATCTGAATAGTCCAATTACTACTAATGAAATTGAATCAGTAATCTACAAGCTCTCAACAAATGAAAATTCTGAAACAGATGGCTTCACAGGTGAATTTTAACAAACAAAACAAAAAAGAAGTAACACCTATTCTCCTCAAACTATTCCAAAAAAAAATCCAAGAGGAGGGATGGTTTCCAAGCCATGACTGTTTTGTGATTACCAATTTGTACTTCCTAACCCTTTCACCTTTCTCATTCATCCCTCCAACTCCCCTCCCATCTGGCAACCATCAGTTTGTTCTTTGTATCTATAAATCTATTTCTGTTTTGTTTGTTTGCTTATTCTGTTCTTTAGATTCGACATATAAGTGAGATCACATGGTATTTTTCTTTCTCAGTCTGACTTATTTCACTTAGCATAATCACCTCTAAGTCCATCCATGTTGTTGCAAATGGTACGATTTCATTCTTTTTATGGCATAGTAATATTCCATTGTGTACATGTACCATAATGTCTTTATCCAGTCATCTATTGATGGGCATATCAGTTGTTTCCATATCTTGGCTATTGTGAATAGCACTGCAGTAAACATAGAGATGCATATATTTTTTCCAATTAGTGTTTTGGATTTCTTTGGATAAACACCCAGAAATGGAATTGCTGGATCATATGGTAGTTCCATTAATTTTTGAAGAACATCCATGCTGTTTTTATTTGTTTTTTTAAATTATTTTTAGTTTTAGGTGTACAAAATAACATAATGATTAGACATTTACACCCCTCACAAAGTGATAACCCCAACAAGTCTACTACCCCTCGGACATCTTACATGGCTATTCCAATACTGCTGACTATATTCCAATACCTGTGAATATATATATATATATATATATATATATATATATATATATATATATAGTGCGTGTGCGTGTGTATAGTATTTTCATGGGGATATGAAATATACTATGGAGAATATAATCAATGTTGTAAAAACTATGTATGGTGTTAGATGGGCACTAGGCTTATCAGGAGATTAATTCATAAGTTATAAAAATACCTAACCACTGCACTGCACACCTGAAACAAATGAATGTCAATTATAATTAAGTGTGTGTGTGTGTGTGTGTGTGTGTAAAATATGGTCACAAGATGTAAAGTACAATATAGGGAATACTGACAATGGTGTTGTAATAGTTCCATATGGTGTCAAATGGGTAGTAGACTTGTAGGGATATTACTTTGTGAGGTTTGTAAATGTCTCATCATTATGTTGTTTTGTACACCTGAAACTAATAATAACAATAATAACAATAAGATTCCAAAGTCGTTGGGCTGTTTTTTTTTCTTTCTAATCTGTCAATGATTCAGACACTTGTGATATTTGCATGAAAGGCAGTAAAGCAGGCTGTGCAGAGAGATTTAGCGAGAGCCTCCATAGCACTAGCACTGGCTGCTATATGCTCTATGGGGCTACTTGTCTTTTGAGATATCTAATACCCATGAGCTGCTCTAATTCATTTATTCAGTTATGGCAGGATTGCATTGCAAAGTATTAGTATGGTTTTCTTTTCCCATGTATTTATCTTTTCATTTGCATCCTCACTCATACCCTGCAGAGGGAACTCCAAGACCACAATGAAGCAGAAACCAAGTCTCAAAGAAATCTTTGGCCCAAGTGTGAGACTCAAAGGTTTGGATTTATGCTTCTTAGCCAATCCTGCCCTGCCTCCTTGCCACGGCACACACGGCACACACCACACAAGACACACACACCACACAAACCACCCTATATGCTGGTAATACTGGGACTTGGGACAGAAAGATAAGGGACAACTGGGACAGCAGAGGAAGTTGTGGAAGGACTGGATTTCTCAGTAAGGAAAGCAGTCTTTTAATATTTCATCAGTACCTCTGATCTCTTAGTCTGAACCAGAGGCAAATTTACTGAAAAACTAATTAAGCCTGTTTCAGGGCCACTCCCCAGCACAGCCCTTTGCAAGGCCTGGAAAAAGCTCTAGCAAATAATTCACATGGTCAGATGTTTTTGTAGTGAGTAAGTTTTCAGAGTGACTTTTCGGCCATTCTACATGCCTTAAAATATAACAAGCAAAGGTGTTAAGACTAATTATACTCAAAAATCAATAGGGAAAATGACAGTCGCTTCAAGAGAAAAGTGAGCGAAGGACATAAACTGAGACACTTCAGTTAAAGCTGCTTATGTTTAACGGGACTGAAAAGAGTGGCACCCTTGCCTGCTATCACACTTCCTTTCGGTAAGAAGGGAGGGCAAGTTTTCTTAGGCAGTACATTTATATCGGGTTTAATTGGGATACAAGGTTCCTTTCACAATCACCTTTGAGTAGAGTCACGTAATCACCAGTGTAGTATTAGCTTCAGGGTTCCTCCTACTACCTGCAACACCATTCCCCCTTGGGTCATGACAAAGGGACAATCACTACTTGCATGACATGGAGCCACAGGGTCCTTAACAGCAACCTGCAGGTAGCTGAGAAACCCTGTAGGGAAGCCTGTTGTGTAAAATTGTTTAAGTGATGCCTTTGATACTCACTGATGCCTGGTCAAAACAGTAGTTCTCTCCTGTCATAAATATTCTTGATAATGCAACATATAGAAAAACACTCTGCAAAAAATTTTTTCTTTTATGATGGGAATTATGTACGCTAGAATTTATTAAAATTCCCATAGTAATAGAGCAGAAACCTATAGCTGCACCCTGAACAGCAAGGGCATCCATGTGTGACGTCACGTTGTTTTTTATCCCAGATAGCAATAAGCATTTTTCAGTTATCCATGCTAGAAGAAAAACAGAATTATCTTTCTAGTTCCTGTTTTAAATAATATTACAACATTGTTGTCACATGAAGAGGTGATCAAGGTTCTGCAATAAAAATATGTAAGGAAAATAATATAATAGAGGTGTTTTGGGCAGTGAATTCATCATTAATCAAAATATAGTGTAAATACTCTGGACTTTGTTATGTTGGTGGTATATATCAGTGTACTAGTCAGGGTTATAAGGAGGAATAGAACCAATACTATGTATATAAATAAATGTAAGAGATTTATTATAGGAATTGGCTCAAAAAGTCCCACAGGCTGTGTCTGCAAGGTGGAGAACCAGGAAAGCTGGTGGTGTAGTTCAGTCTGAATCCCAAAGCCTGATAATTGGGAGGGTGATGGTGTGAGTCCTAAAGCCTCAGAACCCAGAGTGCCAAAGTCCAAGGGCCGGACAAGATGGCTCTCTCACCTCAAGCAGAAAGAGAGCAAATGGTCCTTCCTCCATATTGTTTTCTATTCAGGCCCTCCACAGATTGGATGATGCCCACCCACGCTGGGGAGAACCACCTGCTTTAGTTAATTTACCAATTCAAGTGCTACTCTCATCTGGAAACACCCTCAGCACCCAGAAATAATGTTTTGCCAACTAGGCATCCCTTAGATAGTCAAGTTGACATATAAAGTAACCATCACAATAAGCTTCATAAAATTCATAACATTTTGTAATCATTTTTGCCATTCTAAATAAATATTAACTCTCATAGTTAACTCTGTGCTCATAACTTTGTCTTTAAGGGGACTCCCCAAGTTGTATTAATTGCAGGCCCACAAAATCTGCATTGTTGTTCCCTTCACTTGATTATTTTTCTTCTCATTTGGTTTAGATTCCAGGGTATAACACCTTACCCCTCCTTTTGCAAAGACACTAACGCCACTGCCTTCTCTCCATTTCCCAACTCCAGCCAAGGCTAAACACAACTAAACACTGCCCCACCCCCACCCCCAGCACCTGCACACAAGTAATAGAGCCGGGCTACAGGGAAACACAACACTGATGCTGACTAGACTCACTTTCAATTCAGAGTCACCCATTTCAAATGAGCTCAAAGGCATTCAGCAATCCTACTGTACTTTCTTCATATGCATGTTTTTCATTGCTCTGAAATAATCACACCAGAGCTCATTCTCTTTATTCGAACCTCCTACCTCTCCTCTTGCCCACGTCTTCACTCTTAGCTGCCTCATATTTCATTGATAAAATAGATGCCATCACACAAGAATGTCTTCATTTCCTCACAAGTACATTTCAAAAGCATAGCCCCTTTGTCAATGGGCAAAGTGTCTTTGCTCCTATTAAAGATGAAACCCTCCACTTAATTCTGGGTCCATCTTTCTCCTGCAAACAACTCTCTTTCCTGCATCATCAGTTTATCCCTTTTAAGTGGGGGTGATGGATCATCCCCATTACCACATTAACATCTAGTATCTCCTACCTTTAAAAGAGAGGGAGAGGGAAAAGGAGGCAGAGACTGACAGAGACAGACAGATACACATGGACACACATACACACTTTCTAAACTGCTATAAACTTTCCAACTATTTCCCATTTTTCTGCTCCCCTACATAGCAAAATGTTTTCATAGCCATTCCAAGCACACACACATGCACACGCACGCTCCAAAATCAGACTGCTTTTCACTATCTTTACCATTGTTATTCAGGTTCAAGCCAACATCATCTCCAGCCTGGGTTATTTCAATCAATCAAATGATCCTACCCCTACAATCAGTTCTTCAAATAGCAGCAAGATCAATTTTTTTTTCCAATCAAATTTTATTTATTTATGTATAATTTTATTTATGGTCCACTAGCCATCATTTGCTAACTTCAGTTTTACATGGCAGCTGGTCTGGATATAGAACTTTAGGTTCAAAGTTGTTTTCCTTTAGATATTGAAGACAATTGCTTCCATGTCTTGTATCCACTGCTGTTGCCAAGAAGTCTGAGGCCAACCAGTCTCTTTTTCTTTTGTAGATAACCAGTTTATTCCTGTCTGGAAGGTTCTAGAACTTTCTTTTTATTTTAATGGAATTTCTCCATGGATTTTCAACTGCCAACTACCCAAAATGCCTATTCAAACTTTTTTTTCTTTTAAATTCTTTTATTCTGAAATAAACATTTTATTTTTAAAAATTAGTTTCAGGTGTACAACACAGTGCAATAGTTATACTTTATACCTCCCTCCCCCAATTCGCCATTCCTCTCCTCCCCCCCACAGCAAGATCAGTATTTTAAAAATGAAAAACCTGGTAAAATCCTGTATGATCACACCAAAGGTTTTTCATCTTACCTACAATACTTCTACAAGGACTTCCATGACGTGACATCTTTCTTTCTCTCCAATTTCATCTCCTTCTTCTTTCTATTTCATTCACTGTGCTCTAAAAATAATCTTTTGTTTTCCAAGTTACATATACTTGGCACTGTAAAAATGTATTTAATTTCATCACTGAATGCTTTACTGCATCTTATGGATAATGATGGTGAGGCTTACAGCACACTCAGGTCATTTGCCCAAGATCACAGTCTTCCCCGGGAAAGTTCTAGACCAAGACCCATGCTTCTTTCACCCTCCAAATTGCTTTCTCTTTAGAAAGAGCTTATGCTACTGTACTTCTGCCGTCTAACTTTCTTGGGTAGGAAAATCTCTTAGATCACTTCACTGTAAGTACCATAGAGAAAAAGGCAGCAAGCTGGTGATGAGCTTCTCCTACCAGGTAAGCCTCATACTGAACCAGTCCAAAGCTCTGTGAGCCCAGCAGTGTAGTCCTTATTATCCATCTTTTACAGAAGAGAAAGTAAGGTACAAAGGGGTTAAGCAATTGAGTTTAGGTTAGAAAGCTAGTAATTTGCAGAGCTGGAAGATTATATGGCAAGCTCTAATATTTTCTTAAATAATCTATTAAAATGACCTTGGGAATCTTTATTCTACAAAGATTTTTGGCTGGAGCGCTGACTCTCCAATTTCATAGTTCGGTTTTTGGCTGTTTTTCAAAAAATTGTTTTAAAGTACTTTGCAAATATTGAGCAATATTTTTCTCTACGAGGACAGGAAGGTATGTGACATGCCCATTGAAGAAGAACTAATAACACTGCTATGAAGGGAGGAAAAAAGGATATCGCTTCTACATCAGTTTCAGCTCTTACACATTAACACCAAACAATGACTTTTAAAATGAGGAAAGCACCAGCTTAATATTGTAAATTGACAGGGATCTTAGCAATGAGGAATTAAGATTGGCCAGAGATTCAACTCTGTAGGTACATGGCTGAGTAAGAGGCAACTAAAAATAGCACGAAAGTAACTGATGAGTATTTGACTTAATTTTTTTCCCTTTAACTCTACATCTATTATAATTTGTAAAAAAAAATAAAAATGAGAAAATATCGGGACACTTTCCAACAGTCCATTGCAGCCTCCCATTTTCTGGTTGTTCAGAGCTGGTGGTCACTTTATGCAGGGTGAGGAGGCATTGCGGCACAGGCATTTGAGCAGCTGGGCCTGTCTGATGCAATGGCCACTGTAACAAAAAGGTGTCTTAAGACTGACAAAGGAAGTAGGAAACTCCATGGAATATAACAGAATTTATTATAAGGTAATTTACTGGACTGGAAGGTTGCCACAGAAAAAACAACCCAGCAATTCTGCAGATTATTCTCTGCTATAGATTCCTGTTAGTGTATTTTTTAATGGTATATATAACTCAGGTACTGATGACTGACAAGATAAAGGGACAAAGAATGAAGTTATACCTCCTGGTGGTCTTGTGATAGATGATTGTTTATCATCGGTGCTATAACCAGTTTGATATTTATCTGTAAGTTTTCATGTCATTCTGGCAATTATTAAAAAAAAAATTATAACTACATTTTAAGGAACACAGGTCATCATCAACCGAAGGCTTTGATATGGTTGTTAAGAACAGTGAGGTTGATCGCAGCATAAAACTTCAAAATGAAAAGAAATCCTGAACACAGAGATGAAGCTGGTTTTGTTCACATCTATGTCTACACAGGACCTAAACTAGGAGCCACACCAGTGAGAAGCAGAGAGCAAATGGAGAGGTCACCGGTGCTGCAGTGGCCAGTGTCACCAGGGCGTTGGCGTCTGTGGCCCATGGCACCTGTGCCTCTCTGTGTGAAGCACTACACTTTCCCTGCCTGGAACCATCTTGGCTGGAAGAGGAGGGACTTTGCAGGGAGTTTGCACCTTGAATTTGACTGAATACTGCCCCCAAAGTGACTAAGTATAGTGTAGTAAGTATAACCTGACAGAGATGGTTTTCAACCAGAAGAGGCTGAGCTAGTTTAATTCCTGCCATCCTTAACCCCTACCACTCAGGGAATAGGACTGGAGTAAGAAAGTGTCATAGTTTTAGATTTTCAGCAGTGAATTGGGATTTAAACAATTATCCACAATTTGAAGGTGACAGCACTCATTTGGATTAATTTTTTAAAAGCCTTCTATTATTTTATTTTCATGCCTTTTAAACAAGGCAGGTAAGTCAATCAAATCACTGATCTAAATAACATAAGGTAAAAATATATATTTTGTGACAAATGAATATATTTGTGCTCAACTACATGAAAAGCACCAGACTGATTTCATAATATACCAATAACAGTGCATTACATAAAGTTCATCTGAAAAACAATTACTCAACTAGTTACTGAAAATACTGTCTTTACAAGCCTCATGTAAGTTCCCACTTTCACAGTCTGTTCTTGCCTCCTGTAGACTCCTCCATCTACCTTGCCTGACATCTGGCTTCCTCCCCACCAACGATATGCATCATATACAGTCAACATAAAAGTACACAAGGAAATCATAACCATGACTTCAGAGTAACACAACTCTTGGACCAAAAATAATCGCAAACTCAGTCACCCACTTTAATCATCATATTTGCTTATAAGTAACTCTCAAATCCAAAAATCACTTTCACACCCAAAGGACAAAGATTTATAAGACAATTTTTAAAACTAAAGAGAAAGTGTTCCTAGTGGAGATTTAGTCAAGATGGCAAAGTAGGTAAATGCTGTGCTTGCCTTCTCTCATGACCACATTGAAATTACAACTAAACTACAGAACAACTATCATTGAGAATCACCTGAAGTCTAGCTGAACCTAAGCCCTACAACGAAGGACATAAAAAGGCAGCCACCTCTAGACTGGTAGGATGGGGGGTGGGTTAGATGAGAAATGGGCTGTGACCATTAAAAAGCAGGAAGGATATCTTAGCTGCAGAGGTCCCCCCTGGAGGAGGGAGGGGTCCTACCCCCACACCAGGCTCCCTAGCCCAGGGTTTCAGTGCCAGGGAGAGATATCCCCATAATTTCTGGCTGTGAAAACCAGTGGAGATTTTGGCTAAGTGAGAGAAGAGTGGCTGCAGTCCCAGGCTCTCCTCTTAAGGGGCCTGCCACGGACTTACTTGCTGATGAACTCACTCCTCCTGAGCTCCAGTGCTGGGGCAGCAGCTTGAAAGATGCCAGGGACATAGTGGGAGAAACTGAATTGTCTAGCTCAAGGCAAGGGCTGGAGAGCAGCTTTCTCTCGGATGGAGGAGCTGGTGGAAGCCATTGTTTCTTTGTGATCCCTCCTTGCTCCTGGCGTGCAGACACAGGCAGCCGCCATATTTGAGTCTCCATTAACCTGCCTAACATCCGTCATTCACCCTGATTCCCTGAGGCCTGGCTCCACCCAACTTCGGGGCACACCCAAGCCGCTTCCAGTGGCTTTACCATTTAAACGCCTTGTCTTGGCTCATGCTGCTGTTCACAAAACCCAAACAAGCAGCATCTGGCTTTGGCATGTCCTGTACCTTTGACTGAGAAGCCCTAAACCTGGCACTAGCAACAACAGGCCTTGGTTCAGGGCTCAGCATCTCCAGGCACCTCCAAGCACAATGCAAATGGTGTTCATCTACAGATTGCTTTATGGCTCATGCCAAGTGGCCCTGGGCAAGACACAGGCCATGGCTGAACTTGGCTTGCAGCAGAGCCCCTCACGGGAGGCCCCAGGCCTGGCATATCTGGAGACCAGTTTTGGACCTAGCTGAAGCTTCACCCAGCTGCTTCTGGGTATGACACACCCAAAGGGCACACTGGACAGGCACTAATGCCCTGCTAAAGTGAATCCTGCTCCATAAGGTCAGGCCCTGCACCACAACTTCTTCACTATAGTCACGGCCAGTCCTCACAAGTAATCAGCCCGAGGATCAATCCCTCTCATTGATGTGCAATCTCCAAGGCTCAACTACAAGAAAAAGGCACACGTAACCCACACAAGGGAGATACCTGGAGTGCCTGGCTCAGGTGACCACGAAGACTGCGACACTGAGCCTCATAGCACAACTACTATATAAGGCCACTCTACTAAGACCAAGAGACATAGCAGCCCTACCTAGTATATAGAAACAAACACAGGGAGGAGCCAAAATGGGGAGACAAAGAAACAGGTCCCAATGAAAGAACAGAACGAAATTCCAGAAAAAGAACTAAACAGAATGGAGACAAGAAACCTGCCAGACGCAGAGTACTAAACACTGGTTAAAAGGATGCTTAATGATCTCAGGGAGAGCTTCCACAAAAAGATAGGAAACATAAAAATGGAGATAGAAAACATAAAAAAGAACGAGTCAGAAATAAAGAATACAATAACTGAAATGAATAGTACATTAGAGGGTATCAACAGTAAATTAGATGAAACAGAGGATCAACAGCAATTTAGAAGACAAGGTAGCAGGAAACACCTAAACAGAATAGCAAAAAGTAAGACGAATCCCTTCTCCCTCTCCCCCCAAAAAAAGAATGAGGATAGTTTAAGAGACCTCTGGGACAACATCAACCTTACCAACATTCACATCATAGGGGTACCAGAAGAAAAAGAGAGATAGCAAGGACTTGAGAACCTATTTGAAGAAGTAATGACTGAAAACTTTCTTGACCTGGTGAAGAAAACAGATATACAAGTCCAAGAAGCACAGAGGGTCTCAAACAAGATAAACCCAAAGAGGCCCATACCAAGACACATCATAATTAAATGCCAAAAGTTAAAGACAAGGAGAGAATCATAAAGCAGCAAGAGAAAGGCAACTAATAACTTATAAGGGTGCTCCCATAAGACTGTCAGCTGAATTCTCAACAGAAACTTTGCAGTCCAGAAGGGATTTGCAGGAAATATTCAACATGATGAAAAATAAGGACCCACAGCCAAGACAACTCTACCCAGTAAAGCTAGCACTTAAAATTGAAGGACAGATAAAGAGCTTCCCAAACAAGAAAAAGGTAAAGATATATATCTATCAACAATTACTTTCAGTAAATGGATTAAAGGCTCCAATCAAAAGACATAGAGGGACTGCATGGATAAGAAAACAAAGTTCTTACATATGCTGCCTACAAGAGACTCACTTTGGATTAAAAGGCACACAGACTGAAAGTAAAGGGATGGGAAAAAGATATTTCATGAAAATGGAAACAAACAAAAAGGCTGGGATAGCAATACAAATCAGACAAAATAAACTTTAAAACAAAGTCTACAACAAGACACAAAGAAGAATCCAGTAATCCCTCTTCAGGGTATTTATCCAAAGAAACCCAAAATGCTACTTCAAGAGGACAAGTTCATCCATATGTTCATTGCAGCATTGTTTACAATGGCCAAGATGTGGAGGCAGCCTGGGTGTCCACTGATGGATGAATGGATAAAGAGGAGATGGTACCTATATGTAATGGAATATTATTCAGCCATGGAAGGGAATGGGTTCTTGCCATCTGCAGCAACAGGAATGCACCTGGAGGGGGTTGTGCTGAGTGAAGTACATCAGACAGAGAAAGATAGATGCAATGTGATTTCACTTATATGTGGAATCTAAAGAGCAAAATAAATAAGCAAAACAAAAATAAACTCACAGATACAGAGAACATTTTGATGGTTGCCAGATGGGAGGTGACTTGAGGGTGGGTGAAAAAGGAGGAAGGGGTTAAGAAGTACAAATTGGTTGTTACATAGTAATCATGGGGATGTGAAACAAAGCATAGGGAATATAGTCAGTGATATGGTAATAACTATGTATAGTACCAGGAGGGTACTAGACTAGTCAGGGGTCACTTCTTACATTATAAAAATGTTTAACCACTATGCTGTACACCTGAAACTAATATAAGATAATATTGAATGATGACTGTCATTCAAAAATTTAAAAAGGGGGGAAAACATGAAGAGGAATAAGATATTCAAATTTCCAGGTGTAAAATAAACAAGTTATGGGGAAGTAACATATAGCCTAGGGAACATAGTCAATAATATTGGGATAACATAGTACAGTGTCAGACGGACTGATGGTGATCACTTCTTTAGGTATATAAATGTTGAGTAACTATTGTGTACACCTGAAACTAATATAATATTGTATGTTAGTTATGTATTTTAATAAAAATCTTTTTAAAAAATTAAATAATAAATTAAAACAAAAAGTGGTTTCTTTAAAATGATTTGAGTACTGGATTTCTCTAAATATTTGAATGACTTTACTATTTATAGTCTGTAACAAACAGTTTAGCATTTAATTATATACTGCCTTGCATTACTAATTTTTTCAGTTATGACCCTCCTGTCTTCCTGAAGAGACCAAAAGCTTTTAGAGAACTGAACAACTGACCTTAATTCTTATCTGTTTCACTTTGGGGCAATTAGCAGAGTAATAGCCACATAATAATGTTAAATGTATATTTATTGCATGATTGAAAAGAATACACTGACTTTAAACTATATTAACATGATTAAGAGTCTAGACAAGGATTTTTATATGAAAAAATATAAGCGAACAGTTGGATGCAGTTTAGAACCTCTTATGAGCAATGTAAAAAATCAGCCAGACAATCCACACTAAAGTTAGTGTACTAATTTGTACTACCAAGAGATTTAAAAATATGGACCAAACAGCAATCTGCACTGTAAAAGTGATATAATTCTTACCTATTAAGGTAAGACATTCAATACTTGGACATGTTAAGAAGATTTTTCTTTAATTGTAAACAAAGTTAATTTTTTAGGCTTTTTATATGTACTAAACAAAGGCTTTTAAAGAAAATTTCCTGTAGAAATAAAAATACCTGTCATGGGCTTTCTCTTTTTTGAGTTGGAAGATTCCACCAAGTTGCAACAGTTAGACTTGCTTCATATTATGTTAGGACTATGAAACAATGTCTGCACTTAGCCGTAACTTTTTGGATAAGTGGTTTCTTTTTGCAAAAATCTAAGCTATGTCTAACTTCTGTATACTCACTCTATTAACATTGCTTTCTTTGCCATCTAAGCAAAATAGAATCAAGAATTCCTGCTGAATGCTTGCCTAAGAGCTAAAAGGTCTGTGGGCTCTGGCACCAAGGAGGGGCATCATGAAAACCTTTGGACAAACTCTATTTTGTTTCTGTGTTTGGTGTCTCCCGTGATGCAGCTTCACAAATCTCTGCTTTTCTTCTCCCTGCATGCTCACCATTACCCCTGGACACATCTTTGCACTCTTTTTCAGTCAGTTCTCATTATTCAGAATGCCCTCTGGGCTGCTGCCCAGCTATAAGTCCTCCTCATCCTAAAATCCAGCTCATGTACCACCTCTTCCGGGAAGCCTTCCAGATCAGGTCTCCCATGGTTGTTATCCATTATTCTTATTGTCTCTTTCTTCATGTGTAAAAAGGGGAAAATAATAGTGCTTATGGCATGACGTTGTTGTGAGGATTAAATGACTTAATGTGATTAGAATATGCTAGAAACACAATAATATTGACAGAGTTTAGCTGTTATTATTAATTACAAAAAATCTGAGATTTAAAAGCTGTTTTTGTTTAATGCTTTATTTGCTTGCTTGCTTGTTTATGTGTGTATGCCTTGTGTCCTCAAGAGAGGGAGCAGAGTAACGAGTGTGCAAGGGTGGACAGCACCTCTTGCTCTTTATGTTTGGGCAGCTATGTGCAGCAGAGTGTGCTGCACACTGGGGAGCACAGGGACACCCTAAGACTGAGTTTCCAGTGACACAATGGCCAGGGGTCCACAAGACTGGAAACAAGAGATGTGTTAACCTTGATATTAAAACCTATTATTTCATTTGACTTTCAGTTCCAAGGCAGAGAAACAGATCAGGCTGGCTTGTGATTTGTGATTGTTGCAACATGGGCACTCCAACTCAAAAAACTTTCCTGAAACAGCCCTACTTTTAACCAAACAGTAAGAGAAGAGAGTTCGAACACAACCTCAGTAGTCCTCCAAGGCCACAGCTCAGAGAGGTTGGTTCTTCCAAGTGAGCGAATGCCCCAGTCCCTGAAATGAGCAACAGTCCTGAAGATAAGGGCACTTCTGCCAAGGTGAATGGTAACACCAGGCTAAACCTATGGGTTCAGATTCCGTTCATGAGTCCATGAGGCATTCATAATCAAAAAGACTAGTTGAATCGCTAGTTAGACTAGGGGTTGTAAAGGTGGTGAGGGTTTCATTCATTTATTCATTCATTCATTCATTCATTCATTCATTCATTTTCTTTCCACAAATATATTTTTAACTTCAAACAATTCTTTTGATGCCTATTTGAGTGTTCTAGCAGGATGCAGACCTGCTCTTCATTCCCCCACCTCCCATCCCCAACTGGCCAGTCATGGAGTAATGAGAGTTGACCCATTGAACTTTAGACCCTTCATATTAAAAACTAACCTTTTCAGTCAACAAATATTTATTGAGTGCCCACTACCTGTCAGCACTATTCTAGATGCTAGAGAAAGAGTAGTGAATGGATGACACAAAATCACAGCTCTCTTGATGCTTGTTTGGTAGTGAGGAGAGATGCACAACAAATAAAAAAATACTGTCATTTCAGATTATGGTAAGTTCTATGGAGAATATTAAAGAAGGCCAAGGGAATGACGAATGGAGATGCACGTGTGTACTACGTATGGAGTAGTCAGGGGAGAGTTCTTTGACAAGGCAACACTGCAGAGGCTGGAAGGAAGGCAAAGACCAAGCCATGTGAAGATCTGGGGAAAAAAACCTTTCTAGGCAGAGGGGACCACCAATGCAAAGACCCTGATAGAGAGGCAAGTGTTGTCTGATGAACAATGGGGCAGGATGAGTAGGGAAAGTGATGGGAGGTCAGGTCAGGTTGACAGTGGGGCCAGATCACATGAGGTCTCGTGGGCTTTTACTCTGCGGCTTTTACTCAAGTGTGTTGAGACCCACTGAAAAGATTTGTGCCGAGGAGTTACATTCTGGCTGCTGTGAGAGGAACAGAATATAGAGACAGAAGGAGGAATGACAGGGACAGCTGATTGCCACTTGATAGTCACCTGTCCCTGCTTACTTCAGTAATACAACCCTGATATTTTGGTGGCAGCCATGTGCCCAGCTGAAATCTCTGTACATATGTACCCTTTTGTACATAGTCCGGTGACTGCATTCTGGCTTCTTTTGCCTTCTGTTGCCAGCCGGGAACAGAATCATAGTGGCCGGAGCACCAGTGGCCATCTTGAATCAATAGGTGACTTTTAAAATGGAAGCCATATTCTGAGGCTGGTAGGACAGAAAGCTACAGTAGGTTCTTGATGACAGCATGGAGATGCCTCACCAACTCTGGACTGCCTATTTCTGGGTTTGTTTCATGTGAGAGAGAAATACACTTCCATTTTGTTTAAGCCATTGTCATTTTGAGGTTTTCAGTTATACACAGCCAAACCTAAACATAAATGATATGGGAGGTCATAGCAATAACCCAGGTGAGAGGAGATGGAGGCTTGGGCCAGAGTGGTAGCAAAGGAGGTCAGATTCTGGACATGTTTTTGAAAGTAGGGCCTATAGGATATGCAGATGGTTTACATACAGTGTGAGGGAAGGAGAAAAACTAAGTGACTTCATGGCTCCCTGATTCACAGATAAGCAGAAGGCTAGGGAGAGAGCATGCCTGCGTATGGCGTTGGGGTTGGGTCAAGAGGCTCGGGCAGTGGCAGGGTGTCCTTGCTGGAAGCAGGGAGGGACACAGTGAAACAGGAGGGAAGGTCCAGAGCATGGCTTGGTAGGAAATGAGGAAGCTTCTGTCTTATCACTTCTGTTTTCTCAATAAAGCATGAGGCCTGGTCATCAGCTGAGACTGAAGGGATGAATGCAGAGGGTGGAGATGGAGAGGTTTGACGAGAGAGGGAGACGTGTGAGGTAGTCATTTTAGAGAGTGAAATTGCTAGGCAGTAGCAAGTGAACATCGTTTGAAATTCGTGCTAATTTAAAGTGAAACAGTTAGAATGTGGTATGTCTCTGCAATCCAGTCCAGTGGCACTGTTGGATTTAACTGGGTTTTGCCAGACAAGCACTGCACATATAAGAAGAAAGGAACAGGGAATGAAACGGTGTTTGCAAAGCAGATCAGAACAATGGATCAGGAATCAACACTGGATAAAGAAGGAAGTAAACACTCAGGCTGGGTGATGGATTAAAAAGTTGAGCGTTCTTGATAAGACTGCAAAATTGCTAGCGTGTGGGCCCTTGAGAAGCTAAGTAGAAGGATAGAAGGTGATGATGGTCAGAGGGTGTAATTGTTGAAAATGAGTGGCTCCGGTGAGAGAGGCGTTATAAAAAGTCACTGGAAAGAGAAGGGATGAAGAAGCATCTTTTAAAAACTAATCTGTTTTTTTTGCCCTCTAAAATTCTTCATGTCATAACTTGTTTCTTCTAAGCTGGACCTTGCCCCCTTGTACTTTCCTTATAATTTTCCACTGTGTTTAATTTTATATAACTTTTATTCCCATGCTTGTTTTTTTTGTTTGGAGGTATTCATTTCCTCTCTTCCGGTTCCATCTCCCCGTTATAACCTCACTGTTGATCAGATTGCTGTCCTTAGGAGAAAGATTTGGGAGTTTTCCCAATGCATTTGGTGAGAGACATCTCTAGACGCCAGGCAGGCCTTGTGAGAGCAGAGGATCTTGCACATTATTTTACATCTAATGAAAAAATTCACATTATGCGGCCAGGCCTCAGGTACAGGTCCAATTTGTCAAAGGTGGTCTCTGAAATATTGTGAAAATTGCTTTGCTCCTCCCATCTCCTAGTCCTTCTTCATTAACTCAAAAATTATTAATTGGGAGCCTCTTCTGGCTACTCAGTGTGCTAATTCACATTAATGGACAATGACTGATTGACTTAATTCTCTCAGGGCATTCACATTTCTAAAACGTGCGTATTAATCTAACTAAATCTGATTCATGCAATCAATGTGAAACAAATCATTAACACTCTATTTCGGATTCTTTGTGACAGAACAAAGAGGCTTCCTATCTCTTGAGGCCCAAAGCAACCTTCCTGTCCCTGAGAAAGTATTAGGCTGGGGCAGCATAAAATTAGGAAGTAGAATTTGTGCGCATGCAGGCGTGAGTCTGTGTGTATGTGTGTGACACTACCCACCTCATCTATCACTCTTCAGCTTACAGTCTACGTGTCTCTTCACTGGTTTCAAATCAGGAACCAGAAATTATCATGTATAGATTTTGGTTCAACCATGTCATTCTTAAATTTAAGCTCTTGATCTCAGGATCCTATTCCCTAATTTTCAGTGGAAAAATTTTCAGCTAACCAACTTTAAAAAAGTTTTCAGGAACACAGTCACAGAATCATAGTTGTCCCTGGCTCCTGGCTCTTCCTTTAATTTGGTTGTCAGTTACTGGAGTGTACAGTAGCGTGAGAAGGGAGCCAGAGATGACAGGCACCAGAAATTGAGGTTTCCGTTTCTCAGTGTGGCCTCGGCTAAATGAGTTATATCTTATCTTCCAATCACCATACAAATTATAAGGGAAAGGGCCCTGGCTGGGTGACAGTACAGTGTGGGGCTCAGTACAGTCGGCTTAAGGGTCAGACAGGTTTGGGAGGGGGGGCCAGCTCCCAGCCAGATTCCTAGTAGCTCTGTGACCTTGGACAAGTCACTTAGGCCACAGGTGATACAGCTTCTATATACAGCAATACATTATTCTTACTGAAAGGGTGGCTGATGAGAGCAGCCCTTTTGCGCATCACGCATCCCCATCAGCAGATCTATCTGATGCAGCCTTTCTGCCCGGCAGGTTCTCTGTC
The DNA here is from genome assembly GCA_033961575.1 of Aselliscus stoliczkanus. Lineage (NCBI taxonomy): Eukaryota > Metazoa > Chordata > Mammalia > Chiroptera > Hipposideridae > Aselliscus > Aselliscus stoliczkanus. The sequence goes on from CM066733.1 coordinate 143,313,363, forward strand.
AGGAGCTTCCCTTGGAGGGAATGGGGACAGCAACTTTCCCCTTCGAATCTGCTGGCGATATGACCTCCTTGAGCCCTCTGTGTGCCTCCCACCCTAGTTTCTCTGGTCACCAACATCGATGAATAGTTGTAGAGCGAGGGCGAGCAAGGAGAAAGCTGTGTGTTTCTCTTCTAGGAGTCGGGGCGATGCGCCAGCCTGGCCCTGTGAGGAGTGTGGAGTTCTAACTTACACCACTCGCCCTGTCACCATCTCAGCAAAGCCTTGGATCTCTGTCCTGGTACCTTTTCTCTGCCGTTTGCGAACAGCTCGGGATACAGAAGGAGCATCAAGTTTCTGAAATGAAAAAAAAAAAAAATATGTATAGTCAAAGAAGTCGTGCTTCTTCCTGCCGGTGACTGTTTACGAGGGAAGTCAGCGGGGCCCCCAAGAGGTCGCTGGTGGCGCAGGAACTGAGACCAGATTGTAGAGAAAGGGGGAAGGAAAAAAAAAAACAAAAAACACCCAGAAACTTTCTTCCTTGTTGCGAATAATCGCCGCGCCCCCCGCCCCTCCCCAGGCCGAGGCCGTAACGTGACACCGAGCGAAACCCGGAGACCCGAGCCGAGCGAGGGAGGGACCAGGGAGGAGAGCGGGCTGCGGAGAGCCGGAGGGAGAAAGGGGAGGGGAAGGAGGAAAACCCCTGTCAAGGAGGTGGAGCGAGGCGCTGGTGTCCGCCTCCCGTTCCTCCCTGCCGTTTTTTTTTTTTTTTTTTTTTTTTTTTTTAGAGGAGCCTGAACCGGGACAAAACACGCCGAGACCGACAGACACAAAGCCGGGGGGTCCACGCTGGCGCGAGAGGCGAACCCCGGCGGCCGCGAGCGAGCCCGAGGCGCGGCGGGGCGCGGGGCGCGGGGGCGCTAGCGGGCCGGGCGCGGGCAGCGCCCCCCAGCAGGGGCCGGGCACCTCGGCCGCTCGGGCCGCGGCGGCGGGGACCATGCCGAGGAAAGTCTCCTGAGCCCGGCGACTTCGGCCCCTCCCCGCCCCCACGCGGGCTGCCCTCCGCGCGGCCCTGCCCATGTGCGGCCGGCCGGCTGGGCTCTGCTCCTCGCAGGCGGATGGGTGACCTTTTCCTGGCACGGGCAGGCTGTGCGAGGCGGCGGTGCAGGCGATGAAGAAGAAGCAGCAGCAGCAGCAGCAGCAGCAGCATCCCGGCGGCGGCGCGGATCCCTGGCCCCATGGGGCCCCGCTGGGGGGCCCCCCTGCTGGCCTGGGCGGCTGGAAGCGCCGGGTCTCCCTGCTGCTGCCTTTCTTGCGCTTCTCCCTCCGGGACTACGGTTTCTGCATGGCCACCCTGCTGGTCTTCTGCCTGGGCTCGCTCTTCTATCAGCTCAGCGGGGGACCCCCTGGCTTCCTGCTCGACCTGCGGCAGTACTTGGGTAAGGAAGGCGGGCGGGCGCCAGGGCGCGCCAAGTTGCGCCGGGGCAGCGGGGCAGTGGGACGGCGCCGGCGAGTTCGGGCGCCACGCCCTCGGGTCGCTGCCCCAAGGCTCCCGCGGCGGGACGCCTGCGAGCGTGGGTGCTGCGGCCCGGGGCGCCCGCCGCCGCCTCACGCGCGACGGTCCGTGTGCACAGAGGCGGGGGCGCCGCGGCGTTGACTGGCCCGGCAGGTACCCCGGGGCGGGGCACGCACTGCATGCCTTCCCCGCCTCCGCCGCCCCATCTGGAGTGGCGTGCAGGCGTGTGTGCACCGGTGGGTGTCCCTTCAGGCCTGACCGGGCGGGGAGAAGCTAGGAGAAGGGACCGAGCCTCTCTGGCATCGTGGTGACCAAAGTGCTGCCCTGTTCCACGATCCGGGTGGTGACGGGTGGGTTCAGCTCCTCCGCACGGTCGGTTCAGCGAATTCTGCCCCTGCAACTTTCTGTCCTGCCGCGGGCCTAGGTAACCCAGGGACAGTTGGCAGGCTCCGCGCTGTCTCTGAGCTGGCTTGTCCCTTGGCAGCCCCTGCTCACTCGTGGCCCGCAGCGAGTGGGACGTGGGGAGCGGGTTGCACCGGGAGGTCTGGGGCTGTCTGAGGGCACCGGCCGGCCTGGCCAGCAGTGTCATCTGCTTTGACTGTACGACCCTCTGCGCTGTGTGTGTCTCAAGGCAGAACTTGTGTGTGTGTGTGTGTGTGTGTGTGTGTGTGTGAGAGAGAGAGAGAGAGAGAGAGAGAGAGAGAGAGAGAGAGATGGAGATGGGGTGGTGGTGGTGTGGTGCTTGGCTTATTAGGAGCGAGGCCGCCTATTTTTAGCAAAGGTAAGGAAAAGGTTGTACCGAGAGAGAAAAGAGCGGCTCCAGAGGGAGGGAGTGACCCGCAGCTCCCTGTCCCGGCGCGGGAAGCGCACGCCCAGGTCCCCGGACGGCGCTGGCTCGCGCGCCCCAGCAAGGCACGATGCAAATCTCTCTGAAGTCTGTAGCCAGAAAAAGTCTTTCGGGGAAGTGGTAGAGATTGGGAGGGGTCCAGCTTCTTGCAGACGTTCAAGGTGATAACCAAAGCCACCCGACAAACATCCGGCATCTGCCTGACGGGAGCGGGTGCGCAAAGGGAGGCAGCTGCAGCGCTGGACCAGGAATGGGCCACAAGACGCCCGCAGGCTGGAGGCTGCCACACTTGCCACCAAAGTCTCTTCGTCTCAAAAGTCACAAGTCTGTCACACCGTTTTCGAAGGAAAAAAAACACTTCAGCAAAGTGACACGTGTTAAAGCATTTTGAAATGTAAACGCAGATTAAAATAATGCTCTGTCCATGTAGAGAAGCTCAGATTTTAAAAGTAACTCTTCTATTTCTGTAGAAACTTTGGGAAACTATGGTTTTGTAAGATGCTTTAGGGAAAATGTAAGGAAAATACTGTCCAGGTAAATTTCTAAAGTACAATCTTGAGCATCTTTTTTTTTTTAAAAGAGGATTTGGGATAATATGCACTTTTATTAAGGAGTCAAATCTCTTTTTTCCCTGAGCTGTGTATTTTGGAGTCTCATAGCTTTATAGACTTTCTGACACCTCCTAATGCCACAAGGGTAACTATATTTTTACTACCAACAACAACTGGCTTTGGGAAATAAATGCTTTTGAAGCTCAGGGGTCTTTTTCCATAAAATCTGATAATGAATTCTTTGTAGAAATTCTTTTTAAGTAAACTATGGAGACCAATAGTGTAGGGAAAATACAGTGGAAGAGGAAGGGAGACATTTGTGTTTAGTGTCCTCAAGAACACTTGGCTTTGGGGAGGGTACTCAAACTTCATGGGACTCATTTTGTTTTTTCCCCAGGTAAAATTAGGGGCTGAACTAGATTGTCTTAAACATCCACTTAGCTCCTAAGATGTCATGGTTCTGATACCCTTTTGGGGGGTGGAAAAATCTGGGAGGAGCAAAGGTACTACTGAGGGTAAAATCAAGAAACTTCAATATCTATCACATTTACCTTTTGAAAATTCAGCCAAATACGTGTATCCAGAATTTAGTGCTTTCATCATACATTTCAAAAGACAAGGCCTGATAAATTTGGAGGCTCAGTTGGCAGAAGGGTGAATTCACAGCACTCACTCGGGAAACTAGGAAGAACTAAAGGATTGGGCATTGCTCCTATTAGTAACTGATCATTAAATTTCTGACTGACATGATGGGTTAAAAAAAACGACACCATCATGAACTGAAAATAGGACACCCTTGTCCAAATTTGGTTCCTGTTGTTTTGTTACATAAATATAATGATTTTCGGGAAAAGTGGAATTGTGGTCTTTAAGAGGGTCTAAAATATACTCTTAATAATATAAGGCCAAGGTATCTACAGAATTACTTCCCCTTGTTTCCTTCATTTTAGTCTGTCAAAACAGACTTTGTAGTTAGTAAACACATCCTCTCAATTTGCCTTGTTAGCCAATTTTGGAGGCAAGTATTATTCTTAAATATAAATTCATGTAAAGTCAAAATTTTCTAAATCAAAATAATATTTATAACAAACATTTTTCTTGACAGGATATTATTTTAATACCCTTGCATAATGTTGTACACCCGACACATAGTAGCCACTCAATAACTATTTGTTGAAGTAATAACTGAATCTATTGTATCAAAATAGGTAGTATGCTGTTTAAGATCTTGAATATTGTATATTTTCATAGGAAGGCCAAGAGATGTGGTCATTCACAAGAAAAGCTAACATTATTGTGTATATGCCAGTCCATGCACGTGCAAGATGACATTGTGTCAGCATGATAATATTATGGGTAGGTTCCACTGTTATTCCCATTTTTGATATGGGAGAAATGAGGGCAAAGAGATTCGCTGACTTGCAGAAGGACACACAGCAAGGAAGGCAAGACCTGAGCCCAAATGTTGTCTGATTAAGGTACTCCCTGTATAGTACTATTGGCAGTTTAAGAGATAAAATGGAAATATACCCAAGATGTAAGTGGGAATCTAAAAGAGCTGACTAGTTACAAATGATCATATTTATTTCCACAATTTCACGTTCTTTTTCTTGATACTTTTACTCTGAGCATCTTGAGGGGTCAGCAGAGGAGAAATAATTCAAGCAGCTGGTATACTCAAACTCTGCCTTCCTGTATTAATCTCTGCAATGCCTCTGCGTGCTAAGGAACTCCACACCCAGAGCCACACACCTGTAGGTGATAGGAATAGGATCTTAAATTCCTGATCTGTTTCCTTTCTTTAGCAGGTGTTCTTTGTCTAGGCTGTGCGGTCCCTGGGCCTGCAGCATCTGCCTCACCTGGGAACTTGTTACAAATGCACTTTCCCAGGTCTCATCCCAGACCCACTGCATTAAAAAAGTCTGGGTGTGGGACCCAGCAATCTGTGTTTTAGCAAGTCTTCCAGGTGATTCTGATGCCGGCTCAAGTTAGAGAGCCATTGTTCTAGAGCAGCGCATTGCTTTCAGGAATCTTCCTATGTATTCGGAGAGAAAGAGGAGAGGCGAGGAGAGGAGAGGAGAGGAGAGGAGAGGAGAGGGGAGAGAGAGAGAGAGAGAGAGAGAGAGAGAGAGAGAGAGAGAGAGAGAGAGAGAGAGAGAGAGAGAGAGAGAGCTGGAGGGAGGGAGGGAGAGAGAGAAGCTTTAAGGTGATGTACATGGTTTCATCTTTACAATTTCAACTTTTAAAAATGCCTCTGCTTTCCTGCTTAAGTCCCATTGTTTCAAGAGAAAGACCAGCCGACAGCTGCAGCCCCAGGTGGCTTTAGACTTTCTGAGGTTAGGAGATGCAGACAATGGGGTGAAGCGGGGCAACCAGAAAGCATAGTGAGAGGAAGGAAGGAAAAGGAGGCTGTGATGATACTTTCTCTTTCCACAGGAGCCAGCATCCAACTGTTCCTTAAGCGCTGGCTTGGGAAGCCAGCGGCCCCGGTTCAGGTCCCACATATGAGGGCCAGTGACACTGCCCTCAAAAAAAACCAAAAAAAGCCAAAAAACTGTTCCTTCTTTCTAGTCAGTTTGGGGAAAGGCAAAGACTGTTCTCCTTGAAGATACTTTCTGCTACAACAAATTTGAAAAAATGGAAAGTAAGTTGGGGGAGTAAGCAGGAATAATCATTGTCCTGAATTTTTGCTTCTTTGAATTGGATGGAGGGAGAACACTAACATACAATGGGGTAAATAGATGAATATAGCAAGTGCTATCCTTACACTTGGAGACCGTAGTCTTTTCAATTTAGTGAAATGTCATATTTTTTGAAGCGGCGTTCAGACTTTGATGTTTTTTTAAGGAAAACAAACAAAACTCAAATAAACTCTATCCCCAGAAATTAGGTTATGGTGCAGCCTCTGACTTGCCTCATTACTTATGAGTTGTGGAAATATCAAAAACTTGGACTAACACTCATTGCATTGATGTAAACCGAATAAGCCAGATGGCTTACTACTGATCTTGTACAACCAGCAAACTCTAAGGATTTATCATCAAGTCTTGGATATGTGATTTAGCCTTTATGGGAACTAAATTTGTTGGGTTGATCTCAAATTGATATGCTTTCCTTTCCATTTTTAATTTATACTACTTTAAATGGATATATACTACTTTAGTTTTCAGAATTGCCAATCTTTGTATATATTTAAAATGAGCCTGACAGTTTTGAGTCAAAAAAAGAGGGAGAAAAAGATGTAACTTTATCGAATTTAAAATTCTCTAAGTTTAAATGAATTTAAAGGAAAATGCGAAAATAGATATCCAGATCTGTTACAAAATAGTTTCTCCAAACCTTAAAAGCCAAATTTAATTTTTCTTCTGCACATCACGTGTGGTTTATATATAGTACTCCAGGCCCCAGACAGCCATCTAGGAAATGAATGTATAAAATATGATGTTATCAATAGGAATTGTTGACATAAAAAGAAAATGACATTCTTGTTCATAGCCGCAAATTTATCTTATGGGGTTGGATAGGGACACAGTAGCACTGTATCAGAGAAGAACAGAAAATGGAATTGCACTGTGGCAGTCTGTTCCATAAACACATAGAATGAATGGTGAAAAGCATTCTGCCTTGTAAACTATTTTTAATGTAGATTAGTCTCAGTATGAATTGTTTAAAAACACATATAAATATGTATTATCTGGATACTGTCTTTCTTCAAATTCCCTGTCATCAAGCCAAGTTTAAAACACTAGTTGGTTTTGTATTTGAAAAACTAGAATAAAAGTGGTCAAGGTTTTTGAGTCCCAAGAGAAATAATATCGTTTGCTTGCCCAAAAGGACGCTGCAGGAGCAGAAACAGTAGCTTGCCTCCCCTACAGCTATCCTCCAGAGATGGACCATGCTACGGAATCTTATTTGATAGATTGTAGCCACTAAAATTATTAGGAGTTATAACTTGCTTTTTTTTTTTTTTGAAGTAAGACTTGACCACAAAATAAACTTTGTCTAACCTATTTTTATTTTTATTATACAAACTCAACTGTAAGCAAACAGTGATATATATATATATATATATATATATATATATATATATATAATATTTATCAGAAATGGGGGGACAGGAACACTAATCTTTCATCAAAAATTCCTATTTGCAAAAGTCAAAAGTGTAGCAAGTATTGTTCATGAAAATTCCAAATGAAGCACCTTTCAGTGTATGCTATTTATTTCTAACCAGCTTTACTGAGATATAATCCACAGACCACATAATTTGCCCATTTAAAGTTTCAAATGCTTAGTAGTTTTCAATAGTTTTCTTTTTAGCGTAGTCATAGGTAAGTGCAACCATTGCTGTAGTCAATTTTAGAACATTTTCATCACCACAAAGAGAAACGCAGTACGCTTCAGCTATCACTTCACTATTCCTTTTTCCCCACTCCACCTAAGTGGTTACTAATCTACTTTCTGTCTCTGTACATTTGCCTATTCTGAACATTTTATAAAAATGGAATCACATAATATGTGGTCTTTTGTGATTCGCTTCTTTCCCTTAGCATATTGCTTTCAAGATTCATCCATGTTGTAGCATGTATCAATACATTATTATTTTAATGACTGAAGAGTAGTCCATTGTATGAATTTTATTTATCGATTCATCCATTGATGGATGTTTCTCTTTTGGCTATTGTGAATAGTGCCACCAGTAACATCTACTCGTGTGTACAAGCTTTGGTTTGAACACTCATTTCCAGTTCTTTGGGTGTGTACTCAGGAGTGAAATTGCTGGGCCATACTGTAAGGCCATGTTTACCTTATTGAGGAACGGCCCAGCTGTTTTCCACAGCGGCCACACCGTTGTGCACCCTCCCAGCAATGTACGAGTGTTCTACATCCTCAGTAACACTTGTTATTTTCCATTCTTCTGATTATAGCCATCCTAATGTGTGTGAAGTGGTATCTTATTGTGGTTTTGTTTTGCATTTCCCTAATGATTACCGATGTTGAGCACCTTTCCATGTGCTTGGTAACCATGTGTATATCTTCCTTGGAAAAATGTCTATTTACACCCTTTGCCCATTTTTGAATTGGGTTGTTGTCTTCGTTTTTGAGTTTTAAGTGTTCTTCATATGTTCTGGATACTAGATCCTTATCAGATATGTGATATTGCTACTTATTTTGAAATTGCAAATGATGATACTGGTCGAAATCCAATACTGTTATGGTTTGTTTTCTCTGTCATAGGAATGCACCTTCTCAAGGAGCAAGAAATTCATTTTATACTTTAGTCACTTTGAAAGTGTCTGACTATATAGGAAAACCTAAGTAAATTCCTAACAATTGATTGAAAACAAGGATCTCTTCAAAAGAACCTTGGGGGCCTTTTTTGCAGTTATTGTTTACTTCAAATATTAAACACTTTGGTTGTCTGCAATTAGCTCTAATGTGTCATAATTCATGCATAGCCAGCATTTATCTATTTTATAGATGTCTCAAAGGTTACTGAGACTTGGATGTGGAATATGAGCATAGTCAATTGTGAGCAGAGTGGGGTGCAATGATGGAAGTGTTTCGTCTTGGTATTTGCTCCCTAGAAGGGAGCTGATGAGCTCAGCAGGGGAAAACATTTGGGTACATTATGTTCCTTATACAATGTATGAAAGGCTACCAAGGAAATCTTGAGCATTCTCCTAAAATTGGAATTCATATGCAGCTCATTTTTTATTCACGTGTGGTATAATATACAGGACACATATTAGAAACAATATTTCCTCTATGTAAGCGTATGTTTCTCTTTAGGAACCTAACTTATGAATTTTAGGAAAATATATTGTTTTACCAAAAAGGTTGGAACTTTTTAGTAGGTTTAAAAAATATATATATTATCGAAATAGGCCGCTTTAAAATAAGGACAGTCAGTTCCAGGCTGCCTGATAGAGCTTCAATTTGAATAATTTAGAACTCTCATATTAAAAAGTATCAAGGAACCAGCTAGCCGTTTGGTGTTCAGAGTATGCTATGCCTCTTGGTCTGTCTCTGGTTTTATATCAGTTTTATCTATAATTTCCCAAAGATGGCCACTGGCTCATTTTTGTTGTCTCTCTGCCTGCCTTTTGCTTCTGCCATTGCCTCTGTGTTGATGGTTTCGGAAGCTCAAATTCCAGCGATGATCTCTGAACTCCTGAAGTACTTATTTCACGATTACTCCTGAAGTTTTGACATTGTACCTCGCATTGTGGTAATTTGTGGGCAAGCCCCTTGAAAGGAGCAAGCTTCTTCAGTGCTTTCCATCTCTACGCTGACACCTCTCCTGGGTTCCCTGAACAGGGTTGCAGGAAGTATCTGTTGATTCAATATATTCTCGCTAAGCAGATCGTTCCTCGCTAGGGCTCCTTAGCCTGTTTTGTTTGGTCACTTTTTTAAGTGGAGGATGTGGGAAGGGGTGCCAGGAAAGACCTGAGCTCAGTTGATGTGGACAGCCCATTTCTTCCAGGGTGTTTGAAGCATATGCTCCAAGCAAAGGCATTAAAACCACCATGACATATAGTTCTATAAACATTACCTACTGTGCACAGGGATCATTGTGCACCTCCTACCTGTAGGCATTTCGAAGTAGATTTGTAGGGCCTTCCCTGTAACTAACAATACCTGAGATTCAACCTAGAGATTTGGCTGCAAACAACTAGAATCTACACTTCTTGTTTCTTGTCGTTTTCCTGAACCCAGTTGTTTTGGGAGTTTGCAGAATAGCAGTTTATTTCTCTCTCTAGGTCAGTGTCTTCCTTAGGTGGCAATTTGTGTTAAATTAGCTAGTACGTTTCAGGCATGACTTTGACTCTTTAAGGAGATGAGACCATAAGATAATGTGGTTTTCAAAATAGTGACTGACTGGATTTTAACCTGGAACAGGAAAATGATAAGCTATAAAATGAAGGCTTAATGCACATTCATCCTTGTTAGATGAAATAAATAACCTTAAAAATCGTGGCTTTGATTAAGACATTCTTACTTCATTCATTGATAGATGATTTAAATAAACATTTACTTTTAACCATATTGCATTTCTGGAAAAACCATTGATTTTTTTTTTTTCAAGTTCAGTGAGTATGACTTTTATTGTCTTGATGAAAATAAAAATGAAAGTATTCTGAAACATATAAATTCCTTTGTTCAATCATTCAGCAAATATTCGTTGAAGGTCTACTGTGGGCCAGAAGCATCAGACATTAGAAAGAATATGATTTAAAGCAGAGATCTGGGTGTGAATCATTGTGCTACCCCTTATTAGCTGGCAGTACTTGGGCAAGTTTCTTGACTTCTCTGAACCTCGGGTGTTTTTCTTTCTTTCCTTTTTTTTTAAAGATTTTATTGGGGAGTTGGGGGAGGGGAACAAACAGCATTGGGGAACCAGGGAAGGGGAACAGACAAGTTGCTGTCCTTTTATTCTTCAGTCTAGTTGCAGAGGACGTTGCTTCACTGGCCCATGTTGGTATCATCATTGCGCTCTTCTCAGATGAGGCAGATCAGTTGCCAGCCTCTGGATGGCCACTCACGGCAGCTCTTGGCAGCTCACACTGGCTGCTGGCCGCTCACGGTGGCTGCCAGCCGCTCACTGTAGCCTATGGCAGCCCACTGCTGAGCAGGGTCTGCAGCTATGCCATCCCAGGGACTCGCAGCAGCCCCGCTCCAGGTGGAGCTGTTGTTCACCATCTTAGCTGTAGAGGGCAGTGTCACTGGTCCTCATATGTGGGATCTGAACTGGGGCCGCTGGCTTCCCAAGCCAGCTCCTAACCAACGCGTCACTCAGCTGGCCCTGAACGTCAGGTGTTTTGATCTATATGATGAGATCAATAATTGTTGGCCCAGGATTTGAACTCAACAAATGTCAATTTTCTCATTTTACTCTGCTCTCAGACTCTCCATCTGACACACACACACATACATGTGCATACACATGTGTACACACAGTCAGACACTAGTGGTGTATGTAAATTCACTCATGGCTTGGCTTCTAGTTGAAAGAAACATTCTACCCAAGAAATAGGAAGTTACTGAGCTAGTATTTAGGGGGCTTATCTTGTCACCCTCATCCTCAGATTGGCAGGCACTCGTCAACAGCTGACAAGCACCAGCCTTGTGCCCCATAATTATATACACACAAACCTTCCTGCTTCTTATCCTCTCTTCCACATCTTGGAAACAGTCTTTAAAGAACACATTCTTTGCACAGCCTGCCTGCCTCTGTTTCAAATTTATCCACGCATTTTTTTCCTGCATTCACAAAATGAAAATACTTGTGCGGAGGGAGAGTCGTGCAGCTCAGTATCTGGGATCACCAACTGCTCTGGGGCTGGACTAGTGATTGAAAAGTCACGCCCTTTCCAACAATCGTAATGCCAGGCATGCACTGCGACTGCCACAAGAACTTCTTCTCCTGCTTATGATGGAATGACCATGCCTGGTAGTAGGGCCACTTTCTTCTCTCTGCATCCATTGGAAGTCAGGGCAACAGCAGTGAACCAACCAAAGCATGGGCTCCTGTGTTTGCGGAGAGGCTGGTGATGAACATACTTCTCTTTCCCATTCTCCACTTCTTCATGTTGCCTTGACTTGCTCAGCCCCTGATGGGTGTTGGGGCAAGGGAGAAGACCCACAAGGCCATTACCATCCATTGTAGCTGGTCACCCAAGCCCTTGAGAAGTCAAAAGCATAATGTGATTTAACATTATTCAATAGAAAGTTAAATGTTGTCTAGGAAAACAATGACCTTGCAATTCCATCACAGAACTTCTTGCTTTGGTACGAAGGCTATTTGACATGAATGCCTTCTCACTGGATGAGCAGAACTGTCAGGCAGAGCCATGCAGGTTGATGGAAGGGGCACCCAAACAGTTCAATGGTCAGTGCTGTTAAGTCCCATGAGCCTGCTAGGCTTAAGTTTCGTCACCTCTAAAATGAAGAAGCATGATTAGATATACGATTCTCAATTGCTTTTCTTTCCTGGAACCCACATTAGCAGCAATGTTTCCAAATGGTCTTGATGGCCTAAGAATATGGCCCAGTGGCCAGAAGAGGGAGAATGGGCTAGTTTGGTAGTTCTTTAAAGAATTCTTTAAATTCTTTAGGTGATTTTTATATGCAGCCCCAGGAGTGGTACCTCTTTTCTCTTTAGAACCACTGCGTTTGGTGCTTTCTAAGGTCCTATCTACTTTTAGAATCATGTGTCGAAAGAGATAAGAAGCTACATTTAATTGTAGCCACTGAAAATCTAAGGCTATTTCCTTTGGAGACAAATGCTTATTTAAAAGATTGCAGGAGTCAAGTGGCTAAGGCAAGTAAAATACACACAAAAACATTTTAGGCCTTCATTTTCAAAGTCTTCGTCATAGTTGTTGTTTTGTTTTGTTTTCCCAATATTATCCGTTTGTCCCAGCCTATCTGGGCAATAAGGGGAGAATCTTGCTCCAGCAATTGTGCGAAGCAGACTGTCCCTAGGAAGGCAGAGGGAAGAGGCAGAGGAAGAGATGGCTTTCCAGAATTCAGAGTTGAAGAATGTGATCGGAAGGAAAAAGGAAAACAAGCGGGGATAAGAAGTTTGTGTTGTTCAAGAAGGCCCCTCCCCACCTGGGCCCAGCTGCCTCTGCTGATCTTGCCTTCCCTTGGTGGACAGCTCCAAGAGCTGAGGGGATTCTTCACTGTGTGGCAAGCTACTTCATTGTAGCTTCTAGTTGCTTCTGTTCTTCTGGGAACTATGTAGACTCATCTATGGAACGTCCTTGTCTTTCAAAGAATTGGTGATCTGAATATGACTATCACATCCACCCATTCCCACACACATAAATCTTGTCCACCTAGGTCTATTTTCCAGTAGTTCCTCATCTGAAGTCACTTTCGTGAAGTGACTGTGAAGGCACAGAAGGCACAAACCACAAAGGAAACAAAAGGACATTAAAGTAAAACCTTCTGGGCAGTAACCTCCCATAAACAAAGCAGAAAGACTCAGACTGGGGACAGATGTGTCTTTAGGAAATGGGATTAAGATAGATCAATAAGCCAATAAGAAAGGATCATTTACAAGATGAATGCTCAAAGAATAGGAGTAGGCAATTCACAGAAGAGGAAAGACAAGTGGCCAATAAGCATAGGAAAAGATGAAATGATTTTCATTCCCTTATACATCTTATCACTTTCCTCTGTCTATATGGCCCTTCGCTGGCTGGTAGAAATGAGGAATTTGCCAATTCCCTCCGAACCTACTTTGTGGAAAGGAGTCACTATTAGATGTGACTCTCTTGGAAAATGTCTTCTCTTTAGAATGACTTGTAAGCCACTGTTTTGTAGTTATGAAAGGTGAGTGGAGCGGGGGGCAGCTCCCTGGGGCTATCTCCAGTCCTAAATACAAAATCTTGCTGCGTTCTTGGGACCACATTTGTGTTGGGTGGTCTGACCACTGAGAGGCCCTTCTCTCCACTCAGAACCACAGCCGGCAATCCACGCTCAGTTACCAGCAAGTAGCCCCCTGCCTTCTGCTCTGCTTCCTTCCATCTCCGAGACTTTGCTGAGTCTGCGAGAAGCACAGGACGGAAGGAACTGACCTGGTGCTTAGACTGCAGCATCCTATCTTGCCTGGGAGTATTTTCTCTCAACATCCGAGAAAACATGGAACTGAATCATCTGGTTGGAGTTTTACAAAAATGTGATTGCAGATTTCTTGTGATTTCATTCTGCTTTGGTGTCAAAATTCATCCAACGATGTGCCAAAAAAACGTGTGTGAAATCACATTCAGATTTAAACACTTCAAGAGGAAGTTATTTTTGCCACAGCAGGGAAGAAAACAGAAAGTGATGACTGGCAGAGAGGCCAAGGCAGGGGCTGAGGAAGGAGGTGGGGTGTCTGAGCAGTTGGGGCGTGGACACGCTCACATGCCCAGTCCTGCCAGGCTGGCCTGGGGATCGCGTTGTGGTTCCCTCTTAGCAGGTCGAGTGAGGAGTTCTGTGTGCCAGACCTGCTCGGAGGAGAAGGGTGTTGACATAACCGCTGGGTGCGATGCCCGCTTCGGCAGTGCGGCGTTAACACTGGTTACTCCTGAAAATGTGTTGTGTGCTCTCCGGAGTGGTCCATAGAAACCACTCTCTGAGAGCTGCGTAGGACACGGATGTGAAAATGGAGGAAAGGGTTCTGGAAAGCTGCATAACTATCAGGTTGTTGGAAAAGTCATGAGGCATTTTTGCAACGAAACACATAGAAAAAATACATCATGACTTTTCCAACAACCCAATATAAAAACCAAATGGCGCAGCGTCTTTATTTTGCTTTAGCAGATGACAGGATGGAGGCTGTAGTCTTTTCTTTGCTGGTGCTTTTCCCCCCACTCCAAAGCCTGTTCTTGCGTGCTTGCCCAGCAGAGACCCAAGGCCTTACGGAGTCGGCAGTGGTTGTGGTTATGTCCTTCTCATCCTTCTGTGAGATGAAGCAGTTCCTAGAAATTAAAGGGAGCAAGAAGGAAGTATTTCTTAACACCTATAACCTCTATCTTTTTATTGTCCTTTTCACCTGGGCTAAAGATCTCTAGAGCTACCATTTAGTGATGATATTTTGAGTCTCATTGTTTTGTAGCTTGATGGTGAACTTTTCAAATGCATTTGGATGATACTTTTTTCAAGTCTTCTTAATGTTTCTTAATGGTGGGGAGAGGTCCGTAGATTCTAGTGCTTGTGTCTTGAAATGCCGATAGTTACAATGGTGTCACTCTATTTCTGACCTGCACTCTGGCTTAGACAATGGATGTATGGGCATGTTGTTAGGTGTGCTCCCTAGCTTGGTAGGGAAAACATTCTGGAACATTTTTTGATTTCCAGAAGGGCTTTTATCTTTGTGTTTCATTTCTTTTATGGCATAATGCATTGCTGTTCCAAAATACAGCCCCCTTTACGCCAGATTTTTCCTGGCCACCTTGTCGGAATGATAGGCGACTTTTTGTTAATTTCAGAGTAAGTCTTGCCCACAAGGCCTACACTTCATTGAAGTTTCACATCAATGAGACTCACAGAATCAGAAAACATATGTTTTCCTATTGCTTTCATATGCCTACCCTCCTTCATATGTGGCTTGGCAGTCATCCTCTCTTATCATCTCTTGCATCAGGTTCATTCCTTCAACAAATGTTAAATGTTCTTCAAAGCTGGTTATGTGCTGGGTGCTAGAGATAGCATGACTTAATCTATAATTTTTTATTTGGTTGTGACTTATAACACTTTAGCTTGTAGCTTCTCTATACCAGCTTATCTCAGTGCATTCAGGTCACCTGGGGATTTGTTAAACTGCAGATTCCAGTGCAGTAGGTTTGAGATGAGTAGGGCCTGTGATGCTGTAGTTCCAACAAGCTCCCAGGTGTTACCAGTGTCCCCTGGAGGACCACACTCTGAGTAGCAAGGATCTACACTGTAGCATTTCTGGGAAGTAATACTTGTAAACGGACAAGTCAGTCAGGGTTTAGCCTACTGCTAAAGTTCTGTGCTATTAAACATTTTATACATTTATTTTTAATTGAATTTTCATTCACCTATTTGTTTGAATTTAAGAACATTAGATTTTTCTTAAGTGAGAATCACAGAGTTGCCTGATTCAAGTTTAAAAATGCTTATTTATTATTATTATTATTATTATTATTATTATTAATTTCCTCAGTCCACAGTATTGAAATGCAGGCTGTTTGTAAATTTGTGAACATATATATTTTGATCTAATGTCAAGCTCATTAGTAAGCGCAGGAAGTAAAACAATTGGTTTTGGGTGTGAAGTTTCTTCAAATAGTTACTGCAGATTCTTGCACTGTTTTAAATTTTGATGTTGAAGCATAGTATCAAAATTCATTGCCAAGTGTCCCTATTATCCAAATACTCCAGGTAAAGATTTTTTTTTTTATGGTCAGAGCAAATAATTGGATGCACATAGAGCAAATAATTAAAATGACTCGGTGTAATGCTTTAAAAACACAATTTTAAGAAATAATGAAAACCATTAATGCATGCTCATTAAAGAAGGCTTGGACAATAGAGAAAAGCACAAAGAAGAAAGTAAAAAGCATGTCAATTCCCTCACAACTGCTTTGTTTTGGTTACATGCTTTTCCCCTCCATTCTGCAGTATTACAAATGTCACTCCATGTCTTCACATGTTTTTCTACATTGGTTTTCTTGGTGGCATAGTATCTTGTGAAAGTATAATCATTCCTTTAGCAAGGTCTTTTTTTTTTTCTTTTTGGGGGCAGTGTCACTGACCCTCATATGTGGGACCCGAACCGGGGCCGCTGGCTTCCCAAGCCAGCTCTTAACCACCGCGCCACTCGGCCGGCCCTAGCAAGGTCATTTTGATATTAGGTCATTTACAGTTTTTTATGATTCTACCTAAAACTGTGATGAACAATTGTTAAATTATTGCATACTTCCCTACTTCCCTGGGATAAATTCCTGGACTTGGAATGTTTGGGTTAAAGTGTGTACCCATCTTTAAATTGCTTTTAGAACTAATTGCCATATGTTTTGGTGTATTTCACCTGCAGTCTATAATCTGTTTTGTTCATACCCTAATAAGCACTGGATATAATCTTATAAAACTCTTTCCCCACCCATTCGATTGATGAAAAATGATATTTGTATGTTCTAATTTGCATTTATTTGCATATTATTGAAATTGAGCAATTTGACTATGTTTTTATAAGACGTCTTTTTTTAAAATTGGAATTATAGCTTTGCCCTTTCCCTTTTTTCCTCTATAAATGTGTTCTTACTCTTATCAACCGTAACAATTTTTTAGAGATGAAGAGTATTAGCTCTTTATTTTATGTACAAATAATAATCTCCTGTTTTTTTTATTGCCCTTTAATTTTTTTAATGATTATCTTTTATTTTTCTGTGCATTAATTAACTTGTTTTTATTTATTATTTTTTCTTTGCTTTTATGCTTAGAAAGGTCTTTATACTGACATCAAATACGTAATCTCTATATTTTCTTACAGTTCCTTTGCCGTTTTGCTTTTTCATTTACTTTTAAAATCCTTTTAACATCAATTTTGGTGTCAATTAACTCAGTGATTTTGCAAGTCTAGCTGGAGATGAAGTTCTCATACTTGAATAATATCATTTTTAGATCAGTAAATTCATTTTTTTCAAACATCACAATGAATTGATTTGAGCTTAACTCTTTTTAGAGGATTTGAAACCTCTGTTTACCATTTAATCCTAAACTTTCAAGGGTCAGAGGACTTCTGAAGCCATCTGGTACCTCTCCATAGTACAGTCATTCCGTGGTATTCTCCAGGGATTGGCTCCAAGAACCCCTCTTCCCCGCCCCCCCCTGCAAAAAAAAACAACACAAAAAACAAAAAAAAAAAAACCCCAAGATCCTCGGATGCTCAAGTCCTTTTGTCAGCCCTCTGTATCTGCGGGTTCTGCATCCACAGATATGGAGGGCTGACTATACTACAACTAGGAGCTGGGCCTGGGCCTCGCCTCCTTTTTCTGCCTCTCCCAGCTGTGCCTATCAGCACAGGTCCCCCAGATCCCAGCTTGCTGCCATTGTGCCCGGAGAAACCGTTGTGTGTGTCAGTGCATTGTGAGGTTGCTCACACAGTGTCCTGGCAGACATGACCACTCTCCTTGCTCACCCTGCCGGACTTGCCCAAATACAAGACTGGGCACATTAAGGTCTCAGCCTACTGGGTCCCGAGCACAAAATGAGCCCACTTCTTACCACATGCACCCTTTTCAGTTTGGCTAGAAACCTTAGCTGAGAGTGATGGGTGACCTCCTTAAGGAAAGCCTGTCTCTACCAGCCCTCAGTGCTTTGCAGCATCTCAGTAATGGGGACAGCATTCATTTAACACTAATTTTTTATAAGCGCCTAGATGATGATGATAAGGTGTGTGGTTCCTGTGGGTTGTTATTCTTTTTAATGTTTATGAAATTTAAGGGACCACAATTTGAAAGCATGGACATTTAAAGGCCAACCATATGGTCTAGTAGGACTACATTTTCTTTTAGGAAATCACACTTTTTTTGTTTGTTTGTTTTTTGTTTATCTGTGGATTTGCCTTTAACAGGATGTTTAATATTACAAGAAGCAGTGTAGTATAACAGAGCACTGGGCTGCAAATCAGAAGTCCTCTGTTTGAATCCTGGCATTGCCACACTGCAGCTGTGTGACCTTGGGTAATTCATTAACCTCTCTGAGTCTCTTAGGAACTTTAGAGAGACTCTTTCAGTTCTAGAACAACAACCACCAGATTATAAAGAAAATGCTATTTGGTACTGTGCTGCCCGGTATACTGTGAAAAATTTATATTTATAGTATCTGCTAATAAATGTCTTCATTTTAATTATCTACACAGAAGCCTAACTAGAGCGGGTGGCATTCCAAAGTGTAGGAGCCACTTACTGCAGTGTGTGTGTTGTGTCAACAAACACTTACTGCAGTGTGTGTGTTGTGTCAACAAACAAAGAAACAAACAAACAAGTCCATCAAAACCCTGCCTCTAGGCATTCACAAACAGTGGTTATTTGTTGTGTAAATTCCTTCCCCTTCTGTCACTTATATAGTTTTTTTCTTTATTTATTTTTAAAATTACTTTTATTTTTCAGTTACAATTGACATTCAATATTATTTTATATTACTTTCGCATGTATAGCATAGTTAGAAATTTATATAATTTATGAAGTGATCCACCAATTAGTCTAGTACCCACCTGGCACTATATAGTTATTACAATATTATGTACAATATTATGTACAGTTGTCTATTGATGGGCATTTAGGTTGCTTTCGTAGCTTGTCTATTGTAAATAGTACTTCAGTGAACACAGGGGAGCATATATATTTTCGAATTAGTGTTTTGGATTTCTTTGGATAAATACCCAGAAGTGGAATTCCTGGGTCATAAGGTAGTTCTATTTTTAAATTTTTGAGGAACCTCCATACTGTTATCCATAGTGGCTGCACCAATCTGCAGTCCCACCTACAGTGCACCAGGGTTCTCTCTTCTCCAGTCCTCGCCAGCACTTGTTTGTTGATTTGTTGATGATAGGCATTCTGCCTGGAGTGAGGTGGTATCTCATTGTGGTTTTTATTTGCATTTCTCTGATGATTAATGATGTTGAGCATCTTTTCATGTCTGTTAGCTATCTGTATGTCATTTTTGGAGAACTGCCTATTTAGGTCCTGTGCTCATTTTTAATTGGATTTTTTATTTTTTTATATAATTATAAAATTGAGTTGAGATTTATATAATTATAAAATAATTATATAGTTGAGTTGTGTGAGTTCTTTATCAATTTTGGGATATTAATCCCTTATCAGATGTATCATTGGCATATGTCTTCTCCCATTCTGTAGGTTGTCTTCGCATTTTGTTGTTGATTTCCTTTGCTGTGCAAAAACATTTCAGTGTGATATAGTTCCATTTGTTTATTTTTTCTTTTGTTTCCCTTGCCCAATGAGATATATCAGAAAAAATATTACTAAGAGCAACATCAGAGAGCTTACTGCCTATGTTTCCTTCTAGGATTTTTATGGTTTCGGGCCTTACATTTAAGTCTTTAATTCATTTTGAGTTTATTCTTGTATACGGCGTAAGAAGGTGGTCCAGTTTCATTTTTTTGTATGTATCTGTCCATTTCTCTGAATACCATTTATTGAATAGACTGTCTTTACCCCACTGTATATTCTTGCCACCTTTGTCATAGATTAAATGACCATATAGCTTTGGGTTTATTTCTGGGTTCTGTTCCATTGATCTATGTGTCTGTTTCTATATCAATATCATGCATTTTGATTGCTATAGACTTGTTGTATAGTTTGATATCAGGTAGTGTGATATCTCCAGCTTTGTTCTTCTTTCTTAGGATTGCTGTGGCTATTTGGGTTTTTTTTATGGTTCCGTATAAATTTTAGGATTATTTGGTCTATAATAGTTCT
Organism: Aselliscus stoliczkanus; assembly: GCA_033961575.1. Lineage (NCBI taxonomy): Eukaryota > Metazoa > Chordata > Mammalia > Chiroptera > Hipposideridae > Aselliscus > Aselliscus stoliczkanus. The sequence goes on from CM066733.1 coordinate 143,333,217, forward strand.
GTAAAAAAATGCCACTGGTATTTTGATAGGAATTTTATTGAATTCATAGATTACTTTGGGTAGTATGGACATTTTAATGATGTTAATTCTTCCTATCCATGAGCTTCCATTTATTTTTATCTTCCTTAATTTCCATTTATTTTTATCTTCCTTAATTTCTTTCTTTAATGTGTTATAATTTTCCAAGTACAAGTCTCTTACCTCTTTGGTTAAATTTATTCCTAGGTTCGTTTGTTTTTTTTGATACAATAGTAAATGGGATTGTTTTCTTAATTTCTCTTTCTGATAATTCATTATTGATATATAGAAATAGAACCAATTTCTGAATATTAATTTTGTATCCTGTTACTTTACTTAATTAATTGATCAGCTTTAATAGTTTTTTGATGGAATATTTAGGGTTCTGTCTATATAGCATCATGTCATCTGCAAATAATGACAGTTTTACTTCTTCCTTTCCAATTTGGATGACTTTTATTTCTTTTTCTTACCTGATTGCTGTCGCTAGGACTTCCAATACTGTGTTGAATAAAACTGGTGAAAGTGGACATCCTTATCTTCTTCGTGATTTTAAGGAAAATGCTTTGAGCATTTTTCCCATTGAGTATGATGTTATCTGTGGGTTTGTCATATATTGTCTTTATTACATTGAGTTATGTTCTCTCTATTCTGACTTTGCTGAGAGTTTTTATCATAAATATATGCTGGATTTTGTCAAACACTTTTTCTGCTGATTGATATGATCAGTCTATTGATATGATCATATGATTTTTTATCTTTCATTTTATTTAGGTGGTGTATCAATTAATTGTTTTGTGGATATTGAATCAAACTTGCATCCTAAGAATAAATCCCACTTAATCATGGTGTACAATCTTTTTAGTTTATTGCTGAATTCAGTTTGCTAATATTTTGTTGAGGACTTATTGATTTTTGTAGGAAGAACCTCCCATGATAATGTAAATTAAGTTTCAGTCTATTAGATATTTTTATTCCTTCCTTATTCTCCTAAAGGACTAAAGATTCTGTGTGTGTCCTAAGACCTTTCACTGCTTCACTTTAAGTTGTGACAAATAGTTTAATGATTAAAACTTTTAAAGTATTTACCCTGTGCTCATTTGGTAAGATTTTAATTTTTAAATATTTTTTCAAAATTGAGTGTGCTGAACACATAAAGCTTCTTGTAAGAGTTGCTAATCTAGTCTCTAATAAAGATGTATAAACTCATTATTTTCATGCATATATTTGTGGTAACAAAAATTCATCCACATGCCTTGCGGAGCACAGGGGAGAGAGAAAATTAGAACAAGAGGGCTTTCTGAAGAGGTGACACTTGAGATGGGTGTCAAAGCATAAATAAAAGTTTCCTGGGCAGAGCTGTGGGGAAAAGTCATTGCAAACAGAATGAACAGTACTTGTAAAGGCAAGGCATTGGGGCAAAGGGTGGCACCTTCAGGTACATGAGGCAGTACAGGGTGGCTGGTAAGAGACTGTGGGACGAGGATGGGAAGTGGGTGGGGGAGTTGCTGCAAGGTGGGCTCCTAATATGAAAGGGTCGATCGGGAAGGAACTTGTTTGCAATGGGGAAACCACTGAACATTTTTAGACCACAGAGTGATAGCAGATTTGCCATTCTTGAAGATAACTGTGGAAACAGAAAGCCATGGAAGAGCAGGTGTCCGAAACGGTCTTCAGATTTGGATAGCAAGTTCATAAAGTATTGGCCGAGGTGTTATTACGTTTGCTTCTCTCCTCTCCTGCATGGTGGGTGTTCAGCTCACTTTTCACATGAGGAACCTGAGTCCAGAGATGTTTGAAGGGCCCTGAGTTGCTCAGCCGGCAGACTGGGGAGAGGAGGAATTCTGTATCCCGTCCAGGCCTTCTCAGGCCCAAGTGGCCTTTTCCTTTTCACCCCAGGCCATACGAAAACATATTTCCACAGAATTCTTGAAGTATTTTTCTAACTCTTTTTACCAAGAACTCTCTAAGTAGTTTCATCTTGATAAAGAAGGTTTGACAAGAAAATCAACTTAACTCTTATCCTGAAGGTGTTTATTTAGTATAATGTAGTCATGTCAGTTCGCCTCCTTGCTGACATTTTCCTGTTATGATAACATTCTACAAGTTGATGGTTTACTTTCTCTGATTAACTAAAATGGGGGGGAGGGAGGAAATCCCCACTGCATTATTATTAGGATAGGATATAACATATCTTGAATTGATGATTCATTTGTTTCGGTAAGTTTGATCATGCCATTTTGTAATAGATTAAGTTGGCACTTAGGGTGTAATTTCTTGTTGTTTTGAAAGTGACTGTTCACTGAGGATGACAGGTTTGTTTTCTCTGTAGTTTTATGGAAGATTCTTTAGAAGTGCCTCCACTTGTATCTTACCTAAGTCCCATATGCTGGGGCTGTGGATCTTGTATTCTGAGTGTAGCTTTTCCAAAAGCAATTCAGCTTCCCCATCCCCTGCTGGAAGACATCCACCCCTCCCTCTGATGCCACCTGCTCTGGGAGATTTAAAGTGAAATGGTCTAATCATTTTGTTTTGGTTTTGTTTTATTTTTAACCAGCAACAGGTTTCTAAATCTCAGATTTTGTTAAAACACAATGCGGGGAGAAGGGACTCAGTCACAAACAATTGAACTGTGCTAAGATTGTCGTGGATGGGTTGGTTGTCTATTTGACCAGCTGAGTTTCAGGGTATCTTTTTAGAGAAGAGATGAAGGGAAAAAACACTCAGGTGGATGCTCCACCCTGAGCGAGCCTGTCTGAACTTGCCCAGGGTCTGGCCTTTATTGGATTCTACATGTTTATTAAAGTAATTATAACATATACCCAGAGTGAGAGAGTTTTCGTAGCTATGCGTTAAACATATATCTGAATTTTTTGCAGGTCAAGGCAAAAGGGAACAAAAAGTGTCATGTCATCATTATCTAATATAAGAAGCATACCTGTTTATTGGAAAAGAACAGCCTGTCTTTTTCTACCTCCAAATTATAGAAGTTTATTTGAGCTTAGAGTATGACAAAGAACAGTGTCTTCTGCAGTTTTTTTTTCCACCCTCTCCCCACCCCCCACCCCCGGCCCCAAGAATGACATGTTTTCGTGAGGCTGGGCCATACATTGGCCCTTTATAAAAGTGAAAGGCATATTATTAAGTCACAGCTCAGCGGTGGCATTTTCCTGGAAGCTGAGCTGTTAGTTTGGATGTCTTGCCTTTCAGCGGGTTTATGTGTTCAAAAAAACGGGTAGTGAGCATAGCCCTGATTGTTTCTCTCAAGTATCAGTTTCTTCAGCTTTATTTTTTGGCAGGAACAGGAAAGCAGTCAGTTGAGTGATATTAAGTGCCGAGGTGTAGAAATTCAGTGCGGCTGAGTGAGCTTGCCCTTTGCGGATGGTGGATAACTAAGTAGCAGCAGTGATGTTTGGTTTGTTCACCTTCCCAGGTTGGGCAGGCCGCTTGGGGGTCTGCTGGGCCAGGTGGAGGCCCCGGCTTGGATGAGGTCCTCCTGGGTCTCGGCATGTTATCTGATCAGCAAGACGTGGGCTTTGGCAGCCCAGCTCGGGCCAGAATCTTGCTCAGAGGGAGAAATTCTGAATAAACATAATGTGAATGCCTTAACAGCCGACCTCTTACAAGACTTTCATCAAAAAGCATCTAACATGCTTTCACTGTTAGTGAGAGAATAGAATTCATTTTACTGGCTTTTCTTCAACAGCTTATGAAATGATTATTTTATTATTGACCCCTTTTCCAATTCAGCAAACTTTCGTTAGTCTTGCCGTATTTGGGGCTCTCTTGGGTATATGACCTTGCAAACATATTTGAGGAACTTTAAAAACGAACTTTAAAATAGAAAATAAAGTCTATTATGAGATCAGTTATAAAGTAGGTTATAATGTGGGACTTAAATTTTTTCCCACATCTTTTAAATTCACCTAAATTTATATGAATTAGGAAATGGCCAATTTTTTTTCCATGTTTGGAATAAGATGACATGCATAAATTAAGAATCTAATTTATTTTTCAAGTGTAAATGAGGTAAATGGAAACGCGAGAAGACTGTCGCTCTCGCTCTTTCTTTCTCCCGCATATGCATATTTTTAGTACACTGGGAGTGGTACATATTCAAGTCCTTTCCATCTGGTGACAGTTTGTTTATTTTTTATTTTTATAGTACATCCATATTTTTCTATTGTTACCTTTTGAAAGGGACAATGTAAGGGACAGATTTAAGAGTAAATTTGTGAAATCGCATCAATGCCAGGTGTCGGGTTCTGTGGCATCTCAGAATCGCGCTTTATGTACCTTTGGGCACTGTGCACACAAAGACTTTCCAGGGGGAATTGAACCGGGATTGTTGGAGAGAATCAAATTCTCAGTCAACCGCCCAGTTAGTCCTTTCTAAAACTGATCTCCCTGAGAACTTGTCATGCCGGCTCCCCTTTGCCACCAGCTCTCCCTTCCCACACTTTGCAGAGTTTTACCTGAATCTTACCCTGCTGGTGTCAAACACCTCCAGGTGCTCAAGGAAGAATTCGACAGGCTGGTGTTGAGGAAGTCCTGAAAGTAACAAAGCTTTTAGCAAGTCAGGTAGTTGCAGTTCTTTGCTTTCAACTCAAAGTGAAGGAGTTCAAGTTATCAAGTGATTCAAGGAAACAAGTTATTTCTTCAGGGAGATGGTCAATAGATCACTACAGGATTTAGAAAGACGTGAAAAACGTGAGCGACATTGCAATAACATAACTGCTCCGATTCCCATCTACTAATTTAGGTGAACAAGGTTTCACAGCATCCATATTGTTTAAAATGAAAAGTAAGAATAAAACCAAAATAAGTAAAATTCAGTTATACATATGTTAAGTAGTTAAACAACACAGCTCTGTTCATCTCAGTAATCAATGCATTTTCAATCATTTACTTTTGCTTTTTACTAATTATTTGTGAAATTTGTAAAATCTTTGTTGTTTGATCACTTATGAACCAATGTTAATCTTAATAATAATTCAATTCAAAACATATTTTTTAAACTCTAGGGGCCGGCCGAGTGGCACGGTGGTTAAGCGCTGGCTTGGGAAGCCAGTGGCCCCGGTTCAGTCCCACATGTGAGGGCCAGTGACACTGCCCTCAAAAAAAACCAAAAAAACAAAACCAAAAAAAAAACTCTTAGAGCATTCTGTATGGTCACAGGAAAAATTTAAAAATGCATTTAAATTTACACATTTTTGTTGTACAAAATGGAATAGAGTGATCAGCATGTTCTCAAACATACAAAAATATATTTTGTTAAAACAAGAGTCTGTAGGGGAAACAGACTGAAAATACTGAAGTTACTGGGAAAAATGAATAAATGGAAGAAAAGCCTGTTAATTCCTGCCTCCACCCCTTCCTTCCTTCATAATGTACTCACCTCTAAGAAGGATTTTCCCATACTGAGGAGGTCTTAAATATACCTGTCTTATCCACCTTCTCCTGCTCTCCTCCTACCTGAGGTAACTGGTGTTCCCAATCTTGTATTTACTGCAAGCTTTTGTGAGGCCTTAAATATTCTACATAATTGAAAGCTTTCTTTAGGAAAAAGAATAAATAATTATGAGTTAAAAATGCCCAGCCAGTGCAATGTCACCCAGTCTGAGAGGGTGTAGGAGGAAGGAGAAGTTAGAGTGGAAAGAGACAGTGGTCTTAACTAATTGCAGTTAAATAGCTTACCTTTGCAGATTTTATAAAAACTAAGTGCTTGCATCATTAGTAAGTTTATTTGTGTAAGGGCTCCTGAGGTTTAAGCTTCAGTAATTTCACTGTGAAATCTACCTCTGTGTGTGTGTGGGTGTGGGTGTGGGTGTGTATAATGTACACACCACCCACACCCCCACACATCCCATATACACGTGGGTCCCAACTTTAGTTGATTTTAATTTTCTATGAAACAAGTTTTTCTATTCACAATGGCAGGTATCATATCCCTTTGTGTGTGTGTGTGTGAGTGTGTGTGTGTGTGTGTGTGTGTGTCTATGTGTGTGTGTGTGTATTCTGTTGGATATGTGTATAAAAATGATGTATTTGTTTTATTTTAAAATGTTGGTATATATCTTGTTGGAAATTACACCCCTTGCAGTTTTTTTAAACATATGATGAAAAATTCTGGAGGTTAACTTAAAATGTGCTAGGACATGTAAGTTCCTCAAAATTCTTATGAGTTTATGTGAGCACAAAGGTTTGACGACCATGATGGCATAGAATGGTCCTTGCTGTTCTCACACTTGAAATTCTGTTGAGAGAGCACATAGTGGACCCTCATGGGTGGAAATGAATCCCACGGTGTGCACAGAGGTTTCTGAATGGAGGACACTCTCCTGGTCATCAGTGCCTATTACCAAGTCTTGGCACCTGAGAGCATGGCTGCACACTGAGAAATGTCATTGCAAGGGAGGCGTGGAAAGCCAGTTTCTTCCATGCATCTTCCCCCGCATCTCCTTACTGTTTCTATGCTCCCCTTCACTCCCCAAGCTGTCATTGTTCTGAGTTACACCCTTGATTAAGCACAAAAAAATTAAATGTGCAAGTTTCTATCTGCAAGGCTGTTTGATCTCATTTGGAGCATTTTAATGCTGAACCCTTCCAAACTTGCATTCTCATCTCTTCATTTAGCAAATAGAAAGTAATTTGGTTGCCAGTTTCTTAGAGGCAGCAGGGATTATAAATAGCACGTCATTTCTTTGTTCATTGTCACAGTAAAAATCATGTTCCATTTTAGTGGTGGTGGCAAGCAGGCAGATTTTAACTTGATCCTACCAGCATTTATTGGATGGTATTTCACTGTGCCGTGCACCTTATTTCAATTATGTTTGTAAATTCTTTGATGACAAGGCAGGGACTTATGCCTCACACATCTTTTTTGATTCGTCACAGCATCTGGTGCCATATTAGTACTTAACAGAGAAAATGTAATCCAGATAGATTTAAATAGCAGTGTTGTTGAATTGAAAGTGTATTGGGGTATTCATTTATGGAAAAAATATTTCTTGAACACCTACTGTGTGCCAGGGGGCTTCAAGAGTCTTCTAGTCTAGTGAAGAAAATTCTAAGGTTAATCGATTGCCTACTCTGGGCTGTCATTATGTCATTTATTTTATTTGATCGTTACAGAATCCTAAGTTATTAGTACTCCAATTTGCTGATGGACAAGCTGAGGCTCAGAGATGTTAACTAATTTGCTGGGTAAGTGGAAATGTAGGATTTGAACCAAGGCAATATCACTCCAGACCACTCGCCGCTTCATTGTCAGTCCTTGGCAGTGGAGGTAGTTGGCCATAATTTTAACCTTATTGGAAAAGAATCCCAAATGTGGGAGCTATTTTTTTATGATGTCACAATTAATTATCTCAGCTTGATAAAAAATGAATTTTATACTTGGAGTGCTCAGAGAACACTCTAATTGTCTTTTTTTTTTTAACCTGGAGGAACTCTGAGCTGAAAACCTTCTTATTTATACTTTATTTTTCTCATGTTTTCAAGGACATGTGAATTTCAGAAAACGGTTCTTGTTTCTTTTGGCTGAATTATAGGGCAACTTTACTTCCTATCAAAGAAACAGACAAAAAATGACAGATTATCTTTAAACCCCAACAGGATGCTATTCTGGGCTCGAGCAGTTATGACATTTACATGCTTTTTGGTTCTCATTCAGGCATTTAGTGAACTTTCTTCCATAGTTTTAAAGTATATGACCGTTAGCTTACATTTTCCAACGTGTTCAATGCTTTTCTCAGCAAAAGTGTTTGTGGCAGATTTTTGAGGATGGGAATGTGGTCACTGACGTAACTGAGAATCACAGGGACTTGGAAATAGAGCTGTTTTATTGTGGTGACCAGTTTGGTGCAGAATCATCTAATTCTTCCCTGCACGTGGTTAGTTTTAAAGTGAACCTTAAAGTTGAACGCAATACAGCAGTTGGAGCTGAGCATTTGGAAAAGAAGTGAAGGGACATACTTGTAATCAAAGGTTGTGTAAAACCTTAGTTATCTGCAAGGCCAACTCCACATAACGAAGTTTTCTAGAAAGTGAAGGTTTGCACCTTTAACCATCATACTCGCCGTTTTCTGTAACTATTTTGTTGGCAATCTCTCTAAAACAATATTACACATTTGTTTCTTCTCAAATGGAACTGCTATGCATTGTTTGGTTTTTTTGAATGTCTCCCAGTCCTTGCTAAGGCATCGTGGGGGGAATGGCGCCTGTGACTCAGCTGTGTTTCCTGGTGTGTCAAGGCGGGTGAGGCTTGCTGGCCTCGCCATACCTACCCTGGGTCTGCTTTGCATTACGAATTCGGGTCTGCCTTTGTAGTTTTGCTCTCTGCTGTCTTTCCACTGGTGCTTTCCCCTGCTCTCAGGTGGCTGGCAGTCACAGCTCTCTACCGGCTGCTAACTTACTTGCTGCTTCTAATAGGCAGTGAATTTAGACAACAAGTAACAGAACTCGTAGGAGTTGTCTGTAAAATGAGGGGTACTGGCTCTCCATGGAACTCTAAATGCACACTTGATGTTTTCCTCCCCGAAGACATGAACCATGGCTGCTTTTGCTGTCATTTTATCCTCCGCACACACAGTGCCCAGCTCACCCAGCAGCCCTTAATGACCACTGTATTTAATGAATAAATGAACAGCATTCATGATCTTTATCTCTGAAACTTGGCTAAGAGCTCATCAGAAGCCTTTTTGTTCGTTTGTTTAGCTCCTATTTTCAGCTGTGTTTGAGATGCCTGGGCTTGACGGATAACTCCAAATAAGTAAATAAGATTTGATTGAATTATGCAATTTTGAGAGGTTTTTCTTGGATAATACCAAATCAAACCCCAAGCTAAACAAACAATCCTTCTTTTTTTCTAAAGTGGAGCTCAGTATGAATGTTTTAAATTGACTTTCTCATATTTACATAGCAACAAAATTAAAATATCAAAATAAAAATTAAAACAATTTGCTTTAATTTAATTTTTAGGTTAGAAAGATAGTAGGAGATGGGTCTCTGGAGTAGATAGGGCTGGTCTCCTTCACTGTATCCTTACAGTTCCTAGAGTCCAGAATTCCAGTTGCAGTCTTTTTTTATTTTTTAGGTCACTCTTTCAGGGTTGTTAGCTTCTTTATTTGCTCACTTAAACAATAATTTCAGATGCACAGGTAAGGAGTTTTGCCTATTAGAGATACTTTTTGTCTTATTTTCTTACATCAGGTGATTCGACTCAATGATTTAAAGTCCTGAGGATCCACGGCCCTTGTGGACACGGCCTTGGTACTAGTGAATTATACAAGGGTTCTTTTCTCAAGGGGGATGCGGGTACCATGGCTTGGTGAACAGAGCATCACCTTTCTTTCATCCCTGCCCCTCCTCCCAGGCACCTCAGGCTGGGAACACTGGTGTGGGCAGCAGTCCTGCCAGGATCCTAATGTCATGTGGGGTCCTGCCGAAGGGTCATCGTAGGGTCATGGGTCTGAGTTCTGAGCTTTCAGAGTCCATCCAGCACACGTGTGGTCTACAGGCACATAAGACATCATCACTGACATTGGGTTGACCTAGGGGCCAAAACCCAGGGCCTTCGGGCAACTTGCCCAAGCCAGAACATGGTGGCATGGGGCATGGAGCCAGCGCTCTGGTCTGCTCTGCATTTTCCAAGGCTTGTCCACTCCATCCTGTCCAGAAAGCCTATCCCCGACTCTCTTTTCTCTAGCCTCTGTCCCCTTGGTGGTGGGCACAGCAGGCCAGCCCCTCTGCCCTGTTCTGTAAGGCCCTGCCCCAGCCCCATGAGCCGTGGCGCACAGCTGTGGCTGTCCTTACCAACTGTGGTGCCCATGGGGGACTTCTCTTTCTTCTAAATGACTAAGCTTGTACTTCACCAAACAATGTTCTTTGTGGAACTTTTTTTTTTTTTTTTTCAACCAGAAAGTGCTACAGAAAACCTCCTGGAAAATTCCTCATTACTTCAGAAATGTCACTGTACTTCAATTGACTCAGCATTTTTTTTTTTTGTCTAATTTTTAAGTATAGATTTCAGACACTCTCCATTTCATTGAGGAAATGCATAAAGACACGAGAGGAAGCGTTATATAATGCTAAAATATCATCACAACTCTCTCTAAAGAATACTTTTAGAGATTTAGGGTGTTTTCAAGGATATCTTAACATTATTTCCTCCTCCATGTTCCTCACTGGATGTTTTTAAGGAAATCTCCAATTTTGTAGAGGAGATAGGATTGACGGACAGGAGGATTTAATTAATGGACACCAGTGAGAATGCTGACATTTGGAATAAAGAGGGGCTTGAGGGCTTCTGATTCTGGTCCTGCCTCTGTTTCTTCTACCATCACAGGGAAATAATAATTTCCAGACAGCCCACTCTGTGAGATGTTGTATAGACAAAATGGGATGCAAATAATATATGTGAAAGCACTTGGAAAATTCAAAAGTTAAAGGAGCTCTAGAAATGTAGGTATCTTCATTACTGGAAATATAGATATGGCTTTGAAATCAAAGAGGAGCTTTAGTCAAATAAGTTTAGGAAATAGTAGTTTATTCTCCCCTGGGAGATTTACAATACATTTTAACATATTAAAGGATCCCCTAAGTCCTACAGGAAAGATATCCTATATAATTCTGTTTAACTTAGTGTTTATCAAATATTTTTTCTCTCGTGTAAGGGAGGAAAAACTTTTCCTCTGTCCTCTTAGATTATGTCACCAGGACCTGTGAATTAAACCGCTCAACAGATAGATTAATAGGAGAAAAGGCATACATATTTTAATATATTTATATGCACAAGAGCTTTACAAAATAGAATTGAAAACTTAAAGAGGTGGTTAGACCTTCTATACCATCTTAACAAAGGGTGATAAATTATGCAGAAGTGACTACACAAAGGAAAATGGGATTTGGGCTTCTAGGGGGATAAATTGTGGGAAGGTAACTAGGAAATATATGGTAGATATTGGTTTAGTCAAGTTTGTTATGCGTACTCAAGTTACCTCTGGTGATAAGAGCTCAAGTTTGGTTTTTTTTAATTGAAGTTTATTGGAGTCACAATTGTTAGTAAAGTTACATAGGTTTCAGGTGTACAATTCTGTAATACATCATCTATATATCACATTGTATGCTCACCATCCAGTCAGTTCTCCTTGCATCATCATATACTTGATCCCTTTTACCCTCATCTACCACCTCCCTCCCCCCTTACCCTCTGCTTACCACTAACTATTGTGTGTCGATGAGGTTTTGTTTCTTCATTGGTGTGTCTTGTTCCTTTGTTGTTTTCAGTTTTATATCCCACATATCAGTGAAGGAGCTCAAGTTTTAATCAGCCTTGCAGAGAGTAATGTCCTCTTGGAGTCTGGTCCAAGTACAACTTTTCCTTAAAGAAACACAACTATTATTTCTAACAATTGTACCTTGTTTGGGCTTTTTTTTTTTGTTCTCACCACTACCAAATGGTACTGATATATTATATGTAGCATTTATATGTAATATCAGAGCTTCTTAGAGTTTTAGAACTGGAAAAGGGTTTAGAGATAGTCTTACCTGGCAATTCTCAATTCCCATCATGTTCTTAGCATGATGAAGAGGATATGCTTGGGAGTGGAAGCCTGGGGAACTTTGAAAAACTACACATTTCTTTCTAACCTTCTAGTTACTACTCATTCCACCATCATGGCAGTAGTGAAGTCTCTCTGCCCCGTGGGAATGTGTCATATGCCTATGGGGTTGGGGACAGAAACATATTACATTATAGCTCCAGTTCAACCCGTATTCTGCAGATGAAGACAATGAGGCTTCTAAGTTCAATAACTTTTTCAAAGTTACACAACTTGACCAAGAGCCGGGCTGCCAATGATCAAGCCACTGCTTTTTCTTTGTACAAGTTTTTTCCAAATGTCAGCGATTTCTGCACTAGTTCCATAATTCATGCCACATCATGTACCCCTGTCTACCATCAAAGACATCGTCATTTTAAATGTCAACTTTCATATGTAAATAACTCATAAAAGAAACTGTATATCACTATTCTATGTAGAAATATAAGAACCAGTTTCACTGCTATGAACTGAAAGGTAATGCTAAAAATGAATGCAATGAAAAGATACTTTAAATTTGAACTAAAGTTACCTGTTCAAGGTTCTCAGCCTGAAGTTTTCTCTCTGCTTAAAAAGAGTGATTACCCAGCTGTAGAAATGGTGAAGACATGCTAGCCCCAAACTATGCCTTCCGTTTTTATACAATCAAAAAGACTGAAAGAGAATTGTGAAGGAAATAACATTCTCCCTATGTAATTCTAGTTAAATGTTTGCTGACCCATCCATCATCTAAAATTCTTTCTAATTCTACCAGTGACTGATCTGTGCTCCATGCATTAGGCTCTGCTCCCCCAGATGGAGGGCTGTAGCAAGCAAATCATAGCTTGGTTTGAATCCAAGCTAGTTACAGGATCATGCACTTAGTTGCAAACAGAGTATGCCACTGGAAAGAAGAGCAAGTGAGAAGTACATATTTTGGCTGTTTATATTGTGTGTGCATTCACTGACACCATTGGAAAAACTCAAAGCACCGTACTTGCTACAGAGTAGAAGTCCAATCAATATTTGTTGGATGAATGAATGCAAAGTGACAGTGCTATACCAAGTCAAGTAGGATTAACAGACTGTGCTATACCAAGTCAAGTAGAATTAACAGCTGTGTTTTGTCCAAAGAAATCTTGAAATATCTTAGCAGTAGATGCGAAGCGTAGAAGACCCAATAACAGCTGAACGTGGCCATGAATATTTAACTTATCGTGAAGAGCACATATGCGTGTAAACGTTAAGAAGACTTAGACCATTAGCTTTTATAGTCTGTGTGGCACTTCCTCTTATACTGTCTTGGAGAGGCAGTGGTGCATTGTGAGGAGAATAGCAGAGAGGACCCAGATTTGAATCCTGATTTTACTACCTGATACCTTGATGATTTGGGGAGAACTATATAATCTTTTATAGGACTTCTCAGATCCAAAAATGGGGATTATTATAATGCCTACCTCAAAGGTTGTTGTGAGGATTAAATGAGGCAATGCATATGAAAATCACTGTTTGAATACTAAAGAACTATATTCATTAGTCTTTATTGAAATTAATACATACTATTAAGATGACCAGTAAACTGCCACTTATACGGAATGGAGAATATGGGATTCTGATTATTTGAATATTCTGGATATTGGAAGTAGAGTGTCATGCTAATCTAAAACAAAAGATTACAATAAAATATCCATACTATCAAAGTATACTGAACACAATTATTTAGATGAGAATTCCAGAACCACCACTCCACTAAGCCGGCCCGCCAGATATTTCTGTATATTTCATGGCCAGCACTTGAACACTGGAATCGTATTAAAGATGTAGAAAACTATAGGAAAAGGACAGACTCATTCTAGATGCCTCAAACCATACACTTAAAATAAAATAGTTTATAAAACACATGTTTACTTATTATTGATCCCTGGTTATAAAATAAATATATGAATTGAGGAGCTGACATGGGATAAGGGAAGTAAAATAAATAGTAATTGCTCTTTATGGGGTGGAATTTAACAAGAATGATTTTATTTTGCTCTGTTCAGACAAAAAATATTAGTCCAGTTTTTTTCATAGTAGAATACAACTGGAACCCAATCTTAAGACATTTTTGTTTAATACAAATTCTCCCCTCACAAATCTTGATAATTCGAGGAATGACAGTGCTATTTTTTAAAAAAAAATTGCAGTCAAACCCACTAATATTACATGGTAAATCTTTATAATTTCTTCCTATTAGGTAATTTTAAAAGTTTATCTTCCTGAATTTTGGTTAAGTTTTAAAAATAGATTGTATAAATATATATATATATATATATATAATTCGTGAATCAGGATAAATTTATTAGGTTTTACACAATATAGATATGAGTCACTTTGAGGGAGGGTTATATGAAAAGATCACTAAACTATATTAGAAGTTTCTTTTTAAAAACACCATTGTTATGCTGTTATTATTCATTTCATAAAGTTCTACTCATGTCCGCAAAATTGAATCATTCCCACAGATCCCTCATCATCTTCATGTAGTAATTACCTGACACGTCCAATCTGGATAACTATGATAAAAAATGTGATCCAAGATGCTGATTTATAATATGTCGTATAAGCACTTAAAAAAATGATAAAATTCTTGAATGATGCCAGGCATCTAGAATAAAGCTGTCAAGAGAGACTCAACTACTTTTGGCTGCAAGAGTCTTTGTTTAATTTTTAAAATCAATGCTTACTCCTTTATTAAAACTGTTCGGTAACTATTGCATCAACATCATGGTCTGTATTTTGTTTTTATTATTTTTTTTTAATTTTATTTTTACTTAAGGGCTCAGCTCTGACATTTGAAGGGAATGGTTGTGAATGCCAGTTAAGTTCAGGAAAATGCTGTGGTTAAGGGCTGGCCCATTTTCACAGGGAGCAATATTATTCCAGTCTTGTTTTGTGGTATTTATATTGTAAATAATATATCTAAAATCCATGTAACTACCTGTGTCTGCCAGCAAATGGTACCTACTAATGTTGTCTTAGATCCAGGCTCATAATGTTTAAATGCTGAAGGAAATATCTTGGGTTGTTGAAAGTTTTAATTAGGGTTCACTTTACTGCTAAGACACCAGAGTTTAAGCTACTAGATTCTTGGTAGAATAGTGTTTCCATGTTTCTTTTTCTTTCAAGGATGCTCAATTATTTCTTCACCTGCCCTTTAACAACCATTTGAGCTGAATGATCTAGAAATTTGCTCCTCAGCGTATGGTCTGCAAATCAACAGCATCAGCATCACCTGTGAACTTATTAGAAATGCAGACACTCAGGCCTACCCCAAATCTATTGAATTATTATAGAATCTGCATTTAATAGAATCTTCCATATGAAGACTACACTGTTTGAACATACATTTTTTTTTTTACAGCACAATATTAACATTATATAATGCATAGTTTCAGTCTTTCCCCCCCACCCCCCAATGCTGATAATGTGTAGAAAACATATTTTGGCTTAGTTCGAATATGGATTTTTCCCTTTAGAATTTGCAGCTTGACATTTTTAACAAATAATTTCCAGGGTGACTATCAATGAAGTGTTATTGACTCCAACAGCTGTGTGTGGGATCTTTTTTTCCAAGAGTAATGTTTCCTAGGAGCAGAAACACTACAAATGTACACTCTCTTTGTTGCTCCTTTATCAGTAGCAGCACCCAAAATAGCTCATCAGTATCTGAATAATAAAGAGATTTTATGTTTTCTTCATTAACAGGAGGCCCTTAGCAGGAGAGACGGGTGAGTGGACATTTTTGGTTGCATTGGGGGTTCAGGCTGAGGCCTCACAGCAGACAAAGTTGGGTGATATGTGCACACATGTTATAAAGAAAGAATGTTGACATATCTATGCAGGACTTCAGAAGGTTGTCGCCGTCTCCCCTTTCTCCGACCTTACATTTGAATAGCATAGATCTAGAGCTCTTCTACAGAATACACACACAGGCCCTGTTTTCCAAAACTATTTTATTTATTATAAATGTCTTGATCATTGAATTAAAAGAAAATTGCAATGCTGAAAATATTTCAGTAATGGAGACTCATAAATAAACAAATGCAGTGGTCTCCCCCTTATCGATGCTTTTACTTCCTGTAGTTTCAGTTAACCTGCGGTCAACTAGGGTACAAAAATATTACATGGAAAACTGCAGAAATAAATGATTCACACGTTCGACATTATGCGCCGTTCTGAGTAGTGTGATGGAATTTTGCTGCGCCCGCTCCATCTTGCCTGTGATGTGAATCATCCTTTTGTTCAGAGTGTCCCAGTGTGTGTATACAGTACACCATCAGTCGCTTAGTAGCCGCCTTGGTTATCAGCTCGACTGCTGTCGCAGTGCTTGTGTTCAAGTAACCCTTATTTTACTTAATGATGGCCCCAAAGCCATTCACATAACTTTCATTATGGCATTTTGTTATAATTATTCTATTTTATTATTAGGTATTGTTGTTAATCTCCTACTGTGCCTAATTTATAAATTAAATTTTTTGTAGGTATGTATGTATGTAGGCAAAAAATGTAGTATATATAAGGTTTGGTACTATCTGAAGTTTCGGGCATCCATTGGGGGTCTTGGAATGTATCCCCTGCAGATAAGGGGAACTAGCACATCACATATGTCAGCTAAAAGCCAAATACTCAGTTATCAGGATTTCAAAGTGTTTTCAGCTCTAAGCTCCTATTGGGTTTTTTTTTCTGGGAAAGCTGATACTTTTAGCAGTTTTCTTTCTCTGGGAATAATACATTCTCATTATTGTCGTATTTATCCTTAAAGCAGTTTCAGATTTAGCTGCTTACGGTGATTTGTTCTGACAGTGCTCACCCTTCCTTCCTCGGGCTGCAGCCCATCTGGGTGGACTTGGCAGTTCCCTTAGATCACCTCTTGCACTAATCTCACTCCTTGCCCTCCATTCCTCTCTGCTAGGATGAATGCTCCTGGTGAGTAGACATTCTATTTTGTTCCCTGCTGTATCTCTAGCACCTAACAATGCCTGATACAGCATCGTCGTCGCTCTATTTTTGCCAACTGAGTGGAATAGTAGGGACCACAAGTGTCTGAAAAAGCGACCAATGATTCAGATGCAGACAGGTCAACATGTGCAGGGGCAGCTGGGACTCCTGTCTAGCTAATCTGTTCTCAAGTCCTTGCTCTTACTCTCCTCCAGGAACCTGCTCGTGCCTGGTGAACTTTCAGATGCTGCGATTGTCATGGTCAGCAAGGCGCTCTGTTCTCCAGCCCCTGAGTGCAGGCTGCTGATGGCTCACGGCTGGGACCGTCTTCAGCCTTGATCTGTGTTGAAGGGAACCTCCTAGCCCACCGTTATGCCTCTTCCTGGGGTCAGCCCACACCCAATGCCTGGTTGCCGTGGGGATGCAAGGGCCTGATTTGGGGCAGCTCTGAAGGGCCATCTCTGTTTAGGAACTCCCTGTGGGACCAGCGGAGGTCTCCATTGCGGTTGTATTGAAGTTTACCTTCTCTTTTTCCTCAGTCATGTTTCCCTCATTTCTTTATAGGTCGTGCCTGAGTGCATGCACATCTCATGCTCAGAGCCTGAACATCAGCCAAAACAGATGCTTTAATTGAACCTCAGAGAACCTCAGTGACCAAGTCACACAGTCAGCTAACTGCTGAATTTAGACGAGAACCTGGCTCAGTCGAATGCTTTCCCAGTCCCACCATTCTTCAATGCAGTGTTTCTCAACAGGGGTGACTTTATTTCCCAGTAGACATTTGGCGATTCTGGTTACTGGCATCTAGTGGATAGAGGCCAGGGATGATGCTAAACATCCTACATACATAGGACAGCCTGCACGACCAAGAATTGACCAGCCCCCAGTATCATAGTGCGAAGGTTGAGAAACCCTGCTTAATGGATGAATAAGACATATTGCACTTCCACCATATTTTCCTAGGGTGTGGATTCGATGTTTTAAAAAATCTTCCATATTAACACTATTATGTGGATAAATGTATTTTTGTTACATATGTTTTGCATAGTTTACATTTACCAAAGGCCCATGCATGAGAAGTGTGTGGGTCAGAGAAACTGGAAGTCAATATTTCCACTCATTTGCTCCCTGGGGAGAAAAATGGCTTCAACCCTGTAATCCTGAGACCAGTAGCAGTTCTGATCCCCAAGCATCCTGGAAAAGTACATTTAAATAGGATCCTTCTGTTGTCGTAGATCTTAGGATGACTGGTCCTAGATTTTCTGTTTTTCTTGGGATGGAAATAGTAAATCCTTCCTCTCGCCTTCTGTCTATCTAAAGTAACAATGAAAGGGAAATGTGAATCCAGGAATGCCATATCAGGATCCTGGAGTTTAGGCTTCCTGTTTTTTTCTTGACAATCCCATGTGTTACATGGGAACTTGTATCCATTAGCACAAAGCTCAAGAAAAGATTGTTGGTGGAGTGAATAAGTCAAAACCAAAGCTTCAATCACAGGACATATGATGCTATATCTAAGCTTATAGATTAACTTTAGGACGTTCAAATGGAAACACCATTCTCAAATACTTCATCTAATTATTATACCTTTGGTGCTGAAACGCTCCCATGAGTCCAAGAGGAAATAGAGTACACAATCCTTCAAGGAAAGGGGTAAAGAACTCTTGAGAAGAATGACCAGCCCTGGAGGAGTCATCAGGTAGCTCAAAGGAGAAGATGGACAGGCTTTCTCCAGTTCCTTTCAGATCTTACCAAATTTCAGGATATGGGGGTTAGTTGCTGATGAAGACCTGGAGGATAACCTATTTCCCATTCATGGGATTTTAAAAAACCATTTTCTACACTTGACTAAATTCCCCTTGGCACTAAACAGATCAAAATATATTGAATTGAAAAAAAAAAAAAGCAAGAGATGACCTCTTTGATCAGAGCAGACCCTGTGCTGGCAATGAAGACGCATCAATCTTCCCTTCCTGGAGACGCCAAGCCCCAGGCTTCTGTGTTCAGCAAAACCTAGAATCCCCCTGGTTCTGAAATGTGGAACCTACTCAGCCTCCTGGATGCTTCTGATGAAAGGATCAAGATCATTTTGGAAAATCCTCCAAAAGGGCATGTGTGAAGGCCGTCTGGGTGTCAACTGCCTCCCAGATGTCCCTTTGTGCTGTCAGCTTGTGACTCAGGGACACTGTCCAAAACTGCCTGAGCTCATGCTTCAGGTTGAGACTCAGTTAAGTCTCATGGAGCTGGTGTTTTCAATTTTATGGTTTAAGTTCTTTAAACGTTCTCTGGGATCTATTTTTAAAATCCTATATGTAAGAGGGAAAAAATCTTTAACATTTGAAGCAGGAATCCTTTAACTATCCTTTGCTGCACTCTTCAAAAATTAATGTCATCTGAGCAGGAAGTCTTAAACACAGCTGTTGGGGATGGAAATTAGCAAAACGCCTTCCTGGGGGTAATGAATGTTTCACATACCCTTTGATCCAGGCATCCTTTAGGGAATTAATCTTAAGGAAATATTCATAGATGGGGTTAAAAATTGAGCTATAGATATGCTTATGACAGTATTGATTATATTAATTTAAATACCCGAAATGTCTACCAAAACACATTAGTTGATTGCTCATGTATGGTATGGGTTGTGATGATGGCAATTGAAAAGATGTAGCAGAAGACTATTTAATGATGCAAAATGAGCTATGATATGAAGTGAAACAAGATTATGCTAATAAGCAATGCTCCCGGTGTAGTTATTCTGTAAATGTAGCTAACGATCCTCTCTGGGCAGATCATTTCCCCCATCTCATCTATACTTTCTATATATTATACATTGAAGAGGAGTTACTTTTGTAATCAGTAAAAAAATAAAAGTGACTCAAAATGAAATTTACTTGTGTAAAACACAGAAAAGGACGCAAATTGTAAGTGTTCAGCTTATTGAGTTCTCACAGCATAAACACACCCGTATAGCCAGGACCCAACTCAAATAGGATATACAGGGGCCCCAGAAGCCCCCTGGGGCCACCTTCCAGTCACTAATATGCCCATCCCCTCCACTGCCAGGGATAAGCACTGGCCAGACTTCTAACTGAAAAAGGGGTTAGTGCCTGGTTTTGAACTTTATATAATTGAAATCATACAATATATGTCCTACTGGGTTCATGGCTTCTTCTGTTCAACATTATATTTGTAAGTCATTCATATTGGCATATGTAAGTCCAGTTTGTCCAGTTTAATTGCTTCATAGTATTCCACTGTGTGAATACACCACTTTGAATTCATCCATTCTACCATTAATGGACATCTGGGCTATTTCTGGTTTGGTGCCATTATGTATACTTTTACCATGAGCACTGCCTTGGTTACCGTCAGCACATATTTCTATTGAGGAACACTGAGGAATGGAATTGCTGGTTCATAGGGCTGTGTCTTGTCAACTTTATTAGATGCTGACAGACAGTTTTCCAAGGTGGGTTGTACCAACTCACAACTCCACCTCTGTATTTTTCAATACTGATCGTAAGATTTCTCCAATCAGCTTTGAACTCTCCTAGACTAGTAGATGCTGTCATAGTTGAAATAATTCCTACCTCTGTTATGATTATAGCTATGCTTTGAATATCAAATAGACGTTCTAGAAAATTGAGTCGTTTACATTTTTTAGTTAAGTGGTGTTTGATGATTCAAGATGAACCTACTCTTTGCTTAGAATGGCTTTGCTTAGAATGGCTTATACCTTTGTGATTGAAGAACAGGGGACAAAGTTTTTCTTCTAATTACTGCATTATTTGAATTGCAAGAGTATCATATTCCTCCATGACCATTAGCAGAATTTTGCTTATGAGGAAGTTGCTTTATAGAGTTAAAAAATTCTAAAGGGGTATGGCTTGAAGTATAAAATTCTTTTAAGTTATTGTCGGTCTTACTTTAGGAGCCAAAGATTTGATGATCTTATAGATGATTTTTAGCCAATGTTCCCCCACTTAGAAATGGAAATACTTGATAAACTCCTAGGAGACCAGCAAGACTCACTGGCAGAAGATCCAGTTCATGTAATGCTTGCTCTGGACCCAGAGCCAAAGCATTACCCTGCTCTGGCCAGACCCTGATAGAACTGGCTGCTGGTGTTATGCACAGGACATTGGATAATCGAACAAAAGCGTTATGTGGAAGGTCTTTCTTCTGAAGCCCATAAGTACATGGAATAATTAATAAAGTGTGGAGGTCATGGGCAATTACTCCATCTGTTTTTCACCATCAGCATCTGCACTGCCATCCTTTTAATATTTCTTTCTGTCTCTGAGCATTCAGGTCCACAGCTCCCTTTGAAGGCTGCGTGGTCTTTTCCACATCCTAAGGAAAAGAAGTCAGTCATCCTAAATACTGACTCATGTGGCTTTTAAATATTAAAGGGCACTGGTTGTTGATGCAAAGCCTAACAAATCTGGAGTTTCCTGGCATCTTTTCCTGGCCAAATTGCAACAAATCATTTCTCTAATTTTCTGTAATGTGATTTGTAATATGCTTCTTTTTTTATAATGGAAAAATAAATCACAAAACTTTACAAAAGTGTCTTAAGAAATATTTGAGAGTGTTGGGGTTGGGATGGAGGTGTGAGCTGAGTGGTGGGGAGCACTAATGCGTGTTCCTGGCTAGGGGTGTAAATACATGGTGAGAATGAGAGGCTGAGTTCTCGGATCTTGGGGAGTTCTCGAATGGGGCAGAGAGAGACCTCTCTCGAGGGTTAACTATGAAGGTTGCCTTGCTCATGCGTGTGGTGGATGTGCTTCTAATTTGTGACACAAAGTGCCTTCTTGTTTGACTGCTTGGACTTAGTGTGAGTGTGTTTTCTTAAAGGGTAGGTTTTGGGCAGGGCTCAAAACTCTGTAGTACGGCTTAAGAAATTTTTTTTCTCTACCATACATGAAAAAAAAAATCCTCTCAATACCTGCTATACTTTATCCAGTGATTAAAACCAATAACAACAACAAAAAAAAAACTATAGCCTTAAGTGGAAGAACTTCTTCAGGTGGAGCTATGGAATACAGGTGGGCAGGATCTCTGCAGGTCTGTAGCCTATGGTCATTTCTAGTCTAGAATATTCTATCTTCGCTCCAATTATACGTTTTTGTGTTCTAATGGAGCTATAAAACCATGCTGTGGACTTGATTTGTAAAACTGTTATGTCATGTGTGATAAATGGTAATGTCATCATATTGATTCATTGCTTCTGCCTATTCATTAGGGGCTGGTTAAGGTGATACACACCATTAATTTTGTTCTACTTCCAGAGGTATAAGCAAAAGGTTGGCTCTTAACTACACCTGCATATACTATCATCAGGAAACTATTTATAATTCAGCTAATCTTGTTTAGGCCTAAAACAACCATGGTTTAACCACCCCAGATGCTCCTAGGTAACTTTCACAGCCTAAGAAACCAAAGGTGGTTTTTTGCATCCTTATCCAGGATGAGAATGAAGATGAGAATTCACTTAGGCCTTTGTTCTTTTCTTCAGGACAGGCACCCACATTCCTAGAAGGCTGTTGCTTTGAAAACACATAAGCACCTCTTGATAATTGCCTACAAGTTGAAGTTTTGTAAGTCAAATCGTAGCTGAAGAGCTGAAAGGGAGATAGTAAGGCATGTTGAGGTTAAATATTGTGCTCCTATGCTCAGAAGTGAAACCCAGGCTCTGTCACCACACGGTGTTACTCTTTAAAAGCTAATGTTCTGTCACCATTTATTGGGTTGTCGGAAAAGTCATGATGCATTTTTGCAACGAAAAACAAAATGTCATGACTTTTCTGACAACCCAAGAGAATAGTTAAAAAGCACTATCATATATATTGTTTATTTATTTTACTCCTCTCAGATCAATTCAAAGGTTAATATGTTGGAAAAGCAAAGACTCATGTTAAAAGAAATTCCTAATATTTTCTTCATTTATTCAACAAACTTTTATTGAATACACACTGTGTGCTGGGACTTGTGGTATGCATCGGGAGTACAAAATCTAAAACCATTTCACTCCTGCCCTGAAAGGGTGACAATAAGATAAATGAGGGTTCAGAGTACAGGGTAATGAGGTGTATGATGAATGTTGTATTCATAGGATGTTGTGGAAGCACAGAGGGGTGGTGGGGTTTTGTAGAAGGAGTAAGCAGGGAGGGCTTCCCGGAAGAGTTGATACTTGCATTGAGCTTTGAAAAATGAGGAGGTGTTGCCCATATGGAGGAGGGAAGGAAGACAATCACACAGAAGGGATACGTAGTTGAAGGTCCCTGTGATGATCTTTAAGGACTGACCATCATTCATTATGTCCAGAGCCCAGTGGATGAGCAGATGGGTGTTAGAAAGGGGAGGGATGGCGGCAAGTAATGGGGCTGCATAGGTGAGCAGTGGCTGGTTTATAAAGAGCACTCCAGTGTAACCCATGAGGAGTGAGGGGTTTGGCTGCCATCCTGAAGGATGGCAAACCTCTTTAAGTGGGTTGAAAGAGGACGATATGGAGATTGGGAGCAGATATAGGAGTGATCCAGACAAGTGAAGGAAAGACCCTGAACCAGGGAAAGCCTGCTGGTGAAGGCAGAATGGGATAAGCAAGAGGTAGAATCTAGTGGGGTTGGTAGAGGGAACATGAACTGGGGTACGTTTATCCCACACAACTTAGCACTGAGCTGCCTCAGAGCCAAGAGGAGAGAGCTGTGGCTATTTCATCCACTTAGTTTCTCCATTTGCTATAAGACAGAGGAAATTCATGAAAAGAAGCAGCTAGGTGATGGGGAACGTGAGGGAGGCTAATGGGTTGTATTGGGGGAATATTAAATTGTTTATGTGAGAGGAAATGATACATAGATGGTTTGGTATGGGCCGGCAGTTAGGAGCGTGCTCTGGCCTGGAGCTGTCAGCTGGGGAGACAGCAGCATTGTATTTCCATGTAAATTAGAGGACGTGGAGGAGGTAGCCTAGGAAGTGGGTATAGTGAGATCTAGGACTAAGGATGACTCCTTGGAGATGGCCCACATTTAATTGATGAGCAGGGCAAGAGGAGCCTCAAAAGGGCATAGATGGAGGACAACCAGGACAGTCATGTTCTGGAAGCCAAGAAAGGGGGAAGTTTCAAGAAGAGTGCTCCCCAGGGCCAAACACAACAGAAGGTGCTTAGCGCTGTCTGAGGACAGAGCAAATGCTCATCAGCATTTTACTGTGGACTGCTTGGAGCACAGAAGACGGGGAAATGCCTGAAGCTTGGAGTGGTCAGGAAGAACATTGAAGCTTCAAGGAGGTAGGATTGAAATGAAGGCTTTAAAATATAGAGAGAGAATTTGGGTGACGGAGGGAAGGCAGGTGGACATCCCAGGTCAGGGTAACTTAGCACAGTCATGGCAGTGACAGAGTGACACTGATTCATGAGACTTTTCTAGTACGAGCTGAGGACCCATGTTTGGAACCTAGAAAATGAGGGCTAGCTCCACCCTCAGGGCCACTGCAGTCTGAGCATTTATGTGAGACGTCTTCTTTGATCTGCACCCCACCTTCTTTCTGCTCAAACTGGGGGGCCATCTCTCCTTGATTGCCCATAACACTTAATCAGACAGCCACTATGACATTTTCTACTTCCTGTCTTGTGCTATAGCTATTCGTTTACAAATCAGATCTCCCCAGATTGACCCCCAAGGTCCCTGATATCCAGGGTAATAGTTTCTTCTCCTTTGTGTCTGTCATCAGGTGGCACAGATTTTTGGCTCAGACTGCTCAATAAATAGATACTAGTTGAAAGAATTGATAAAGTGGGAGTAGGTGGTGGTATACCGAAACCAGGGGGTGAAACTCTGCTCTCATGGTTTCCTTCTTGTTCAGGGAAATCATCTGCACCCCTCTACTTAAACCATTCAAAAAAAGACTTATTCTGTTTGTCTCTTCTTTCATCTGCACCTTGTCCCCCTCCTTTTCTCTTTTTCCCTTTCTCTGCATCTCAGTTCTTTCCTCCCTCTCTTTCCCTCCTTTCTTCCCTCTTTTTCCTTCCTACTCCCTCCTCCCTCCTTCCCTCCAGCCTTCCCTCCCTCCCCCTCTCTCTTTCTTTGTTCCTAGTTTCTTATCTCTTTCCTCTTATCCCAGTTGCTGTTTGTATGCTCATTCTTATCAGAAAATACCTACGAAACACAAAGTGTGTACTCACTCAGTCCTCATTTGGTCTGTCAGGTGGCATCCCTTTGATGGGTGGTGGTGTTCATTGTGAAATATTTGGATCTCACTTAGGCCTGTATGTGAAGTAGAATTAGAAGGAGGTAAAAGGGCATATTCTCTCTCTCTCTCTCTCTCTCTCTCTCTCTCTCTCTCTCTCTCTCTCTCTCTCTCTCTCTCTCTCTCTCTTTCTCTCTCAAATACACATGCATTTTTTGTGTTGTTTTTTCTTAATACATGTGCATTTCCAAACTCCCTTGGGAGTGCAAATCAGAATCTGTGTGTGTTTGCTGGGAGCTGGGACAGAGGAAGATGGAGGTTAGTGGACTAATAACCAGTTCTTAAAGTGAATCTGAAATGCCATCCCCAGCTGAGGTCTGCTATTCTCAGGAGAGCTTTCAGTGTGTGTGCAGTGGCACTGTGGGCTTTGGGATGCCCACAGGCACCAAGAGAAGTTCCCTATGTCATCTTTACTAAGATAACTGTTCAGCAATTTCAGGAATTTGGGGAGAGTTTTTCAGTGAGCAATTTTTTTTAAAATTCTTTTATTGTGAAATAAACATTTTTTTAAAATTAGTTTCAGGTGTATAACCCAGTGCAATAGTTATACGTTTTACCCCTCAAAGTGACAACACCCCCACAATTCGCCACCCCACTCCCCACCCCCCCATATCATACATATCTATTACAATTCCCTTGACTCCCTTCCACAGTATACTCCACATCCCGTGACTATCTATATATTCAATTACAGTTGGCATATAATATTGTACAACATCAGTTTCAGGTGTACAGTGCAGTGATCAAGCCTCTACTCCATCGATGAAGTGGTCTCCCTAACAAGACATGTGACCATCTGACACCCCACAAAATATTTACAACATTATTATATCCCCCGAACTGTCTTTCATATCCCTGTGGCGATATTGTAGTTACCTATTTATGCTGTCTAATCCTTTCCCCTTCTCCCTCATCCCCACCCCTCCTCCCAACTAGCAACCTTCAGTTTTTCCTCTATATCTATGAGTCTGTTTCTGTTTGCTTTGCTCATTCATTCAGTTTTTCAGATTTCACATATAAGTGAGATCATATGGTATTTGTCTTTCTCTGACTGACTTATTTCACTTAACATAATAGTCTCTAGGTCCATCCATATCGTTGCAAATGGTACGATTTCATTCTTCTTTATAGCGGAGTAATACTCCATTGTATAAATTTACCACAGTTTCTTAATTCAGTCATCTACCGATGGGCATTTCAGTTGTTTCCAAGTCTTGGCTATTGTAAATAGCGCTGCAATAAACATAGGGGTTCATATATTTTTTCGAATTAGTGTCTTGTATTCTTCTGGGTAGATACCCAAGAGTGGAATTGCTGGGTCATATGGTAGTTCCATTTCCAGTTTTTTGAGATACCGCCATACTGATTTCCATAGTGGCTGCACCAATCTGCAGTCCCACCAACAGTGCACCAGGGTTCCCATTTCTCCACATCCTCGCCAGCACTTGTTGTTTGTTGATTTATTGATGATAGCCATTCTGACCAGAGTGAGGTGGTATCTCATTGTGATTTTTATTTCCATTTCTCTGATGATGTCTGTTGGCCATCTGTATGTCCTCTTTAGAGAAATGCCTCTTCATATCCTCTGCCCAATTTTTAATTGGGTTGTTTGTTTTTTTTGGTCTTGAGTTTCATGAGTGTTTTATAAATTTTGGATATCAACCCCTTATCGGATATATCGTTGGCAAATATCTTCTCCCATTCAGTAGGCTGCCTTTTTGTTTTATTGATGATTTCTTTTGCTGTGAAAAAATTTTTAAGTTTGATGTAATCCCATATGTTCATTTTTTCTTTTATTTCCCTAGCCCAAAGGGATATATCAGTAAAAATATTGCTCAGGGTAATGTCTGCAAACTTACTTCCTATGTTTTTTTCTAGGAGTTTTATAGTTTCAGGTCTTAAGTAATCCATTTTGAGTTTGTTCTCATATATGGTGTAAGCAGGTGGTCCATTTTCATGTTTTTGAACATGTTAGTCCAATTATCCCAGCACCATTTATTAAATAGACTATCTTTATTCCAATGTAGATTCTTGCTTCCATTGTCATAGATTAAATGACCGTATATGGATGGGTTTATTCCTGGGCTCTCTATTCTGTTCCATCGGTGTATGTGTCTGTTTTTATGCCAGTACCATACTGTTTTGATTACTGTAGCCTTGTAATATGTTTTGATGTCAGGTAGTGTGATGCCTCCCACTTTGTTCTTATTTCTCAACATTGCCGTAGCTATTCGGGGTCTTTGTGGCTCCATATAAATTTTAGGATTCTATGTTCTATTTCTGAGAAAAATGTCCTTGGTAGTTTAATTGGAATTGTATTGAATCTATATGTTGCCTTAGGTAGGATTGACATTTTGACTATATTAATTCTTCCTATCCATGAACATGGTATGTATTTTCATTTATTTGTATCTTCTTTGATTTCTCTCTTCAGTGTCTCATAATTTTCTGAGTACAGGTCTTTTACTTCTTTAGTTAAATTGATTCCTAGATATTTTATTGTTTTTGAAGCAATTGTAAAAGGTATTTCCTGATACCTTCTTCTGATAGTTTATTATTGGTGTATGCAAATTCGACTGATTTCTGAATATTAATTTTGTATTCTGCTACCTTACCAAATTCGTTTATCAGTTCTAGTAGTTTTTTGGTGAGGTCTTTGGGATTCTCTCTATATAGTATCATGTCATCTGCATATAATGACAATTTTACTTCCTCTTTTCCAATTTGGATGCCTTTTATTTCATTTTCTTGTCTGATTGCTGTGGCTGGAACTTCCAGAACTATGTTAAATAGAAGTGGTGAAAGTGGGCAGCCTTGTCTCGTTCCTGATCTTAAGGGGAAAGTTTTTAGAATGATTTTTTTTTTTTTTTGAGGGCAGTGTCACTGGCCCTCATATGTGGGACCGAACCGGGGCCGCTGGCTTCCCAGGCCAGCGCTTAACCACCGCGCCACTCGGCCGGCCCTTAAGGGGAAAGTTTTTAGCCTTTCCCCATTGAGTATGATGTTTGCTGTGGGCTTATCATATATGGCCTTTATTATGTTGAGATATGATCCCACAATTCCCACTTTGCTAAGAGTGTTTATCATAAATGGCTGCTGGATTATGTCAAATGCTTTTTCTGCATCTATTGATATGATCATATGATTTTTATTTTTCATTTTGTTAATGTGATGTATTACATTAATTGATTTGTGGATATTGAACAAATACCCAGAATGAATCCCTTCAGTGAGCAATTCTTTTCAGCAAGGCCAGACCCACTGAGGCAGGCAGATGTCTGAGTTTTCTCACTAAAAGCCATTTTCTCAAGTCTGTTAGTCAATGGGTAATCACTAAGTATCCTTTCCATGTGACTCAGGAGCCACTCTAACTGGGTTTCAATGCTATCATTGCCAGTTTACCAGCCATGTGACCTTTAGAAACTAACTTAACCTCTATGTGTCCTAGTTTCCACATCTCTAAGCTGTGGATTTGTCACTTATGGCCTTTATTACGTTAAGGTATGTTCCTTCTAACCCAAATTTGTTGAGGAACATATATGTTTGAATAAATACAAATGTTGTCCAACCTGTCAGGTGTCAATAACTGAAAAAATATTTTATTATAAAACTAAAAACCCTAAAACAAATATCAGAGCTTTCTGAACTGAGAAAAGGAAGAGCCTTCCCTTTCCTAGGCTTTGTGGACCTTTGATTTGAATACGGACTTTATGAACAGAGTTGAATGAGAAACCTGGGCTTTGAAATCAGAAAGACCTAGATAAAATCTCTGCCAACCAGTAGCTCTGTGGCTGTGGGTACTTACTCACCCTCTCTGGGTTTCAGTTTTCTCATCTGTAAATTGGTTCAGAAGCCATAGGATTTTGTGAGGATTCAATGAAATAATATTTGCAAATTACAGTGGTGCCTGTATCATAGTCAACACTTAAAGTCCCCTTTCTTCCCCAAATTTCCAGTTTTACTTCAACGTTCTTCCTTTCCCATCTCTCTTGTCCTTTATTAGAATAAACCATTGAAAATCAGTGGAATGATCTTTTTATTCAGAGAAAGAGCTCCCTTTCCCCTTATTTATTTGAAGGACCTGGCTTGAATTTGAGCTGGAAAGTGTCCTAGCCTCATGGTATCCACAGACTTGGGCTATTGTCTGTGGCCTGCATTAATGGTTATGAGGAATAATTACAGTATATATTTGTTTACAACAGGAAAGTGGATTTCTGCAAGGGACATTTGTATCATCTATGATTCACAATGAGGGAGATTGCCAAATACAAAGGAGTTGGGTATTTCTAGTCTAGTTACTGTTTTGATTGGCAAACAATGCAGCCTCCTCACCCACTCTCTTTTTTATTACAGCCAATGATTGCATAACAATTTCAGATTACATTTTTTTTGGCAAGCTGATTGAGACACGTGGCTCTAGAGGAATCTTCACAGAATCTTAAGACTCTAAGGGAATTCAAGAGGAAAACTGTTCTGCTTGCTTGCCTCCAGCTAGGTCTACATTTAAATTATCTAAAAAAGATATTGGTAAGTCCTTCTATTTTTAATAATTAGAAGGCTGTGTCTACTTTTTCCTTGTTACAAAATTCTAAGAGAAATGTTTTTGAATAACTGCATAGATCTTTTAAATTAATAACATAAAGCATGGCTTGCATTTCCATGAATAATGTGGTTCAGGACTGAAGCTGCTAAATCACCTTAGTGTCTTCGAAGTTACTTTTTTTTTTTTTTTTTTGAGGGCAGTGTCACTGGCCCTCGTAAGTGGTACCCGAACCGGGGCCGCTGTCTTCCCAGAAAGCATGGGGATCTAGTTTTGCTGTTTATTGTGTCTATTGGTGCAGCCACAGTGAATTTTTTTACCCCCTTATATATTTTGTAGTTTTGATTTGTGGGTTCATCTGCAGAGGACTTGAACTATAGGATTTCTTGGGGTCTGATTAATAACAGTATTTCTCTGCAGAGAGATTTTACATTTACTTCTGACTGGTGTTCTGCAGTATCTCTGACCCGAGACCACTTAAGTTAGTCTCTTATCCCATGGGTTCCTAGAGTCACCAGTAGTATAGATTTGCCGCCTAAACCCAAGTGAATGTCAGCTACCAATTATGAATTCTCAGGGAGAGTTTTTCTTTTTACTTCCTTTTTTATTTTATTTTTTTATTATTTTTTATTTATTCCCACCCAGAGCTCACATGGATAAAGGTGTCCTTAGTGTCTCTTGCTAGTGGGTAGATTTTGTTTCTAGTTCATCCTTTTAATGTAGCCCTGGGAAGTTCTTGGCTTTCCATGAGGCTCTCAGTTCTCATTCCACCCGACTTTTGGGTCCAAGATTAAACACTCAACTCCCTTTGGCCATTAAAATCCAAACTCCTGGATTTCCTACCCTCATCCCCATGGGCTGCCTGAGCATCAGCACATGCTTACCACTCAGTTTCTTCTTTCCTTTTGGCCTCTGGACATATCCTGTTCTCTCTGTGAGCTCAACCAAGATTGTAAAATGATGTTTATTATATTTTATCCAACGTTTCTTGGTATTTTATACTGGGAAAGTTTTCAGGTTGTCAGGTCGAATAAATGGAAGTTGAAGTTTGAAGACTTGGGTTAAAGTACCAGCTCTGTTAATTGATTCTCTGGCTTTGTCTAAGTGATTTCACCTCTCTGCGTTTCAGTTTTCTCCCCTGGAAAGGGAGAGTGCCATAATAACCTCACAGGTCACTCCACATACTGACAAGTTTCATAAGAAAGAAAGTTCGCATTGTAAAAATAGCCTGTAATGCATGCTGTTGGTGCCCTGCCCAGGTCCCTCTCAGGATGGACGCCCTCATTCCCCAGCTTCTGTGAGTGTAGACTTCTAAGGCTCACAGCTGCCCCTTCTCTGGGTAACTGCATCTAAATTCCTCTGTCAGACTCTGCATTTAGGGAACTTAGCCTGAGACATTATCACAATGCTTTTTTAAACAAGCACTCATAGTTCTTTAAAGTTCAGACAGAGTTTAATAAACCAGTGAATCAAGAATGAGGCACTGTCACATTTTTGAAACTATCTAATTTATTGCTATCTTAATTTTTTTTTGCTTATGAGCACACTTATATGTATGAATTTATTTGAGGTTCAGTGGAACTAGGTTCTGGTGGATCCGGGCATAAAAATATAGATAGGAAAAATGATCTGGACCAACTCAATTCAAAATTAAGGACTAGGGCCTTTAGAGACCATGTTAAGACACGCACTAATTTTCTCTCTGTGTCTCTCTCTAAAATATGAAAATTATGGAGAATTTATATACACTCTCTTGTCTCTAACCCATAGTGAGCTTGGTAAGTCCTATGTATTGAGGGCTAGAGTGGGAGGATATACTGATGTGTTATCCCAGACTCTGTGCTCAGGAAGCACCAAGAAATTCAAAGAGACCAAGGTATACTCAGGAATGAACATGTCCCTTTACCCAAACAAGCAACACCAATATTAGAGCTGAAACTGTGCAACGGAACTCAGAGCTCTGAGAAGAAAGGTAGACACAAGATGAGGTTGTTTTAAACCTTCACCAAGACAGATTTGACTCAACATCTCTGAGCTTCGTTTACCTCATCTATTACATGGTGATCATTTCGTAAGGATTTAAACACTCCTGTTCTGTTGCCTGCTACAAGGCTCTCAATAAATGGCAATTGTTTTTTTTATTATAGACAATGATGATGGTGTGAAAATTTTCATTATCATCATCATTCGAGACTGTGTCATCACAGTAAGTTGTATCGCAGGGGCTAGAGCTCTAGTTTTTGGAGTCTGCTGAATAAGAGGGTGTTGTTGCACTTGCTGACTTCTCTGATAATAGGATTTTTACTAGGGAAACCTGGTACTTTATAAACTCACAGACAAGAATAATTCATCCCCCCACACGCTCCTTTCTCAATTCATTTCTACTTCTACTCTTGGAAAGGGAAGACAGAAATTTTAGGTATGGTATCCAACTGAATGCGGGGTCCTGGTTCCTAATTCCTTTCTGTTACTGCAATGTTCTGTGACGGTTCTCTTTCTCCAGAGATTGGCCAGAGTCCATGTTCATGTTTGGAAGTCATCCCTAACAAAATGTGTACACAGTCTGTCATTAGTCCTGTGGATTTTACTTCTCAAATACCTCTTGAATGTTATTACTTCTGTTCAGTTTCATTTTTGACACCACAATAAAAACCATTACATTCTCTCCCTTAGGCTTCTATATAGTCTTCTAACTACCTATAACCACTCAGATTCCACACCAAATATTCTTCACTCTGCAACCAAAGTGAATTTTTTATAATGTAAATCAGATAAAGCCTCCCATCCCTTCTGTCTTCCCCAGTCTGTCTAAATCCCTCTATGGCTTTCCATGACTCTTAGAGGTCCTTCAACACAGTGGATTTTCCCCTGCTTTGTCCTGCCACAGGGCCTTTGCATGTGTGGTACCCACTGCAGGAAGGTCTCATTACATATCTTAACACCTACTTGTTCTTCAGATGTTAGGAGAACCTTCTCTGAATTCTTGACTGGATCAAATTACCCTATTATATACTTTCCTAGTTCCTCATTATCTCCTCCACTGGATTATATGCCCCACGAAGCCAGAGAAGATGTCTGGTTTTTGTCTCCATTGTATCTCCAGGGCCCACAATGGCCTGGCAGATAGGACTCAATCACTATTATAGATGAATAAGTTAAAGGAAATGAGGGAAATGCAGAAACTGAATGACAGGGCAACTGGCTCACTCTTCGGCATGTCTGCAACTCAAGAGATAGCTTCTGTGAATCTCAGCCATTGTCACATCAGGAGGGGTCAGAAGGTGTGGCAGATACAGAGCTTTGCAAATGATCATGGAGTAATCTCAGAGATGAAGGGATGGAAACTCTCCTCTTCACATTTAGGAGACTCAGTGAGACTGTGCTTATAAATTCTTCCTGAAAGATGATCCCTTTTAAATGTTCTCCATTCACCACACAGCAACGTGTCCTCTGCTGTCCTTTTGCAATGGGGAAAGAGGCAGTCATAGGCTTCCATCCCTTACCCTGGAGCACAGACCCTTTTGTTTACCTGCTGTGGGACCACCTCTGGTGACTGCAGTGTCACACACAAGAGCAAATTGGCCTGGAACCCCTCTGCTTGTAAAACAAATATTTAATAGGAAATATATGAAATTGTAATTACTATGTGTTTTTTCAGTGTGCTTGACCATTTATGTATATACATATAATACATGATTCATAAAATAGAATATTTTTGAATATTCATAAGATGAAACTATACCCACAAATGTATGAAATTTTAATTTTTTAATATAGTATTTTTCCAGTGTGCTATCTTTATGCATGCATGTGTGTATGTGTATTCATTTTTGGATTTGCACATGACCAAAATTCTCTAGCAGAGGGTTGGTATAAATATGTGCATAATATAGACGATTTTTTGGAGCAAAGGTCTTCAAAATGTTCTCCCAGATAATTTTGTTTATTTCCTATTTCACTTTTGAAGGATATTCTTCAGTATCCCAAAGTCATGATGCAGTTTGGTTGTTTGTGTAAATGGCTTCAAGGGGTTCTGCAGAAGAATTATTTCAGTGTTACGTTCTGTAGAAATGTTCATAAATCATGCTAATTAGAAAAAGAATAGGAAATGAATAATCTGCCTGCAGATTTCATTCCATGATCAGCCATCCAAAGTCAACTGGAAAAAACCCGAGATATTGGAAAATGAGTGAAGTTTTTTTGTTTTGTTTTTCTTCTAAAAGGTATGTAGAAAAGACACGAGAAAGGAGTGGGGATGAGTCTCTCTTAAAAACTCATTGTTCTAAAAGTCATTCAATTGTAAGTGCAAATAACGATAACATGGTGAGGATTTCTGAAATAAGTTTCCCAAAAAAGGGAGAGCATCTTTTTTTTAAAGCTATTCACATTTGGAGAGGAAATTGAAAGTTGATGTAATTTTCCAACACTATTCAGAATTCAGGTCTTAAAGTTTCATTTTCTTAAACTTTTCATATTCCTTAAAATCAGTTGGCACTTTGGAAATTTTAACTTTCCTCTATTGTATCTTGAAACGGAGTGAATATCCAAAAACCTCAGATTATGAAGGAGGTTAGAGCACATGTTTTATAACTTCAAAACATTTTTTACAATCTTATCTCTGCAAGAAAACTTTATGGAGCCAGTGAATGGATACTTTTACTCAGGAGCCAGTCTCCTTCAGGTACTCTAAGCAACTCTTGTTCTTTTTTCGTTATCTTTACAGAAGTGCTAGACTTAATCAAGGCGGGGGTGGGGGGGTGGGAAGATGGGGACTCAAGTTTCCAGGACCTGGGAAGATTTTCTTTGCTAGCCTCAATATATGTTTTGAGAAATCTCAGGGACAAGGTTTTACTCTTGTCAATGTTTACAGTGTCATTGCTGCTTCATTTGAAAACAGTGGTGCTTCAGATTGAATTCTGAGAAAAATCTTGAATTTGGTTAACCTTTTTGTTCCTGTAGGCTGATACTTAATCAGGCTATTTTTTAAATTGAGACATAATTGACATATAACATATTAGTTTCAGATGTACAACATAATGATTCAGTATTTGTATACTGAGAAGTGATCACTCCAATAAGTCTAATGATCCATCATCACACATAGTGCCCAATATTTTTTTTTGTAATTTTTTTTTTCTTCTTTTAAGATCTGTTCATCAGGCTTGTCGTTAGGCATTTACCCCGTGATCATATTATTTTAAAATACTGCGATCCAAGCTTATCCTGGAAGTTAAAAAGGGAAAGGATTTACCTTCCAAACATCTCTAATTCGTTTCCTTTTTGCTT
Organism: Aselliscus stoliczkanus; assembly: GCA_033961575.1. Lineage (NCBI taxonomy): Eukaryota > Metazoa > Chordata > Mammalia > Chiroptera > Hipposideridae > Aselliscus > Aselliscus stoliczkanus. The sequence continues at coordinate 143,367,870 of CM066733.1, forward strand.
TGTTAACCTCTGTGCCCTGAAAGTAGGAGCACTGAAACTAGGTATGAGAGTTTCAAGGATATAAAGGAGAGGAGCAATTGAAAGGCCTCCAGAATGAGGGAGAGTTACTTTGTCCAAACCTGGAAAATGCCTCTCTCGTGGGTCTGGTCAGCACCTCCATCAGCTGCCCAGAGTGGGGACGCGTTTACTGCTTGGCAGGGAAACCGATGTGGGTGACTCGGGCAGGTGGCTGGAAGAAGCACCTGATAAGGCCATCGAGATGGAGAGAGGCCGTGTTTTCCTCATTGTCCTTCCCTCTTTGGGCCTTCAAGTGAGACATGAAGGAGTGGAAGGGAAGTGAAGGGGTTAGGGGGCTCAATGCCAGCGTTCTATTTCCCAGCCATGTGGCCATTTACAAGTTGTCTGAGCCTTTGTTTCTTTGGGGCAAAATGGGAAAACAATGAAGTTATGAGAATTGAATGTCTGTGAAAGCACCTATTGCTAGTACATGTCCAGTGAACGGTAGCTTTCTCCTGTGTTCTAGAGGATAGCGGGTCAGGAGTGCGGAGACATGGGGGCTGGAGAAACAGGAGGGATTGTGCCAAGGGGAACTCAGAGTAGGATATTCCATGGGATGTTTGTAGATGTACCTATAGATTTATTTAGCTCGGTGTTTGCTGGGGGGGGGGTTGGTAAAAAACAGGCGGGAAAGGCCGTATTTCAGATTGAGAAATTGTGATGGGCAGCCTGTAACTACAATGTGACGTGTATCATGCACCTGAAAGAGATGACAGGGTCCCTGGATGATTGATTGCTCTATGAGGAAAAGATGTCGGGGATGGCTGTCACCGCTGTTGTTTTAAAGACTGAAGTCACTTTCTGGCTGAGAAGAAACCAGCTAGCAAGGAGGAGTAAGACCCTGGGATTCCTAGCAGCACACTCTGGGCCCCTGTGGGGGAATACTGCTTGTGAGTGGTGAACAGCAGGAGCTGCTGAGGAAGCCTGGGCCAGGGCTGGGCTGGTATGGGGTCAGAGCCCTCAGTACCAGGGCTAAGATTCCCGAAGTGCAGCTGCCGTCACCCTGGAGGAGGCTGCTGTTTCTGTGGGTGTTGTAAGGGAGCTAGATGTAAGGAGCACTCGCGCCTGAATCCACAGGTGTCAACCCACAGAAAGAGTGTTCTGGGCAGGCCTTGAGGGAACCTAGTGTCTGTGAATGAGCAGGGTCCCCTTGGGGACATTAAGTCTTCTTACCCTCTCACTCATGTCCCCTGGCTTTTGGGACAGTAGGAGCAATAGACCCTAGTCTTCCACCCTCATAGGCTAACATTTTCCTACCTTTATTTGCTTTGCTATTTTGTACCAGTGCAGGACCGCCAGGGGTAGATGACGTTTGCCCAGTCCCAGCGAGGGGGATGACTTTCTACCCATCCCCTGAGGCAGCCATTCTTACCTGGGATGGGGATGGCCTGAGTGGGAGATTTTTCTGCCCCTTCCCTAGTTGCAGGCTGCTTTTGCCTCACATCAAAGCAGAATCAATTCTGGAAGGTGGGCAGTTTCTTGCCCCTCCACAGCAGCAGATAGCTTTGGTTTGAGAAGGATTGGTACATGGGCAGGTTTTATGTCTGTTATGGACTGAATGTTTGTGCCCCTCCCCCAATTCCTACGTTGAAGCGCTAACCCCTAATGTGATGGTGTTAGGTGGGGCCTTTGGTAGGTGATTAGGTTTCCATGAGATTATGAGGGTGGAGACCCTGTGAAGGATTAACGTCCTTATAAGAAGAGGAAGAGATGCCAAGATGCTTTCTCTCTCCACCAATATGAGAAGGGGGCCAGGAAGCAGACCCTCACCAAGAACTGAATCTGTTGCACTTGTTCTTGGACTTAGCCTCCAGAGCTGGGAGAAATAAATGTCTGCCGTTTAGGCCACCCAGCCTGTGGTATTCTGTGTGGCAGCCTGAGCTGACTAAGACGTCCCTCGTTTGCACGGCTCACCTTGTAGTCATGCCAGGCCAGAAGCGCTCACGGGCTTCTGTAGAATCCCTGCACCCCCGCCACCCACACACACCTCGGCAAGGGGTCCATGCTGAGGGGCTCTCTCAGGTCTTCTCTCGGTCCTCAGAATTTCTCATGACCATTTCTGTGGAGGCCTGTGGAGAAAAAGTTGACAAGTGGAGGCCAGACCCCTTGTAGGGATGCAGGGGTCCTAAACTATCACACTAACCCACTCGGAATTGGCTGAAATCTTAGGTGTTTGCTTCTCTGGCTACTTTTCTGGCTGCCACCTCTTTGTCACTGGCTTGAAGCAGTTCATGTACTTTGTCCCCACGGAGGCACTTGTCACCCTTCCAAATTCAGTTCACTTTTGACCTCAACATTCTAATGGATTCCAGAAATTATGATTTTGTGGGTGATCTGGTTTTTTGTTTTGTTTTTGTTTTGTTTTGTGGTTAGGGTGGGAGTGACATTCTCTTGCAGCTGTCTATATATCTTAAGCAAAAATGGAACTGGGAAATGGGATTTAGAAAGCAAAAGTGAGGAGCTATGATAATCGCACTGCAGTACCATTGTTTCTAGCTTTTCTTGAACATCTCGGCGTGATATAAGTTCTCTTGCTTGGGAACTCCTTTCCCATTTGTGTGGAGCAACATTCATCAGTGAGTCTCAGGGTTGGAAGTGCCTGTAAATGTCACTTTGTCCAATCCTGCATTTTATTCTCAAATTCACATGTACTGCCCTGTGGCATCTTTCCAAAAGTTGTCTTGACTTTTTATTTAAATCTTATATTGTTCAGCACAGTCTGTATACGGGTGCATCCTCACCCAAGCTCTGCTGCTATACATCAGTTGGTATCTGCAACAGTGTCATGCATAGAAAATTTGATATCAATTTGGTTGCTTAAGGAATGTTCCCGATAGAGGACAGGGAAGAGACAGAGCCACCTTATCTGTTTTGACCACATTTTTTAATGTATTGCCAGAGTCCATTTTAGGATACAGTTGGGTTCAATTAGTAGCTACGAGAGAAAATCCAGTAGCCAGAAGTAACCGGAACACTAAAACTTTTGAACTCTGACCATAATATTAAACATTATGGCTGACCACCTTGGGGTTAAAAGGTTAGGAAGAGGGCGGACTGAACAGCAAGGTATTTTTAGTCTGCTTAGAATTATAGCTGCTTTGGACATTTTTGGTAAGCTGCCATGGATCAGGATTAAAATAAAGGCCATAAATGTGGTTTCAAAAATGTCCTTTTGACACTTCATTATATGGTGTGCTATTGGCTTTACTGGTAGTGCATTATCTGAATTGATGTAAATAGTATGTATGTTTATCTTGTCCTATGAGTAATACGTATGGTATGTAGAGATTTCCGTTTCTATTACTTAAATAGATCACCACAGTCGTTTGGTACATAGTGGCTATGCACATAATTACTGCGTGGCTATTATGAGAAAAAAATGTGTGGGTAAAATCAACCCTGCTATTCGGCTTTGTTGTAACCTTACTGCCCACCTACTAAGCAATATGGAGTCAAAATAAGTACCAAGATAGTGCTGACATTGACCTCTTTGGAGGTGGGTTCAATTCTTCTCTCTATAATCCCAAAACTACTACAGGAGGTGTCGCCAGAGAGGAAAAGCAATTTTAAAAAACCCCAAAACCCACCAAATTGTTACACCCAGCACTGTGCTTTGCCAGTGAACCTTACCTTGGGGTGAAATTACTTCTTTTAAACCAGTATCCCTTCGTATACATCGCTATGAGTTACATATCATCAGTTAAGCTACAAAATGATTCCTAAAACAAAGTTGGGAGTGTTGTATACTAATCAGTCTGCATTAAGTCGTAAAAGAAATTTTGACATAGGTAATGTAACATTATTGAACTTTCGTAAGCTGGTATTTTCAAGTTGTAAAAGGGTTCATCAGTTTATCAAAAGCATCGCTTTTATATGATTGTTGTATCAGCTATCTAGTGCCACAATAATGCTGTAGAACAAACAATCACAAGAGCTCACTGACATGCAATAAGATACATTTGTCTATTAGTGCTATTGGTCAGTCAGGTAGTTCTTCTGGTCTTGAGTGAAGGGCTCACTCATATGTTTGTGGTCAGCTGGGAGTTGATTGGTCTGGGGGCATCTGGGAGAGCTTGTTTCACCTCTATAGTCTTCCATTTTCCAGAAGACTAACCTAGCATCGTTGTGTCAGCAGTAGCACGGTATTGAGAGTGTGGAAAGGCAGAGGCCATTTGAGACCTAAGCTTGGGACCACCATACCATTACTTTTGCCACATTCTGTTGGCGAAAGCAAGCCACAAGTCAAGCCCAGGTTTGAAGGCGGGGAAAGAGACTCTCCTTCCTAATGTCATGTGTCAAAGAATATGCACGCTATTAGGGGCTGGTAAGAATTGGCACCACATTTACAATTGACTTGTTCTGGTTATTATTGCTGGTGAAGATATTTCCTAAAACTTAGTGATATAAAACAATAACTAGCTTATTGTGCCCATGATTTTGTGGGTAAGGCATTTGGGAAGGGCTTGGGCTGGCAGCCCCCATTTGGGAGTCACTTGGTCTGGGTGTGCAGTCATCTGAATATTCAGGGAGGCCTCCTGGATGGCTCCTTCACATGGCTAGCAGTCAAAGCCTAGGCATGGCTTTGCAACATGTAGGTCATCAGTCTTCTTATATGATGATGGCTTCCCTCAGAGTGAGTGTCCCAAGTTGGGGACACTGATGTAGCCTGGGAGAAGCCACAAATCTTACCTTATTGTGCTTTATATTGTAAATAACAAGCCACTAATGTCAGCCCAAATTCAAGGGGACTTGAAATCAGCTCCCACATCTTGGTGCAAGAAGGGTTAGAGAACTTGCAGGTGTATTCTTGCAATCCCCACAAATCTATTCTCGGAGAGAAATCAGTTCCCTCATTCTATGATGTTAAGTCACAGTGCTACTATCTCTACATCTTTAGCACTCACCTTTCTCATTAAATAGTGTGCTTACAGTTTACATACTCAGATTTCTTTTTTCTTATTTTGTATAGTTCTGTATATTATAAGGTAACCCAGGAAATGATTAAGGGAAGCTGTTTATTTCATTCCAAACTTTCAATGATCTTTGAGAAAATATATGTATGCATACTTGCATACTTCAATTAGTGTGTATATTTGTGTGTCAGCTTTTTTTCAAGTTATTTTATGTACACAAAATGCTTGTAATTTTTATTTTAATGATCTAGGAGTTCATCAAGCTAATACTATCATAATCGGCTTAGCCGTTTCCCAGTTTGGGTATCTTGATTATTTATAGTTACACTAACTTGATAGCACCATGTATTGGATATCTACTACACTGTAACATGTGACCCTAAAACTTAGCAGCTTAGAACATTAACCATGTATTATCACATGCAATTTCTGTGGATCAGGAATCCAGGAGCGGCTCAGCTCCTCATTAGGCTTCTCATGAGGTTGTAGTCAAGCTGTCACCTGGGGCTGCTGTCTCATCCAAGGGCTTCACCGGGGCTGGAGGGTCTGCTTCCTCCTTGACTCAAGGGGCAGCTGTCAGGAGGCTTCCTTTCTGTCCACGTGAATCTCTTCATAGGGGTGCCCATGACATGGCAGCTGACTTCTCCAAGTGAGTGGTGACGGGGAGAGAAGGGGGGTGGGGAGAGAGAGAGAGAGAGAGAGAGAGAGAGAGAGAGAGAGAGAGAGAGAGAGAGAGAGAAACCTGAATGGAAGCCGTGGCTTTTGTATAACCTCATTGAAAGTGATATATCTTCATTTCTGTCATATTCTATTGATCACACAGACCAACCTTGGCACCTGGGTGTGAATGCCAGGACTTAGGGATCACTGACAGGGTTATCCCGGAGCCTGGATCCTACATATCGCTATGAACACCTTTCCACAGACTGCTTTTTATTGCTGAATGGGAAAGAGACATGTACTCTGGACATATCCCCCTAAAGTGGAATTACAGATCATATATATCAAGAATTCAATGGCTCCCTTTTTAAAAATTGTAAGGTATTTTTATAATTTTTTTACTTTGTAAGATATTATATTTTTATATCATGTTTTTAATGTTTTTTAATGAGCACATAAAATGTTTCAGAACATTGTACAAAGTATGTAGTTGTTGGTGAACTTCCAGAAAGTGCCCCCGTTGGCTATGGTTTGGGAGGAGAAATAAGACAGAGGGAAACTGCCTGAGTCCCATCATCTCCCAGAACCTTTTTATTCTTGTTTTTAATGTAGTGCCTGGTTTCCATAAAGTAGGCCACACTGCCTTCTTAACCTAATATAAGCTACTGCCATTAATAGTTCCCCTAATGGAAGAAATTTTAATTGGCAAGAAACTTGGCCATTACAAAATGCCCTGCACTATTTATGGTGAGTTACAGCCCTGCTATCTTTACCACTGTTGAGGTAGGATAAGGGAAATGTGCCCCCAACCAGTGTACTGAAAGGGCTGTTCTATGTCAGGTGATTTTTAAAGCCTTTATTACAATCTGTGAACTAATTTAATATGTTATAAATGAACACTCCTACATTTTGTGAGTTCACACTGCCCCCCGTGCCTTGGCCATTTATGTGAGATAAAATATAACGGATTCATTTTCATGTCTGTAAAATTCTTTTCAGCTTTTCCAGAAATACACATCTGGATTCATTTACATGATGCACTTTCAATCATTTCAAAATTTAATAAATGTTATGGCACCTTCCGTGTTGTGGGCGCGCCATAAATTGCCATCACCAAGTTAAATGATGGGGTAATAAGGACAGGACGTTGGTCGTTCAGACTCATGACAAGGTTTGCATTTATAATGAGGTCCTGGCCACCAAGGGCAGACGCACACCTGTGAGGGGCGTGTGAGGAAGGGCTGCCTTTCAAAGCTTGCCATAAGGCTTGTGCCGCGCAAATAAACCCAGCCGTGCGTGGGTGGTCCTCTCTCTGCCCCCTTCTGCTTTTAAAGGCTTAGAAGCGCTGCCAAAGTACCTATGGAAGGTGTTTGATTTAAAAGGTTTAAAAGGAAACACTCCAGTTTGCCTTCTTTTAGGGGCATGCGAGCAAGCCGAGTTTGCAGCTGCATGGAGGGATAAAGAAAAACTCTGAGCATTTAACAGCATTTTGAAAAAAAAAAAAATCATGCCAAGAGGGCCTTTGACCAAGAAATTCTTATAGATTTATGACACCTGGTGCCTGAACCCCATCTGTGATGCCAGAGTTACAGTGCTATAAGCTCTTCACCCTGCAGCTAATCGCATCCGTTTCTGGCTACACGAAGGGCCTGATGTAGTTTGCTACAGTTGTTTATTGACCTCAGAAAAGCAAGATGATTGTTTACAGATTTCCATAATCCCTACTGGATTCTTCACTTTCCCTTTCTTACAAGGAAACTTGTAAGAAAAGAAACACAGCACAACCGGATCTGAATGGCAGTGTGTTCTCTTTAACATCTCTCTTCACCGCTGTGTAGGGAGCACGGTCAGCCATATTGTTTCTGCTTATGGGTTTGAGACTGCCTGCGTGTGCCAGGAATAGACTAAGCCACTCCGTTAAGGATGGCTTTGTGTGTGTGTGTGTGTGTGTGTGTGTGTGTGTGTGTGTGTGTGAGAGAGAGAGAGAGAGAGAGAGAGAAAACACATGTCAATAGTTTGTAATAATAGAAGATTAAAAGCAACATTACTGTCCACCAAAGACACTAGTAAATTATGATATATCCACACAGTGGAATGCTATGCAGCAATAAACAGAATATACTAATATGGGATGAACTCCAAGGCTTCTCAAGTATAAAAATCAAGGTGTAAAACACAGCATATAAGTAAGTATGTACTGTATTTAAAGGTAAAGAAAGAAGAGGCATGAGTATATACTTGTTCGCTCGACTAATATAACAGTTCCTAGAATGCTATATAAAAAGCTAGTAATATTGGTTGTCTTAGGGAGGGAATTGAGCAGCTGGAAGACAGAAGTGAAAGGGATAGAGTTCATTGTATAGCTTTCTGTGCCTTCTGAATTTTGAATCAAATAAACGAAAGAAAAAATATACATTGAAAGAAACCTTGGAACAAGGCTGGACAGAAGTGAAACTTGTGATGAAAGTGAACCCCAAGAAGACAAATAATCAAGCTCTTCATCCCCTTTTTGCGTAATGCCATTGCGTAGTGCTTGTCACATGATAGATTGTCAACAAATAGTTGTTAACTGAAAAAATACATACCATGTGAAAATCACCCTTCATTTTTATTTTAAATTATATATTACATACTTAAAAATTAATGCCATTTAACATGAACATTGTCTTGGTCATAAAGAAAACAAAATAAAAAAGGAATTCAGAATGAAAATTGTCTTGGTCAGGAGAACACGAGTTTGGGTTGGGAAACATCTTCATCAGTGTTTCTCAACAGTTTCCCTATTCTGTGTAAAGCCCTGTCTTCAGATTTAAGAAGTTCATTATGGGAATGGAAATTATAGAATGAGAGTTTTCCTCCTAATTGGGTGTTCATAGACTTTGTAGTTAAAGATAGGCTGAGTCTCGAGTCCGCTTCTCTTTTCATTACATTCCAATTCCCACCTGCCTCCCTATCTCTCTGTCTGGGACGTTCATTGCTCATGATCAGCAAACCTGAGGGGCCTCCCAGCAAAGAGTAAACTCTTTAAGGGGACTTGACTCTGGTCTATGAGGGGGCCTGGCTGTGACCCACTAAGTGCCATGATCCTGCCACGCAGGGGACTTTTGGGTGTCTTGGGATGGGCTAGCCGGGATGTAAATGAAGTGACTGAATTTGCATACTGTATTGTTTTCAGCCAGGTTTGCACACCTGAGTTAAAATTCTCAGGAGATTCCAAGAAAAGTAAACTAATAACTTGGAATGCACCACAGTCCCTTGATTGACCCCAAACAGTGAATTCCAACCAGTCACCATGCAGGGAGAATGAATGACAGCTGATGGTCAACATGACATAGGTGAAATATGACTATGACACCCAGGCACACAAGTAGGTTCAGAGGAGATCCTTACACCCACCTGAGGAGTATTGCTCAGTCTGGGGTAGAAGAAACTTAAATTCCAAATTGATCATTTGTTACTGAAAGAAGAGATAGGGCAAACGAAAATGTCCCTTGTGACCCCTGGTGGGGGCTTTTGTACTAAATCTAACATGTAAAGGAACTTAGAGTTCTATGTAGTTGCCTGTGCATGTTATGTAGCTGATTTTAGCTGAAATAAAAGTTTTCTGAGATGCCCAAACCAAACCAAAACAAAAGAGTGACGCTATCAAGTACATAAACATGGGTATATGAAGAATGGATTGTACAGTATGATGCAATTAAGGTTTACATCCAGTTATTTACATATAAGAAAACCAAAACTGAGATTAAATGAGAAACAAAGTAGGATATGGAATTTGATTTCCTTTGTGTTGTATTTTTTAAAAATTTCAGCTCAACTATGGGGTGATAAATGGTGCATGAGATGACAGTATATCTCTCTTTTGTACTTAAGGTTGGAAATAGAGTTTTCCCTAAGCCATAGAGATACAGAATTTTATATCCTATCTTACCTTGAAATCATGGCCATTGAGATCTTAAGTTGGGTGCATTTGGAGTTAACTGCTTGAAAACATGCAGATTTCTGGGTTTCACTGCTGGGGATCCTGGCTCAGTAAATTGGGATTGGGGCTCAGGATTATAAGTGGCCTTCAAGCATGCTGGGAGACTGGGATGTAGGTGGCGTATGGTCTACTGTTTCAGAAACCCAATTCCAGAGTTTCTGGGTTTTTGTTGTTTTTTCTCTTTGCTATATATAAAGACTAATTTACTAGACAACAAAGCCAAGAGATATTAAAGCTGGGGTCAGCAAGCTACAGCCCACAGGCCAAGTCCAGACCCTCTTCCTGTTTTTGCAAATAATTGTCTCCTTGGCACACAGCCATGCCCATTTGTTTACATAGTGTCCATGGCTGCTTTCCTGCTGCAGCAGCAGATGAGTGGTTGGGACAGAGACCGTATGGTCTGCTAAACCTAAAATATTTACTGTCTGACCCTTTACAGAAAAAGCTTGCCAATCGCATGTTAAAGAAAGATGGATGTGTACCTGACACGTTGCATTTACTCCCCTGAGAACAAATAAGACCTTCACCAAAAGACTTTGATATTTAGCTAGTCTGAGTCTGTTTCTATTAGCCATGAAAACTAAAAGGATCCAGAATGGAGTAAATTCAAAATAAAAGATTAGAGTGGCATAGATCTTGAAGCAGAAGATATGCCTCCCACAGGTGAAATGAATGATTTATTTAATTTATGAAAGTGTGACTTGCAGTGAGGGACACACCTGGCCCTGTGCTGGCTTTGACTCTGGGTGTGTGCACAAGACTTGTTCTCGTCTCACTTTTCATTGGAAGTGGACAGGTGCATTCACGAATCATGAGAAGGGGGTAACACACAGGCTTCATTTTTCCATTGAGAGAGAGTGCTGTCGCTAATTCAGTTGGTGGGAGATGAATTTCTTGGCTTTGATAATTAAGCTGGCAGAGCAAATTTGGTTCCAACTTTTTAATGAGAGTGTGGGTGGCCAACAAATTGCAGGTTCAGACATAAATGTTTCAAACGTGGGTGGCTGGCTTTTAACCCCAGGGCAAATTCTGTGATTGTAAGGAGGTTTCAGGCTGGTCGCCAAGTTCAAAGAGTATTTGCCAAATATTAAGAAAAGTGGGAACTACTCTAAGCAATATTATTTGAGGACAGGATTATGTGATTCATTGAGTGTGATTAATGTGATAAATGAACATTATTTGAGTCCATTCATATTATATATTTGTGAACATGCATACGTGTGTATTTGTGCTTGTACCCCTTACACAGAGGATTATATAGGAGAAAGAGAAATAGCATAAAGGAAAGAAATGGATTTGTTCTTCTTTTCCTGTCTTCTACTGCCTAACTGTTCAGGTATTCAGACCCATATAGCACTTTATGTCCAGCCCCGGTTTTCTATCTGGGGGGTAATCAAAATCTGGGCTCTTATGTAATGCAAGACCATTGTTTAGAGGAAAAATGAGTTCAGACCAAGAAATGAAGGGTTCATTGAATTTTCACTTCTATAAAGAGGCTGGATTTGAAGCAGAATCCTACTGGGTTCTGTAAGTGAACCTCACATCAGAAAGATAGGGCAGACTTGCGAAAGAAAGTAATAGATTTCAATTTAGGTTGCTTTTCAGCCTGAAAAATAGTCTGAATTCAATCGCTGATCCTGTTAGTAGAGATAATAATGAAATGCAAAGCAAGTATGGTCTAAATGTTAAAAAGGACTGTAAAATTACCACTGTGGGTTCTTGATTTACCCTCTCTCCCATTACTCGTAGAACAAAATATGATTTGACCTAATGTTCATTTGGTAGTTACCCCAGATCAGAAAACTAAGCTGTTACTTTGTACTTCTTACATTTGCAAGAGTAATCAAGATTGTGACTTGACTTGGACTGGGGAAGAATCTATTGTCTTAGAAATAGAAAGATATTAGGAATCTTTTACATTAATTTCTCTTATTTACCTATAGGCTTTGTGCATTTTCTGATGGAAGGGTAGCCAGATGGATAAAAATGGATTTTATGCTCTTTAAGATCAGAAAAAGTCTCTTCTTCCATTGCACTAAATGTAATGTGCCCTGCCTGGATGATGTGCCCGTTCTATGAATGAAAAAGGGAAAACAGCATTTTTTACTGAAAGTTTCTCTGATTGAGAGTAGCCTTATTATCTACTTCTCCTTCTATGAAACTCTGTTTCTTGTTCCCAACTGTTCTGGGTTTTATCGTCCTTCAGCTTTTTTGTTTTGTTTTACGTATGCTGCCTTTTCTTTCTAGGATACCCTTCACACCCATTTATGACTCCTGGTGGCTTCCATCTCTGGGTACCAGCTTAGTCTCAAGTGTTTCACATCTTAGTGTTCCCTTGTTCCTCTAGGTAGCGAGCCTCAAACTTGGGTTTTTTGTTTGTTTGTTTGTTTTTGTTTGTTTTTTGTTTGTTTGTTTTGTGTATTTGTTTTGTTTGTTTTTTGTGTATTTCCAGTGTGTGTGTGTATTTCCAGTGTATGGCAGAACTTGACACATAATAGCTTCTCAGTGAAAACTCTGATATATTAAAATCTCTAATCTTTTTTCTTTAAAAAATAATTATTTAGAAATAATTTCAAACAGAAGAGTATATTCTTTACAAGAATAAAGCAAAAATTCCCATATATCTTTCATTCAGATTCCCCCCAAATTAACAGAATTAACAGTTAACCACACTTTCTCCCTCTCTCCCTCCCTCTTTCCTTCCCTCTCTCCCTCCCTTCCTCCCTCCCTACCTCCCTCTCTCCCTCTCTCTCCCTCTCTCTCTGCATGTATGTGTGTATACATATACATATATCCTCTCTATATGTGTTATTTAATTTTTATGAACTATTTGAGAGTTGGTTGAAGACAGTGTCCCATTATTTTTTAAAACTTTAATATATATTTCTTTTAAAACACTCTTATATAACTACAGAACAGCCATTAAAATTAGAATATTAACAGATATAATCCTACTAGTTAACGCCTGTGACCACATTGAAATTTTATCCCGTTGCAATGAGTTCTCTTATAGGTCTAAGGTCTGGTCCAGAATTATGTATTACATTTAGTTGTCATGTCTCTTTAGTCTCTTTCTGGAGCAATTTTTTAAAAAGTCCAAGACCAGAACTTTGTAGAATGTCCCTTAATTTGAGGTTGTCTGATGTTTTCTCACAGTTAGATTCAGTTATACTTTTTTGAGGGTGGGGTGGGGTATAAGAATAAGTACCAGAGATGTGATGTTGAGTCCTTAGTGCATCATATTAGAAGGTTCATGATGCTGACGTACCTCATCATGGGTGACATTATCACTTTTATCACTTTAATAAAATGGCATCTGCCAAATTTCTACATATAAATTTAAATAACAAGTATTATATGCTTCCTCACTAATAAGTAGTTAAATATTTCATGAGGAGACATTGAAAACTATGTAAATATTCTGTTGCTCATCAGACTCTCATCCACTTATTTTAGCATCTATTGATGATTCTTGACAGAATCAATTATTACCAAATTTATTCAGTTATTACCATATTGTTGCCAAATGATGAATTTTTTTTTTTTACATTCTCATTCTTTCTACTTTTATTGCTGGGCACTTTACTGTAAAATAGAAATTTCTTTTTTAAAAAATCTATCCATCTATTTAAATATGGATTCATGGATCTTATTTGATTCAATGGACTACAATCTATTACTATCATCATTTATTTTGATGTTCAAAATTTCTCAGCTTTGGCCAATGGGGGCTCCATCAAGTTGGCTGCTATGTCCTTTCGATATGTCCCCATCATTGCAAGCAAACTTCAGAGATATTGGGGGATTGGTTCCAGGCCTCCACAATGAAGTGAGTCATATGAACTTTTTGGTTTCCCAGTGCATATAAAATTATTTTTTCACTATACTGAGTTTATTAAGTGTACAATAGCATTATGTCTTAAAAAATCCCCCAAAATGTACATACCTTAATTAAAAAATACCTTATTGCTAAAGCATGCTAACCATAATCTGAGCCTTCAGTGAACTGTAATCTTTTTGCTGGTAGAGAGTGTTACCTTCAATTTGTAAAAAACACAGCATCTGTGGAAGTACAATAAGATGAAACACAATAAAACGAGATATGCCTATATTTGAGCACTTCTTTATTTTATGGTCTAAAAAGATGTTCCAGACTCATCTTGTAATTTCCCTGCCCGGGAGTCAACCATTTTTCCAGTGATATTTGCTTTTTTTTTAGTAGAGAATAGTATTCAAAAACAAAGATCTAGGTGCTAGACACGTACCTGAGGGTCACGGCTTCTAGGACCTCTCAGTGAACAGAGATAGGAAATATGTGACTCTACACACACACACACACACACACACACACACACACACACACACACGCCTATACTGATTTCTATATCTGTCTGTTAAATACCTTGTGCTTACATTGATATTCCAATTCCAGTATAACACCCCTAGGTTTATAGTAGTTGAAAGAATAATGCCCTTACCATATTTATAACTCCTTTTCTGATTCAGAAGAAACTGACCCCGATTATCTTCAGTATATTCCCTATTTGCTCAAGCCCTGTGAGCAACCAATCCTTACACCTGTAGGCTGCGTCCATGCTCTGTCCTCTGGCCTTGACATCATGTGAGAAAAAAAAAATGTAATAGTCTTTAATTGGCAAGATTCATGAAACAGAAGTGTGAGGGAGAGAATATAGTACTTTTCAATCTGTAAAACCAAGTCTGATGTAGAGCCTCAAGGTAGGTTTTTGACACAGGGAACCTAAGTAACCATGGACCATGGAACACTTCTGTAGGGGGATATGAATAATTTACCGTTTTTTAAATGCTATAAACAAAACTGATTTCCATTCCTTTGGGAGGAGATTTGTAATTCAAAGGTAAAAATATATAAATAAGCCTAAAATATTATTTTAGCACTGAAAGTAAAAATCATCCTGGAAGACCTTGAAAAGGCAAACTATATATATTATGGGTATTGAAGAAACAATTTTTGTAAAGCGCAAATAAGATTTTAATTGCTTTTATTAACAAGCTCATTAAATAAACTAGCCATTACAAAGAGCTGATGCAATGTATTCATGACTTTTACCTGACTTGTGGGTATTTGATTTTGTGTGTGGGGGGTGGGGAGGGAGTAGCTGCATGTGTGTGCATGTGCTGAGAGGAGGGTGAGTGTCCCCACGTCTGCCTACATCACCAGAAAGGTATAGGTAATTTCCTTTGGTTTTAGAAGAGTAGGTTGTGAGTAGATTCTTTTAGTTGGAAAATATGAAATATCACATGAAATTTTGGGTGTTTTTCTTGCACAACTGCATGCTTTTTTCAGACTGTGAAAAATTATGACAAAATCTAAAAGAATGTATTTAGAAAGATTTCTTTTTAAAAAAATCTAAATAAAGTAAACTGTATAAAGCAAAGTTTATCACTGACAATATAAATATTACCCTTGGGGGGAAAAAGTAACCTCTAAGAAGGCCTTTTATATCACCAGCTAATAGCAGGTATTCTTGAAATCAGTAAGTAATCTGATTGCCTACAGAGAACAGTTGCCTTCCTGTGGTTTAGGCTACAGAGAAACTATGCAATTTTGTGTAAACATAATTTAGATGAGGATTATATTTTCCTTCTTAATTTATTAGCTACTGGTGCTGCCATATCCTATTACCCACATTTCCTTTTCATCATCCAATTGATAGCACAGAAAAAGAAATGTGATATTGGACTGGTAACAGTACACCTTAATTTGGAAGGGTGGGAAATAAAAGCTTTCTTAGAGCTGTCTCCTTAGTTAGAAAGATTAATCTGTGTGTTTAGAGTTTCAGTAACAGTGCTCTCTGGTGGATTCTATCCTGTGTACTGTAGACTGGGATGGGAGTCTACAATTTACAGAACTTTAGATTCAGAATGGAATTACATTACCAAAATTGTGGATTAAGATACCCCAGCCTCAATTTCCCCACAAAAATCAATAATTACACAGCTGTCCACAAACAAAAACAGCTCTGGGAGAGCTCCATAGTCCACTTGAGAAACTTTAGCAACAGTGGAACAAAAAAATGAGAATAACCACACAAAAAAGGAAGGAAGAAGAACTCATTTTGTCTGCATCATTTGATCCCCTAAGATAGCATTGCTTAGCAACAAGAGGGAAGTCCCAGCTAGAAAGCGTTTCCCTCAGCAGGAAAGAGAGAACAGGGTAAGAGACCAACTTCTCCAGCCTTTTGGGACACCACATGAAGGACCCGCTTCAGTTTCACCCCAACAGCTGTGGACCATCCACAGTGTTTGCTATGTTGTACTTGCTGTGGAGACCTGTGGTCTGAGGTGACAAGTCACCATGTTCCCTTGGATCTGAAACTACCCCATGCCCCACACTTGGCATGCGACACCAGTAGACCCAGGGTCACAGCACCCTCCAGTATGCTTTCACCCACAGGGGAAAGTCTCCCTTACCAAAGTCAGTCCATAAAGTCTGGAATAGGTGACTGGTTTTGCAAATGCATAGACAGTTGCATGAGGCTATTAGGGAAACATGACCCCACCAAAGAACACAGTAAGCCTTCAGTAACTGAACTAAAAAGGTAGAGATACAGGAATTGCATGACAAAGAATTCAGAATAATTATTCTAAGGATGCTCAGACAGCTACAAAATTTAATGAAATTAGGAGAACAATACAAAAATAAAATGAAAACTTCAACAAAAATGATACAAAACATTAAAAAGAACCAAACAGAAGTTCTGCAGCTGAAGAATATAATAACTGGACTGAAGAATTCCATAGAGAGCATCAACAGCAGACTAGATCAAGAAGAAGAAAGAACCAATGAGTTCAAATTCAGATCATTTGGGCCCGCTGAGTGGCTCAGTTGGTTAAGAGTTGGCTTGGGAGCGCAAGCTCTGAGCAGCAGGGCCACATGGGCCAGTGACCTGCGCTCTCTACAGCTAAGATGGTGAACAACAGCTTGATCTGGAGCTGGGCTGCCGTGAGTGGCCGGCAACAGTGTAGCCTGCAGTGAGGCTGCAGTGGGCTGCGGTGAGCTACCGTGAGTGACCGGCAGCCGATGAGAGCCGGTGAGAGCTGCTGTGAGCTGCCAGCGACCAACTGCCTCATCCGGGAAGAACGCAATGATCATAATGCCAACATGGGCGACTGAAGCGACATCCTCCACAACTAGACTGAAAAAAAACGGACAGCAACTTGTCTGTTCCCCTTCCCCAATTCCCCAGCTGTGCCTTTCCCCCAATTCCCCAATACAATATTTTAAAAAAAGAAAAATTCAGATCATTTGAAATTATCCAGCCAGAGGAGCAAAAAGATAAAAGAATGAAAAGGAATGAGGAAAGTCTATGGGACTTAGGGGACACTATTAATAGAAGCAATTTACACATCACTGGAGTCCCTGAAGGAAGAAAGGTTGAAAAGGGTAGAAAGCTTGTTAAAATAAATAATGGCTGAGAACTTCCAAACCTGGGGAGATATTTAGACATCCCAGTTTCCAAAGCTAACAGGTTATACCAAAATTTCAATTCAAAACAATCTTCTCCAAAATACATTATAACAAAACTGTCTAAAATCAAAGACAGAGATAGAATTTGAAAAACAGCAGAGAATTTTAAATTCTCTCATATAAAGAAACCCATATATGGCTATCGGGAGATTTCTCAGCAGAAAACTTGCAGTTTAGAAGAGAGTAGGATGGTATATTGAAGGTGCTGAAAGAAACAACAACAAAAATACCTGACAACCAAGAATACTTTACCCAACAAAGTTGTCCATAAATGAAGGTGAATAAAGACTCCTCAACAAACAAAAGCTGAGGGAGCTCATCACCGCTAGTCTTGCCTTTAAAAAAAAATGCGGAAAGGAATTCTTCAAGCTTAAACAAAAGGAACCAAAACAAAAGGAACAAAAATTTTGTGCTAACTGGTAACATGGAAATATACAACACATTGGTAAAGGTTAGTATATAGTCAGATTCAGAACACTCTAATACTTAATATGATGGTATGTTAACCAGTTATCTCTAGTATAAAGGCTAAAGGACAAAAGTATGAAAAATAGTTATAGCTACAATCGCATGTTAATGGAGACACAATATAAAAAGATGTAAATTGTGACATCGAAAACATAAAATATGAGGAGAGGGAGTAAAAGGATAGAGAAAGTAAGTTGTTATCAGCTTAACATAAACTGTTATATCTATAAGATGTTTCAGGTAAGCCTCAGGGTAACCACAAAACAAAAATGTATAGTAGACATGCACAAGATAAAGAGAAGTGAATCAAAATATACCACTATGAAAAAAATCATCAGTTCAAATAGGAAGACAGCAAGAGAGGAAGAAATGAACTACAAAACAGTCAGAAAACAATGAAAAGATGGTAGTAACTAGTCCTTATCTATCAATAATTAAATGTAAAAAGATTAAATTATCCAACAAAAGGCACAGAGAGGCTGAATGGATTAGAAAAACAAGCCCCAACTGCTGCTTATTGGAGATGCACATAGCCTCAAAATGAAGAGATGGAAAAAGATACTTCAAGAAAATGGAAACCAAAGGGAGCAGGGGTAGCTATGCTTGTATCAGACAAAATAGATTTGGAATTATTGAAAGAAGAAAAACCTGACAAATGCATCTTTAGGTGATGATATAGCATATGTTTGACATTTTCACTCCTCTATGTAAATTTATAGTCTTTTCCTGTCCTGTTTGCCTGAAAGCAATTTTCCTTTCACTTATAAATGACCAAAAAAAGGAGTTCATGTTAGGATTTGCAAGTCTGAGGATGGTTTTGACTGATACAATGAGATAACAGAAAGAAGCTGAACTAGAGGGAGGAAATGAGCCAAACGGACCAATGGTACCAAGGAAATCTGAAAATATACTTCATGTTCTGAGGATTTTTCCACTGCAACTCAATTCTTGGGCTTGTTAGGAGCATCTGAGCTCATTTAGCTTCATGTATAATACTCCAGATCATATTTATGGAGCTCTAAGTTCAAGTTACATTGATGAAGTATACTCAGGTGGCCTGGAGAAGTTAGGTTTGGGGGGCTGAATCATAAGAATGTGTTGGATAAACCTAGCTGTTGTCTAGCTCTGAAAAGATTAATTGGGCCAAGGTCTGTGCCCCAGCTACTCAGTGATTATGCAGTCACAGACATAATGAGAAGCAATTCTTTGGCTTCCTTCTTAACAAATTCAGTACCAACGTACTCTGCCTGATCAGCCCAAGTCTTCTTTGAAGGTTTTATATTGTGCAATATAAGCAACTAGCTACTAATGGATAACTTCAGAGATCAACTTCTGCGCACTCGACTGGATGGATGGGATGGATACCGTTTTGAAACATCTAATCACCATCATATGGAGGTAACACTGATACACTGAAGGGATCATGGGCTACTTACTGGGAGATAGTTTTTGCTAGAAGGTACACTCCTCATTTCTTGTCACTATCTGAATCAAGCTTGATGAGGATAGATAGTATTTCTTAGCACCATATCTCGTCAGTAGAGTTACCTGGGTCAGTTGAGTCATTGCATTACATGCGGGTGCAGCATCCCTTTTCTAGATAGCCGGGAGATTGATAGACTGAAAGTGGGAAAGATGTGGGTTGGCAGGTTGTCTGACTAATAAGCCCTATAATGATCAGCCAGGACATTCTTCTACCCTAATTGGAGCCTGGTGTTATTTTATTGGGCAGGTTGTCTTAAAATTGCTTATTTGGCTTCAATCATGGCAAATATGGGGCTACATGTCTGATATGCATTGCCCTTTGTATGAGTACCTTAATTAAGCAATGGGTGCCTACTTATCCTAAAAAGTTGAAATTCTATACAAACATTTTTTTTTAACCTAGGACTTGAGCCATTTAGGCACTTAAGGCAGAAGATTATACCTTGGCATGGCTGTAAATACTTCACCATTTATTTTCTTCACTTTCCTGAGTCTCAGGCACCCCCCGGGACTCCTAAACCATCTTAAATTGCCCCAGGAAAGGGTTCTGGTGGTATATTATGGAACTCTCTATCCTTCCACTGACCTACTAGTGTCCAAATGTACTGGACACTCAGGCTGGCAAGACATTGGAATAATATTACCATGAGCTCAGCAGGAGCTGACTCAGCTTTTATGCCCAAGGGAGGCATTCTCAGCCTGTGAGATGCAGAATGACCAACTTTTCCATGTTTTTCCTGGAAAAGAAGAAGTTTCTATAGAATTAAGTAGCCCCTGAAAAAAGAGAGAAAGAAGGGAAGGGCAGGTTCAGTGTGGATTTTCATAAGGGAGATCCATCTCCTTCATTTGAGTTTTGAGAAGTAGAGTTGTAGAGAGGGTGTTGTGTGTCTAGCGTTGGGAAGGGGACAGGTAGAGCTCTTACGAGGTGCCACCAAGAGACCCTGAGAACTGCCAGGATGTCCTGAGAAATATCGTTTATGGAATGAGTTGATATTGAGACATGGGAATCAGAGGCAAGAGCCTAGAATGACTGTGGTTAGATAAATGATTCCTGGAAAACAGCGTCTATTTTTATTCATCATTATTTTTTCATGGATCACCTATATGGAGTGTAGCAACATTTGCTTCACTGTGGATATCAAAAAGGTTGTATGCTTTTTATATTTGATTTTTCTACGGCTTTACTCTCCTTTGAGCAATATGCCTCTTAGATATCTAAACTTCATGAGCCATTTCAATTCCCTATGAAATTGTTGGCCATGAACCTAACTTTCAGTTTTATATAGCTGTATTCATTTTCTATGCCATTGTAACAAATGACCACAAGCCTAGCTACTTAAAACAACACCAATTTGTTATCTTACAATTCTGGAGGTCAGCAGTCCAATGATGGTCTCACTTGGCTAACATTAAGAGGTCAGCACGCCTGTGTTCCTTTCTGAAAGCTCTAAGGGAGAAACCATTTCCTTGCTTTTTTCAGCTTTCAGGGGCCACCTGCATCCCTGGGCTCACCCCTCCCCTCTCCTCCATCTTCAAAGCCAGCAATGTCAGGTTGTGTCCTTCTCACACTGCATTCCTCTGACCTTGCTTTGGTCATCACTCTCCTCTGACTTTCTCTTCTGTCTTCCTCTCTGCCATCACATTAGGCCCACCTCCATAATCCAGGATCCTCTCCCCACCTCCAGGTCCTCATCTCATCTGCAAAGTCCCTTTTGCCATGTAAGGCAACAAACATAGTCACAGGTTCTGGGGACTAGGACATGGACATCGGAGGGCCACTATTTTCTTCACCAATAAATACCAATAAATGAGGGTATTATTGCTAAAGACTAAAATGCAGATGATCTTGCTTGTTCTACAGTGTGAGCAGTTCATATATAGGACAGGCTTTAGGGTTTGGACTTTTAGACATCCTAATTATCATCAAAATAGATTCACTAATATAATCCTACTCATAGAGTGGAACAAGATTCTGAATAAAAATAATTATGTTACACTTGTTCTTTCATTCTAAGAGAAGAGTCTGTGGCATCCTATTGAAAAAAAAAAATGTCTAAACTTCAAATGAGATGATCTCCACAAGAATATTTGTCATGATTATGGTCGCCTCAATTTTAAAATTATTCTAATTTATTAAAAAAATGTAATTATGGATTAAAGAATTTACTCTGTATTCATTGAAAAAATAACCTGGATGTGATATTAAGATAAACACACATGGTTTTCTAAAACAGATGATAGGAAATTTTTACCTTTAAGCATATTTATTTAAAAGTGTTTTTATGTTGTTGTTTTTTTAAAAGAAAACGATTAGATAAAGAGAGTAAGAAATTCTTCCAATGACGTTTGGTTTTATTTGTTTTTTGGGGGAGAAAAAGTTTTTTCACAGAGGTTGTCAATTGTTTTCATGTGTTTAACAATGAGTTTGAACCGTTCACTTTCTGGATTTCAGTCTCCTGTGAATCCTACAGGGTTTTGACTTCTGTTAAATTACCTGTTTGTTTAACTTGAGCCTGACAGGTTGATGCTCTCAAATACTTTGTTAGTCTGTGTGGTTTTGTTGTTAGCAAAGAAAACTGTAATTATGCAGTTTAGAAATTTGATTCTTATTTTAGCACCAGATTTGAGGTCAAGAATTATATATAGGAAGAACTCAGAAAGAGCAGTATCCTAAGTTCATAACCATTATGTTATTGTTGGGAAAATTAAGCTTGAGGAGCTAGTTATAGGAATATAATATTTGGGAATATATGTAAGTGATCATATGCTCCTTAGATTTAAAAAAAATCCTTTCTTAGGAGGGGCAGGATAATGTGATATTAAGATCACAGACTCTGGATCCAGACTGTTGAGTCAAAATCCTTGGCTTTGCCACTTATTGGATATGGACATGTGGGCAGGTTATTCTATCTCTATTGGTTTCATTGTCCTTACCTTTAAAATGGAAGAGAAAACTAAACAAATTTACATAAATAAAGCACTTGGAGAAATGCCTGTCCTTAGTAAGTAAATAAAAGTGTTTGCTATGATGATTACTGTTGTTATTATTATGATTATTAAGCGTTAGGGAAAAGTATTCATTAAGTAATCATTTTTAGGTATCTACTAAATATCAGCCACTTTTTAAGGCTTAACAAATCATTAACTAGATTGGCAGTAGAAACAATTTAATGTTACAATAACATTTCATAACTAGTAGTACATTGCGGTTAACTTTTTATTAGGACTCGAAATAAGTCAACTAAAACCAGATTTTCTTCGTTCTTGAAAATTAGAAAGCAGATGCTATTTATTTGGGAGTGGATAAGCAGCAATTACTCAAAATATACTTCATCTACCAGAAGCATGATGCTACCAATTTCTTGAAGTAAGAAGTGGAAAATCCATTTCAGATCTGTGTCCCTGATCAGGCTGAGGGTTCCCAGGAACAAAGTGGATATTTCAAGTGAAGTCCTGGGGTTGATTTTTGTTGTTGTTGTTGTTAAATTTAACACTAAGCAGAGGAAGTAGATCCCAACTTAAGCCTTTATATGTATATTCATCCTCTGCTTGGTGGTTCCCTTTAGCCATGAATGCATGCCGCCTAGTTCTGTCTTTCCAACCCAGCCATGTGAACAGGGCACCTGTGCTCTCTTGACAATCTCTGTGCCCGAATTCCCAGTCTGGAAAATGTAGGTACTGTCAGCCACATCCAGACATCTTAGTGACACTGGGAGGGCCCCTGGGATATCAGGTAGACAGTGTGAAAGTCCAGGGGCAAATCTTGGGAAATGCACTCTGTTCTGTTCTATGTGCTTCCAAAACCCAGCTCTAGTCTTTCCTGTTCTCTCCATCTCCTTCTGCTCTCTTTTAGTCCATCATTTCTTTGCTGGGCTCTCTACAAGCCTTTCTTTCCCTCGTGGTCACTGTGTCCTTCTAATCTTCGCTAGTTACTTCTACTGCCTGATTGTTTTAAATTGTTTGGGGCTAATTTTTATGAATTCAAAAGCATTTAAGACTTTTTCTTATTCTTCCCTGTATTCCTTTTCTTTTTAATAGTGACTTGTTGCTTCAGTTCCAAAAACGAAACAATTTTACCACACCCATCATTATGTATTTCTCTACTTAACTTTGGTATGACCTACGGAATATTGTTTTAGAAGTTTTATTTTGGAAGCTGTTATTTTTAGTAATTTCATAGTTTGTGACCTAAATGCCGGACATGCTGGAGTTAGTAGTAGGGGTAAAGATTTGCACACCACCGCCAAAACTTTTAAAAAGCACTGGACACTATACTTAAAATATGTATGATTAACTGCTGGATAAAGGGCTACAAATTCTGAAGCATCTTGCCTGTGAAGGTGGGTAGTTACTTCATAGGTGACTTGAGATCTATGAATTTTAAGGTAATTGGAGGAACCCAGGCCTTTCTAAAAAAATTCCCCTAATGAAGCAACTTACTGAATTGTTCAGGGCCAGGCATGAGGAGGTGCTTTGAAAAATTTGGTGTAAACTGGACCAAACCATCAATCTCCTCTGGCCAGTTCATTTTTAAAAATAGTATTTTCCATTATTGTTTTGTTTTTACAATTATAGTATAACTACTTTAGAGGATAAAGATAGATGACAATTAATACAGGAAGTGATAAACCCAACACAAGTTCAATCCAGTTCTACTTTGCAAAGATGACTGAGCAGTGACCCCAGAGTCTTGTCAATTTCAAATTTATTGAGCACCCACCATAATGTATTGGGTGCTGCAGTGTATTGAAAATGTGACTGCTGTCCTTGATCATAGAACTGTAGAATAGGAGTGCAGCTAAGAAGCTAAAGGTTTTTTAGTCCAGCGGTTCCCAGGCTTTTGGATGAAAAATTAGTAAGAACATTACATGGGGACTGTCATGTAATAACATTAAAAAAATATGACATTGAAGATATTGTGTGAAGTGAAATAAGCCAGACACTAAAGGACAACTGTTATCACTCCACTTGCCTGAGGGAACTGGAATAGCCAATTCATAGAGACGGAACGTAGAATGGTGGTTGCCAGGGGTTGAGGAGAGAAGAGAATGGGGAGTTATTTTTAGTGGGAATCGACTTTCAGTTTGTGATAGTGAAACAATTCTAGAGAAGGACGATGATAATCACATAACAATATGCATGTACTTAATGCCACTGAGCTGCACATTAAAATGGTAGATTTATTTAAAAAAATAAAAGTGGTATATTTACATTATATACATTTTACCACAATAAAAAACATCTACCATCTACTTTCATCACTTGCATAAAAAAGAGGAAATTTTCACATCAAAAACAAGGGAAGAAAGAAAAAGAGAGAGAAGAATGAAAGAAAGAACAAAAGGGAAGAACGGAGAGAATGATGATCTCAGATCAAAGAATATTCAATGATTTATAGAAAAATTGATAATTTAAAGAATACTTGATCACTTAAAATGATCAAATGTAACTTTTGGAAGAAAATCAATTCATTGCCCTTTGTTTTCCCCTTTTGCCACAGAATGGATCAGCACTGAGTAGTTCACAACCACAAAGCAGCATTCAGAAACCACCAGGGTACAGTTCTCTTATGTTGTAGATAAAAAGTTCAGGTGCAGAGGGAGGAAGTGTCTTATGCAAATATCACAGGGTGTGTTTGTGACTGCAACAGTCATTTCATGATATGGAACAGTATTCTTTCCACTACCTTACCAATTATTATAGGAAATGTGCTTTACAGTTTTGGTGTTGTATAAATGCTCTATTGCTAGTGGTTTCAGATTTAGCTCATTTATTGAACCCCTTCTGTGTGCCAGGCATTGTGAATAGTTTCTGTTTGCATTTAGCAGACATTTATATAGTGCCTTACAAACCATAATTTATAGAATCCTTACAATAATGGTAAGAGATAGGTACAATTATTATCCCCGTTTCAAAAATAAGGAAACTGAGGACCAGATTGCTTAAGTACTTTCCCAGAGTCATAGAGCTAGTATGTAGTGGGTTGAAATTCATTTTTGACTCATTACAGTTAAACTCAATTACCTGGCCTGGTTATAAGTAGTGGGTCTAATACTTACAAATGTTAATTAAGTTCAAATCAGACATCATAAAATGCATTATTATTATTATTATTGTTATATTTAATGATGTATCTGTCTAATGATAGTATTAGATCTTTATTGAAATCAGCCAAAATTATATGCCAAGTTTTGGTGTACGTCTTAGTCAGCTCAGGATTCTATAACAAAATACCATAGACTGGGTGGCTTAAACAACAGACTTATTTCTCACAGCTCTGGAAGCTGGGAATCCAAGACCAAGGTGCCTGTAGATTCAGTTCCCAGTGGGGGCCAGCTTTCTGGCTGGTAGACAGTGGCCTCTTGCTGTGTGCTCACGTGGCCTTTACTAGGTGTGTGTGCCTGGAGAGAGCGAGATCTGTCTTCCTCTTATAAGAACAATAATCCCATCATGAGGGTCCCAACATGACCTAATCTAATCCGAGTTACTTCCCAAAGGCCGCACTTCTTTGTACCATCATAAGAACTTCAACAATTTCAAGAGGTGGGGACACAAACATTAAGTCCACAACAACCATGAGCATCTTAAACTGAACCTGTTACTTATGGATGTAATTTATGTCTTAGTATGAAGCCCTTGGGATCCTAGTACAGTGCAAGTTTAATTTAAAGGTGTAGCTAGGGAGACTTCAAAACTATTTAGCATCCTACAGAGTGAGAGGACAGTGTATACCACATCCCCAGGTCTGCACTGCCAGTTAAGGTCACATGGTGATAGAGAAGTGAATGTGAAAGTGTCAAGACTATTGCATGTTGAACTGGTAGTAACCCTGAACATGATTTAATGGTTTTGAGGATCATTTTCAGGAGGGAAAAGTCAAAGGAATCTTGTACTGGAAAGTGAATCAGAAAATGCAAATCCAATTGTATCGCAGAACCCTCTGCCTTATTAGAATTGGAATGTCTAGTGGAGAAATGTAATCAATTTATATTTGGACCCTTGTCAGATGAGGTTTTTTTTTCTTTTTCTTTTCTTTACTTTCTTCTTCTTCTTCTTCTTTTTTTTTTTTGATTTAGGCAAGCATTCAAAACTTCTGAACTATTTGTATTCCTTGATTTTTTTCTCAACTTGCTTCTTACAACTAGCAAGCAGTGCCAAGCCAGTATTGTATTTCTGTCTTTTGTTTGTCATAACTGTCAGAACAAATAGTCAGTAGAAAAGAATGAGCAAAAGCCTTTACTTGAGACTTTAATAATGAGGAAAGAAGTTATAGGAGCTCCCTTAGCCAATACCATTTAATGGAATCGTTCTTGACCTTTTTGTCCTTCACAGAAAGGCAACAGACTGTTGGAGACCTTCTCACACTGGTTCATTTAGTTCTATGAAGACGGTATTGGGAGGGTATCACAGTTATTTGCAATGATAGGAAAGCATCACAAACATGTTTTTAAACATTGTGGAGCCCATTGAAAGAAAAAAGAAGACAGCCCTGGTTCTATGAAACGAGAATCAGAAAGTTCCCAGTAGAAAAAGTGTGTGTCCAAGATTCAAAGGATACCTTGTGGTCAAGGAAATTTTGGTGGAGGACAAATAGGCTATACATGATCTAAACTTGCTGGAAATATTGTCACCTTTCCAGCCGGCCGCCCACCTATAAACTTCACAGAGTTGTCCACTGTACGATCTCCAGCTCAGAGAAGTGCAGTGATTGAAATTCAATATGTAAAAATCCGAATACTACTTTTAAAAAACATACCTTTAAAACCAAGCATTTCATCAAAAAGGTGAAAGGAAAAAAAACATTCTTCCAGATCTAAGCACAGTCTTAAGAGCCTGCATACATCTTGATGGTTTCAGAATGGCGTCTTTTTCTTATCAATATGAGCACTCTAAAATGGCTGCTTCTGAGAGAAGCAGTTGCCCTGTCGACCTTTTCCCCATCTTGTTTTTCGTTCAGAAATTGACGCTCTTATTGAAACAATATGGCTAAGAGTCTGTCTCAAACATCTCATTTTTTCCACCTATTGTCTCCATGGTTTTACATTGTTTAACAGCTTTTAAAAAGACCTCAAAAGAATAGCAGTGATACACACAGGAGGGAAAAAAAGCACTTGAAGTTATAAGATTCATTTTGTTTTAACCTAGAATGAATTTAAACAAAGAGAAAACATATCCAGTGTCAAATGATCTTGCCTCTTTGACCACCTTAAAAACAAACAAACAAACAAACAAAAAAAAAACAGTTTATCACCGCTTAGTCACTTCTTACAGGAAAACCCTGATTAGTAGGTAGCTTTTAGATTTCCTAGGTGAAAGTAAACCATTTTGAGAAAACCTTCTCTTCTCTGAAACAGCGTTATTTCCAATAAGCAAGCCACTCATTCATTTAGCCCTTCAGGCATTAAACAATTACTGAGGGCATACTACGTGCTTAGGAGGTATGCTATGTGCGGGGATGCTTAAAAACATGATCCTGATATCATGGAATTCACATTCGTTAAAGATAAATTTCATCTGAAGTTTGCTAATAGAATATGTCTGCTTAACATGACCTATCAAAATGTAATCCCCCAAGTATATGCGTGAAAGTCAGTCTTTAAGGCAGTATGTTGCTACCAATTTGAAATTCAACCTCAGGAAGCTCAAAGACTTTTTATTAAATTAAGGAGGCATACCAAATATTTTATGATCCCTGTGCCCATGTAGAAGGTTGTCGATGGCCTTTTCCTAGTGGGAGAAAGCTAATGACTTAGTAAGCTTTCTCAAAAAGAACCCATTTTCAGCATGTCTCTGGCCCTGGGTCAGCTCTCTTCGTGGCCTGTTAAGATTTAACCGATTTATTAGTGAAGTGGTCTTGTCGTGAAGGGCTCAAGCGCCATCATCTTCTGAGTCGTCAGTCTGTCATTTGCCATGTTGCAAAATGGGCACCTTGTGTGCCCTGAGCGAGATGGCTCCCTGGCACCTCTAGAGTCCTGGCCGGCCTGCATGCTTAGATGGGGGCCTTTCGTATTTTCCAAGACAACGCCTGGTTGATTCATTTCTGAATCTTAAGTATTGACATTTGTGTAAAAATGTGGGAGTGTGTAGGGCAGGAAGTTCAGAGCAATCAGCTTTCCTTGGAAAATATTTTTCTTTTTCAATTTCATGGCTATTTTTAAAAAAAGGCATGTTAGAAACTTGAGTTAAAGATGAGTATGTGTTTTCTTTTCATGTTGCCACACAATCATTTTCAGTAAAGACGAAAAGAAACCACCCTTTTTGTTGTCTAGCCAATAACGTACTAAAATCAGCAGTGCTGATTTACAGGTCTGGGTTGCGGTGACTGACAGCAGAACTTTGGGGAGTTTCACTTTTTCTTGAATGTGAACTATCAGAGTTCAGGATGTTTTAGGGAAATGGAGAGGCAGTCCCGAAGCACACACAGTGGGGGAGCATTTGCTTCTCAATTAACCCCCGCAGCTACATGTGCTCACATACATTCTCGCCAAAGCCAATGCTAATTTAATGTGTATGGAAATTATTTATTCTGAGTCATGAGTTACTTTTCTTGTTATTGGTGCAGTAATGACTTGGCAGAATTTCATCATTTTTCTTATGTCTGGCTCATGTTAACGTGTGTTCACTCCATCTCACAAAACCCCAAACAAACATAAATTTCATAGGACCTACTTGGCATCTGGCAGTGTTTCGCACAACTACCTAATTTGTTTATTGAAATTTATAGTAAAGACGGCCCATCTTGAATTGATACAGTGTTCAAGCCCTGCCACACTCCAGCTGAGTCACCTTGGGTGAATCCCTTAACTTCTCTGAGCACTGGATTCTTGATACAGAGATTGAATTAGAAAATTTCTAAATTCCATCTAGCTCTGAAGGATTTTAGAGACTTTGGACTTGAACATATTTTAATTGTTCCTGGGATGTATCTGCAGCTCTCTGAGATGTGTTACCATTTTCAGATGCCATTGGAAATACTGGGAGACCCTGCAGAAATGGGTACTGGGTCCACCAAGTATCTAGGATGAGAGGGTGGTCATTCGGGGTGCACAGGTGATCTATGGGGAGGCAAGAAGTTTCTCCCAAGGTAGGTGAGAAAGCAGGACACTTCCCAGGTGACACAGCTCCTCAACAGAGCTAAGCTTTTTGAAGACACTTAGATTTTAGAGACTGGATTACTATGCCATGAGGAAGAGATTAGCAATTCTCTTCATAAGTGATGGGAAACCATTTGAATCAGGATCATTTTCCTCAGCTGATAACGTGTAAGGGCATAAATGGGAGGTGAAAACGGAGGTCTAGGTATTTTTGAGTAAGATACTTAGCTCTCCAATGATACCCATTTATACTGATAGGTATTATGAATATACCTGATATGTGTTGTGACGTGTGCTAGGATTTTAAGCAGCTTAATAAATAACATTGCCTTAGTCCTCTTCTGAATTTTGGATCATTTTGAGCCATTGGAGACAGGCAATCTGAGATCAAAATGGCTTTAGAGTTGTGGGCTTGCCAACTCTCCTCAAAATTGAAATTATCAGCTGAGCCCGTTGCACCTCCCCCCAGCCCCTAGTGGGACAAAGTCTACCCCATTAAGAGAACCTAATGGCAGAGGGTGTCAAATTCTAGGAGACAGGCTGGTTCCAAAACCCGGAAATGTTCAGTTGCTTTCTGCAAAACTCATCCATCAAACAAGCAACTAAAACAAGGTGGGAAATATGGCAGGCCAGGAATGTTCTCTGGCTGAAGGTCCTTCACTTGGAATTTCAAGGTGTCAGAAAAGGAGATTCCCTCTAAGAATCAGCATCAAACTCATTGTCCTGGGAACTGTGGTGAAAAAAATATGAAGGAAGTTTCTATTCAGCAAGCGTTTATTAAATGCCTACCAGGCACTTTTCTGGGCTCTGAGATATAGCAGAGAAAAAAACATACAAGGTCCCTTTTCTTATGGAGCTTACATTCTAGAGAGAGGAGGGGTGGTAATAAATAAGTAAACATATGAATAAGATAATTTCAAATATTCATAAGTGCCTTGAAGAAATTAAAACAGGATAATGCGATAAAGAACAACTGAGGATGGGGTGAGGGAAGGTGGGCGCTCATGAAATAGAGTGAACAGGCAAGATCACTCTCAGTAGGTGACTCGGGAGCCAAGGAGCCAGCCACATAAAGCCCTGTAAGACAAGGGTTAGAGGGAGCAGCCCGTTCTGAGACCCCGAGGCAGGGATGAGCTTGTTGGGCTCGAGGGGCAGAAGGAAGGCCAGTGTGTGTGTGGAGCACAGTGCTAGGATGCCAGGACCGAGAGGAAGGCAGGGGCCAGATCATCCGGGAGTTTGGTATTTCCTCTTTTTTTTAATTAATTAATTAATTTATTTATTTATTTTTATTATTTTTAATTAGTTTCAGGTGTACAACACAGTGCAATAGTTATACATTTTACCCCTCAAAGTGACAACCCCCCACCCCCAATTCGCCCCCCCACTCCCCCCCCTATCATATATATCTATTACTCTTCCTCTGACTCTCTTCCACAGTATAATCCACATCCCGTGACTATCTATATATATATTCAATTACAGTAGGTATACCACCTCCGCTTTAGTAATACAGTGCAGTGATCAAACCTCTACTCCATCCATGAAATGGTCTCCCTAATAAGACCTATGATCATCTGACATTCCACAGAATATTTACAACATTATTAATTATATTCCCCAAACTGTTTTTCCTAACCCAGTAGCAATATTGTAGTTGCCTATTTTTGCTGTCTAATCCCTTCCCCTTCTCCCTCATCCCCATTCCTCTCCCAATTAGCAACCCTGATTTTTCCTCTATATCTATGAGACAGTTTCTGTTTACTTTGCTCATTCATACAGTTTTTCAGATTCCACATATGAGTGAGATCATATGGTATTTGTCCTTCTCTGACTGACTTATTTCACTCAACATTATAGTCTCTAGGTCCATCCATATCATTGCAAATGGCACGATTTCATTCTTCCTTATAGCGGAGTAATACTCCATTGTATAAATATACCACAGTTTCTTAATCCAGTCATCTACTGATGGGCATTTTGGTTGTTTCCAAGTCTTAGCTATTGTAAATTGTGCTGCTATGAACATAGGGGTGCATAACTTTTTTTGAATAAGTGTCTTGGTTTTTTCAGGATAAATACCTAGGAGTGGAATTGCTGGGTCAAACGGTAGCTCTATTTCCAGTTCTTTGAGATACCTCCATACTGACTTCCATAGTGGCTGCACCAATATGCAGTCCCACCAACAGTGCAGCAGGGTCCCCTTTTCCCCACAGCCCCGCCAGCACTTGTTGTTTGTTGATTTGTTGATGATAGCCATTCTGATTATATCAGACTTAAAAGTTTTTTCACAACAAAGGAAACCATTAATAAAACAAAAAGGAAGCCTACTGAATGGGAGAATATATTTGCCAACGATATATCTGATAAGGGGTTAATATCCAAAATTTATAAAACACTCATGAAACTCAACACCAAAAAAAACAAACAACCCAATTAAAAAATGGGCAGAAGATATGAAGAGACATTTCTCTAAAGAGGACATACAGATGGCCAACAGGCATATGAAAAAAAGTTCAACCTCACTGGTCATAAGGGAAATGCAAATAAAAACCACCATGAGATACCACCTCATTCCAGTCAGAATGGTATTTCCTCTTAAGGTACTAGAAAGCCACTAGTGCTTTTAAGCAGATGCCCTTGAATCCTCTGGGGCATTTGTTAGACTAAGGACTCTGGTTCACAGGACTGGGGCAGGGCCTAAGATTCTGCATTTCTAACAGCTTCCGGGTGATGCTGTAGCAGCTGGTCCATGGACTCAACTTTGAGCCTCAGGATTCTGATTCATGTTTAAAAAGATCACTTTGAGTGCACTGTGGAGAACAGAGAATGACTTGCAGAGGAATAAGAACAGAGACAGGGAGACCAGAGAGAAGCTGTTGTAGTATATGTGATGGCATGGACTCTCGGGCTCATGTGACTGAGGCCTGATATTCCCCAATAGAGGTTCCAGAAGATTCCACTCAAGGCTACTGCAATAGGTATGTGCCCCAATCTGAAGCAACGCAATATTCAGTTCCAGTAAGTATTTAAGAGGCTAGTATTCAGAGCCTACTGTTGTTCGCTGAGTACCTACCATATTCTAGCTCAGTGTTCCTGTCATGGGATCTTGTAAAATGTGGATTCTGTTGAATAGGCCTGAGGTGGGGCCTGGGAGTCTGCTTTTCTAACAGGTGACATCGAAGCTGTTAGTCTGCAGAGCACATCCTGAGCTCTACCCCAGTGATTTTCAAATCCTGCTCTAGGTTGAGTCACCTGGGGAGATTTTAAAACTACCAACGTTTGGATCACACTTGAGATGAATTATCAGACTCTCTGGGGGCAGAGCCCAGACATGGGTTTTAGAAGAAGTTCCCCAAGTGATGCTAATGTGTAGTTAGGCTGAGAACCTCAGAGCTAGAGACTTTTACCCCGTTTCCTTGGAAGGGAGCTCATACTGTTGTTCCCATTGCCCAGAGGAGATAAGTAGGGGCTAAAGTTGCCCAAGACCAGTTATATGACAGACTGGGGACTTCAACTTAGTTCTTCTAACTCCAAATTGAGTGCTTTTTTTTTTTTTCACAGTACCGTACTAATTCCCCACTTTCTTATTTTGGGAAGAACTCACTGTGCTAGGTATTGAGGGGAACATTGTATGAGGCAGGATCCGGTGAGGAGACAGAAACACAGGTATTTCAAACAGAGAATATCTAATAGAGGAGATTGGTTACAATGGTGTCCAGACGGCTAAAGGAACAACAGAAAGGGACAGTTGCAGAAGGAACAGAAAGGAAAGGACAGTTGTGGCAGAAGGGACAAAAGGAAGAAACAGTTGCAGAAGAGGCAGAAAGGAAGGGATATTCCCAGAGATCAGGATGCCGCCATGGTCCTGGGCTGATAGCTATGAGCTGGCATCAGGTTCTGCGC
This sequence comes from Aselliscus stoliczkanus, assembly GCA_033961575.1. Lineage (NCBI taxonomy): Eukaryota > Metazoa > Chordata > Mammalia > Chiroptera > Hipposideridae > Aselliscus > Aselliscus stoliczkanus. Next base: position 143,400,942 of record CM066733.1, read on the forward strand.
TGCCAGAGATGCTGCTTCTGGGGCTCACGCTGCAGCCACTGGACCCACACTTCCCCCCCAAACCCCAGCCCCACTCGAATCCAAGCCCTGTCTGAAAAGGATCATCAGTGGGAAAATGGAGTTTGACTTAGGCATTCGGTTTGAAGGCCATACTTCTAGAATGCACCTCTGCTGTATGTGAATGAATGTAATAGATGCTCCTACGCTGAGACTTTTAGCCATTAGTCGTGTCCTATGTCACCAGCAAGAGGAAGCAGATGTTGTTCTTTGGGCGATTGGAGCCTGACCCTCTTCCGCTCTGGGACCTTCCCCTGTGGGGGTTTCCACCTGCTGAGCCCTAATGACTGGACACCCAGCTCTTCCCTCTTGGTTTCTTCCTATATTCATGGTCTTGTCCTTTTGGTGGTGAACCCTCTTCTGCCATGCAATGTGTGGCCTTACCCTGCCGGCCCTAACCGGTGTTCGTTTGTGCAAGGTTTCCTTTGTACTTGACCACACCTGCCTTCTGAAACGTGATTGCATTTCTTCAATGACCAAGAAACTTTTGAAAGGAAAGAAATGACTAAAATTTTAATGGCTCTTCTTGATAGTTTGCTAGATTTTTAAAAATAAAGACTAGTGAAGTTTAAACTAGAATAAAATGTCTTTCTTATAACTTATGAAGAAAATATTTTTTTAAAAAAAAGCAGAGAAACATCACCTTTTTTAAAATGATACATTAAAAAAACTGAAGTTAAAATATTTCTTAAGGCATCAGTAATTAATTTGTATCCATAAAAACATTCCCATACCTGCGTTTAATTTACAGTTTCTTTCTCTTGTGTTTCATTTAATACTTAAGGAGAGGATAAATTATTGAAATAATATTATGTTTTGTCACAATTTCACCCTGGCTCAATTTCCATCTTTGAGAAGAAATTCTATTCTTTGGCACTAGAAAGAGAGAAAAATCCCTGTATGTCGATGTCTTTTTTTGTTATTTCATGTTCCACTTTGAATTACTATTTGATAATTACTATTTAAAAGCTTTAAAGGATTTTTCTTTTTCCCCTAGCTGTGCTTTATAGTTTGCCCAGGGATACTTGGTTTTGCTCATCAAATGTTTGAACAGACAGCAAATTGTTGCCAACTTTTCCTGTACAGAGGCAAAAAGATCTCTGCCATATTTCTGTAAGCGTCAGAACAGTTTTTCTGAATTATTTTATTTGGTCCACCTACAACAAATAGCAGTTTGTAAGGAGTAAGAATTATGGCTTCACATTGAACTACCACTACAATAGTATAAGAGCAGTAAATTCATTACAAGTTGACTCAAAATCCAAAGGGCTTCACAGATCATTATTTGGTGCTTTTGTCATCATCCTTAGGATTTTTAAAGCCTGTCGTCGGGCATAGAAAATATCAGTAAAATAGTGAAGATTTATTTTAATTGCTTTTGGGAAAAACCAAGATAAACCTCAGTTAATTTGCCATATAGGCAAGAGGGAGCTTCCTAACCATCATTTCTCGTCTAGCTTTTGAAGAAATAGTCACATACATGGACCTGTGTAATTGTCTTGTGCCAATCATGATTGAGAGATATTGTTTGAGAGAGATTATTGCAAAAACTATGGTTTTAGTTTCTTGTGTTTCACATGAGAAGAACAAGAAGGAGACACGGTCCAGATCTCCAGGAGTTGTGGAGGCAGTTGATGTGCAGCTTTTTAGAAGGGAACTAAGAGGTGTCATTTGTCTAAAGGTATAAGTATCCTGAGGAAGGCTGTGGGGATTTCTTTGCCATGTGCACATCCCTTCATCTGTGGTTATCCCAACAAAGTGAGAATATTATTTAAACCATGTACTTTATTTTGCTGGAGTATTTGATATGTTTTAAAAGTGTCAGGCCATTTCCTCGGTAGGCATATGCTTGCACTTAGCCTTAATTTATACCCTCGGAGGCAGCAAACACAGTGTGGCCCTATTCTGTGTATTTTAAGAGGTTTCTTATAACAGGGCTGGTCTGTGGCCATACTGGTGAGTAGCACTTAGAGGGTTTACAAACCACTCTGTCGCGGTGATGACATACTCAGTGTGGTTCAGGAAGCTAAATAAAACACAGGAAAGAGATATTAAATAAAAGAACACACCTATGTAATTATTGCCAGAAATGAAATTTTGAAACCCTAAATTTGAGCATGGCTGAGGCACCTGAAGATTTCTGTAGATAAACAAACATCACTTCCCATATTCAAATGTCAGAAAAGAAACACCTATATCAAGTATCTTCTTTAGATCAAATATTTTGAAAACGTTTTGATTGATCATAGAAGCAGATGTTGAGTGAAGCAGGTGCCAGTGAAAGAAACATTCCCTTCTTAGCGACTCCATTTACTGTTACGTAAGACTACAAAAGCAGTCCATCCATCCCAACATTACTTATTTCCTACTGGGAGATTTTTGGCCAGTTTTGGTCAGGAGATGCTGACTATTATGGTGAAATTGTTTTGTGTTTTAAAATATATCTCTTTAAAATCTAAAACGGAGCTTTTCTTTTAAAAGGATTAATATTTTAATGACAGTGATACAATCAATACTATTACAGTTTGAGGTTAAGAGGCACCCTCCTACCACGATTCCTGTCTAACCCAGGTGTTTGGGTTTTTCTGTAGCCATTTCCATGGGAAGTAAGCTGATGTTTTCCTAGCTACTACTATACTAAATACTCTACTGGAATAGTTGCTTTCCCTTAGGTTATCTCATTTAATCTCCAAGATAACTTTCTTAGGCATTTTGCAGGTAAGAACTAACAAAAACAAAACAACAACTAAGGCTTTTAGAGGTGATATGATTTGCAAAAGGCCAAATGGCAAGTAGATGGCCAATTTCAGATTCCAGATCCAGCTTCTACCTAAAACCGTGTCATCTCCCTAAAACACCTCAAGGGCCATGATTCAATGTGACATGGGCTTGGCAGGTTCAGATAACATTTGTAATTTGGCTAGGTTTCCTACTTTACCTGAAGTGAACCACACTTCTGGTATAAACCAGGTATTCATGGTTATTTTTGTGTTTTGTTATTTCCCCCATTTGCAGCACCTAGCATGGTGTGCTGTATATAGCACATAATCAATGAATATTTGCTGAATTAATCAATTTCATATATCTTCAGCCCCCTGAAAGCTGCTTAACTTACAGGGACCAGAATAACTTTGGTTTAAAAAGATTCAGAGATGAATTATCTCCATCCTTTCTTCCACCTGGAAAAATTGTATTTCAAATCTTATTTTGGCTAGGTTATACCATCATCTCATTTATGTAGTTTTTCTCTTTGCCATTTTGCCACTGAGGCAGAATTGCTTCTTCTATGTGTGACTTAGCACTTTATGCATACTTTTATGTAGCTTTTCTTAAAAGTAAGAATGATAATGATAATTTCCATTTATTGTGCACTGTGTGTCAGGCATTAAGTTAAATACTCTACAACTGTTACCTCCTTTTAATCCCCAAAACAACCCGGAGCGTCAGCAAACCTTAGTCATCCTCCTCCTAGGTTACAGGTGAGGAAATGGAAGCTCATTAATCAAGGGATTAAATAACTTGCCCTGGTCACAGTGAGTGAATTTCAAAGATTCAATAGGAACCCAGATTGAACTGATTCCTAAAGCCTGTGTTTTCAATTCATTCTTTTATTTTTAATTGAGGCAAAATTTACATACAGTGAAGTGCACATAGCTTAAGTGTGCAGTTTGATGAGTTTTGTGAGGTGTACACATCTGTACAGCTGTCTACCTCATCAAGAGATAGAACATATTCACTGCCCAGAAAGTGTCTGCTGGTTCCAGCCGCTCAAGGTTAAGGCTTCCTGTTCTTCAACTTCATAGAAATTCAACTAGAGGGTATGTATTTTTTTTGTCTATCATTTTCTTTATTCAGTATTTTTGAGATTCATCTATGTTGCGATGTGCACTGTTACCCACCATATCAACGGTTCATTCATTTTTATTGCTGAGTGGTATTCCATTGTATCAATCCATCCTAGTTTGTTTATCCATTTTCCTACTGATGGGCATTTGGAGTCTTTCCCGTTTGGGGCTATTGTGAGTAAGGCTACTGTGAACATCCTTGTACACATGTCTTTTTGAGGACATATGGTTTCATTTCTCTTGGGTAATTACCTAGTGTAGAATTGCTGGGTCATAGAGGAGAAACATGTTTAACTTAATGAGGCACTGCCAGTTTTGCAAAGTGGCCGTACCATTGTACACTCTTCTCAGCAATTATGAGTGTTCTCATTCTCCATAGCTTCTCCAACATTTGATACAGTCAATCTTTTTATGTTTTAGTCTGCTGTTTAAAATGCCCTCTTTCCTACTTGACTATGAGCCTCTCAAGGTCAGAAAATAGGTGTCATTCATCTCTGTATCCACAGTTCGTAATTCAGTGTCTGGCCCTAATATGATGCAGGTGAAGCTAATTCTGAGAATTGCAAAAATGGTTGTCAAGGTCCCATCTGGAAATAAAAATCTATAATTCTAGCTTCATGTCATGTGGCATGCAGATAATTTTTACCGGATAGGGTTTTGGACTGTCCTCTTCAGAGAGCAGCAGCCTTTCAAAGGGAGGTGGCAGGGCCGGCCGAGTGGCACGATGGTTAAGCGCTGGCTTGGGAAGCCAGCGGCCCCGGTTCAGTCCCACATATGAGGGCTAGTGACAGTGCCCTCAAAAAAAAAAAAAAATCAAAGGGAGGTGGCAGATCAGGGATTCCTAATGAGGAAGTAAGTGACAGCGAGGCATTAGCTGTCCTGAGCATGGTGGCCTGGTCAGTCCCACTATTTGTTAGGAGGCTGTGCTTCGCCAACAGGCCCCTGTGACGTGGAACGTGCACTCGTATGTCACTGAAAGCACAAGTGTCGACCTCTGACCTATTGTCTTTTAAGATGATGTTTTAGTTGTCTATTGCTGCATAACATATGATAACAAACCTAACAGCTTAAAACTACGTGTATTTATTATCACACAGTTTCTGTGGATCAGGAGTGTGGGCGTGGCTTAGCTGGGTCTTCTGCTTCACAAGGCTGCGATCAAGGTGTCAGCTGGGGCTTCATTTCCAAGCTCCTGGGGTTGTTGGTGGGATTCAGGCCCATGTGGGTTGTTGGACTGAAGGCCTCAGTTTCTGCTAATTGTGGACCATAGTTCCTTGCTGTGTGGACCTTCCTGACATGGCTGTTTGCTTCATCAAAGCCAGTAAGGGAGTCCTAGCAAGATCAATGTTAGAATTTTAAGTAACGTAATCAATGAATGTTAGAATTTTATGTAACAGTCATGGAAGTGACATCCTGTCACCTTCCAATATTCTGTTGGTTAGCAGCAAGCCGTGGATCTCACCCACACTCAAGGAGAGGGGATTACCAAGGGGCAGGAATAATTGGGAGGCCATCTTGGTGTCTGTCAGCCACAGACGATCAATTACAATTTCTTTTAAAAAGCAGAAAATACAACTGTTATGAGGAAAATTGTTGATTTGATACAAAGAGGGTATTACATTTTTTTACTGATCTAATGAATAGTTTCAGAGGCTCCAACTTTACCCCAACACAGAGGCGTTATTCTGGATAAATTCTCTGCAGTTAATGTCCACTGGTACAGAAGATTGATAGGAAAGCATGAAATGACTTCTCAGTGGGTTCGTTCAGTGTAGATGAATTGAGTCTTTTCTGTGATCTACTACTGGACAGACCTTCTGGTCTGAAATTTGCCATGGAGTAAAGAAGTAGACAGATTGGCAGAGTGACCCCTGTAATCCAAGTGTGGGAAGCCAAACATTTCGGCAATGAGTTTGCTTATCTGGAATAGGATGACCGATCCAGACCAAACACAGAAAAAACCTAAGGATCATATGAAACCAAATTGTCCATACTTTTGGGGAAAGCATTTTTATTTTAAAAAGTAAGTTACGTCTATGAAGAGCAGCACGAAGGAAATATTTTACTTGTTAGAAGATTCCTGGAAGAATCTTCTAAAGTTCAGTCTTTAACCCTTAGCTTTGCTGAGTTTAGACAGGGAAGACAGCAGAGCCTCATCTGACCTTGGCCATGCGGTATTCGTTCTGCTTATCTTTGCTCATTAAGGATATTGACTGCCCTAAATGCTTTTCCAAATTTAAACCAAGCACAAAGGCTCATTTCCAGGCTTTTGGGAAGCATTATTATAAATCCCTTAATAGTTTAGAAAGCTTTGAGAAACTAACGGCCATAGAGCAGGACTTAAAAAAAAATAAGTTTGTTTCAGAATTTATCTCCTTAATAGGTTGCATAACCTTGTTCCTCGAGAGTAGGGATTAATCATTTCGAAGAAATGGAAAATAGTATATTTGCCTCTTTAAGCTAACGAAGAAAAACAGTATTAACAGACATTTCGAAACTTTTTTTGCCACATTTCAAATTCATTCTAGGCAATTTACATTGAAAGCAAAAAAAAAAAAAAAAAAAAGAGAGAGAGAGAGAGAAAGAGAGAGAGAAAGAAAAAAAAAAGAGCTGCTTTTGATAGCTGCAAATTGAAAGAACACTTTTATTTTAGTTTGAAAAATAATAACAGTGATGGTTTTATAGTGCTTATTATGTGCCAAGTATTTTCTACCCAGCATAGTATATATAGTATATATAAACATATATTATTATATAGGTATATACACATATATACACACACATTAGTAGTATATACACATATATTATATATATATATATACTATTTTAATCTTCATAACCACCTGTTAAAAAAATTCCCCAAACTGGGAAATATCAGTCTCATATATTTGCTTTTGAACCAATGTTCTCATCCTGCTGGCTCCATTGGTAAGGATTGAAATAAATATTTGATTCTTGCTCACTTTATATTACATGAGAGTAGTATTTTACCTTTTTGAAAATTATGCTTTAATAAATTCCCGTGATAGAGGTACTGTTATTACTCCCATTGTACAGATGAGATAAAGGGGCACAGGGCAATGGGACTTCACAGCCGGTCCCTAGCTGAGCCAGCATTTGGATGCCAGCAGCCTGGCCTAAGTCTCTGCTCTTTACTGTCACGCTATCCCCAGTCTTAGGGAATTTGTTTGCAGGTATAGGCCATAACCACCCAACACTAAGAAAGCAGAATCAACAAAAGAGTCCCAAGACAAACCAGTCGTTCCAAATTAAGGAAAACAAATAAACCAAAAAAGCACACTGACTTTAGCCTGGCCCAACCAATTCAAGAAAGCCCATTATTTTAAAGAAAATAAATGTCTGATGATAATGGCCTAATTATGATTCTAAAGGGCAACATAGAATGATTCCCAGATGGATTAGACACTAACCCCAAAAGTTGCAGGAATGGTTGAAACTCTAAGAAAAGTCTCATTGGGCATCTTGAAGTGTAGTCTCCAGGTTGACATACGGGATTACAGAGGAGCTAATAGAAGGAAACCAGTGGGAAGAGATAACTACCTCCTGGTGAGTAATTGTGGCCGCACTGGTATCATGAGCTCTACACTAATATGGGTCCCCACCACAATTCCTATTGTCCCACTTTGAAAAAGGCTTCAAGAGAACTGCAGTCAGGAGCTGGGGAGATTTCCCACTGGATCCGTCCATGGACACTGTGGGTAACTTGCACGGCATTGGGGCGTTCCTGGGCTAGAGGTAAAGCAGAGCCTAGGGCCCCTAGGCTTCTGCCTGTGAAGCCCACCATATCAAAATGGCCTTGCAATAGCATCGTACCATTCCGGAAGTTATCCTTGTGAAGCAGAACCCCCAGCCCTTGTGTGGAGGAATTGATGGGGGCGAGAGCAGAGAAAGACGCAGTCTGCCTGAGATGGACAGTTATTCCCATAGACACTTAGCACCACTTGTCCCTGAAATGTAGCCTGGGATGGTCTAGCAAGCTGCCCCTTCAGATTACCCTGGTTTACTTTATATAGGTAGTTATTATTCATATACATAAAAAAACATGTAAATACTCACACATATACATATTTATTTATTTATAACTTCTATAAATAAAATATTTGTACAGAAAACTATATACTTATATTTTTATATATGTACATTTATTTATAGTTTTATTGACAATAAAATAAAACATTCCCATTATAAAAACAATTCAGACAATGCAGAAATTTATAAAGAAAAGGTAAAAAAAATCCCCCAAAATTCAGTCACTTATAGATATTGCTTTATTTACTAAAATATGAACACTAACATTTTATTTTATTTTATTTTATTTAAGATTTTATTGGGGAATTGGGGGAGGGGAACAGACAAGTTGCTGTCCTTTTTTGTTCTTCAGTCTAGTTGTGGAGGACGTGGCTTCACTGGCCCATGTTGGTATCGTCATTGCGCTCTTCCTGGGTGAGGCAGATCAGTCGCTGGCCTCTGGACAGCCCCTCACAGCAGCTCTTGGCAACTCACGCTGGCTGCAGCTGCTCACTGTAGCTTATGGCAGCCCACTGCAGCAGAGGCTGCAGCCCACATGGTCGCCGGCGACTGACAGCAGCCCAGCTCCAGGTGGAGCTGTTGTTCACCACGGTAGCTATAGAGGGCAGTGTCACTGGCCCTCACATATGGGATTCGAACTGGGGCTCCACTGCTCAGAGCTGGCATCCCAAGCCAGCTCCTAACCAACGCGCCTCTCGGCTGGCCCAACACTAACACTTTAAATAGCCTTTCATGCAAACCTCTATGCATCTATAGCTACCTAATACATACATAATTGTATGGGAATTTAACCATACTGAGAAGGCTGTTGATAAATTTTCCACCCAGCAAAGTATGTGGAGTTCTTTCATAGTCAATCAGTGTTTTGATCCAAATCATCACTGTTGTCAGTAGAAATAAGAATGCTGTGATTAGGCTTTCCTGGGGTGAGGAGACAGCTGGAAATAGAATTAACAGAACATCTGCTTGTGTGCAGACTTTCTGAAATCTGTGAAAACTTCATGTGGACATGGGGATGAGGAAGTATGAGCAAGGTCACGAACAGAGCTTGCTGGCTGGTTGCTAAGGGGCCAGCAGATGAAGAGAGGAAGAGTTGGTGTTCAGTGAATGTTCCCTGTGGCGCTGACCCCAAGCTGGCTCTGATAAGGCCTGGTGAGCGAGGCACACGCTGCATGGGGCTGGGAAAGGTTCTGAATGATGACCCTTTCCTCTTGTTCATACAAGATGCGAGGAATCCTAGGATGATGGCTGGTACTGGTTTAGTTATCAGCAAAAAGAATCGAGCAAACCAGTGACTAGATTCTTCCATCTCTCTCCAGAAAGGATGTTTTTAGCGGTACTCATGAGCCTGTTATAAATGCTAGGGTTGTGTTTAAGAAAGGACCTCAAGCAAAGCTGAAGGCGTCAGGATGATTGTGTTGAAAATGTTTAGAAACAAACGTGGACCAAGACCACCAATATTTCCTATGGGAAAAAGTGACAGTCTATGTAAATAGATAAATTATACTGAATCTATTGAAAACACATGCTGTGTTTGGTTAAATGCTAATCTCTTGTTTACCCTCCTGCAGCCAAGGCCTGTGGTGTACGTCCAGGGTCTGAATGTATGTCTGAACGATTACAGTACAGGAAAAGAGCCTCATCTTGTTTATGTTATATTGAGGCTCCTAGTCTCAGACTTACTGATTTTCCACCCAGGGATTCCACTAAGAAAGATATTACTGTGTATCACTATGTAAACCAAATCCATATTTTCTTCATCCATTTGTATGAGGAGATATTAAAATACTCAGAGCTTTGGAAGCATAAGAAATTGCTTCCAGGGCATGTAAAATGGGAGCTGCCTAGTGAACTCTGTTCCCTTTGCCTAGAATATGCTTCTCTCTCACCAGCCCTCATTTTATCTTTTGATTCCTATTTTTTTTTTTTCTGGAAAATAGTTATTTTTTTCCAATTACAGTTGACATACAGTATTTTACTAGTTCCCAGTGTACAACATAGTGATTAGACTTTTATATAACTTAAGAAGTGATCATCTCAATAAGTCTAGTATCTACCTACTATCATACATAGTTACCACAATGAGATACCCACTCACACTTGTCAGAATGGCCATCATCAATAAATCAACAAACAAGTAGGGGTCAGCCGAGTGGCACGGTGGTTAAGCGCTGGCTTGGGAAGCCAGCGGCCCCGGTTCGGTCCCACATATGAAGGTCAGTGACACTGCCCTCAAAAGAAAAAAAAAACAAAAAACTGTGGTAACAAACAAGTGTTGGCAAAGATGTGGAGAAAAGGGTAATGTGGGTAGGATTGTAAATTGGTACAACCACTATGGAAAATAGTATGGAGGTTCCTCAAAAAATTAAAAATAGAGCTACCATATGGCCCAGCAATTCTACTTCTGGATATTTACCTGAAGAAATCAAAAACACTAATTGAAAAATATATGCATCCCTATGTTCATTGCAGCGTTATTTACAAATAGTCATGATATGGGAGCAACCTGTTTATCTTTCTCTTTGGAGCACAGATGGCACTTTCCCCAAAAGGCCTTTGGGGACCCCTCCAAGCCTTAGTTGATTATTCCTTGTCTGCACTTCTCTATCCTTCCACTTTTCACACCTGGTTATAACCTCCTGCAACTTGCGTTCATCGCTTACCAGGCGGAAGGTCTGTGGGGATCAGAAGCACATCGCCTAGTGTCTGCCACATGATTTCAGTACACATCCGTTGAATGAATGAGGACACCTATCTTCTCAAAGGCATTTGTCCTTTGACAAATGGGGACTGCTACGCACCGCTAACACTTCCTGCTCCCAGGGCCACTTTCCCACCTACTCAAAACCTTGATGTGACATTTGAGAAGATTTCCACTCTGCTGGACACATAAGGACAAAAAACTTTTGTTTCATGTAACAAATTTATTTATTAACTAAGAGATACCATACATGATTAAGTCTGATAACTCATGGCAGGTATTTTATCAAAAAACAACCAAAAAAAATTGTTAAAACAAAAGCAAACCTGTGGTCTTCAGGATAAGCTTGGTTGGGCTGAATTATAGAACTGTGACTTGGAAACATCGCAGTGAGCGTACCCAGGACAGTCCCTCAGCCACCTCCTGGACTGGAGCCCGGCACCACCCCTGTACCACAGAGCCCTTCTGTGGGATCTCCGAGTTGGGGGATGGGCTTGAGCATTGCAAGCACACCCAGCGTGGACATGATTGTGAATGTGCGGCTGGGGAGGAACTCGCCCAATCTATTTCAAGATGACAAATTACACACTTAGAGAAAGACGATTCTATTTCCTCCAAAAGATCTTGACTTCTCTTTCTCTTCTCCTTTGGCAGATCTGAAAATTAAACTTTGTCTCAGTGGGCTTTTCTTCATTGTTAACCATGCTCTTAACACTGTGGTATGCTGTTTACTAGTTAGTTATGACGCTGGCTTTGTCCTTGGGTTTCATTTCAGGTAAAGGTTATTCATTGAGGACCAAATCTTCATTTTAATATCACCATGCTTTGGGAGAAGTCAATGTAATGAAATGTTAGACAAATGTTGCATTGGAATAGAAATATCAGGGAGGGGTAGAAGCAAGGGTGTTGGTTGATAAAATGTCCTGTGGCCTGAATAATGATGTCAATATGTGGATGATGTATCACAGTGTAATGGGCAGCACTTGGGTAGAGAGGATAGAAATTAAAGACAGAAAAATACTTTAGTAGCCTCTATTATTGAAACATTTTGGCATTGTGGTTGATTGACATCAATCACTCCACTGATAATTCTCTGATAGTGTGTTTAGAGGAGTCATTCTTTTACAGCCTATTGGCCTTGCCAAGAATTTGTCTCTTATCTTTGTTCCCAGTGTTCCAACAATTTGCTTTGAGTCCCAGGGTACCGAGCCTTTACTGGGGAGGAATTTGTGTCCAGAAAGCAACGAAAGACCATCCTAACCTAAAGGTACCACTTCTTATGAAAGGCAGATGGGAAAAGCCAGAGTGGACAGGCAGGAGAGAGAGAATATGCCACCTTCTGGAAGTGTCTGAGAGCCAGGTAACTAAGGAAATTAAATGGCAGTGTTCATTCAGAGTGAACAGGAATCTGAGGTGGGAACTTGTATCTGGGAGCAATTTTGGCAGAGGCCAATTTCATCTCTTAGTGCACCTACACACAGATAAAAAGCTGTATCTTTTTTTTCCACCTGAATTTTGCTCACTAATGATCATATCACTTCCAGAGAAAAACTGACTTTTAGAGACAATGAGATTAGCTAGAAAAGTGAGCAAGGCATGCGCCCCTGGTGTGCGCCCCCAGGTCCCATCGCAGGCAGTGGGCAATACACATTGTGTGAACCCTGCTCTTCTGAACTGGCAGCAACCAGGGCAGCACTTGGGCCTGACAAAAAAGGCATTTGACACGCGAAACATTTCTGCCTTTGTATTTAGGGAGAAAAAATTTTCCAGCTTTCTGCAACCGAGCCAATGACTTGAACCTTTGAAAAAACTATCTTTTGATTAATATTATATAAGGTAAATATGGTAAGTAGTCACAGCAGTGATTCATGCTAAACAGTAAACAAAACCAGAACCAAGCTCATTAGCATAACATTGTGGAATCAAGGTACATATAAACTAAGGAAGGAGCCACAACTGAGATGTACATGTGGGTGCGCTGGTTCTAGAAATGCCTTACCAGCAGATTTGCCTCTAGTCACATAAGGCATAGCTACCTCCTAAGAGATGGGACCACAGGTGGGAGGTGGGCTTCCCACGTAATCTCTTGGGATTTTTTTTGGAAATCAAGTGTTTATGCACAAGCTACTTGACTGGGTTGGGAGCACTGCCTCTGAACTGATGAAAATAGGAGAACGATGAGTACAAGCCTGCTCTCAGTTACATTTCAGGTCTGTCTTCATACCAGAGCGGGTTGAGCTTTGGGGTCTACACTGTGTTACTGTGTTCAGACCCCTGACTTTCTCCATTTCCTCCTGCGTTGACCCCCCAGACATAACATTTTATACTGAGTAATTTCTTATAATTAGATTATAGAAACACTGATAATGAGAACTTAGTGCTATCTATGTATTATATATGGGTATGTGTGTGTGTGTATATATATATATATTATTTATATGCATTTTTGTATTTGAAGGAGGGAATGTTGGTATAGCAGTATGTCATGTTAGGTTTTTGAGGGCTTTTGATCATTTTTATGAGGAGCTCCATTTAAAACATCTTGAAATTGACAAACACATTCAGTCAACAGAACTTGGCTTCAAGTGTGATATTTAACCCACAACCTCCATGCCAGATTGTAACAATGTTCAAAGAAGAGCTGAAGATACTATTATGTTCCTCTTTCCTTTACAATTTTATCTCCTTCCGTGTTCCCACTGTTCCCCCCAGCACACATATAAGTCAAGCTGACGCTGCCCGCCTTTCTGATCGCTTATGCTGTTCCCGTTGTAAACGCCCTTCCGTTTATCACGCCTGAGTTGAATCATCTCCACCCTTTAGGCTTGGCTCAGATATTACTTCCACTATAAGTTCTGCCAACACAGACTGCTAACCCCTCTGAATTTAGAGTCAGCCAATCAATTAATGCATCTCGATAGGTGTAATTAGAGGGTGATGGGCTGGTACAGAAGTACAGAGCTCATAGCAGACTGTTCACAACATGACATTAGAGTACATTCCTCTTAACCCCAATTTTGCGTATGAGGAGGGTGAGACTCAGTGATGCTAAGTGACCTGACTGATAATTATGTGTCTTATTAACGGTGAAGCTGGATCCAGAGCCCAGGTGTCCTTGCAGGGCTCTTACCTCTTACCAAATTTCCCAGATGTTTTAAGAGGAAGAAGTGTAGGAAGCCTTCTCCACCTTTGTTTATTTTTCCTGTCTGATCCAAGCTTGGGAGACTAGTGCTTGAAAACCACAGGGTGATGGTTCTGCTGTCTGTGTCCAAGGATACTCGCCAGATGAGTATCCAGAATCTGGGTAAAAATGGAAAAATATGAGTGTGTATTGATCGCAAAGAGTGGTGTTTACTTGCAGCCACATAATGGAATGTTATTGTGGAAAGCAAACTTACAGACTGACTTCTGAGACAGTGAAAATACTGCAAGAATCGGGTGGGAGAGTTCCATACCGATATACTCATTAGGATTGACCCTCGCCAGTTTCTCTGAAAGTCTTTATCAATAGTCATAGCAAAGGACAGACTTGTAACTTGACAGAATAGGATGTTCTAGAGGCCCATTTGCTGGGCAGTGAAATGGGTCAGGACTCTTTCCTCTGCTTCCTCTTGTTTTTCCCCCAGCATACTGCGCTCCTATGTTCAAAACGTGTTCCGAAAGCCTGATATGTATTTTCTCTGTAGTGCTAAGGCAACTATATATAAAGTTGATTTTGCATTATGTATATTATGGTTTTATTCATAAAAGATTTAGGTAAGCTAAATCAAAAATGCTACTTTGTACTTTACAATATTTAGGTCTAGAAGTGGTCATGATTGTGAACATTATGTTGATTTCAAACCTTGAAAAATTAATTTGGCCTGTACTGTAAATGTTGTTTGGATGTCTTGATAAAGTGTAGGTGGTACATGCAGTGCTTGGAGGACTCTGTTTGGTGTGGCTCAAGGATGATTACTGTTAAAGGAATTCGGCTCAAAACACAGCCCTCTCTCCTGGTGTTTAGGTCATTTCTGTGACGTTAGTGATTGGACTAGATGCTCTGGATGCTCCCTGGGATAGAGTAACAAAAGGACCCTCTTTTGAAATTATCTTTAAAGCGTCTTTTGGGGGTATGAGTTCATGGTGTTTAAAGCTTTACAATGACTCTCCGTCATTCAAGCATTGAGGTTTCAGTACGGTGTTTAATTCTGTGATTGGCTGTACAGCAGGGGAAGTCTGCCCTGTTCTTAAATTCCTTGGCTTTTGGAGGAAAGTTGTTTACTTTTAATTTTTAGTGTAAAGGAAGAGAAAACACTTGGTTTTTGGACTAGTTTCAGTTCATGCCAAAGCGAAATGTACATGCAGCAATCAAATTTCAGTACTAACCAGGACTAGGGTAGACTCTTCTCTGCTTATTGGGAGAAAGATTTTATATATATATATAATTATATAAAAATGTGTATTATATATTTTTTTATATCTCTCTCTAATAGTGGAAATTCAGAGAAGAGACAAATCATAGTAGCTGAGTTTTGAAAAATTGACTTAAAAAATAAAGTAAGATGGGATTTGAGTGTCTAAAATTTAGATGGATGAAAAGTGATAAAACACTTTAGGTGAAGAAGCAACAAAAACTATCGTTTGTAAACTTGTCGTAAATGTCTTGTAAACTTAAATGTGTTTGGGAATGCGCATGGAACTTATTTAAAAATAGAAATGAGTCTTTTCAATTGAGACAAATATCATCCCTAGACAAATATCTCTTACGTATGTGTACAGCTTTATGTGGCATGATTTATGGAACTTTAGAATGTATGTATGATATATATATATAAAGAGAGAGAATTTTAAGATTCTTCCCTACTTTGTCCAGTGACAGCATTGGTGATTTTATGTGTTGATTCAAAATTAAACTAACGTGCTTTAAAAAACCTATGGCAGGCCCCCCAAACCATACTTCTTTCACTTATTTGAAAGACTTTTCAAAATCCCTGATTTTATTAAATGACTGGTGTTATGCAGACAGAAGAAGCAGTAATGATGTGTAGCGGGTCTGAGTGCTAAAGAAAGTCTGTAATGGGCTCCGGAAAAAGACAGTTGCGCGTCTGTCCTGGTTTTACAGCGTGGCTAGTTGTCCCTTCTTAGGAAAGCTTTTGATCTCTCTGAGGGTTTGTTTCCTCATGCACAAGATGAGAAAACAATATCAACCTGAAGATTGAAGAGAGAGCCATATGTAATGATTTGCCTCATGCACGATTCACCACTGGCACATCATACATTATTCATTTCCTTCCCTGTTCTGCTGTATTGCAGGAAAGGAGTCAGGGTTCCCTACCGAAAAATCCATTTTTCACTGCTTCATATTTCTATTAGGCAGTATAACCTAATTCTTTATTTCTAGCTTTCATCATCATGATTTCATTAGCATGTTCAATTTCTCATATTATTTATAAGCCTACATTATTGTTTTTATGATCCTTACAAGTTATTTTTGCTCCAGTGCCTTTTGGCACTATCATGAAATATATTTTCTTCATTGCTGAGTGCTTTTTTCAATTATTCTCGGTTATATAGAAAAGCAGTCACAATACCCTCCTATGATCTGTCTTTTTGTGGCCCTCACAGAGAATGTGGTTTCTTAGGTTTGTAATGACTTTGCTTGAGTCTGATGTGTTCATAGTCTCTAGACCAACCAGAGTCTTGCTGTTTTTGTTGCCTGGTCTGTGGCTTCTCTCGTAAAACCTTAGCTACAAAATCTTTAATACGAATCCTCCAATCCTTCTGTACTCAACTCTAATCTCAATCCTGTGTTGTCTTGACATTAGACTATCTCGTCTTCAGGCAGCCCCAGCTCCTACCACTTCAGTGGGCATAAATCACGACATGTTTGCCTGGCACTCACAACAGAGAAAAATCTGTGACACTTATGTTGTCATAAAGTTGTTCCTGATAGAAAAACACGCTTTGCATTAACCAGCTTTCCCTTCCTATTCCTCCCTTTCTTTAAGGCAGGTTTAAAGATAGATAGGTACAGATATAGAGACAGATAGATATAGATATAGATATAGATATAAATAGATCTCTCTCTCTCTCTCTCTCTCTCTCTCTCTATATATATATATATATATATATGCCATTTCATATGTCAAATTCTGTGCTAAAAAAGGCATGCCTCTGTTAAAATGTCTTCTTGATATTATCTATATCCCTGTTTGATATTATTCACACTTATTTGTATGATTGAAATCTACATGATAAATAAGGAGATTGATAAAAGATGAGCAGTTTCCTTAGCTTGTTGCCATAAGGGGTCTTCAGAGAATTTGGGAATTAGAAGGAAGGCTGGAAGGTCACCATGTGCACCCTTCCACCCAGCGATGGAGTCTCCTCCATAATGCAGTCAGGGGCTGGTCAACATGTTTCCATCACTGCTTCTAGGAGGACTCTGCTTTGAAGCCCATTCCACTTTAGACAACCCCTTAGACTGGAAGTTCTGTCTTTTGATGAGCCGATGCTCCCTTTGCCCCAGGGCCTTTAAGTTATCTTGGGTAGGCATAGATTCATTTGATTGATGTTTTCTGCTGTTGGAGAAAACTTTTTTATTAAGAAGCATTTTCCAGCAAGCAAGTTAATATTACAATAAGTCAACGTGGATATACTTGGAATTCCCGAATGTGAAAACCAGAAAGCTAGCTGTTTGCTTTGATGGGGAGATTTTTCCCCCCGCAGAGTTTGTGCTGGCCTTTACTCCCAAGTCCTGTATCTGCCTCTGTCCTCAGACTCAGTCCTTCATTGGGTTAGAAGAGTGACTCACTGTGACTTTGAGAGACCATTAATGGTTCCGCGTCTGTGATGCATTCAAGGCATCCAGGCTTTTAGGAAGGATCCCTCTCACTGGGTGTAAGAAAGCACATGCCACCAATTCGTTGTGTTGGGAGGCAAGATTAAGACTTCACTAGAAAAGAAACCCATCTACTATGTGCTAAAGAGTATTTATGACCTCCAGTATACTTTATCTTTCAGAATAATAATCCAAGCATTGGAATCCCTAAATCCTGCCAAGGTTTTAAAAATTACTTTTCATTCATGCCCAGGTATAACCTCTCATCATAAATCTTGAAAAATGTACAGGAAGGCAGTGACAGGCCATTCTAATGCATAATAAGAAATGAATATTTCAGTGCCAGGGCTGATGTTTATGTATGTGATTATTCGGAAGGGGTTTTATTTAATGCACCATGTCTTTAAATTAGCTCTATTTTAAATATAATCATAACAGCTACACTTTATTATATGCATGCCAGGCAGTTTGTAAATGGTAATTTGAATCTCCCCAGCCCTATGAGGTAAATTTTATTCTTCCTGTTGTACCTATGGGGAAACTAAAACCCAGAAACTTTAAGACCTTGCCCAAGGTCACATCAAGTAAGAGGATTGCTACCCTGGACTCTTTTGTTGCACAGCCCATATTCTTTCTTCTGTATTCTTTCCCCTGTACCTCAGCTCATCTTTGGCAAGGATTTTATGATTTTTAGGTGTCTATTTATTGGGCTATTTTTCTTTTGGCGGGGGTGGTATGTTTACAGAATAACATATGGAGGTATAAGAGTCCTCTTCCATCTTCCAATATTATAGTTCCATGAACCACAAAATCTCACCTAAATCCTATTAAATCTGATACAAAATAGAAGTAGAGAGATGATAGAAAGAAGAGAGATATTGAAGTTATAGAAACTCACTCTTTTTTAATAGACACTGCCAGGCTCATATGTTAGATTGCTAGTTAATTTTGTGAGGATTATTGTCCTGAATGATTTCAGTGATGTCTGCTGTTCTATTAAAAATCCTTCTTTACATTGGAAGAACTCCTATAGAAGAAACTGTGATCACTTCCTTGTGTGACTTGGAAGCTTCTATGAGAGTGGAACCCCAGATGGGATAGTTCTGTCTGCATCACAACATCTGTATAAGACTGACTTTCCCATCAGACCTACTTCATCCACACACTTTCCCCAATCAACATCAGCATTTATGTGCAACTCTTCAAATCTCATTTCCACGTGCATATAGTTAGTGCAGCTTATTTCAAACGCCCCGTAGAATGTGCCTTCATACTCATTTCCCTAAAGCATGAAAAGAATTAGCAAGTGACAAGTAATTTCTGCGTCAAACATACTACTGTTTCATTTAGAATATAGAAGACCCAGGCATTCATTTAGAATATACAAGACACAGCCACTCATTTACCAGTGGCCTCAAGCCATGGCTCAGAAACCCATCAAGCAGAAGACAGAGCTAGAAACAATAAAAAAAATCTTTTTCATCCCATTAAAAGATATAAATGCTTTGACACCAACCTTCAAGCAAGTAGTGATCTATACCCCAGAAAGAGTGATTTCACTCATAGAACATCACCAGGGCCTGCTGATGACATGCCCATGGGGTTTCCCTACTTAGTCCTTACAGACCTTTCCCACCAGATTCTGGGTTCAGCCTTCCTCCAGGCTCACAGCAGTGATGTTTCGGCAGACCTGGTGGCCACAGGAAACCTGCCAATCTCCCCACTGTCCCACCATGCACTGAGCTCTGAGGTAGTGTGGATGGGGGTTTCCACCAGCTTGAATCCAAGTCCAAGTCCAGCTCTGACACCTCCTAGCCACGTGAACTTGGGATCAGCTTCCTTCCCTATAAAGGGGAATCTCTCTCGCTCTGCTCTGCTCATCTAACAGGGTTGATGGGAGCACTGCTGAGAGGGTGCAAGGGAACATTAGAGCTCCTTTTGCATGTAAGCTCATTTCAGGTATGCTTCAAAGCCCTTGGCATCTTTGCACAAATTTCCCTTTTCCTCTTAAATGAGACCTCATCTTCTGATCTTAATTTCAAGGTCACAAGCATATCCTTGACTTAAACTTGCCATTCTGCAGGGATATGCAGATGCCCTGCCCACCTCCAAGTACTGCACCCTGGCTACTAGATATGCTGGCCAGGGCTACCTGCTCCTCTTTTATTCAGAACACAGCTGGGAGACTTCCCTTACATGTTACAGTGCCTGACCCCATTACGAGGGTGCAGCTCACATTTCTGCACAGGGTCTGGTCTCATATGTGTTTGATTCATTTATGAAAGTTGATATTCCTAAGTATTACTTCTTTTTAACAAAACATTCTAAAACTTGAGCATCTAAATTAGTGTATTAGCTTTGAGAGGTGGTGAGCTCCCTGCAGCCATGTTCAGGCCATTTAAACTATTCTCCCTGGGAATTCTCTTCAATGTTGGAAGCATATGTTCTTTTTAAATTCTCTGAATGATGATGTATCTTTATCCTTAGAGAAAGAATTTGATTATGTAAGAAAAGCCCAAAGTCATTCCAATTCATGTTTGGGGAGTAAGCTATGTGATCAAGCTTGAAAATACCATTTAGGGTAAAAAATGGCATGTAGTAAGGAAATAGCATCAGTGGCCTTAATCTATTCTTAACCTTTGCCATGAACCAGCCACGTGTCTTAGCCTAAATACTTGACCTCTCTTTGAATCAATTAATTTCCTCCATAAGTTAAGGGGTTAGACTATTTGATATCTGTGGTTGTTTTCCTGTTTTGAAGTCATACAGGAGTGTGTGTGTGTGTGTGTGTGTGTGTGTGTGTGTGTGTGTGTGTGGTGTATGCTTGGGTATGACCCATACTGGGTCTAACAACAAAGCCAAAGAGAAATTCCAGATTTAGAGCCATGGTAGTTTTGTTGGACTGAAGCCCTTTTTCAAAGACAACTCTCCATTCGTTTGACGCCTTACATACTTGTTAAGCAGAGCAGTGTGTTGAAACTTTTCCAATCATGGGACACTTAGAAAATATTTTTATAGCACATACATGGTGATAACGGTAGTTCCTACCTTACAGGTTGTCATGGGAACTCAGTGGGATGAGGTCTGTAGAGTACTCAGCAGTAGAACTTAGACCAGCATGATGTTAACCATGATGATGATAATGCAGATCCTGATTTGGGGGGCTTTGTGTCTCACAGGGAAGAGTCTTAGCCATCTTCACCCTGTCTGTCTTCCACTACACTTACTAGAGGGGCTTCAAGCAGGAGTCATGTGATTCACAGCGTCAGTTCTCATGGCGGCTAGATCATGATAGAAGAAGAGGACTTACCTAACCGCTGGTTAGAGCCTTGCGGTATGCAGGGCTGGGGCTGCTCTGTTAATGGGTGATATAGTTACACAGGTGAGATCAGTTGACGGTAGTAATTATTTTGGGAAGAAAATCTACTAGAATGAAACAGAAACCTAAGTGATTCCATCGCTCTTTGATACTTCATTCCTATATGCATAAGAGCATATAATATTACAATGAATTCCTGAGTTCATTTGGCAATAATTCATATTTATATTTTGTTTTTATTATAGCAGTAGTGCACTGATCATTTGATTCCAAAAGTAATTTCTTTCTACAAATGTACCCTTGATATCCTAACATGTATATTCAGATTAAATTTTTTAAATGTATTATAAAATAAGGCAGTATTTTTGAGCCAGAAATACAAAAAGAGGAGCATTAATTTGCTCTTAAAATTTATTTGCAATGGTAGCCACTTTCCAAATCATAATTGATAACAGTTGGATTTACTTGATTTTCAATGTCATTTAACATCAAAAAAGTATTTTGAGGCTATTTTTGCCTTTATTAACTGGTTGGGTGAACAGTCAAGATTTTTTAAAGGTATTTTTGTAAATATATTTAAATACTGATAGCTAATAAAGCCATTCATTTGAATTCAGTGGAAAATCATTGTATTAAAGCTTAAAGAAAGCTGTGCAAGCCATTTTCCCCCATTGCAGTGTCTTTGGGGCTGCATTGATTATAAGAACTGGAGCTATCGGACATGTTTATTCAACACACAAACTCTCCATTGTGAACTGCGGCTGGTATGTGCTGACAGCTGCCTCTTAGAGAAATGTAACCCATGGTTAATGGTGGAAAGAGTGGCATTAGCATAATTTTTTGGCAAAGACCACGCTGGGGTTGTCGTGTTGCCTTCAACAGTGAGTCCTTCTTTACCAGTGTCTTATCGGAGGCCCAGACTCCAGGGGGGAGATGCAGCCATTGGATCCTGTTGTAGGTAATCTGAATCCTGTGTGAATGTCTGCTTATGAATAAAAAAAAGGGGAAGGATTTCAATTGCTTATGATTATAATTTTAAAAGGGCCCGTGGAAGAAAGGCTCTGAAAAGAATTGCTGATGTTTGATCAGAATTGACACAGTGTAGAGGTGGCTTTTTTGATATTGACACTAATGCATATTATGGTTTCTATAAGAGGAAATAGAATTAAAACATTTTTATTCTTTGGGGACCAATTCAGACCAAAATAGATCTGCGAATGGAAGACTTAAGAGTCAAGAATAAATGATATCCCCTGAAGCTCCTGTAAGTTCATTTGCACATTGCTAAAGTTATTTCCAATAATTGGAATTTTTTTATTGTATATTTTTCAAGGCATATCAAACCAAAATCAGAAAGTAATAGAAAATATCAAATAATTATTTTATATTATAATAATATTCATCCCTAATATGATAAATTGCTCACCTGGCCTGAGGATTCTCTTTGATTTGCTCAATAATAAATAAAATTATAAATTAAAATATAAATGATAAAATTGGGTGATAATGTAAGATAAGGAAGTAGCTGGCAATCATTGAGCGCTTACTATGTGCCAGCAGGCACTCCGTCACTTTATATATATATCTTGTTTCATTTTCATAACTACCCTATCACTTAGGTGCTATTCTTAATGTCCTTGTGTTGCAAGTGGGGACATTAAGCCTCAGGGAACTTAAGTGATATTCCAGAGTCACTCAACTAGTCAGGGATAGGACTGAAATTTGAGGGCAGCTCTTTTGTTCTGCACCTGCAGTATCCCCTCTGTCAGCCCGGGGCAGTGACAGTGGTTTCTGTTATCAGTATCTTCTTGGTTCTATTAAATCTCCTGGGACTCCTTTCCAAGCTCCCTCTTACATAAGAGCCGCTGTTCTTATTTCACATATGTGGCACCCTGATGCTTCTATCCAATAGTCCTTCATGTCAGTGCTTCCAGCAGCTTCTTCTCTACTCAGCTGTGTTGGTTCTACTGTATTCACATAGGCATGGCAGCAGGCTTCTCCACCCCACGGCCCAGACTGGAAAAAGGGGTGGGACAGGACCAGACAGTATCTTTGCTTCAGATTTTCTAGAGACGTTTTCCTTTTGGATCCTTATGGGCCCTTAAAGTGTGTGTAGGGATCAACTATGAGTGTCTCTGGGGCTGACAGAACCTCCCGTGGTTGTTTAAGTTGAGTGAGGTCTGGGGAAACTCCAGGCAGATGGAGAGTTATGCTTTTACTTCTTTTTACCTTGAAACAAGAGGTGCAAGAGAATACAAGTACGTTCTGAAACTATAGCGTCTGAAAATTATTTTTGAAAAGATGTGTGGCGTTCGGGAAAGGTTTGGGCAGTCCATGTGGCATGAGGGGTAAGCCGTATGCCCAGGGGGGCCTTGTGCCCATCCACCCTCAGCCTGCCATGGCCCTTTTCTCTTATGTGATATCCCCTGGAGCAGGAACTAACCAGAACTGCCCGGCCGGCCTCCTCTGTGTTTGGATGTCCTTCTGTGATCACCAGTGCTCTCCATCAGCATTCTCTTTTGACGTGAAACTCATGTTGTACAATCTCTCACCAGAAACGATGGAGGTGACCCATGATGACAATCTGCTGGAATAAGATCTGTTCCTTTTTGCTTCTAGAAAATGAGATTCAGCCTGAACTGTGAAGTACATTAATTTGTGTTTTGTAGTTCAGTGATTCACAACCCCAGCTAGACATTAGAATTACCTGAAGAACTTAGAAAATACCAAATGCCAAATGACTTGTCCCAGGATAATTAAATCAGGATAGCTAAGGTGAGAGGCCCAGCATCCAGCCTTCCTTAAAATTGTTCAGTGGAATGTGCGGGGTTGGGGCTTGAAACTACTGAGTGGGAAGGTGGGGAGGCCGGAGGTACTGCTTCTGCTACTACTCACAGTAGGACTGCCGGTGGACCTACTAGGCATTCATTATGTGCAGGTATGCTCCTAAGGATCGTTCATAGAATGAAATTACCCTCATATATTTCTACCAGTGACCCATGAGCTTATTTCATTTTTACAGATGTGTATATGGAAAACTTTAAGGAGGTAAAGCAATTTGTTCTGAGTGGAATGACACCTCTTGAGGATATTCTCTATTATAAAAGCGAGCTGTAACCTATATATGCAGGTATACAGCACATCTGGTCTTTTATTGCTCTTGTCACAGAAGACTTAGATGGTTCTCGTATGGTTAGCGTGCCCTGGTTCTGCCACCTGAGACCCGGGTATAATATAGTAATCAGTCAGGAATCTTCACAGATTCCAGCTCACAAATCCTGTCCTCCTTCCAAGTATCAGACTTCACATGAGTTTCCTAAAGCGCCTCTTTGCTGCAAATAGTTTCTATGATGGCTAACTCAGGTAGGCACTGATAATATACAGTCTGACAAAGGCACTAGTAATGCATATACGCCCAGCAGGGGCACAAACTATTCATGTGTACTTGGATTTAACACCTTTGCACAGTCACACCTGACCTCTTATGTTATATTTATGGCCTCCCTGGGAGACCTCCATCATGAAGAGCTGGATGGGTAGGGTGAGATTTAAAATGTACTGTAATTTAGCTGGTTGCAAAGTCTGAGACCACTTGCCTTCTAGTCAGGGCATCTTTAAGACCATTAAACCATGAGCGTTTTGTTGGTGGTGGTTTGGGTGTATATCTCTATACATTTTAACCCACATTCAGAATCATGGAACCACCACCACCATCAGGATATGGACCAGCCATATCAAGTTCAAAGTGTTGCTTCGAATCAGTAGTTACCTGTCTCCTCCACCTACCTGAGCAGCCTGGACAAGCGTGACTTCTTTAAAAGGTTTAGCTCGAAGCCAGCCTGAGCTAGCAATTTTTAGGCAGTTTGGAGACAGGCCCTTCTGAAAGTTGGACTGATGGAGTTGAAACATGTGGCGCGTATGCCTTTTCTATATTTGTAGATTGATAAGGTCTTTGTAATCCTTGATCCCCAAAGGAAGGATTTGAGACACTAAAAAGAAGCTGGAGTCAGAGCTCTAAAGCTGTGGGTTACTTACTGGGAAGAAATGAAATGATGTGCCTCTCTGAGCCTCCCAAAATAAGAGGTACTGCTTCGCAAGGTGCTGGGACCTGGGATGGGAGACTGGAGTGTCAGAAGTGGACGTTCATAGGGCAGTGGAGGTGGGTGGCAGCTGAGCATTTGTCCTCTATACCTGCTCCAAACCCTCCATCAGCCTTCCTTTGCCTTTTCTTCCCAGATTCACTTCTTGAGCTCCAAGCTCAAAGGCCCATAAGAGCTTGGGTCTGACCTTCCCTCCCCAAAACTTGACACCTCAGTAAAATCCTCTACAAGACAGAGCAGCAGGAAGCTCCTTTGATGTTCAGGGAAGCGCTTGTGATAACAGTGTTCATCCTTTGATCTCCACAGCCGAAAGCTACCAACTTCAGGTTTCGAAATTCTGAGAGATTTGTTTACTTTGTGCTCAGAAAGCATTAGATCCTAAGATGAAAAGCTCTACCCAGATACCACATAATAATACAGTTATACCCTAGGAGAATAAAAACTTGCTGTCTCCAACTAAAGAAATTTAGGTAGCTTTATTTTTCCTTTTCTGTACCGCTGTTAGAAGCACAAGGCATTTATAGCGTTTGTGTTCTAAGAAACTGCAGGAACACAACTGTGGATGGGAACTCAGGTACCTGCCGATGGAGATAAAAACGGGGTCCATGGTACAAGTGCCAACACTGGTCAGCCCTGTTCCTTTCTTTGTGCAGAAGTGATGCCTCCTAGAAGAGAGGGAGGAAGCGGAGAGGGAGGGAGGAAGGGAGGGAGGCAGCGAGGAAGAGAAAGGAAGGAAGGACATTTGAGCTGAGCCTGAGTGAAGCCAGTGGGGAAAAGCTTTTTCTGGCAAAGGAAAGAACTAGTTCAAAAGGTCCCTGGCTGTCAAGAGGTTGGTGTGTTCTGGAGCAGAAAGAAAGCTGTTGTGGCTGATGGTAGGTGTGGCAGGAGGCAGGGCCTGGGTCATGTAGGGTTAGCAGTTGACTATTTTGTTCCTAGAGAAATAGATTTTAAGCAGAGGGCTAACATAGACTTATTAGGCTAAAAGATCCCTGATGGCTGTTTGGGTAGTAGAGAAAATTAGCAATCAATAAAGAGAGGCACAAGGGTCTCCGGGACTGAGAAGTGGTCAGATTTGAGTAATATCGTGAAGGCTGAGCCACTGGGGCTTGCGACTGGGTTGGTACAGAGTGGGTAAGGGAGAGCGAGCGATCAAGGGTGACTCTTGGGCTTTGGAGCCTGTAACGGAAGGGACGTGTCGTGTAACCTAATAGTACAACAGGGGAGGCAGCAATTTGGAGGGTGGAATTGGAACAAATAAAGAGTTCTGTTTGGCCTGGCCACATGTGAAATGTCTGGAGATACCCAAGAGGTGCTAAGGGTCCATGGGTACCCCCGTCTGAAATTTGAGGTAGCAGTCAGGCATTTCAATTTTTTTTAGGAACTTTGGTTTTTATGGAAATTTTTAGTATTTTAGAAACATTTAGTTGTTCGAGCGCCCTTTGATCCCTGCGATTGACACCTGGAGAACATGCTGGAACGTGTTGGGATTTGGAGAAGGCGTGTTCACATGATGAGCAGACAGGTACGCTCTGCTGCTGTACCCACTGCATTAAGGAGCAGCAGTTCTGAATATTTCTCTAGACGTAGGCAGCCTCTTTTCTGATTTCTTTTGTGTACCTCTCCTTTACCAAGATGTATTGCAACAGATAGCACCTCCTAGTTACGTATGTGCCAAGTGGTGTGTGGCAATATCATTAAGAGCTAACAAATTATGAATCATGCTCACGTGTCAAAGGTTCCTGAGAATAATGCCATCATGAGCATGCCAGGTGGTCATGTTTGAGTGCCATGTACATGAAAATTGGACCTCGTTATCCGTTTACTGTGTGTCCAACTAGCCAGTTAGAGAGAACAATCCTTGTTGACATCAAGTGGGTGGTAAATCAGAAACCTACCAAGAAAAGGGGGTGGAGGATGCTTCAGTAAGAAAAAAGCCAATAAGCTGAACCCACTTATTTGTTACGCTCTGACAAGTTTCCGGGCTTAAACTGTTCCTGGTTTAAGCTCTGCTTCCCCTTTTAATTCCACTTTCTTAAGTCACTTTTGCACTTTTCTGAAAAATCCCTTCTCATCTACTCCAATGAGGATATTACCTTCTTCCCTCAGCTGCTGGTCTAAGTCTCTTTGTGTTTCCTGTACTTTCCATAATTTGTACTGTTAGAAAATCTGGTTCTCTTCACTTGTCTTGAGGAATATGTCACCTGGACTGACAAGCGTCCCACCCCTTGGAGAAGAGCCTCCAGTTATACTGGCCACATTGTTGCCTCCTTCATGAGATCGAACGTGTTGTCAGGTGGTCTTGTCGGTGGTGCCCAGGTTGCTGGAGATGGCAACACTCTGGTAGGCTTTTCAGACAAGCAGATGCCTGAGCACGCCCTGGAAAAAACCAGTGTCCTCTCCTCTCCGCAGTTTAATAGCTGTGTGACCAGGCACATGCTACTGGATTTCACCAGGCCTCTGTTCTCCCCTCCATAAGTGTGGATGATTATAACCCACTTCAGATATTTGAACTAAATGAATGCATACCTGTAAGGCACTTAGCAGAGTCCCTGCTACATAAAAAGAACTCAAGAATGTTTTGTTCCTTCCCTAACCCCTCTGAGTCTTTAGTCATCAGGAAACAATAACCATGTACTCTGAAAACGCATAAGCTATGATGGTAAAGACAGATCGAGCTTCAGAAGCAAGCTCTGATGGAGAGAAATTAACAATTAATGCAAACTGGAGAGGTGATGCAGTGTGGGTCAAAGCATGGTTCCAGGACCCGCAACATCAGTGTTACCTGGGAGCTTGTTGGAAATGCAGATTCTCAGAGCTACTGAAGCAGGAGCACTGGGAGCAGGCCAAGCAACCTGTATTCTAGCAAGCCCTCCAGATAATTCTGATGCACACCAGAGTTTGAGAGCCTCTGGTCTAAAGTAAAGCCAACAGATATGGGGTGAGGAATAATGGTGCGTGTTCCATGTGTGTGTATGTCTGTGTGCATACGCACTCATGTATTAGAATATTTGTAACTGCTGAAACTTAACCCAGCACAGTAACATCAGCAAAATCCCTCCAAACAGGTAATTCATTGCCCATTTTTCTTTGGTACAGTTGTGTGAATAGAAATAGATCTAAAATGCTTATTTTTAATGGCTGCACACTGAATTTGTTGGGGGTTTTAAAATATCAATTCATTAACTTTTTTATTCTTTTTTTTTTTCACCCGTAGGAAATTCTACTTACTTGGATGATCATGGACCACCTCCTAGTAAGGTAAGCTCTTTGCTTGTGATATAAATCCCCTTTTCTTTTTCTCAGTACATACAGCATCCAGCATCCAGCAACCCCAACCAGACCCCTCCCGGCCCTAAATTGTTCACAAGACAGTAGTAGGTGGCAGATGTCAAGTTAATCTCTGATTTTCCCTGTGTCTTAGAGCCTTGCGGCTAGACTCACCTCTGCCCACTTCTTCCTGACCTGCCTTCGTCAGGACACTCCACCCACAGCTGCCCTGGCCTGGCCTGTGTGCCCACTTTTGTTTTTCCTATAAGCAGTTTGGGCCTGACTTTCAAAGATGAGAATAGTCCAGGGGAGTATTAGTATAGTCTCCCACCACTATTCACTTTCTTGAGTTCAATGAAAACCGAATGTCAATCTACCATAAAAAGAGAAAACGGAAAAGACAGCCTTTGACTCCTTATGGTGATGCCTGCAAAGTACAGTTGTAAGTACACAATGAGAGGATAATAAGCCACTAACCTTAGAGGCTGGTAATTTACCCTGGAGTCGGCTTTTGAGCTTGGGATTTGAAGAGCTCCATCCCATTTAAGACTATAAGCTTTGAAATCAAGTATTTTGGGGTTCATCACTGGCTCTGCCACTTTCAGTGTATGACATTAGACAAATGACTTAATATTTCAAGCTTTAGTGTTGTAATGTGCAGAGTGGGATTAAAAACACTACCCACAGTACAGGACTGAATGAGCTGATATATGACAAGCACTCAGCATCTGGCATGCTATAAGCATAACATAAATGGTGGTCATGTTAACTAGCCTGGAATAACGCTGAGATCATTGATGAATGGTGCAGTCGTACTTATCACAGTTGTGAATGATGCTTCCACTTGGTTCACTGTGTATTGAGTGCTTGTGATGCTGCAGGCATTGGGAATACAAGCAAGAGATAAAACAAGGACAACAACAACAAAATAGTCCTTACCCTGGAGGGAAAAGAATATGGAGGATTTGACACCATCAGAAGATAAGCATATTTAGCTCCTCTCAGTATCCTCACATCTTTATAATAGCAATTCGTTACTATTCATTCAATTTCATTGATTTGGACCACGTAATGCAGAGCTGAAATCTGAATTGGCTCTCATCCTAGTTTCTTTCCAATAGGTCAGTATTCTCACACTGTAGCTTGCACCACACTTTGCTAGAGGCTTATTAAAACACAGATTACACGGCTCAGACCCCTGAGTTTCTGATTCAATAGGTCTGGGGCGGGACCTGAGAATTTGCATTCTAAGCGATGCTGGTGCTGCCAATCTGGGGACCATGTTTGCAACCCATGGCTCTAAAGGAGACGAATATAGAGAAAACCATTTCCCTGGACATTTTCTGTGAGTTTTTTTTTTTTTTGTTGCTGTTGTTGTTGTTTTTTTACTGCTAATAAAGAGAGTGGTGGTATGGCTTTTTATATAAAGGTAATTTATTAATATCATATGTCCTATCATCACTTTTCTTGTAATGAAAACATGTTTTCTTTGGTCAATAACCTGCCTAGGAGGAAAAATAAGTGGGTATGGGGAACTAGAATGGTGCAGATGGCCTGCTAGGTTCCTTCCCCACTAACTGTTCTTTTATCCCAAATGAGGGAAGAGGGGTTAGGTGGCTCTGTCTGTGAGACACTCAGTGGCATGTCAGGTTCCAGGTTTGATAAATGGGGTTTTTCCTGATCAGAAGACCCATGCCCACTCTATATAAACTTGCCCTCAATCCTTGATGAATGGCCTGTGCCACCCCTTCAGTCTGCCTGGGAGCCTTGCCCTTACCAGGGTGGCCATCCTGCCTGCCTCTTTGCTAGTATCCTGGGTGCTTGAATGCCATGTTGGTTGGGCTCTCTGCCTGCTCCCCTGTAGGTCTTTCTCGGAGTGCAACCTCCCCCCACCCCTGCAGTCTGGTATTTACCCCTCCCTCTTCTCCTGCCTCCAACTATGGCTCCCTATGATACACAAAAGCTATCAGGTCATATCAGATCATTTTAGGCCACTTTCAGAGTAAATCCAGTTTTATAAACTCTGTCCCAGTTTGAAAATTGTGAATATTATCCCTTTAAACAAACAGAAGTTTATATAATACAGATTCTTTCACTATAGCTGTATTTTTATTATCTAGTAGTGGAGTAGCAAAAACACTCTTGATGTTAGTAGTAGCCAAAATAATAAGAATATAAAAATGGGTAAAAATAATATTGGCATGTTAACATGTTTTCATCTATGCTTATTACATATAGTAGGGTGGAAATAAACCCCAGAAGTGATGAAGTCAGTCTTCCCTCGAGTACTCCCCAAGGCAGGGCTTCGGTTATTTAGGTCCACAGACCACTGATGTATCCAGGGTCGTGGTGGCACCCAGAGGGTAAGGACTCACATGTATGGCTTCCTGAGTGAACCCCCCGCCTGGCGGGGCAAAGCAAGACTGAGTCCAGACCCACAGTTTTCATCTTTGTTTACCAGTCAGAAGTAACTTTTTGATGCCAAGGCTGAAAGAGCTGTGATCTAGATACAATAAGATTTTAAAACCCTGAAAATGTACCGAGGTTTTATAGGCGAGTTCTCATTCTATTAAAAGTTGAGTTCCACAAGTTTCACATTCCACAAGTAATAGCCATTTGGGAAATGGGGTGTATGCCACACAGCCATACAGGGAGGGCCCAGGTCACTATTCTCTCTGATATTTTCATAAGAAAGAACCCAACGCCTCTGATTTTCACTTGTTTTTAAAATCCACTTTAACCTCATGGATGACCTTGGTTTTGGAGTGAAGTCATTATTTAAAAACAGATGTTAATATTTTCTTTCATCAATGACTTTTTACTAGCACTTTGTGTGTGCACAGCATGTAGTGTTTAAGATTAGAGCCCTACTAGAAATGATCATGTAGACCTCTACTGAATGAAACAGAAGGATATTCTTAAGTGCAGAAACAGGCATAAAACAGCAAGCATCATCGTGTGTGCGTACTTCCTGCAACATTTGGATGTGTGTACAGACAAAAGCCTGGGAGAATAATCGTGTTTTCTCCAGATGATGAGATTTCAGATTTTTACCCTATTTTGTGGCTTTTCTATAGAATTTGAATTCACTAAAGTAATGTCTGCTCAATCTAAAAGTCAGACTAAAAAGGTGTGTGGGGGGAAGGGAGTCCTCGTGGAAGAGAAAATTGAAGTTGGCCTGAAAAGCTTTCCTTTTTTAATCTTGCATTCTGTTCCCCCTCCCCCACACTGACACCCACATCTACACTTTATTGTCCCTATCTTTATATCGGAGCAGGCTGAACCTTATTAGCTCATTATATGTTAAGTTGACTAAGCTGTTTTCCGGGAAAATTAATTACCTAGGGCAAAGGTAGGGACACTTCTGCAGCATCATTTGTTGTTCTGTGGACCCTTTCGGAATAGCCTCACCAATGACGATTGATGTCTTGTCCCTGGGTTCACTTCACCAAGAACACGAGCAGCAGGCATTAACAAGTCTGGTGGTACCCAGGGATTTCAGTTCTGGTGATACCCAAAGATACAGTTACCATTTCACATGTCTCGGGTTCCCATTCTGATAAGGAGAGTTAGTCTAAGCAACTCAAGGAAAATAAAATCACTCTCCCCAACCGTCTATTGTTTCCTATGTGCCAAGAGCTCTGCCAAGTGTTTTGCATGCAAGTTTAGTTTTAGAAAACTCTATAAAGGACAAAGTTGTTTTTTAATCCTTATTTTACAGATGAGGGAGTTGGAACTTAGAGAGGCTGAAACCCTTCCAAAGGTCATGCCCTAAGTATTGGCCATGAGAAGCCAGCCCAGGGCTGGTTAATGCTTTTAACCATCTCAAAATTATTAATTTAGGTCAAAATACAATATGTTTTTTAACCTTATTTCTGGAGTTTCTGTTTTAATATAAGTTGTCTGGGACCTTGGCTACTAGAATAAACAAGTTTTAACCTTCAGTATACCAGAATAAAAAAGTCATCACCATTTATCATTTGGGTCCAATGGACTCTTTTAACTTTTTTTTTAACTATCTAGTGATTTTTTTAAAATTTCTACCTCATC
Organism: Aselliscus stoliczkanus; assembly: GCA_033961575.1. Classification (NCBI taxonomy): domain Eukaryota; kingdom Metazoa; phylum Chordata; class Mammalia; order Chiroptera; family Hipposideridae; genus Aselliscus; species Aselliscus stoliczkanus. The sequence goes on from CM066733.1 coordinate 143,433,154, forward strand.
TTTTTCCTTCCAGTCACCTTTGTATACATACATACCTTCAGCATTTGTCCATTAACAAACTGTATATAAAGCAAGTTTTGGCAAAGAGACATCATAAAAAGTGAAAGAATACTGTTCCACATTCATGTAGCGAAATGGTCCAGGATCTTGTTGCAGAATGTTGCCTGATGAAGTCCTTCCTGTTGACGACTAACTGCATGAGATACAGTATTTTCTTTCTGTCCTTGGAAATATATTGTTCACTCATTCTAGGATATCATCATCTGAAGACTTGTGATCTGAGGTTTCACTCTTATGATCAATTTTATCATCATCATTAGTCTTGAATGCTACTGTTCAACTCTAAACATTCATCTCCAATTCCTCTAATGCCTGTGAAACTTCTCCCTTTGTCAGTTTTTCTCTCTTTGTCATTAGAGGCAAGAATGAAAAACTCTTAATTCTCTGTTCTATTCAATGGAAGTTAAAACTGAAATACAAAAATGGTGCCTCCAGTCTTCTTTTATATCTTTTGGAAAGATGATTCAATGCTTTGGGCAACGCAATAAGAAATACAAAGAGAGGGCCGGCCGAGTGGCGTGGTAGTTAAGCACTGGCTTGGGAGGCCAGCGGCCCCAGTTCGGGTCCCACATATGAGGGCCAGTGACACTGCCCTCAAAAAAAAAAAATACGAAGAGAGATGCCACAGTGACAATTGATTTCCCTAATGAATTATCCTTCTAGGCCTACACTGTCCAATACAGTAGCCATTAGACTCATGTAGCTATTTAAATTGAAATTAGTTAAAAGTAAAAAATAAAAATTTAGTTTCTCAGTTGCATTAGCCATATATTAAATTCTCTGTAGTTATATATGGCTAGTGGGTACAGTATTGGACAGCACAGAATAAAACCTTCTAGTCATCATTGGACAGCTATGTAGTTCCAAACCATTCTATTATTCTTCCATTTTTCTGTAACTTTAGTCTTTTTAAAGACATACTTGGGAATAATTGATGCATAAGTGGTAGGTAATTATTCTAGGATGATGAAATAGTGAAGTGTTTCAAATATAGAAAACATAAAATTATTAAGATCCCATAATGGATCTTAAATTTTTTAAAGAGGCAAGTGGACCCTATTACATAGTTTATATTGTATTATATTATATTATATTATATTATATTATATTATATTATATATAATTATCATAATTATATAATTGCAATTATATGGACCTAACCTATTACACAGTAATTGCAAAGTAAAATGAGTTTTATTTTCTGCATTTAAAGAAAGAATATTTTCTTTGGAACATCTGTAAGAAGAATAAAGTCAAGAAATATTAATCCATATAAATAGAACTGCTACAAACAAACAAACAAAAATCCCAAAATGAAATGCATCCAGTGGATCCTATATACATGGTTAAGATATGTTACTGATGTCTACATTGGTATACAAAAGTATTTTTCTATTTATATAATGATACTTATTTTATAATAGATATAATATATATTATATAATATATAACAATATTTATATATTATTTTTGTATATAAAGTAATGTACTAAGTAGTATTAGTATTCAAATGTCTATTTTAAAATGGGTTCATTATAAGAGGGTTTACAACTTATTATGCTGAGCAAGCCATCTCCAAATGACTAAGTGGTAATATTAATTGAGATAACATGTATAGAACCTAGCACTGTCTGGCAGTGAACAATTGCTTGATAAATGTTTTCCTTCTTACACACTCACCCCTAGAAGCTACGTTCCCTTTACTGTCAATTGATTATTGAGTACCTATTTTGTGCAAGGGATCAGGAAGACACCCAAAAGTTGAAGATAATCTCGGCCACCTAATAATAATCAAGTTGCATCTCTCGGTTTCAAAGAATCAAAGATTATGAGAACACATCATTCTGTGGTTGATACTCATATTTTCTTTAGTCTAAATGACCCTATACAGAAAACTATATTTGTTCATTCAAGAGTTTACTCTGCACCAAATTTGTGTTGGGTTCTGTGCTAGGTTCTGGGCTAGAAGGCTACAGAAGGCCTAGTCCCTGCCCTCAAGAAGCTCAGAGTCTAGTAGGAAGGACAGGCTGGCAAATAGGTCCGATCTGATACATTAAGTAGTTGCTAGGTGTTATGATAAGGATGAACACAGGAGGCTCCGTCTCAGCTCCTCTCCAGGTGAGAGTCTTGACGACTGAGTAGGAAGAAGTAACTAGGTCAAAGAATCTGGGACAGAGGTCCTGGGGAGGATGGGGAGAGAATGAAGATATGAACTTCCTTGAGGAGCTTGGCTCTAACAGGAAAGAGAGGAAAAATGATAGCCTAGGAGTTGGAGTTCATAATTGAATAGTAGGAAAGGAATGGCAAGTCACAAATTCAGTCTGAAAGGTATTACGAATTGAATTGTGTCCCCCTAAAAGATATGTGGAAGTCCTAACCACCAGAATCGGTGAACGCAATCTTATTTGGATATAGGCTCTTTACAGATGTAATAAAGTTAAGATGAGATCATACTGGAATAGGAACTGATGTCCTTAGAAGAAGAGGGAAATTTGGACACATACGACAGAGATACATAGGGAGAATGCCATGTGACTACTGGGTTTTAGACTTACTCTAAATTTTCCCAAATTGAGTTACCAGAATCTATAACAGGCCATATAAAGGAAATACGTATAGTACAAAGGACCCACTGCTGGGTGCTTACATGTGCCTGGCATCGTGCTAAGTGCTTTCCATTTATTGGATTTAAGCCTCGCAACTTTAAGAGGGGAATACTAACTAACCTCCTTTAGAAATAGAAAACTGAAGCTCAAAGAGGCAGAGATTACAGTTATGCTGCCAAAAGCCAAGGAACACCAAGCATTGCTGGCAACCACTAGAATATAGGAGAGAGGCATGGAGCAAATTCTCTCTCTAAGCCCCAAGAGGAAAATAACCCTATTGACACCTTCATTTCAGAATTCTGGCCTCCTGAACTCAGAAAATACATTTCTGTTATTTTAAGCTACCCAATTTGTGATACTTGGTTATGGCAGACCTACAAGAAATTCAAATGGGTTGAATTTAGTATCTTTGATTACCAGGATAACATTGACTGTTATGCCCTGTTAGGCATTACCTGGTTTGATTTAATAAATATCCTTAGAAGTCTACCATTAGGCCAATTTAAGGATGTTGTCTTATTCTTCACAACATTGAATACTACTTAAAATTTTCCCCAATATTCTGTCTTCACTTTTCCTTGTAATGCTTTTTTTCCTTCATAATTTCATATCTTTAGCTGTTTTATTATCACCAGTATTCTCTCCAATTTCCTCTATTTGAAATTCATTTCTACTGTTCAAATTGTGTTTTTAATATACAAAAATTATATTATGTTATATTTTTCTCAGAAAAGGGCCTCAGCCACAATTCGTTTAAGAGAAAGATACTTAAAGGAAACTTCCTATTTTCACAGGACAAGGGGCTATGAGAGCAACACAGAAAAAGAGTCAAGATGTCTGTTGCCCTATAAAAAACATGTCCCTGTTTCTATAGACTTCTCAGCCTGCCTTTTAATACCACTACCACTGAGTCCCTCAGAAAGACTGCCTTTTCCCCTTTCAAAAGCTCCTTTAAGCTTGGAGATACATGACCTGAAAAGAGATGTTTTAATGTTCTCTAGTAAAGAAACCATGGTTTACATTCTTTGCTTCGAGTCGAAAGACAGAAACCCACATATCAAGTAATCATAGTAGGTAAGTGACTTCTGGAAGCTACTGGGAGTACAATTACTCTCAGGTGTCTTGGCCAAACATCAGTCAACGTGGAAAGGGTTTCTGGATCCAAAATTCCCCTTTTCCCTGAGGGCAGGATTGCTGGGGGGTTGCGAGCACATACTGTTTCCTTTGGTCAGAATCACTTTTTACTTGGAAGAAAGAACAGGGCTGAGATTCAAGAGGAAAATTCATTTCTTGCTTGTATCCCCCCAGACCTCAAATCCTATTTTTCAGGATATGCACATGGCCATCCATTTTATTTTCCTCTTGTCTCTGAGGACCTGCAAGAAGCAAATAAATCTCTGGCACAGAATTGGTTGTGTGCTGGGCCCGCCTTGTCTAGCGGTTTCCATTCCAACCACAATTCCTAAAGCCATTGCTGCTGATAAGAGGGCCCCCTGGTTTTACAGCTCCCTTTCATCCTGCTGCAAATAACATCGGATATGTCTTTAGACCCACACTGTCTTATTTTGTTTGGGGGAAAAAATTAACATTCTCAAGAAGTTTTTATCTTTTTATTTTTATCTAAGGTAGAAACAATGAAGTTTCTTTATAGTCATTTTTTTTAAACTATGAAATATTCCAAACACACACAAAGTTGGTGGGATAAGTGAAACAGACACCCGATACCCCAATGTACCCATGCCTTAGATTTAAAACATGTTATTATTGTAACTCACCAGATTTTTCATTTTGACTTTTGTATTTGTTTTGGTGGGTAGGGGGCTGAGGAGCATGGATCCTGAAATCAGCTCTCAGTTCAAATCTTATTTATTTGACTAGTTACTGTAGACCAAGTACTTCACCCCTTTGAGCTTCAATTTTCTATTTCTAAAAGAAGTTAGTAATGTCTGCCTCCAGGAGTTGTGAGGCTTACATGCAGTAAATGGAAAGCACTTAGCGTGATGCCAGGCACATGTAAACACCCAGCAATGGGTCCTTAGTATTATAGGTATTTCCTTTATACAGCCTTTGACAGATTCGGGTAACTCAATTTGGGAAAAATTAAAGTCAGTCTTACTCCCAATCCCCCAACCCTATTTTCTTTGGATTTTTTAAAAAATAATTAATTACATGTCAGTTGGCCTACCAGATGCCATCTTCAAATTTATAAGAACTTTCAGGTCGCATGGTGGTCCCTCCTTTTATTCCTTGGGCTAGTTCAGTACACTAAGCAAAGCTTTCCAGGACCCCTGCCATTTAGCTTTTCTTAAGTATATATTGTTCTCTGTTTCCAAACCTGACTTTATCCAAAGTCCTTAAAAAAAAAAATTAAAAAAAAACCCTACAAAAGGGAAGCTGCTTTTTATTTTATGGAAGAATCAATTGCACTGGGTAATAGGCTTGTGTTTAATGATTCATGATAAATATATTAGGATTAGAGAATGGAAGAACTAGCAGGACAGAAAGGCAGGGTGTTAGGAATCAGTTTCACTCTGATGAGCATGACCGTGAAGGAATATCTTCCGCCCTCTCATTCTTTTGATTATTGCAAATCACAGGAAAATTAATGACTTGAATATTTTATTAAAAAAACTCTAAGGGCATCTATGCTCAGTTTGCGCTATAAAGAACTTTATGCTTTGGTATTTTGTTTGAGATGGGTAATTAATAGCTTAAAAGGTAAAAGAATCTGCAAAAGGCAAACAAATTAGCCTTACATAATAGGGTTATTGTTTCTTATCCCAAAGTCACCTGTATTCTTACTTCACTCTTTCTTTGCACTCATCACAGCTCCTAACCATTAAAGTGGAAGTGTTTGCCCTACTAGAGGCCTCCTAAGATTTCAACTCTCTGAAGATTTGTGTCCAAGTTCAGAAACAGTGTATCTAAATTTATCAATTTTATGAGCATGTAATATGTTCACTCTTTCCAAGAAAAACATAATGAATTTGTTTCTTCCTCAACAAATGTTTGGTGCTATTAAATATATCTTCCACTTCTCTCCTTTTTTTTTTCATTTAAAAAAATTCTCGGAAGCCACAGGTCTGAAAATATGTGGTTTATGTAATTGTTCTTGTAGCATCTTCTTCCCCATTCCACTCCCCAAAGCCCTATTCCCAGTAATCATTGATACAATGTTTTCCAAACCTCATTCAAACCAGCACCAATTACAGTTTGGATTTAACAGGTTCTTGGGTTTGGGCTGCCTTTAACAAAATTGAGAGCTTTAAATGAAGCATGAAATTTAAAAATTGTGCATTGTTGTTGGAAAGCATATTTAATCAAGAAATTGCTTTAGTAAATTAAGAAAACCCATGCCACCATTCTTTGGCAAGGTAACAGTTCCTCAGAATTTTCAAAGTTGTTAGTAATTTAATCATCTTAGCAGCTCCCAATATACTTACTCAATTTTTTCTGCTTTTGTTTTGTTTTGTTTTATATCTTCCTTGGTCATGTGATCAGTTTTTGGTCTTGGATATTATACATGCTCCTGTTTTGTTTTGATTTGGGTGCAGAAAATTATAGAATACTGGGGAAAAAGATAATCACCCATACTGCCACCACTCAGAGCCAACTATAATGAACAGTTTTTCACAATCCTGACCAGTCTTTATAATATGTTAAGAACAGTAAAGCTTTATGTATTATTTGTTGTGAATATTTTGCCTATCCTTTTATATAGTTTTTATGTTAATCAGAGTTATGCAGGTACATAAAGCACAGAGTTTAAAGAACCAAATGGCTCATTAGCTTATATAAAAAGTGACCCCTGACTACACCCTTCTCCATTACTGTGTTGTTTTTTGTTTTTTTTTAGCTGAGCCATCCTGCCACCTGTTGGCAGCTCAACAGCAACTCAGCTCAGGCTGGCCTTGAACAGCTGTTGCTCAGAGCTCAGCTCACACTCTTGAGTGAGCTCTTAACCAACTGAGCCACTCGGCCAGCCCTACTCTCTGTTCTTAAGAAGCGATTACTTTAAACTCTTTTCACTGAGTCTTTAGCATTAGCTTTCATATCTCTGAATAACCTGCTTATATTGCTTCTTGATTTTTCTCACATTCCTTTAGGCATTGTGTGTTGGCTTTCTTCATGGAACAGGGTTTAGCAATTTCTTTGCAGCCTGCCCATCACCACCACACAAGCACCCTTCTCATCCTGCACACTCTTTTTTTTTTTGAGGGCAGTGTCACTGACCCTCATATGTGGGACCCGAACCGGGGCCGCTGGCGTCCCAAGCCAGCGCTTAACAACCGCGCCACTCATCCGACCCACATCCTGCACACTCTTAAACTGCGTATATTTGCACCAAATAAATACTCAGTGTTTTTATTGTTGACACAGGGTAAGTAATAGCTGCAGCTGAGCAGTTTTGTTAATGTGCCCTCTCCCATTTAGCTTTTTGTTTTCTTCGTAATAAATAATTGTCTTGCTTTGGAAATTAATGTTCATACTTTTCTATGATCCCCGAGTTACTCTCAAACTTTTTCCCAGTTCTGTAAACGTCCTCTCAGTGTCTCCAAACACATTAGGTGTTTTATCAGTCTAGAGTTGCTATAGCCTCTCCTGGGCCTTCCTGCCTGCCCTACCTGGGCTGGTTGCTGCTCTCAGGCCCCTGCTCAGATGTGTCTCCAGAGCTCCCTTCGCTCTCATCTATTTGCTTTCATTTCCTGCAGAGCTATATTGTATTCGTTTCCTGTTGCTGCTGTAACAACTTGCTACAAACCTGGTGGCTTAAAACAACATCTTATCTTACAGTTCTGTAGTTCAGAAATCTCAAATGAGTCTCACTGGACTAAAATCAAGGAGTTGACAGGCCTCCTTTCTGGAAGCTTCAGCAGAGAACCCATTTTCTTGCCTTTTCTAAAGCTTCTAGAGAATTCTCTGGCTCATGGCCCCGTTCCCCATCTTCAAAGCCAGCATTGTAGTATCTTCAAATCTCTCACTCTGACTCTCTCCTTCTTCCACACATAAGGACCCTTTGATTATATTGGGTTTGTTGGAGTAATACAGGATAACCTCATCTTGATATCGCGTTTCCCATGTGAGGTAACATATCTACAGATTCTGGAGGTTAGGACTTGGACATCTTTGGGCGGGGTGGGTGGGGGAGCATTATTCTGCCTTCCGTGCGTATCTTTCACTTTCCTCAGTTCCAGTAGCTCCTTGAAAAATGGTGCATGGGATGGAAATTTTCTCAAATATTTCATTTCTGAAAATGTCTTTATCCTTGATTGATAGTTTGACAGGATATAAAATTCCAGATTGGGGATCTGTATTAATCAGGATAGGCTAGGGTGATACAAAAATCTCGATGTAGTTTATGTCTTGCTTATATAATACCTTCTCTGGGTCCAGTGGCTCTTAGTGAAGCTCCGTTCCAAAGCTCACTGGGGATCCAGGCTTCACCATCCTCTGGCTTCACCATCTCAACTCTGACCCCCATGTCAGGGCAGAGAGGAGCTGGAGGGGTGTGTAAAGACCTTTCATTCCTTTATCCTGAACAGGGCACGTATTAGTTTTGTAAGCAGTCTGCTGACCAGAATTGGCCAGAGGCCCTGCTCAGTTGCAATGGAGCTGGGAAATAGAACAAGAGGGTACTGTGAGCATTAAATGTCTCTGCCACAAAAATCATTTCCCTTCAGAATGTTAAGGTTGTTCTCCACTTGATTTTAGCTTCCAGTATTTCTGTTGAGAAGATTAATTTTTGACTCTTACTATGAAAATCTAATCTGTCTCAATGGAAGTTTCTTATTCCTAGTGTTCTAAAATGTTATACTTTTGTGCCTACAGTGAGTCAGTTTCAGGTAGCGTTTTGGATGCTCTGTGGACTTTTGATCAGGAAACTGATATCCTGTTCTGGAATATTTGCTTACTTTTTCCACTGATTTCTTCCTCTGTGTTTTCTCTTTCTGTCTTTCTTATCTCCTCTTACTTGGATGTTGAACCTCCAGAACTAGGTGTTTATATTTCTTATTTTTGATGCTCTTATTTTTCTTTTCTTTGTCTTTTTGCTGTACCGTCTGGTGAGTTTCTCAATTTTGTCTTCCTGTCTTTCTTCCTCATCATTCTAGTATTTTTATTTCCAAGAGATTTTTTTTTATTGTTGTTATTACTCTTTGAATGTTCTATATTATAGAACATTCTTTGTTCTCCATAAAGGACCTCTACATTTTGCTCCATAAAGGGCCTCTACCTTTCTTACAAAAGGTTATTCCTAGATATTGTTTTCTATTTTTGGTTGCTATTCTGAATAGAATCCTTTTCCACTATATTTTAAATTAATGTAATATTTTAAAATTATTGATTTTATGCATTATATATACTCATGTTACTGAACTTTTATTCAGTAATTTTTCAATTCTTTTTCTTAATAGGGAATCACATACTTCACAAACAACATGCATTTTATCTCCTTTATAAGTCTGTTCTAAGTTTTATAATGTTATCCAGAATGATATTAAGTAATGTGAAATCCATAGTGGGGGGAGTGTGTATTAACTGTCACCATGTCACACACATTTAGAACCTGTACCTGGCACATAGTAGCACTCATAAGTATGTGTCAAATGAGTGAATGGTGGTTATGACAACAACTTTGGTTTGTTTGAAGTTTTAATGATAATGATACAAGTGTTTTATCACTAAGCTTAATTTTGCCATTTACTTTAGGTAGATATTTTTATTATGTTAATGAAATGGTCTTAATTATTTGAAAGCATACTTTTATTTGACGAAGTGATGTTTCCTTTGTGACTTGTGATCTTGCACTCAGAAACAGGTATTGAATTGAATTCACTTAATTCACTTTCTTTTTAAAAATTGATGGGGACAGATAGGTTGATAAGTAGAAACAAGCACCTTTTATCAACGTTCAATTTGTCTTCACATCTTTACTAATGACTTGGAAGAGGAAATGCTCAGAAAAGTCTCTGAGTATGCAGGAGACTCTAATCTTTTTTTTTTTTCCCTGAGGGAAGAGGGGAGTCATATGAAACCACAGGACTATCTATCTACTAAACCTAGTGTCTTTGTCAGCCGTCACTTAGGATATTCCACCCAGTATGACACTGCAGCCCACGGAGACTATCAAAACACTGGAAATCCTCTCGCAGGGAACATAGCTGTGCCGTGGACAAGCTATGATTTATCCACACTTGAAAGACTATATGCAGTTGTAGTCAACAAAGTTCAAAAGAGTCATAATTGAGCTGGAAGACATCCAGAAAGTAACAACCAGAATGATCTTAGAAGGTAGAAGAAAAGGCTAAATTGATTATGATTCTTGTCCGGGAAGACATTGGGGAAAATTATTAAAGTCTATAAAATCAGAAATGTGATTGAGGGGAACACAAAACTATTCACCAAGACCTTGAACACGTCTTTCGTCTGAAATAAACAGATGCATTGTCCCTCGAATCTTAATAAGGTACATCAGAGACAAATTGAAGGAAATTCTGCTTCTTATGGTGGATAGTAAATAATTGTACCTCATTTGACCGAATGACGTGCAGAGGCCAAAACTGTAAATCAGTCCTCATAAAAGTTTATGTATATTCATGGATGACAAATCCACAGTGGATTAGAAATAAAACAAGGCTGTGTAGAGGAGCAGCCTATTGTTTCAGAGTTGATGTTCTTGAATCCAAGATCATTCTTGTTTTATATATAAAAGAGAACAAACATTCTTCCCCCCCCCCCAACGAGAATGGTAACTAGTGATTATTGACTCCTATCTACAGTTTAGTAATTACTGATGCTTATCTCCCGGTCATTCACCAGACTGCTGCTGTTCAGACGATCCATCTCATAGGGCTCGGCTCCATCCCGCACTTTCTGTGGCTGCTCTGGCAGAAGCCTGGGCTGTGTGAGTACTTTAGACCAGGCAGTGGGAGATCCAGGGATAGCCCGGCTCCAGCTCTTACTATTTCTTAGACCCGGCAAAAGCCAACTACTCTTTCTGAGTTTTGTTTTTCTTGTTTATCAAATGGAAAGTGATCATGATTTCCCGATTTTCTTCATATTTGCATTTTTGTGAAAAGAAAATCAAGTACTGTTTATAAACATGCTTTGAGAGCTATCGGGTGCTGGCTGTGTCAGTGATGGGTAAAGATGGCGGTGGCCTGTTTCCTGAACCTCTAAGTCCCTCAGGGAGCTGCCACTCTCTGGTTTCTGAGGTTTCTGAGGTTCATAGAAATGAACCCCAATGTGGCCTGCTATTCTGGTGAGCTGGCTTGACTGTGTGACGCTCACTGGGTTCCTTTGGCCCCTGAAGCCTGAAGCCTAGTGAAGGACAGGTGCCAAAACATCCTGACAATTCTCTTCCAGGCTCACACTCTCATCTTGACCTTGAGCTTTTACCATCCCTGACAATGAGAAGAGGCAGACAGGGAATGATAGCTATTTTCCTGAGATCCAGAACAGAGCAGGACCAGCTGGACTCTCCCGTAGCCTTTCCCTGCAGCCATACCCAGACTCCCTCTCAGCTCTCCCTGCCCCCACACCCCCAATAAGGGAAATTTGGAGTCATCTACTTATTACACTAGCTGTGTGGACACCGAAGAGAAAAGTGAGCAATGTGAAACAGGCCAACAATAGGAAGAGGCCAAGAGAGAGAGCCAAGTGGAAAATGGCTTTAGAAACCTTTAAACACTGCCTCTTGAGAGCGCCATTCCTTGCCTCCATGGCCTAATTTGGTCCTTGACAAATACGTGACCTTAAGGACTCCTTTCACGCCATGATGAAGGTAGCCTTGAGCTCCCGTGACAGGTTATAGTGGGCAAAACTATAAAGCACTAAAACTGTTACTTATGACCTTATAATACTCTCCTATAGCAATATTGTACTGTCACCTGTATGTGTATATCTTTATCTCCCCAACTACATTGTAATTCCTTAAGGGCATGGAACATGTTTTATACATCTTTTTTGGCTTAATAGATATGTACTAATTAGAGGTACCTGGAGGAATCCTTTTCATCTGGCAGTCAAAGGTACCCAAGACAAGCTTGTCAGTCATGGAAGCTATACCCAGCATGACTCCGTGATGCATGGCAGCTATGCCTGGTGCTCTAGCACATTAATAATCAGAGGTGACCTGGAAAGCGGGGGGGTGCTGCTTGCCTGGACTCACTTCTTTCCCGGATTTTGATTTTCGTGCCTCTCCCATTGTTTCCTTCCTCTTCAAAACTAAATGCCACCCCTATCTTGCCTTGGGGGAATGGGATAAATTTCACTGAGGACAGATATCTTTAGCATGATTGTACTATAGTGGTTGAGAGCTCAGCTTCTAGATTAAGACTCTGCCTCTTATTTAACTATGTGATTTGAGACAATTTCCAAATGTCTGTTATCCTCACTTTCCTCATCTGTATAATGATGGAAGTCCTTATTTGATAGCGTTGTTGAGAGGATGGATTGAAAAAAATCATACAAAATGCTTAGCATAGACTTAGTACAAATTATACTGAGTTATATTCCCTAATGCCACTAATTGATGAATTGCATCTTACTGGAACCTGATCTGAATTGCTAATATGTATAAATACTATTTTAACAACTGTCCATTTATATTACCTGCCAAGGCCTTTTAGGGTAAATGTTTTAAATAAGTTTGGTTGTATATGTTTTGTGGCATTGGTTCAAGGCAGATCAATTTGTTTTAGTCAGTTGTTTTTTTTTTCTCTAGCAAAAGTGGTCTTGTTACTGAACATTTTAAATAGGTGTGTGTAATATATTTTTAATCAGTGATATATGTGTACTGAGATGCCTTTATAGTTTACTGTTGCATCCAATCAGAAAAATAAAGGACTACTTGGTTAGTGTTACATACTCAAACACAATAAGTGCATTAGTGAACTGTGGCACAGAAGAATCATTTCATTTTAACAGCCTGGACTGTCAAGGGTATATGTTTTTACCTTGATGTCTGAGAAAGTCAACCATTATTACCCAGAATAACAAAAGTTACTACTTTACTTATTGCATTTAATTGTTTTGCTTATGCTCAAGCCTTTTATATTTTGAGTATATGTAAAACAAATTCACAGATTTATAACTTTATATTTTAATTATAAATATTAAATTGCTTTTAACTATATGTGAACATGAGTAATTTTTTTTTTTTTAAAGATTTTATTGGGGAATTGGCGGAGGGGAACAGCGTTGGGGAATCGGGGAAGGGGAACAGACAAGTTGCTGTCTTTTTGTTCTTCAGTTTTTAGTTGCGGAGGATGTTGCTTCACTGTTGGTATCGTCATTGCGCTCTTCCCGGATGAGGCAGATCGGTCGCTGGCCTCTGGATGTCGCTCACCGCGGCTATTGGCAGCTCATGCTTGGCTGCCAGCCGCTCACGCTGGCTGCCAGCCACTCACTGTAGCCTATGGCAGCCCACTGCAGCAGGGGCTGCAGCCTACACCATCACTGGGGCTCACACAGCCCAGCTCCAGGTGGAGCTGTTGTTAGCTGCAGAGGGCAGTGTCACTGGCCCTCATGTGGGATCCGAACCAGGGCTGCTGGCATCCCAAAACCAGTGCTTAACCAATGCGCCACTCGGCCGGCCCAACATGAGTAATTTGAATGATTGAATGATTGAGTTATGCTAATAATATATTTTCAGCCACAATATATAATTCAAAAAAGTACAAATAATAGATGAATTTTCTCTCACTTTAATTACCAAATGGTTTTGTAAAGTTTTGTAATGCAGTGGAAAGAAGAAAGAAATTTTTAAAGTATCACAAAAAGGCTATTGATGGAATAGCTGAGTTACCCTTTTGGCGGGTATCTAAGAACTTAGATTATTTTATAATTCACATAGGTCTCATTCTTCAACCTTATCAAAAATATTTTCAATAGTGACTCTTACTCTGCTAATTCTTTACAGGTGATGTTATGGTTGTATGATCCCTGAATGTTTGAGGTACAGCTCAAATCTATAATTCACTCAAAATTAAGGATAATAAGGATGTATTTTCATACATTCTTCTGTGTGTACTCTATATTTCTCAATTTTAAATGCTTATAATAATCTTTTCATAAAACATTTCTTTAAATGTTATATGAATATATTGTTTCCAATATTATTTTATTGGAACTTATGTTTATCTTGTATGTTCTCTTTAAGAGTAAATGTATTTTAATGAAATATCTCCTCAATTTATTTGTCAGAAGCTCAAATTTAATGGAATGTAATTCACCTTGTTTTCTGTTTAAAAAGCTCTAATTGTAATGGATCCTAAAGTATGTAAATGGGTTTTGCCATTGCTTTTGGCCTTGGCATAACAGGGTTCCAAAAGTCCACCATCAGCATAGAGAGAAAGGTGCTTCCTATTTCTCAGAAGCCACCATATAGGGCATAGAAGACTAACTCATTCCCTAATCATTGTGCTAAAGGCACTAAAGATAGACGATTGACTTTTTAAATGTATGTTTTAATAGTCTTCCATATAGAGGTAAATATAAATAGATTGACATTTTCCGTCCCACTCTGGAAAGGCTCTATTCATATTCCCGTTTCAGGCACCCAGAGGAGCTCTGGGCAGATGGTTTTAGTTGTTTCGTCTTGTTTTGACAGGGAAGCCTGTACCTCCCTAGAGACCCAGAAGCTGTCAGAATCTACGTTACTCCTGCAACGTTATTTGGCTGTTCTTGGGCCTGTGTGTTAGTAGAGGGGAGTATGCTGGCAGACCACCTCTATTTTCACTTAGAAAATTGCCAGGCTGTGCTCCTGCCTTCTTAAGTGATTACTTTGCTTTGGTCAAAGTACCTGCAAGAAGATAAATCTTTTGCCAGATAGAAATTCCTCAAGTGCTTTTCCCCCATCAAAAATGATGGCAGATGTAATGGGTTCAAGTTACTCAATAGGCAAATTCCATTTTCACAGGACAAATAGTGCATATTATTTTAAGAACCATTGTCTTAATTATACAACTATAGAAAGAACTAGCATACTAGGGAAGAGCAATAGGCCCCTCTACTGCCTTATTTGGGGGGAAGGGGTGTAACCTGCTATTTAATGATTTAGAAGTTTGTTTCCTGTTAATGCAGCCTAGAATTTATTTGGTTGCATTGGGGAAACACATAAATTTCACAGTCAAAATCGATTAAGTCTCCTAAGGTAAACTTGAATGCTTTTTGGACCCTCCCTCTTACCTAGTCTCCCTTTCCTTCCTCTAAAACTCTGTTCCATTCTGAAGGACGAGTTAAGATATCTCTCTGTTCTGTCATACCATTGCCCACCTGTTCTTTCAGACACAACCACAGGCTCACGACCTTAAAGAAAGTTACTGAATTAGAACCATTAGATGGGCCCCTCTCCTGTTCTTTTCATTAATCTGAGTAGGTTCCACTTTCTAGTAAATTTAAGTAGACAGAGAGAGAGAGAGAGAGAGAGAGAGAGAGAGAGAGAGAGAGAGAGAGAGTAGGCCCTCTCAATCCATGGGTTTTGGATTTACGGGTTCAACCAACTGTGGATCAAAAATATATATTTTTTAAAATGCTATATTGTTGCAGACATATACTATATAGTTAAGCCTAAGATGGTTGTGTCTGTATTGAACATGTACAGACTTTTCTTTCTTGTCATTATTCCCTAAACAATGCAGTATAACAACAATTTACATAGCATTTAACTTGTGTTGTGTATTGTAATTAATCTAGAGATGACAAAGTATACAGGAGCATGTGTATACAGTAGGTTATATGCAAATGCCATGCCCTTTTATGTAAAGGACTTGAGCATCCATGGATTTTAGTATCCGTGGAAGCCCCTGGAACCAATCCTCCATGGATGCTGAGAGATGAATATCTCTCTCTCTCTCTCTCTCTCTCTCTCTCTCTCTCTCTCTCTCTCTCTCTCTCTCTTTCTGTAAAAGGTATGAGGTTAGGTGTGCAAAAATATAAAATAAATTTTTCCCTAATATAAATAAACTTAGTACAGAAATCCCCATTTCCACTGATGGGAGAAAGGCATCTCAGTTTCCTCTAGTTTAAGCCTACTTCTCAGGGGTCCCTCTCCTCCCTTTCCTTTCATCCTTTCTCCTTGTGGCTGATCAGGTTCCCTGGGGGTGACTTTGTGTGGCCTAAGGAGATTGGCACTTGATCCAGAAGCTGTCCCCTGTCCAGGATTGTCCTGGGTCACGAGGCCTAATCTTGGGTTTCAGTCTATTGTTCCTCTGTCTGAGTCACCAGGGCCTCTGCTCAACAAGCCCGCACAGGCTGCATCCAGCGTGTTCTGTCCCTCAGCTTCGGAAAAACCTCAGAAGTCTTCTCAAAGTGAGCTGCTCTGGGACCGTGTGTCTACCTCAGCGATGGACACCCTGGAGTTCAAGCTTTAGTGAGATGCAAGGTCTCTCTCTCTCTGGCCCAGCGCCTCGGAGGACACACTCGGGGCGGCCTGCCTCTTGTCCTCCGGGATTCCCAACAAATGTGGGTTTCTATTAACCCACACTTCCCCAAACCACTTGGCCCAGGGGACAGAGGGCTAGACAGTTTCCTAGGAACCCAAGCAGCTTCTAAGATCAAGCCTTGTCCTCTTCATCCTCATCCCACCAACCAACTGAACCTTTTTCCCCTTTGGGGAAAGCAACTAGCTCGTACTTTATTCTATACCAATCTTTGATTTTTCTTGATAAACTTGATGTCTTCTTCCTTCAGGCTTTGCTTTCTGGAATTCCAAATCACTCATCTATCAAGCACTTGGTGATGGGAAATTTTGGCTTTTAAAACAAACAGCTTTTTGGGCCGGCTGAGTGGTGCAGTGGTTAAGCTCTGGTTTGGGAAGCCAGAGGCCCCGGTTCGGTCCCACATATGAGGGCCAGTGACACTGCCCTCAAAAAAAAAAAAAAAAAAAAAAAAAAGCTTTTCTAGGAGGTTGCAACTGAAACCTTAGAAGTTTAAAGAGAACATAAAGTAAAAACAACTTATCAGAAAAAAAAAATCACGTACAAGACTGAAATTGTCTTCTTTTCTATATTGTTTCCTTTCCTATTTTACTTACCTGTTGTGTTTTGTTCTTGTTTTCGTTGTTTTATTGCTTCTTTTTTTGAATGCTTTTAATTGATTCTTTTTTTTTTTTGAGTGCTTCTTTTTGTGCAAGGGGTGTAGAGAAGACTGGCAAAGTGCCTCAAATCCTTTTTGGTAGCAAAGAGATTATAATTTTAAAATACATTGAAATGATTCATCTATGTGTCTTTTGTGTGGCCCCTTGTGTGCATTTCTTGAGTTCACATAATTCACTGGAAAATATTTCAATGAAACTTTCAATTCATGAGTTGCTGGTTTTCATCTCAAGACTACTTATCAGAGGACATGTAACAACATATAATCATGACAGAAGAAGAGGACAAAGGGAGAGCAAGCTGATATCAACACATCAATCCTGAATGATGGTTCATTAAATTCTGTACTTTGGGAGATTTCAGGCATTCCTGTTGTTAATAACTCTAACCCTGTAGTGTATAATTTAAGAGAACACGAGGGTCAAGGAGAAGCAACTCTTATCTACATTGCCTTTGTTTATAATGGCTTCCATAATTTATCCACAGGGAGAAACAAGCAATTGGAAAAATTCTTTTCTGCTGCTGGTCAGAGCCTGTTTATAGATTATTTGGCAAGAAATGAAGATAAACAGCTATCAGGTGTGGCAGATTATCCCTGAGCATTTGTGTTTTACTTTTATCTTGCAATGAATCACCCTCTGATAAGCACAGAGGACAGCACTTAAAACAAAAAAGTCACTTTGGAGAATAAGTATTTAATTCTGAAACAGAATGCCAACTTGGTGGTCATTTCACAATGACCTGTTCATCATTATAGAGCTCCTAGCTTGCTAAAGAATGGGTTTTCCAGTGGTGATACACATGTGAATCAATGGGAATCTTGTTAAAATGCAGTAGGTGTGGGGTGGGGCCCAAGGTTCTGCGTTTTTCTGACCAAGGTTCTGTGTGTTCCCAGGTTACATAACTGCTATTCATGCCTGGTTCTCCTTTTAAACAGCAAAGTTTTAGGGAATCTTAGAAGCCTCTAATAGATTTGTGCAGAAATTTCTTAATGCATTTGTAATGCCACTAAAGACTTATAAGGCCAGCGACTTTTATGGGCCCCTTAGCTTGCTAATAATTAAAGAATAATTCCAGTTGCCCCACTGGAAACCAGTAGTTTAAGTAAGGATAATCTGTTAATGCTTTGCTACAGCCAGAGCAGCACCTCTGTTAATCTCCATTCTGAATGGTTCTGATGTTCTGACCAGCCTGTTGGAAGGGTTGCTTGAAAAATGCTTTTATTATAGGCTTGCTGCACCTGCAGGCTACAAGACTCCCTTCCACAGCTATACAAAACACTGCATTTACATGAGCAAGCAATTTCTGCAGTTGTACAATTACTCCAATTCATAAAAATATAACTTCATTGTCAGTGATGAATGTGTCAAAGTTTTGGACATATAATAAGGAATTTTAGGGGAAAGCTATAATAGTGAGTAGTTTATAGATTTCCTGGGATGTTGATTCTTTAATGAGAGATCCTGATTCCAATGCTTTGGCTTTCCGATGCCAGTACAAAGTCCCAGCTTCCAGAACTGTGAAGAATAAATGTCTGTGGTTTAAGCCACCCAGTCTACGAGCACAGTGTTTTTGTTATAGCAGCCCAAACTTCCTAAGACACAGGGCCCATTTTTTTTTCTTTAAATTTATTTATTTATATATATTTTGAATTAGCTTCAGGTGTACAACAAAGTGCAATAGTTATACTTTTTACCCCTCAAAGTGACAACCCCCTCCCCCAATTCTCCCCTCCCACTCCTCCCCCCCCATATCATACTGTCTATTACAATTCCTTTGACTCCCTTCCACCATATAATCCACATCCCATGACTGTCTATATATTCAATTACAGTTGGCATACAATATTATACAACATCAATTTCAGGTATACAGTGCAGTGATCAAGCCTCTACTCCATCCATGAAGTGGGGATGAGGGAGAAGGGGAAAGGATTAGACAGCATAAATAGGTAACTACAGTATTGTCACATGGATATGAAAGACAGTTCGAGGAATATAATGTTAAAATTTTGTGGGGTGTCAGATGGTCACATGTTCTGTCAGGGCCCATTTTATTTCATTTATATTCTCAATCCCTCCCGCCGCAATGCTTGGATTATTTTGAATCAAATCCCAGATATCATATCTTTTCACCTGTTAGTATATCAGTATGTGTCTATAAACATGTATATAAGAACTTTAAAGCTATAACTGCCTTACCATTATTACAACTTTGAAAATTAACAGTAATACCTCACTTAATACCATCAGAAATTTATATTGTGTTTATATTTCCCTGGTTGCCTCAAAATGTTTTTCAGTAGATTTGTTCAACTTAGTATCCAAAGAAGTTTGTACACATTACATTTGTTGATGTGTCTCAGATTTCCTTTAATCTGTAAATTCTTTTTCCTTCTCCCTCTCCCCTTTGCCCCCTGCCCACCCCTTACAATTTTAGTTTTGAAGAAACTGGACTATTTATCCTGCTAGTTTCCCACATTCTGGATCTTGATGACTGCGTCCCTGGGATATTATAGAACATGTTATTCTACTTTCTGTATTTCCTAGAATTGGTAGTTAGATGCAGAGGCTTATTCCAATTCCAATTCAGTGTTTTGATAAAATATGTCATAGCTGGTGCTGAATGCTTCCCACTGCATCACATTAGGAAATATATAATGTCTTTCTATTTTTTCAATTTTGTTAAATATGATTTAACAAGTCTTATTGTTAAATCTTATCTTTCATATGAAAGTTCAAAATCTGAATCAAAACTTGATTCCACCTTTGATAAGTGAAATATAGTATAAAAGGTTAAATATGTATAATATATAATTTTACATATACAATAAACACATACAATTAAATTGGGTTACATATAATGAAAAAGATAAAATAAGTGTCCTAAGGCTAGCCAAGTGGCGCATTGCTTAAGAGCTGGCTTGGGATGCCAGTGGCCCCCGTTTGGATCCCACATATGAGGGCCAGTGATGCTGCCCTCTACAGCTAACAACAGCTCCACCTGGAGCTGGGCTATGCAAGCCCCGGCAACGGTGTCGGCTGCAGCCCCTGCTGCAGTGGGCTGCCATAGGCTACAGTGAGTGGCCGGCAGCCAGTGTGAGCTGCCAATAGCCGCCGTGAGCTGCCAATAGCCGCGGTGAGAGACCATCCAGAGGCTGGCAACTGATCTGCCTCATCCGGGAAGAGCGCAATGATGATACCAACATGGACCAGTGAAGCAACGTCCTCCGCAACTAGACTGAAGAACAAAGGACAGCAAATTGTCTGTTCTCCTCCCCCAATTCCCCAATAAAATCTTTTAAAAAAAAAGTGTCCTATATAATATAGAAATTTATTTTCCTTTTTTTTTATTTTGTAAAGTAAGTTCAAAGATAGTCAGCTCTAGTCTGGCATGACAACCACACAGTAACCATCAAGAAGCCACTGTTTTTTGTGCGTGACTTTCATGCTTCACATTACCTCATGTCCAAAATGGCCACTGAAGCTCCAGCCATCACATCTGCTTTCCAGGCTGGTAGCAGAGATGGCGGTGAGGGGGTAAAAAAGGACCCTATCTCCCAGCTGAGTCAGGGGTTCTACTTTAAGAACTCTAGCCAAGAAATTCTGAGTATTTCTAAATGGTCACCCCTAGCTTCAAGGGAAGCAAGAAGAGTTGGAAAGGCAGGATTCATAGTGTGAGAAACTGGTGAAATATTGATAGTGTATCCAACAGATTTGGGACAGTTACAAATGATAAATGTCCATTACATATAGTACAAAATTTTATCCTGGTGCAGCCATCATTATGTGAACAAAATCGCTAAATTCTGGAAAAAGAAAAATCCTGATGCAGATAAGAAAAATAGGCATGCATGAAAATAAAGAGAAATTCTTGGCTAACACATTGCCAGCATTTGATATGTTTTTGTTGTTGAAGGACAGATTTGAATGATTGCATCTAAGAAAGCCAATCTGAAATGGCAGCTGAAGTCAAGTTTGTCCAAGAAAAGGAAGGACGCTTCTGATTTGAAGGGAGGAGTGAAAGATGGTTTCCAGGGATCCATGCAGGAGGGTGGGTGTGAGGAAAACAGTGCTTAAGGCAGGTGTGGGGGATGTAGGTGTTACATAGACTCACTGATGTAATGGAACACAAAACAAACAGTTTCGCTAGGATCTATGTCCAACAGACTGTCAACTTCTCTAAACAGGATGTGCCTTTAAAAGGATGTGTTCCACCAAAACTGGAACTTTTTAATACGCTTATATTTTCAAAGACTGTTCAGCTGTTTGGTTTTTGCTTTGCTTTGGTAGGAACTTTAGGAAGAGAAAGAATAATAGCTAAATTGTATTAGGTGTTTACTATGTGCCTTGCACTCTTTGGGGTTGTTTACATTTAAACCTCACAGCCCATGAAATTGGTACTCTTGGCTCATTTTACAGATGGAGAAACTGAGGCAGAGAGCGATTAAGTAACTTTCTTAAAGTCACACTGCTGGTAAAAGGTATTCAAAAGGGATTTGAATCCTGGCACTATGCTCTATTGTATAGATCGATCATAACACATAGTCTCCTTAAGTACTTTTTTGTGAATTGTTGGAGGAAGCAAAAGTGGGGAGATGGAAGGTTGCCACAATTTTGCTTTATCATAAATAGTGAAACAGGGTTTCCGTTGAGTGCAGACTTAGTTCTGGGTCCTGGATTTCCCATCATTCGTGCTGGAAGGAGGGCACTCACTCTGGCAGCTCTTAGCCCAGGAAGTTTCATAGGATATCTTACACCGAGAACTTGTGTCCTCTCTGTGCTCTGCTCCCCTCCCCACCTCCACTGCTTCTTCCTTTCCTCCACATCTGAAGGTGGTCTTGACAGTCACACACCTGCCAGGTGACGCAGTGGCCCTCTCCTGAGACTGACCCCACCCACATACCCCAAGCACCTTGCATGTGAGCACACTGCTTTCTAGATTTTGCAGATCTCAGATTTTGTGTACTATGTTATGATTTGTATTTGGCCTATGATTTACACTGAGATCCACTGATAAGGAATTCTTATTCAGCTATGTAGCAGGACCCAACCTTGGCAGAAAATGTGGACTAGAGCAGAGGAAATTTCTTTCAGCCTTGCTCATCAAGTTGCACAGTTAGGGTCAATCCCTCAAGCCCTCCTTTCCTCCTCCTCCTCCCTTCGCAGTTCCCATGATGCCCCTTTTCCTGTACTTCTCTGATCTGAGCTGATGGCATGGTCCAGCCTCAGGTCAAGGGTCGAGAGGATTGGAGAAAGGTAGGAGACGGATCCTGGCAAGGCTCAGAGGCAGCATCTGTCCCCTTCTGGGTTCCCAGTTCTAGCACCATCGTGGGGAGAAAGGACTGCTTCTAACTAGGGCAGCAACCCCACTGGTTCTTCTGCCCCAGCCCTTCACTACATTTCCTGGGGAAGCTGCATTTCTCTCCTTTACCAACATGTGTACACTCCTTTGAGCGCTGGGGCTGTCTTATGCACCTAATATCTGCATTTACCCCAAGCCAACTGCACAGGGTTTTGCCTATAACAGGTCCTCAATAAATGTTTAAAGAATAAAATTCACTATTTATTATCATAGTCCAGAATGCAATCAAGTTGAACTCACATACTGACTGGAAATAAACACACTGACTACTATAAACACCCAAGCATTTCCCCATGATATTCCACAGCAGGGCATGCGTGGACCTCACAAATATGTAGGAGCTTGTAAAAAGTACAGGTTCTCAGGGTCTGAGAGAGAGAGAGAGAGAGAGAGAGAGAGAGAGAGAGAGAGAGAGAGATTAGGAGTAGGCAGGGTGGAGTTTGCAAATCTGAATTTTTAGTATGTGCCCCTGGTGATTCCCAAGTAGAATGTGGGGCTTACTTTAAGAAACATGCTCCTGCAGCATTTCTCAATCTCCAACAACTGGTGCCCACTCTGTACGTTGATAACTATGGCTCTTGGGTGACTGCAAGCCACAAAGCCCATACACCAGAGGGGGGATCTTTGCAACTGAAGCCCCATGTCCTTAAAAATGTAACCTGAATCCTCATGTGGTTAAAATTCCAAAACGGCTTTCGTGTAAGGAAGAGAAAAAAAATCACTTTGTGAATTGAGTACTAACCTGGAAATACTTCCAAGTCAATTGAACTTTGGTTTCCTGTTCAGAATCTTCATTAAGATACTATTTCCATGTGAAAAGCTTATAAAAATTTGTTTTGAGAAACAAGCTTTGCTTGGAAAACTTGTCCTGTCCTACATATGTTATCAAAACTAATAGGTTTTTCCCAACCTTTCTCTGCTACTTTTAGCTATTAAATAGCTATTTGATTTAATATAACACCTAATGATTCTCCCATTCTCCAGGAATTCTTAATCAGCCAGCCCCTGAATTTGTCTGCAGTCAGAGTGCCTCTTAAAAATTGGCCTATATGCTACTTTTAATATAAATTTCATAGAGCCTTCCTCTTCAGATTTTTCTTTGTCAAGGAAAATACTCTCCTCTTTATTATTCTTTCTTGCTTTCATATGATGATGAAAATATCACAGGAAATGTGTGTGACTAAGTTCACATTTCCTAACTAGATTTTGAGTAGGCTCAGGCATATGGCTCCTGCCATACCTAATAGAACCCCAGAAATACATGAATAACTGCTTTATGGTGTGCACTTTAGCTCTGACTGCTAGCACCAAGTTAGATCCCAGACCTTGTACTTTTCCCCTTAATTTATTTTTCTTATTAACTTAGAAAGATTTAGTCCAGTTTTTAATTTGTGCTTCTTTGCTCTGTGGAAGATATCTTCATGAGCTACCTTGTATTATTTCCGGAATAAACATAGGATCATTAATAAGCATGAATAGAGGAAATTAAGATATTTGTTTATATTCATCTGACTTTTGCTTCCTTTTGCACAGCATTATTTTTGCATGGACATTGCTGTAAGCCTGTGATCCCTGCAAAGCACTCTGATTTCTCCCAGAAAGATGAAATTGAGCCCCTATAATAGCTAGCCTCCGAATCACAAATATCCTCTGCATACAAATGCCTCCCCCTCCCCCAGGCAGGATGTGTCATTCTTCTCCCAGCATCCCCTACCACCAGGGGGCACCCCCACCTCCTCTGCAACAACACTGTCCTAGGCCCCACGGCCTCCTCACTGCAGGCGGCTGCTTCCAACATGGCTGCCACTGCCAAAGGTCTACCCAGCTCCCCGCCCCCTCCCCCCAGGGAGTTCCTACTGCCCAGACCTGCCCCAGCCAACAAAGAGAAATGTCAGTCACCTTAGACCTGGGAAAACCCAGTGTGTGTGTGTGTGTGTGTGTGTGTGTGTGTGTGTGTGTGTGTGTGTCAGGCCACTTCTGGTGGCAGCTGCTTCTGTTACCATGACAAGTTAATAGCCTAGTAGGGAAGAGGTTTGTATGGCAGAGTAGGGCTATTAACGTTGTTCCACAGGTACCGTGGTGGCTAGGGTAAAATGTAGGACCCGTATGTTTTCAAAAGAGTTTGCCTTCTGAAGACATTTCTTCAGTGCCAGTTTTTTCCTTGGGGTTTTTCTTCTAAACATTTCATCATCTCTGATGAAG
This sequence comes from Aselliscus stoliczkanus, assembly GCA_033961575.1. Classification (NCBI taxonomy): domain Eukaryota; kingdom Metazoa; phylum Chordata; class Mammalia; order Chiroptera; family Hipposideridae; genus Aselliscus; species Aselliscus stoliczkanus. The sequence goes on from CM066733.1 coordinate 143,457,482, forward strand.
CAAGTAATCGAGGGTCATTATTTTAAAACATATCTCAGTTTTTGTGACGTGGGTGTCCAGGGAAGCCTTTTAGATTTTCCAGAGTGGTTCCAACACTGCGATCTATTACAATGGCATAGTGCAGGCCTAGAGCCAGGCAGGCATAGGTGCAAAGACCAACTCTGTGTTTACTAGTAATGTGAATTGGGTGAGTTATTAAGCTCCCCAAGGTTTCCTCGCCCATAAATTGAGGGGGACAGTAGCCCCCACCTCATAGGGCTGGTGTGAGAATGAGGTCAGGCGAGTCGGTGCAGAGCGCAGTCCTGCCACGAGCCACACACTCAGTGAACAGCAACCAAAGCCTCTCATCCACCCTGAGAAGACCCCCCTAGAAGCTCCCCAAACATCCCCTGACCACTTCACACATCGTCTTGGAATCTCCTCAGGAAGCTTTACCTCCCACATTTAAGAAAGAGCAACATTGAGTGCTTAAATATACAGTGCCCTTATTCCCTTTTTAGGGGTTTTAGGCTATATGTTGATCTTTAGAGAACACATTAATACTGAGACCCTCTTGTCCTCAATTACTGCTCCATTTTGAGAGGGATCTTACAGATCTCGGCTCCAGCTTTCTCCTGCTCCGATTTGTTCTCCACAGCATCGAAGGTGATTTCTCGGAGGCCCAGGCGTGCCCCAGGTACCCCCTACTTCAACTTCTTCTGACTCCCCTTGGGATAAACATCCAGAAGCATGCGGGGCCTGGGCTACTCCCCTCCCCCAGCTGCTTCTCCCCACCCTGGGTGGGTTTACTGTCTGTTTGATTTTGTTTTTTAATAACACACTGTGATTTCTTGCCTGCTTTTTTAAAAAAGCGAGACTGAGAATCTTTAAGATGTGGTGATTAAAGACCTTATTGTTTTTATCAAATCTCCATTTTTTCCTTGGCTATATTCCTACCCACTGTGTCAAATGGACAAACAGCAGCCCCCTGATCCCACGCAGGGTGGGCATTACATACCATTCTGTAAGCTTTCCTCATTAGGTACTGCTGGCACCTAAAATATTGGCGTGAAAGTTAATTAGATGCAATTACTTGCAGAAGTCTCAGAGGCATTTTCTTGATCACACACAAGATGAGTCTATTAATTATTTCTATCAAAGAAGGTTTAAATAACATCAGTTACTGGCCAATTGCTGGTGGCAACCAGCAGGCAGACTGAGGAAACCTGGGTTGAACATCATCCTCTTCCCTGAGGGGAAAAAGATCTGTGAGCACAGAGCTACTGCCTCTGGGAGCCTGAGACCTATGGGGGGAAATTAAATACATGTAGATTAAGGGGTTGAAATAACATAGCATCCATCTGTACCAGTGATCATGGCAGCAGCACAATGGGTGAACAGGAAAATCCCCAAGAGCTGGAGAAGATGCCAGCATTTGGGTCCAGCACAAATTACAACTTGCTTTTCCCAGTGCTTTGATAGTTATGCAGTACAGGCAGTGTTTCGTGGATCTGTTGTGAAAAAGCACCCAACCTTTATGGTGTGTCTAGGTGGGGACCCCACCCACCCGCAAAGTTTCTCCCTCTCCAGGGGGCCTCAGTGCCTGGCACTCCACCCTGAACAGGGTATTGTGTTACAGCTAACCATTGTTCTCTCTCTGGTCCTCTTTTGGAACACACACACATCCCTGGAAGGAGGGACCCCACTGAGCCATCAGCACTCCTGCTGGATCAGAAGCTTCCTGGGCAGGGGGGACCTGGTGCAGCCTTGTGGGTGGTGGAAGCACAGATCCAGCATCCAGCTCAGTCATGGATGCCACCTCTCCCATGATCTGGAGCCTGTCCTTCTCCAGCCCCATCTCCGTCTGCCTCACTGTCCCCACCACGCCCACCCACGCCCCACTTCTCTACCTTGTGTTCCAGCCACATGGGGTTAATTATTTCTTAGCACCAGCTGCCACCTCTACCCAGAGCATGGCCCCAGCACCATTTGCCCTCCTCCTGCACGCAGCGTGATCAGAGTCAGAGCCTGTACCCTGGACCCCTAACACAGGAAACACAGGTTCGGACTAGTGAAGGTAGGAAACGGAAGTGGGGAAGAGAGAGGTGGAAAGCCTGTTGGTAGAGAAATAAATGTACACATTTTTTTTTAATTGAGATATAATTCATACACCATACAACTCTCCCTTTTACAGTGTACAATTCAGTGGCTTTTAGTATAGTCACAAAGTTATGTGATCATCACTATTACCCAATTTCACAACATTTTCATCACCTCCAAAAGGAGCTCTGTATTCATTGACAGCTGCTCCCCACATGCTCCTGGTCCCCAGCCTCCAGAAACCCCTGGTCTACTCTCAGTTTCTATGGTTTTGCCTATTCTGGACGTTTCCTATAAATAGATCCTAAAATATGTAGCCTTTTGTATATGGCTTCTTTAACTTAGTTTTTCAACATTTATGTCATAGCATGTATGTGTTTCATTATACAGCAGAATACTATTCAACTGTATTATATGGATATACCATATTTAATTCATCAAATCATCATTTAATGGACATTTGGGTTTCCACTTTTTGGCCATTATGAATAGTGCTGCTATGAACTTCATGTACAAGATGTTGTGGGGCATCTCTTGGGTATTTACCTAGGAGTGGAATTTCAGAGTCATATAGCAACTCTGTGTTTAACTTTTTGAGGAATGGCCAAACTTTTTTTCCAAGGTGGCTGCACCATTTTACATTCACCAAGAGTGTATGAGGGTCCCAGGTTCTTCGCATCCTTGTCAACACTTCTTCTTGTCCATCTTACTAATTACACCCATCCTCGTGGGTATGGAGTGGTATCTCATTGTGGTTACCCAATATTATTTAAACCATTATTGAAAGTGGTGGCATGTTTTGTATTCAGGGTTCTAGGCAAAACCCTTTCTTAGTTATTCCTAGTTACAGTTCTAAGAATGATAGACTTTGGGTCAGTTTGTAATAGACGCCCTCCCAACCCCTCACCAACACAGCCTCATAAATGCATGGATTGGTGAGGAGGTGGTACCTCCATGCGCCCTCTTCCCATTCCTTGGGCCAAATGCAGCTCTTTATCTGGGCTCATGGCTTGGCCTGTGGGGCACAGGCTAGATATTAGCTCCTCAAACCTCTTTTGTGGGCGCCTTTGCTCAGGGCGTAACCTAGACAACTGTACTTGGCCTACACTTTGCCACTTTGAATTTGGATTAGATCTGGGTTCCAATCTGAACTTTGGGGCTGTGACTTTGGACAAGTAAGATTTAATGCCCTTGGTCCTGTTTCCTTACAGGTAGACAATAACGATAAAATAAGAACCCTCTTATGGTATTGTGATGATTAAATGAAATGAACTTCACAAAGCAACTGTTCCAGTACCTGACAAACCAGAGTGCGTTTTAAACAGTAGTTAATTTTATGTCTTGTCTTGAAGGACTCACTCAGGAATTATTTTTTCTAGAAGATGGATCAATACGCTATGGCCCATGGACCAAATCAGCCTGATATTATATCTCCCACAGGCTGAGAATGGGTTTTACATTTCTAAAGGGTTGTGACACAAAGAGGAACATGTAACAAAGAACATATGCTCTAAAATAGTTTCCCCAATAGTTCCTATATGGCCCTTTACAGTAAAAGTTTACTGCCCGCTGTTATAAACCCTTCTTTGCTGGCCTCTCTCTTCCCCGCACCCTGCCCACCACCACACCAGGGCCACATGTTTCTACTCATGGCCCCTTCCACCTTGGAGCTGCCTTTGCCATGGCCCTTCTTACACAGAAGCCCCTACAGGACGGTCAGCCTCTTCTTCACCCCTGAATCCCATGGCACACAGTAGGGAGGTAATAAATATTAATTCAGAGATAGAAAGGCAAGGGGAGGGGGTCGCTGAAAAACAGTTTTCCCAGTTTCATAATTGCTGATGTGAGAAGAAACTGGGCCTTCAATTTGGCCGTTCTATGCATTGCATTTTAGCTCAGCATCACCTTTGGCCTCGATTTTATCCCAAATATGAGGGAAACCATCCAGTATGTTAGTGTGCAGAGACATTCTGAATTTCCCCTTGGCCAGCAGGCCGGGGGTGGCCTTCCCAGGAACACATTTATTTCTCAGTAACTCACAACTCCCCTCTGGAAACGGAGCTTGGCCTCTGGTTAATGGGCCCAAGTCCAACAGCCCTTTTGCCACTCCCAGAAAGAATCGATCATGACTTCTTTCAGCAAGACTGCATGAACTCAGAGTTTGCACCCTTTGGATAAGCCTGGACCAAAAGAAAGTGTAGCAAGTGTTTTTGAGAGTCTCGTAACTAAGAGAAGCAGGCATGGTTCTGTCTGCTTGATTCTATTACTTTGGAGTATTTAAAAAGGATTTCTTAAATCTCTATTTTTCTTATATTCATGCTTATGTCAAATTCCTCATGCAGAAACAGATGCTTTGCATTTTCCCAAAGCTTTCAAGGCAGTTTTATGGACTTAGCCATGCAAAGCATGTTGGCATGCTATGCCTTTGGTTTTTGGGGGTTTTTCTATTATTAAATTTATTGGGATCGGTTTTTGTTTTTTTTACGTACTAAACATGATTTTTTAAATGTATCTCTGTGAACTTGAACTCTGTGTGTATGAAAGGGAGAGAGAGATTGATTTGTGCCCTGACAGCTCATCCCCCAAAGAAAGGCCAGAAGCGTCTGCGATGAAAAGACATTGAGCAGGACAGGGCATGTCTGAGGGAGCAGATGTTCAAGGTGCCGTCAGGAGCCCGAGCTGAGCAGTTTACGACTCTCGGGGAAAAACGGGCGCCGGCTTTTTCAACAGATCAGGACACTTTTTTAAAAAAGGGCAATGACAAACACAAATGAAGGATTTGTAGCTCACAGTGATTTGTTAACTTTCTACCAAAAAAAAAAAAAAAAAAAGGAAAATCATTTTAGTTTATAGCAGGCTTTCTCCAAAGGTTTCCAATATGTTTACAAACATATTGTCCAGTGCTGAGAAAAGGAAAAGATTTCCAAGGCCCAATTCTAAACAATTTATGTCAAAGCTTACCAAGTATTACTCCTCCAAAGCTTCAAAGGAATTGTTTGTAAATTCTTGAAAAATAAAATTGCATTTCCAGACCTGGATGTGAGGGATCCTCTGGATGAGCTCACTTCCCGTGATGGATTGGAGAACAGAGTTTGGCCTTGAGAATAACTTACAGAACTAGGTCAAAAGTTGTTTATTGACCACGCAATCTTCCAGGTGCAAGGTAGGCAGCCTGTATACAGACTGCACTTAAAGTGAAGTTGGGGGGGGGGGCCATGTGGACTGAAGGACTCTTCGATATATTTCTGAGCAGACCAGTGTGTTTTGTTCTGTTTTGTGTGTATGTGTGTGTGTTGTTGTTTTTAAGTAAACCTTATGCATCTTTAGGAGGAAGTCTTGAATATACCAAGCAGATTAAAAACACTTCAGTGGGCTCCATTTGATGGACTGCTGGTGCAGACAGATGTTTATAACAAACATGTCTCATGAGCCTGCTCCCTTTGACTTCCAACCATACCAGGAAAGACAGCATCTATTAAATGTTGGTCTTTTCACATTAAAGCGCTTGAAGACAAGAAAGCAGGCATCCTTTATGAGAATCTATCTGGTGAGCTATTTTGATCATGAATATAGGATTTTTAAGCTGATCGTGCTGCTACTGCAATATTATGTCCTGCAGGACCAAAAGGAATGGTGTGAAGACTGGAGTTCTTTTCACCATGACTGCTCTTGATCTTCAAAGAGGATAATAATACCTGAGACCATTTTTATGATTGTTGTTATTATTACTATTATTATTATTATTAATGAACTCATCAAAAAATGAAAAAGGGAAAGGTCCGTATCAGAGACATGCATTTGGCAGAAAGCAACAGAAAACCTAACTGCAGTGGCCTAGACAGGTGAAAAGTCTTCTTTATTTCGTGCAATAAGCAATCCAGGTCTGATATCAGGGCACAATGATGTCATTGGAGACCAGTCTCTTTATTTACCATCCTCATTAGCTTGTAGAGCTTAGCTTGTAGGACGATCGTCATGCTTGTTTCCTCACGGTCACAAATGGCTGCTGCACCTCTCAGCATCCATGTTCCAGGAAGGAGGAAGCAAGTGAACATCAAGGCAAAGGATTGAAAGGTGATGCCAGATTCATCTGTCTGTTATTCAAAGATTTCTCAAAAGGCCAATTCAGCAATATCCATTTATATCTCATTCATCTGTTGAATGAATAGCCAGAATTTGATCACTTGGTCACCTCCAGCTTCAAACGAATCTAATGAATGTTTTTACCTGGGTATATTGTTACCAAGAATGAGATCATGATTCTATTAGGATGACACAAAGAATAGATATTAGGTAGACAAGAAGTAGACTCTTCCCAGAGAGGTCATCGTTTCACAATATTTTATGTAGTCAGTAATTAGGTTTTGTTTTTTCATAGTAAAGGTGAGACTGGGAGAACTAAAAAAAGCAACATCAGTGTAATAAAGTATGCACTGAAGATATTAATGCTGTAACACAATAATAATTGATCAATTGATCAATAGTTATTGCACTCCTGTTATGTACTGGGCTAGACACTGTGTGTGTGGAGGGGTAGGGATTGGAGAGAGAGAGAGAGAGAGAGAGAGAGAGAGAGAGAGAGAGAGAGAGAGAGAGAGAGAGAGAGAGAGAGAGAGAGAGAGAGAGAGAGAGAGAGAGAGAAGGAAGAGATATGTTGAGGTCTCAACCTTCCCAAAACCATATCGTTTAATGAGCGAATCAAGTTGGCATTATTGATCACAAGACCAACTAAACAATTATAGAAATGATGTGCTTAACTAAAGGATGAGTGCTATGTGTAGACATTATGTGTATTTTAGTTCAGAGACGAGGAGCATGGTGTGGCCAGAATTAGAGCTGTATGGAAGAAGTTGGCTTTATTTAACACAGGCTCATTCACCAGTTTCTCAGACTGCTAGTCAGGTCTCCTGGTGGTAAGTGATAAAAGCCCAACTGTGACTGCTTAAACAAACACAAGGGGTGTGTGTGTGTGTGTGTGTGTGTGTGTGTGTGTGTGTGTGTGTGTGTGTGTTTACTGCACACATGTGGGACTATCTTTCGGGGCATGGATAATATATTTACCCACATAATTGAAACATGTCAACAGGTATGGCTGGATTTAGGGACTCAGTCTGTAACATCAGCCCTGGTCTATTCTGCTTTCTCAGTTCTTGGGCAGCCCAACTCTTAGGTAGGTTCTTTTTTGCTGGTTCAATGGCCTCCTGCAGGCCCAAGCCTGCACCCTACTCAGGAATCATAGAAGAAAAAAAACAGATTAACTTTGAATAGGGCTACAAAATCCTGAGATGGTCTCATTAGACACACTTGGGTCAGGTGCTTTTTCTCTTCACTGGTCACTATGTCCAGTGAATGGATATGCTGACTGACCCTCCCCTAAAGCAGGAGGACAGTCCTCCAAACTCTTATGGATTGAACAGGAGGGGAGAGGGGTGATGCTCTAAAAGAAAATGAAGATACTGCTTCCGGAAGAAGGAGGAACAACTACAATAGCTAATTCAGTCAGGCTTGACGCTAGTCTACCATGAGGTTGTGGATATGGCCACAGGCAAGAGATAGATCACAAACTGATGTTTTAACAGGCAACAAAGTAATAGGAATGCATTTTTCTTGTTGGTTGATGGATTTACTTAATACTTTGTTCATTCTTCAATTTGAGGTCATTTATAGAAATTATAAAATAAAATGATAAAATATAAATGAAAACATATGAGGACCATACAAAATATAAATTAAAATAGAAACTGCAATATAGAGAGACCGTAAGTTCCAAAATATTGCTGTGATTGAATAACTTTTACTCTCTATTTCTTAGTAGGCAACAAAAAAATGGGTCCGTAAGTGATTACGCAGTTCTTATTTTTGATGAAGCAGAAATATGCTCGTTTTTCATATAAAGTAGTGGGTTAGAGAGCATGAGTTTTGGTTTGAATACCAGCTCTGCAATTGACCTTGGACAAATCATTTAATCCCTCTAATTCCCATCTTTTATATGGGAGTATTTGTACTCATGGTATTAGGTTGTTTTACAAAGTGAAATAATTGCATGTAAAGTTCCATGAAATAAGAGCCCTAAGATGAGAAAATTAGGAGACAGTGTGGTCAATTACATCTCTATCACAAACGCAGAATTGGATTGGATGATGCTGTATCTTATGGTGACCCTTGATGACCACCAAGGACATGATGATAAAATGTCACTCAGTCAAATCAGCTCTTTATGGTGCCAACAGATTTTGCCCCAATAGATAGCTTTGTGAAGGCCCAAGTTGATCCAGACTGAAAATCCAGAGTGTACTGAGAAATGATGGCATCTGTATCCTTCAAACAATCTTTCAAACATAACATGTCCTTCCTCCAGCCTTTTGACAGACTTGAGCAGGTTTGGTTCAAAGATACAGTCGCTGATGGGGGCCTAGAGTGGAGGCATTGGTGGGTTGTGAGTCCTTGTGCTTCAGTGATGTAGGCTGGACATTAGGCCTAACTGAGACTGGCCCAGGAAGATGGTCACCCTGTTGGCAAGGACGGTGTACCCCACTGCTCCAGTCTGCGAATCAGCGATGATCTCTTCAAACCTGGGGCTCGTCTCCTCCTTTCAAACTTCACTTTCCTTTATTTTACCATGTTTATCTGCCTCAACGTAAACTCTCCTAACAAAGATTTTCTCATTGCTTATTCAGGTCCAACTCCTTGACAATTATGGGAACAATCAGAAGTTTTACATCAAATGAGGACTTGCCAGCTATTAAGACAGTTGCTGCTCTGTCAATTGTCTTCCTCTTTTTTTCTTTTTATTCGATAGTAAAACCTTGAGGGATGTCAAATATTCAAATCAGTTTTAAAATACTTGGGGGAATAATTTGGGGATTTCTTTTATTTAACAGTGTTTGATAGATAGCCTGGATGTAATAATAGCTACCTATAGAAAATGGGTATCTTGGTGGAAATTTCTGAAAAATCTGCTTACCCAGCACCAAGTAATAAATGAAAACAAAAACCAGCCTACAGATATTATGGAAACAGACTCTCCATGATCAGATCCAGGTGGAACTGGGTGAATTGGGCCTATATTATATTCCACACTTGTTCAAAATTAATTCATTTATGATAAAGTCGTACTTGTGAAAAACCTCCAACACGTAGGCAGTCTGACATTTCTTCATCTGAGAGCAATTTAAATATCTTATTACCATCTCTAGCTAAAAATACCATATGAATTCCAGATTCTTGTGTGGAGTTAATCTTCCAGCTCAAGTTCACCTTGTTGCTAATTCTCCATCTCATTTCAGTGCATGGGGGTGGGGGTGATGTCGTTGCATGTAGAAGGGAAATGTATTTCATCTGTCCCCTTCTCCAGCCATCAGCAAATCTGTGCCTTGGGGGACAGCTGTGGGGCTATATATGGGACGCGATCAGCAAGTAGACCCTTGTCATTATTTAGAAATATTCTTTGTATCTGTCACTCTCACTCCCTTTTCTGCAGCTGAGGAATGGAGTTTTCATGAATGGATGTTTGAAGAATCAAGAACAATAGCGTCTTTGAGTACTTTGCTATAGCAGACCCGGTTGGTTGCTTACGCCACATCCATTTCCCCACAGCCTCCTCTTCTGTAGCAGAAATCTGACTTTGCTCAAATTTTACCTTATGGGGAAGGCAATCCCCTCCCCAGCTCAAGGGTGAATCCTGAATAATTTAAGCTTATAAGAGTTGTGTCATTTTCTTTGCTAATGGTTAGTTGACATGTGAGCTGGTAGTTTAGATCTGGCCAAGAAAACATGAGGGAAAATTTTCCGAACTCTTAAAAGAAGATAAGATTCTTCAGATCTTAAAAGAAACACCCAACAAGATAGTCTCTCCTTCCCATGGATTTTGTCATTCTGCATGTGATGGCTGGAATTGCAGCAGCCATAAAGCAACATGAGGAAAACAAGTCTGAGGACAATCCTGACATACTAGGTCAGCAGAACAAGATGAAACAAAAATTTGGAATGAATCCCAAAATTGATATACCTAAAGACCTCTGTTTTGAATAAGAATATATTTTTCTATTGTTTATTTATTTGTAAAAGAATAAGTATATTTTCCTTATTGTTTGAATTGGGTTGGCTTTTGTGTTGCCTACAGACAAAAGCGTCCTTGTTGATATATGGAGATACGACATTAACCAATCATGGAAACTCTTTAGCCATGTTTAAGCCAGTTGTTCTCAGATGCTGCAGCTCCTCAATGTTCCTGCCCTGTCTTTCTAAGTGCAGTGGGCATGAGGGGCCATACTAGCCCTGAGAGTTAGTGAATTTCGCATGGTGTATTTTCTTTGAATACGCATATTACACATGCAACACACACTCATGAATGTAAAAAATGCCAAGAAGCCAACTCTACATTGTCAAATAAAGCACGGAGTACTAGAAAGTTCTTTTTTGATTCAAACCAAGAAGGATTAGGTAGGTGTACTTTGGCAAAGGGAGAATGACTGCACTGAGGCTGCACGGTTTCCAGAGATACTGAGGTCATGCTCTCTCTGTGAAACCTCCCTGAGTCCTCCAGACCAAGTTCATTACCTCTTCTGCCTGTTCTCATATTACTGTATTCATATCGTTAGTGGGGCACTTGTCACCGAGTGTCAGAGCAAGTGGGGCCCGTGTTTGATTCCCTTGTTAGATTGTGAGTTCATGCAGGGGAGGGGACATGTCATACTCTTTGTCATATTCACTCATTTAACAACTATTGATTATCTACTATGTGCCAAGGACTGAGCTGGGTGCTGAAGATAGAATAGTAAGGAAAAACAGATGTGCTCCTATAGTCATGGAATAGAGGCTAGTCAGAGACAGACAATCATACCATCACAATAATCAGTTAATTTACTGCTGATAACTAAGGGGCTCTCAGGAAGAGCTCAGTAATTATCTGTTGAATTCAGTCACAGAATTTTCAGTGTTCATCATCACCTCTTATCCTCCTAGAGGTTCACATTGTAGGGGAAAGACTCCCAGAAACAGGCGAGGTCTGGCCCAATCTGCAAGCTCTTTTCAAGCCTCAGCTTGCAGTGTTCTTGCTGAGGTCTCATTGGCCAGTCGCATGGCCAGGCCCAGGGTCCATGTGGGAGGAGGTTGCACTCTGCATGGATATAGGCAGCTGGGATTGGTTGGGGGTCTTTATTGTATCACTCTGCCATGCTGTTTTAAGGTGTGGGTTGTGTTATAAAAACTTTAAGCTCAGCCAAGGAATTTAAACATGATCATTTGAATCCAAGATAAGTTTATTGATGCAAATTCACTCTCAAACTCAAATTTTATTCAGACATTATAAGTGGGAAATGATTCTGTGGTTCACAATGAACAGTGTATCGAATGCTTTGGTCTTAAAATCTTTATACTGTGCTCTGATGAGAGAGGAGTGTAGGCAACCAAATGTGGCTATTGCCCCAGTCTTTGTACTATTTACAGTGGGGGAAGTCTTTTCCTGTGAAGTTTATAATGAGAATAACTGACTTTTTTCCCTACCAACATCCGGAGGAGACTGTTATAAATTGCATGGTTGGCCAATGCCAGCAATACCTGCTCTAAATTATGAAACTCATATCGCCAATCAACACCTCTCCTCTATTGCATTACAACAAATCAGTTTTTAGATTGGGCTCAGAGTACAAATTCTTAGCTAACAAAATAGGACAGATATAAAAAATATATAAAGCTTAACTTTAGGCAGACTCTTAAATCTTTAAAGTCTATATAATGCATCTATGCATTTTACTTGGAGATGTGTATGATTAAGAGAAAATGTGTTATAGATCTGTATGAAGAGTTAATCTAAATATGTGCATCTGGTGGAAAGTTTATCTACACAAAGGCATCTGCATAATTCCATATTCTGGTCCAAAAGTTAATGTAAAAAGTCAATTGAATTAATATCAAAAATGGAACAATTCCAGGTCTAGAACTAATTTGAGGACCATGAGTTCTCTTTTCTAACCAGGAAATCTGTGACTCTCGTTTTCAGAGTTTTGTTTAATTAGGATTTTTTTGATCACTGAATACATAGCATATAAGAAAGTGCCAGAAATGGCTGGAATTGGTCCAGATTGACTGCAACAATATTAGTTGCAGTGCCTTTGAGCTCAACAAAACATACAAGGCATATACATACGAAGTGAGGGTTAAATAAAGTGTCAAGATCATATTGGGTTTCTCTATTTCATGTTGATTATAAAAGCCATAGAGAAGGTTTAAAGGACTCATAGGAGTGGAAAGAGGCTCCAGTACTAGTGCAGTAGGGCTAAAATACATACGTAGAAGCAAGACCAAGTTCTGTGTAAATACTTGGGAATAGCTCTTCAGTATGATTTAGCGTCTAAAATGTTTGCATCCTCCCCATTCTGCTCATGTTACATACATGTGGCATGTGGGCTTCGTTTCTGTCAGACATACAAGTAGCCCATGGACTCAGTTTTCTATGGAATAACCATAGGTTTGAATTTTAGAAGCTGTAATGTACTGTAGTAATAAGATACCCAGATTTTGGATTTCTTGTGTCATTTGTATACTGACCAAAGAAAGAAGCATATGTAAGGCTGCAGAATTAAAAGTGAATCTGCCTTTGTTAAGTATGTGCGTTTTCTTCACATTTGTCAATTTGAAGTTTGAAAGTATTCATCTTCCTGTCCATGGAACTAATAACATTCACCCAAGGTCACCTGAAATTTGAGTTTTTAATCAAACTGGGAGTCATATTTTTCTGAAGAATACTTTAAAGTTCAACTATGATAGTTTAATCATCATGTCCAAAAATCATTTCCGGCTCCTTGTGAAAATTGCTTTTTTGTATGAGGATTCTGTTTCAGCATGCAGGGTATTACATTCCTGGGAATGGCATAATGATGCTGTACATGATGGAGATAAGGACATTAGCTAGATCAGCATGGAATGAATATTTAGATGTGCAGGATGCCATTCAGATAACCCCCCGAACATCTGTAAGTCTTGTGTGGCCCTGTCTTAATTAACATCATGCAATATGAACAGGAAGGAGCCTTAAAATCATCAGGTTCAGTATCTCCAATTTACACTTGAAACTCTGGCCCAGAGAGGTTGTTCAAGGTCACTTATTCCATGTCACTCAACTAGTTTGGATAAGGGGAAAGCCAGAGTTTCATGACTTTAAGTCCAGGGAACTTTCTCCACGCCCCTGTACTTTTTCTTGTGTAATATAACAAATAAGAGTGTTTCAATATATGAGTGTAAAAAATTGATAGACTTTCCTTATAGTTTCAGGAGACAACTGAAAGATAAGTGATAAATATGATAGCAAAACCAGATGATAAATGACAGCATTGATTCTAAAACAACATTTAATAGTATTTTCATCCCAACAGTCTATCTATTTAATGGATCCACCATACTAGATACTACTAGATAGACCCAGTCTATTAGAGGAATAAAACAGATGGATTTGTAAAGGATGTATAGCTATATTTGTCTTTCGGTATATAACATTAAACATGGGCCTGTTTCAAGCAGGAGCAGGTGAAAAGAAGAAAGCATAACATTCAGATTTGGCAAGGCTTCTGGGAGAAAATGGGTTAGAATAATGAGAAGATACAGATGTCACCTGACTTATGGCAATGAGGAAACATAGAGTTCTTTATCGGGTCCTATATGTTTCCTCTTCAAGAGTGGAGGAAATGAGCCCAGGGGTCTGGAGAGTTGGTGGTGATTAGAAAACAGAGATGAATGGCCTGATGGGCAAAAGCCGTGAGAATGGCTGCCGAGGTCTGGAAGGTGGTACGGGAAAGCTGAGCCCTCTGGTGTTTGGTGATGGTCTCATAAAAAATAGAGAGGTCGAAGTGATTAGAAACCTAACAGGAGCATAAAGGCAGATTTCTTACATGACAAGCCCAAACAAGAGTGGGACACGTCCAGAAATGCGCCTGAGGTGCCAACACAGAACCGTGGACACCCATGGAGCTGCAATCCAGGTCATCCGATTACTGGACCTTTCTTTTATCCCTATTTCTTTTATAAATATATTTGGCAAGGAAAAATGTTAAAATCCAGTTTTCATTTTTAAGGCATTTGCAGGTTATATCTTGATAACAATTTAGATTAAAATGAATTATGTAATAGCCTCGGAAGAGAGCATCATATCAATATATTGGGTTACAATTCAGCCCTCTCCTTTCACTGTTGGGGAAGCTGAGGCTCAAAGTTGTGACACAACTGGCTCCTCGCACCACAGTGTCCAAGGAAAATTTACAATAAGGATTCCTTGAGTGGATCTGAACTGCTGCTTAGAGTCGCATGGACAAAAATTAGCAGAACTGTCCCTGAGTTCAAGCTTCACAAAACCCTGGCAGTGATTCATGACCTCCCCATGCTTACCCCCCACCCCCAATTTACAGGTGCTGTACATTCACAAAGGGCAATTTTATTTATCAAAGAAAATCATTTCATCTTTAGCATATTATTAGCACTAAGGGGCTCATGCTTCGACAGTGTTAGGTATACATTTCAGCTAGCTTATACATTCAGTTACCCGGCACACCTGTTCTCTAGTCATTCTAGGTGAGTAGACATTTACTCTAATGTGGGCATATTGGTCAGGTTAATCATGACTTTTAACTATGGATGGGAGGCCATCGGCACTCTAAGGAAACCCAAGGAAGACCGGACCATGCCTTTCACCCGGAGTCCCGTCTAGTATCATCTAGGCAAACCTCTCCTCGACCTTACTCCCTCATGATGCTTCACAGAACCACTTAGCAGCTTAGCATGGAAAGTCATGGGTCCTTTACAATAATGGTTCCTCGAAATGGACCTAGTGGTAACAGATCCCTGGGGAAGCTCTTTAGAGCTAGACTCCTAACCCTCATCCTAGACGTTCTGTTTTTGCTAGTTTTAGAATGGAGCCCAGAAATCTCAAGTTTTTGAAGTTCCATAGGTAATCCAAATATATAGCCATTAGGGAACCACAGCTTGTAACATACTATATTGAATATCATTTTGCAAAGATTTAAAAGGAGGATTGATGTTAATTCTTCCAACAAGACCGGTCCCTAAAGGGTCTTATAATTGTAGACTATGAAAGCCTTGGTCCAGACCAACTTTGCTTTTTACCTAGGAAATCTGTTTTCTCCTCCCCATTTCAAAGCTGGGATAAGCTATTGAAATTGTGGACTTCATCTGGTGCTAGTTACTGTTGTGCTCAGGATTTTGGAAAAACTTCTGTTTATTTGGCATGCTCCACACCAGCCTGTCAGGCCTCAGGGATATGTGGCATGTGTAGGACTTACAAGGCAAGCAACATAGAAATATATAATTCATAGAGGGAAATATTTTGGAGCTCCCTTCACTTTTACAAATTGACCTTAAAATGGAAACCACAGACATAACATTCATATAACCATAGTTGTCAAGAATGAACAGTCATTTGGGGAGGGGGAGGAGGATGAGGGCTTTTGGGGTGTACTTCTTTACTCTTACTCAGTGAAAGAGTAACTCTTTGTGCGCACATGATAATAGGAACATTTGAGTTGAGATGTAGTTTCCTGCTTGACAATTGGCAAATATCTATTGAAGAAAACTGGGATTTTTGAGGCTTATCTAAGAAGTCTGTAAAAGTCCTTTCATAATCATTAAGTTTATCTAAGAAGTCTGTAAAAGTCCTTTCATAGTCATTAAGTTTATCACTGGAGGATATTTACTTGTCTTGCTAGACATTTCAAGTGTATTTAGGATTTCATAAACATTTTACTAATGACTTACTGCTTCCTATTTTTTTTCCTTTCCCAGTGATTCACAATATCTGAGGCAACTGTGACCAACTATGATAGACTGGGGAAGGAGTGAAGGGGAAACTATATCCCCTACTCCTCTCCCATTAGCTGCATTAACAGTCTGGGCTTACATTAGCTTCTAAAATACATCCTCAGGAAAGAGAAAAAGAGGCTAAATTGACACCTGTCAATTCCACCTGAGCATTCCAGGACTTGGGGAATGGATGAGTAATGGCCTATGATACTGGTTGTGATAGTTGACTGTTGAAAAATAGCATTTGATGAGGTTGGACACATTCAAGACATAACCAAAGGAAATACGATCTCTGGTGCAGAAGTCAAACTAAAAATCATTTTCATCCTTTGATGTTATAGTAGATTAGATACAGTGTCGTCTTAGAGGTCAGGAAAACTGCGAACTGGGCTTCAGTTATCATGTTTCACTTTTTAGCTTTGTGACCTTGAAAATGCCAAATGATCTCTTATGGGCCTCAGTTTACTCATCTGATACTCTTGATATATATCTCACAGAGTACTTGATAGGGTGGAAAGACAATGTAAAAAAAGGCTGTATCCAAGTGAAACACAGATTGGGCAGGGGGTGGGGTGATGGAGGGTGGCAGTGTGGGGGTGGGGTGATGGAGGGTGGCAGTGTGGGAGTACGGAAGGGATTGGAATGGATGGATTATTCTAAATTGCTCTAGACCTCAAACTGTTGTTCTAAAAATCTATGTTCTATGGGGAAGTGAGGGTCACACAGGGGAATCACTTAGGTGCTATTAATAATGCTTAAATTATTTGATAATTTAAATTCCTAGAGCAATGCACAGCTAGAGTATTGATTTAGTAATGATAACAAGAATTAAAAGGGTTTACATGGCACAAAGCCAAGGACAGGGTCAGGGTCAGCCCTCTGTAAGTATCAGTCCCTTTTTCTACCATCATTCCACAAAGTACACTTCAAATAAAATATGACCATGGTTTTTTTAAACCTTCAGGAGCAAATCTATAGTTCTACTGAAAGCAGGTATGAATCAACTTCTTGTTGTTGTTAATTTTAACACCTTACATTGACACATTGATGTGGCCTCCCTAAATTTGCCAATTTCCAGGGTGTTCCATAGGATTCTTTTAGAAAATAATTTTAAAGCCCCACTGTAAATTTCAGAGATGTTTATGTTTGTGACGGTGTACTCTGCATCTTCAAAAGTCACAAGACTGATTCCAGAAGGTCTACATTCATACTCTGTAGCCGTATGTCAGTGTTTAAAGAAATGGTAAAAATAGAGTTACAGTGGGGATGTTAAACTCTCCTTTCTTTTTGCATAGTATTGATAGAGCCGCAGGAATGATGTGGGGCTTTTTGTTTTTATATAAGGTTGTTTGTAAGTAACAAGTATTTATAATCATTATTTGGTGCTTCCCACAAGACTAGTGAAAGAATTAAAATGAACATATGTTTAAAATCTAACTAACCAATAACCTAAAGTTAAATAATATCTTTAGCTATTAACAAAAGGGAGTAAATAGATACTAAGCCTGCTATTGTATTGATTACCCAAGAAATTCAGGAGAAAATAAGTGTTTTCACCTGTGGTTCCTACGTCAGTGCCTCAATTCTTCATTTAAATCTTCTAAGATATATTTGCACTCTTGTAATAAACTATTTAAGATGTGGTAACTCACATCTTCTAGGCCAGGGGTCGGCAAACTTTTGAGACAGAGGAACAAATCCTGTCCCTCACAACAATTCAAAAATTATTCAAGAGCCATAAAACAAATGAAATAACCATGATGTAAATAATATCCTTTAAAAGTTTTATAAATGAAACTGTGATAGTTTTATTTTCATTTTCAATTTGACTTCAGAGCCATGTGTACGTACCCAAAGAGCCACATGTGGCTCGCGAGCCGCAGTTTGCCGACCACTGTTCTAGGAAATCAGTTCAGTCATAACAAATTCTTCTGTGCTGTTCCATGTTGTTCTATAAGACAGGGAAAAATGCATTCACCTCAGTTTTTGAGCAGTTTATTTCTCCAAAGAAATTTAAAATTTGAGCTCTGTCACAACCATAGTCCACAGTCCATCCTGGTTATTACGGAAAATCCGACTTACAAACATTGCTGATATCATAAAGTCCAGTTCTACCTCCCTGGGTCATGATTTCATAACTAAGAACAAAATGATTTATCTGACTATCTGAGCTTCTGCAATCATTGCCAGAGAACAGACTTTTTGAGTACTTGCTGATTGAAGCATAAGTAAAATGACCTGTGCTGACTATCTTTTTACCGTGGTGGCTTTTATTAGCATTTGGTCAGGAGGATCAGCTGTATTTAAAGATTCTCCTGGTCTCACATTTTAGCAGAATCATTGTGTTAATTAGTAGTAAACAGTACATTAAATATCTCATGCTACCAAGAACCAATCAATGTGTGTTGAAGCTATATATCAAGCCATGTTGCAGGCATGTGAGGACGCCTAATTGAAGATACTGACTGGCCGTAAAGAAGCAAGGTTTCACTTATTTAAAAAAAAAGTACTAAAAGAATTAATCAAAATGGTACATGACTGTTCTAAGTGAGTGATATAGATATTATGTTATACTTTAATGACAATTAGCCTTTAAGCTCCAAATTTATGAAATGCTACTCTGCATACAAAATAGTTCAGGAAAATAAGTAAACCTATATTTACAGGACAAAATTAAAAATTCTATTCCATAGGCAAGTGTTGGATATGTTTATGTTTATATTATGTTATATTCTTTAGCTTTGGGTCTTTTTATGGCCTTCTGTTATTAATATGTGCTGAATGGAGGAATCTTTTGATGATCATTTGTCAGTTCTAGGCTGAGAGATACAAATGGAAATATCTTTATCAGGGATGTAAATATTTAATCAGATGCTTTTCATAATGGCTCCTTAGTCTATCAAGTTCATTACAACTGAGCAATTAGAAAAGAAATAAAAACTATCCATATTGGAAAAGAAGACATAAAATTTTCTCTGTTTGCAGATGACAAAATCATGTATATAGAAAATCCCAAAATATGCACACCAAAAATAAAAAACATTAGTGCTAATACATGAGTTCAACAAGATTGCAGGATATAAGATCAATATAGAAAAATCAATTACATTTCTATCAATGACCAATCAACCCAAAATAAATTAAGAAGACAAGTCCATTTATAATAGCATCAAACAAAATAAAAGGAGTGTTAAGACTTGTACACTGAAAACTGCAAAACATCAATGAAACAAATTAAAAGAGAACTAAATAAGTAGAATGACATCCTGTGTTCATGAATTGGAAGACTTAATATTATTAAGGTGGCAATAACCCCCAGGTTGATCTACAGATTCAACACAATCCCTATCAAAATATCAACTGTCTTAAATATATATATATATATATATATATATATATTGATATATTGATATACACACATATATCAATTGCCTTTTTTGCAGAAATTTAAAAAAGTGACCCTAAAATTCATATGAAAATGCAAGGGATCCAGAATAGCCAAAATAACCTGGAAAAAGAAGAACGAAGTTCTTCTTTGTTCTGCTTTGTGATTTCAAAACTTATGACAAAACAGTAGTGAACAAAACTCTGTGGTACTGGCATAAGGATGAATATATAGATCAATGGAATAGAATTGAGAGTACAGACATAAATCCATACATGCATGGTTAGTGGATTTTCACTGAGGGTACCAAACAGTTAAATAGAGAAAGAATAGTCTTTTCAACAAATGGTGCTGGGACAAATGGATATTTACATGCAAAAGAATGAAATTAAATCACTAGCTCACACCATACACAAAATTAACTCAAATGAATCAAAGACCTAAATGTTAGCATTAAAACTATAAAGCTCTTATGAGAAATCATAAATGTGTATTTTTGTGACCTTGGATTAGGCAATGTTTTCTTAGATATGGCACCAAAAGCATAAGCAGCCAAAGAAAAATTAGATTAACTAGACTCCATCAAAATTAAAAAACTTTTCTACCTTTATTAAAGGATACTATCAAGAAAGTGAAAAGACAATTCATAGAATGAGAGAATATATTTGCAGATCACATATCAGCAAATCCAGAATAAATACAGACTTCTTAAAACTCAACAAAAATAGCCAAATTTTAAAATGGGCAAAGGATTTGAGTAGACATTTCTTTAAAGTAAATATACAAATGGCCAATAAGCACATGAAATATGCTGAACACCATTAGTCAGCAGGGAAATGCAAACCAAAACCATGATGAGATATCACTTCACACCCATTAGGATGGCCATGATTAACAACAAAAATAAGTGTTGTCAAGGATATGGAGAAATTGGAACTCTCATACATTGCTAATAGAAATATAAAATTGTGCAGCTGTATTAGAAAGAGTCTGACAGTTCTTCAAAAAAATTAAACCATATAATTTAGCAATTTCACTCCTAAGATATACTCAAGGTGAATTGACAATGTATGTTGACACGAAAACTTATACACAAATGTTTGTTGCATCACTATTCCTAGTAGCCCCAAAGTGAAAACAATTGAAATGTCCATCAACTGATGAGTATATAAACCAAATATGACATATCCATACAATGTAATATTATTCAGCTATATAAAGGAACAAAGTACTGATTCATACTACAACATTGATGAACCTTGAAAACATTATGTTAAGTGAAAGAAGCCAGACACAAAAAGCCACACATTGTATGATTCCATTTATATGAGATGTCTAGAATGATATAGGCAACATCATAAAAGCAGAAAGTAGATAAATGATTTCAAGGGACCAAAGTAGTGAGGGAAATGAAAAGTGATTGCTAACGGGGACACAGTGTCTTTCGGGGCAATGAAATGTTCTGGAATTAGTGGTGATGGTTCACAACTATGTGAATAGACTAAAACCACTAAATTATACACTTTAAAGGATGAATTTTATTGTATGTAAATTATGTCTCAACTTTTAAAATTCCTATGTTTTTCCTTCAGCACTCTACAAGTTTTAATAAAGCATAATATAACTTGTAAAAGAATATTATCATTAAAGTACATATTCATATATTTTATTACTAAGGTAAAAAAAAGTTCCATGATCACTTTTACAGATGGCATGAAATTGTACCAGCTTTAAGTATCAGTGAAGAGAGCAAGGTAACAAATCCAGCATTTCTCTCAAGTTACGCTACGAAGACAAACATGAGTTCATCCCTTCTGTTCTCTCAGTCATTTCGCGTGGATCCTCCTCATTTAGTGATTGTGTATTTATTGTTCTGAAATGGAAGGAAGAATCCTAAGTATTTTAACCCAAAGTCTCATACGTGCTCTCTCGTTCTTTCCCAGGTGCTACCTTTCCCGAGCCAGGTGGTATATAACAGAGTAGGCAAGTGTGGGAGTCGTACTGTGGTCTTGCTTCTGAGAATCTTGTCGGAGAAGCACGGATTTAATTTGGTCACGTCAGACATTCACAACAAAACCAGGCTTACCAAAAATGAACAAGTAAGTTGTCTTTGACCATGGTTAAATTGTACTTTGCTTCAGCTCATTTGTGTAATTAGTGGGTACCTTATAAGACACCCTTCAAACCCCTAACCAATGAATGCCAGAGTTGCAATTTCATACTGTATTTTTGCCAGAGCGTGGGAGGAAATTTAAGTTAGTTGTTCTGATGGAAGTCTTTAAACCAGGAAGTTTCCGTGAAGGGATTATTAAGACCAGTGAAGGACAGCGTACACTCTATTTAGCTCAAATTAGCAGTGCATACATCTCAAATAGTTACACCACTGAACTATAAATAATGCTGACATCCTAACAGCAAAAATAAGAAAACTTTATTTTAATATTTCTTCCTCTGGGTTTTCTCACAATTGTCCTAAGTCTTTGTGGAAAAGAGAAAACCCTCTTGGGCCAGGAATCTGACAGGTTGGTTGATGGGGGCAAGAGCGTCCTCTTATGGAAAGCTAAAGGGATCTTGAGCTCCCAAAGCAGCATTTGACATGTTCAATGGTAGCAACAGAATAACCCCACTTCCCAGGAACATTTCTGACATAGCAGCCTGCGCCATACAAGTGGACGTGACAGTGGTACAGTAGGGATGCAGTACTCTGCCAGGAAGCTATGCAGACAGATACTCTTGGGCTGTCAGAAAAGTCATGACGCATTTTTGCAACGAAAAACATAGAAAAAATATGTCATGACTTTTCTGACAACCCAATACTGTGTAAGTTTATACAAAAGGAGGGTCAACAGCCTCCACTGAGGTTCTCTGCGAATGTAGAAAAGTTAGGCCTAGTGCTCTCAAGGTCATTTTACAGGGTCAAGTTTGTTGGCCTAGTGTCACAGAGTTGCTTCTGTCCCCTTAGATACCTAGGATGGATGAGTTGCCACCAGTATAAGTCAGGACTGTCCAGAGAAAAGAACGAGTTAAGGTGAATATACCTACCAATTGATCAATAGATCATTAGATATAAAAGGAGATTTATTATGAGACATTGGGAGGCTGAGAGTCCCCATGATCTGCCATCAGCAAGCTGGAGGAGACTCGGCGAAGCCACTGGTGTAATTGTGTCCAAAGGCCTGAAAACCAGGGGAGCCAATGAGGTAAACCCCAGTCCACGTAATGTAAAATGAGATGCCCCAACTTAAGCAGTGAGGCAGGAAAAAAGTGCAAACTCCTTCTTCCTCCGCGTTTTGTTCTATTCAGACCTTCTGGAGTTTGAGTGATGCCCACTGACAGGAGAGGGCGATGTGCTTTACTGAGTCCACCAATTCAAATGCTCGTCTCATCCAGAAACACCCTCACAGACACACCCAGAGTACTGTTGAATCTGGGCCATTGGCCAGTCAAGCTGACATATAAAATTAACCACTGTACCACTCAGTGAGTACATGCATTTGAGGACTAAACAAGACACATGGTTTACTGTCAGGATGAGACCATAATTATGGGAATTCTCACCCATGTCCGTGTCCACTTCTTTGTGACATAATCCTTACTTTTGAGGCATACAAACCCTCACAAAGGGAATTTCCAATAACCTTTCTTTCTCTTTTTCCAGTGGGGACAGTGGGACTGTTTGAAGACAGTAAGGTAGCCAATAGTACTTTGCTGTAAGCCAGTATCTTAGTGTCTTCCACAATAGAGAGATCCAAATGCCCATTCCTTTGAAAACGTCCACTAAAGAGTCTCCGAGTATCAAGTCTGAAATAGTCATTAGCTATCAACAAAAAACATTCTGAGATTACCCTGGCAGGTGCTGGAGTAGGCCCTCAACAGAAAAGCTTTGTTCGGTGACATTTAAGGATATCACATTTTACAAATAACTTTAATAAGGAATAGGTTCCTTGAACTTCCATACCTGATTGAAGGGCTAATATGATTATGCCCTTTTCACTACCAGAAAGACTGACTATAAATAAAAAGCCCATGTTATTGCAATTTTATTGTAATTATTAAATTTGGTTTTCCTTTGAGTCTTCGGGTCTGCTTATCAGATTATACTTAAATATCCTATGTGTGGAAACTATGCTCAGTTCTCAGGAGCCTCATAAAACACAGTAGCTCAATTTTCATACTAAAAGGTCCAAACAACCCCAAGGGCCCAAGGGAACTAAAATATTAGACACTGAGATGTTCAGAAATGCCCAAGAAGAGACAGCACAAAATACAACATTTAAATGTACTGTGGGATTTTACACAAATAAGCCCATTTTGTTTCCAATGAGGAACAATCACAAGAAAGGGAAGAGTTTAGATTAAAAATTAATAATTTCCTGATGGCGTGTAAACTGTTCAGTCTAGCAAGGGTTAAAGACAAAGTCATCTTTGTCCTCTAAAATACAGGTTAGCTCTCATCTGTTTGGAATGATTGGCTTGTCTGGAAGCCAGGGAGTAGACTAGACAATCCTTTAAGGTTCTTTACAGCCCTGTGATTCTGTGATATATTTATACAACTTCTAGCCTTATCTGTGTATATTGTAGTTGAAACATTTCTGATTCCTGTGGTCAGTGTGACCTAGAATATATTTCATTACTTAGTTATTCCAAATTCTTATTAAATTCTATGGCAAATTTTAAAAACTCAAGGGAAAGATATGGTAGGGAAAAACAACAAGGACAATTTTGATGTAACAACAAATGACAGTGACAGTTGACTCTGCAGCTAGCTGAGCGGGCTGTGACATGCAGAAAGAACTGGGAAGCATCTGACAAGAAACCAAGTTTAAAGTAGTTCAAGAATGTTTAAAGAAACTCTTTTCCATATTATATGTATCATTTTACTGAAGTTTCAAAGTGCATAAAACAAGTGGAGAAAAAAATATTATTTTAACCTAATCTATTCAAGAAATAATTTGTGGTATGAATAGCTCCTCTTCTTGACAATTTATGAAAAGAAAAGGGGGGAGTGATTTAGTAGACAAGTTAAAATTTGAAAGTCAGTAGTCCTCTACATTAAACAGTAGGACTCTGAAAATGTGTTCCCATGGAAACATTGTTCTCTGGAGTTAATAACAATTCTACTTCAGGTGCAGTATGAGTTGAACAGGCTCTGGTGGGCTGGCCCAGGTCTCTCTACCCACCATGTAGCACATTTATTTTGTGAGAAAATGTGTTCTGAGTTCCACACTACTGACTTGACTTACAAATGAACTTACAAGACTTGAATTATCTATACTGTTCTATACCATTCCATTCATATGCAATGGCACCTCTCTGCCCAGAGTGAAACCCACATATACATTTCCCACTGGAGGGTAGCTGTCATCTCTCTTCCTCTCTACTAAATTTTAAAAATCAATTTAATGGAATAAGTCACTGAAGGGATTATTTAAAATGAAACGGAACATGAAGACACCAAATGTTAGAATGCCTATAAAAATCCCATTACATCTGCCCTTATAGAAATAGAAATATGTTGGAAGTTTATATTTTATTTAGAAAACTCTGCCTCAACAGAAAAGCATGGACAGCTGCTGCAGGCAAAATGTTGAACCTTTGCAGGGCATGTAATGCAAACCCTTGATAACATCATTTCATTTACACTCTAAAGCCAAATTTCAATTTTTTGGGCTAGCTTCGAAAATCTCTTAGAAAATGGAGACTGCATTTGAAAGATACGGAATGATTTTCCAGAAAACATGGGGTGTGATTTTCAAAAGAGTCATAACCATCTTTGTTAATGGTCTGATACTACATTTCAGGACACTGCTCTCAGGATAATAAAGGTCAAAGGTCATAGGCCTATCACAGACATAGAATTCAAAATGATTTCATTTGTCTTACAGAAGGTCAAAATTGTTGGCTTAGGAGTTTAAAGTATTGGGAAAGCAGATGCTTTTACTATTTTTATTTATATTGAAGCTACTGAGGATTACAAATTGGAAACAGCACCTATTCCATGCTAATTGTTTTAAGTTATGATTTCACTTAACTCTCTTGGACCTAAAACCATACCAAAGAGTGGGTATGAGTCCCTATTTCACGGATCAGAAAACTAAGACAACCAGATTGTCACTTACAGAATAGAATAGAATAGAATAGAATAGAATAGAATAGAATAGAATAGAATAGAATAGAATAGAATAGAATGACTGCCTGTGACACCTGCCCTTGAACTTAGGCCCTCCTGCATCCCAGAGCTGTTCTCCTGATGCACTCACTATCTGTTCTGGCCTCACAGCCGGATCTCCAGCACAGCCTTTTAACACTGTAGCTGCAATGGTTCTTCTCCTGAAATTTCCAGGGTAGAATCCAAAAACCTTTAAAAATAATAATAATAATAAAATGCCACAGGAGACTCGACAGTGCAGACAGGGTTGAGAATTCCTTTCAAAGCTATCACATCAGCTTTGCCTTCAGCGTGTTCCTGAGAATCCTAGTCCCCTAAGACACTAAAAAAAAAAAAAGAAAGGAAAGAAAATACCATAATTAAATAAATTTAGGAAATGCTGCCCCTGTGTGAACTCTATATTAATTCTATAATAATTGTGAACTCTAGGGGGTTCACAATTATTCACATTTTAAAGACTGTAACTTCTTTCAATTAAAAACAAACTGAAAAATTCATTTAACGGGGTCTCACCTGGTGGTCCCCAGTCTTAGTTGGCCAGGGAACTCTTTACAAGCATTGGTAGCTGCGCTGTGCATTCCTGAGAACTTCAGTTCTCAGTTTGGGAAATGCTGGCCATCGCATCTGCTGTGGGACGCTTTTCAACAGCTATTCAGATTATCAAAATCCTGAAAAGTAGGCCCAGGGGGAGGAGACAGAGACCCTTTGCCCATGTGCTCTAGATTGCCGTAGCCTCTTAGCAAAACCAGAATTCTTTTACAATGTTTTCAGCTTCCCTTGCCCATTGCTCTTCCCAGTTCTACAAGTCCCAAGTCGGGCTGTGGCTATAAAGCAATGCGACTCTAAAAAACAAAACTCACCTGAAGAAACCATGTTAGATTTGGAAAAGGCCTAGAGGCCGCTGGGATTCCTCCTAGGTTTCCCTAAGGCCTCATTTCAAAGGAAAAGGTTCACTCATTCATTTTGAAGCAGGTCTCTCCCTTGTTTCTTCGTTTTAATGACTATTCACTGGGGACCTACTATTTATGCTGTATATTGAGCACCAGACAGTACATTAGATGTGTGTGCATCTTATTTCTAATCTTTTAAGCAACATGATTAGGAAAGTATTATAACCCCATTTTATAGGAAGGAACAAGTGTTCATGAAGAATATGGGAGATAAGGCTTGAAAGCAAACTTGGGTCAAACCCTGGAAAACTTTGAATGCTAGGCTGAGGAATTAGAATGTTATTCAGTGGGCAGTGGGGAACTGTTAAAAAAAAAGGGAGAGGGGGAGGGATCTTAACCATCAAAATCTTCATGGGAGCTTTTCACAGCACATTTCTAGATCCTACTACAAAATACTGAGTTAGACCCTTAATGGTGGAACCCAGATATTTGTATGTTTGGAGGGGAAAAATTGTCGAAGGGATCCCCACACACAATTCTAGTGAAGAATCATGGCATAAAAGTCTCTAATTATTAAAAAGTTTTCCTTGTATTAAAGCAAGTCTTCCACTAAGCAAGAAAAATTCCTCTTTCACCTGAGACTCCCTCAAACCTCTGAAGATGTCGTGTGTCCCCTGAAGTTTTATTGAGCGGTGTCTCCTCAGGAGCCTGCACACTTATCCCAGGAATCTTACCTTTGTTTGAGACCTTATGGAAAAGTTTCCTTAGAATGACCCTTGGAGTTTCCTGACCTTAGAATAGGAGGAACGATGTCCATAGGCATCAGAGTTGTTCCGACCCAACCTGGGAATCAAACTAAAAATTTAACCAAGTCCATCTCCAGGCCTCAAGATGTATTTACCAGCCCTGCAAACAAGGTCTTCTCTTGGAGTCCTATAGACAAAAGCTGAGTCCGCTAATGAAAACGAGGTGGAAAGAAAAGGAAAAAAGAGGAAGAAGCAAAGAGGCCAGAAAAATTAAAATCTGTTTTCAGCTCTACTGCCAATCATAGCGGCAAAATTGATTTTCTCTACTCTTGAGCCCCAGCCATTTTTGCCTAGTTCGTGTCATTGCGCCCCCTGGCGGACTTATTCCGCATTGCAGGCATGGGTTGCTCTGACTGCACAGTCCTCAAGGTGGAAAGACCATTCGGCTTCCTGCTAGAAGGCTTCCCCGTGCAGGAGGGCCACCCCATTTAGGTAACCTGAGCCTTCAAGCCATCCTCCCAACCTCTGAGGTTAAAAAGAGTCACAGATTTCTCCTCGGAGCTACTTCTTATTGGGCTTGGATGTGTTTTTAAAACATGTCTTTCATTTAAGATGTTTTGCAAAGTTATAGCACATCTAGATAGAGTTGTTCCCAAGTGACACAAGAATTCAGACCAAAATAGGGTCATTGCTATGACTGCAGGCAAGCATGAAGTCAGGAACAACAGCTTCTACTAGCTAGCTGTGTTTGTATAACTGCAGGTATAGGCTTTCTGCTCCATCTTCCCAGCCAGTTAGGTTAAAAGCAAAAGATTAGAAATTACTTCCTGACATATCCTCTGTATTATAAACTGCTTGATTCTTGCCTTTTTTAAAAATCTCAATTCTATCACATCTTCAGATGCACTGTGATTTCACTTCTTTAGATACACCCCATGACATAGTTAGCTTTCTTTTTTGTTAGCATTTTAAATTCATACTTGTTCTAATATATGCTGTTGCTCCACCTAGAACTTAAAAAAAATTGTCTTTAATATTTTAATGCTTTTATTTTTTTATTATTTTTAATGCTTTCCCACGTTAAACTTTCTTTTGATTTTTCAGTACATCATGTGAAAGGTAGAAAATTATATCCCCATAAACCTTCTTAATGCTCCAGTTATTTTGCTAGCCAACACCTTCCTCCCATTTCAAGTTATGTATAGATGAAATAACAGTGGGAAGGGTGAGGAAATTGCAGCTCAGTGATAAAGAACAGGATTTTTGGTGTCCGACAGACTTGAATTGGAATTCTGGCTTCCCCTTATTTTAGCACTGAGAACTTATCCCATCTATGGAGTCTTTCTCTGCCTCAGTTTTTCAACCTGTAAATGTGGATAATCATACTTAACTCATGGAGTCATTGGAGGATGAAATAACAGCTTCTAAGTACAATGTGTAGCCTGGGGACCGCTCAGAAAATGGTAGTTTGTCTGGTGTTGTTATGTCCTAGGTGTTGTAATGGCAAACCTGTGAGCTCCATATGACACCAGGGTAGTGAATGTACAGGCCTGTCCCAGAAAGGCTGAACTCAATGCCTGAATGATCATTCTGGCTTCAGTGAGCTGTAATTTCTTGACTCACAATTTTTTTTCTAACGGGGTTATCTTCATTACATAAGCAATTATTGGGGTATATGTTCTGCACCGGTACCTGAGCTTGGTTTTCTAGGGAGATAAGCCTGGCCACAGCTGTCAAGGAGCTACCATTCTGGTCTGCAGCTAGAACACAAACTCAACTGTAGTAACAGAAAAAGTATATATCCTTGGAAAATCCTCAAAGAACTGTGGGAAGTCAAAGAAGGCAACATGGTTTCTAGCCAAAAATGTTCAAAACCAGACCTATTTCCCCTCACTTCTGCAGCCTGATCCGTATTTCCCATCTCCACAAATCGTCCCACCATGTGTTCAGATCCAAGCTAGGACTCTGAGAAGGATGTTGGCCTGACCATTCTCTAGTTCCTTTCTGCTTCCAGCTGGACACAAGGCTTAGCAGATTCTTCCTCATTAACGTCCCAAGACTTCTCCATCTGTCTTCACCTTCTTTGTCTTCGTTCTGTGCTTCTCAAACTTTTATACCTTAAAAATATAAAAGTCCTGGAGGGCTCCTTAAAACACAGATTGATGGGCCAACCCCCAGAGTTTCTTCTAATTCAGTAGGTCTGGGGAGGGGCCTGAATTTGCATTTCTAACAAGGTTTCCCGTTGCTGATGCTTCTGGTCCAGGGACCACACTGAGAAGCACTCTCTTAGTTCATGACATCATCATTCCTGTTGGGATCCGTGCACTGTCTTCCTAGCTAAGTTTTCTGTCTCTAAAACTTACCCTTCTTCTTCACATTCTCCATTCTGACCTCTGATTAAGAAAAGGGAAAAAAAAAAAATCCTCTCTGGCTGTGGATTTCTCCTAGGATAAATGTCAGAATCCTTTATGTCACCTGCAGAACCCTTAGTTTCCTGGATCCTACCTTCCTCTCTGGTCTTACCAACTGCCATGCTGATCCCATGCCCGACCTCTGGCACACAGTTTTAATATCCATGTTATTTCGTGTTTGTCCTTTGCATCTTGCTGTCCACTCTGTCTGCAGTGCTGAGGTCCCTTTCTTCACTTGCTGACTCCTATAGACCCTTGCAGACCACTCAGGAATGCCTCCTTGGGGAAGCATTGCCTCTCCGCCTGCAAGTAAGGGTGGGTGCTTCACCTCAGGGCCTTCTACCCGACGATGGACATCACATGATGGTACCTCCCTGCTAATCCACCTTCCCCCACGAGATTCTGAGCTTCCTGAGAGCAAGAACCATTTTTTTTTATCTTTATAACCACCGCTCCAAGAAGTACATACCTGACATAGAGTTGGAAATTAGTAGATGTTGAATGAAGGGAGAGACCCAGGAAGGCTGCTTGGAGGAGGCAGGCATTTTAGCCAGAGGCAAAGAGTGGTTAGGATTTGGACATGGAAAGAGAAGAAGAAGAACGTTCCAGAAGAGGAAGGTTGAGCCAGGGCTTGGACACGGTTAAGCTTGGACATGATATGAGGAAAGAACAAGGAGGGGTCTAGTTTGGCTGGCCACAGGACATGTGGTCTTCAGTGCCAGTTGAGGGCGATAATAAAGGTATAATGAACTTGACTTAGCAAAAGACTGAACGTAGAGGTCCAGGAAAGACCCAGATCAAATGGGAGAATATGGAGAGTGCCATTAACTGGAAACAGACTCTCCAGAGATGGGTGAGGACCAAGAGTGTGGTTTGGGCCATGGTAGATTTGGAGACACCGTTGGGATACATTCCACTGTCTTGTCTTTATGTGTCTTCCCACTAACCTTATTCTTGGTTTGATCTCCAGGGTTTAGCAAGAGCTCAGTAGGTGCTCATAAATGGATGAATGATGAATGAATGAATGAATGCAGTGGAATCAAAACAAAGGCCAGCAGTGGGCCTGCATGAGCCAAGGCAAAGAAGTGGGGGTAGCTTCTGTGGTGATTTTAGGGAGTGCATTGCCACCCATCATGCCACCTATGCAGAAAAGACACAGGCAAGAGAAAAGGCATGCTGCTGGCAACAATGGAAAGACCGGGGTGGTAACTCTGGGTGATAGGCATCAGGGGTTCAGGATACCATTGATGTCACTACAAATAGGGAAAGTCTTAGCATCTGTGAAGACAATTAAATGACATCTTGAGCATAATGCCTTAAACCTGTGCTGTGATACTTCTTAAGTGCCTTTACGATTTGGTGTGCTGTGACAAAATGTATGAGAGCTGAAATGAACTCTCTGACTTCACAGTACTAATGCAATAAACATAAGCATGAGTACCTTCATTCTGTGTTTAAAGATATGTCTGTAAAGAGTTCTACCTTGTCACTGCTAATCAATTTTTCCTTGTGAAATAGGCAGCTTTATGGCTGTTATGACACTGTTCTCAGAACCTAACCACTACTGTTCTTCCATGAAATTTAACACATTGACATGTGTTTAGAGAATGTAATATAATGTTGAAAGTATGAAAGAAATGGTTTTTCTTCTGACCTGTTTTTCCAGTCTTCTTGTACAATCCTAGAAGGCTTTCTCATATTACTTCTATGTGTGCAGAGAAATATCTGAATAAAAATATTCAAGAAATTCAGGCATTAAATGATGTTTATATTAAAACATGGGGAAGAGCTATGTTTCTAAGCAGCCATCCTCAGACACCTTTGTTTGTGCTCCCAAATCGGTCATTGTATTGATAGATTCATCAAAAATCAAAATTTACAGTGTGACCAAGCAGGAAGTTGTATTACCAAAAGCAAGCACTGGGGCATGAGGAGGTGGGGTGGGGGAAATGTAGAGGATAAACAGTAGATAAAAGGACAGAATTCAATTTCCTTTTATGCTCAAGCTTAGGCAGACCATTATTTACCCCAGTGTCTGCCACTGACGAGCAGACAGGGTTATGAAACCACAAGTCATTTACTCTTAAAATTCAATGTCATTTCTTCAAATAATTATTGTGAGTAATGAACAGCTAATAAAAGGATTAGGCATTGACACCCTCGTGTAACATCTACAAAGCATGTACTAGTTGGAGTTAATTCATTTAATAAATATTTATTGAGCATGTGTGTGTGTGTGTCACCCCACTAGACATGAGGGAACCAAGGCAGACCAGGGTTTTTTGTCCCGGTTGAGACAACCTGGAGCTCCAGATTCTGATTTTATTGTTGTTGCTGTGCGATCAACACGCGAATGGCCATTTTTGTTTCCAGTCTCCAACTCGAGCTAATTTATAAACTATGAAATGTTGCACTTCTGATGTAGCTCCAGGCTAACAATTTTCAATGGGCTTCTTAAAAATTCCAGTGTGTCATTTTGATGAGGCCAATTAGAAAATCTAAGGGAAGTGGAATTCAGGAAGTCAGGGAATCATAAGAATGCTTGGAATTTCTAACAGATTTTACTAAACACTTTCTGTATCATGACATGTTCCAGAAAACCATAAATGTTAGTTTATATGAATATAAACTACTTTTTGCCTTGCTGATAACTGCAAATAAATAATCCAGATGACCACCCACCAACAACCAAGATGTTTGTGGGGGTTATGTGTTTCCTAGGAAATATTTGCTTTGTAAATTTTTATAATCAAAGAGGAAAATAATGAGGTATTGCCTCATTTTACTCCCACTTTTAAATTCTGCAGATCTATTTCCAAATATTTCTGTAAATCCCAATAATATCATTATAGAAATATAAAATAATGGTTAACCTCTTGTCTTGATTTGACTTTAATGGGGGGGGGAATTAAAGTCATTTTCTTCGTTTTATTTCAGTACAGTAACACACTGACTACTCCAGTTAAAATTAATTAATCTGTCACATTGTTTTCATGGTAGCAGTCAACTAAATTAAATACAGGACTATAATTCTGAATAGCACTGTTTTATTCAGGAAGACGCCTTATGTAAAGTTCATAAATGTTGCACAAAACACAGCTGTTTGGCTCTAGTCCAAGAGGTAATAAGTGAGGATAAAAGGAGGTGGGAGACACCCTCTAGCTTGATATAGCTTGGAAAATTAGATCCTATATATGCTAATTTTGTACTTTTTTTAATAGATGGAACTGATTAAAAATATAAGTACTGCCGAACAGCCCTATTTATTTACTCGACATGTCCATTTCCTCAACTTCTCAAGGTAAGATATTTTCCAGTTTAATGGTTCTTTCATTTCGTTTTAGTACTCAGACTCCTTCTAATGAACAATTACTTTTAAATCTACCTTCATTTTCAAGGTAGCGTAATTGCCCTTGTAAAGACATTTTTAATCCTGTTATTTTTGCTGTGGAGGGATTGAAATTTGAAATATTTGCATAGAAGCTTCATTTCTTTCCAGAATACTAATCTTAAATCTTGTGAAAAGTTGAAATTATTTTTAATGAGAAGCCATTTGACCTGATAGTTCTTGGGGTGGGGGTGGGGGAAATCAGGTTTTGTATTGAAAGAAATGAAGTAGAAGATAAGAGATGAGTATTTTAACAGAAATTATTTCATTGCACATTTTTGTACAACTTGACCCACACAGGACTCAGGGAATAACTTCGCGGTGGAGTAATATGTATTTCATAGGATCCAAAACACCAGTACCAGCCTCACTGCCTATCTTTTTAATACTCCATCGGAATTGTCTAAGCCTTGCATGTTGGATGCTCGTGGGTATTTTTAAACTTTTTTTTTTTTTTTTTGAGGGCAGTGTCACTGGCCCTCAAATGTGGGATCCGAACCTGGGCCGCTGGCGTCCCAAGCCAGCACCCAACCACCGCGCCACTCGGCCGGCCCGCTCGTGGGTATTTTAGAAATCTGTTTTTTCTTCAGTTGCGGGAACCTTCTGAGAATAATACCAACCTTCAAATTTAAGTTTTAAGACCCTCGATCTGTGAAGTTGCTAAATGCAGTTTCCGGGCCTTCTCTTCTCCAAGGATTCATTGGCATCAGTTCTCTTGTCACTGCTTTGCTATAAACTGGAAGTTCTCAGCTTCCCCCTCTCCTCAGGCTGGCCCAAGTCTGAGCTCGCAGTTCTATCAGCTGACAGGGCACTGGGTCCAAGGTCAGATCCCTACCAGCCCAGGGCCCTAGGCGTCCCTCAGTGTTATTCCCATGGGGATAATAGGACCTCACAGGCCCATAGAGAAGCAGTCCACTGTCCTGCTAACTGGTGCTGACCTAATGTTCCCCAAAGGCCAGGTACCCAGGAAACTGAGAGGTCCCAGCTCCTGAGTTTGCGCTGGGCAGGCACAGCTGCCCTGCCACAGGAGCTCACAAACCCCGGGGGTGGAATAAGTCATAGCCTTCCAAGGTCCTCCCTGCTGTGCCGCAGGCCCTGTTCAAATCACGTGTAGAGAGTGAGTTTCAACAAAGCAAGTTTTTAAGCAGCAAAGAGGAGCTGCTGCCTTATCTTTGAAAGGAAGGCTCCCCTGAAGTTCCCAGGCCTGCCTGATAACCAGAGTTCCCTTGGGAGGGGCATGGGTGAAAAGAACCACCTACACATTCTCAGTGGCCCAGGGCCACTGTGCTGAGAGCTTGAGTGTATTTCCAACCGCATTTATAAAGTGGCTTGTTACTGGATTGTCTGGGATATGTGCCCTGCCTTTCACTTTCATTAGGCAAAGAACATATAATTCAACCTAAGTAGATAATGAGGACTGCTTAGCTATTTCAGGCATTGTGTTTTATGACTTGTAGAGAATGGAGCACGGCCCCTCTGACCCTTACACTTCACAGGAGCTTCCTTCTGCATCACCCCATATGTCCTCCAACCTCATTCATTCCAGTCTTCTTCAAGGTCAAATCTTTACAACGCAAACAAACTGCAATGCAACCGATTTTGATAATTAACTCAGGACAGTGTAAAACTTTAATGACAAGCGAAAGCCAATACCTTAATTGGATCGACGAAGCTGGGCAAGGCGTGATGACCATATTTTATCATGGCCCCTGCTGTCAAATTCATGTCCAAGAGTTTAATCTTGAATAATTTAATTCTGAAAGAAAAAAAAATTCATAACCACCTTTGGAAGACATCACACCTGCAGAAAACAGTGTTGGCTTGGCCATCAGGACGTCTGGGTGTTAGACCTTCCCACGGACCATGATTCTGGGCAAGCAGTTTAATCTCGGGGAAGGGGGGAATGCTGTTTTTCCATCTATAAAATAGGGATAATTCCTGCCCAGCCCGCCCTGTAGGGATGTCCTAAAGACCTAAACACATGAAGGAAAGTTTTTCAAGGTCTTGGGGAGAGTGATATTTTACGTATTCAAAGTGACCTTTCAACAGCATTTCTTTTTAAATTAAATGTATTGCGGTGACATTGGTTAATAAAATTATATAGGTTTCAAGTGTACAGTTCTATCATACATTATTGGTACAGCCACTATGGAAAACAAAGGCATTCCTGCAGACAGCTCAGTCAGCCTCCAGCCTGGCTCATGCCTCTAGGTAGCCTGCTGGTGTCTCTGGCTAATACCTTGAGGGCAGGGCCCTGCTCTGCTGGTCTCTCCTCCCTCCATTCCATTTTGTTCAATTAAATGCATGTTTATGGAAGACCCTCTGTCTTCTGTACATTGCACTGGGACCAGGGCATCTGCAGTGACCTGTCCATGTTCCCCTTGCCTTCTGGGAGCTGTAAGATCTTCTTCCATTGAAGTGGCAACCAAATGTGATGAATTTGAAGAGAAAGAGTCACAGTGTCTCCTTGAAAGGATGTGGGAGGTAGGACTCTCCCTCCCTGGAAGAAGAAGTCTGGAAGGCATTGCAGCAGGAGCCATTGCTGTGAGGTGAGGGGTGGGGCTGCTTTAGACAGATTGAAAGAGAAGGGCATTGGTGGCACAGGGACCATCATGGGCAAAAGCCAGACAAACAGAGGGACCGAGAGGAAGTCCCCAAATGGGAGCTAGAGGGTGAGCACAACTGGAATAGAAAGGCAGCCAAGAGTTGTAAGCAGGAAAAAGTAGAGGCTGC
This sequence comes from Aselliscus stoliczkanus, assembly GCA_033961575.1. Taxonomy (NCBI): domain Eukaryota; kingdom Metazoa; phylum Chordata; class Mammalia; order Chiroptera; family Hipposideridae; genus Aselliscus; species Aselliscus stoliczkanus. Next base: position 143,493,089 of record CM066733.1, read on the forward strand.
TGACCTAATCAGCTTTGCTCCTTTCAAAAGCTCATGCTAACTATGGGATCAACCTCACCCCTTCTGCTCACCCCACACACCAAGGCCTCCATAGACAGGGATAAAATGACAAATTGAACTTCCATACAGTATAAGATGATGTTATACTCAGAAATTGGGAAGTTAAAAATCACCTTTCTCTTTTTTAAGGGAATAGCTTTAGTTAAGGAAATTTTTTTAGGTTATAAATGCAAACTGTGGGCATACAAAGAAAGCCCCAAAATACACAATGAGAGAAAGACAATTAAATTGGGACTTGTTAAGAGGACTTTCACATATTTTTAAAAATGAGTTCTATATTTTTAATTACAAGGCATAGAGATAATTAAGCTGCTCTTAAGAATACCCTGATCATTACTGACAGGCGTATGGTTGGCTTGTTTCAAGGTAATGAAGTTATTAAGAGAAGAATTGATACTGCAACCTAATATTCTTTGTTGATATTTTATTTCTAATCTTACTAGCATTCTTAACACATAGCAAGATACTTGCCAGTGAGAAGCATATAAGAATGAAAGTCCAATCTCTCTCCCCACACTTTCTGTTGCACCTACGTTTTCTAAAATTCTGAAGTGTATGGTATTATACCAAAATGAATTCCCCCTTAAACCTTTTTTTTCTATTAAATGCATCATTCTTACTTGAAATTTAGACACTCTGAGTGATGCAGGGTGCTATCCTGTGAGCTTTTGGCTATTCAATAGCTGACTTAGGTATTTCATTTATTCGTCATCTAGGCACTTGCTCCGTCCCTCCTCTTTCCTCTCATTAGAGTAGAAGGAACCATTTCTCCATATCCAGTTTTTATTATTAATTCAACCATGGAAAGCGATAGTATCAGAGCAGTCTGGTGTTTTTGTAGTTAAGTCTGGGAAAGTTTCCTGCCAGAGGAGATAAACTACAAGCACAGCAGAAATTGCAGACTTCGGTATGGATTTGTAAGGTCTTCTGCGATAATGCTGTTTCACGTAGATTTTGAACTGCCTGAAAACTCAGACCAGACAAATGTTTTTCACCGAGACTACCTGGAGAATTGAATCAAAATTGCCTTGGCCCAAAAGAGGCAACTCTGTCGTGTGATGTTTAAATAGGAGTTTTAATCTTTGCATACTATAGTTTCAGGTATCTCTTCTCAATTGTGGAAGTAATTTAAAGAATTAACAATTTTTGAAAAAGTTGAGCTTCCCTACATCAATACCATCTCTTTAAGTATTCTTAGATAGACACACTGGACAGACAATGATGGACAGTTCAATTTGTCTTACCCCTGCCCCCCACTTTTGGTTTGCTTGTTTTAAGGAAGGAGAAGTAACTCTTTTTCTAATCTGCAATTTTCCTCAACCCCCAGCTTGGGTCTTACAGGGAAACATTGTAAAGTTTTGTGTCAGAGCTCAACGCTTTCAAAATCGCCTAAGCGAATTACAAGTGATCAATACACTAAATAATTTCAATCTACCACCTCCCTTAACCTTTCTCATGTCACTCTTCCTTTCTTACCCCCTCACCTCCTCACCTTCTCTTGCTTCCTCTTTTTTTCTATTTTCTCTTTTATCTCAGATGGTGACTCCAATGCCAACACTAACTTGCAAAAAGAAACATTTAAAAATAAATCAATCATAGAGAAGCAGGCAGGGTATAATATGCAAGGGGAAGTGTTTGGGACCTTTCCATTCTTTCCCTAAAAGGAACTCTTAATTACTGATGAGAACAAAGTCTGCCCTCTGATGGCATTATTTAACAAAACAAATTAGTTCTTGCTAATTTCATACTTTAGTTAGGTTTCCACATCTTATTTCTAAATGTTGACTTTGTTTTTCTTCTCATTAGCAAAGTGATCCATTTTCATTTTGTGCAAGTCTTTTGTAGTGGTGACAGAAGCCTCAAACTTTGAAGAGAACACCAAAATAAAAATTGATATTAGTGGTAATTGAACACTTTCTTTACCTACTTCAGCAGAGCCCAGAAGTTTGTTTTGAAATGAGAGCTTTTTCTCAGTTTATCCTGTTTAAACACAGCTGCACTTGTCTTCCTAAAACGACGCCCTCTTCCTCACAGTTCCCTTTTCGTTCTACAGTGAGTGGACCTCTGCTGCCACATGAGCCTACATTCTTTGTTGGCCAGTCAAGGACTTTCCCTGAGTTCACCTGGACTTTCCCTGAGCTCACCTGGACTTTCCCTGAGCTCACCTTCCTGCACACTTCCTGGACCTTCCTCCTTGTCCTCTACTTACTTCCTGCCTTGTCAAGTCATCCAAGGGTTGACTTGGATTCGTCTCCAAGCAGGAACCCTAACTCTAGTGGCTCAGCTGCCCTCCCCTCTTCAGGCCGTTTATCTTACTCCCTGCCTAGTAAATGCTTCTGCCCTTAGGACATGCCAGGGAGCAGAGAGTAGCTCAGTCTCTTCTCCTGGTGTTTCGTGATGGGGAGCCCTACCCTGGGAAGCCAAGGGCTAAAGTGTCCGCACTGTACAGGGTTGTGAGGATAGAGGGTAGACCTCCCATACCATGGCTGGCCCATTACTGGGATTAGCTTCCGGCTAAGAACCATTAAATAGCCATCTCTCCCCTCTTCTTCCTGCAGGCAGCTCCTCATCCTGCCCCATTCCCCCAACAATCCTATGATGACCATTTTTATAATGACCTTTCTCTCACTTCGAAGTGTTTCCTCCCTCACTGATAGAGAGCAAAGCTGTGGGCCTCTAGCCTGGGGTAATTTTAATTTTTTAATGTAGATAATAGTACAAGGATAATCTCTACTTTCAAACCAGAGGTTAAAAAGAAGACACATTTGGGTAGGATGGTGGTTCCAGGAGCTAGGAGGAGGGGGCAAAAGGAGTTATTGTTTCACAGGCACAGAGTTTCAATCTGGGATGATGAGAACTTTCTGGAAATGGGTGGTGATGAGGGTTGCACAATACTGTGAATGCACTAAATGCCACTGAATTGTACATGTAAAAATGGTGAAGAGGGTAAATTTTATGTTATGTATTTAATTCACCACAATTAAAAAATATATATATACTTTCAAGGACTGTTTTTAGTCATAGAAAACACTGCTGCTATAAGAGGACAAAATAGTCTTCATTTTCCAGAATAATTCTGGTCTTAAGTCTTGTTATTTAATACATGCAGTAAGATCCCAGGAAGGATATCTTTAGCATTTTGATGAAAGAATACCTGAAATTCTTACCCAAGTGCTCTGTGTGGTGGTTTTCGGAAAGGTGACTAACAGTGTTGGTGAGCTGGTTGATTGAGGTAGCAGTGTGGGACAGATGTTCAAGAAAAGGCCCAGAATGAGTTATTTGTGAATGCAGGAAAAAGTGAGAATCATTCAGTTATTCCTAGAGAATTTATGCTGCTTTCGATCTTCATCTTCTCATTACAAAAGTAAATAATAAAAATAATATTACAAATTTGCCAGGGTCACATGGAGACTCACTGGGAGATTAAAGAGTTGGTAAACATGACCTATGAATAAATGAATGTCAAAGAAATTGGAAATACCTGCTATTTTAGGATGATTTAAAAGAAAGCTTCAAATACACAGTAGTTATTGTGGTAAGCAAAGGACAGAGAGAGTGTTGTTAGGTGCAAAACAAAATATGTCTTACTCCTCTAATTCTGATGTATGAACAAGACAGAACCTATTATCAGGGGTGGTCACCACAATTTTTTAAGTCTCGATAAAACCAAATTAGAGCATAGATTATAAATTGAAAGGAAATAAGCCTCAAGACAAATGCTAACAGAATTTTTTAATAGAAAAACATGCCAAAAAGTTAAAGAAATTAAAATTGAAGCCGAAAGTATGAAAAGTGTTAGAAGCATGTAAATGAAAGCTAATCCTGTGTGCGCAGTGGATCAAATGAAAGGCAGTGGGCATAGAAGGAGGATTAGGAATTTTGGCTGAGTGTAACAGACACCCGTAGGATGGACTTCACCGGGAGGCTGTGGAATCTTCTCTCAAGGGTTTTAACAATAAGGCTGAGTGTTGGCTGCATGGGATGGGGGGTGGGGTGCAATACGAAACATCCTCACTCTAGAATGCAGTCAGCAGTAGGCAATAGGTTCAGGTGACCCCAAAGACCTTCTAAGGGTGACCAGAAGTTCTGACCAGAATTCAAAAATTACTGACAGGAGAAAGTGATCATGAGAGTGAGAAATTTATTTCCCTCCTCTGGCACTGGGACACAGGGTGGTAGTATTCTGGCCTCTTTATTGTAACTGACATGGTTTTGGCAGTTTGGGAGGGAGCCATGTATCCTAGAAAAGGGACAAGGACTAGCAGGCTGAAACTATTATCACCATTGCTTTCTGGAAAGGGGGTGATATATGTTAGACACCTCTCTCACAGAAATCTCTAGAGAGAGGTTATTCTATTATCTGATATGTAACAATAAATTCTTAAGCCATCTAAAACTTCGTTTTGGAAAATTTTTCTGGAATTTTTGCATTGGATTGCAATGTGCAAACAGGAGCAGTTCACTCATGCTCAACAAGCCTTGTCAATCATGACGTCTCTAGCCTTGAAGGGAAGATGGCTGTGACCAGTCCGAGAACCACCTCTTAGTGGGAAGCTGTGATTGGTTCACGTGATTGGACAGTTCTGCTACTTAACAGTAATTGTCATTCTTCACATGACACAGAAGTACAATTGATGTTTTTAAGAGCATGATGCAATTTCTGAGGACTTAATTGCATTCACATCTAGTGTTCATGCTTTGTCTTCCTAATTCCCTAACATTATTACCTTAGTTGCTATTTATCATAGATATGAAACACAATTTAATTTAAAAGAGAAAGATACGTCTTGGGTGATGGTGGTTAGCTGGTGCTTGGCACAGCTGATTTCTGGGGCTAGTTAGTTGTTCATCAAGTTGCATGAATGTCACCTTGTGTACATCTGCAAACTGATAAGATTCTTATTGGCACAGCTAACCTTACTCTTGAGCAGCGTGTTTTCCAGTGTGGTGTTTTTGAAGTTCCAGAGTATCATTCACATGTCCTGGGACCAGAAATTCCACCATTGAAGAGTCATTCTTTTTTGTTCCTGTGGATTCTTCTCTCTGAAGATTCCCTTTAAAAATGCAAATAAGCTGGGGACAACATTATACAACTTAATACACAAGAAAGGATTGATGGCTGTATGTCTACTTTCCTCTGACAACCTAAATTGGAAGAAACCTACAAACTTAGAAGCCTACACCCAGCCATTCATGTCTCATTGGCTGGGCACCTACTGTGTGCCATGCACTGTGCTCAGCGACACTGTTCCTAGCTTCAGAAGGCCTAGCGCCTGATGGGAGAGGAAGTTGTACATACAGTGCTGTAAAGAGGGCTTGAAGCCAGAGGACAGAGGGACTGACCCTGGGACGGAGCTATTGCTGAGGGATGTGACTTTGATTTGGGGCTGGATTTTGAAAGGTGCATGGAGTCTGCCAGCTGGAGAGAGGTGGGAGCAAGCTTATGTCAACTGGTTTCCTCTGAGCTCTTTCTGAGCCCTGATGGAATGTCTAGCCATCCTCATCATGGGGTCACTAGACAAGAGAAGTCTGCGGGTCGTTCAGGAGGTCCCCAGAGCAAGCCCTCTGCCCAGAGCCTGGAGTATTCTCCCAGGATCCTCAGGGTCACTGCTTTCAGGAAAAAGGGAGGGACCCTTAAGAAACATGCAGCCAATCTCATCATTTTGTCTTGGGAAGGCCTTGTTCTTGGACCAGCATTCAATGCATTTGTCTGACCCCTTTGTGGAAGTGATTAAAATGGAACACCTAGATGTTTGTTGTATTTTTCTCTACAACCTCTTGCCACCATTCAAGGGGAACTATAATAACTACCTCAACTTTTGTTGTGTTCATGAGATTGCTCACATTCTTACTTTCATCAATTCTGGAATCTTCTTTCCATGGTTCAGAGCATAGATTCTGAAGCCAGACCACCTGGGTTCATTTCCTGGCCCAGCCACACATGACTCACCCCCTCCCTGCCTCAGTTTCCCCAGGTGTCAAGGGGTATAATTAAGGTTTCTACTCTACTGAGGTGTTGTGAAGCTTCCATGAGTCAGACACATCAAGTGTTTACAACAAGGTTAATAGTGAGCGCTTAAGAAGTGCCAGCTATTATTAATCCACTTACTGAAGAGCTCCTTACCTGAGACTGTCTAAATTAGAATGTAGAATAAGTCCGGTTTCACCCAGAAGGCAATCAGAATACCCCAGTCAGTTGAACCATTCAGTGAGGACAAACCAGGTGAATACAAATCCAGTACAGCCTGGCCCGCCCTCAAGAACTTACAGCCTTGAGAGAAAACAAGACAACATCTACCTACCTCCTCATTGACCGATGTCATTTGTATAGTACTGTGCTTCGAACCCGTCCTCACAGCCTCTCAACAGGTCCCTGGACGGGCTCTTTCTGCATGATAATAAAATGCCTGTCAGGAAACACCACTTACTGACTGAATTGTTCACCGGTACCTTGACAGATGGGATCATCTGATGATAATATGATATCCTGGAGGGGAAGCTAAGCGGGCTGTATTTTCCTCTGGAAGGGATGGGTTGTAACCAGCTCCATGTTTGTGTGCTCATGTTAGGTTTGGAGGAGACCAGCCTGTCTATATCAACATCATCAGAGACCCTGTCAACCGGTTTTTATCTAACTACTTTTTCCGTCGATTTGGAGACTGGAGAGGGGAACAGAATCACATGATCCGCACCCCCAGCATGAGGCAGGAGGAGCGCTACCTGGTAAGTCCTGCATTCAACACGTGGTCCCTCCCCTCCCTGGGAGCTGCTCCCCAGGGCCAGGAAGCTCCCTCCCCCTTCCCGTGACATTCCGTGGCATTTCGGTGGCATTTCCCTGGCACCTCCATGGTGCTCCATGTGATGAGGGCACTTCCCTGGAGAGAAAGTTTTTGCCAGTGAAAAATTGATCCGATGACCCAGATCCTAATGAACACTTTCTCAAGTGACTTTCTAATCTTGTTTTTCTCAGTGTGTCTTCAGTGCTGGAGTTTAGGTCCCAGAGAAGACACAGTCTTTCCTAGGGAATCGTAGCCATCACTGTTTTTCTTTAGATGTGTTCGGGGATATCTCCTGGAGGGTCACAGATATGTTCTCTTCTCTCATCCCGTTCAATCCCCATGGCAGTCCTATGGGGAGGGCTGTTTTCAGGTGAGGCCCGAGACAGCAGAAGGCTGTGGGACTTGCCAAAGTCGAGTCCCCGGTAAGGGGCACAACTACGACTGACTGTCTCTGTGTCCACTTGACTTCAAGTCCAGGCTTCCTTCCACCACAGCACAACAGAATGAGGCCATCTTGGCAAATATATTTTGCTTTTTCTGCACCTTGTTTTGGGACCCTCAGCCCCACAGGGATGTTGGCTTTGACCCTGGTCATTGCTTTCAGGGCACAGCATTGGTTTTGGTTTTGGTTTCTGTTTGTTTTTTAAAGAGCTGGTAGCTGCCTTTATGGTGTGATCTGAGAGGTTCTGGAGAGATTTCCCCACCTGGAATTCTACCCTTAGAGATTTGCAGGGGCCCTCTTTCCAAATGTAAGCACTGGGAGGGGCCTATGTCAGAGCTCATCAGCTCATTCCTTGGCAAGGCCTCAGCAGGAGAGCAGTGGGCTCCCCAAAGCAGCAGAACGAGAAATCAGGGAGCAAGGAAGGGGGGGTGAGGATGAGGGACACGTGACTCCTTTATGATCTGGTCCCAACCTGACCCTGTTAGGAAGCCGTTTTCTTGTTCAAAGGATAGTTTGTTTATTTGGAAAAAGACGATCTATTGCCTTCTTTTTTCATAGTTGAAACTTTTTATTTCATCTCCTTGGTCCCATTAGACCCTTGAAATAAAACTGCCCCCTTTCAGAGCCTGTCCTCATTTTGGCAAGCCTGGGTGGTCAGTTGTTTGACTCAAAAGAAGGTGTTGTTTGTGTCTCGGTTATGTGCAAAGCAGCTGTGAGGAGACCCGTTTCCTCAGTGAGGTCCTGCTTGGGGGTGAGGGCCTGAGAGGCAACTGGCAGGGTGTCCCTGTGCCTCGGGAGGCAGGCCACCCCCTTAGGGGACCTAGTGAGGAGGCCTCTCCCTGCACACTGCATGCACACAGAGTCCCCAGTGCTGGCCCGAAACGGGTTTACTGACGTACCCACATTATTCTCGATCTCGGCACTCCGAAGCCACTTTCTTTATCCAGTTGCCAAAATTCAGACAGCTCTGCTCCTGGCCCTGAGCCTTGCAGAGCTGCTTAGCATACAGCTGAGAGGGGGCCAAGGCCTCTGAGCCTGCTTGGCGAGGGGGGTGGGGGTGGGGGTAAAATATCATGTGATGCTCTGTGGTTTGAAAGAACATGGAAAACGGTAAAGGGATCATAGGATTTGCAGGGTCCCTGGAGGTCATGAGGAAACTCATTTTACAGGTGCAGGAACAGGGCCCGGGTCTAGGGGTAGTTTCAGGGCCCGGCCGGGAGTGGAAACCAGGCCTCCTGTCTCTACAACTGTGTTGCCTGATCCCTTGGACTTTAGGTTTCACTTCCTGAATGGTGAAGGGACAAGAGGACTGGGCCAAGTTCCATGCTTTTTGAGTAAAATCATTATGTCTGGCATCATCCGCACATCTTTACAAAGACATAGCTGTTATAACAATTTTTTTTTCAAATATTTAAGCACCTTATTAGCTATTCCCCATATTTTCTGGAAACGATTAGCTTTCTACAAGTCTCCATTGCTTTCCAAACCATTCTTCACTTGCATTTACTAGAAAATAATCTTCAGATGAACTAATGCTAAGATGGATGAAGATTCAGAGAGAGCAGCCACACCGTGAAAAGGCAGTCCCCTGAGGCCCATTTCTCTGTCCAGAGCCAGAAATTCGGCTCCCGCGTGCAGAGGTGGCTGCCTCCTTTTTTGATTTTGGAGTCACAAGGTAGGGCAGACCTGAGCCCAGGCACACCTGGATCCATCCCAGTGTGGTCCCAGCACCTGAGGTCTTCTCCAGCTGGATCCCAGTCTTCCATCTTCCCAGGGCTGAGAAATACCTGGCACCCAGTGCATAGCTGAGGAGAGAATGAATGACTGCTAATGAAAGCAAGTGCTGTGATTTACACCCGGTGGGGGTGCGGGGCATCTCATTCCTGCTGAAGCCACCCCCTTTCCCAGTCACTGAGTTCCCCTGAAAGTGAATGTCCTGAGCTGACATTTCCACTCTCTCAGTCACACGAGTGTAATTTGTACTTGCTGTTTGCCGAACACCCCCGCCTCAGGAAGTTTCATGGTTGAATATTGGGCAGAGATACCACTTGTCACTTTCAAACTCCAAAGATAGTCAGGCTGGGCTCCTCACTAAACTTATTGACACTTCACTAGGTGATCCCCATCTGAAGAGCAGGAAGAGAGAGGAGAACATTTTCCTGGGGAGAAAATGGCCGCTGTGATGCTGTTTATTTGGCCTGGCTGTACAGCATGGAAAGTAATGCATGTTTAAAAGAAAAGATGCGTAATTTACAGCTTCTTAGTTCATAAAGAATTCAGTGAATCATGTTGGCCCAGTTGGATTGTGGAGAAGCCTGAAAATTGTCCAACGTCAGGAAAGGTTTTCAGAAAGCTATGCATTTCCATCTGCTTGAAAGTTTTGGACTTTGAACATTCTTTAGCTGTGGAAGTGTATATATGAAATACTCATTTCTGGAAATTTCCACTCTTGTCTGACCAGAGGAGGCTGTCCTGTGATTGAAACCTCAGGCTTTACTTCTCTGTCCCTATAGCATCATTTTTCATAAAGAAAGAAAACAAATAAGAGATTTGGATGATCTGCTTTTTAAGTATTTCAGTAAAAATGTATGTTTTCCGAATCTTTGGTGGTAAAAAATTTAATGTTCTTTATCTCCAACTAGTTCGGATTTGGCTTATGGTTGCAGGCTGAGACACTGGCCTAGGACATGGAGTGCTTATGTTCCCTTCTCAGGTGCCCCAGCTGGGTGACTTGGCCTGTGATTAAATCTCTGCAAATCCTTACCTTTCTCCTCTGTACAATGGGACCATATTACCTACCTTGCCTCTATCACAGGGTTGCCAGGAGAATAAACTGAACACTCTACACAGCAGTACTTTGAAAGCTAAAACTCTCCTAAACATGTTTTGGCGTGATGCTTTCATCCCTGGCTCTGTCTGTGGCTGCATGTGACCTAAAGGGATCGTTTTTTCCTAGTGGGGGTGGAGGTGGTGGCTTCTCTGCTCTGGGGAATTAGCAAGGGTTGCTCTCCTCATGTGACTCAAGCCACACTGGGCCATGCCCTGAATCTTCTGCTGAGATCTCAGATGGCCCCACTAGACCCCCGTCCCCTAGGAATTCGTTTCTAAGGAAACTGCTTCTCTTTGTATTCCCAACAGCTGGAGACAGTTTTGATCCCCGCCTGCTGGCATCCATTTGTCTTGAGTTTATTTACTTGGAAACCTAAGCTGGTGTAGGCATGGGGTTGTAAAGCTGCAGAAACAGCCCACCCTCACCCCCCAAGGGTGGGGAGGAAAGGTGAGCTGGCGCCAAAATGCTCTGACATGCTTGTGGAAGCTGTGCAGAGGACAAAGGAGCCCCCACTTGAGAGGAATGTCTTTGAAATCCATTGGTCCTGCGGTGTGTTGAAAGCAGGGTGACAGGTGTTTGTACAACCAAAGACCACTTCTGGGGTTTAGCAATACCTGCAAGTATCCTGGAAGCTTCTGGCAAATAGAGAAGGTGATGGGTGTGGTGGAAGAGAGGCAGGAGGAGTGTTGGAAACAGCAGAGGGATTTTGGAGAAGAGGAAAGGTCATGAGAGAGTGGCAAGCTTGGAGCCTGGTGAGGAGAGGACAGAATGCAACCAGCCACCACCTGGGAGGCCACCAAATAACCAAGCCATGTGTGTAGCATGTCGCAGGTTAGCGTGCTTTCCCTCACATTAGCTCATTTATCCTCACAGCATCCCCTGGTGCAGGTATTAGAGCTGACTGCTTTTGGGGGGCTGACTGCTTTGGGAGGCACCCATGTCTTCATTTGTTTGGGTGGTTGATAGGATCCGTTCCTATGGTTGTAGGACTGAGATCCTGTTTTCTTGCTGCTCACCTGTTGAGCACCTTTCCGATTTTCAAGAGGCATCTGCAGTCCTTAAAACATGGTCCCGTTCCTCCAACTTCAAAGCAACCCGTGGTGGGTTGAGTCCCTGTCATGCTTCCAATCCTTCCTCCTCCTCCTCTCTCATTTTCCTAACCCAGCTGAGAAGGGTTCTTCACTTTTAATGACTTATGTGATTAGATTGGGCCCACCTGATATTCCAGAATAATTTCCCCATTTCAAAGAGTGTAGCCTTAATCATATCTGCAGAATCCCTTCTGGGCCGGCCGAGTGGCGCGGTGGTTAAGAGCTGGTCTTGGGAAGCCGGCGGCCTCGGTTTGGGTCCCACATATGAGGGCCAATGACACTGGCCTCAAAAAAAAAAAATCCCTTTTGCCACACAAGGTACCATATTTACACATCCCAGGGATTAGGGAATGGACATCTTTGGGGTCTATTATCTGCCTACCAGTGTCACCAAGGACTGCTCCTCAGTAAGGATCGAGGGGACTGGTGCAAAATGTGAGCATGACAGGCATTGAACTTGCCCCGCCCCATCCACAGAAGGCGAGCTCACATCTGCCTTCCACCATGCCACACAGCGGCACCAAACTATGGTTTTTCTGTCCCTGGTCTGCAAAACCAAGTGACCTGTCATACATTTTGTTTTTTTCTCCTTCTACTAGTGACTCATTCATTCATCCATCCTTTCATTCACTATTCATTCATACAATAAATGTTGATTTAATACTTTCTGTGTGATAGGCACTGTATGAGGAACTGAAGATAAAATGTTGAACAAAAATAGATCCTGGGTCGGTCTTCATAGAGCTCAGAGTCCTATAAGCGAAAGATCCCCAAACCACACAAATGCATGTGCAGTAGCACCTGTGTCACATCCGCCAATGCAGAGATGCATGGCACTCTTCAGGCACAGACTGGGGCAGTTTGGAGGTCAGAGAAGTGATGGATGAACTAGGAGCTGGAGGGAAAGAAAAGGAAGCACATTTAGACATCAGGAATAGCGTGTGCAAAGATCCTGTGGCAGGAGAGAGCAGAACAAGCATGGGGGAAGAGTCAAGGAGGCCGGAGCAGGGCAAGCCGAGGGGAGACGTGAAAGCACTGAGCTCAGCAATGTGGGCAGGCAGGAGTCAGGCCCCAGAGTGCCTCCCAGGCCCTGTTAAAAAGCACTGTGGAGGCACTAGAGTATTTAAAGCAAGAGCAACATGTTTACATGGATCCTGAACCTTACATTTTTTTGGGGGAAAAAATTACTTTAGCTACCTACAGAGTAGAGAAGGGCTCTTGCATATATATGGATAGCCCAGCTAACTTATGGGAGTTGACCATGTTCCAGGGAGCAGAGCTGGTGATGGGGACCATTTACAAATAAGTGTAAGATACCTCGCTGTCCTCCCAGTTGCTAACTGCCTGGCTAGCAACAGAAAGGCTTAACCCCAACAAGGAGAGGCATAATTGCCCAGTGTAGCAGCATGGGAATTGACATTGGCTGGGACATGTCTGATGAGAAAAGAGAATGATGCAGACACCTATGACCTGACAGTTCAGGTGAGGAAAGAAATCAGTGAGAGTGGGGGTCATTGGAGGAGGCTTCCTAGATGAGGTGGGGGCTCACCCTGAGTTGAATGCAGATGAGTAAGGGTCCAGAGGACCGCAGAAGCGGAGTATTTTAGCAAAAGCCTGAGAGCCTGGGGCTTGCTCTCTGGTGAACCGCCCAACTTGGCTGGAACAGAGGGTTTAGGGAGGCGAGGAGCTTGGGGCAGTGAAGCAGTTCTCCAGATGTCCCCAGATGGGGACGCAGCGCTGCTCCCCTGGCTGCCACATCAGGTTTGCCTGACCTGCTTTCTCCAGGGACGGTCCCATCAGAGGCGTCAAAGCCAAGGGCTGCCAGAGCACAGCCAGGTGCATCCTGCCGGCCACCTGTCAGCTGAGCTCATCGGCTCCGGGCCCCGCCCCTCGCTGTGAGTCCATGGCTGGGCTGCAGCTGCCTCCGCAGCCCTGCACCCCTGCTGGGACAGGTGGCTAGTATTTACCAAGGCCGCGGTTCTCAGCCTGGCAGCTCATGGAATCACCTGGGGGGGCCTTCAAAAACTACAGATGCCTGTGTCTCACACCCAAAGATTCCAGATTAAGGGGTCAGGGGTGCAGCCTGGGCTTTGGTATTTTTTAAAAGTTCCTGAAGCGAAGCCCAAGGCTGAGAACTGCTGAGGAGTTAACAACACATCCGTTCTCAGCTGTATTAGCAGGAGCTGTTTTCACTGAGAGACACGTCCTGAATATCTTCTAGAAGCTTGCTTTCTGTATCCTCTGCCCATTTGGAAAGTTCTATGTTTGCCTTCCCCTCAGAAATTTTTCTGTTTATTAGGCTTTTAAAAGACATGTGCAAATAAATGTCATTAAAGAAGTTTGATGGGCTATAAGATTTCTTAGATTTACAAATAACTCTGTATATGACTTAATCAGGTGTCCTTCTAAATTGAAGTGGGTAGCATGTATCATACAGAAACCAGAGTATATTATACTGTATACTTAAGTTCTCTAGGAAGCCATGCTTTAGGCAATAAAACAGAAAGTGAACACTTCAATAACAAAAGATAATTTAGCATGAGGCCATATTTTTATTTGGTTGACAAGGCATTTGGAACCTATTGCTGTCTTCAAAGAGACATGTGTCACTCTTTAAATGCAGGCCAGTTCATACAAATACATATACAAATGCTAGATAAAAAGACACGGTGAATAGAACTACATTTTATATTTCCTGTAGTCAGGAAATATTCTTTAAAATGCTTTTTAAATGCAGTCAGAGAGCGTGCTTTCAAAGAAGCTATGGGATGAAGTGAAAAACTAATGGCTCAACTCATGTGTGTTCAAATTTTCAGTTTCAGACCCTACACTAGTTTTTAAGAACCTGGCACACCTCTCTGGTTGTCCTCAATTTGCTTTGCCAAATTGTAATATTTTTTTTCTCTGCCCAACTGTTTTACATACACAGTAAAAATTCCCCAAAGGCAGAATGACCTCCAAATGTGTTCTTAAAAATATTTTGCAAAGTCTGAAGAGAGACAGGAAAAGTAAGTGTAAAACATCTAAGAGATTTATTGGAGTCTCAGCTTGAATCCTAATTGCAAATACTTATGAAAATGTCAATATTAACATGAAATAGCTGGCAGTTTTTCTAATAAATGTAAATTGAATTAGATAGTGTGTAATTGGAAAAATGCTTGCTTTGCTCAGGCTGTCTCAAAACAAGTTTCAAACTCTGTCAGCTGCTGCAACCTTGCCCTCTAACGGCTGGAAATCGAAGGGCAAGGCTAAGCATTTTATTTTCCAGCTTTACTGAGAAATAATTGACATACATCCCTGTATGACTAAATACTTATGAAAATAAGGAGAATAGAAACTAAGATGAGGGAATGGCCAACCATCTGTCACCATATTAAGGGCTTCTTTCCAAAGTGTGGGGCGCGGTGTTAGCGTGAACACATTCTTAAAAGGCAACAACTAGGTGGGGGCTGAGAGATGGGAGCCAAAAGTATGCTCGGTGCCTTGGAGCTTCAGAGCTACCTTCCACAGAAATGAGTATTATCTAGAAGGCTGATCTTCTGAAATGCAACTGAAAGGTCAAACTCATGTCATGATATTGGAAAAGTTATAGAATAATCAAGGCTGCACATTTTCATGATCCTCGCTCATAATCAACTACTTTTGCAGAGCACACATCACAAACCACTTTCGATCCCTTTTATGATTGACTAATGGGTGTCATAGGCAGGGGAGACATGATACCACTGAATGTAGTTTGGTGGGAATGTAATAAGAAGTTTGATTTTATCCCATGTGACATTTTCATTGAACTTCAAGGAAAGCAGCCAGGAATGAATGGGACAGGTGGGGAAATCAACTGGCTAGAAAATCGTGCGGACTGTAGGCACAGACCACATTTTCTCTGACCCTAAACCCTTATTCATGGTTGAATAAAATAATTTTAACCAAAGCCTACTCAACTTCATGACAAGGCTTTTTAAAAACGGCTCTGCATTTCATGTTGCTCAGTTAAAACACAATGGAATTGTACCAAGATTCGGCAAAATGTTCTATCCTCATTTCCATCCTGCTGTGACTTTTATAGTAAGATGGCTTCCCCTTTACCACCCTGCAGAGACTTAAACAATCACTTCCAGTTTTTGAAATAAACGAACCTCTTAGATGAGACTTGTAGAAAGAGTCAGCAGATATGTATAAAGAAAGTTATCAAGTTCAATAAGAGATGGAGGAAATTTTGAGGACAACAAATCTGATATAATTATAGCATTTCATATCTGACCACTAGTAAAAAAAAAAAAAACAAACCCTGTGAGATTTTAAGAAAAGTGACCTAAACCCAGGCAATAAGATGATCATCAACCAACTCTGATTGCTGCTGATCATTATTTCTCCAGGTAATTATTATTCCTTGTGCCTATATTTATTTTTTTATGTGCTAATATACTGCTTCTTAAATCCTTCACATTATTTCATGTTGGTATATGTCGTATATTTTAAACTAAAGTGTAATTCTCTCAGGTAATAGGAGGTAATCTCCTTTCATAATCATAGCACCCCTCACAGTCACCCAGTCCCACCCCACAGCTGCAAAGCGCACTGGGCACTAGTGACATTCGCCTCTTTCCTCCACTTGGGTGTGCAACTTCAGTATGTTTTGAACACCTGCAAGGTGACAGGTACTGTGAAGGGAATAGGTGTGGCAAAGTGGGCATATGTTCCTACTTCCTGCCTCTCCCATACACAAGGAAATCCATTTCCTCATGTATTCCATTACTGGTGAGTGGTACCCCCATCTGGTCAGTCACCCAAACAAGAAACTCTGGAGTCATCCCTATCTGCTTTTTCTCCCCAATCCCCCACCTGTTTGCTATTAGCCACCACTTAGCCTGGAATCCTCCTGAAAGCAGAGCCTGAGTCAAGGGCTTGGGTGACGTGTGTTAGAATTTGGACAGTGATCCCAGGTCTGGAGGACTGGAGAGAGAAATAGGGAAAGAGGGAAGGCCAACAGAAGAGGGTGTCCCCATGTTGGTCACTCCCAGGAAACCAAGGTTTAAGCCAGCCAGGGCTCTGTGATGACAGTGTAGGATTTGCCCCAGAATTTGTCTGCTTAAGAAAGAGGGGAGCATTTATTCACTCACTTCATCCTCCATTGTCAAGTTTGCCCTGTGAAGCCTTAACTTCCTCACATGTGGGCTGTGCACATGTGTGCCACATAGGTTCCTAGGGGTGTCGCACTGGGAACAGAAGGTAAGGGATGTGTTGAGTCACCTCGGCAAGGTTGCTCTCAGGTGAATCTTGTGGCTGTGGCTATAGCTAGAGAAAAAAGTGGCCAAGAGGACATGAGGCAGGGCATAGGAGTGGCCAGCTGCCAAAACTGTTGGTTCTGCCCCCTCAACTTCTCTCAGATCAATCCCTATCAGTGGTCATCAATAGAGCCCTCGTCACTTTTCATCCAGATTTCTGCAACAGCCTCATTCATGACCCATCAGCCTGTCTCCAACTCATCTGCTTCCCATCCACAAAGTACCCAGGATACAAATCTGACATGGTTATCACCCTGCTTACAACACTTATCTTTCCGTTCCCTAAATGTAATGTTAGCTACTGATATTATTATAATAGTATCATTCTTCTGTGATCAAAAAGCATACAATTGTGAGTCTACAATTATCTCAATAAAAAATTTCAATCAAAATAGGCATCACAAAGCAATAGAGAAGGGTTTGGTTAGTCAATAAATAAGGTAGGAAAAATGGAATGTGCCCGTTCTGGAAAGGGGATATGAGAAGCTTGGTTTGATTAGCATTTATTTGGGGGAAGCAATAAGTCACGGGCTGGCAGGATGGATGCAGAGTACTGAGAGTGTTGAAAGCGACAGGAAGACCTTCAGAATTCATCACAGAAAGCGGGAGTCACCAAGCTTCTTGAGCAAGGAACTAAATGATATTGTGTAGTGCTGCTTTTAAGTTATGTGTTACACTTAGAAAGACCTTCTTTACTTTGAAACTATTAAAAAATATTTTTCCATGGTGTCTTCCAGGGTTTTTATTGTAATTCATATTGTTTAAATTAAAACCATTGATCCATCTGAGATTTATCCTGCTATCAAATGTAACCTATCAGTCCAGTATCTTTTTTTTTCCCAGATGGCTAGCAAATAATTCCACCAACATTTACAGACTAATTCATCTTTTCCACACTAAAGTGTCACTTTTGTCATATAATATATTCTTATTTTTGGAGGGACCTATTTTTTGACTTTTTATTTTGTTCCACTGATCGGTATCTTTAGCTATAGTAGCATACTATTTTATGTTACATATATATGTTTGTGAGCATGTGTGTAAACTAATATATAATTATATACTATACATTGATTATATGCTATACAATATAATTAATACAATTATGTAATATACAATCACTATTATATAATCACATTTTATTATTTGGTAGGGTCTAATCTCTTATTAATCTTTTCCCCCAATTGTCCTAGCTCTTTGTCTGTGTTAGTTTTTTCATAGAACCTTAAAAACCTAGTTTGTTCATCACCACTCTCCTCCTCATACATACCCAGAAAATCCTCCTAGTTATTTATTGGATTTACACTAAATTTTAGATTAGCATATGGAGAATTGGCATCTTTATGTTGTGTCTTATTATTTGAGAATGTATTTTGCTTTTCCATCTGTTCCGAAATTCTGTTATATTCCTTGAGAGTGTTTTAAAGTTTTTTTCATTTACGTCTTACACAGTTTTTACGCTTATTTATTTTACCTTTTTTTGGTGTTTTGCTATTGTTGCAAACTAGTATTACTTTATTGATTTTTGTATATTATTTTTAACTCAACCAACTTTCTGAATTCTCTTACTGTTTTTTTGTAGATTCTTAGGAAATTCTTTTCAGTTTGCCAGATAGAATTATATCCCCAACTACGAATAAAAACCTTTTCTTTCTTTTTTCCAATTTTTAGAAATATTGTCCAGCTGTTTTTGTTAGTATGTCTAGAACCATGTTAAATAAAATGGTGATATGTATTGGTTTCTTATAGAAGCCAGATAATTGAATTAAAAATTAAATTGACAGTTGTCAACTTTTGTTCATGTCTAATTTTTTTTTTCTACTAAAGTGTAATGTTTAGGATCCAGACTTGCAAGAATTGCATTTCTGGGAGAATATATGCAGCATAAATCTCAATGTTTAATGACAGAAAAACCTAAGGAAAAAGACAAAAAGAAGTTTTATTAATCCTCTGCTACCACCCACTTGTAACTTAGATGTCATTGTTGATAGCCCACCAATCCCAGAGTGGCAGCATCCTCAAAAGCCTGTTTTGTTGTTACAGTAGAAGAAAGACATTAGTGGCAAATGCAGTGTTGGAGTCTTTTCTGGAAGGCACTCAGCTGGATGTTATCTTGTTCTCTTCCCATGGGTGTGGTTTTCCTGGAAATCAGTTGCTTAGTGACCACATTTAATAAATTGTAATCAATGCAGGGTAGATTTATTATTCACACAATTTTGCAATACAAAGGAAAGATGAAAAAGAACTGGAGGATGAAGGTGGAATGAGGTACACATTTTGCTTTGCTTTTAATTATGAGCAAATGTAAAAATGAAGTGTTTCTAGGTCAGGATCATCTTTGGCTAGGTCTGACCCATCTCTGACACCAAAAGCATATATCTCCCCTCCACTTCTGTTGGACAGCCAGCTTTGACTCCCCTATAGAAGGGCTGGAAGTTCCTTTGACGTGAACCTGCACACACCTGACTTTAGAAAGGTAAAGAATCTTTGACTGGAACTCTGTACTTTCAGAGGCTTCAATTCATTCATTTAAATATAAATATAGGGGCCAGCAGAGTGGCTCAGTTGGTTAAGAGTTAGCTTAAGAGCACGAGCTCTGAGCAACAGGGCCACTGGTTCGATTCCCACATAGGCCAGTGATGCTGCACCCAGGCTGAGCTGCTGCTGAGCTGCCAACAGATGGCAGGATGACTCGGTTGGTGAGAACACATGCTCCTAACAAGAAGACTGCCTGTTCAATGGTGGGCTACGCCTGCCTGCAACTAAGACTGAACTCGGCACCTTTAGCTGAGCTGCCGCCTGAATGGCTCACAGGATAGAGCGTGTGCTCTTAACAACAAGGCTGCTGGTTCGACTCCCGCATGGGATGGTGGCTACGCCCACCTGCAACTAAGATTGTAACATGGCACCCTGAGCTTAGAGGCCACGAGCTGCCGACGGGCAGCCAGATGGCAACTGGTGCCCTCCACAACTAAGATTGAAGAACAGCAACTTGACTGGTCCCCCTCCCCCGATTCCCCAATTTAAAAATAAATAAATAAATAATCTGGGAGCAAGTAAGCCAGCATCCTTGAGAGGACTCGTGACTGTGGATCCCTGGGTGGTTTCTTATTAAAATTTTGGATTTGAGAAGCACTGTGGGAGAACATCAAAGTGACAGATACCCCCGTTCAGACCGTGCTCACTCTTAACCCTGCTTGTGCTCAGCGAGCATGCTGGGTAACAAACTGTTATTTCTCCTTTACTTCTGGAAACTAAGTTGAGGTGAGGGGATAAAACCTTCTCACTTGAATTGTTTTGACCTAATATATATCTGAAACCTTAACTTTGTCATCTCCAGCCACTCCCCTCCTTAAATTTAGATCATTAATTTAAATTAGTGTATGTCTTTTACCTTTATGAGCAAACCCTGGGTGTGAAAGCCTGAGTAATTGTTTATTTTAAATGGTGGGTTCTGTGTCTGGCCCTTCATAGATGAGCTCCTTTGGTCTCGCAGTATTTCTTTCTTTCCATAAACACTTGGGCTCTGTGTCTTTGTCAGGTACTCACGTTTAGTCTTCCTTGGGTATCCTATAAGAGTTTTGCAGTTTCATGCATCTTGACTATCCTACTTTTGCTCAATCTGATCACTTATGTTATTTAAAACTTTTGACTATTTTACGTGCATCACCACTATGCCACTATCCTGATTTTAAGGGAAGAGGCTCTTCCTTTGGTCCAGTCTGCACTGAAGCTCTTTTCTGTTTTCCTTTAGCGTATCTCTCAGCTTTGCTCACCTTCCCTCTGTTGCTACTGCCAACAACAGTTCTTAATGGTTTTCAACTCCACAACAGCCTCCTAACTAATCTCCCCTGATCCCAGTCACTCGGCCTCTTTTTTCACTTTCCATAGCGCTGCCAGATTCGATTTCCAAAGCAGCGCTTCACATCCCGTCATTTAATTCCTTACTCAAGAAGCTTGGTGACTCCTGCCTCCTGTGATGAATTCTAAAATCCTTTCTCTGGTTCTCAAGACTCTCAGTAATGTGGACTTATACTGCCAGCTTTGAAGCATTGCTTTCCCAAATAAATGCTAATCTAGTCAAGTTTCCCAAGTCTTTCCAGAACAGGCTCATTCCAATTCCCATTCCCATTCTTTTTCTTATGTTGCTTAAAAGTTTCCAGAAGAGGCGAGCTGGAAAGCCTTCTTCTCTTTTCTCTCTCCATCCATATCCTATACATCTTTCACAATCTCATCTCCAGTGTCTCTTGATCCCAACTTTTGGGGTGCTGTCCCTTTTCTAGAATTCCACTTCCTCGTGTGCTCTGCCTTATCTCTTACTCTTGAGTTCACACTATGTTCCAAATACTGTTTATACTTGAATACTTAATTTGATCTTCACACTATATTATAAGATTATTATTATATTATTATGTTCTCATTTTGGAGATGAGAATTCTGGTGTTCAGAGAGGCGAAGGCATTGCCCAGAGTTAAGTTACATCCATTAAGTAAGTGATGGATCTCAGATTCACATCCAGGAAGTTTGGTTAGGAAGCCATGTTCCCAACCACTGCACTGAACTGCCTCTTTTCATCCTATGTGACTGACTCTTTAATTGTTTAGACAATTAATTGACTCTTTAGTCCTTCCCCAGCCTGACTGTCAGCTCCTGAAAGGCAAATAGCATCTTCCTGGCTTTGTGCACATCCAT
Organism: Aselliscus stoliczkanus; assembly: GCA_033961575.1. Classification (NCBI taxonomy): domain Eukaryota; kingdom Metazoa; phylum Chordata; class Mammalia; order Chiroptera; family Hipposideridae; genus Aselliscus; species Aselliscus stoliczkanus. Next base: position 143,514,268 of record CM066733.1, read on the forward strand.
TTATTGCTTCCCTGGAGCCCATCATGTAGGAAGATCTTAATAGCACTCACTGCCTACAGGCAGGGAACTTATTCATCTTATTCCCAGCATTCTTTCAACACCTAAAACAAAAACACACAAACAGAGAAACCAGGGTCTGACATATAGTAAGTGCTTAAAGATTATTTGCTGAATAAATGACTAAATGTGTATTTGGTCAATTCACAGTTTGGCAAATATATAATCGTGTCTGTGCATCTTTCTCAAGTTTTTTCCATTTATACAAATTTTCATACTTGTATTTTATGCATAAGTCTCTCAGTTATCTGCAGGCCACTGAGATTAAGCTGGATTATTTTCCAGAGTATGCAATGGATGCTTAGTTGTCCTCAGCTAGGGTAGCTGTTGCCCTTATAGATCTAAAGGGTTTCAGGGTTCATCTCCCTATTAGAGCTGAAGAAATTAAGTTACACCAATTTAATTAAACTAATATTTTATTATCAGAAGGAAAAGGAGACACTTCTGTTAGATAATCTTAACAAATAGTACTTTTAAACTTGAGGCCTATAGCACTTGATAATTTATAAGTAAATAAAATGGTATCATTGGTCTGAAAAATCTTCAAAATTTAATTTTCACAGATGTATTCATCCTTGTGAGAAAGCTTTTCTAAACTGGAAGAAGGCATTGTTTGTTTTATACCCTCCCTACTTCTGAAAAGTACTGTGGTCTCCACTTTTCATCCAGTGTTGGTTTTAGTTTTTTTGATAAAAGACACCTCATTTAATTCTCTCTAAATGTTATTGGTGGAACTCGAGTTTCTGCAGAGCACAATCTGTATTTAATTCATTTGCAAAGCCACATTTAGCATTGAGAATTTTTAACATTCAGTCAAAATAAATGATTTCACATCAAAGGCTGTATTAACACCAAGTTTTCACGGGGCTTTTTTTGAGAAATTTAACACATCTCGTTAAGTCTACAGTCTCCCAAAAATGTGCTGTTCTCCAAGATAGCCTTATTAGTCCCATTTTGCAAATGACAAAGTTGGGACAATAAGCAATTAAATATATCTGCCAAGATCTACTGGAACGGAGTCCTACTGGGTAGGCCATTGACTTACGATCTAACCATCATTAGTAAATTGGAAGAAAAGGTTATTAACCTAATAGGAAAGAAAATGATCAGCAAGGAGGAAGCCAAATGTAAGAACAAGATTTGTCATCAGGGCCCTTTCCCATGGGGTTCCAGGGAGTTGAGAAAAGTAGGAAAGGGAGGGATGGAGGGAGTCAGACAGGCAGGCCTCAACTAGTCATTGTATTTCAAGGGAGAAAAGAAACATGAAGTTATCTTAGCCACTCATTTGAGTAGTTAGGACGAGCGTTAAGGTTGGGATGTCACATGGAGTTAGCCCTCATGATGCTGTTGACTGCACACGCTAAACCAAATCGGGTGTTCATCAGAGAAAGTGAATTTAGAAAATAGAATATCAGGAACAAATTAACAAAGTATAGGAAGCTCTGAAAAGGGTGCACTTTAAGTTCTGAAACAAAATCATAGAGCCCAGAAATTATGGCTATCTCCTAAACTTTTCCAATCTGCTTACTATGTCATCCTAGTCCTAATCTCATGGCTGCTCTGAAAGGGTGGACATAGTCACCTCAACACGACCAAATCACCCTGGGTAGACCCCGTCACCTCCACACACGCATACATAGCCTCACTCATCCCCTCACAGTGATTAAAATTTAAAGCTGTTTTTTTTTTTAAAGTTAAATCCTTCTTCCTAGGTTCTTGAATTATGAACAAAGCTGATAGGTTTAGCATTTAGTTACCAACATCTTTTAATGAACCTGCTCATCTGCAACTGGTTTACATGCATCTTATGCATAAATGTTGGGACTATTTATAATCTAATATGGTTGATTCATTTTCATTTTTTCTTTCACCAAATGCTCATCACTACTCTGTAGCCAGCGCTTTGGCAGATACTGAGAATTCAGTAATGAAAAACACAGATGTGGTTCCAGCCTTCATGGAGTACATAATCTATCAGGGAAAACACATTAAGCAAATAACTGGGAGAGGTAGTCAGACTGTGGGAACAGTATGTACCTAGGTCAAGAGTCCCAGGTACTACAAGGATCTCATATGGATGGAGTTTATAAAGCAGAGTACACGGGTGTGATATGAAGAGAGAAAGGTGGACAAAGGCTAGACAGATCATCGAAGACCTTAAGAGATGTCATAAATATGTGGGACTTTATAATGACAACAATGAAAAGTTATAGATTGAATTGTGATTTGGTAGGGTATGGAGGGATGGCATGACAAGATCTGCATCTGAAATCTTATGCAAGGTGAAAATCCTTGGATTAGAGCAACGTAAATTATTTGGGTTTGGAATAGGGTTATCATGGTAGAGGAAACACAGGAATGGATAGATTGAGATACATCTATGAGGTAGAATCAACAATGGCTTCCTGAGTAATTGGATGTGGAGCCGAAGGAGGAGGAGGAGTTCAGGAAGATCCCAGGTTTCTTGTTGGAGCAATCTGATGGATGGTACTGCTGACGGTGGGGAACAAAGAGACAGAGGGGCAGGAAAAATAAGTTCCTGCTTCAGATATGCTGAGTTTCAGGTGCCTGAGGGAGACATCCAGCAGGCAGGAGAGAGGGCTGGGCTGGATATGTGGAATTGGAAGTTATCTGTGCCCAGAAAGAAGGCAAAATATATATTCTGTGAGGGGTGAGATCATGTCTGGAACAATGGTGCCCTTGGGTTCTAACACCAGGACATTGTCTATGAGCATCAATGGACAGGTGAAGAGGTCATGCCCATGAAAATTCCTGGAGGAGGTGACACCTGAGTTGAGTCTTGCAGGATGTAAGTAGAAGGTAGCCAGGTGGAAGGGGTATAACTTGAAACAGCTTGATGCACTGGAAGAACTAAGAGCGGTGAAGGTTGCTGGGATATAAAGTATGAGGCAGGAAGTATCAAGAGCTGAAACCCAAGAACAGACAGCTAGGCAAGCCTGGATCACGCGCCAATTCCCTAGTTCATTCCATCTGCTTAAAAAACAGCAATATGACTCCCTTAAGGCCATCTTTTTGTTGTGTTCTTCTCAAAAAGACAGGCAGGGGATGCATTGCTGGTCTCTAACCTGAAGGGTGAGACCTACACTGCCCTATGTCCTCTGCCTCCTCCCAGGACACCCCAGCCCATTCCACTTCACCAATTCATCTCAGCCTCTTTTCATGTGCAAAGCGACTCTTCAAAGGAGACTTCTGCCTGTTCCCCAAGATGCAATTCTTTCCCTCTTCCTCCTCCGTGTTGCCCTCTGTGTCACATAATTCACTGCTAATTCACTGGCCCATCAGATGACAGCTCAGAGCCTTGCACTCTCTCCCACCCACATTTACCTCTGACGAGTGAGCCAAGCCATGAGCTTTAGAGCTGCCTCTGCTCCTTCTAGAACAGCCCTTCCCGGAAATGTGGGAACCTCATCAGTCCTCCATCAGCCAATAAAAAATGAGGTAATACATGTTCAAAAGCTTGGAAAAGACAAGAAACATGTAATCCATAATATTGTTATTGTTATCGCCTGAGGTCTCTAGACCTCTGAAGAAGCTACTTCTGGCTTTGTGGGAACTTCACTGAGGGGGAATTTGTTGACCTCAGTAAGTGCCCCCCAAAGAAAAACCTTGGTTAAAAAATTTAAAAGGTTCAAAAAGAATTATGGTGGTTAAGGAGGAAAGAACAGAGAGTGAAAATTTGCAGTCAAAATTTCGAGGTCTCTAACCACCAACACAAATCCAAATCCTGGGTCTTTATTACTTTTTACAAACTGCATTAGCATTTTACCCACACTTGTAGACTGATTCGATGGAAGGCTAAGGCATTCAGGAAAAAAGATAACCATGAAGGGTAGAGCATTAAAGAAAAAAATGTCACCCATGAGACTGTTACTAAAACAAAAGGAAAACAAAAGTGATTGGACTTTATCCTTGTTCAGCTAAACTGAAAACAACTTGGATTACATTAACAGAAGCATCTGTTCTACCAACAACAAAAGGAGACAACATGTGTCCCCAGCTCTGTCATGTGTCTTTCCAGATGAGTAGATAACTCATTAAATTAAGGCAGCCACTCTTCCAAAAAAGGGGGGCCCTATAAAACCAAGACACCAAAGCCCACCCAAGGCCATTACCCATTCTAATTTGAGAGGTGAAGGTGCTGTCTAATCTCTTCCTCAAATACAAGAGTTAATAAAAAGTTACCAGTTAATATGGCAAATAACAAACTTTCCTGAGCTTTTTGGTAATCAAATGAGTTTTATTTTATTAATTCCATCCCTCCCCATTTGTAATTTAAACAGAAAAGATCTAAGTCCATGAAAATCCAACTGAAGAAACAATGGCCTCTTTTGGAAGAAAAATCATTTTTAAATATTTTTTTAAAAAAATAAGTGTTTAGGGTAAGAAAGTTCAAAGAATTTTCCTTCCGTTGTTCTTTTTAATATTTTATTTGAAATTTGGCATTACAGTTAGGACAATCCACAGTAAGAAAAATAGGTCTTCATATAAAAATACTGCAAAGGGCTATACATCAAAATATTTTTCTGCTTTTTCTATTATATTTTTATATTCCTTATATCTTTTATTTTTAAATATTTATATCTGTGTGGCAGATTTTTGATTACTTTTTATTTTCTGCTTTTTGCTTAACTATATATCCTATAATAAACATGGGCTGATTGTGTAATAAAAATATTTGAGGAGAAAGACTAAGGTTTGATGCCAATGAGATCCTTCTTGTTTTTGAATGTGAATAGTTAAGCAAATCAATGCATTAAGATTGACAGGCCAAAGAAAACCTTCAGTGATAAGTGAACTGGATCGTAGGTTTCCATTGAGCTGTTTGGCCTCTTTCACCTGACACCAGGGTGTTTTCTTGGATAAAATTATAATCCCAGATAGTCAGACTTTGAGATTCATATTTTCCATCTTAGGCCACAGAAGCTTTACTTTAAAGATTTTGCAGAACATTCTGGCTTGCGTTTCAGCGTTGTCTCTGTGGAAGCTGGTAGGCAACAGTAGCAGACCCTGACCATCCCCAGGCCCTCAAGGACCGGTGCTAAGAGGATATTAATTGATCGAGAAGTTCTTGAAAGCACCAACTTCTTTCTAAAACAATTTGGAGTAAACAATGAGACTAGCTGCAAACTACAATTTTTATAAGAGGCGTAAATATTGGAAATCCACAGTGGTGTTCTATGAGGAGTCTGACCTAGAAATGGAAAGAGAGAGGGCACCAAGTAGACTCAGTGGGACCTGACAGTTAGTGGTACTTCCTCATTCACTTAAGAAATAGTGGCTGAGGGGCCGGCCGAGTGGCTCAGTTGGTTAAGAGCTCGCTCAAGAGTGCGAGCTGAGCTCTGAGCAACAGCTGTTCGAGGCCAGCCCGAGCTGAGTTGCCGTTGAGCTGCCAACAGGTGGCAGGATGGCTCAGCTAAAAAAAAAAAAAAAAAAGAAATAGTGGCTGAGCATCAACTGTGGGCCAGGCCCTCATCTAAGCCCTGGCACAGCAGTGACCAAGACCAAGACCCACGTCTCTTGGAGCCGATAGCCTAGCAAAAGGAAGCAGATAGCAAACAATCTGACAAATAAAATATAGTACGTCAGGTGGTTACAATCGTCCATGGATAGATTCCAGGAGAGTCTATGAACTCTAACAGAAGGAAAAAAAATGCATCATTATTTTCATCAGCTCAGTATTTTCATCATTTTTGAATGTGGGCAATAAACGACAGCAGTATTAACAGTACCTACAGCGTCACCAATAGAATTCATAGATATTTTATATCGATTACTATTATCGGAGATATTTCAATATAATCATTCACACTACCATAACCCTTGGGTTGATAAAATGGTAGATAGTAGATCCACCGAGAAGTCTTATTTAATATATTTAATAAACACATATAATACCACAGCTTTTTAGTATTTTGATTTTTTGGATTTTTGTTTGTTTTTTTTAGCTGAGCCATCCTGCCACCTGTTGGCAGCTCAGGGGCAGCTCATTGAACCTGTGACCCTGTTGCTCAAAGCTCGCACTCTTGAGCGAGTTCTGAACCAACTGAGCTACTCAGCCAGCCCCACTTTGTAGTATTTTGATAAATAATATATTTGTCTTCCGTTTTAATCCTCTGTGTTTTATTTTATATATTTAAGCACATTGATTAGAGAAATGACTCCTTAGACTATACAATCTGCCAAGGGGTCAACAGCAGAAGTGCTATATGCAAACTTCCCATAATTATTCTTAGAGTTTAAAATGATGTGCTCTAGAGTTGAGATTTGGTATAATTAATCATTTTTACTGTTCTGTCAAGGATGTTTTTAAGTGAAATTTGTTTTATTGCAAGTGTGTGTGGTGATGAAGAAGAGAATAATGGTGTCTAGTCTGGGTTGGTCCACTGTTTTGATTCATATTAATGAGCCAGCCATTTTACACCAGTTTTGACCCCATCAAAAGGGCAAATAACACCTTAGTATTACTATTATGGAAGTATTTTTGATCTTGTGGACCCCTGAAAACATCTCATAGTCTTACCAGGGATCTGCAGATCACACTCTGGGAACCACTATGCTAGATTAAGTGGCAAGTGTAGAAATTCTTTTAGGCACTTGAACCACCCAAGGGATTCTATTTACATAAAAATGTTGTTGGTGGTTGTTGTAGTTTGCTGTCCAACTCTTTGAAATAGATGTTTTGCCTAGGCTTTTAAGGGAAAACTTTAAAAATCTCAAGTCAAAACTAATCTTCTGTTGACATTTTTTTCATGGCCCAAAAGAAGCCCAACACGGAATACAGGTCAGGAAATACATCTTACAGCAGAGATGTGTGGTTCCTACTCAAGAAAAAAATATCCAATGCAAAGGGGGTCTTCACCTCTTTCATGCATGAACCCCACCCAGTAGCATCTAGTGAAATCTTTAGACCTCTTCTCAGCCTAATGCTTTTAAATGCATAAAATAAAACCCTCAGTATTACAAAGAAACCAAGCTATATTGAAATACAGTTATAGCCCCAGACCCTTTGGTGGGCTCTTGGTTCTCTAGGTTGGCAACCAGATGCATCCCCCCAACCTAGTGACAAAAACACCGAGGGGTGACACTTGTTTTTAATGCATTTGTTTCCAGGTCAGTTAACACCTCAAATCCTCAAATTCTGAGTGTCAGTAAGATAGATTTCTAGACCTAATGAGTCCAGGGCAAGAATGTGAAATAAGAAGAATGAGTTTCTCCTCCCCCGTCTATAAGACTAAGAGGCACATGTCTCCTGCTAAATATAGGCAGTTTTGGGAAGGAGAGTGACACTGAGCTGGAGGTAGGAAGATTGGGGCACCTCTGCCAGATGGTCTAGGACTATCGAGAATTCCTCACTGGAACTTTTCTAAAATTTTGGGTACTCGTTTTGGGGGTAAAAATTGCTTTATATCAATAACTCCCTTCTTTTTCTCTGCTTCCTAAATCAAACCATTATATTTTGAGAAACTATCTAGCCCTTAGTGCTAAACGTTAACAAGCAAAAATTTACAGTCATGTGGTTACCTAAAGAGTGAAATCAATAACAGCCCCATACTGAAATTTTCCATTCTCCTGGTGAAAGGTTTGTGAATTATAGAAAAACAACTTTTTTTTATCCTCCTGCATAGAAGAGAATGTTTGTGCTGATAATTGAAAACAGCCAATAATCCAAAAATCATCTATATTTAGTCTTGGAATTAATAAAAAGTACTCCAGCATCATGATCTCCAATTGTGTTTTTCTTGGGCTAATATTGACATGAAGTCTTATTCTTTGACTTAAGGGTGGAGAGGTAGTTGGTGGTTTGAAAATATCCCAAGGTAGGAAGCCAACCTGTGATTTTAAATTTGCCACAAATAATCCGCCAGGTGGATAGTCACCACTTTGTTAGTCAAGGGTTTCATTGTGGGCTTAATAGTCCTAGTAAGTTTTCTCATGCAGGAAACCATGCTCCCTCTAAACCACAGCTCTCCTTCCTGTCCCCACCAGCAGGCTGTTTGAGTTTGGACCCTGCTCTCCTTGTGATTTTCACTGCATAGTTTTTCTGCAGGGGTGAGTTGAATCATCAAGCCCTTGCATTTCCATGACTGCTGTAGCCAACATTGCTGAATCTTTCGGAGCCCTTCATGCATTTGAAATTCACACTGCCTACGCCCCCTATAGTTCTCAGGGTAGTTTATAAAGCATTTTCAAATACATTTTTTTTTAATCACCACAGCCATCCTGTGAAAGAGGTATTATTATCCTCATGTTATAGGTGGAGAAACAGATGCTGAAAAAGGTGAAGCATCTTATCCATCGTAAGCCAGTCAGTTAATTAGAGACCAAGACTCAAAGCCAGAACACCTGATGGCGAAGCCAGTGTTTTCTTCCTTGTCCCACAGCCAGCTCTTCCCTGCTCTCATCTCAGTAGAAACCTCACTTGTCCTTTATCTACTAATGTTCTTATCAGAAACACATTACAACAAATTATAAGATCTTGTATTTTTTTCAGGGGGTGCCCAACATTGAAATGGCTACAGCTGAAGACAGTGGAACATAAACTGGAAAACTGTTTTTGACCTGCAGACATGTTATGCTTCACTCACAATTTTTGTTTTGTTTTGATACTAACCTTTAAGAATTCAGAGATTTCACCCAACAGTCCAAATTGCTAGCTTCTCTTGAAAATGGGGGCAACCCCAGCACAAATCCCAGGTGGCAGTGATTGGACCCAGCTGAACAGCACCAGGCCCCTTGAGACAGGAAACGTGCTTTTTCAATTTGCTCCAGGCTTCCCCACTCACACAGTGTACCCAGGCACAGGGCCCCATTCATGCACTCATGTTATCGGACAGGCTCCTGTAGGCATTGGTGTTTGCTACCCCTGCTCTAGAATGTGAATTCCTGGGGAGCCAGGCAAGGACTATGCATAACACAGTATCCGACATACATTGGGAGCCTAGGAAGGGCAGTGCTGAATGACTGCTATGGATCTTGTTACATTTATTGAGTGTTATACCTTGAGCATTGAAAGTGTTTATCCTGATCATTACAAAAATTAGTTCTAACCCCCCTAACTTATTATGATTGATTGTGGCTTGATAGATTGGTCATGGACGAAGAGAAAGAGACAGAGACACAAACAGAGACACAGACACAGAGAAATGACCCCCTCTCAAATATATTTAATCAAGTTTTCACCAGGAAGACTCTGCTTTTCCTCCGATGGATTTTTTTCATGTGTGTATCTAAATGATAAACGTATTTATACACTTAGTCTATGGAATTGACCTCTTCACCATTGGTGCAACTTCCATATATTTTAAATTGAGTTTATAAAATATTTGCCTTTCTTTTCCTTTGGTTCTCAATTTGATACACCTAGAGGAAAATAGATCTAGAAAATGTTTTAGTAGTTCTTCATTTCAATAAGTGCTATACTTACATATGTAGAAATTGTTAGAGTGGTATGAATTTTTTCATTATTTGGTCTGATCCATGGGCAGAAAATAGATTTTGAAAGGAAAAAGAATATCAATAAGAGAAAGAAAAATGTAATAAAAGAAAAGCTATTATAGCACAACCCTTAAAGGATATGAATTTGGATTTATGTTGGTTGTACCTTTAAACACAGCTGTATGTAATAAAAATATGATCCTGTAAAGAAGCTGTGAGAGATATCCCAATAACCAGCATAATAAAGAGGCTTGATTTTGCAGCTTTCCACCCCCACCCTTACATTCTATGTACTTGTATTTCATTCTAAAGCAGAAAGAATCCAAGAAACAGAGACAATGACAGGGTCAGAAATGATGCCTCTAGACAAACTTCAGATGGAAATTTATAAAGGGGGAAGCCTGAGGCTTCCTGAAGGCCTCCTTCCCCCTGGAAAACAGTCCAAGAAGCCTTAAAGTATGGAGAAAAAGATAGACAATGAATGAATGACCTACATTAAAAAAGGCCCAGAGAAAAAGAAGGCAGAAAAAAATAAGGCATGTGGCTGGGGGCACAATTTTACTCATAGTATTTTTTCTGGAATTTTTTGTTGTTGTTTGCTTTTTACTATACGTTATGGAAAATTTCAAATATTCATAGGAGAATGGTCTAGTGAACCCCCATCACCCAGGCAATTCTTAGTCACTCATGATAACAGGGTATTAAGAAATTGAAATTCCTAGTTAATCTAAAATAATCACTCTGTTTAGTTTCATCTTCTCTTTGTTAAATCTGTTGTGGATCCTTTATGACCTTTTGAGTTGGGACTATGGGGCCACAAAGAAGAGAGGCTGTGGCCTAAAAAAAATCCACAAACATGCTGTTTATACCCTGAATAACCAGAAGTTTAAAGTGTGATTTTTGTGGTTTTGGCCTCTTATGCCAAAACAATTAGGCTATTGGATGTAAAAGAAAGGAAAAGGAACTCTAGACCTCTTGAGCTGAGAAGGCCAAATCATCAGCATACTATGAGGCTAAGCAGTTTCTGTGGCTTTTAGAAACTTGTGTGGCCCAAAGGGGTCATAAATAATTTTTATGGTATAATACCCTTAAAGGACATATTTGGTTTCCCAGGAATTCCTGCCATTCTTACACTCACAAAGGTTCATGTTGGTCGAGAAAAATCTGTTGGAGCCTGATTTTTCTGCTCAGTATTGCCTCCAGGAAATACTAGACAGTGTTGAGACTCGACCTACCACTGGGGCTGTTTTAAATGGTGAAATGAACAAATTTTAGGTAATGATTCATTTCTATCCACTTCATAATTCAGCTTTTACATAAAACCTGCACTGATCTTTCTGATGTCTGTTTTACCAAAACCCTTGGCTTCTGGTGTTATACAGAAAGCCATCAAAAGTTAAAATGCATTTCCATGGTTATATGAAGATCTAGAATGGTAAAACTGTAGGCCCCATAGGAGCCACTGACAATGCATTCAAATGAAATCCCATTGCCACCCCCAACAGAAAGCCAACAGAATGGTGACCTGTTCATTGTCTATGTGACTAGTAGGAAGGAGGGGGTTGGGCCTCTCCATAAACCTGACCTCCTGCTTATTTTAAGACTTTGATCAGCATCTCAATATTAGTCATGTTAGAAGGACAGGTAGTCCCATTGCCTGTATGCTTCCAAATATTTCAGCATATCACCCTCTGTGAAGGCTGCTGCCATCCATGCACTGGGCAGAAGAGCCCTTGGGCTCAGGGGGCTGCTATGTGCCTAGTTAACCAAACCAGCACTTTCAGAGCTCAGAGCAGAGCTGCTAGTGGCAGAGGTCAAGCCACATGGCTCTTTCTGGGCTTGGAGACTGAAATGACAAAAATCCCAAAGTCATTCCTCTAAATGGAGCCCACATTTGGAATGTACCTTTTTTAGCAGGGAGTAGGTTATGGGTCATTTAATGACATTTCGGTCATGTAGATGTCTACTAAAAAAAAAGTATCCATAATGATGTATCTTTATCTACAATATCATTTAAGTATTTTCTATATAAAATTTATCAGTGCTTGCATTCTGAGTTTCACTCTGCTGGTGAATTTTTTATGATGTTGTTTATTGCAAAACAGTATTGTCTTCTGAAAGCTTTTATCAAATTCCCATGATGATGCACTAGACATAGGCAATGCACAATTCAAATTAAAATTTCATCATCTTCAAAGGCTACTTTTATGAGCTGTAAGAGAGCACCTGCCTGGTCCTTCACGGGTACCGTAATATAGAAAGGAGACATGAAGCTTTTTTTGCAGAAGTTTAGTCTATATAGTACTCATAAAGAATATGAAGAGCGGGCCAGCCGAGTGGCGCGATGGGTAAGAGCTGGCTTGGGACACCAGCGGCCCCGGTTCGGATCCCACGGATGAGGGCCAGTGACACTGCCCTCTAAAAAAAAAAAAAATATGCAGAGCAAAGATTATGCCATTTTTGTATTCATGGCATACTTCAAATATTAGCGATTAATGGCTTCAAAGAAACACCATTCTAATAAAGTCACTACTACAATATATTAATGTCTTGAAAGGTCTGTAAGAAGAATCATCAGGAAACGCACTGTTTGATGTCCAGCTTGAAATATGCATTGGCCCTGTGTTCTCTGACACACTCATGAAGCAAAAATGATCACATTTCAATAAACATGTGATCTTCCTTTGCTGCAGACTTGACATTTTACCAACCCTTTCTCAAGACTCTCACTTAGCAAGATGCATTTCTCATACTCATCATCCACACCTCTGCACTCAGTATTTCTTCTGATAGACCTCCCTGTGAGAAGAAAGTGTGACTAGCCCATACAGGGTCCCCAAACAAGATGGTGTAGTGATTTCACACTCCTTGGCCACAGACACATAGCAATGATGGGTAGAATATTTAAAAAGTAAAGCCAAAGGATTTACCAGGTTAAAAAATAAGATCAGGGCCGGCCAAGTGGCGCGGTGGTTAAGCGCTGGCTTGGGAAGCCAGCGGCCCCGGTTCGGTCCCACATATGAGGGCCAGAGACACTGCCCTCAAAAAATACATAAATAAATAAAAATAAAAAAAATAAGATCATTCCCATGCCTGGAACCAGGCCATAGAGATGAGCAGTGGTAAAGCCACATGCCAGCTGGGCTCTGGCTCAAAATCGGGCAGTGGCAGCCAGGATTTGGGCTCCTGCAAGGTAGAAGGGACCAAAAGCGCTCTCTATCAATAGAGAGGCCGAAACCAGGCTCAGTGCTTTAAGGGCCCTGCATGGGGAGCCACAATTCCCCTCCCCCTCAAGCAAGAGAAGCTAAACAAAATAACTACTGACCTGTCACTGGAAACTATGGCTTTATAAGAGTCTGTGGACCCAAGACAGGTAGGAAAATAAAGCTACAGCCTCACAGGTAGGAAATGAATTAAATCTTGCTATTTGGTAATCAGGTCTGTAATATTCCCATTGTTCTCATAGGATGAGAACTACACATCAGACCTGGTTTTGGACGAAGTGCCCCAAGTCCAGATGATAGTAACCACTAGGGAGGGACAGAGACAAGGAGAGAGGGAGGGAGAGATACAGGGCACGGAGGCAGAGAGGAGAAAGAAAGAGAGCAAGAGAGAATGAGAATGACTCGCCCGCTCAAAATGAACCCACTGGCCAAACGTTCTAAGCACGTGAAGAAAAAAAATCTAATATCAAGAAAGACAAAAAAATCTACTATTGGAACATGAATTCATTCCAGGTGGCTTAAAGGAACAATCTGACAAAAGTTTTAAAATAAGTATGGCTCAGATGTTGAAAAGATAAAAGAATAGCCTCCATTAAAAAAATAGCAGCTGGGGCCGGCCGAGTGGTGCAGTGGTTAAGCCCTGGCTTAGGAAGCTAGCGGCCCCGATTCAGTCCCACATATGAGGGCCAGTGACACTGCCCTCAAAAAAACAAACAAACAAACAAACAAAAGCAGGAAATTACAAAACAAACAAACAACAACAAAACCATGAAACAAGAACATGAGGATATTGAAAAGAATTAATTATAAAACTTAAAAATGACAAATATGGTCATTGAAATAAAAAATTAAGAAATGGACTCAACTCTAAACTGAATAGAGTTAAAGACAAAATTTATGAATTGTAAGTAGTTATGGAACTGACCAAAAATTCAAGTCAGATAGATAAAGATAGATAGATGATAAATAGACTAGATAGATAGATAGATAGATAGATAGATAGATAGATAGATAGAGTGAGTGAATAAGCAAACAGTTAAGGAATATGGAAAAGGGATTTTAAAGTTCCAATAGTCATTCAGTAGGAATTCCAGAAAAAGAGAATGGTGACTGGTAGAGAAGAAATATATAAGCTATTAAAGGGTAAACTACTCTAAAATTAGAGATGTGATTCTTTAGACTACAAGTGTACCATGAGTAATAAACAAAGTTAAATTTACACCCAAATACTTTAGAGTGAATCTGCAGCATATCAAGGAAAAGGAAGAAAAGCAGATGACCAATGAAAGAGCCATAATTAGGCTGATAACAGATTTCTCATCAGCAACAATAGAAACCAGATGACACTAGAATAATACTTACAAAGTGCTGAGAGGAAATAATTGTCAACCTAGGATTTTATATCCAACTAAACAATCACTCTATAGACCTTTTCCAGACATAGAATAATAAAGTTAATAACTTACTGACTTCATTAAGAACACTATTAAAAGATGGATTATAATAATTAAGGAAGGTGTAAAACACAAGAAGCAACAGCCATTGATTAAAATACATTGGTAAAATGAGTTAAATATTGAGTCCTAAAAGTGTTTTTGTGTTAAAATTAGACATTGGTAAGTTGGGGTAAGTGCTGTTTAATGGCTAAAAGTGCTAAGATCCTTACAGATTTGGGAAGAAATATAGAAAAACCAAATTGCTTTAGGCTTTATTAAAAATGTAGTCAATTTTGAATGTTAAAAAGTCTAAAGTAACTTTTCCATCAGCTCTTCTTTTTGACCATCCATTTATTAATGATTTTTTAAAATTCTGTATGCCTCTTTAGGATCTCCCAAGTAATGAAAGTATTTAAGCTGCATTGGTATTTTTTAAGCTGTCAGAACCATATATTTGGGGAAACAATTCTTAGAATGTTCAAAAATGTAAGGGTAATCAAGAAAATAATAGAAATGTAATTTTTAGATTCTAAAGCAGTAGATGAAAGGCACAGGGTATTATTAAAAACTTTATTAAACCAACGGGGATGTGAAAACAGAAAAAAAAAGCAGAGAAAAAGAATTGCAAACAGAAAATACAAAGTAAGACATAGAAATAAATCCAAATATATCAATAATCACAGTTGCAATAAATGATTAAATTTATCTATTTTAAATGGAAGTCTTACCTACTAAAAATAGAGAGGCTGGAAATAATGGGATGGAGAAAGTATTTTTAAACACTAAAAGTTTATAACATAAGACAAATTTTAATATAAGGCAAAGGCATTAATAAAAAGGGATTACAAATACAAATACAAATACAAAATACAAATACAGGGAACCAGCTACCAAGAAGATATTCTATATAAATATTAGTAAGATTACATATTATAAACTACCAATAATGAAAGACACAATTATTTGTCAGCTACTTGGGACCAGAGTGCTTAACATACCTTATGTACAGTAGATGCCTTAATTCATAATATGCCTGAAGAATCTTGACATTAGTTTGTTGAAGATTTTAGCTTTAATTGTTTAAACACAATGAGCAACTGATTTTGAGCTACCCCAAATTAAGAATCTCTGAAATAAATTTACATTAAACCATATTGTGACATCATATATGTAAACTATATTAGAAAATTCTCGGTGGAAATTTAAAGTTAGAATCCCAAGTAAAGTTTTACCTTGGTTTCATTGCTAAAAAAATGATAGCCCTACTCAACCTCTTTTACCTCAGTATTCCTTCAACTAATCACTGAATTCAGTCCTCAATAATATACGATTCTGAAAAATTTATGCCCAAAACTTTTTGTCAAGATAGACTCTCATAAAATATCCCACTTGTATAAAACATAAGGTAGCCAATGGTTTCTTAAGTAACTCCCACTGGGGGCTAACCTCTGCTTAAAGACATTCTTTGTACTAATGTTCCAGACATCACATGTCGAAGGAAGGAAAATGGTGATTAGCCAAAAAAAACTATAATTATGAGAACTAGTGACTGATAACATATTCTACTTTTACTTTTGAAAATGTTTGTATGCATACAATACTGGGTTGGGCCCAACGTTTTTGCACTAGAATCTGTAGACATTTATCTGCTTAATAAAATAACCACAAAATCTGGCAAAATTCTGCATACTTGGCAGCCCTTCCTGCCCTGGAGCCTGGAACAGCATTGGACCCAGCAGGTCTGGCTTTCAGAAAGTTCAGAGAGTTGAATTTGGGAAGCCTGCCCAGCACCCCACCTGGGAGTAGTGTGCCTTCCTGAAAGCCAGGTTGATGTCCCAGTTTTTTATAAGCCCAAAGAGCCTCTATTCATTCACAATGGAAAATGAAAACTAAAATAACTAAGGAATTGACACTGTAGACCAAAATTACAATAAATTAAATTTCTTTTTAAACAAAAGATGCCGTGTAGTTTAAAAGATATTTTTGACAGAATATAGATGCTACAGAGCACTTCATACTGTTGTACACGTGAGAAACCTACTCTTCCCCTTGTTAACATAGGATTGGTAGCCCCCTTTTTCCTTTAAGGGTAAAGTAGGGGAAGAGTGGAACTCTCAACCACCTGGACCCTAGGAAGGAGAGGAAGGGGAAAAATGTTTTCTCATAGTTTTGTTTTTTTCCACAAGGTGCTCTTTAATTGTAGCACCAAGCAGCCATGACCTAGTTAATGAGATCAGACTCCCTGGGTGCTACGATCAGAACCACCTGCTTGTATAGGGCAAGGGGTAACCAAGGTGATGGGATGCAGGACCCTCATGTTCACATTGGAGCATAATCAGTCCAGCAGGCAGAACATAAGTGGCAGTGGGCAAGTTGAAGTGTAGTGACATGATGGTGTGCCAATGGGGCCCCAAGAGGTGGCCCAGAATCCAGGAGTAGACAATATGAAAAGCTTACACTCGTACCAGAGCCTGGCGACACACCTGATACTCAGAAGCAAGATCCTATGCCTCAGGAAAAGCAAGTCAGAGCGCCTGCTTCTAGAATCTAGAGAAACTGGGGGTCCTAAAGGAATCTACTAAGACAGAGGCTCAGACACAGGCCGTGGACCTGGCAGTGACCTTGGCTTCAGTTACCAGAAGTAGATAACTGAGTGGGCCTGTGCCTTGGCAACAAGGAACAAGTACCGTTGGTCAGATGGGGCCCCAGAGCAGGATCATGTAGCTGTTCCAATATCTTGAGCCTCTGTGTGCTAACCTGAAACAATGATTTTCAGATTTAGAACTTTTTTATCAAATGAAATCTTATACAAAACCCAACAAACCTCGGCAAAGCACAGACCTTCTGGTTTCGGAAGCGCTGGGTGTCCTGCAGCTCTGCCCATCTGGCGCACCCTCCACCACCATGAACCTGTGTGTACCTCAACTTTTACTTTTACTGGAACTCCTTAAATCCCTCCTTTCTGGGCCCAGAATTAGCCCCAGGATTGGAGAGGGTTGATGATGAAAGATTGTGGAATGCATGAAAAATATACTGGAGACTTTACTTATATCTTATTAAATGAACAAAGTTCAGGGACCACTGTCCACTTGATGAGAGGTGGGGGGATTTTTTTCTAAATCGGGACTATGGATGCTGAGGGTGCCACAAACCACACCATGTAGATTGTAGGTACTTTGTCTACTCAAAAGGCACACCAGAAGTCACCTTGAACTTGCTGTCAGATCCTCAATTCTCCTCCAGCTTCTGGAGCCATCTTTTCTCTACATGTGGACTGGAGTGTGCACTCATCCAGCCAGAAATGGCTCCCAAACTTGGGCCTCCTATGAGATCCAGGGGAGGAGGCCAAAAGAAATTCCAGGCAAAGGAACAAGTGAGCAAATGCATGGAATTACCTAATGACACAGTGTTGATGGCTCAGAAAAAGTGACCATCTTCTCAAAATTGCCAGAGGTTCTTCTTTACAATGCAGATTCCTAGCCTTGTCCAGACAAATCTATGATAGCAAACACTCTGGAAGTAGAGGCAGGGAGTTAGCATTTTTTAATAAGTGCCCTAACTGATCATTATTCCCATTGCAGTGTCAATAAGAGCCCTTCAAAGTTTTTGAACAGGAGTGTGATATGGATGGATTTGCATTTCAGCTAACTTACTGGGGCAACTACCTAGAAAATACAGTGTGGTAGAAGAGATGGAAGGAAGAGACAGATACTAACTAGCTGGAGAGAAGCTGAGCAGTGGCTGTGGGATGGACAGAGTAGGAGAAGGCTGACTTGGAAACCACTGGGGTCAAGTTACAGGGCCAGGCAATTGAGTGTGGAGAGTGAGGGTGAGAGAGGAATCAGGAATGACCCCCACGTGCCTGGCTGTAGTGACTGGACTTCCTTTGACCCGGTGCACCCTTTGGCTTTTCAAAGGTGAGTGTTGTTCATCACAATCCATCCTATGAAAATGTTGCAGGAGCAAATCAATAGAAGAGGATTTTGCTGTAAAATCAAAGTGGAAGAAGACAGACCCACGAAGAACACCTAAAGGATGTCAGTCCACTTTTAAAAATAGTACTTTGGACTAAATTTCAACAAAATTGGTCTAATTTTTTTTTTTTTTTTAGTTTTGATAATTAAAAGGATTCTCTTAGTTATAGGGACTAATTCATTTCCCTGACAGTGTGAGAATTTGCATAGAGCGGGGTCTTTTGTTCAGACTTAATGTTATAAGAAGGTTAGGCTTACACAGGGAGAGCGCTGCAACACGCCTGGGGTACATGCCACCAGCCAGGGACCAGATGAGCAAATCAGAGATCAAGGATGGGTTCGGCTGGGCTAAAGTCATTATCCATGAGGATGGCCTTAGAACAATGCTTAAAATAAATATTAAAGGTTTCTTTAAAGCAACCTTATCCTAGAAGCACTGCATCGAGAGAAAAAAGGGAAGCTATACAATCATGTAAAACTATATAAGTACTGAGAGAACTTCAGTATGAAAAGGTGATTGTAAAACAAGACAGAATAGCGAACTCTGATGCCAAAGATAAAAAACAACTAAACACCGGAGGAAAGTGAATAGGCAGACCGGACAGTTAGAGCAGGACACTGTAGGAGCAGCTGTGTTGTCCCATTCAGTTTCCCAGGACACTGAAAGGTCACTCATCAGAGGTGTCAGTTCCAGTAAGACTGGACTGCGCGAGTGGCCAGGAGCAGTTTCCTGAGGCCCTTTGTCCTTGAGCAGCTGGAAAGCAGTGACTCTGTTCATGAGGCTGAGTGAGAGGCAGACAAATGCGTGGGTCTTCACAGCTTCCACTTGATCTTACACCTGAGTCATCTTTTATTTATGTCCTCCGACAGCATTTCCATAAAATGGTTGTGGCCAACACCATTCATCAGCCTAATGGGTTCAAATGGAACTCTCTGAGATCCCCGGAGACATGCCTCAATCTAAGAAAAGAAGAATTGTTAACGGCACTTCTTAAATTGGGAATTTATGTCTTCCCATACGTTGACCTTGCGAGGTTATTTGTGAGTTCCAATAGGGAACTGGCCTTCTTGGGCCTCTCCACTCCTCAGCCCTCCCCACTCCCCACCCCAACCAGCAGACGCCCTCTGCCAGCCCTGTGAGCTCCGGGCCAGAATATCTGCGGACAGGATCACAGCTATGTCTTGGCTTCTGCCATTTGCACGTTCATTCATTGAATATTTATTACATGCCTGTTAGGGGGTTTGGTGGGCTTTGTTGCCCCATCCCTCCTGTTAATCGGATCTCTGGGGGACTGACTATGATAGGACAGATCTCTGGACACCCCTATCATTTTACTCCCTCCTTTGGTGTGAAATCTTGACCTCAGGGGACAGTCACACTGCCTCTGACCACATCTGCCCTGGCCGGAGTTCCCTGTGCTCTGCTCCTCAGACTGCAGCCCTCTGACCTCAGGATCCTGGGAAGGCCAACTGCCAGAGAACCTCCCAGAGTGTGAGGCAGGAAGGGACGCCCAAGCATCTTGATGGCAAAGTCCCATCACCCTCCCACACAAGCTTGGGTTTGTTTTACAACATGTAAATCTTATAGTTTTCTGATGCTGACAGTAAAATACATACATTATAATAGAAGCTCCCGTTTCAAAATGAACAAAGTCAAAGTTCGATGTATTCCCATCGACTTTTACATCAACTGCCATCAATAACCACTTTAAACAGTTTGGTGTTTATCCTTCCAGATATGTTTGTGTTTCTATAAACATATATGTTTATTTTTACATTGTCTGACATGTTTATATTGTCCTATAATTGCCTTTTTTCCATTTGAAAATTCATCACAGACACGTTTCACGATAGTACTTATAGATCCTCCTTAACCCTTCCCAGGTGCCCACATCTCACAGCTTCTCTGTGAATCAGTCTGCCATTGATGAACATTTAAGGCCTGCCATGTTTTGTTGTAATAACTCTTTTAGCAATGAATTTCTTTATCCATGCATATCTCTGTGTCAGATTCTTCTTAGAAAGGTATTTTGGGTCTAACATCTTGCATTTTTAATGGCTTGCTATACACAATGAGGCTATATGAATTCAGTAGAAACTATACTTTGAATTTTGATCTTTTCCCGGGCTAGTGATATGCAGTCCGATCCCCTTTCAGTGATGCTGGGCAGAGGCAGTGAGATGATTTTACCCAACTGTAGAGAATGTCAGTGTTCTGAGCACATTTAAGGTTGGGTAGTCAAAGCTTTGCTGTCCGGTAGAGTAGGTATATTACATACATTTTCTTTTCTTTTTTTAATTTTTTGTATTATATGCATTTTCAATCTAATGATATTTTCAACTTACAATGGGTTTACTGAGACACAAGTGGAAGACCATCTATGTATTCCAATCTGAGAACTATGCGCCTCTGATTCCCACAGTAGATTTAAGGGCTTAGAGTGTTTTTCTTGCTGAATCTATTTGTTCCATTTGAATTTGTTATCATAATTGTGTAATTTATTTAGTTGCTTTATAAACCAAAGAAGCAATGAGGAGAGATAGGTTCTAATTTTTTTTAAAGTTTAAGTTGCATTTTTCTTATTCCTAACTTGAACAAAAATTGTTAATGACCAGCTACCCCAATCATATCAGATACAGTGACTGCAACTGATTCATAAACTCCTTCAACCATGTGACCACATTTGCGAGTTACATCCACCCTTGATCTGCCTTGCCAGTATTGTCTCTGGAAAACCATCCCATGGCTGTTAGGTTTGTTTGTAAATTGGGCTATCTTTTCTCCTTAGAAATACCTAAGAACCAGTTGTGTCTTATGTAAGGTATCAGTGTGATCTGCCTTGATAGAAGCTGATGTTTAGTCCTTCTGTGCATCCCTAGCAAGCCATGGTATGCTCTTGTAATGCTCACAGAGACGCCATGTTCGACCTCATAGAAGAGAAATAGAAAATCTGGACATCACAACTGTTGCCCTTGAAAGTGAGAAGTCTACATACAAACATCCTATCACTTTCTAACCTAATATAACATTAGAAATGATTTTACAGCCCCTCTAAAATATATAAGCCCTTTATGTGACTACTGTAGGCGCTTAATAATTATTTTTTGGGTGCATGGATACACAGAGAAACACATTTCTATAGGGTTGGTGTATGGGGATTTCTGATTAAGTTGGAATGAATTAAGAATTAACTCATACTGAAGTCATTCAACAAATACTTGTTAAGTGCCAACTGTATACTTACCAGTTGGCTGCTGTTAACTGCTAGAGCCACGACGTATCTCAGCGAGTAAAACTGCTCTTAAGACACTTATAAATCTTTCTAGCTAAAGAGTTCAGGCCCCTGGGAAACACAGAAATTCAGTTTACTCAACAGAATAAGCACTCTCTGAAATGCTATGATCATCTGTGCACCTGGCCAGTGGAATAGGATGGTGTGAGGTGAAGAGAAAGTATCGTCATGAAATCTATGAGTTCTCAACATCTCCTCAGGCTTGCTCATGTAATTCAAGTATCAATTTTACTTACATTGTGTGGCATTTGGCAAGGCACTACAGAGACTACAGACCATCTCACTGCTGTGTTTTCTCTTCTAGGATATCAATGAGTGTATCCTTGAAAACTATCCTGAGTGTTCCAACCCCAGGTTATTTTACATCATTCCGTATTTTTGTGGACAGCATCCCAGATGCAGGTAAAGACTAATGGCTTGTGGCGTGCTCCTGGGGAGACCAATGGCAGAGCACACGCGCGCGCACACACACACATACACACACACACACACACACACTGCGCTGTGCAGGAATCGTTTCTATCCCTATCTCTCAATCTTCTAGACTCCCATTAATATATACTGTTAACCTCTGAAGATTGAAGTTTGAGACTCTGAATTCTTATACATAAGGCAATTAACAAATCAAAGTGTGACAGAGGTCTTGGGACCAGCCCATAAAGCTGTTGCAACTAGAATGCCAACCAAACTCTTTTATACATAACACACTGCTGTCACTACACAGCCATGACATAGTAACAGCTGGGGGTGAGCACCAGCCTGCTCCTCCATGGTGACTGTACCTCGTCAACCACTGTCCTTGCCTGGGTAGCATATCTAATCAGGTCTGAAACACTGGATGCTCACACCCCAAATTCAATCATGTCTCTCTCCTGAGACATACTTAGTAAAAAGAGAGGAAAGTACTTTCTAGTGATCACCCCTCAGCCTTACTAGGAGGCAAGAGCTTCTTTAGAGAGTGAGTTACGCAGATCGGAAGGACCCTCAGGGTGTGGTCGGCCCACCTCCTGCAACAGCGTCCCTGGGGTACTTGTTAGGAACCCCTACCTAATCCCTGTGGCGGGGGGGAGGCACAGACTTTTGTAACCACCTCCAGGTGATTCTGGTCTGGCCATAGTTGAAATTCACTGCACTAGACAAATGCGTAGCCTGGAGAAGAAATGGCCCCAACAGTGACTGCTATCTTTTCTTGGTGGAAAATAAACCCTGTTACCAGGAGTGACATTTTTCCCAAGAGGAAGCAGTGATCTCTAGTCATTGCTAACAACAGTTGTCTCTAGGAGGATCTGGGGACTTGAGGTTGAGACTCGAGGAGCATTTACTCTGCACTCTTTTGTCCTATGATTTTTATTGTTTTTAAGCTTTTTAACCATTGCATGTGTTATTTTAAGATAATAATAACAATAAATTATCAGAAAAGAAAAAGGAGAAGGTCGCTGTGTCCCTGCAGAGACCAAAGGGAGCTCACTGTTTCCACATCGCAGCTCCTTCACTGTCCTTTTTGCTGACACGGTGATGACCGCTTAATTACCATGTGTATTGTTGTCATTGCTGGTGTGTTGAGTTTACTGTAACACAAGAGTTGGTTTAGGGTCAGAATTCTGGGCCTGGAAGTGTCCGTTTTCTGCTTCATCCTAAACTTCCTGAGTTCAGGAGGCCTCCCCGCCATCCTCACCCTTGTAATAAATGCCACCTGGTTCGAGGTCAGTGCTTCAGATTTGGGGCCAGATGACTCACTTTCTGTCTCAATGAAGACATTTTTTTCCAAGAAACATGATTCTGATTCCCTCAAGTATTTTTTTAATTATCTATTTCCTAATCTTGGGGAGAGTGCTCATGATGTCTTATCTTGCTTGGCTCACACAAGATGATTTTCAAACCTCTTTCAAAAATGTTACTGGGTTCCACCTTGACAACAATTATTTGAGCTAGATAAGGGTTACTATTTCAACTCTTCAACAGAGAATCCTGGCTTGCCCAAATGTCCCCAGAAGGTAAATGCCAGCCAGACCCCGGGCCCAGCTCCTGTGATTCCCATCTCTTCTCATTCACATAAGTGTTGTCCACTCAGAGACCTGCCCTACAAATGAGATTAGGCTGTTTTCCTTCTGTAATTCAAAATAAATAAGTAAATAAAATAAACATTTGTCTTGAACTCTTTTAAAAACGAAGCAGTCATGGGCCGGCCGAGTGGCGTGGTGGTTAAGTGCTGGCTTGGGAAGCCAGCGGCCCTGGTTCGGGTCCCACATATGAGGGTCAGTGATACTGCCCTAAAAAAAAAAAAAAAAAAAAAAAAAAAAAAAAAAAAAAACACGAAGCAGTCATGATCCAACACCTATTTTGAGTCCCATAGAAACACTATGTCAGTAAATTTCATATTTCAAAACTTCTAATTTTATTAAATTGGTTCTGTGTGGTCCTCCTATTAAAAAGCCCTTCTAATCACCCCTTGATCAATGCCTATTGGGACTCGGACCTCACTGTTTGTGCCTGTATTCTTCGTCTAGCTCATATGTAGGCTGGGCTAAGTTCAAGGTCCTGAGCTAGGCATTACAAGCAGGTGAAAGTGATGGAGGTGAGAAGGTGTGGAGGGGGTACCAGCCCTGGAGGTGGCTACACCAGGGCTGGTCTTTGAAGGCAATGGGATTTGGACTTAGGCTGATGGAGGTGGATGGGCAGATGAGAGAAGCTTTCAGCATGTTGTGGCTGCATTTTGAAAATGAACCTTGGATTTAAAAATGACTTTTATATCCATAAAGGGAACCTGGTGAGTGGGCCCTTGAAAGAGCAAAACTGAACGTGAATGAAAACTTCCTGCTTGTGGGGATTCTTGAAGAATTGGAAGATGTGCTGCTTTTACTGGAAAGATTTTTACCTCATTACTTCAAGGATGTGCTCAGTATCTACAAAGACCCAGGTAACTTTGTAAGCAAGCTCTTCTCTGTTTTGAGTGTTTCCTTGAAAAAGACTCAGGAAATAAGGGAACAAAATCATCTCTTCTGTTCATGAAGGCAAGCCCCCTGGCTTGCAGAGAGCAAGGTTAGAGCCATAAGCTACGAATGACAGAACCTTGAACTTCAGGTCCAAACATAAACTCACCATGTTTTAAAGGCTTGATGGTTCCATTTCTGCCTTTAGAAAGTAAAATTGGCACCATGTCCGTCCTCCTTGTCCTGAGCGGGCTGTCAGGGTGAACTAAGGAATTGGCTTGTGCATGTCTGGAGTCTGTTGATGGAAACGTGTGTGAGTGTCAAGGAGCCATCGTGTAATGAAGTATCTCTTGGCCCTGCTTCCGTTTGACAAAAGCACTCTGGCAAACAAAATCCTGGCAAGTAGAATAGACAGAGAAGCAAAGTGAAAATGCAATTATGATTTTAGTCTGATAAATGGAATGGTTTTCAAATAGAAGCAAGAAAGAGAACGCAGCAGGCAATGACAAGGATTGCCCACAGTATCACTGCAGATATGATTACTTTCAGAAATCATCATTTATTTTTCTCATTATTATTTTATCTGAAAGAAAGACAAACAGCACTGTTTATTTCTTTCCTATCCTCCTTAATCTACTGCTGCTACAACAAGCCTTGCATATTTATTCACTAATCTATTTATTGTTTTGTTTTGTTGACTTGAAATGGGAGGCAGCATTCTGCCTCAGGGAAATAAGGAGCAACTGAAAGGCTCCCCAAATGCAGCCTGCTGCCTCACTTTCTACAGCCAGGCAGGGACCTCACACCACACCTGCATCACTGGCAGGTACCAATGCCCAGGTAAACAGGTCTTTGCCTAGAGGAGCCCTGGATCCTTTTCCATAAGGTTGCCCTACCACCCCAGTGATTTGCTGGAGGAAGAGGGCTGGCTGGTGGATGCTGCCTTAGTCTCCCAACCCACTCACTCGGAGATAAGTCCCTACGTGCCTACCCACAGGTACAGGAGTGAGAACCTCAAGATGTGCCTGCAGGTGTGTCTCCTCAGCAGCAAATGTGGTTTGAATAACCAGAGCATAATAAACCCTACATAATCGGTTTTTGGAGCTAGGTTTTCCTTTGCCCTTTCAACAGCAGGCAATTTGAAGAATTTAAAGTGCCCTGCTATGAGCAATTTTTAGTTCTGTAAGACAAGAGACGCTCTGATCTTTGCACAAGGAGGGGTCTTATCATATATTAGACTCCTTTGATGAAAAGCTTTTTATATTATTCATTGTTATTTTCCCTCTTTGGCTTTATCTTGTTGTAGTGTGTGTGTGTGTGTGTGTGTGTGTGTGTGTGTGTGTGTGTGTGAGAGAGAGAGACAGAGAGAAACAGAGAGAGAGAGAGACAGAGAGAGAGACAGACAGACAGACAGACAGAGAGGAAGAGAGAGAGTGAGATAAAATGCTGACTGAATCCTGGAGGCACACAGTTGTCAAAAAAGATGAACACGGTCTTGTCCCAGCATTTGGGAAGAATATGGGTGAGTCCACATCACACGCATCATCCATCCTGGGACCTGGAACCAACTCTGTTCTGGATTCCAGGATGCCACAGCCTGAGAACTTAGATGAGGACATTTTTATCTTTGTTCTTCTTAAGTACAAATGAACCACAAACAAAAACCTTACCCCAAAGAGCCCATTTACTGCTGTTGTCAGGTTATATCATCCTGACTTCCCAACTGTTTTCTTCATTTAAAAACATGACTATTCAGAAATTAGGGGCCTTGGTCCCATGACCTGTAGGCACATTAATTAAAATAGAACATATTTCAGAAAATTGAGTTACCATTAGTTCTTTTGCCTTCAGCCACAATCTTCCCACCTATAAATTAAAGACTTTTTTCCCTTTGAGTTTGGCATAGCAGCATATTAATACTCGGTGGCTTCCTGTCTCAGAGAGAATAAGGGACGTCTGATATGCCTGTGTGGTGGGATGAAAGGTTCCTATAAGCCCAGGGCCAATGTGTGGCCAGTTCACACAGCCCAGCTGTACTAATGGTTAAAATGGTAAGGAACATCTGTACTGCCTTCAGCATCCACTCTCTGTGCACCTGCCACCTGGCTGCCCCTCTTCCCCCCGCAACAATGAAGCAACCAAAGGGGTGATTCACAGCATAGAGGGGGTCTTCAGGACTCTGGCCCAGTGGGGCACGCAGCAACTGATCGGAATTCAGTTCCTGAGTGGAGCTGGTTGTTAAGTATTCTGAATATCACCCTAGTATCACTCTTCAGCTGCCACATGTCATGTATACAACAAAATGAACCAGTGAGTGATTCTTCAGTAGCTTCCACTGTGTTTGGGGATCTCTTGGACATCTTCTTGAACAATTCTTTTATGGTGACATTGAAGGCCAAACAGCTCCGCCACATGGAGAGTCCCAAGGAGTCTCCATGTCCTCAGAAGAAGGGGACAGGAAATGAGCTTCCACTCCTGGCCAGCTTTGCACTATATTTTCGCTGCTGCAAAAACAAAGCACCTTTCTTGTTTTCTTGTGGCCACAAAGCAGCAAGTTGGTGTCAAAGAGATCAAAGGAAGAGCCACGTGAGTCACTTGAGTAATTCACCCGAGAGCCTTCTGGTCGGCACATTTTAGTTCAAATCTACAGATGTTGCTCAAATCATTGCTCTTGCCCTTTATAAAAGAATTTTATAACTGAGTAGCCTTGAGAACAAAGAGAAGACAAACTAAAATCTAAGACACTAGGGAACCTAGTGACCCTTAAGTCATGTAGATTAACTGACTGTGGAGAGGGGAGTAAGATGCAAACGCTCCACTGGCCATTTTCCCTTGGCGCTTATCCAGTTATCTAAAAAAATGCAGGCGTGTGCTGATTTTTAGTAATCCCCAATATGAAAAATATCTGTACCGGCCTCATAACTGAGAAGAAGCAGAAACAGCAATGACTATTTGGGGGGCTGGTGAAAATAGTAATTAATGTCCGCCATTCAAATGGGTTCTCACTTACTCTAGATTAGAATGATATTCATTCATTCTTTCCAGTCAGCACTGCCTGATCCAATAACCCATCATTTAGAGAAGTTAGTAACTTCTCCCTAAATAACAAATGGACTGTCTGCCCCACACCGTCCTGTTCATTTCCTGTAGGAAGGTATACTGACAAGTAAAATTGCCTCCTACCAATTGGAGAAACTTAGTTTTTAGATTTTTTAAAAATTTATTTAGAGTTATTTTATATTAATGTTTGTATTCTGTGGAGACCCAGTCAGCATAGCTTAGAAAAAGTTTACGATAGTGAGTACTCAAGAGCAAATAAAGATGAAAGTTTTAGCATGATGGATAACCAAGAGAATGAGTTCAAGTATGTCTTACAGGCCAGGGGGCAGTTGCCGATGCTGAGCCAAGCACCTTGGGGTGAGCGCTTGGTAAACTCCACCCCACCTGGGTGTGAGTCTGACTTAGGGAGAACCAAGGCCCAAAGAGATTCACTGGGTAAGAGGGACCTCACTGGTTTAACCTATACAGTCTTATTTTTAATCGATTAATCTCGATTACATTTGCTCGTGATTTATCTCTTAAAAAGGAGAAACTGAAGCCAGCCCAAAGAATCTGAGAGACTGATCGATAGTCATTCACCCAAATGTAAAAGCAAGGGACAGCACTCACGTGTTTCTGAGTCATGAATGCCAATGTGTTCAGGAATACTTTTCTTCCTTAGATCTTAAAAACTGACAACGCAGTGAGCTATCGTTATTTTTCTTAGTCATAATTTCCTTCAGAGCTAAAATCACAGTGATGGTAAAGGCCAAAATAAATAAGTCAATTGAAGACAGAGAATATGTGAATATTTGTGATAGGAACCGTCTTTATGTAAACGTCCCTCACGTAAACCCTGAACTTGGCAAATAGCTGACCTGTTCTGGTCAATAGTGCCACCTAGCATCCAGCCATGGAACTACATGACCTAGTCATATTAACCCATTACCTTCCTCCTTTCTGGGGACTTGAAAGCTTGTGTCCAATCTGTATTTTAAATACTTTCCGTTATTAGCAGTATACATTAATATTCATTTCAATCTCTTTTCATCACAACGTGTAAACACTGGAGCCACAATAGGGATTTACTAGACTTTTGTGGGTTGCCTTGAGAATCTGGCCACCAACTATTACAAAGGAAAAATGCGTAATTCCAAACAAATGACTAATTTGAGGATTTGAGTTCATTCATAAGTTGGATCCTTTGTTTTTAAAAAGTTAGTTTTACCTAAATATTTTTATAGACAATGACGATGGAGTACAAATTTAAATATTAGCTTTTTACTCGGCATGAATGATATTTAGACCTCCCATTACGAGTATAATAGTGTACTCTCTGAATTCATCTGCTCTGCAGTATTCAAACGTGAAGGCATACGAATAGAAAATAATAACAAATATGCAGGAGAGAAATTTTAAGATAGTATTCTGTAGGAAAAATTCAAGTACTCATCTATCAATAAAAATGTCAGGCTGAGTTCAAACAAACACTAAATAATGAAAGCTTGGCCTATGTCTCATAAAGAACAATCATTCTTTAAGGAAAGAAGAGTGAGTTGGGAGCTAGAAGAGACTTCTAGTCCTTTTTCTGCCATGGTTCTGCCCCTATGACCCGGGGCAAGTGCAGCTTTGGATGAGTGATCTCTAACGTCTGTATTGTTATAATACTAAAGTGTCCTATAGAATGCTTTAAGGCTGCTCTTTCTACCTGTTGTTTTTAGCACCCACCCCAAAAAGCAGTCCTTTAACAGTCCTCATTGCCGTAGGGATTCTCAGGTTTAGATATGGAAGCTATCCCCACCTAGAGGACAGACAGAGTCCCGGATGGAGGGTTATTAGCTCAAAATCGGTTCTTCCCTATTACTGGCCGTGCTGCAGTGATCTCGACAGGGTTCCCAGCTCAAACTCTCTGGTTGTTATGTCCATCCCTTGCTCTCCATACCTTATGCATTTCTGTTGAGTAGACGGGGTATCATAATTAGTACAGCACAGGCTCTGGAGTGGATAGCCTAGATGTTAAAGCCACTACTCCACTCATCACCTGTGTAACCAGAAGCAAGGTATAACCCTGCTAAGCCTCAGTTTCTCCACCTGTATGAGATGCATAAACAATACTAATTCACAGGGTTGTTGGGAGACGTACCTGACCAAATCCATGTAAACCATCCTTAACCTAGAGCGCAGTATATGATAAGGATTCAATAAATAGCTATTGGCCTGCCAACCACATCATGGAAGAGAGACAGGGCCTGTGTCTGTGACAAAACAGGACCTCAGGGTCTCTTGTAATTACTTCTACATTAGGGTGGGGGAAGGGGAAGAGAGAGAGAGAGAGAGAGAGAGAGAGAGAGAGAGAAAGAGAGAATGATGAACCTTGACTTATTTCACTTACAGCTGACGTATGACTAATAAATCACATGCCTTTAGGAAATAGTATTTCTGACCTAAGAGAAAGGGGCAGTTATAATTCAGCCAATATCCTGTCTCTGAAACAATCATGGGGAATAAGTTTACTGGAACTATGACTACAGTGACACACTAAGGGGCTTGAAAAACACACATCATCCAAGTCACCTTTTTTTAATTATGTTTTGTGCCTGAACTCTTACCAAAAATATCAGGGAGTTAAAATTTCAAGTTTAAATGAATACCACTGTTGAGATGTGATTGGGGCCAATTACCATTAATTTGTGCTGAATGTTGAATTTTTCAGACCATTATGTACCATGCTATTTAGTAGACATAGAATGGGTGTACAAAGACTTAGTGGAGTTTTTATTTTAAGCAAGATGCTAAGATTCAGTTCTTGAAAAAACCTTTAGTTTGTTTTCCATGTAGAATTACGTACTTCAGAACGCTGTCAATGCATTAAACTTTGTCCAGCAGGTGGCGATGTGTCTCCATTTTCTCAAGGTAGTGCCTGTCGGTTCCTCACAGTTTGTATCTGCAGACAGGAGTTTGCATAAGGCTTGCAAACGGATAGGCCCAATTTGGGGCCTAAAAATGGGATCCTGAATATCAAAAGGATTCCGAGTACAATTGATTGCAGTAGTTCAAATTGTATTATATGGGAGCTAATGGGGGGTGGGGGGGTGGGAGGATGAAGTTTTATAATGAAATAAGTTTATGTGGGTTAAAAAATATACAGTAGTTCTCCCTTACCCACAGTGGACACCTTCCAAGACCCCCAGTGGATGTGTGAAACTATGGCTAGTACTGAACCCTATGTATACTATGTTTTTCCTATACATACATACCTATGATAAAGTTTAATTTATAAACAGGGACAGTAAGAGATTAACAACAACCAATAATAAAACAGAACTATTATAATATATTTAATAAAAGTTATGTGAATGTAGTCTTTCTCTCTCTCTCTAAGTATCTTACTGTACTCACTGTTTTTCTTAAGGAAGCATTTTACAGCATCCCTTTGGCATATCTGAATTGCCAGCATCACTGCTCTTGAATCTGGGGGCCATTATTAAGTAAAATAAGGGTTATTTGAACACAGGCACTGTGATACCACGACAGATGATCTGATAACCCCTTTGGTTATTAATTGACTAACTGGTGGATAACGTATAGAATGGATATACTGGACAAGGGGATAATTCATGTCCCAGGCCAGATGAAGGAGATTTCATCACACTTCACAGAACAGTGCAAACTTTAAAACCTATGAATTGTTTATTTCTGGAGTTTTCCGTTTAATATTTTCAGACCCAGGTTGACCCGCGGGACTGAAACCATGGAAAGCGAAATCTCAGATAAGGACAGATTACTGTATACCGTCAACCCTGGTTTTTTAAAAATAATCCATCATCCTACACCATCGAGATTAAACTGATGCTGTCTTCCATCTTTCATTTATGCTTTTCTTTCCCATTTCCTATTTCTTTTGTGCTACCACAAAACTCAAAGCTAGTCTGGAACCTGACTGCAGTGAGGCTGGCAGTTCAGATACAACTGATGGTCTGGAGGGACTCGGACTATCCATCTACAGACACCCGTGAAGTTGTTTAAATAACTCAATGATCAGTTATAAAAATAGACTCCGCTCTGCTGTTGGTTCATCTACCATCAGTATTCTCCATAAAGATTTGTTTTTCACCAGCCAGATTCTAATCATGTTGGCACTGGATTGTGCATGCGTGCGTGCATGTGTGCGTACATCCATTTGCATTCAAACACCTAAACCCCTGTTATACAGCAGTCATATGTGAGTGAATAGTGTTGGATCACAACCACAAGTACAGTTCCTGACTAATAATAATTTGCATAGCTATTTACAGTTCATAAAGCATTTTCACATGGAGAATCTCACTTGATTCTTACATGAATCCTGTGAAAGCGAGGAAGACAAATAGTCTTTGTCTCATTTTCTAAACAAGGAAGCCTAGATTTGAAGAGGTTGAACGTCTTGCCCGCAGTTCCCGGTCCTAAGTGACCACAGACATTCAAGCTTCTGTCCCAGAACCACCACAAACAACGAACTGTGACCTTCTCAAGATTCTTCATATTTCATTCCTAAGCCAGAGGTTAGTGGGTATTAAACCGTCATCATATGTAGTGCGGTAGAAGATAAGAGCTTAAAAATAAAATCTGTAGATTATCTTGTTCACAAAGGAATGTGAGCTCAGAAATAATCATAGGTCACTAAGGTATTATCTTAAGCCAGCATGTGGCAATCCGCACAGAAAAAAATAATTTTGAAAATGGATCCATGTGACCGCACCTGATACCTTTCTGGTGGGGGCTGGGGAACAGCAGCATTAGACTTTTAAAATAGTGTCTACAAATTAAAACTGAAAGCATATAACAGTTTCAACTGTAGCTGTTGTGTAAATAGTTAAAATTAACGTATAATGTAAACAGCCCTTTAAATCAACTCCTAAATGCTTAGGAATTTTTTTTTAGGAAACACTTTCTGGAAGGGAGCTCTGTAACTAACCACAAACTTTATTCACCTTTTCACAAGGATTCGCTCTCTGGACATGTTAGATTGTATGAAAGCTTAAATTGCAGGACAATATATATTCTTTTGATCCATTGCCACTATAATTGTCTATTTTGTTAGAAATAATAATTACCTTGAATTATACTATTTTTCAAGGTATTTTTCAGTTGCTTATTAATTTGCTCTTGCCTTGGGATCACCCCTCCACCAGGAAAAAGCACCTCTAATGTAATTATCTAAGATGAAAATAGCTCTTCGTTTGCAGATGTTGATTTCTTAGAGATAACTTTCACAAACTATTTCTCTCCTGTGAAAACTAATATTTAAACTGCAGGTATAATCTGAAAATAGCAAGACAATTCAATAAACGCATAAGCACATGTTTAAGCGTCTGCAATATGCCAGCCCTGGGGAAGAGCTATGTCAAGATAAAGAAAACGTTGTCCAGCCGGGA
This sequence comes from Aselliscus stoliczkanus, assembly GCA_033961575.1. Classification (NCBI taxonomy): domain Eukaryota; kingdom Metazoa; phylum Chordata; class Mammalia; order Chiroptera; family Hipposideridae; genus Aselliscus; species Aselliscus stoliczkanus. The sequence goes on from CM066733.1 coordinate 143,547,091, forward strand.
AGCCATCGCACACGGGCTGGAGGAGCGCTCCCTAGTGGTATGCCAGGCCTTGAAGAGGGCATAGGGGTTCACAAGGTGGGTGCAGAAGGAGATGTTTTAGGCAGAAAAAAAATGCCGTGAGTGCAGGCATGGAGGTGTACAGGCATGGAAGTACTCGGGGGGTAGGAGGAGCAAGCAGGCCCGCCCTGGTCCTCGCCTGCTGACCCTGCCTCATGGAGCTGGGCGCCCCAACTCCTCACAGCTCAGTCACCTTAAGACAGCCCTGCCCAAAGCAGGAAAAGCATCGGCAGCCTCAGCCCTCTATGTGGTACAACCTGGAACTGAGTCACTCATACCAATCCCAGAACCAGTGGCCAAGCCACAGTTGCCGGAGGGCTATGTGTCACCCCTCCTTTCCTCCCCGCTAATTTCCCTGCCCTGTGCTAAGCCTGACCAGGATCCGTCACTTCCTAACAATGTCAGCGGTACTGCCAGGTTCCCAGGTCCCTATGCTGGGGTTCTTCCTTCTGCTTTCTTCCCAGTCTCCCCACCTAAGATCCAGCCACCCTCTAGGCCTGAGGCACCCACTGGCTCTGACTGGCCCTGCACTGCCCCACTGGGGGTTCCCCTATACATCTCCAGACACCAACTACTGCCCTGTCTGACCACCTCAGTTCCCCCCACCCCCGTTGCCCACCAGCGTGGACTCCCTGACCCAGGCATGACCCCACTGTGTCCCCTGACACTGCCTCTGTCTTTCTGGCCTCCATCTCTGGAAGCCTTTGGGAACACCTCTCCAGAAGTTTCCCCAGCCCCCACCTCCCACCCCATGCACCCTGGGAAATTGCTCTATTCTAGGTCCCAACCTCATCCTCTGGAGAACTCCATGTCCCCCACAGTGTGTACAGGATGGGGGTGTGCACTTTTCTCTTATGATTCATTTCCCCAAATGAAAAGCTGGCTAGCACTATCTGTGGTGGAGGTACCAGCATTCTTCTGTCTTTAGAGGTGAATTTTTTTTTTTTTTTAGCTGAGCCATCCTGCCACCTGTTGGCAGCTTAGCAGCTGCTCACCTCTGGCTGGGCATCGAACTGCTGTTGCTGAGAGCTCAGCTCACACTCTTGAGCGAGCTCTTAACCAACTGAGCCACTCGGCTGGCCCTAGAGGTGAATTTCTTCTGCTTTAGAATTTAATCATTTCTACTTTGAGCAGTTTTTAGTTGAGCTTGACAGTAATATGCTTTGCATTTAGTCAGAGTATTACTAAGGGTGAAATTGGTCACCGCACATTTCAGTTTTTGGACTTTCCTGGTAACTCTGCAAAGCTGAAATGCTTCTAAAGCCTGGGCAAAGAAGCTTAAAGTGAGACCTGACCCCAGAGCTCCCTTGATCTTTCTGACCTTTATAAAAGATACTGTGCTCTCCCTGCTGTTTCATGCCCAAACTGCCAAGGTCCCTGTTACCCCAGGGATTAATGTGGTGATGTGGAAAGAGCAGTAGGCAAAGAATTTCAGAACTTGGCGCATGGCCTTTCCTCTCTGACATTCTTTGCTTATAAAATATGCCCCCAGCTGGGGTAAAATACCATCCTCGCCCATTTTACATGACTCAGCATTTGAGAATGGAAACTTCTAGTTTTGTTCGACTTGATCTTTTTCAAACAGAAATATCATTTCCTGGTCTGGGTTCTTTCAATATCTCAGACATTTTTATCAACATACAACGTCTTAGCTTTTCACATCTTGCAAATGGCACCGGACTGTGAAAGAATACAGTGAAAAACTACAAGCACACCTGCGCCCAGAACACTGTGGTCTTGTGTGGTTCCTTGTGGGCTATATGAAGCACGTTTTTCGTTGTCCTTAAACCCATCGAGAAATCCAACTGAGTAAGAAAGTTTTGCTTGTCGAGGGAGAGGTTCAGATACTCTAACTAGAAAGTCTCACCTCCCCATTTTTTTTGGGGGGGTTGGGGTGGGGAGGGTTGTCAAGAATTCAGCTTTCTTTTTTTTTTAATTGAATTTCTTACGCTGACAATGGTTAGTAAAATTACATAGGTTTCAAATGTGCATTTCTATAATAACATCATCTATACATCACATTGTGTGCTTACCATCCAGAGTCAGTTCTCCTTCCATCACCATATATTTGACCCCCTTTACCCTTTTCTCAATTTTTACCATGGACTTCTAGATACTTCTGTTGCCTTATCAAAGCCAGGCACCACTGCAGCTATTTTTCAAAACATGTGTTCCTAGAGTTTTACCTCTCTGTTTTCTAACTATATATTTTATGTATGAAAGCAATGTGTGTATATAATTAAAAATCAAATAGTACTAAAAGGCATATATATGATGAAAAGCAGCAGTTTCCTATTCCAGCCCCCCACCCCCTCACCCCACATCCTCCCCATACCCCCATCGTGAAGTCTGGCTTTGCAGAGGCAAACACTTTCAGCACAGTTAGTGGTTTCTCCTGATAATCACCACACTAGTTATAACTCGTATGCACAGGCTGCTGTTTCTTGATTTATTTATTTGACACATTATTTTAGTTGTCTCATTCCATCACCCCCACCATCACTTCCTCTCCCTGCCAATCTTTTAATATGGCTATATCCATATCTTAGATGTGTTGTCCCTGTTTTCATCACTGTGGCTAGATGCACTTGCTTGTCGCTGATCCAGATAGCACACTGTCCTTCTGTTTCGTGTCTTGCATAACTCGCTGTTTTCCATGGAATTAGTTATTGTCTTGGGTTTTTGTATTTGCTTAGATTTACTTGTACCTATCAAAATTTTCATATGTGTCATTAGACCTGTTGTGTCAATATTACTTTTGATATTTCTCTCAATGTTATTATCAGGTAAGAATATCCACTCCATTCCCCCAGTGTCCCAGGACCCTCCCACCCCGACCCCACTCTCCATCCTTCCCACTCATCCTTAATCTCCTGCTTCAATTTGGCTGATTACTCAGAAGCTCCCTTTGGCAACTTCCCTTCATCACATTTCTGTGTTGGATCCCTGGTCTCCTGAATCCCAAATACCAAATTCTTGATTTAATAACTCATTTTATTCCAAGATATTGCCATGTTGCTTCCTGATCAATGGTGCAGGGGAGGTGGTAAATTCACTGATGTATTGAATGTTTGAAGAGCTCAGTATTCATTCTACTATCTCACTCGATTGCCAATTTCACTGGGTATGGATTTTTTCGTGCACACATTCCACTTTCCGCCTCTCTCTCTCTTTCCTTTATTCCTTTTATGAAATTTTGTAACAATATGCCTCAGTGTGCTGAGTGTTCAGCAGATAACTTTCAAGCTGAAAACACATTTTTCATTTCTGGGAATTTTTCTTGTTTTATTTGTTTCATGATTTTATCATCATCATTTCTCTGTTTCATTTCTGGAATGCTGTTGGTCAGGTATTTGAACCCCTAGATTCATCCTTTGTAGGTGCTTTATTATTTTTTCCTCTCTTAATTTCCACCTCTTCAACTTTTTCCCTCTGGAAGAGTTCCTCAATTTGTATTCCAATTATTCTTTTGAATTTTCTCTTTTCCAAGAACTCTTTTAAAATATTTTTTCTTTTTATATAATGTCTTGTTCTTACTGGATGCAATCTCGCCTGAAATCTTTGAAAATCACAGAGATTTAACGAAATGTTTTCATCTACTTCCTATGTTTTCTCTATTTGCTCCAGGCTCCTTTTTACTTTTTTGATTGGTCTGGGCCTCTCTTTTTCAATCAAAAGCTTTTCTCAATAATCTTTGTCAGAATTTGTATTTGAGGGTGAGGCACTAAAGACTTCATTGAAAGTGCTGTTGCAATGGGTGGGCTTATGGACCAACGCATTCTACTTGGGACAATCAAGCCATAATAGGTTTTCTGGAAAAACACTTGTTAGTGATCGGAGGTCTTTTTTTCTCTTATTCAGTTTCCCCACTGAAGAATTCCCCAAACACTTGTTTGGGAGATGGAAAGTGAGATGGGGGTGAGAGAGGGGGGCGTACTTCTAGTTGCTGGTGTGGGGATGGGAGCTGAAGGTCCACATTCACTGCACCATTCATTTAATTGTTCTTAGTTCAGCCCTTTCTAGCCCTTTCTCTCCTCTGGGTTACACATCAGCCTGGAGCCTCTGCCCAAATCTTTGGACACTAACCGTACGGTTGCCTGCTCCCAGGCAATGGAGAATGCCCCCGGAGGATGGGCCAGATACCTGGCTGCGTGCAGCTGTGGAGGGAATGTGGGAACCCACTGCCTCATACCCAGCTTTTTATCTACCCCTCCATTTCTCAGGGGTTCCAGAGGGCAAGCTATTACTCCTGAGACGTGTGCCCCCTTCTGCCTCCCTTCCAATGGGCTGCTTCTGATCTGCCATGTCACATGTACTCTTCCAACCGCTTTTCATCTTCCAGAAATTGGTGGAGTTCTCTCTTCCACTGACATCCTTTTCCCTTTCCTTGTCCTTGTGATCTTGCAATCATTTATAAAGTTATTATTTTATAATTATAATAATCCTCTACTGTAAGGAAGTGAAGGATTTCAAAGGACAGGAAATGAAGGCCTGTCATCAGCCTACCTTATTTAGCTGGGAACATCCTAACTGCCTGAACTTTGAGATTCCTATTACCAATTTTGTGTTTCTAGCTCTTTGCTAGATCTGTTATACGTGTTCCTTTCATGTGATAGCTGCATAGCCATAATGAGAATGGGGCTCCCATAGTGCCACCTTCAGCATCTGTGGTCTTGGTGAAATGGTACTGGTCAAATTTCAAAAGCAAAACAAACAAACAAAAACAAGATTCCTTAATGATAATTGATTAGTTTAATCAATTGGGTTTTTAACTCAGTTTTGTTGGGTTTTTACTCAATGATGCTACCATAATGAGGCTTCAAATTACTCCGATTTTCAAATTACTTCAAAGATAAATGAGGGCCATGGGAAGATCTCATTGATGGGAGAGAATATAAATTATAAGAACTGGCTTAAAATTAAAAAGGCACTTTCATGGTCAGAGGCAGAGTGCATGACAATCCAAAAGGACATTCCAATGTAACTTGGAGGACACATGTGTCTCCATTTCGTGTGTGTGTCATGTGTCACTTCCCTATCAGAATCCAAGGATAGTGGCAAAAGCATCCAAGCCAGAGAGCCAAGGGTCTCGGCTCAACAACGCTGTCAGCCAGCTAGTGTCCAGAAGTAAAAGCAGCCATTGAGAGGCTTTCTCGGCAGCAGCTGCTTTAGTAGCAGTAGCAGCAGCTCATATAACAAATGTTTCATGACGAATGCAAACAAAAGCCAGCTCTGAAATTCCAGCCACGCCATGTCCAAGCCAGTTCAAAATCGTATAACCACTCGTTCGAGTTTTTTCCCCTTTCTAAATGCATTCCATATGAGCCGTGGTGTGGGGACTGCTGGGATCTCCTGTATTCACTCAGAAAGTGGTTTTTAGACCCAGACTGAAAGGAAAGTAAGTCAGTGGGAAAACAAACTCAAAGTAAACACTGAGGCTCAGGTGTGGGAGGTGTGTTTGTTTTCCCTGCCAGGCATTCCCCCGGAATGGGGCTGGAGGCTGGGAAACGGTTGGGGGGCGGGGGGAGGGGGAGCCTGGGTCTGCAGTGGCCCTGGCCATAGCTGAGCACACTTCTTTTAAGGGTGGTCTGAGGACCAGTGCCTGTCGCAGGCTGCTTGTTACCAGCCCATGATGAGACGAGGGCAGAAACTGAGAGTCAGCCTTCAGAAACTCTGATGGTAATGTGGCATGGCTGTGATCATTTTCTTAATGACTCATTTTTATTGTAGTTTATAAAAGTATCAATCTGAGATGGGTTACAGGGATGGAAATCAGAGATCGTTTCAGAAGCACAGATGTAGATTCTCCTACTGGCTTGAGCTGCCTAGGTCAGCAAGTTGGGAGGCCATCTAATTGACAAGACCACTCCTAAGGCATTTGGGGCTTGTGAGGCGCCATGATTCTTCCATATGGTTTTTCCATCTTGGCTTCAAAGCTCAAAGTGCTGCACCATAGTGATGATCAAACATCCAAACTCAAAGAGATGTGATACTCTGAAGTTCTACCTTCCTAAAACTGGTGCTTTTTTTTTTTTACCTAAAACCTTTAAAAATGGCGACTTACACTAGGATAGCACTGGTTAGTATAGTACCTTAGATTTACGTTGGCTCACTTCTTCCTCACAGCTGTTAGGTGGTATCGTAGGTTGAATTGTGCCTGCAGAAGATCCATATGTTGAAGTCCTCACATCGTGTATCTGCGAATACGACCTTATTTGCAAATAAGGTCTTTGTAGATGTCATCGGGTTAAGATGAGGTCTCACTGGATTGGTGCTGAGTCCAATGACTGGTGTCCTTAGAGAGAGATTCAGAGACATGGGGAAGAAGGAGGCAGAGACTGGAGTGACGCTGCCACAAGCCAAGGAATGCCACCACCAGATGCTAGACAGAGGCAGGAAGGATTCTTCCCCAGAGCCCTCAGAGGGAGTGGAGCCCTGCTGACACCTAGGGTTTGGGTTTCTAACCTCCCACACAGTGACAGAATAAATTGCCTTTGTTTTAAGCCACCCAGTTTTTGGTAATTTTATGGCAGCCCTGGGAAACTAATACAGGTAGAAAGCCTCTTCATCTCCACACCCAGATGAAGATCTGGAGACTCAATGAGAATAAGATCTCCCCACGTTCGAAGCAGCCAGCAAGGACCAGAGCCTGGATCTGAACAAAGATGGGCACCGCCCTCTATACCAGAGTGCCTCTCTTTGTCAGACAAAGGGATTGGGGAAAAGAAAGAGCTAACATTTGGAGAAAGTCAAATAAGTGACTTTACAGTGATACAGTGAAATATTATGAAGCCATTGGAATTTTATTTTGAAGAATTGTTAATGACATTGGAAAATACTCTGAAAAACAATTTGTGAAAAATCAGTCACAATATTATATTTACATTATACAATATTTATACATGTTTATAGTACACATACACACACACACACTATGCCTAGAAGAACAAACTGGAAGGAAAACACACTAAAAGATTAGCAGCTGTGAACAGTGCTGGTTGATTGTGGATTCTGGTTAGTTTGTCTTTGCCCGCAGACTTTTCTGTATTATCTCCCTTAATGACGATAAGCATGGATTGCAGATAGCTACAGCGTATTATGTCCCAGGCACGTCCAACCACTGTGCTCTGTGTTCTCCATGCATATTCCTCATAGTCACAGTGGCATGAAAAACTAGATACTATTATCCTCATTCTACATGGAAAAATACATCCAAAAGCCTAAGGACTGAGTCCGAGGTCTTACAGCTGGTAACAGGTCTTACAGCTGGCTCCAAATCCTGTCTGCTTCCCCTAGGCTTTGTGGCCTCTTCTGCTTTCATGATCAGAAAAACGAATTGTGGGAGGGGGGACAGTTGAGCAGTGAGGAAACAAGAAGAAACTATCCCTTTGGCCCCTTTGGGCAGGGCTTGCTCACCTTCAGTCAAAATTGAAGTTGTTTTTTCATTAAAGTATGGAAGCAGGTTTTATTCTATTCATATATCATCTTTCATCATAGAATTTTAATTTTCATTTGTCTGAGTCAATGTTTCCATTATTTTCATCTGATTTTTATTTGTAGTATTTGTATTTTTTTCCTGAAAAATATCTCCAGATACTAACAGATAAGCATCGTAAAAATGAAATCTTATATTTTATTTAGTTCCGTCAGTGAAAGGCTTTCGATTGTGGCTGTTCTCCGGTGTGTATCCCCGTTAGACAGGTGTGTCATTTCTCAGGGAGCTAAAAACTCAGCTGCATGGCACAGCTTTTTTAAGAACTCAGGGGCATCCTGGTAAAGACTCCCATGACCTTTTCTTATCAGATTCTGATTTCATGATCTGAGTGCATTCTCTTAGCCATGTTACTAATGCGCTATAGTAGAGACATGCTTTGAATGAATTGTGAACAAGTCTCCACCTTGCTCTGAGATATAGCCTGTGGTGTTCCCATAATAGCCTAGGTCAGGGGTCAGCAAACTGCGACTCGCGAGCCACATGCAGCTCTTTGGGTACATTCCGTCTCAAAAGTTTGCCGACCCCCGGAAGAGCCAATCCTGTCCCTCACAACAATTTAAGCATTATTTGAGAGCCATAAATATATTTTATATGATCATCATTATGTGAACAATATCCATTAAAAACGTTATAAATGAAACTATGATAGTTTTATTTTCATTTTCATTTTTACTTCAGAGCCACATGTATGTGCCCAAAGAGCCACATGTGGCTCGCGAGTCGCAGTTTGCTGACCCCTGGTGGCTCTTCCATCTCAAAAGTCTGCCAATCCCTGGCCTGGGTGATATAGTTATACAGACATGCCACCTTCCTTAGTAAAACATAAATAAAGCAGTCAGTCTGTACCTTACCTCTTTGACACTTCCTTTCATTCAGCACATGAGCAACAAGGACAGAGGATGAATCTTGGTGGCCTTAGGGTGGGGTGATATACTACTCTATATCCCAGTAGCCTGCCTGAGGTCACATAACACCAGGATTTGGACCCAGACATAACTACCTCACTAATCTGCTACCGGTGGTTTAATGAAGTCCTCCTGAGGTGTGACACTCCATCTCAAGACAAAAACTTGTTAACGGTAGAATCCAGGCATGGGCCACGCTACTAGATGAGAGCTTTTTTCAAAGGAGTAGATTTTCAGTAGCACCATTTCTGCTTCCAGCAAACCATACCATTTACACAAATATCTGTTCTGCCCACAACAAATGTTCTTCATCTGAAGGCCACCACATGGTTTTTAGGGAATCCTTAAACTGGCCCATCCCATTTATCGTATATGAAAAAAAAAAAAATGAGTGTGCCTGCTTTTGTTCTGGGAAATAAAGTGTTTTCAGATTTGCAAAGGAATTCCCAACCGCCAGGCCAGTAAGATCACAGTCTGTATATAAGGCCAGCTCTCCAGGCCTCCCCAACTCACAACTCCTCCCTCCCTTTCCAATGGCTGGTCTCGGGGAGAGCCTGCCCACTAACGACATGCCTGTTCAGATGGACTGAGCCCTACCACAGAAGAGTAAGCCCGTGTGTGTGAGCCTTGACACAGATAGGCCTGTTCTGATGGAGCATGACCAGAAGGGCTATGGGGTCTGGCTCCCAGTCAGAAGAACTGGCCCAGTGGACTGAGGTCGGCCATCTTGTTTAAAGCCAGAATATAAAGCTGACACTCCAAATGGTGATGAAGTCTTGTGTTTGTTCAGGGTGATTTTTGGCTCTGCCACACTTCTAGATTTCCACATTATAGCGGAGGATATTGTTTGCCTAAGTATAATAGGGCATGTGAGTTGGTTCCTGGCATCCATCATGGAAGATTAGCTTACTTTCATGAACCCAGAATCAGCCCCAATGGCTGTCAAGAAAGACCACACAACTCCCAGAGTGTCTATAAGTAGATACCAAACCACATGTGTTATTAGTCTTGATCTTAGACCATATTATTATTAACTTTGCTTTGGTTGAAAGTGGGCCCCATCATATTGTTAAAATAGAGTTTCACAGCCTTTAAGTGACTAGAGTACGTCACTTTTAAGATGTTTTTCCAAAAGAAAATGTTAAATCCCAAATACATTTTTGGCTGAATAGTTGGTTTTAATGGTCCAAAGTCAAAAACTGTAACTTAATTCCTTGTAAAACTTAAATCAATTTCATGAGGGTTCTGCTAAACAGTTCCCTCTGTTCAGCTGGAGATTTCTACTGGCTCCTAACCATTAAGATATATTAATATATTCTTTTAAAATGCAAATGTTTTCCATTTACAAAACTTCTGTTGTCAGGATCTGACTTCTGTTGACATACAGTAGCTTGTTTGTGGCCTCAATTATGGTATTGTGGTTGTAGTCTCCCTTTTCTCTCACTCCCATTTTCCTTAGAGTCAGAGAGGGAACACAGTGTCCAAATAATGACCGACATGTGCAGTTTCCTAAATGTTGCTTTCCAAAGGTGATGAGGGGAGGTAGGACTGTTATTCAGAAGTCTGCATCTCTAGGTCGAACTTAATATTAGGTATGACTGGTGCCTTGTATGTCTCATTCAACCATGGGATTTATTGGTGAAATGGCGTCTGCTACATGCCTGTGGCTCCCACTTAATACCACCAGAGACAAGAATGCTGAGTCCCGCTGAAAGGCAGTAATGCATCTGGAGAGCTCCTAAGAAAGATCCAAGTCGTTTTCAAGTTTGCTTAATAACGTACTCAGTAGTCTAATGTTTTGGGCACAAATAGCAAAACTCCTTCCAATAGCACGTACTTTGGATATCAAATTAGTGTGAGGCAGGAAGTACTTGCGAAAAGGAATCCACCCAAAGGAAAAAGGCCAAAATGCCAGCAGCAAAGGCTTAGTGTTTTGTTTTGTTTCACAAAATGAAAAGAATCTTCCCCCCAAAGTGAGCACACATTGCTGAAACAATCAGTGTCTCATCCACAGTGTCCCAGATTCTATAAGTTGGTAAGTGCCATTCTTTATTAGATGTATAACTAGTCTGGCACTATTTTCAGATTCAAAGAGATTTAGGAGTTCTGAGGTTGAGTCCCAAGGCCCAGTCTTTAGAAAAAGTGCGGGTGTGTGGACAGCTTTTCTAGTTGGTGAAGGTTATCATTAGCTACTTGGCCTCTAAGACTGTGTATTTGAAATGCATCTTTTTTTATAAAACAGATGTCTTTTAAAAGGTGCTCCTATGTTCCTTATTTTTCCATAAGTTTTTCCCTTTGTTTTTTAGTAGATTTCATTTTTTACTTAGGATGCCGTGCTACAGAGAAATATGGGGAGGGGATTTATTTGGTCCACAAACTCAATTCGATGTGGCAAACATGTTTTTGAGCACCTGCTACATGTCCAACTCTGCTAATGCACATAGGACCCACCAGGAAGTGCTTCTTGGTGTGTGTGGGGGTCCCCAGGACACTGATGAGCATCCTAGTCTCTTGTCCACCCAGGAGGGTGAGAGGAGGTGCAGCCTGGGAAGCCCCAAGTCATTGTAGAGCAGTGTCGCCACCTCCCACATTGAGCGGCTCTCTGCTGGGGTTGAAAGACTGAGCTTAACGTGAACCAAAATCTCAGAGAATGCAGTGGGACTTCAGGAGCAAGGCAACTCCTAGTTCTCTTTTTTATTTAATCACCTTTGTAGGATGTCATGTTTTATTTATTTAAAGGGAGATAGATCACCCTACAGCTCCATGATTTTGCCAGTCACCCAAGTTTGGAAGCTTGAAGTCATTTCAATTATAACTAAAGAGAACCATCTCCCAGAAAACCTGCTTGAGAGCATTATGGAAAATTTCCCAGCTCACCATAGAGCATACATATGCCAGATTGCTGGGTGCCAGACCTGTGTCTCTCAATGACTATCGTTTCTTCAAGGCCACAGTCAAAACATATTTAATAGGGAATAGGAAAGCAATTTCCCTCTTCAATCCATACATAGCTTTAATGCACTTAGAATGTGTGTGTGCCTGGAGTGCACCATTGCGACCCTATTCCTGGAGCCTGGAGTTTCACTTGGTGGACAGAATCTATTGGTAAGCATTGCGCAATGGCCTCAGCCATATCCTGGAAGTTTAACAAAAGTTGGTCCAGAAGCTTCTCTTAGGTGGCCACATATGGTTAGTGTTATAGGTTGGTCCCAATGCCAGCTACTGACCAGAGCTCAAGCTACCACTGCCCTTTACAAGCCAAGAGGTTGGCCGAGCCTTTCGGAACCTGGTTCATGTCACCTTGTCCTTGACAGTCTATTAGGAAGCTAATAGCTACTCTTTCATAAAAGGCTTCTTTTTACTAAGGTTTCCTTCTCCTTTCCTGAGATGAGAAAACAGTATGATATGCAGGTCACAGTCATGGGCTTTGGAGCCAATAGACTTGGGTTTGAAATCAGCTCTAATTTGTAGCAGCTGTTGAACCCTGAGCCAGTTCCTGAACTTCTCTGGGCTTCAGTTTCCTATCTGAAAGAGGACGACGGTGACCTTACAGAGCTGGGGTAAGGATTAACGGAGCTAATGTGCTCATGCCCAAATGTACAGTTTCCAAGGCACTTTCTGATCATTTCATTTGATTCCTCATTTTCAGTCTCTAATAAAGTAAGGTTTCAACAAGTGCTCAAGCTAGTCCAGCCTGAGTTTCAACGGAGAGATCAACACAGTTGTTCCAAAGTCTGTTTGTCACAGTGTTGAGTTCCAGTGTTCCCTGGCATGATTCGTAGCAGTGTGTGGCATGAGACCTCGGCTGGCTTCAACTTTTCTTGTGATACTAGAACTGCCTATTTAGTGCCTACTGATCTGGGCAGTTTGACTTCTTAGAAGTGTCCCTGGAGTTAAGGAGGAATTCTTTTCCTTCTGCATTATTTTGAAAGACACCTTTGAAGTCAATAGTTAGAGTTGTTTTCTAATGCAAACGTAGAGGTCACTCGAAGTTGACTGACCACATCCTGTGAAGCATTCCCCCTTGGTCTTTTAGTTTATTTTTAATATAAACCAAGAGTAAAAATACATACACATCCCATCTCAGATGCAAATTGAAGCTAGTCTTTGTTTCTACATATCTGTGAAATGGAATAAGTAAGCTAATGGAGGAGGGGAGGAATGGTGCTAATACTTAGGCATATTCTACTAGCTTTTTTTAATGCCAAATTAACATTGAGTTTTCAAGAAGAGTGAGGAATATGTACCGAATGGTGCTGTGATCACAGCCCTTATTTCTTTCTTTTTTTTTTTAAATTAAAGTTTATTGGGGTGACAATGGTTAGTAAAGTTACATAGGTTTCAAGTGTACAATTCTATAATACATCATCTATATATCACATTGTGTGTTCACCACCAGAGTCAGTTCTCCTTCCATCACCACGTATTTGATCCCCTTTACCCTCGTGTACCGCCTCTCTTATCCTCTGGTAACCACTAAACTATCATCTGTGTCTGTGAGTTTTGGTTTCTTTATTTGTTTGTCTTGTTCCTTTGTTGCTTTCAGTTTTATATCCTACATATCAGTGAAATTACATGGTTCTCAACTTTTTCTTTCTGACTTATTTTGCTTAGCATAACAATCTCAAGATCCATCCATATTGTCATAAATAGCAGTATGTCATCTTTTCTTATGGCAGAATAGTATTCCATTGTGTATATATACCACATGTTCTTTATCCAGTCATATATTGAAGGACACTTTGGTTGTTTCCATGTCTTGGCCACTGTAAATAAAGATGCAATGAGCATTGGAGCACATATATCTTTACGGATAAATGTTTTCAGATTTTTGGGGGTAGATACCCAGGAGAGGGAATGCTGGGTCATATGGTAATTCTATCCTTAATTTTTTGAGGAACCTCCACACTGCCTTCCATAGCAGCTGCACCAATCTGCATTCCCACCAACAGTGTATAAGGGTTCCTTTTACTTCACAGCCTCTCTAGCACTTGTTATTATTTGTCTTGATGATAGCCATTCTGACCGGTGTGAGGTTATATCTCATTGTGATTTTTATTTGCATTTCTCTGATGATTAGTGATGTTGAGCATCTTTTCATATGTCTATTGGCCATCTGTATGTCCTGTTTGGAGAAATGTCTATTCAGGTCCTCTGCCCATTTTTTAATTGGATTTTTGACACAGGAGCCAAAAACATACAATGGAGAAAGACAGCCTCTTCAATAAATGGTGCTGGGAGAATTGAAAAGCCATGCAAAAGAATGAAAGTAGACTGCTATCTGTCACTGTACACCAAAATTAACTCAAATGGATCAAAGACCTAAACATAAGCCTTTATTTCTTTTATGGACTAGAACTAGGATTTTTAACATCAAGGCTCATTAGTCAGAGTAATGGAATCACATATTCATTACCATTTATGGAGTATTTCAAAATATAAAGTCCTCTTGGCTCTCTGAAATCTAATCTTTTATGCTTGCCCACACCTAGGCCATTTCTGCGTAGTATGCTTTATTTCAGCTCAGAATTTTTCATCCATAGTTCTAGCCCTTGAGAAACCCTAGAATATCTATTTGAAATGTGGGCACTAAACTTTAATTAGGGAACAACCACTACAGAAATGCAAAACAAAATGATAATCCATGTTCGTGAATGAAAATGTAGAATATTTTTAAAATATCATCTTTCTCAAATTGGCATATACTTTAAACCATTTTTTTTAACTTAAAGAGATTCTCAAGCTCATCTGGAAAAAAAACAAACATGTGAGATGGCCCATGATTTTTTTTTTTAAATGAAAGGATATTTTCCCTACAAGATTCTGAAATATTAGAAAGCTCTTGGGTTTAATATAATTATGTAAAGGCATAAGCTCAGACAGACAAATCAGTGAGACAGAAACAGATGCCAGTGTGAAAAGTGATGTGCTATATGGTAGAGATCATTACAAGGAAAGAGCAAATAAAGATGTAAAATAGTTAGCTGTTTAGAGAAAGAATTGTCTCACATTATACCATGAGATTTTAACACATTCCAGATGGCCTAGAGAATGAATTTTTTTAATGAAGAAGAAAAAAGAAATAGAAGAAAATATAGGTGACAATTTTTGTGATGATGGGGTTTTGCAAGGATTTACTAAACAATAAAACACATATACATACAAAAAGAGTAAAGAATATATATACTTAACTAAAACTTTAAGCACTTTTAAAACTACTTAAGTGCACAAAAAATATTTGCAACACTGATAAGATACCATATGGTTAATATCTTATCATTAATATGTAAAGAATTTCTATAAATCCATAAGAAAAAGACCAGCAAGAAAAAAATGAAGAAAAAGAAATACAAGTGTCCAGTAAATATATTTAAAAATAAGCCCAGCCTCACTAATAAATAATCTAGGACATGCATATTATAATGGGACCTTATTTTCTATCAAATTATTGTCTGTTAAATGGACAAACACTAAGCAGTATGAGAGTCCCTGATGATAGGCTGTGTGCAGAGAAATGGATTTTAAGACACTGCTATAGGGAGGGCACGTTTGTACAACCTAGGGTAAAGAGTAATTGAACAATACATATTAAGAGCCTTCAGAATGTCATGGATGGTGAACTGATAGAAATATCTATATCTGGATTTCTGGATTGTGACAGTGGTTTCACATATTTAGGTGTCAAAACTCATTGAATTGTATTAAATGCATGTGTTTATTAAATGTAAGTTATTCCTTAATTTTTTGATGAGCAAAAAAAAAAAACAAGGTCCATAGCCTTTGAACCAGTCATTCTAATCCTGGAAAAAAATCAGACAGGTGCATAAAAACGATGTTCTTCATAGTATAGTTAACAATTGCAAAGCAAAAACAGACTTAACTATCTAAAAAATAGGAGAATGGTTAAATAAATTTTGGTACATCAATTTGAAGAATATTAGGCACTAAACTATTAAAATCATGCTTTCAAAAACATTTAATAATATAGATGATTGCTCAAAATATGATGGTATATGAAGTGGGAGAGAAAAGGATGGCAAATAGCACTTATAATATGGCACCAATTTTATTTTAAAAACTACATAAGAAAAGAAACATAATTAAATTGAAATATCTCAAAGTGTCCACGGTCATTAGTCGTATCTCTGGGTGGTGGGATTACTAACAATTTTTTTCTTTGTTTCTTAACTATTACGTATAATAAAACTCAATTTTGGAAAAGGGATATTCAATTTAGGAAAATAATTCAGTGGTAAGATAAAAATGACATGTGACAGTTGGAAGCAGAAACGATATCCTCTAATTGGATCACTATGGCATTGCTAGGATCACACAGAACTTGATCGTCTCTCTTCCATGTCCTTTTCTGCATATTCAACATTGACTCCCCAGAGCTAATGAAGAATGTCACTCTCTAGAGGGCAGCACAGATGCATGCAGATGCAATCTGGGCCTCAACTTTTTGTCCCTTGGCCAGCCTGTCTCCCTAAAGACTTCCAACCTCTTATCAGTGACAATCCTTTGGATTTCATCAAATGCCCTGCCAAATTCTAGCCAGTGGTCTTTTAAAAATCCAGTTAAACACACACACATACACACACACACACACACACACACACACACACACACAGCCTTTCTGGGTGTATATAGGAGCTGTGGACTTGTGTGAAGTTTTCTAGACCTGAAATACTAAGATGCTGTGACTCTACTTAACTCTTTAATAGTCTTGACATCTTTATCTTGCCTTATGAACTCTGGTATAAACACCATAAGGGCAGGAATTGGCTTCCGGGGTCTGACTCCTTGACTATTTGGGGCAACCATGCAGATATTTAAAATGGTTTCATTACAAGAAGATAGCTTTTTTCTATTGCACTGTGACCGTCCTTAATCTGAAAACAAATTGACTTAACTCTACAGCACCTGACACACCTTCCTCCTGCAAGTCATCATAGTATTAAGATTAAATGTCGGTATCACAGTTTAGACAAACCAGATGTGAATGGTGCAACCATTTTCACGTAGGGAACTGAAGTTCCAATATTTCAGTATGCATCCCTTATCCGTTTTTAATTGAGTGACTACAGATGGCACCTAATAAAGTCGCCATGCTATGATATCTTGAAGTCATTGATTTGTGAGGTTTGTAGGTGTGGACACTCCAAAGCCTGCTCAACCTCCCTCACGTTCCATAGCACAATTCTAAAGGAATGTTCAAATGACATTTGCCTGTTTACTTTTCCTCACGACTGATCAAGCTCCTTTCTGAGAGGTAAACATTGGCATCATGCAGGAGTGAGGTTTAGACATTGTTGATATTTCAAACACGTGTGCTATCAAAACTCCTTCAAAATTAAGTGACAAAAATAAAAGTCACGGACTTTTCCTTGGAAATGTATTAGCCGTAACCATCATACTTCTGGTTGATATAAATGGGTTCTGAGTTTTATAAAAGTAATGATTAATTGTACAAAACTGTTGAAAGTCAGGAGATGCAGGAAAATGGAATGTGACAGTGGATAGGTATGACTTTTCTCTCATTCGACTTGGACTGTTGTTTGACTATTTGACTGTCTCGTCCTACTTCTTTTCCACTTTGATTAGAGTCTTTGTAAAAGCCCACAAATCAAGGAGCCAAAGCCAGGGCAACAGCTGGGCAGATGGTTTAACTAAGCTGGCATGGCGGCTGGGAAAGAAGGTGCAAGCAAACCAAACTCTGGGAACGTGGCTGCAAACTGGAGAGGGACATATAGATAAGGGAAGCAGCCCAGGGAAAGGTGATGGTAAGGGAGAGGACTGCAGCCTTACAGAGACCAGGGTCTCCATGGTAAAATATGGATTCCATGGGCTGGGATCGGCAGCCAGGGGACTTCTGGTTTAATCATCAATGAAATTTCCATTTCACATTGAGCAATAGGTTTTGCACAGCCATATTCATGGAGAAACACTTATGTTCAAGAACAGAGAACTCCCAAACTGCCTTCAACCACACTGTGGTCAGCCCTAGGGAGAATTCGGCTGACCAGAAAAGGCCCAGAAAGTCAGGCAGCAACTCTGCACCTCTGCGGGGCTTCCACGAAGTAGTGCTGAATATTCTGCAAAAAAAAAAAAAAATGGAAAAACCAATGCAGAAAAGGAAAAGGCCTGGGAATGGACCTGATTTTCCTAATACCAATTCATGGGCATTGTTGGGTCGTTTGCCCCACAATCTCCAATGGATCCTCTTTGTAGTTCATTATTTAGTTAAATAGCATGTCATGCCATAAGAAAGTCTGAATTTGTTTTGGCCAAATTACATAACCCAGAGAATTGGGCAGAAGGCTGAATGGAACAACTGATCTCAGCAGGGCCATGATTTTCCTTCGTATCTCGACCATTTCATTGTACTTCCCTAAACTGCCTATTTATTCTAGCAATGGTTTGGGGAGAGTGTCTTACAATACTTTACTTTTTTCTTTTTTAAAACAAGCGTTTTAGATGCTGCAGTTATGAATTATTTTTTGAAAGCTTTATTTGCCCAGCTCAAGCAAAATGCAAGAGAAGAGAAAATGAATGGGAAAGACAGTCCTACCCAAATGGAACTTTGGGGAGAGAAAAATGCATGAAACATACAAAAAGTATTTTTGACATTTAAAGCACAGTATTATCAATTCTAGACTGTGTGGTATTAGTAAGCAAGAGGCACTTTAAGAAATTTATAAAGCTAGTGAATATGTAAGTGGGGAAAGTCAATCTATAAACATGCATGAATGTAGTATAGGATATGAATCTTTACTTTCACTGAACCACCAGTTCTTAAGCTTTTGAAGTAGCAGAGTGTCTTGAAGTCTTGATATCTATGATTTCAGGAAGTATAATTTATCTGCTAAGCTTCCATTAAATTTAAACATAAATTCTTTTGTTTCCATTTTAGTTACATAATACTGATGTTCTGGGAGAACAGCTGATAATAATAGATTTTGTTATTGTAGTTAATACCTATTAGGAATTTATTGTGTCCCAGGCATTTTTAAGCCTGTAGATATTTCATTTAATCCTAATAACAACTCTATGAAGTAGAGAATATTATTATGCCTATTTTGTAAGGAATGGTATTTTCAGATAAGGAAACTGACAAATTAGAGAGGATTCATAACTTTCCTAAGTCAATGAGCTGGTCATTGGGAGAGCCAGCATTCAAACCCAGGCCTGGCTAATTTTTAACACCCCTTGCTCTTGACCATTCTATTACTGCCTCTCCATGTAAAGAGCAAAATTGAAAATGTGAAGGTCTGAGAGTGATGCAGTAGTTAATAAAACCTAGGATTCTAGGAAATTTTATTTGGCTAAATTTTTAAGAACCCAATATTTCTGGAAAGCATAGAAATTCTGTTGAGATGATGTTCATTGATATTCCAGATATGTTACTTTGTTCTGTTTTTTTCCCCAGAGAAAGACTTTAATGGTTGAAATTACTAAAATTGACTGCTTTAATAAAGTGCTTGCAAAAACTCAATCTGGTTAATAGTAAAGCCATTTGTTTCAGTCATATCAACAGCTCTGGCTTTTATAAGGATTCTAGTGCATTGGGTGATGGAATTTAAGAAAGCAAACAATCTAAGGAAAACTGCTTATTTTTCTACAATAGCAAAGCAAAAATGGGAATCCTTTCCAGTCTGGTTGCTGCAAATGTCTGCAGGAGTCTTAAAAATTCTTAGAGTACATGATTTATCATATAGGATGAAAAAGTGATTAATGAGCACTTCTATAGAAACTTTTAGGGTCCTATCATCACTATTCTAGTTGTTTAATCAGAAAAATATTCTGTGACGTATTCAATGTAAAAATTATAGTGAGTTGACATTCAGTAACATTTATTTTAAAGTTATCCATTGAAATATATATTCTACCAGAAACAAATAGTTACCTAATGAAATCAATTTAATATTAATTCAGTCTTGTTGGTTTGTTAAAAAGGGTTATTGGCTTTCAAATATTTTCAATAACAAAAGCCTTTGTTATTTATGAATATCATTGAGATGATATGATTAAAGGCTGTGAATATAAGTAAGCCTGAAAACACCCCACGCTCATGTTCAGGGGCATATTTTGTTCTCTTAAAATTCTAGCGCTCTTAAACTATTTGCCATGTTGGCCTTCATATCTATAAACCCAAGCTCATGTGTGTGTGTGTTTTCCACAACAATTATGGAATTAATGTATCCACTGTCTGCTGCTATAAGGTATAAACTTGAATGTCAACTAATTTCAGCTATTTGACAGCATATGTCAATGTATTTATGGTATGTTAGGGAAAAATAGTCATTTATATATCTATCCAATGAGGAGATGAACCAATGGTGTTATATGGGACTAGAAACTAATGCCTCATAAACATTCTAAGTTCACACAAAGAATAATGGACTTAGTGGTAATCAATCACTAACTTACCAAAGAATTGGATCTAAATACCTTAGGAAATGCACAGGGGGCATGATGCTCTAAAAACCTTCAGGAATCATAGGTGTACAGTTCTTTCAAGGCATTCTGTGAGCCAAAAAAGAACAAGTATTAGGGCTTATGTCTAGCGCCAATTTTGGACAGCTGGTCATGGTGACCAGAAACACGGGCTAAGGATTGTCACACTGAGCCCAGCTGTGATCACTGCCATGGACTTGAGAAAGGGGGATTGTTGACTCGTACCCTATGGTGGTGCATCACCCCTGCCCAAGGCAACAGAAAACTTGAGAGCAGAAGTGATTCCTTACCCTATTCTCACCCCACCCCCACCACACCCACATCTCCCCCTCACTGCTGCTTTGGACTGTGTGGAATAAAAAGAGAAGGAAAGAAAGACAAGTTATTATGCTCCAAAAGGAGGATTAAATCTACCCAAATGAGAGTCAAAGAACTTTCACTCACCCTTACTTCTAGCCAGTAACTCAGGCCTTCATTTTATTGTCACAAGTAAACCCAAGAACTGATGACTAAGTTAAGTAGCATTCAATTAGAGTGTGATCCTTTTTGGTAGAGACGGTATTAAAGTTTTCAAGGAGGACATGTTAATTCCTGTTAGCATGTTCCACAACCTTTGATGTTCACCCACATCATCTCCTTGAACTCAAGGCTAGAAGAGGTCATACACACACTAGCACTGTCCTTACAATCTCTTGTATTCCAGATACTGTGTACATCTTGCCTGCTGAGGCCAGAAGGGACACCAATACTTACCTGGGAAAGCTAGTGACTTCATACAGGTCTTATTTTAATAACCCGCTATTTTAGTAGATTTGTTTTTGTTATCTATGCGAGGAAGTTGGAGAGTAAAGACAGAAAATAAAAATAAATAAAAATAAATTTTAAAAGGTAAAGCAGAGCCATAGAGCTAGCTAGCAAAGACTTGAAATAAGCAGCCTTTCACAAAGGCATGGAACCTTTTCCACTTAACAGGATTCAGTGGGTCAGAAATCAATGATTTTCTCTTTTCTCCAAAGAGAAATGAAGGAGAGGCATTTTCAAACCAAACCCAGGACTCCTAATTTCTCTTCATGAGAACCCACAGCCCCCCACAGAAACTTAAAAGATGAGTTAGTGGGGGACACAATCCCTTAGACTCTGAGCTGTACAGATTGCAGACAGTCCAGCCAAGAGGTTACCTCAGCGTAGACCAAGTAAATAAATCATTTGGTAAAAGCCATTAGAGTAAATGTTACTGGAAAGTCATAAATCAACCAGCCTGTCTATATATGGTTTTGCTAGAATATAGAAGCAATTTGAAATTTTTTAAATGTTTCTCTGTGTATGGTTTGAAGAAAAGGACTATAACATAACTAACCAGTCTCTATTATTATATCAAAATGAAATAAAAAATATGGTATGGATTGAATGCCAATTCACTTATTCAATTTTATGCAGTTAAGTTGTTTTTAGAACATCATGAAACTTCATTTCATGCCCCAATAAAATTGAAATGTAATGGGTTATAGCTCTTCTGTTGACTTTTGGCCTTCAAATATCTTTGATTTTTCCATCCTTTGAACAGACTTCTAAAGAATGTCTTGAATGTTATTCAAATTACCTTTTTCTCCTGTCTCCTCCACCACCTGTCTTTAAAATTGTTTCTAAAGTGAACCAATCCCGACAGAACCTAATGATATGCTATGATATACTGTGAGCACATTTTCCTAAGTTACAGCATGGTCTTTTCAGCATTGGGAGACTTTCTTTTTAACTAACTCACCACCACCACCACCCCAATCTTATCTAAGAGGAAGGCTGGTGCACAACTGCACAATTCCTGGCTTGTGTCGCATAAAAAAGTTTCCTGGCAATCTGTCCTCTCCCTTCCATCTAACATCACATGCAGGTTTCTGCAGCTTCACACAGCCATGGGCCATGAAAGTTCAGCTCAAGACATCACTCCCTACCGCCTTCATGGATAGCCTGCTATTGATCTAACACCTAGCACCTGTCAGTGCTCCCCCTAGTTTTTCTTTCCTATGTCAGAAGAATGAAAGAGCTTAACTTTTTTCATCAGAAGAGGTTAAATTTCTATTCTACCTTCATAAAAACACCCCTCCCCCTATTTCTTTCTAATGGCAACTGCTGCCCAAAGGCAATGAATCATTTAAATGTCTACTCTTAAAAGTGTGCAACTTCCATTGCCTGCCTGCTTTTGTAGGCAAGTTCCATTACAAATACAAGCTTATACCACAACCAAACCTTTCAACAGTGTATTGTGGGGGGTGAGGGGGCATATTTTTTTCTTCCCAGATTACATTTGTAAACTATAATCTGTCTATAACATTTTTACAGTATTTAAATATTCATATCAAACACTTAACCACCATTCTTTAAAGTAGCAACCATGGCACCTCGGCATGGGTAGGTGGCTGATGATCTTGGCATCCACTGGCATTAGTCTGTCAACTTCATACTTTCCTTAAGTAAACAAGTGCCCCCCTGCCCCATTCAAATGGACAAATTGCAATTTCATCTCATTGTTCTTTCTTAGGGTTTTGCTTAAAGCAAAACAATGTGGATGTGCTTTTAGACATGCGCACTATCTGATACAGCAGTCAGTTGAAACTCAATATCTAACAGGGAGGGAAGGAGGAGGAGGTGGAGCTGTCAATCTACAACTTCCTGAGACCTGGCACTACCTGCGTGCTATAGGTTGCCCAGATAAAATCAATTTCATTTTAAGGTAACATGACAAACTCTCCCAATGACAGTGACAGCATCCTTGAACTTTCATTTCACACTTTCCTGACTTGGGAATGGTTATTTTGAGTAGCACCTCTTACTCACCTAACTTCTTAATGCCTGGGCAGGAGGTTAACTATCTCACTTATCTACATGTTTGGCCTCCACAAACAGCTATTTCATTCAAAGCCCTTCAAGAGTTTATCAAAATCGCACCATGTTTAACATTCCACGGACAACATCCAGGTTGCTGGTTCTTGGGCCTCACCATTAGTTCACTCATCAAGCCTAATCATTGTGATAATATACTATTAAAACAACAACAACAATGAGATAGACTATATTCTGTTAAAGAAAATGTATCTAAGATGAACTATAAAAAAGAAAAACTGGGCCGGCCCAGTGGCGCGGTGGTTAAGAGCTGGCTTGGGACGCCAGCGGCAGATCCCACATATGAGGGCCAGTGACACTGCCTTCTTACAAAAATAAATAAATAAATAGATAAATAAATAAATAAATACATATTAAAAATATAAAAAAGAGAAACTTAGGTCCTGTGGTAGCCAGTTCTGAGTACTGAGTATCCAGTTCATGGACTACAAGACCGACATTATTGTCATCATGGTGGTATAATGTACTAAAAAGTTCTTGTGCACTAAGTGTTTTATAAGCAACCATATTCCCATATTAAGTGCAGTGCAATGTAGGACTTTCTATTCTCACAGAATAGGCACAGGACCTTCAAAGGCCCTGTGCATTTTAAAGATTTAGTAAATTAGGTTATAGTTCGATTGATGTGTAACACTGAAGAAAATGCCTTAAAATTTAGGAAAATTGCATTACACAAATTCCAGGATCTCTGACAAAAGGAAGTTAAGGGTGTCTTAAAGCTGTCAGAATTGAAAACCTTATCAGCAAGAGAAGAAGAGTTACCACTCAATATCTAAACTTGCCATTTATCTTTGGGAGACAAGCAAAAAGGCACATCATCACTTACAAACGAGGATATTTATCTCATATTATCTAGAGTTATAGACACTGAAAAGCAACTCAGTCATCCAATAGTAGCTAACTGGCTATCTGACCTCTATCCATAAAATGGTACACATTAAAACACATTGCAAAATATGTCTTGAAATAATTAATGCTATAGGAAAATGCTTGTGATCAATTAAGTTTTAAAAGAATATAAAGCTAAAGAAACAATAGAGCAGAGATCTATTTTATAAGTCACATGTATAAATAAGAAAAAGACTAGAAGAACGTATATTACTATGGTAATAAATGTGGTTTGATTTAAAGTCGTTTTATCTTGCGCGGTGGTTAAGCGCTGGCTTTGGAAGCCAGCGGCCCAGGTTCGGTCCCACATATGAGGGCCAGTGACACTGCCCTCAAAAAAAATAAAAAAATAAAAAAAATAAAGTCGTTTTATCTTAATCTTTTTCCAAAAAATTTACCATCTATATATTTTCATACGTGTATATGCAAATTTATCTATAAGTATGTGTATCTGTATGGTATGTATATATTTATGTACATCATGACCAGAAAAAAATGAATCTTTAAGTTGTAAGTTACTTTTCAAAGACTTTAGATTTAAAGCTAAAAGCTTATAAACTTCCCAAGAGCTTTATGATGATTCTATATATAATTAGGTAGATAGCTTGATCTACATGAAACCCTGGAGAAAAATATAATAGAGCATCATTTAAAAAAATGAGACAAAGAACTATCCTATGGGCCTGTCACCCTCTGTGGAGTGCCCAGAGTGATTGTGGGTGTCAACAGTTGGGTTCAGCATCATCAGGACTAGATTTAGACAGTGCTGTGATTCCAGACTCTTCCCTGTCAAAGGAGGGGTCTGTGTGTGTGTAAGTGTGTCAGTGTGGAAGTGTAGGAGAAGTAGCCTAAGGCTGCTAACGCCATACAGGCTGTGCAGAATAGAAAGAATAGAAAGAAGAATCTTGCATGTAAAGGAAAAACAGAGCTTCTGAGACTGTCAGATACCAAAGAAATTCAGATAGAACTACCGGGTTAGTGTTTTTCTTGATCTTCTTTGCTCAAATCAATCTCTTTGTCCTCATCATTATTGGTGAGTGCGTCCATAATATGATTCCAAATAAAGTAACAAAAGTATGAAAAGTAACTAAAAAATGCATTTCTCAATAATAATTTCAAGTAGAAAATGTATTTCCAGCAAAGAAATACATTTTATTAATAATGACATGTAAGTCTTCCAGTAAGGTTGTTTTCCTGAAGCAGATATTTTCAGACAGAAGTGTTTGCTTCAGTTGTTGTTGTGGAAGTAAACCATCCTGTTATTGCCTTTCTCATGCCCATGCCAGGATTTCAATGGCAAAGTGTTATGATGGGGATAGCATGCGTGAGTAATTAGGGAGGTACATACGTTCAAAGAAATAGATCAGCTTTTTGATGATTTGGGCCATGATGCCAAAGTTGGGAGAAAAGAAACAGGAGCAAATTGCCCTCTGACCAGGGGAACCAGGGCAGCCGGAAAGCGGGAAGCTGGAGCCAGCTGATCCCAGCGGAGGGCGGGTGGCTGAGTACTAACTCATAGCACGTGAGTGTCTGAACAGTGGATGCCTCTCCCAGCCCTGTTGATAAGCAGTGCTAACATGAGGTTGATTATTCTCACGGTGAATTCTAAGTTAGAGCCTGAGTGTGGTTGGACAGCTCCTGCAACAGAATCAGCTGGGGTGCGAATTTAAAATGCAGGTTCCAGGGCCCGGCCACAGCCCTCTGCGATCTGTGCTCAGGCTCTGCAGGAGTTGGCTCCCCAGGTGATTCGCTTGTTGCACACTGACTTTGTCTGGCAAAGTGTGCCCCTGGCCCTATGGAAGGGCACAAAGTGAGGCTCTCAGCGCCCACCTCTGTGTGGTCCTCTCCCACTTATCATCTCTGCTCTGATGTTCCCCTCTGCGAGAAGCCCTTCCCCTGCCTAATGCCCAGGCTGCAGTGAAGCCCGGATTAAACACTGCCTAGGAAGTGATTGCAAGGATTGTAAATTTGAGTCTCTCTTTATTGTTCCTGCTTCCTCCTCGAGAACAGAGCCTGTGTTCTCAGCTTTTAGCAGCTCTCCTATTCCCTGGAATCGTGTTTAGTAAGTGCTCAGTGCAGAGCTGATGAAAGAGCAAATGGAGGCCAGGCAAGAAAAGATCTAATTCCCACCCCCCAACCCTCAGCAACTTGGGCACCGAGGATAAGTAGTGTAGAGCTTGGATAACCCAGGCAATAATCGGCAGTCTCTCCAGTGGGGCGCCCTTACCTCAAGAGTTGATGGGGTTAGGATCTACCTATGCATTGCTTTCAGGGCTGGTTGCCAGCTTCCCTGCTTCCAAAAGGGCCAGTGCCCTGGCCTTTACCGGCCCTGCTGACCCACCCCCACACAGGTCAATTACTTTTCTCCCTGGTCTCTTTTGTCTTGCTTCTGCTTCCAAAAACCAAAGCAAATTGGGAGCATTATAAAGGCTTCATTCTCTTGTATCAAAGGAGCCTAGCACTTGTAGGCATTTCAAACAAAAAAAAAAAGTATTCCCTGGGCTACACAGAGAGAACGTTCTCTTGAAATTCAAAGTGAGCTTGATTTATTTTTAATTATTTATATTTCCAGATCTGAAAAAGAAGATTGCAAAAAAAAAAAAGGGGGGAAAGGGGGAATACCTCTGTTTATTTTACCAACCCCAAGCACTGAGTCAGCCATGAAGTGCTTTTTGTTCTTTTCCCCCCCTAATTGCCATACCTCCAAGAAGCTGGTCTTAACATACCATCCATCATTCGAGTGGCAAATCAAGCTCTGGCCCTTTCAGCCCAGCGTATCGCAACGAGCCATAGTGACACACATTCATTTCCGGTGGAGGCAGCTACAGGGGAGCTGTGTATGTTTGAACTGTGCGGCCTCCCTGTATAATTCAGGAAATGAGTTTACTCTATCTGTGACAAGCATCGTGTTCACACGGTGTCGGGAGCAGCCGGTGTGGCTGGCGTGGGGCTCCGCAGGAGTGGCCCTGGAATGGGCCACTCTGACTATGCTTTCGGCACACTCACGAATGCACCTGACTTCGATTTTCGTAACACCTGTCACCTGAGAAAGTATGCCTCCTCCTTTATGTGCTGGAAATTTCTGGATGTAATCTAACCCGAGATTAGGAAACCACAGGTTTTTTTTAGACAGAGTGATTCTTCAAACAGGAGGACCTTTTTGGTTGATCCCACTCAGCTCCCCTAAAGCTGGAAGAGTGAGTGTCCATCTTTGGACGATGCCTATTTTTTTTTTCCAGTGGTACAGTTTGGCCCCACTTCTGGTTGTTATTCAACTTGTATTCGTTTCTTGCACATAATCGCTGCTGGACCAGGTTCAAACAAGCTCGGATTGTTGGGGAGAAGGGGGCTTTAGTCGGTGTGGAATGTGCCTTCACTTAGACCAAGGGAAGAAATGCCGAGGCCAGCACAGCATCAGCTAGACTGCGAGTCGGTGCTGAGGTTTTGTTATTTTGCATATGGTTAACCATCTTGGAGGTCATAAAGTAAGGCCTCTGTCCTCCGGCGCAGCAGCTGGGTTTACACAGTATTTCCAGATTGTTTGTTTTGACCCAGAGCCAGGGCTACACCGTTTTTCCATTATACATTTTGGACAGATGAAGAGAGGTGGGAAGGGGGACTTCATGGGGCAGGTCTGTGATTTCCTTTTTATTTACATTAAAGGGACTTTTAAGAGTTCTGAAAATTGTGAACCAGTCCAAACATAATGTCAGTGCAGCGGAGGTAGAAAGAGCCACTGCTTTTGCAAAAAAATGGCCAGATCGTGGGCAGTAAAACCAAATCCGTTCCTGGCCTTATGATGCCATGTGTTGGGAGCATCATGCCTGTTACTGCTCAGCCTTGCACGCACACTGGGTACCGGTAAATGATATTCATGACCACATTCACAAGTTAAACCCCCAGTGTTTGCTTGGGGGCGCCTTAGGAGGAGTGATGAGTTGGGGAACCAGAGCCTGCGAGCCTTCCACGGGCATATCCATTCCATGCAGATGGTATGCTTGCTGCTGAATGGAGGTGTGTTTCCAAGTTTGCAGTCCTTTCCCTGAGACACCAGCTTTCTGAGGACACCCCCAAAGTCCTGGCCTGGGTTCTTCACCAGGGAACATTCAAGACCAGCCAAAGAGCCACAGTTTCAATTATATCCACGACACAGCCCTTTGCATGGGAGTCAAGTGCATGTGATCTGAGTGAATGTGTTACTTCTAAATAAAACAGTTTTGTTTTGTTTTTTGCTAATGGAAAAACAGCACTAAGAAATACCAAAAATGATGGCAAATCAAGTAATGGAAAAGCATTAATAACACGGATATCTTTTTGCCCCAACAATGTTTGGATTTGTTTAGTTAATGGCTGTAGTGAATAACACACATGAATGTCCTAGATACAAGGTCACAGTGAATATTATGTCTTTCTGTACAGGTATTTATGTTTGTGGCAAATGTCCCTTATCAGTCTTTGTTAAGCTTTGCTAAGTATGTGAAAGGAACTCGTTGCCATAACAGAGTGTTCGACAAAGAAATGGCTAAGAAAAGCAAATACCCTACCTCTCCAGAGCAACCTGGGATCCTAAATTCTTGTTTAGCCAACCCTAAAGAAATTTGATTTCTAGAAATAAAAAGTTTGCTCAGGAAGGACCCTCACAACTCAGGAAAGAATGTAGCAAAAACAACACCTTAGACAACACCAGAAGTTGCCCTTTGGATTAACCCAGTCTTACAAATGGTTTTAACATACAGATTTCAAGTCAACAAACCTTTATTGAGGGTCTTTGTGTACCAGGAGTTGGGAAACTAAAAATGAATAGGACACAGTCCCTTTCCATGTGAAAACATTTTTGCTGGATTTCAGGTTTCTCACCAGATTCTCCTAAATTTAACCAAAGCATTCCCCCGACTTAGAACTCTTCAGCCCTTCTTTTTAACCCAGCCCTTTAATGCCAGAATACATACAGGGCAAGGAGACATGGGCGGTGATAGATTTCCACTCAATTTGGAAATTAATAGCTGTGATGTGACAAAAAGGTGCTAGACTGGGATCAGAACACCCACTTTCTAGGCTTAAGATTGTCACTTACTGGTCATTACAACCTTGAGCCAGTCTTGTGACCTCTCAGGCCCTTGGTATCTGTAGGTAAAATAGGTTGCTGTGAGGACTATGTGAGTTAATCAGAGGGTATGTGAAAACACATTAATCCTGGGAGCTCTATGCAAACGAAGATGTTATTTTGATGGACTGGGGGCAGTGGGGGCTGTTTATACCACTGTCTATAAAGCTAATGCAGAAAGCTGACCCAACTCAGTAGTCTCCCTGCTGACATCCTCATTATATTCTTGGGTATTTTTCTCTACCAGCATTGGGTGACCAGTTACAGAGTTTTATGTTATTGGGGGTCAGAGGTATAAAAGGATCCCCATTCAGGACCACAGTGACTTTGTGGGGCCTCTGCCACTTCTCATCAGGGAGAGAACAGAGCCTGGAGGCCCTGCTGAGTCTGCCCCAGCACAGCGCTGACTGCACAGCCGACTTTGGACTTGTCTCTATGGAAAAATGATCTTTATTTTGCTATTCAAATAGAAAGATCAGAGGTTAGGGTTTGTTTTTGTTTTTCCTTCAGATCATTTCACAGCTCAAAACCAGTGCCTCCTTTGAGGAATTTTTCTGCAGTTATCATCAAAATAATTAAGGGGATTCTTTGGCCAATCCCTAACAATAAATAAGAAAAGTATGGGGAAAAAAAAATCCAAAGCATCCCAAACCACAGCTTCTCTTTGCCAGAATGTGTCTATTAATTAAAGAACAGGGGCGTTAACAACCGATATGGCCAGCACTGTCACTCCAAAAAAGCACCTGAACCACAACGCCAAACACTGGACTGTACAGACCACAGTGGGAGCTAAAAAAACCAAAAACCCTAGATGTGACTGTGGACTCAGCATTCATGGGTCTCCTGGGAATTTTCTATTAAGCACATTCAGATATTGACTTTGTCCCCACATAGTTATGTCTGCACCTCACAGACATATCGCCACACCTTCTTCAGGTCTGACAACACCCTCTTCTTTCTGGTAGTTTCTTTCATTCATTCAACGAACATGCACAGAGGGTGCTGTGTCTCCCCAGGTGCTGAGCCACAGAAGTACAAGGATGAATGGGGTATTAGCCCTATTCTGGGCACTCTCAGTATAACATGCTTTGTTAAGAGAACAGCCACATAAAACTGGTGGGGATGTTAAGAAAAACAAAAAAATCCAGGGAAAAACTTTCAGAAGTTTGACAGTGCCTCAGAGGCCTCCTAAAAGTTTTCTATCTTTTGGATGAAACATACACACACACACACACACACACACACACACACACACACACACACACCCTTACCCGATACTCTCAGACTCACACACACAACAGATCTACATGATCAAATTGTCAAATAATAATTATGAAAGACCCAACACTATGCAGAGTATTAAAGACAAACCCGTTAGGCTTGGCCTCTCCACTCGCGATTTCTGACCAAGGAGAGGAAATGTTGATGCCATCATACCTGCCAGAGTCAAATGCCTTACCTGCCCCCATTGTGACTAGGCTGTGAGGAAGGGCTCTCCCTTTATACTGTGAGCCCCATTCAACCATAAGCAACATGAAGGGTAAAGACCTTGGACTCAATAGTTGAGCCCTGTTCCAGACCCAACTTCTGGCTTCTGTATTTGCCAGCTGTGTGACCTTGGGCAGGTTATCCAGTGTCACATCTGTATATCCGTGATAACAAGAGAACCCACCTTATCGGGGTTTTTGCAAGGATTTAAAGGCACGTTAGAAGGGCTGGCCGAGTGGCGCGGCGGTTAAGCACTGGCTTGGGAAGCCAGCGGCCCCGGTTCTGTTCCACGTACGAGGGCCAGTGACACTGCCCTCAAAAAAAAAATAAAAATAAAGGCATGCTAGAGATCTCACAGTCCTTGCTCTGAGAAAGCTCTCAAAAATGCCTGATGATCATGATCATGGGAATGATGTCTCACTCACGGCTTGTCATTTTTATTCAATAAATATTTGCAGAAAAATGGAAGGAAGGTGACATTGGACTCACAAATGAGATCTAATTGAAGCCTTAATTTTGACACAAAGCACTTGCTTTCTAGGTTTATGAAATTCAGGAATTCAAAACCTTTAAAGCAGAAGCATAAAACTCAAATTTCTATAGCAGCCAGGCAGGTAACAACAGAATGAACTGGCATTTAGCGCCTGAGACAAAATGGAGAGACCTGGCCTCTCTCAGCTCCAGCCATACTCAGCTCCAGAAGAAAATTGCCTCACGTTGAGAGAAGCCAGAAATTCAGATTTCCATGTGCAATAGACCAAGTCTTACAACAACTAAGTCAATTTCTAAAAAAAATACCCCTTGGGCCAAATAACACAGTCTGCCAGTCAGGTCTCAGGCTGCCTGCTTGCCATCCCCACCTTAATGGAAGGAGTTCTGTATTTGTCTCTTCGTTTTGAAATGTTCACCAGTAGACACAGGACACCATAGCCCCTGGCAGTCATCTCTCAATTCCTGCTCATTTCAAAAGATGCTCTGACTTCCTGATGGTTACATTCTACAGTATATACTCACCTACCGAGGCTTACTTCTCTTCCCAAAGGATGCTAATAATAAGCACAGATTGTTAAAGCATGATTGTTTTGTGGCTGAAATAACAACGGTCCCCCCAAAACCCTAACAACTTCCTCTAGAATGGCTATTATGGCAATCTGGAGAGAGGCTGATTCCACAGTTCACGTAGTTTTGTTTTGTTTGGAGGGAAAGTCTGACATTTTACAAAAATACTTAGCAATGGAATGACTTTTCCATAGCACTGATTATTGTACAGCAAGACACATAACCATATGTCTTTGAAATGTGATTTTAAAATTTCTTCACTAACGCTACAAGGCAGACTGCTCTCTGGTCTTTCCATATGAAGGTGATAATTTTCTCCAGGCTCACGAAAGCTTCACTGGTTATGGCCCAGTATTTAGTGAGTGTAAACCTAAACACAAATATAAATCCAGGCTCCAATTCAGTGCTGTCGCCTATTTACTAGTTGTGTGACCTTGGGTAAGTCCTTTAATCCCCCAGAGCTTTTATCTCCCCATTTGCAAAAGAGGAGTCAGAACACCTCATAGGGTTATTGGGAATATTAAATAAAATAATATTCGGATGGGCATAATCCAAACCCATATTAGATGTTCACCATCAGTGTTGATTGAATCTGAATCTCTATTTCTCTGGTCACAAAATAGCACTCCTATTTATAACAATGACATAACCCTCTGGCAATATCATTAACCTTCCTATTAAATTTTTCAGCTCTGTGAAAAACAAAAGGACAAAAAAAGCTGTAATCATTTCATATAAACTTTTGGTTTTGTGTCCACAGTGGTATGAAAAGTAAAGGGTAGAGAGTTGGATGATGCCTCCCAGAGAATAAGGGAGAGGGAGGAAGGCTAGACCAGAACCCTGGGACGCACTGACATTTGAAGACATGCAGGGAGAGAGGCCTGGGTGCAGAGAACTGAAGGGGAGAAATCAGAAAGAGACCAGGTCAACCCGGGCAATGCTGTCACGGACACCACAGGAAGAGACAGTTCCCATGTGGCCAACAGTGTTTGTGAGGTCATGCCTAGAAGTTATGGAAGCCCTGAGAAATGTCCACTGAATTATCAGCAAGGAAGCAAGAGTAATTTGAATAGAGTATTCAGGGAACATCAACCAGATTTTAATGAACTCAGTCATGTGTGTAAGTTGAACTTTTGGTGATAACAAATTCAGACAACGCTTTAAGAAGTTTCACTGTGAGAGAGGGGAGAAAAGGAAGAAGACAGATGGAGGAGGGCACAGAGACAAGACTTTTATTTAAGAAGGGATAAGTTAGAGCACATTTGAATTTTGGTGGGAAGAAACCAGCTGAGAAGGAGAGGTTGACAATGAAGAAGAGAGAAGGTAGAGTGAGAGAGGCAAACAGAGAGAAGAGATAGATGGGTGACACAAGAATTGAGTATTGATACAAAACTGGAGCTTAGTGAAAACTTAGCTTTCGTAAGAATCCTCTGAACTAGCTGTCACTGTCTCTCATGTTTAGACAGGGAATTTAGGGAAGGGCTAAGTAGAGTAAGGAGGACTGAGGCAGCCGAAATACACTTGGCAACCTGTTGCTATCTAAAACAGGATTTCAAAACTCCCTTGTTGCCACAAATGAAAAATTTGCTTTTATTTTTACTCTAAAATTCTGTTCTATGCATAGAGTTTTCTAGCAAACACAGGACTGTCTCCTAATGGTTGTTCTGCCTAGTACTAGCAAATAGGCAAAACACTTTCATCAAGATAGTGAGGCGATGGGTAATTTAAATTTCATAGAAATCCCACTTGAGATCTCATGAAATATAAATCTTATTGGAGACTTCTCATTACCTTATAAAATTTGGATAACATAAGTGAGTGTAAAAAGGATCCAAGTGGCATCATCAGAAATCCCTTGATGGAGAACACTGCAAAGTTCAGACACTGGTCGTTGCAAGAAGACTGACTTTTCTCAAACTCTGTAGATCTCGGGCCAATTTCTGACTGGGTTTCTGAATAATGTTTCTGACTAGAAACACATAATTACAAGTTCAAGCTGAAAAATCACCCAAGGAAAGGCTTCCTGGAACAGAGAAGCTGTCTAAATTGTGATGATTGTGTTGGTTTCCCTCGTTGGTCCAGTCCAATTTTGTTTTCTAAATCAACCTTTTTCTTCTTCCAAATTATAAACACATTAGCCATTCTCTAAAATGCTCACTTGTTTCCTGCAGAATCTACTGAAACCTGGGCTCCCCAGTCAACGTGCAAAGTAGTAGGCTCTAGACCCAGCTGTTGACCGCCATCTTGCTCCATTGTTTGTGGAGACATATATGAGGAACAATGAGAAGTTTGCTGACCTTTCTGAAACTAGACACAATACAGCTAAAACACAGTAATTGATTATTATGCCGGCCCTCCTGCCTCTCCCCTTTCCAGCTGCATGACTTTGAACAAGCCAAGAGTCTTGTTCAGCCTCAATTTCTTCATCTATAACATGGCTTTTCCACTGAGGCGTTATTGTAGGATTAAATATAATTATGCACATAAATTCTTAGTTTAGTGTTTGGTACACCGTAGTTCTCACTAAAGTAGCCATTTCTATAAAAATACACTACCAGGGATCAGGTTCAGCTGCGACCATCACTATTTCTCGATGAATCAGTTAACTAATGATATAAATATATCCTGGGTTTTTTTTCACTTGTGCTTGACTGACATGCTGTCACTTTTGTTGGTTACCTGCTCTGCCCACCCATCAACTCTCCCATCCCCAGAGAAAAACACACAGGGAAGAGAGTTTTATTGCGATGAACTAGGAGTAACTTTATAGCAATTGTCCCAGTTACTTAATCGTAATCAAAGAGGGAAATATATAAATCCATCATGCTATCATTTTTTAAATCTTCCCAAAATTTTACTGGCTTGATGTTAATAACCCCTTTACAAGTCAACTCAATCCATTCTGTAGAATAACATTTTGCATCCAAATTATCATATAGACTCATCTAGGAACTTACTTTGCTCTGGGTTAAAAATTTAATGAATGCTTTTTTTGGATGGTTTTGTGGTCAGTGATTATACTTGCTGTACATTATTTTTAGGAAAATACTGTTCCAACCTCAAAGAGATTTGAGGCAATAAAGCAGATCCCTGATTACTTCTTTACAAAGATCTAAGTTCTGCTACTCTTACTCCCTTAGGTCTTTCTCCAAAGCAAGGTAGGGGTGGCCTTTTGTTAAGTTCCAGACACTGTTAAGCCCCTCCCCTTTCATAAAATGTAAATCCAAGCCTTCCCCTCTTCTCTGTTGCAACATTTATGACTATACACCTGACCAGCACATAATAACTAACTCCAGTATTTATCACTTACAATGGAGGTTAATCCATATTAGAATAAACAAGACATAGGAAAGATTGTTGAAGGAAATGCAGCTTATTGATTTCTCAAAATCAGGGATTCTTAACAGATTCATAAAAACCTAAGATATTCTTATATGAGCTTCCTGAAGTCCATATACCCTCCCTGTCTTCCTGAGCATGCGCGTTAGTCAAGTTTTCAAGAAGGCTAAGAATCTCTCCTCTGAATTGTCTGCAGTGTATTCCCTGATCAAGCCAGAGCGGAGTACCTGGAACTTAGCATTTTGTCTGTCACCCATGAAACTCCTGTCTGAATTTACCTTAAGGATGTTAAAATGTTACTAACTTCATGATAATTTTTTCTTATGAAAATTCATAGAAGATATTTCTGTATGGTTTTATAACTATGAATAGCTGTAGATTGTTTTGAGTGAAGAGCCATAGATAATGTTCAATTCTTTGTTGGCTGCTAGAAGGTTTAGAACCAAGCTCTTGACCTACCAGCTGCATAAGGAGTTAGGTTTTGACAACATGCATTTTGTGTTACTTGATATTGGGGTGTGAGGGACTAATAAATAACATTTCCCCCTGCCTGGATTCTAAACTAATTGAGAAATCGACACCAGAGACAAACAGATAGAGATCCAAATGCCAGCTTTCTTACCAGTTAAAGCTAGGTGGGAGAATGCAGCTTGCGTGTGAGGAGAAACCTGATAATATTCCACCCTGAGTTAAATAAACTTGCCCAGCAAGTCTCAGGCATGGCTGGAAGCCCTTGCCCTCCTGCAAAGGAGGATGTGAACTCTCTTCAAACAGGCACACTCTCCCCAGAGGGGTCAGCATCTCAAACCCTTATCCCAAATGCACAATCAGAAGAAACCCTCTGGCCGTCATACCTGCCATGCCTCCCTGAAAGAGGAAGGAACTTTAGGAAGATCCTTCCAATGGGGAGGGGGACACATTTACCCCCAACATAGACCTGCCTCCTATTTTCTTTCCTACCTTCATTCTCCCTTTGTCTACTTTCCTTAACTATTTAGCGAACTGCAGAATATATATTTTTGTTAAGTTCTTTACCTTCTTTTTTGGAACAGCTTGGGTCAAATTGTTTGACTAAAGAATTTCTTTTGAAATCACAAGAACCCTAATATTTATTTTGTATGAGAAAACAAAACCCTATACAATTTAGAGAGCTCCAGGAGGAATTGTAGAAATCCAGAAATGAGTACATTATTTTTCTTGTGCCTCTCAGTGTTTAACTGGAAACTTTCTGTGCCTTGTCTGTCTTTGATATGGTATTTTTTTTTTTTTGAGGGCAGTGTCACTGGCCCTCGTACGTGGGACCAAACCGGGGCCACTGGCTTCCCAAGCCAGCGCTTAACCACCGCGCCACTCGGCCAGCCCAGATATGATATTTTTTAACTCGGTGTTTTAAAAACACAAAGGGGATATCTATATTTAAAGCCTATTAATATATCTTGCCCCAGATTATCTGCAGAGAGGACAGACATTAAAAAATGTCCTATCATAAACCTTTTAGAAGAAACTATGCCAAATTCTTTAACAAAAATTCTAGAACTGATATATCTAAATATGTATTTTGCCTTTCAAGAGACTCCATTTGAAAAACAAACAATGACCCTTATTTCAATGAGGCCATCACTACTCAGAGAACTTTTATTTTATTTTATTTTTTTAAAGATTTTATTGGGGAATTGCGGGAGGGGAACAGCGCTAGGGAATTAGGGAAGGGGAACAGACAAGTTGCTGTCGTTTTGTTCTTCAGTCCAGTTGTGGAGGATGTTGCTTCACTGCCCCATGTTGGCATAGTCATTGCGCTCTTCCTGGATGAGGCAGATCGGTCTCCGGCCTCTGGATGGTCACTCACCACGGCTATTGGCAGCTCACGCTGGCTGCCGACCACTCACACTGGCTGCCGGCCACTCACTGTAGCCTATGGCAGCCCACTGCAGCAGGGGCTGCAGCCTACACCATCGCAGGGGCTCACAGCCCAGTTCCAGGTGGAGCTGTTGTTAGCTGTAGAGGGCAGTGTCACTGGCCCTCATATGTGGGATCCGAACTGGGGCTGCTGGCATCCCAAAAACCAGCTCTTAACCACTGTGCCACTCGGCCCCTCAGAGAGCTTTTAAAAACTTCTCTTTAGCACTGCTGTTGGAAGCTTCAGAAAATATCTCAGATACCCTCAACAATGACAAGTGTTTGTTTTGTTGCATGAATCTGATTTTGGAAATAGCCATTTGGAGTCATAATCAGTAAATAATGTACCTATTCAAATTTGGTGACAAAGGTTTTAAATAAAAATGATAAAAGAAAATGTGGCAGATCTTCATGATCTGAAGTATGAAAATGGTTTCGTAAATATAGCACCAAAGTATAGGTAACAAAAGG
Source organism: Aselliscus stoliczkanus (assembly GCA_033961575.1). NCBI lineage: Eukaryota > Metazoa > Chordata > Mammalia > Chiroptera > Hipposideridae > Aselliscus > Aselliscus stoliczkanus. The sequence goes on from CM066733.1 coordinate 143,584,148, forward strand.
AAAAGTAGATACACTGGTCTTCATTAAAATTTTAAAAATTTTGTGCATCAAAGGAAACTATCAACAGAGTAAAACAACAGCCTACAGAATAGGAGAAAATATTTGCATACCATGTACCTGATATATATGCAGAATATCCAAAATAAAGAACTTTTACAACTCAACAACAAAAAATTAAACAATCCAATTCAAAAAGAGGCAAAGGACTTGAATAGACATTTCTCCCAAAAGATACAGTAATGGCCAACAAGCATTTGAAAAGATACTGTGTATCTTTAGTCATTAATTAAATGAAAATCAAAACCACAATGAGGTACCACTTCACACTTACTAGAATGGCTATAATGTTTTAGAAATAGAAAATAATAATTGCCAAACAGGATTTGGAGAAATTGGAACCTTCATACATTGCTGATAGGAATGTATAGTGGGTTCAGCCACTGAGGAAAACAATTTGGTGGTTCCTCAAAAAGTTAATCATAGAATTACAATATGAGCCAGTAATCTCACTCCTAGATGTAATATACTCAAAAGAATTGAAAATAAGGACTCAAACAAATACACACAAATGCTCATAGCAGCACTCCTCACAATAGCCAAAAGATAGGAAAAAAATCCAAGTATCCATCAATGGATAAACAAATTGTGGGGTATCCATACACTGGAATATTGTTTGGCCATAAAAAGGAATGGAGCACTGACACATGCTACAACATGTAAGGGTCTTGAAAATATGCTAGGTAGAAAATTCAGTCACGAAAGAGCAAATATTCTATGATTGCACTTATATGAGGTCCCTAGAATGGGTGAATTCATAGACAGTACATACACTAGAGATTTCCTAGGGAGGCGAGGGTAGAGGAGGGTATAGCTGGTTAGTGTTTAATGGGTAGAGAGTTTCTGTGTGGAGTGATGAAAGAATTGTAGAAATAGTGGTGACAGTATTATGAAGTGATTAATGCCACCAATTTGTACACTCTAAAATGGTCAAAATTTTGTCATGTAAATATATACAACATTTATATAATATTTTTATGTTATTAAGCATTATTATTAAATTAAGCAGATTTTACTTATATATTTTACAATAAAAAATAACTATTTAAAATTTATAACAGTTTAGGGCTGGCTGAGTGGCGCATTGGTTAAGAGCTGGCTTGGGATGCCAGCGGCCCTGGTTCGGATCCCACATATGAGGGCCAGTGACACTGCCCTCTACAGCTAACAACAGCTCCACCTGGAGCTGGGCTGTGCGAGCCCCGGCGACGGTGTAGGCTGCAGCCCCTGCTGCAGTGGGCTGCCATGGGCTACAGTGAGTGATCCAGAGGTCCGCGACCGATCTGCCTCATCCGGGAAGAGCGCAGTGACGATGCCAACATGGGCCAGTGAAGCAATGTCCTCCGAAACTAGACTGAAGAACAAAAAGACAGCAACTTGTCTGCTCCCCTCTCCCAATTTCCCAAAGCTGTTCCCCTCCCCCAACTCCCCAATAAAATCTTTAAAAAAAAAAAAAATTTACAACAGTTTAAATTGTATTTAAAGGATCTAACACTCCTTCCTTTATTTTTGTTGACAAATGCCTTGCTGAAATAGGAAATGCAAATGGTTTTGTATCAAATTAAACTGTGAATAATAGGTATGAAAAAAGATGATTAATAAATGATGAGGCAGCTTTTTTTTCTGTGCTTCCTCCTGAGAGCAAAGCCCTTTATGTGTGTGACAGGGAATAAAAAATGAAAAATGGGTAGATTTTGCTATTCAAAAGATTGTATAACTCATAGATAACAACTGAGTTGTGGTCAAATTGCATAGTTCACATCTCATGGAAAGGATGCTACATCGTTTATGTTTCGTCAGCGAAGGTTGCTATGAACACCTAGAACATGGTGAAATCTTTCCAAATGTTGTTGGGACCCCATTTCCCCTTCTAGTCCTTGACTGTTGAACGTCTTTGTTCAGGAGCTGCCCGTGTGACACAGGCCACACAGCCTCACCATTATTCCTTTGAAAGCTAAAGCATGACAGACGATTCCTCACGTGCACCCCGGTTCTTTTCCAGAGCATAGGAAACTTGGAAACATGACTGTGACCGTGAGAAAGACCGTCCCCTCCCCGGAGGCTGTGCAGATTCTCTACCAGCGAATGAGATACGAGTACGAGTTCTACCACTACGTCAAAGAGCAGTTCCACCTGCTGAAGCGCAAGTTCGGACTGAAGTCTCACTCCCGCAGAGCCCCTCTGAGGCCCCAGTTCTTCATTCCAACTCCCCTGGAAACCGAGGAGCCGATCGATGATGAGGAACAGGATGACGAGAAGTGGCTCGAAGATATTTATAAGAGGTGATGCCAGCACTGTGTCGCCTCCAATGGCTTTATCTCCCTTTTCCAGAAAGAAAAAAAAAAATGTTTTTTTTGTTTGGGGAAGAAAAATCCTGAAGGGACTAAATTAATGCTGGCTGCATTAAAACGAACAAAACATTCCCACAGGTTGGGTTCATTGGGAGACGCCCGGTTTTGCGGGTTTTATTGGTTTAATGTTATTCTGTGTTTTTCCTGGCTCCTTGGGTCCTTCCCAGGTACACTAGGTGACTCCATCATAAGGCATCTTGTCATAAAATAGCTTTATTCCCCTAGTATAATGACAGAGGGTGGGGGAATATAGCCTATACCCCAATAACTTATCATTTGTAAAGTGAACTTGTAAAAATATTACCTCAGTGGTAGGAAACATCCAGACTTGTACATTTGAGTAGAAATACAAAACCACTTCCGACACCCGGGAATCTGCTCCAGAGAGATCTACGAGGAGAAGGTAAGCAAATAAGGACATCAAAAGGGAGGATACCCCTGGATGAGTGGTTTCTACCCACATGGGTAGAAGACTGCCTCTGGTCCATCTGAGGGGACCCTTTCACCAAGACCAGCATGCTTATCATCTCTGAAAGAGCAAGTCAACATGTGCCATACCGCAACCCTTCCAGAGCCCTGACTACCTTTTAAGGTCAAAGTGCATGGCAAGCTCCATTGAGACATTCCATTTCCAAGTCCCATTCTGACAGATTTCAAAGTAGAATGGCAGGGAAAAGAATTTGTTTGCTGTGTAAGGAAGCATATAGGCAAGACAGATCAGCTCTGGCGGTCACGTGGCATAGGAAAATGACATGGTCATGTCTTTTGCACCCAATATGAAACATTTCTCTCCCCAGCATTGCTTTAACTGAAAACACAGAAACCAATTGTGCTCTAACTTTGACCTATGGCAGAAGTTTTAAGCCTGACCACAGGCAATGCATGAGATACCAGGCACACCCCTGGCCAGTTGGGTCCCATAGTACTTTCTAGTCCCTTAAGAGGTACTGGTTTGTGGTAAAAAAGAAAGAAAAAGCGGGGGAGGGGGATACTAAGTTCTGTGCAGGCAGCAGTGAAACTACAGTCCCATTTTTTATGGGACAGCTCACTCCTGAGAAGCCTTATTAGGACATCGAGAAGAAAAGAAGGGCTTCTGAGTAAGAGATTGCCTGACCAGCTTTATGAGTAGGTGTCTGCCCTCAAAGTGATCTGAGCAGATGTTGGACAGTGACATACCTCCAAAATATCTCCTCCCCATTCCATTCACATCACCAGCTATCCATGATACCTTGGTCAATCATTAGAAACCTGTTTCTTTGGATTCTGAAATGTTTTCTTTAATCGTCCCTCTCCCTCCACAATACATATACTCCTGGGTGGATAATATACAGCCAGCTGCGAAGCCGGGCTGAAGGAGGTGGTGGCAGGCAGGATATACGAAACAAGTTTGGCCTCCTTTGTGTTTTCTCCCCTAGAGCCAGCCCTTCAAGAGCACTAGCAAACTGTGAGTGGGGAATACTTAATAGTAAATAAGACTCTAAATTGACACAAGCTACACATTTTCTACTTTTCAAAAACCAACAAGTCTCTCTAGAATTTTTCCTTCATTCGCTAAAGTTGGACGATAGCCAAGATATAAAGCAAGTCATTCGGAACCTGTCAAATGTGCTCTAAAGCTACTTTATCATGAGATCTTTGCAAAGGCTCCACCTCGCAGGAGTCCAGTGAAGGCTGGGACTACAGAGGCACAGAGTCCAGCATTTGGCCACTTGCGGGTCTCCCTTCTGCCTGAAAGAGCTGGGGCAAGGAAGTGATTAAGGGAAATGCTCTTAGAAGAGGGAATACCCTTTGTCCTGTTTAGAGAGAGACCAGGGCCCTACTATTAGGTATACTTTAACAAGCAACCCAGAGAATAGCTATCACATTCGAAGCAAGAACAAGAACTGCCACCTGGTACGTTGTGAGTCATTTCTAAGAAACTGCATATGAAGAATGATGACTAGTTTACACACTGTGCAATCTCATTATCTACAAATAAAGTTGAGTTGGCGAAGAGTTCTCTGCTGTTGTCAGGACAATTGGTCATTTAAAAAACATATCGCCTTGTGCAAGCTCACATGAGCACTTCTGAAACCTGTGTGTTCAGAGGCATTTATTGTCAGTCGTGACCATTCGAACATCACAACAGAAGATGCTGACTGATTTCTTTGCAGGGCCTTCGTTTTATTTTTGTCCTAGTAAACAGCCTCCAGGTCCTAAAAGTCAAAGCCCTTCATCAGGATATTTGGCACACACAATAACATTTCTCTGGCCCTGAGCCCAACACAGTTTGTACTTCATGAAATATATTGTACATTTTACAAAGTTTAATTTAAAAAATACATTTTAAGCTGGTTGATCTTTGACTGCCTTATTTATTATAACCTTTCAGCACATTCCAAGGTTTTAGTTACTCAGGAAGGAGTTAATTAAAATGATTTTATTTTGGTCTGATGGATGTTTTTTAAAAAGGAAAATTATTATTATGAACCTTCAGCCTACTTTCCTTGAGTGCTGTAAAAGTGCTTGTAAATCTTTTTTTTTTTCTTAAGAAGAAAGAAAAAAATGGTGTTTGACATTGATGGAAATTGAAAAATATATATGGAACTGAAACATGAGCTTGGCTAAAATAAAAGCAATCTGTTTGAGCTGAAGTGTTCCTTAACTTATTCATTACCCATGTAAATAAATGAATATACATAAGTTGACATTTTTTTCCATTCTGTTGCTACCTGGAATAAAAATGCCTGCAGATCCTCACAGCCCCCTCAGCCTCAGAAATTGGCCAAGCTTTTTCTCCTCGAGATGTGATTTTTGGAAAGATGTGATTTTAAAAATCTAGAAACTCTCATTCTTATAATTAGATGACACCCAAAAAAAAGCTGGCTGAAAAAATGAGCTAATCATTCATTCACCTAGTTGTGTATATAAAACACTAAACAGCTGCTGGCTTCATTGCTATGCCCACCAGTTGGTTTGGTGCCAGCCTCCTTCACTGGAACCATCAACCTCTGATAACGGGTATCCATGCGGCATCTGCGGTGACGTGGGAAAGCAGGGATGTGCCACGCCACGTCTCCTAGTGTGTACACTGATCTCTTTCTCAGACGTGTGGAGCTTCAAAAGCTGAATGATTCTAAGCTCTCAAGTGAGCAATTTTGATCCAGAAAGACTGTCCTTGAGAAATGTCACTGCTGCATCAAATGGAACTCACAGGGAGAGAGGCAATAGCCTTGCTTTGGAGATACTGGACCCTACATTCCAACTACATGTGACTACTCTGCAAAAGTAAAGAATTGGAATCTTAGTACTATTACAAATAAAAGAAAAATCTGTTTTGTTAATAACATGCTTTACTTCAAGTATGATTCTGCGAATCCTGAATAGTGAAGTAATACGTGGTTACCTTTCTTTATCACTTAATTTGTTCATCTGTAACCCAGTCACATGATGTTTAACTCTGTGAGAACTTGAAAGGCAAAAGTACAAAACAAAACATGGACTATGCCTCCTCTGGAGTTACTTGTTTGATCTGCAGTTCTTTATAAATGTGCTGCTGTCTGCAGGTTTATCCAGTGAGTTAATTAGCTTGAAATGAATTTCATACAGAATGGCAGTATTTCTTAAAAAGCACAATGATGACCCACAGCCATTCACGAGAATAATTCTGTAGGTCAAAATTGTTAACTTCCCTTCAAGTAAAAATAAAGAGGATTTGTTTTACTAAGATGATTTACTTCACATCTGATGACAAAGAAACCGATTTTTTGTAAAGTATTTTGAATATGCTGCAGATGGAAAAACTCTTTTAGCTAAAACTAAAATTAAGAGTCCGTTAAGAAAAGCACATGGATCTTCCTTCACAGCTCGAAAAGTCACTGTGGTGTGTGTGACCTAGTGTATAGTTTGCTAGAACTGTCATAACGAAGCCCCACAGACCAAATGGCTTAAACAACAGAAATTTATTTTCTCACAATTCTGGAGGCTAGAAGTCTAAAACTGAGGTGTCAGCAGGGCTGATTTCTCCTGAGGCCTCTCTCCCTGGGCTGTGAATGGCTGTCTTCTCCCTGTGTCTTCTTCTGTGTGTGCTCATTTCTGTGTCCAAATTTCCCTTTTTTATAAGGACACCAGTCATATTAGACTAAGGCCCACTCAAAAGAGCTCATTTTAACTTGGTTCCCTCTGTAAAGGGACCAATATCTTCGAATACAGTCACATTCTGAGGCACTAGAGGCTAGGATGTCGACAAATGAATTTCGTGGAGACGTAATTAATGCAGCCCGTAACACCAAGATTACACAGAAAAGTTAGAACAGAGGGATGAAACTCCAACTAGGAGAGAAGCCAGCCTCAAATCACAGACACCTAGAGCTGCCATGGGGCCCGGCACTTATCTGGTCCATTCTCTCATTTACAGATGAGGAAATCAAGGTCCAGATCGGAGATGCAAATTCATCAGACACTTTTTCCATTGAGGATTCGATTAACTTTTGTGTGTCTACCAAATTAAAACTTTAAAATGCTGATATAGCTAGAGCCCATCTACTGTCCTAGAATGGTACATTCAGCCACTCCCTGGACCACCTGCCACACAGAAACCACCTCCCCGAGTTGCTCTCCTATCAGTCGTGGCTGTAGGCCCCCCTTCTAAAGAGGGAGGCCCTATTGGTTTTCAATCACTTACGTTCTCAGAAACAGATGTCAAAATAAATATGTTTTATTCTAGATTTTTCTCTCCACTGAAAGGACACAAGAGAGGTTCTTGTTTCTGGATAAACAGATTTGGCCTGTGTTTGCCTATCTCATGTTATATTCATTTTTCTTAAAGGCAAAATGAAGAGTCATGTCCTACTTCCTATAAGGCATTTCAGATGGACCCATCTCAAAAAATCAAGTCAGATGCAGCTCATAAAACTAGGTGAAGTCAAGTGCAGACATGCCCCTGGAAACCCAGAGCTAAAGGATCTCCAGGCCCTAAGCACTCACAGGCCTCCTCACTCACCGACTGTCTCACTCGAGAATTCCTTTCTGCCTAGGGCAGGCTTGGCTCACAGCTCCAAGCATTGATTCCCAAGGAACACCCAGGCCCACAGATGTTCATGGGTCACAGAATTGTGAACTGACCACTTGTGCATTTTGGATTTCAATGTGTAAACATGGGGATTCCCTTTAAAAAAGAAAAAAAGAAAGAGAGAGAGAGAGAAGAGAAGAGAAGAAAAGAAAACGAAAAGAAAAGAAATGAAAAGGGAAAAAAATGAAAAGAAAAGAAAAGGGGGGAAAGAAGGAGAAGAAAAATCACCATGCAAGGGAAAAATGTGAGCTAAGTTTTTCCTCTTGGAATCTTGGCGTGTGAGCTTAGCTATCTTCAATCTGACTGTGCCAGACGCTGTATGCTTTGAGCAGGCATGGAGCAATCTGCCTTACGCTGCGCGGCCAGAACACTCAGATTTGACCTGTAACACGCTTCTTATTCCAGCCCTGAGCAGAGACAGCCTGGAGGAGGGGCTGTACCAGACACAGCTCGCTGGCTGCGGGATGCAACTAAAGAGGCAGCTAGACCAGGAAGCACGGCAGTTTACTGACTAGGGCAAGGGCAAAGTCCCCAAGTTCAAGTCCCAGCTGGTCTATTTCACTGGGCATTTGAGTCAATCACTTGACCTCCCCACAACTGAAGCCAACACAGCTGGAAAGCATTACGAAGAAAATAGGATCTCCATGAAAAAACCAAGAGCTTCTTCTGGGATGAAACTTGTCCCATGCTCCACCCCCATATGCTAAGAGACTAATAGCCACATCCTTCTGGTGCTGACAAGCATTTATTTTCTCCACAAAATACTGTGTCCTCAGTAAGAGAGAATAGAATTAAACGTACGTCCAGGTCCATTGATGCTCCCAATCCCTCACATCTGCAAGTGTGGTGCCCACCATACCAATGAGCCCCTGGGGAGCTCCTCTGAAATGTGAATTCAGCCGGTAGGAACAGGCATGTTCTGCTGGCCAGGGTTAGTATTAGTACCCTACACCATTATCCTGGACAAACCACTCTGTGGATTTCCACCTTTTTCGAACACTCTACTTGCGAGGACTTTATCTAGCTGTGAGTTACCAAATTCATCTTTATCTCACAGCTTCTACTAAACACAAGCTTCCTCTGACGTCTGTGGAGCTGTGATCCTGTTCATTATAAGGATCCTAAACATCCATGTGAATTAGTACAGGTTGTAGACAAGGAAAAGTTTTACTAAAAGCCAAAAACCCGATGGGATGGGATGCTGTGCTCTTTGGAGTCTTGTTTCTCATTCTCAGAAGTGGCATCACTGCTACGATGCTTTGGGGGAAATCTGGTAATGATTTTGTGGGTTGGTGATGTGTTTAGCATGATCAAGCCTTCTGACCCCACTATAGGACTGCCATGGGTTGAGACTTGAACATGTGGCATTACTGGGGTTTTGCATGAGAAAGAGAGTAATGACACTTACCGCAAACTGCCTGACAGCCACCCTGTTTGCTGCTTGTATCACACTCACTCTTGTCTTTCCTCCTTTGGCACACTTTCCTATTCTCCATCTTTGACTGAAAGTTAATGAAATTCTAATCCAGTATGTAGTCCTGAAGGATAATTCACAAACCAAGTGAATTATGAGATAGGCATGGGGGAAAAAAATCGTTGTGTTAAACAATTTGGAAAATGCTACAGTTCAAAGTCTAGTGTCACACAGTAGAGTAGTATTTTAAGAGCATACTAAGGACTTACTAAGGAGTACTATAGTTTTAAAAAATCAGTTCATCTTTATTTAACCCCGTATTTCTCAAAACTATTTGCCATGATACCCTTATTAACTCCCATTAACATCCTGAAGAACTAGTGTTCTGCAGATTATGCTTTGGAAAACATTGCTTTACTGTAAGTCATTTTTCCCTATTAGAAGAGTTCCTTTCCTTCTGCTATGGTTCCATTTTTGGTCTTCCAAATGGTCCATGTATCCTTTTTGAGGAAAATATATTTACAGATGATTGACGTTGTGATAAGTAGATGGGAGCAAATAACATTTTTAATAAAGTAATTGACAAGGAACCACCTTTCAGTTTTGCTTATTATCCCTAATCACATTTCCCTTCCTATTACTTTTAAAACAAAATTAATGTTTTTGTGCTTTTTAATATTTCTTGGGTACCTTTAATCAATTCACTACTTGCATAACAATTGGTGCTCAAATCAAATTGGATAAAGCACATCTACCTCTTATCTTCTCTGACCTATGGCTGGTGATGCAGTAGGAGGAAAGCAGTGACAAAATAGAGATCTCAAGTCGCTCAGGGAAAGTTGGTGATTGGAGATAAGAATGCTCTCAGCTCTTGAACTTGAGCTCAACTTTTGTACACTAGGGTACCTGTGTTGTTCAGTACACTAGGGGGAGCCGTATCCATAACAATTTACTCAAGAAAACTCAAGGTCTTTTCCAACCTAATTCTCTCCCATACCTGTTTATTTTCCTTCAATGCTTCATGGTAGTATGGCCCAGAAGGAAGTCATGGTTAGTGTACTTAAAACACAACATACATGCTGTCAACTGATCAGTAGGTTATTTTTCCCAGGCTGTGTAAACTGCCTTAGTTGTATTGCGATTGCTATTACTTTTTAATTACTATAGCATTTTTAAAATCAATCTTTATCAGATCATTTTTCCTGAGTGTGTTGTATAATTATGATGTGATTGAAATTCTGATTCAATAATCAAGAGGAGGAATCACGTGATGACTTGATTGTTGTGATAACCCTCAAGCAATGCCACCATTGCAGCTATAAAGGTGAGTAGAAAATGGGTACAATGAGACAAACAAGGATGTAGGAAGAAATCAAGGATTGGGTGTTATCAAGACAGTCCAAATTAGAAAAAGACTCGGCTAACTCTCAGTTCAAGTTTTTTTTTTAGTTGTACAAGAGTTTATTGGCACACAAAAAGGCTAAATATAGAGAAGGTAAGAGCTCAGGGATGACTCAAATCATGAGATTTCATGTGAGATTTGTCCCATTCCGGGAACAGTGGAATTTGCAAAAACTAGTGGGGCAGATTTAAAGCCCAAAGAAGATCATTCTGCCCTTTCAGCAGATTTGCAATAAAAGTATTGCACCCTGTTTGTATAATAGAAAATAAAGTCCCTGTGAAGTGAAATAATGAGCCCAAGGCAGCATAGTAAGTGCAGGCAAGGATGCATATTTGAAAATGCAAGATAAGCCTGAGCCTGACAGCCAAGGATTTTGAAAGACCTTTTATTTTACTCTAAGGGCCAGGAGCAGTCCTTAGACATTTCAGAACAGGAAAGAAACATTAGGGTATGATTTTTCTTTTTCTAAATTAATTAGAAGGTGAGCGGATTTTTCTCCCTCTGCCTTCCCTCTCCTGTTCAGTACCCTTCTTCACAGGCTGTATGTCCTGAGATGCTGAACTCTTGGGAATTGCATCACTGGGCTCCCTGCCTACTGCCTCTCAGGTGAGTTTGCCAGTGGGCGGATGCAGGAGGTGGGGAACTTCTGAATGGAATTCTGCCTCTGACTATATAATGGGTGAAGGAATGGAAGGCAAAACTGTTAGTCATCACTGTGTGCACCTGTGGGTGGGCTGGGGTGTTGGCCAAGAGGCTGGAGAAATAGAAGGAGAGAAGCCAGAACTTGAAGATGGTTCCATGACTGATTTTCATCAGTGGAAAAGAGTGCCCTGCCCAAAGATGCTCAGTAAATATTTATTGAGTTTACTGCATTAAAGGAGCTAAGGGAAAATACAGCATTAACTCAAGTATTTCCAGCTTGGGTAGAGACACAGTGATACTAACTGAGATGATGTGGGGAGGGGGCTGACTTAGTTGGCAGAAAAGTTCATTTTGGGAGGTGTGGATGTGTTGAGTCCAATGTGCTTGCTCACTCCTTCTTCTATTTCATCATCCTCAGAGGCACGGTTCCCAATGGGGGTTACATTGATCCCATTAGCACTCTGTGTGGTCAAAACCAGCCGGGACTGGGTCCCAAATTTCCTCCAGTCGACACCTGAGTGCTATGCAAATCTAATCATTGTCTAGATGTGCGGTGATATGAGCAAAGGTTGGGAAACCCAGTTCTAATTTACTGTACCCAAAATACAGAGTTCTTTGTTTTGATTTTTTTTTTTCTTAATACAAGTCTTTTCTTTCCAGGCCCTACAATTCCTTTCTTTTACACTGATCATTCCTTGACTTCCAGGTAAGCACATGCAGACATCAGGCACTGATTCACCATCACTCAGGTGACCTCTTTAATTTTTCTAGCAAAGGATTAGAAACCTGCTCATCTTAGACTGCTTCAGATCAATTAGGATGGAGAACATGGCAAAACCAATTGGCCTAAAAGCAAATCTCTGACCTCAGGCTCATGAGCACCAGCCTCACACACACTGGCCAGTCACATATCCCAAGAAAAATAGGAAGCAGGCATTTTATTACCACAGTCTCATGCTGAAAATCATTAACCTGTGCATCTAGAGTCCCCCTTTCACTGAAGTGATTAAAACAGAAAAGGTTTCCATAATTATAAATGTTCTGTAGTATTCACCAGCTAAGCCCCGACCAATATCCAACCTGGATATTCACCCCCAAAGAGGGGTGTATGATACTTAGCATTAAAATATAGGTATGCTGGGCTGGCCGAGTGGTGCGGTGGTTAAGAGCTGGCTTGGGATGCCAGCGACCCAGGTTCGGATCCCACATATGAGGGCCAGTGACACTGCCCTCTAAAAATAAAAATAAAATAAAATATAGATATGCTAAAATTAAAATAGTTTTAAATTAGGGCTGGCCGAGTGGCTCAGTTGGTTAAGAGCTCACTCAAGAGTGCGAGCTGAGCTCTGAGCAACAGCAGTTTGATGCCAGCCCGAGCTGAGTTGCCGTTGAGCTGCCAACAGGATGGCCCAGCTAAAAAAACAAAACAAAACAAAACTCATCACTTTCAGGCCAGCCAAGTGACGTGGTGGTTAAGTGCTGGCTTGGGAAGCCAGTGGCCCCACTTCAGGTCCCACATATGGGGGCCAGTGACACTGCCCCCCCCCAAAAAAAAAAGAGTGCGAGCTGAGCTCTGAGCAACAGTAGTGCGATGCCCAGCCCGAGCTGAGCAGCCGCTGAGCTGCCAACAGGTAGCAGGATGACTCAGCTGAAAAAAAAAAAGTTTTAAATTAATGTTTTAGAATTCATACACTAAAACTACAAATTGCAGTTTATTTGACGGGAGAGTTTAGGAGTCAGAGGTAAAACTTTGTTTCAGGTGAACATACTATGCTGCACATTTGTATAGTTTCATATCATGGTTTAAAATGCTTTCATGTATGTTATATCAACCCCGTGTGTAGACAGTCATATGGATTAGGAGGCTGAGGCTCAAAAAAGAATCCGATTTACATGAGGTCACATAGTAGCTGAACTGATTCTAGAACCACCAGATTCCTTGTCTACCACTCTTTTGTCTAAATTATGCCTCCATTGCCAATTCGTAGGAAATAATGTTCATTTTTCTTCATTCATTAGATATGCTTATCACATAATAACTTCCTCCCCTGGGAGTTAGTGGGCATGCAGCATGTACACTGTTGGCCTAAGAGTTTGATTAAACGTAATAAAAACAGCGGTTCCTCACTGGGGACATTTTGAAGCTCCACTTCCAGACATAGGCCTCTTCTGTGGGGATTCCACAGAGTAAGACCTATATTTTACCCAGTTTGGTCTTTACTATGTTCTCTACCTGTCACTTTTAGTGGAAATTTTTACTCTCAAGAAAACAAAGAGAAAAATGGCAGTGTGGTAGATTAAGACATAAACTTGGTTGAGTAGAAATCTAAAAATGTCCCCTTTTCTGATTCCTTGTAAACTAGTGTCCAAGTCTTGGGGGCAGAGTGTTAGAGGGAGAAGATGGGAAGCGGTGGCAGAAGGAAAAGGTGTCAGGAATCAGGCTTCCTAACACTCCCTCCTCCCCAATTACCTCCCTTCCCAAAAAGACTTCCCTTCATTTCATCCTTGCATTTCCAGGTACTTAATCCCTCTGATGGTCAGGTGAGACAGGAGACATTCATGGTTTAGTTGTAACTTGCACTAGAGCAAACCCAGGCCTCTGGCTATTTTCCTGACTCTGGTCAGAATCCTAACCTGAAACCCAGAAGCACTTCAAGGGCAGAGGCAAGTTGCAGCTGGCTTTCTTTTCTATACAGAGACACAAATTCAACCCACGCTGGGATCTCAAGGACTATGGATATTTGCCCTTCTCTTATGCCCTCTTTCCTTATCTTTTCTTTTCTTTATTTTTTAAAATAGCATGAAAAAATAGTCAAAATTAAAATGATTTTACTTTATTACCCCAAACATACCTCCACGCTATATTATGCAAGTGAACGTGAACAATGGAGGAATCTGATTTGGGGATATGGAAGGACTTTACACATAAGTACGAAGAAATCACAAAAAAAGGGATTAGAATCTCTGAGGTTCAGAAGAAAAATAGAAATACAATTTAAAAGTTAATAACAAATGGGGCAAATATTCGTGGCAGAAATGGCAACTAAAAGATTGAAATTAGAATATGTAGATTATACGTTGACATAAAGTGAATTTTTAAGTTAGCCTTCTTATTTTATAGTCAATCTGGATGTAAACTCAAAACTCTTTCCCTCTGGCTGTGTCACTCTAACCAGCCTTCAAAGGTGGAATTGGCTCCTTTATGGCCTGCTTACCGTGTTATCCTGGGCAGGCCACTGTTATACTCAATAAAAATATACATTTGCCAATAGAAAATATAATTTTCCACACTTTCAGTAGGGATAAGATAAGATTGGATTTGAGGCTGGAGCTTTTCCTTGCATGAGCTACATTTTAATTAAGAAGGTTGTTCTAAAATTTCACTATGTCAAATATTGCTAGAATAATTCAGCCGTATCCCAGTATTTCTAACTACCTTCGTTATAATTAAACACTTGTTGAAATGGAATTGGCAATGGAATTGGCTTTCACATGTAAAGTGATTATTCTTGTAGAGTATCTCTACCAGTTTGCTGAGATTTTCTCTTCAGCAGAGCTCAGATATCTTCAGGTTGCCGAATAATTGCAAAATTGTTTTCTAGCTCATTGAGTTAGAAAGTACATTTATCTTTCATTCATTTGTAAATCTGTTATCCCAAGCATCTCATTCATAAATGAGAGAAGAGACTTGTAATTTGTATGATCATAATCAGAGTTTGAACAATTCTGTTATTGTCTATTTCTACATAGAGCCAAGAAGACAAGTTCCGCCCCCTAAAAAAACACAATGATCTCAGGATCTGACCCAACAATCCTGATTCCTCTCCGCTTTTTTAATCCCCTCTGTCCTGTGCAGAGCCAGACACCCAGAGTCAGCCACTATCTGTGTGAAGAAATGTTCATTCCATTTTTTTTTTCACAACTTGGGTCAAATTTTATTCTTGCGTACTTACAAATGTACTTTTATAATTGTGTGGATTTGTTGATTTCAAGTGTCAGAAATTCAACTCTAACTGGTTCAGACAAAAAGGGAATTTGTTGAAAGGGTGAAAGGTATAAAAGCAAAGGAAGAATTGAAATACCAAAATGTAAGAAGGACTAAGGAGCAGTTAGGCTCAAGGGCAGCTGGAATCAGGAGCTCTCTGATGTCTCTCTGTCTGTCTGTCTCTCTGTCTCTCTCGTTACAGACCACCAGGAAATGTGACCCCTCTGCCATCCCCCAGCTTCCCATAAAAACTCGCAGACTTCACTTACAGTTTCTATTACCACAGAAGAACTGGCTTTTTGCTAGTTACAGTTCAGAAAAATCTTGGGGGAAGACACTGATTGGTTTAGCTGAGTCAAGCTTCCACTCCTGAACCAATCAGAAGGCCAGGAGGAAGATTCTCATGGTGTAGATCACATGATCCCAGAGACGTAAATATTGTGAATGGAGCAGCCACCCAAAGGAGTGAGTATCCACTACAGTGTCTTGTTAGATTTATTTTTGAAAGCTCTGCCTCATGTTCCTCTAATCGTCAAAAGAAACAGCTACTTTTGTGAAAATAAACTAGAAAAAATATCATTTTTAAATTGGGGTTATATAAAAAAATTCAGAGAAGAAAACTGAAATCAACTGCAACCTCATCATCACCTAAATATTTACATTTTAGTGCATATATATGTACATATATTCTTTCCTATATATAGTATATCATTGAGATCATGTTACATGTACAATTCTACATTCTGCTGTTCACTTAAATATAAAAACAACATTTTATACTTATAGATCCCTTTAGATCAGGGGATCTATGACACATTAGAAAATCTATGAACTTCTTGAATTTATATGCAAAATCTTATAAGTATAAGTATATTGGTATGTATTTCTCTTGGGAAGAGGGGGGGGTCCATCTTTTTACCAGGTTCTCAAAGTGATCTGTGGCCAAGAAAAATGTTAAGAGTTGTGCTGTGCAAGGTTTCAAAGCACTTGCACATAAGTTACAAAAGACTCATAGCTGCTGAATATTTAATATTTTACTTTCAACTAGTCTCAAGTGACATAAAGGTTCACGATATGTGGCAAACTGTGGCTTCTAAATGCATGAATTTGAATCACAAATGTTCAAGCCAGGCCCTCAGTTTGTGGCTGAGCCTTGCTGGTGCCAGCACTTCTTCTCAGCCAAGCCCCTTTATCCTCACATAATGACTAACTCTTGTGAGTGGTTACAACAGCTTGTTTTATGAACTGAGGGGCGTTACCAGTTGGAGAAGACTGGCAGGTGCCAGGAGGGCAGCAGGGCACTCTGGGAAGGGATTATGAGGAGAATATAGGCTCCAAGGAGCCTCCATTTTGGATATTAATGGTGCATCACAGAGACATTGAGAGAACTGACCGAAGCAGTTTAGCCTAAGGCTATTTCACTGTCCGAATCACCAGGGCCTCTGGGCAGAGCCTGCATCTGTCAATTCAGGGCAAGACCATTCAGATCATTCAAAACCCAAAGTGGATTTTTCAGGTAAATTATCAAGTTCACCTGTATAAAGTCCATGAAATGGCCAACCATCATTTAAGACTCCCGTCGAGGTGAATGGTATACAACTTGAGTGGATTCTCCTCTTCAAAGCCCCCTTGGGTTATGCTCAGGCTAAACTTACTTGATAGTGGCAAACTCTCTTTTTCATTTTGTGTACCCTAGATCTTTCTACCTCATAGAAATCATGTTCTCTGTTTCTAGGACCCATTTTTATCTTAGTCTTTGTTTTCTAACTGATGGTGGTATTTCACTGGGACACCCTTTCACTCCCAACTAGAACTTCAAACACAATGTAACCCCTCTTGTGTCTGCCACTCTGTGGTAGCTCAGGGAAGCCCAGGAGAGTGAACAAACCCAAGCTTCCATTTTAATGGCATGTTCTCAGGTAAAGTCAGCACCTCGTCGCCTGCTTTTCATCATCACACCTGCTGTTTAACATGCCTCCATTCACTGCCTTCCATCCATTCAAACCCATTCCCTGATTTGCCACATTGTTACGTGTCTATCACAAACAGCCATTTCCCTCAGAAATATGAAGATCCATTTCTTAACTATAAAATAATTTTAAGCTTCTTAAGGTGAAACATACACTCTGTTTTTCCTATCTTATTTATTTTAAGGGATGCTTCCTGGGTATTTCATTTGAACATTTAGAAAATACAAAAAGAAAAAAAAATTGAAGAGAGAAAAAGCATTCAATATGGGCATTTTACTCTGAAAGAACCAAGCAGGTAGGTCTAATAAATCAGGCTTTTCCTCTGCTCCGTGGTGTGTGGAAGGATTTACTACATTCATAAAGGAAATTAAAGGACTTCGAGCTGAGAGATACTCCGGAGGACTGAAGCTGGGATGGTGCAGACAGACCTGCCTTTGACGAGGCTCTGAGACTGAGGGGGTGGGCAGTTCCCAGCTACCCTGAGTCCATGGGTGACAGCATTTGAAAGGAGCAAAGTCACCAGCAGCTCTGTCCCATGGCTGATTAACACAATGGAATGTAAAGTCAGCAAGGGGAGGCTGCTGATCAAGCTGCATTTTCTCAGTCTGTCCCTCACTTGCAGTGCTTTGTTCCAGTGTAAGGGGGCAGTCATATTTAATATAGCGTAATGCAGTTTCAAACTGTTTATAAAAAATCATGAGGATACTAGAAATAGAAAAATATGCTCAGGCTTCGCCATACAAAGAAAATAACTGTGCATAAAACAGAATAGAAATGGTTTCAGAAGAGTATTAACTGATTTGCACATTCTACTAATTCAGGAAACTAGATATATAAAGAATCCAGGAAGGAAAAAATGGAAATCTTAAAGGAATAGGAGGCCGCAGCTCGGAGAAGAGATGACCTTTTACCAAGATGTCTCCAGGAGTCCTATTTAAAGTTTATCATCAAACTTGAGCCAAATGGATTGTGTTAGTGGATCCTAAATAAAATTTTCGGCATGTTACCTAGGCCACGGATATGGCCCTGAATTCCAGAGCTGTGCTATTCTTAAACTATGGTGAGTTACTTCATATAAAGTAGAGGTCCCAGACTTGTGGAATTTATGGACCAAGAAAAATATTTTAATGGAAACATGGAACCAAAATAGGATTGTCAGAGTTGTTCCTTTTTTTTTTCCCTCCTTAGCTAAGTAAAAACAAGAAGAAGGAGAAAATGAGGAAAAAGAGAAGGGGGAGGAAACTCTCTACCATCACCATGATTTTGAGAAAAGAATGGACAGTTTAACATCAAACAGCTGAGAACATAATCTCCCAAGTAAAAAAACATGAATTTAAATTAATGGAAGAAGTCATTTGTTTTTACTTTCTCACAGGCTGGCTTTGGGGAACCAGTGTATGGAATAGTGTAGAATATGGGCTTTGCCATAACACAGGTTCAAATACTGACTCTACCACCAGCTAACTGAGCAGCCTGGTTGCTTCAAGTCCCAGGAACCCAGTGCTCTCTTTCGTGATGCAGGAACACTCACTTAAGACCAACTGTGAGAAGAAAAAGAACCTGGCACAGTGGGGCTTAATAAATGGTAGGGGCTGTTATTCTTGGGTGTGTCTTGTTGGTACACCTTTATCTCCAAGTCTAAATGTGAGTATACGTATGTGCGCATGTAGAGGTCAGGGTAGGGAGGAAAGGTCCCACCCCTCAACATGAAGCTGCCCATCTTTTGGACAACAAAACCCTGTTGACCTAGGTTATTTGTGGGATCTTGTCTTCTCTGTTAGAGTCTCATTTAAACTTGATCTCACTTAACTGAAGATGATGCCTGAAGAGGTGGCTTAGGAAGGCCTCTGGGTCCTGCCCATCCTGAAATTTCTTGGACCAGTGATGGAAGCCTTCTAACAGCAACTAGGAAACCCATCATTTTGATTTAGAACAAAATTGATTTGTTTGTGAACCGTAAGTCAGATGGAGTAAGTGTTGCCAAAAAATAGAGGATTTGGTCACAACTGGTTCTTATATTCTATAGACCTTTTTAGCTACAAGATTTATATCGAAGTGAAATGTGTGGCTATAAAATGTAAAAAGAGGTAAGCGTGATCACCCTACAGACATGCAGATTTTAAAGGAAAAAGTTAAGGATCTTGATTTGAGAGTTAGATGTTAAGTCAAGGACAAAATGATTTAGTCTCCTCACTGGGATATTCTGAAAGGCTGTTTTAAATGTTGATTTGCTCAGAATTAGAATTGAACTCTGTGGCTACCTCATTTAAGAGGAAAATAAGTGCTAAGAATTAAGGCCTCTCCCAGGGCTACCTTGGGGAAAGCTCCCTGGACTGGCTGTCAGGAGAACTATGCTCCAAACTGTGGTTTTATGGCTCATCTCTTTGTGACTCGGTTTCCCAATAGGAAGATAAAACTAATACCAGCCCTTTCTTTCTGACAAGACTGTGGTAAAGATCAAAGAACACTGTAAATTTGAAAAAGTGCGCAGCACTAGTACAATATGGCATCATTATAATTATAGTAATAGTAATGGAATCTCAGCTTCATTCTTTCTTTAAAGTTCTAAAGTTTAGAATAAAAACACATGAAATAAAATAAATGCTTGCCTAGGTATTCAAGATCTCAGGGAAAGCTTGGCTTTCAGCCGTGGAGTAACCAGATGTCCCTGAGGGTCTCCCAGCCCTTGAAACACCAGGCAACATGAGGGCTTCGCGCTGGCACAGTTTCCTGTTCTGCAGCCTACGGAGTCTGAAGACCCTCTGTAGGGTTTCCAGAGAGCCTGTCCCCATGACATCTTCTCCCCTGGGTGCCTGCTTCTTTGTGTTGAAGATCTGGGGAGGGTAGATGAGGAACAGAGAGGTAACAAAGACAAGCCCTCCCCGCGCCGCCCCCCCCCCCCGTCTCCCCAACACACACAACGCAGAAGCCTTGAAAGGAATGTCAGTTCCCTCGCCTCACCTGCTCCTTTTTCTCCAGCCTTCCTTCTCCCCTCTTCATTCATTTCGCCCCCCACCCCCCACCCCTTCAGGAGTAAACTCCACAAATTCCTCACATTGTCTCCTGAGGAGTGACTTCCCCTTCCTGGTATCTTGGTGCTTGGCGGACATCCAAAGGGTATCACCCCTTCCCAGCAGGTTCATCAAGGCATTTTTTTTCAAACAAAGGCTGATCCTCCCTTAAGGGGAGTTCAGATGCCAGCTGTTAAGATAATAGCACCTGGATAAAATAGCACTGTCACTAACTGCTGTCTGAATAAACCAGTTCTCCAAATGTGGTTCCCCCAACCCAGGGTATCAGCATTACCCAGCAGCCTGTTAGAAACACAAATTGGGATGGGGGGATTGCTGCAGACGTGATGAATGAGAAGCCCTGAGGATGCAGCCTCTGGGATATGGTGACACCATCTCAAGTACGAGAATCACTGAACACTCTAAGGATGAGCAGCGCTTCTGTCTTGGTTACCAGTTATACAGCATCAGCTTAGTGCCTGATATATAGCAGAGGTTCAGTAAATGCTCCTTAACTAAATGAGTAGAGGAAACACTGAATGCCCAGTTCTCTGATGCCCTTTAAAGAGAAAGAGGAAACAATATAAAACACAATTGCTACTCTTGAGACTTGAAACCAGCGACAATAAGAAAGCAATGCACAAACTTGAAGTCTTAGAGCAACAAGTCAATTTACAGATATTTAGCCTGTGTTTTTAATGATGTAGGTGAGAAAACAGAGATGGCACAACTTGACTGATGTGTGAGGGAGCAGAATTGGCCCAAAACCCAGCTCCCCAGGTATCCGGGCCCCCTGGTGTCCTCGGATTTCCCCGCTTTCCATGCCTTCTGTGGGGGAGGGTGATTAATGGCTGGATTTTGTAGTTCAAGCTTCAAATCTGTAGCGGCTCAAAGAGAGAAGTCAGTGTGGGCTGGGGGAGTTAGAGGAGGCCATGCCGCTGATGGGGAATGCATGCTGGGCTTCTTTTCAGAACAAGAAAGAGCTGGATGAGCAGAGATTTATGGGATTTTTATTTTCTGATTTTGGTAACATTCCAAAGTGTGGAGAGAAAACCTGCAGCAATCTTTTATTTAGTGGACATAAATTGTATTTGCCCAAAGAAGGAAGCTAGATGCAAACAGCCAAGCAAAGACGCAGGCCAGATCTCTAGGCCTACTGTGAAATTGTGGCTGGGCTCTTGTGCACAGCCCCCAGGGCGGGTGGGCCCCAAAAGTGGCCTAGTACCCTCCAGCCCCAACACGGCCCTCAAGATCAGTGAGACTAAGGTTTGCCTCTTCCTTCACCTCGATGCTGCTCTTGGCTTTCTCATTTCTCTTTTCTTGGTCATGTCTTCCCTCTCCTCTTGTCCATCTCTTCTTGGTAAATTTGGCAGCAACAACAAAGTCTGATGGTTTCTTTGAATTAGAGGTTCCCCCACCCACAGGACCGTGTCACTGCCAGCCAAAGGTCCTCTAAGTCGTCATAACGTTGCAGTACTTGTGGTGTGGATGAAGGAGAGTGGGAGGTGTGAAAAAGTCAAGTGAAACCTTGCCGACTTCCCTTCAAAGAAAGTAGGCTAGAGCTGAGAGGAAATACAAAGAAAGGAATGGTAAATTCACTAATTTTGAAAAGAATGACTAACCTTCAACCCACAGCATTTTGGAAGCATAGAGCCTATACGTGACATTTATCATGAAACCTCCAGCAGTAAAATCTGACACACTACATACATGAGTGAAGGAAGGAAGGAAAGAATACAAAAGAAAGTGCATAGAGAGCTTTTCAAGAACATGAAGTGTGAAACACCCATGCATGAGTTGAAGGCTATCTTTCAACAGTGTTATAGTTTGATAAACTCTAGAGAACCCATCTAATTGTCAGTAAGAGGCTTTATTAGAATCTTCATTAAACTAAAGATAAATACAGTACATTTAGCTACTGAGGTGATAGCCTACACCATTCCACAAAAGAAAAGGCTAACTGAAATTGGGAATAACTACAAATCATCTAGAATTTCAGTTGATCTTATTTGTTAAAAACACCAGCTGCCTTCATCCCAGAGTTATGCATAGAAGGAAATGTTTGGGTCGGGGGGATATAGAAGTGATTTTATGTGAATAATTCAATAGCTTCTACAGAGGCTAAAAAAAACCTTTCCATGTTATACCACAAAACAAGCTCAGACAATTGCTCTGGTCATATGACAAATAAATACTTGTGTATTTCAACTTCATCAAATACAGTCTTACGGTTTAGTGGGGAAGAAAGCATGTTTCTGAAGGTCACCGAGAATTTTATGACTGGAAATCTAGATACCCTTAATAGTTAAGTACCAATGAACTTAAGTTGAAAACCACTATTCCTTTCATCTAATTTGTTTAAGGTCAGCTCACTCTGCCTTTTCATGTACTTTTTGAGCAATTCCTGGAAAGAAGTCAACATCTCAGTAATGTAACTGCCAGGGGGCTGGTGTGCAGACTCGCACCATGATTTAAGTAATCTGTAACCAACATTAATGCTACCCAGAGCTCACGAAGCCTAATTCTCAGCCTGAAAAATGACCTGAGGTTATATATCTCTCCCATTTGAGTAACAGATAAATCAGTTGCTCAATGGCGAAGTACTTTATATGTGTACATATAACATATATATAATATATATAGGTATATACATATATATGCAAATGTACATCATTTTTGTAATTTTTAAATAACATATTAGGTAGACATCCTCAAGCAAGAATCTAAGTGTTTTGTTGAGCTTCATCTATTAATACTGATTGCGAAGAGATTTAAAAGGAAGTTGAACATCAACTCTACAGATACAAGGTTGCCTAATCCTCATTAGTTGAGAAAGACTTGAGGTTCAGGGAGTCAAACAAATTCACACATCACCAATCATAGTCACCATATAAAGATGAGGATACCGCCCAGGAAGGCTACTGTGACTTAGCTTGAGATCACACTTCAGTGGAAATTATTCAGATTTTAAGCCAACATAGAAAGAAAGAATTTGTTCTAAAACTGACTGAGCTTGAGATCACACTTCAGTGGAAATTATTTGGATTTTAAGCCAACATAGGAAGAAAGAATTTGTTCTGAAATTTATTGAATCACCTTGGAGCCAAGTGTCAGTGATCATATGCTTGGAAATGTTTTGTAAGATGATAAAGGTTTCCTGTTGTTCCTAAATCATCCTAGTGTAGCTAACAATGGTGGGTACCAGCTGTTTACTGATACACACACACACACTGGGGGTGCCAAAAAAAATGTATACAAGTGGACACTTTGATCAGCGTTGCTCAAGCACTAGTTCACCATAATCCGAAGTGTCTGGATGCTGATGGTAACCACTTTGAGCACCTCTTGTAATTGCAGAAATCAAACGTGACTTGTATCCATCTTTTGTATATACTAAATATTACAGTTTTAATAGTTTCTTCCTTTCTTAAAATGTGTGTACATTCTTTTGGCACCGTGTGTATGTGTGTGTGTGTGTGTGTGTGTGTGTGTGTGTGTGTACATATATGGCATCAAGATCAGACTGACTGGTGCCCTGAGTAGAGACACTGGTTTCCAATATTGAGGGAGCTTAAAGCATGCTGGGGTGGGACTATGTAGTTTTTCCCTCCATGTTTAAGGCAGTTGTATGCCAGTTCCATCTCCCTGCACATCTTCACATCTGCTTATACCTTCAGGAAGGAGACACTCTCATTATCCATTCAACTCTCAATTAACTATAAGGTAATGACCAGTTTAAAGGACCCTCCAGAGACACTGCTTCTCCAAGCCTTCCCTCCACTGCTCTGTCAACTTTTATTAGCACTTGACCAAAGGGCAACATGAAAAGTAAGAGAAGGGGCATCCAAGGCAGACTTTCAGCCAAAGGAAGCACTAATCATTTAGCTTTTAGAAACTAAACACGTTAAAATGAAACTTCAAAAGAGATTCTTAGGAGACCCAAGATGGTGGAGTAGATAAACACTGTGCTTGTGTTCTTCCATGAACACATTAAATTTACAGCTAAATTATAGAACAATCAACCTGGAGAACCATCTAAAGCCTAGCTGAACAGAAGCCCTACAACTAAAATTATAAAGGAGAAGCCATGTCAAGACTGGTAGGAGGGGCAGAGACATGGAACAGGCCCCACACCTGTGTGTGGCAGTTGAGAATTAGGAGGGATATCTCAGCCTCCTTGGTTCCCTCCAGAGGAGCAAGGGCCCCCAACCGCCCACACCAGAATCCCCAGCCCAGAGTACTGGAGCCGAGAACAGGAGCCCCTACAACATCTGGCTGTGAAAAACAGTGGGAATTCTAACCATTTGGGTAGGCCGAAAGATGCAGGAAAACCAGACGCCCTCTTAAATGGCCCATATACAGACTCATTCATATGCAGCCACTCATTTTGGACTCCAGTGGAGGGACAGTGACTCGGGGAACCTCAGAGACATACAGGGGAGAAGACTGAGGTATGCAGCTTCAGGGAGAAGACTGGAGGACAGGCTGTATTTTCCCTGGTGAGGAGTTCACCTCCGAGCAGCACGCAGGTGGGTGCCATTTTTCCTGTGTTGAGCCTACCCGCTTTGGTCAAATCTGAATCTGATTGGCCTGGTGAGCTCCACTGCTCTGTGCTGCTGGCTCACTGGTATCTTTTCCACCCACCAATCGCACCACTGGAGGCACTTTCTCAGCAAGCAGCCAGCAGATCTACCTAATACATAGAAACAAACACAGAGAGGCAGCCAAAATGCAGAAACAAAGAAATGCATCCCAAATGAAAGAACAGGAGAAAAATCCAGAAAAAGAACTAAACGAAATGTAGGCAAGCAACCTATCACATACAGAATTCAAAACAATGGTTAAATAATGCTCAAGAAACTTAGTGAGAACTTCAACAAAGCGATAGCAAGCATAAAAAAGGACATAGAAAGCATAAAGAAAAACAGTTAAAAGTGAAGAATCTAATAACTGAACTGAAAGAAAAATGCACTAGAAAGAATCACCAGCAGACTAGATGAATCAGAGGATCAAATCAGTGATTTAGAAGACAAGGTAACAGAAAACATCCAATTGAAACAGCAAAAAGAAAATCCAAAAAATGAGGATATGTTAAGAGACCTCTGGGACAACATCAAGCATAACAACATTCGCGTCATAGGGGTAACAGAAGAAGAAGAGAGAAAGCAAGAAATTCAGAACCTGTTTGAAGAAATAATGACTGAAAACTTTCTTAACCTGGTGAAGGAAATAGACATACATGTCCAGGAAGCACAGAGAGTCCGAAACAGGATGAACCCAAACAGACACACTTTAAAATACATTGTAATTAAAATGGCAAAGGTTAAAGAGAAAGAGCGAATCCTAAAAGCAGCAAGAGAAA
This sequence comes from Aselliscus stoliczkanus, assembly GCA_033961575.1. Taxonomy (NCBI): domain Eukaryota; kingdom Metazoa; phylum Chordata; class Mammalia; order Chiroptera; family Hipposideridae; genus Aselliscus; species Aselliscus stoliczkanus. The sequence goes on from CM066733.1 coordinate 143,609,392, forward strand.
GGCAACTAGTAACTTAGAAGGAAGCTCTCATAAGACAGCTGATTTCTCAACAGAAACTTTGCAGGCCAGAAGGGATTGGCACAAAATATTCAATGTGATGAAAAGTAAGGAGTACAATCAAGAGTATTCTACCCAGCAAAGCTAGCACTTAAATTGAAGGACAGATAAAGAGCTCCTCAGACAAGAAAAAACTAAAGGAGCTCATCACCACCAAACCAGTATTACATATTACTGGAATGTTAGAGGGGCTTTTTTAAGATGGAAAAAAAAAACCAAAATTATAAATAATAAAATGGCAATAGTACATATCTATCAACAATTACTTTCAGTAAATGAATTAAATATTCCAATCAAAAAACATAGGAGGGATGAATGGATAAGAAAACAAAACCCTTACATTTGCTGTCTATAAGAGACTCACTTCAGATTGAAAGACTCACACAGACAGAAAATAAAGGGATGGAAAAAATATTTCATGAAAATGAAAAAGAAAAGAAAACAAAAAAAGCTGGAGTAGCAATACTTATACCAGACAAAATAGACTTCAAAATAAAGGCTGTAAGAAGAGACAATGAAGGACCCAGTAATCCCACTTCTAGGTATTTATCCAAAGAAACCCAAAACACTACTTTGAGGGGACATGTGCATCCATATGTTCATTGCAGCATTGCTTACAATGGTCAAGATGTAGAGGCAGCCTGGGTGTCCATCAATGGATGAATGGATAAAGAACAGGTGGTACATATATACAATGGAATATTGCTTGGCCATGAAAGGGAATGAATTCTTGCCATCTGCTGCAACATGGGTGGACCTGGAGGGTGTTGTGCTGAGTGGAGTATATCAGACAGAGAAAGACAGATGCAATGTGATTCGCTTATAAGTGAAATCTGAGAACAAAATTAACAAACAAAACATAAAGAAACTCAGATACAGAAAACATTTTGATGGTTGCAGATGGGAGAGGAGGTGGAGGAAAAGGGGGAAGGGATTAAGAAATACAAATTGCTTGTTACAAAGTAGTTATGGGGATGTAGGGTATAGCATAAGGAATATAGTCAATAATACTGTAATAACTGTATGGTGTCAAATGGGTACTAGATTTGTTGGTGTGATAGATAGGAGGGAGTCGGCAGGGTGAAAAAGGTGAAGGGATTAAAAAGTACAAATTGTAGTTACATAATACTCATGGGGATGTAAAGGATAGGGAATATAGTCAGTGATATGATAATAACTATGTATAGTACTAGGTGGGTACTAGACTAGTCAAGGGCATCACTTCTTAAATTATGCAAATGTCTAACCACTATGCTGTACACATGAAATTATGTATAAAATAATATTGAATGTCAACTGTAATTGATAAATTTAAAAAGAGGGAAAGGGGAGGTGAATAAGAAATCCAGTCTACGGCCATACCACCCTGAACGCGCCCGATCTCGTCTGATCTCGGAAGCTAAGCAGGGTCGGGCCTGGTTAGTACTTGGATGGGAGACTGCCTGGGAATACCGGGTGCTGTAGGCTTTGGGCCGGCCGAGTGGTGCGGTGGTTAAGTGCTGGCTTGGGAAGCCAGCGGCCCCGGTTCGGTCCCACATATGAGGGCCAGTGACACTGCCCTCAAAAAAAAAAAAAAAAAGAAATCCAAATTTCCAGGTATAAAACAAATAAATCATGGGGATGTAATGTACAGCATGGGGAATATAGTCAATAACATTTGATAGCACAGTAGGTACAGTGTCAGATGGTTGCTGGACTTGTCATGATGATCACTTTTTTAGGTATATAAACATGGAGTAACTATGGTACACTCCTGATACTAACATAATATTGTATGTTAGCTATATTTTTAATAAAAATCTTTTTAAAACAAGAGAAAGAGAGATTCTTCAGATTTCTGACAAGTATGTATCCAGCTATGTGCTGTTTAACTGAGAATCTCAATTATCCAGGTGTCTTTGCCCATCTTCAGTGTGGAGAGCTCACAGATTACAAATAATAGACTCTCACTGATCCCAAATAATTGAGAGAAGAAGCGGCTAAATGTCTATTCATTTCAACAGCTATTTATTCACCTCTATTAATATTGGTTTCACAATTTGTGTTCATGTCTGGCTTCCCCAACTGTCCTATGAGCTCCTATAGGGTTCATTTTATCACTGCTCTTTCCAGTAAGCATTCAGTGCCTGACATTAGGAGACATTAAATAAATGTGTAGAAATACAATTCATATTAAAAATTCTTAAGCTATTGTTTTATCTTATTCAAGATATTAAACGTTCTCTGTATAGCTAATCATACTTTGAAAAGTGTCCATTCTATGGCAGCTATTTACATTAGATGCTGGTAAGTTTTTCAAAAGCAACAGGACTCTTGAGAACTCTGAGTCTGGGTATGATAATAATCAGCATTTTCTATTGTTTTCACTGTGTGCTGTCTAGTTGAGTCTTCTCAGCCATTCTGAGGGAAAGACATATCTCCACATTCAGGCTCAAGAGGTGAAATAAATAACCTGAATCCACATTTCTTTGAAAGAAACATAGTTGGGATTTAAATCCAGATCTTCTGATGCTTCTAGAAGACACCAATATTAGAAATAAGGGAGTTGACTAAAATCAATTTTCATTTCAAAGCACATTGTGGAAGCTGCTTTCTAACAATCAGTTCCACATGCGGCCATGTCCACTCCCTGTTTCTCTCCTCTGCCTCTCTGTTCTCACTTCCTCCTTCCCCTGCACAACTCCTATCTCTTTCCACTATCCGCACGCACTCTTCTCTGACACGATCAAGAGACCACAGAGGGAGAAACTTCTTATTTCACCATAACATACAAGTTTCACCAAACTTCTATTTATTCCTGATAAAAAGAGGTTTCCTTGTGAAAGCAACATTGAAACACACTCATTTTAAAATGTCATCACAGAATTTGTAATGATTTTCTAAAAAAATAGTATTGATGGCTGAAAATGCACTTGAGAAAGTGACTCGATATCATTTGTAGGACTGAACTGAATTCAGGGTCATGTTCCTGATGTTGGTTCCCATTTGTCAGCCAAGCTGCAGAGGTCGGGGGGAGGGCCAGGTTGGACTTGGGCCTGGGGTCTCTGGGGCACTCAACTCAGAGGACACACTCTTGAATTTCTCCTTCCACTGAGGAATACTCTTCTGTGTGTGAGTCAAAGTTCTCTGACCATATCTGCCAGGCCCTGAAAGGTTTGGTGCTCTGTTACTTGAAAGGAAATGCTTATTATTATTATAATTCTCAGATTGGTCGCCAAGGAACAGAAATAATGGTTTCTGAGCCAAATGTTTATTTAATTGAGACTAAGAAAATTCAGTCCTCAAAGGAGAGAAATCTTGTTCTTGCCAAGGAGATGGGGCAGTGTCATCAAAAAATAAGATGTTGCAATGCTTACATCACAGATTAAAGTGTAATCCTTTCCTTTAACTTCCAAAAACTCTACCCTAAATCACCATTAGTCTAATTTTAGCTAATCTAGCCAATGGATCCCATTCTACATTGTATACATTTGGTGGTAAATTTATTTTTAACTGATCTTCAAGAAACCTCTAATCCTCAGCAATCATAATGCATAGAGATAAGGTAGGATCATGGAAAAGGACTGCCTCGAGTTCTATTTGTCTAACATGTCATTTGAAAGACAGTCCAACATAGGCCCAGTTAGTCTCTTGTGTGAGACCCAAAAATTCATTCTTGGTAGGGAAATAGAATACATTGGAAAATTAAAAGATCCAATAGCCTCTGTTCCAAAGAGCTAACAATTAGCTGGGAAAGCAAGATCTAAACAGAAGAAAAATCAAATAGCAATATAAGGATCAAATGACAAGGAAGCCAACAAAATGAAAAATGACCCAGAATAATTGCCTTAAGTTCAAAAAATGGAGAAAACCATTACGTCCTACAAAAACAAAACAAAACAAAACAAAACAAAATTGATGGCAATATTAGCAGAATTAATAGTAGCTGCATAGTACACCCCTGTGTAGAGTATGGGTTTTTGCTGAAGGGCTATAAGAACATCATGTATTTATTGCTGACATGGTGGTGAGAACTAGGATTTGGATTTAATCCACCGAGCTGAGGCTGCTGCTCAAGATATGCGGGACTTTATGTACATACTGCTTTACTACTGGTATTAACCATAGAATTCGTTAAATTCATTACCTGACCCTCCTTCATTCCAAGCCAGTGTCCCAATAAGACTAACAAAAATTTTTTGCTTTTTCATTTTAGCACTTTTGTTCTTCTTTACATGTCATGAAAGAACGAAACAAAATTTTGTCCTGTGTCCTGTTTTAGCAACAGAAGGTAAAAGAGGAAGTTTTCACATGGTTGGTGTGCCATGTGCCAGATGGCTCATGTCAGGGCAGGCCCTGCTCCAGGGCCTGGAGAGGGGAAACCACGCGGCCTCCTTACAGCTCCGACGGCCTTAACGGGCCACTCCCATGGCTATTGCTCAGGCCGCAGTACTATAGGTTCCTGCCTTGCTCTCCTCTCCCCAGATGATCCCCTGAGTCTCCTGTAGTTTAGAGAAGAAAAATGTGTTCACTTTTAAGAATAGGACCCCGAGCCTGAAACATGATTGGCTGCCCTCTATAAAGCAGAAATTTGGGCCAAATGGGGCCTACCCACAGAGAAATGCATGACTTTTAATAACCGAAAAACATGTACAGTTGGTTGTGAATGATAACATCCTAGGATGTTTTCAAGTAATTTCAAGACCTTTCTCTGTTGGAAGACTGACTACCTTGGCTATTAGATCCAAGTGCAAGTAAAAACTACTCATGAAAAAAATTACAGCTGTCTATAGTCCAAAACCATGGAAACCAGCTCTCTCTGCAAACAATGAGCCTGCTTCCAGCCAAGGCAGCTAGAGATCCTCGTTTCTCATGATTTTCTTCCAAATCCCAAACAGCAAATGCCTTTAAAATGCACAAAAGAGCAAGGAGCCTACTGAATTGGCAATTATTCTTGTTCCTTTTTAGTAAAGGACAGGAAGGCATAAAAAGATCTGTGTTGCTACTTTGGGGCTTCCAAAGACAAGATGGCCTTAGGACAAGTTAACCCTTCATGGAGAGGACTGCGTGGAGTTGCAGAAGGAGAGTGATTTTGCATTTTCATGGCCAAGGTATGTTTTCATTTTCGGCAAAGGCCTTGTTCCAGGAGGAAACTGAAATGTGCTCATTCCAGAATGAACCCCAGAGAAACCACACTGCTTTTCAGCACACAGTTATAGTCAGCACATAGTTTCCCACTTATAAACCACCCTCCCCCTCTTTCTCCAGTCTCAGATAGTGCACAGTTGGCTTTCCAAACACAATCTGGTAGCAAATAGCCAGAGCCCATATAAGTTGGAATTTTAAATATGCACCAAAATGCAGGTCATGTTATCAGAGCCATCCTACGAGGCCTGACCTGTTCACCTAGAGGTTGATCCAAGGAAACCTGTGAGACAGCTGAGGCCCAGCACTGACGGAGGCTGTCTACCACTTGGCCTCCTCATGTCCCCAGGTCCAAGGTAGTGTTCTCATTGACTAGGACTCTTTGCTGACATGGGACATCCATATCAGTGCACGGGTTTAGCAGCCCTGGAGTGGGGTAGGTGACCCCACTATGTTACAATAAGATTGTGCACTTCTGCTGTCCTACCACCCCTGTTCCACTGCATATCCTCCATGGGACTGACAGCCCCATTCTGTTCACGCTGAGTCCCTAGTCCTCAGTTCAGTGCCTGGCACACAACAGAAGCTCAACATTTTCCAAATGTTGCTGGAAAGACAATGCCCAGAAAGACCTGTGCTAACTACCCTCTTCATTAGAAATGAATCGCTACCAGTAGAAATTCACTGAGAGAACTATCTGAGTGAGAGAAAGATTTAGAACAGAGGCAACTTGTGAAAATCTATTAAATAGGATAACATCAATTTATCAGACTTGCCCTGTGAATAATCTGTAACCTTTATAGCATCCTGGAGTCCTCTGAGAATGTAATTAACTCTATCTAACCTTTATAGCATCCTGGAGTCCTCTGAGAATATAATTAACTCTATCTAGAAAAAATAACGCTCAATACAGATACACAAGCATGCACTTGTGCATGCTATCTTGCTGCAATTTCAAAAACTTAAAGGTTCCATTGAAATATATTCCTGGGGCCCCGGCCAAGAACCTTTGCTCCATCTTAATTATATACTTTTCCTCACTTCTACCTGCCTGAGGGCATGAAGGAAATCTTGATCAGGCCCAGGTCTGGTAGAGACCACAGTTTCTTGCACATAAATGGTCAATGAAAAAAATGCACATTGAGAAATGGTGAACCGTTGAGCCTGGAGACTCAGCCAGAGCACTGATTCTAAGCAATCTGCCAGTACCTCCTGTGCTTCTCCCCAGTGTTCACACCCACTCCCGAAGCAATGAAAGCATCCCTACAACGTACAGACTGGGGAATAAGGGATGCTCCTGACACTCGTGCAGAGCGAGTGACCTCAGAGAAGCCTGGGCTCTATGGTACACTTCCCTCCGTGGTGAAGGGGAGGGGGGCAGAACTGCTAAAGGGGTGATGTGAAAATCTGTGGGGACACTATTTGTTGTCACAATAATTAGGGATCCCCATCAGTGTTTCTTGAGTGAGACACCATACATATTGCAATGTGCAGGCAAATTCTACATAGCGAAGAATTGTCCAAAGTCCCACGTGACCTCCGAATGTGCCATTGGATATTCATGTGGGTGAAAACATGTTTATAATCCTGTGATTCTAGATCCTAGGTCTGTGTTACATATCATCACAACATAATTTTTTGCATGGTTTTAATGCATGCTGAATTTTCTAAGAGCAGCTATCACTTAAGTCAATATAAGATTGTACATTGTTTGGTTTGGAATCTTACCAAGCAAGAGTTGTTCATCCTCTGAAAAATCACAATACCAGTTAGGGCATTATATTGATTTTTTTTCTAATTATGTGTACAGGTAAGTTTTACTATCTAGAGATTTCATTTCAAGAGAGTGAAATGAATGTAACAAAATGTTTGCTACAAAAAGGGGTAAGTCCAATAGTGAACTATGGCAATCCCATGTATTTATTTTACATTTTTTAAACAGTTAATTATAGTTGGTATACAATATTATATTAGTTAACTCAGTTTCAGGTGTACAATATAGGTATTTGAAATTTTTATACCTTACAATGTGATCACCACACTAAGTCTAATAATCATCTGCCACCATGCAAACTTATCACAATATTAATGACTATATTCCCCTTTACCTTTTCCACCCATCCCCCTACCACCCTACCCTCTGGCAACCATCCCTTTGGTCTCTGTTTCTATGAATCTGTTTTTGTTTTGTTTGTTCATTTGTTTTGCTTTTTACATTCTACATATAAGTGAAACCATATGATATTTGTCTTCCTGTGTCTGACTTATTTCACTTATCACAATACCCTCTAGAACCATCCACGTTATTGAAAATGGCAAGATTTCATTCTTTTTTATCGCTGCATAATATTCCATTATATGCATACATTTATCAAATCTTCTTTATCCATTCATCTATTGATGGATACCTAGTTTGCTACCAAATCTTGGCTATTGTAAATTATGCTGCAATGAACATAGAGGTGTATACATCTTTTCGAATCAGTGTTTTCATTTTCTTCAGATAAATACCCAGAAGTGGAATTGCTGTGTTGTGGTAGATCTATTTTTAGTTTTTTAAAGAATCTCCATACAGTTTTCCCTAGTGGCTACACCAGTTTGCAGTCCTACCAACAGTGCAAGAGGGTTCCCTTTTCTCCCTATCTTAGTATGGCCATCCCATTTAAATAATGAATCATTAAAGATGCTCTTAACTGCAAGTGACAGGGCACTAAATGTGGCTTTAAAAATAACATAAAGACTTTTTTTACATAAAAGAAGCCCAGAGGTAGGTAGTTCTGACTCTGGTTTAATGACCTCACAAGGTAGAAAACAACCCAGGTGAGCTCCATCTTTCTCTCTGCTACCTTCAGCGTGTTGGCATTTATCCTCAGTCTTGCCCTTTCATGGTTGCAAGATGCAAAGTGTCAGCTGCTCATTTTGTGTTTGAAAGGAAGAGGCACTATTTTTCCCTTACAAGGCTCTTTTTATCAAAGAGGAAGATTTTTTCCAGAAGTGCCAGGGAAGACTTCCTTTCTGGCTTATTTCACCAAGATTTAATTAGATGCCCATGAAATTTAGTTAGATTCCCATGGCTGCAAGGGAAGCTGGGAAAGCCAGCCTTTTCATATGAAGTAGAGGTGGGCTCTGCTGGCAAGGACATGGGGGAAGGTGGCTATTGGTTATGATCAAAACTGTTTGCTGCTCACTGTAGCACGATTACTCACAACAAACAAAGAAATAAAAAAACAAGAGTGACTGTGCTATTAGAATGATGTATCTATATGTTTATAGTCCAAGCAGAGGTATGACAAGGTCGTGCAGTTACACTGTTTGATGCTATTGATTCTCCATGCCCCTTTGTTGCTTGTCGCCATAATTTGAGTCCAAATCAAAGTGATACGTTCTGTGTTCAAAAACAAAGATGCAATTTTGCCACCTGGCTCTCAGCTTTGGTGTGGGTATCAAGTGAGAATATATACAATTACATAAAATTCTTTACACATGTCAGATATTCTTGATCTGATAACATTAATCTCAAAGAATACTTAAAGAGCACATTTATTTTAAACTAGGTTTCACAGCCTAAATGGGGAAAAAAATGAAAAATAAATCTGCATGAGATTAAAATGTTACGATGTAACATTCAAATTCAAACTAGAAGGCTGATAGGCTACACCACTTGAATATTAAGAATGTGACTTTTTTGGAAAATACAAAATGAGAGCCAAAAAGACTCATCGTAGACGAAAAAGGCTGTAAGCAAAAAAGAAAACCTGCTGTCCTGTTTTAATCTCCGTTGACCATGCTCTGTTCAAGACCTAGAATGAAATTAGGCACTAGAACCAAGAGCCAAGAAAGGATAATGCTATTACTTCCAGCTACTGTGCAGTGAGCATTTAAATGCTCTTTTGGTGCTGTGCAATGGAGCCTCGGCTAAACCGGAGGTGACCCTGTGTCTGGGCTTGCCAAAGAAGGTCCAGGTTGACTCCTGTTACTCCCACCTTAATTATATATAGCACTTCCTTTATTCTCAAAAGTTCCTGGCTTGGCCACCCTACTAACCGACTTAAAATTTCTAGATTATAAACATCAACTCATGCCCATCCCCCAGTGTAGGGCTGAAGAAAGAAAAAAACTAAAAGAAGGAGAAAGTTGTATGGTTGGGGAGTTGGAACATAAGAAGATTCAACAGGGAAAAAAAAGAGAGTCAATTAAAAAAATCTTTTAAATCGAGCCTCACATTAGGAAGAACAAAATCCAGAAAGCCATTTCTTCAGGTATTCTCCTTGGCTCGGAGGGCTGGTAGGGCAGGAAAATTTCACAACGGCCCCATGAATAGACGGCTTGTTTCCCTCCAAAGAGGCTTACAGCTGGACACCAGTAGTCGGAATAGCAGTCCTATTTCTCAGGCAGGCGTCCAGGGCCGCCAAGTGTTACAAGCCCTTCATAGAGTAGCAGATTTTAAAGGTGAATTGAAACTATTTTAAGATCCCTCTAGGGTAGCAGATGGACAGAATGACGGATTGTTTCTATGGTATAGTTGTTCCCATCCCTGGCCCAACTGTGCACACAGCACTGTGGGTTCGTGACTGGTGCGGTTTGTTCTCTCCGCAAGCAAGACGCATTCTATGAAATATGAAAAGGAGGCACGGTGGGAACCGGATTACAGGCTCTTTAAAATAAAATAGGAAACTATTGACTAGGCCATAATAAGACGAGGCACGTCCATGTGGAACTTTACTTTGATACTATCTTTGAGATCCAACTGGGAGAGGAGAGTGACATGTGCATGAAATTATCCTTTTAGGATGTTCATTCAATAAGTCAAAACTCAGAGTTCTTTGAGTTGAATCAATGTCACCAAATTCTTTGGCCAAAACACTAATAAATTTTAGTATAGCTCAGGGGTGAAGAGTTCCAGTTCTGGATCAGAGTACCTTGATTCTAATCCCAGCTTCACCAGTTAACAGCAACCTCATGCGAATTTCTTCATCTCTTCGTATCTTAGTTTCCTCACCGGTAAAATGGGGATAATTGTTTGACCTATCTCATAAGGTTGTTGAGAAGTGAAATGTGTAAAATAGCACCTGGCACTGTGCTTGTTAATGTCAGTTGTGGTGGCTGCCATCTTTATTAAAAAGTACAGTTGCAAGATTTAGTTGTAATCTCTTCTACGTACAACTTGTTATACTCAACTTGATGAGCCAGGACAAGTTGTGTTTTTTTCAGACACAAGTCAATGCTATTTTGATAAGGGTCCCAGTTTCCCTCCCTTGAATAGGCCTGATAGAAGAAGGTTTGTGAAAGAACAGAGCTATTGTAAAACATAGTTACAGGATGGTATAACTCGAGAAGACTTTCCATGCTGACCTGGTCACAGTACTCGAAAGGACATACGAAATTGGTAGCGATTAGAGACAACTCCCAAAAGCTGGGAAGTGAGTAATGGAATGTTTTCATTCCACAAATGTCATTGAAGTATTTGCCTGCAGAAAGCATTTTACTAGGACCTTTCTGTGCTACAAAGATATGTATAATGAGGGTGCCAAAAAGAGGCATACACATGACTTATATTCTTCTTTTGTTATCAGTATATATTGAGTATTACAATTTTAATACAGTTTCTTTTCCTTTCTTAAAATGTGTATACATTTTTTTGGCACCCTCTGTATTGTTCAAGGAGCTCATTCATTCATTCACTCATTCATTCCACAAATCTGTAGGTGCTTATTATGGGCCAAGAACTATTTAAGAGCTGGGGACAGAATGACAAATACAACAGGGTCCTAAGCTCAGGAGCCCCTCAGAATATGGGATGCTAACCAGGAACAATCATTAGATCGGGGCTAGATAACCAGTAGCTTGGGGAACTCATGGAGCACAGAGAAAGAGTGCCAAACTCAGCCACTTGATGTACAAGAAGTCAATCTCAGGTTCTGGCACAGCCAGAGACTGCATATGGAGGAATTTCAAAGTTGTAATTCCTGATTTGATGTCAGATTGAAAAGAGCAGGAAAAGCTCAAAGTCAGTTTAACATGAGCAGCAAGGGGAGGAAGGGGTGCTGGGAGAGGCAGGGAATGCAAGACACAAACTGGCTCTTTGCTGACTAGCCATGAAGCCAGGGTTCCTGTTGTCTTTTGACAGAGGAGGGATCTAAAGCTGAGTGTTTAAGTGGTTTCCTGGAGGCTTAAGCTACTCAGCTATGGGGCTGGGTTAAGCAGATGGGTGTGGCTCCTAGCTTTGGTTTTTCCACTGCCCAACTGGGGCTCGGTTCCCAAAGGCCGATGGAGCCTAGCCAAGACATTGTGGAAGGAAAACGAAAAGCATATTGTTACACTCAGGCTGATAGCAACACATTTAAAATTAGATTGTATTAGGAAACTGGCAATGCTAGGTGTCCCTAATTGTGATCAAGCCTGGATGATGATTCAGGCAAATTAAATTCATTAGCGATGGCCTGATAAAGACAGAAACAAAATGTTCATTCACTCGGAGGAATAGAACTGCCCAGTCAATCAAACTACTGAGAACTGGCTCCCTGAGACACCTGCCCAGGGATTTATGCCAATAAGCTCTGGGTATTCATGAAATCTCTGTCTCCCTTTAAATGCAGACCACCTGTTCTACCACTTCCAACCCAGTTCTTACCACTCTCAATTCTTTGATTGGTTTTGCTCCTCCATTCTTAGGACTTCCTTTATCACCACCCCATCCTGGATCACTTAGGATTTATTTATTTAGTTCAATTACCAAGTACAGAAAACTTTACCAAACAATGACTTCAACAAATCAGTAGGTTTCATTTTCCTTATTGGCAGTTGCTAGCCTTGGTGGAGATGTTTAGAGAGGTAAGGCTGAGTTTTCTGCCAATTTTTGCTACAATCTTGTTATCGAGAGATTACAGGATACAGAGAAAGCAGGATACACCAGGAGGAATGGACAATACCTGTGTTTGGAAAGCAAAACTTGTCCAGAATCTCCATGAGATTTTTATGTGTCATTGGTTAGGACTGAGTTTCAAGCCTCCCCAGGGGAAAGGGAAGTATGATTTTTTCAACTGGGCACATGGCCGCCTCATTTAGTAAGGAAGACCTTCATGGGAAATATCATCAAGCCAAGATAGCAATAAAAAACTGCCAATAAGATGACAAAGTGTGCCAGTCTGTGGAAGAACAAGCTTCTTCTAGAGCAGGAGGCGGCAAACTTTTGAGACGGAAGAGCCACCAGAGGTCAGCAAACTGTGGCTCATGAGCGTGTGGCTCTGAAGTAAAATTGAAAATGAAAATAAAACTATTATAGTTTCATTTATAAAATTTTTAAAGGATATTATTCATATAATGGCGATTATGTAAAAATATATTTGTGGCTCTCAAATAATTTTTAAATTGTTGTGAAGGACACGATTGGCTCTTCCAGGGGTCAGCAAACTTTTGAGTATGTGTCTCGCAAGCTGCAGTTTGCTGACCACTGGCGGCTCTTCCATCTCAAAAGTTTGCTGACCCCTGTTCTAGAGTACTAGAGTTTCTCTTCCACTCACCAGGCATGTCCCAAGGCCTACCACGTGCCAGGTACTGTGGAAGGGTCTTTGCAAAAGCACATACACAAGTAATTACAATATGCTTGGGTTATGACTTACAACATGGTGGTTTGGGACCCATAGAAGTGTCAGGTAGTTTATAGAGATGGAAATCGAAATTTCTTCTTTCATAAGAAATTAACTAAGGGCTGAGATAGTATGTTTGAGCAGGTTGAAAAATGTCAATTGTCCTCTTGATCATTACATTATCACGAATAGTAAATTCATCATTTATAGAAAACATATGTATAGAAAATGTTTGTTTATAAAATAAGCATCAGAATTCACTAGTATTGTCTGATCACATCCTTCAGCCACTGGCTGGCTGTTCTGCACAGTTAGTGTAGAAGATTCGGTGTTCTTCCAAGATTGGCATATCCATCTTGGTGGCATCTTTCAACAAGGTGGACTACATGGTCAATGTCATAACCTCTTTGCCTTTTTTGCAACTGAAAACTCTCACTGACTGCAGGCATCATTGTTTTTCACTGCTTCTTAGTCTGGAAGCCCTCCATACAACGTTCATGGGCACTTTCTGATTATACATTCACTCAGAAATGTAAAACCCTCAACAAGCATGCGTTCACAGAGTCTAGGCACCGACTCCTGACATTGTCACGAGGGGCCCTGGAAATGGTCCCAGGCCAGGTGGTTGCACTGCTCTGCGGGCAGGAGTCTCTTTCTCCAAGGTTGCTCAATCTGCACCAGGCAGCCAGGAAGAGACCGCAAAAACCTCTGCCAGGCAGTTTAAACCATATGGCCATTGAGAGACAGAGAGAGAGAGAGAGAGAGAGAGAGAGAGAGAGAGAGAGAGAGAGGCAGAGATTGAAATTTTTACCTTTTAAAAAATTTATTTTTTTCTAAAGCGGAAACACATGGTGTGATAGCTCCATAGGGATAAACAGTGCTATGGTAACGCAGAGGAGGTGCATTCAGTTTGAGAGGTCATCCAAGGCCCTTCAGGGGACATGACATCTCAGCTGACAATTGAAGGATTTTGAACTCCCTTCTTAGACCCGCCCCACCACCTATTTCTCCAACGCCATCCTGGAGACTGTGCAGCGAAGCCCCCTTAATGGAGAGCTGGGGAGAACACGGGCCTCTCGTTTAACAAACCGTCTCTGAGGGCAGGCTCCTTCCACTGCATGTCGATGGCTTCAGCCTGAAGTTCGGGTAGTGACTTTTCTGAGCCTTTCCCAAGGCTGAGGCTTCCAGCGCAGACCGAGGAATTGTGAGATTCCATCTTTCCACCTGAAAGGGTAAGATTTTTTTTTCCTTCTGGGCTGGCATAGCCTCAACTCATTATCGAGATTTCCATGACAGCTTTTAAATGTCAGTTTTGTGAGTTTTAATACAAAACATTTGAGAACAGTTTTACATTTGGCTTATCTACCACGGTTTGAAATTAGAGTATGGTATTTTTACTGTTTTCGACCATGTTAACTTTAGAAGGCCTCATTGCAGATTTCTTTTTGTGTGAGCCTAAGTATTTCAAAAGGTTTTAATATAGACTCGAATTATTTCTAAGAATTGTTTGAAAACCAAACACATTCCTGATTCCAGCACTGTAACTATGGCTGAAGCCAAACCAAAGCCCTGGACACAGAAGAGGGAGATTAAGAAGTGAGGCCATGAGGGGGTCTAAGAGGACCCCAACAAGCATTAGCAGTACCAGAAGGCAAGGCTGTGATCCCAGCAAGCTGGCCTTGGGGTTCCCCCACACATTCAGAGTTGCAAGGGGTTGAAGGATTCCTCAAGGATCTCTGAATTCCTCACTGCACATCCTGCTAACTGGTTCCCCACCTTACTGCCCACCTTACCACAGCTTCTCCCTGTTTGCAGAAAAACACCTGCAGTGCTGGAACCATTGTGCAGCCAGGTGGCTTCTGAGGAGCTAAGACAGAGATATGATCACGCCCATCACCAAAGAACCTTGGGTCCTCCAGTATACTCTTTTATGGATTTGCTGGTGTGACCCTGTCATCCTTCGGTTATTTACTAGTTTACTTTAATATTTAACCTAAGGGATTGAAAAGTTGCAGTATGTTACAAACGGTATGCTATTGGTTTTCAAGGAGCTGGAAGAATTTTCAAGTGAAAATGTTGATCCTGTTAAGAAGTTAATTGAGATGGGAGATATTTACGGCAGCCCTTGGCCTCTAATTATTATTCACTCTCCCAAATGGGGCTATTTAGTGATTGTGACAAGCTATTGACTGTTGCTGGTCATGGTGCTTCTTTGGCTGGTCTGGCTCCATTCTAACCCCACTGGATTTAGGCTCTTATTGGGCCAACCTGGAATTCCCCAGGAAGTCACTCCCCCTGCTGATGGCTCAGGATGTGGGTGCTGGGTCAGTTCTGAGCTGCCTTCAGTTTTGAGGAGCTTGAGGGGAGTCCTAATAGCCCCTCATTTGTTCTCTCTCTTCACTCTCCAGGTTCTGCTGAGGGCACAGAGAAACTGTGACAGAGGAACGTGATCTTGAAAGCTTACTCTGTGCCAGGCTCTGTGCTAGATGCTTCCACACTGTTAATCTTAGAAGCCTCACAGAAACCTAGGAAACGGATCCTATTATAATTTCCATTTGGTAGATGAGGCCACAGGTTCAGAAAAGGTAAGTAACCAATTATGTGGCTAGTAAGGGTCACAGTCTGGTTCCAAAACCTGTGCTCTTTCCAGTCACACTGTGCTGAGCCCCAAAAGGTCCAAATTATCCTAATTTCCTTAGATACTCTCATCAAACTTGGGCAAGTGTAGGGAGGAGAAGATAGAATAGACACCATATCTCAGGGTAACTGGGGCCAGGCCCGGACACCAGAAACTGGTGCTACTGAAAGGAATTTTCCTGGAGCTCATTAGTGACCCATGATTACTGGATATTTTTGTACATAATCTCCTCCTTCCATGAAATCTTTGGAAGAAATCTGCTCTATTTTAAAATGTGACATCCCACCTAAAGCTCTCCAGATATGTCTTTTATTTGATTTTGGCTAATCCCCATCTTGCCACATCTCAAGTCTAATGTAAAGTGTTGATCTATAAATTGTTAAGTGAACATATTTTTTATAATTTATTTTACCTTCAATTAAAGTTATGATATAACTAGATATCACAAAGATGTGATATCTTTGTCTGAAGTCCATAGAGCCACTAATAAAAATAACTTAATAAAACAAAGGAGTGACCTAAGCTTGCTTATATCTGTTTGTCAAATTTAATTTAATAAGTGGTTTTGATATGAGCCAGCAATCCTATTCCTAGATTTATGTACCCAAGAGCAACTTGTGCACAGATCTGCCAAAAGATATATACAAGAATGTTCATAGAAGCTTTATTTCATAATAACCCCAAATTGGAAACAATCCACATGTCCATTAACTAAAGAATGGATAAATAAATTGTGCTATATCATATAATGGGATACTACTCAGCAATAAAGGTTACAAACTACCCACACTCACAAAAACATAGATGAACCTCATAGACCTTATTTTGAGCAATAGAAGCCAGACACATATTGTATAATGTCACTTATATGACATTCAAGAACAGGTATCTGGAGTGGTTACCTCCAGGTGGAGAGGCGGGGGTTGACTGTAAAGAGAACATGGAACTTTCCAGACATATGTGCTGGACATGTGCTATATCTGTTCTGAGTAATGGTTACAAAGGTGTACATATATTTAAACACTGAGGAGCACACTTCAGGCCGGTATATTTTATACACTTTATTATATGTATATTATCTCTCAATTAAAAAGTAAAAAGACAAATAGATTTGACATACATTTAGTACCTAGGAAAATTCCCCTAGGGACCGAACTTTCCCTTGTATTAAAAAAAAAAAAAATGTTGAAAGCTGAACTAGGCAAAGCCAGGACTCTCTGGGAGAGAAGCAAGGATTGAACATCACCTTATGATCAGCTGGAAAAACGATTGAGCGAAATCAGTAGATACTTCCTCTGCTGACCTGGCCCATCCTGAAGTCTCAACCTAGGGCTCATCCTACCCTTTCTGCTTTCCACTTTCACAATATTCTTTCTGGGGCTGAATTGTATCTCCAAAATTCATACGTTGAGGCCCTAAACCCGAAAATGACTGTATTTGGATATAGGGTCTTTAAAGGAGGTAATTAAGGTTAAATGAGGTCATTGGGGTGAGTGAGCCTTAATCCAATCTGACTGATGCCATTGTAAGAAGAGATTAGGACACAGACACACCTTGTGAAGACACAGGGAGAAGATGCCCATCTACAAGCCAAGGAGAGAGGCCTCATGAGAAACCAATCCTGCCAACACCTTGATCTCCAACTTCTAACTTCCAAAATTGTGAGAAAATGAACTGCCAGAGTTTGAGCCACCAAGTGTGTTGTACTTTATGTCAGCCAGAGTTAACTAAGACAGGTTCTCCCCCTGGTTGAGACAATTCACATCCCCTCTTGCTTCCGGCCTGCTGTGACTGCTTCACCGTAGTAGTCTTAATTTTATGCTTAATCTGAGTCTAGACCTCAGTTCCAGAAGAGAGTTGGCATTCTGGACCCAGGACTTACTCCAAGAACAAAGCACTTTAAAGAGACACAGAAACCCAACCCCCATTTTCTGAAAGAGGATAAAAGAAAGGGGAAAGAGATGAAATTTAACAAACTTACAGTAACCCAAGCAACATCTCAGTCTCTTTAGCTTCAAACTTCTCCTAAAGAGAAGGAATTGTTCCGCCTGATTTGTGGACTTAAAAAGAATAGATGTGAGAGATCGAGCAGATGAGGTGTAGAGAATCAAGGAGCTGTGTTGTTTTTTAATTTTAATATTGTTAAAACTGTGAAAGGATGACTTCTACTCCCAGGCAGATGTGGTAGATGTAATGTTCCCTATTCCTACTGCTAAGTACAACAAGAAAGTCTGGACATTGTGTATAAAACCACGAAAGGTAGAAAGATGAAGGCAGATTGGCTAGAGATCTTGGGTCCAAAGAATGACACAGTGGTGAGTTCCCTAGGTTTTTTTTCTGCCTCACATATTCTAGACTTGGAGCTGAAGAAGTGGCCAGTGGGACAATGAGTACAGAAAAAAAAAAACCAACAAACCTGCTCTCATTATTCAGAGGACCAGGAAAAGGGCAGTCTAGTTAAAGACAGGTTATTTCAGACAATAACTGTCCTACTCCAGTCAAACATCACAGAAAAGACTGTGGTCCAACTCACATCATAAAAGGCCAAGTAGGGAGTCCAGACTTTCATCTTTACAAGCTGCAATGGGATACCCCTACCCTACCCTCACCCCCATTCTTCACCAGGGTAATATCAGAGAACGCTGAGTAAGGAGCCCAGGATTTCACTCCACCCAACAACAGCAGAATGCACATTTTTTACAAGTTCCTATACAACAGATATGAAGACAGACCATATTCTGCACCATTAAGAAAAAATAACTCAATACATTTAAAAGATGCCATAGAAGTGTATTCTCTGAACATAATGATATCAAACTAGAAATCAATAACAGAACAACAGGAAACATGTGGAAACTAAACAATGGATTACTATGTCCTCTTGGTGAATTGACTCTTTCATCATTAAATAATCTCTTTATGTGTCTTTGGAAATTTTCTTTGCTTTGAATTTTATCTGATATTAATACAATTAATATAGCCACTCCTACTTCTTTTGATTAATGTTTGCATGTTTAATTAATCTTTAATTTTGATTAATGTTTGATTAATCTTTTTCATGTTTTTACTTCCAACCTGCCTATATCATTATATGTGAAATGGGTTTCTGGTAGACAGCATATAATTAGTCATGTTTTTAAATTCACTCTGCCAAGCTCTGTCTTTCAATTGGTGTATTTAGACCATTTACAAGGACTGACTTCTTCCCAGCTAAGATTAGGAACAAAGCAAGAAGGCCCACACCTACTATTCTAATTCAACATAGTACTGCAAATTCTAGCCAATGCAATAAGACAAGAAAAAGAAATAAAATACACACAGATCAGAAAAAAAATGATAAAACTGTCTCTATTTGCAGATGGCATGATTATCTACGTAGGAAATGCAACAATCTACCAAAAAACTCCCAGAACTAATTAGTGAGTTCAGCAAATTTACAGGATACAAAATAAACATACAAAAACCAATTGTGTATCTATATATTAACAATGAACATGTGGACACTGAAATTAAAAATATAATACCATTTACAATTGCTGTAAAAATGAAATACATAGGTGTAAATCTAGTAAACTGTGCATAGGATCTGTATGCTGTAAACTACATAATGCTAAAGAGAGAAATCAAAGAGGATCTAAATAAATGGAGAGACATGCATTGGTCATGGATTGGAAGATTCAACATAGTAGAGACATCAATTCTACCCAAATTGATATTTGGGTTGAATGCAACATCTATCAGAATCCCAGCAAGATTTTTTATAGATATAAACAAAATATTATTCCAAAGTATATATAAAAAGGTAGAGGAAATAGAATAGCTAAAAAAATTAAAAAGAAGAATAAATTGGGAGGAATCTGTCTATCTGATTTGACGAAGACTTATTATGTAATAAGTAATATTATAAAATAAGTAATCAAAAGTACATGGTTTTGATAGAAGGGATAGATGCATAGATCAGTGGAACAGACTTACACAAATATGTCTACTGACTTTTGACAATGGTACAAAAACAATTCAGTGGAGTAGAGGTGGCCATTTTCAACAATCGGCGTTAGAGCAATTAATTGGACATTCATAGACAACAAATGAACCTAGATCTCAGTTTCACACCTTTGACAAAAGTTAACTCAAAATGGACCATAAACTTAACTGTAAAAATATAAAAATTTTAGGGAAAAAATACAGAAAATCTTTGCGATCTAGAGCTATGCAATGACTTAGACTTGACACCAACAGTGCAATCCATAAAAGATAAATTGGACCTCATCAAAATTTTAACCTTTTCTTCTACAAAAAAAAAAAAACCATATTAAACGGGTGAAAAGAAAAATTACAGATGGTGTGAAATATTTGAAAATCACCTATCCAACAAAAGTCTAGTATCTAGAACATAAAAAGTATTCTGAATATTCAACAATAAAAAAATCTCATTAGAAAATGGGCAAGTACATGAAGACATATTTCACAGAGTAGATATACAGATGACAGATAAGCACACAAAAAACTGTTCAACATTTTCAGCCCTCAGGGACATACAAATTAAAACCACTGTGACATATCACTATACACCTATGAGGATAGCAAGGATGTAGAGAAACTGAATCACTCATACTTTGCTGGTAGGAATAAAATATGGTAGGGTCACTTTGGAAAACATTTTGGCACTTTCTTTGAAAAAATAAACCTGCAGCTACTGTAGGACTCAGCAATTGCCCTCCTGGGCATTTATCCCGGAGGGATGAAACTATGTTCACACCAAAACCTGGCCACAAATTTTTATAGTGGCTTTATTCATAATAGCCCCAAACTGAAAATAGCCTATATGTCTTTCAATGAGCGAATGGTTAAACAAACCGGGATATGTCCTTAGCATGGTATCCTTCTCAGTAATTAAAAGAAATGGACTACTGATACACATAACAACCTGTATGAATCTCTAGAGAATTATGCTGAGTGAATAAAGCCAATCTTATATATGATTTCATACATAACATTATCGATGACAAAATTGTGGAAATGGAGAACAGATTCATGGTTCACAGTGGGTCAGGAGGGTGGGAAGTGAATTTGGCTATGAAAGGCCAACATGGGGGATTCTCGGTATGACGGAAGTGTTCCATATGTTGACTGTATCAATATCACAATAACTGGTTGTGATATTGCACTATAGTTTTGTAGGATGTTACCACTGTGGGGAACTGGGTAAAGGGGTATGTACCCTTTACCTAACGGGATTCTTTCTTCTGGCTACATGTGAATCTGCAGCTATCTCAAAAATCAAAATTAAAGAAAAAGAAAAAACATACACAAGAGAGAGAAAGGTGAAGCAAACAGTATGAGGAGAAATGTGTCAAATAGACTCTGGTTCAGCATAATTTTTGCGGTTCTGGTGTGTTTTATGAATACAGTATTTCTTAGAGTGTAGTTTGTAATAATCCAATACAGAAGGAAAGGAAATAAAATGATGACGTGGGTAGAGTGCATTTGTTTTGTAATGTAGACTTGGCTGCTTAGAGCCGTTGACCCTTCAATGAGCAAAGGAGGGCAGCCCTGCATGGTGCTTAGTCTATCCAGAAGAACTCCTTCCAGCTGTGTGTTGGCTTCTCCTTGTAAACAGGCAATGAAGTGTCCTGAAAAAACTCTCCATCAGTCAAACAGTGGGTCCATCTTTGTTTCTTTAAATGATGGAAGGAGTTCATCTCTTGACTGCTGCCCAGTTTTGTGAGATCATCAGCAGACAGATGGGGTAGAGATGAGCACAGGTGCAGAATAGCTCCTTCTTTCTGCCCAGAGCACTGGGGAGGAGGTGCTGCCCACCAGGGGTGGGGTGTCAGGAGGACATGACCCTGGGGAGGGCAGAGGGAGTGACAGTACACCGGCCCTACTTCTGGGACGTTGGGCCCAATGTCCAAGTAAATGCCCCTTATTTTCCCTGCAACTAAGATTATTGGTATGACCTACCTTTTCCCACTCCCTACCCCTGACATTGCCAAGAGGGAGGGAGGTGGAGCAAAGGTCTAATAAAAATGATGAGAGATTTTATTATCAGTACCTAACATCTGAACTCTGACCTGTGGCTTCAGTGCAGGAGAACTGAAACCAGAAATAAAAGAGGTACACCACAGTACCTCTTACATTTTTCATCAAGTGCCCTCCCCAGACATGAAAGAGAGGAAGTACGTACCCCCAGAAGATTCCCGGGTGCAGCCTGAGGCAGTCCACTACACACTAAGACTTTCTTTTTTTTTTTTTTTAAATTTTATTGGGGAATTGGGGAAGGGGAACAGACAAGTTACTGTCCTTTTGTTCTTCAGTCTAGTTGTGGAGGACATGGCTTCACTGGCCCATGTTGGTATTATCATTGCACTCTTCCCGGCTGAGGTAGTTATTCACTGGCCATTGGACGGCCACTCACAGCGGCTTACGGCAGCTCATGAAAGCACACGCCAGCTGCCGGTCAGCCCCCTGCAGCCTATGTCATTGCTGGTGACTTAAGGCAGCCCAGCTCCAGGTCAAGCTGATGTTCAACATCTCAGCTGTAGAGGGCACAGCATCACTGGCCCTCATGTGGGATCCGAACCAGGGACCTGCTGCTCAGAGCTGGTGTCCAACTCTTAACCAATGTGCCACTCGGCCGGCCCACACTAAAACTTTTTTTAAGGTTGCATGTTTGCATAAGACTCTATACTGTATCTGTTTTATCATTGTAAAAAACATAATGATGTATTGAATTACTCACCGTCAAGCAACCTGACCTTTCAGAGAGATGGCCATGCTCAGCCCATGGCTTTGGGCTTAGAGGTCATGTCATGCTGTGGGTGAGGGCCTGGCCTCTGGAGTCAAACCACCTGGATTCAAGTCTTGCCTCTGCCTCTTGCCAATTGGGTGACTTTGGGTAAATTCCTAATCTTCCAGTGCCTCCGTTTCCTTATGTCTATAATGAGAATTACAGCAGTGCCTACTTCATAGCATTGTTGGAAGGATTAAAAGACTTCCTATGTATCAAATATTTGGTGCACATGCTCAATAAATTCTATCATTATGAGTTACTGTCTGGCATTTCACTCCTGTACCTACATCCTACTTGAAAAGCAATTGATAACACAGCAGAGATAAACTTGCAAGGTAAAAAAACCTGAAAAAAAAGGTTCATATTTCAGGATAGTGAATTTAGAGAAATTGAAATCTGTTGTTGTTGTGTTAGTAAGACTGTCTGGGCATAGACTTGTACTACGCTCACTTTAAAGTGAGAGTTCTGAATCCATTCGGTAATTAAACCTGTCTCCCTCTTGTCACCAAGCTGGAAACGGATTTGTGCTCCAGGAAACACTGAATAATATAAACGAGACGACTGAGAGCTCGAGCCCTGCAGTTTTGTGTGTCAACACCCTGCGTACTCCTTTTTAATAAATGGAGAAATACTCCATTTCGACAATGGTGACACTATCCATGCCCTCCACGGAGGCCACTTTGTTGGTTATGTCCAGGAAGTCTGAAAAGCTGTGGAAAATGTTAACAGGGTCAAACGCAGGCCTTTGGTGGCAGGCTCTGAGCTGGAATGTGGTGCAACAAGAATCTTCTGAAGCTTGCCCAAGTTAAACACAGGATTTGTCACACACATGGCCATGACATAAAACTGGTGTGTGATGGTGCCCCTGGCTTTTCTGAAGTGTGAGACCTTAGCCCAACAGTCTGAGTTAGGGCCTGAGAGGTCCTTATTGGGGGGTGGCTGCTCTTGTGAGTTATCTTTTAATCAAATATCCTGAGAAGCCAGAATCCTTTGTTGTGTGCAAGGAACAGTACCCAGCTGTTTTCTGTTTCCTCTGAGGGCAGGACAGGAGGAAATAAAATGGATCAAACAGCACAGACAGGATTTAGCTTAGATACAAGAGAAAACGTCTTGTCAGTGAGAATTATTGAACAGTCAGGGAGAGCTGTGTGGGGAAGCATAAAACCCTTTTCTCTGACTATCTTTTTAAAAAAATGTCAACATGATCTGAAAGGGGAGCAGCCTCTCTCTGAATCAGTGATTGGCAGACAACATTCCAAAAAGGGGTCCCTATTTACTAATGCCTGGTTTTCTGAAATATTGCTGGAGAATAAAAGGCCCTCCACAGACTGAAAAATGTAGCACACACTCCCATAATCCTGGTTAATGGCCTTGTCTTTTAAAATGTAAATACTGCCAAGTGGTCACATATATCAGCCATTCCTACCAGTGTGAATCACCAGGATCAGATAGCTGACTAAACCCCAACCACAATGCATCTCCCAGGGACTGAAGGTTTCATGGACTCAGGAGAAAAGGCCTGGGTCCATCTTGGACTACAAACTGAAGAGGGCCTGGGTGCCAGAAAGAAGCGGGGCTGATGAAGTCCGAGAGGATGAAAGAGACGCAGGAAGACCCGAAAATCACTCATCACCGTCACGGTTTTATCAAAGTTTCTATCAACCCATAAAACTGCTGAGGAATGCTGAACAGCCTCCCTGCCCATCTCTGGCTCTATGCTATCTATTCCTAATGTGGTAAGGAGAGAATTGTCAAGATTCCTTCCAGGCTTATCATTTCCTGATCCTGAGATGCCTCTGTTTCCCAAAAAGCAACGTGCTCTACCTTCAAGGGAAGCTCAGAGTCCCAAAGGGGAGGGATTCTGATATGGATTAGGACAAAATGGAATCATTAAGGAAAACATAGGATTGAGCCACCATAAAAACAGTGACACTTTCAGTAGGCAAATATAGAGATTATATATAATTTAATAACAATAGCTGACATGGATTGGAAAACTGAATATGTACTAGGAAAATACTTCAAACGAGAGAGAGTGCTCTGTCATTTAGTCCTCACAGCAATGCTTTATTATCCCCATTCTTGGGAACTGTTAGAGCAGGAGGTTAAGAATCATTCAGTTGTCCAGCTGGGAAATGGAGGAGCTGAGCTTGTAATCACTATACTCGCTGGGATATGCCAGATGAGTCTCTCTTTTCTCTTTCTTGAGTCACTTCTCCCTTGGTTTTCCAATGAGCTTGTAGGGTGAGACTGGATATGTCATGATTGGGAGGTCGCAAAGGAGCCTCTGGAAACAGCAAGGAGGGACAGGCTTAGACCAGCTCAGTTCTGGGAATCAGGAGAAAGCTATGTCTGTGGCCTTTCAGTCACTTCCTCCTCTGGCAGTAGAAGGAGTAAGATCCAAAGGGCAAAAACGCTCGCTGCCATTTCTCCCTCCCATGCACACCACAGACAGCCCCCCTCTCGCTGAGGCAGGACAAAGCCTCAAAATCTTTGTCAACACAGTGCTGGAACTGGCAATCAAAATGAAACCTTTTGCAACTCCTGACCTGACACACAGCTTGTTTTCTCTTAAGACATCTCAAACCCACTTACAGCTCAGGCGCAATATTCATCCTAACAGAACTGCCCAATGAGTAAATCACAAGGACGACAACAAAGGTGTGACTGTCACGTGGAACTCTGCAGCTTCTCCAATCCTTAGCGTACCCTCTGAGAATGCTCAGAATTCTTTTTCAAAGAGCACCCTCTTTGCTGCCTGGGCCAATTGATGGCGGTAGGCGCAAACTGCTGCGTAATGAGAAGAGGATGCTGGAACGTGGGCCGGTGGTCTCGGGTGCTACCCCGCCCCAGGCTGGGATGGGAAGCAGAGCCTTTGTGAGAGTTTTCCCAGCCTCGCTCCAGCCCACAAATCAGCCAAAGGATCTTGTCAAGGGCCAGGAGCACAATGTCTGGGACCCTACTCCAGGGAACTGTCCCAACTTTTCAAGCACTGTGTTTCCCTTTTTAGAGGACATTCAGTCCCAGTGAAACCAAGCTGGGTTTTCCCACCTCCTCTTATGCTTTATTCTTACCTCCCTAGCTCAAGAAGGAAAAGCAGTCTGAAGAGCCAAAGAAAGCCCGCCCACAGGAAATGTTTGCAGAACGAGTTTGCAGAAGTGACTGAGAAGTAATTCTAGACATTGAAGAGGAAACATTTCAGAAAACAAATGAAGAGTCTAGAGGGAGAGTGTATAGAAGACAGAAAAGGGGCTTAGCAACCACCCTTGTTCCAGCAGAATACAGCAGAATTCTCTCCTTCTCTGTCTTCCCGGAAGAAAACTGAAGTGTCCTCGAAGTTGGTGGTATCTCTCAGGCAGACAAAGCAGAGCTGTTGTGTTCATTCCTTTGCCTTGCAACTATTTCCCCTCCAAAACAGATGTTAACAAAGCAGCCATGGATAGGTTTTTAGTTTTTTTCTTTTATTTTTTAAAGTGGCTAACTAGCTATATATGCGACACGTGGGAATTTAACCCCAAGTTCACGTTCTTACATGAATTTCAGAATGGTAACAATCAAGCTCTTTGGGAAAAGAATTTCTTTTTTTTTTCTTTTTTTTTTTTTTTTTTTACCGGTAGGATACAAATTAAATAAAACTGCAGAAAAAGAAGATAATGTGGGTATAGAGCAGTTGCCATGACTGGCAAGATGCTAAACATGAGAAAAAGAGATATGAGTAGGAACCCACAAAAATGCCAAGAAAGATCATGAAAGAAGAAAGAAGAACAGGATCATAGTGGATGTCTCAACCTTAGGATCTACCATTTCTTTATTCCTATTTTTTCTCTGTGTCATTTGGCAAACTTGAATCTAAGAGAATTTGATGAATAAAATGGTCAAACAGTAATGTTTTAACTACTAAGTGGGACTTGGAATTCTATCATCATCTTCTCATAGTCAAGGGTCGATTTGCGAACACAGTCCACACTTTCTACCATGATAACTTGGAGGGATGAGAAAAAGAAAGATTCCTGGAGGGATCACAGGAGATGCTGCTGGGTTTGTTCTTGCCTTACTGGTGAAAGTCAGTGATGAGGTGAACTGCAAAGAATTTATGAGGAGACTCAGAGAGAGCTACTCAGGAAGAAACTGTCCTTTGGTGCCATTTCTGAGGCTTGTGGATAGGTTTCCAGTTTGAAGTTCTGGATTTTCAGATAAGTAAATAAAGTTTGTTTGCACAAGTAGCCTGACTATCTACCAGGCAGCTTTCATGGGTGTATAGTTCATAGGAGCAGAAAGCCACTCAAGAGGGTCTTGACATGACCTGGGACCTCAAGAATCTACATAGTCATGCTTGGATCTTGAGTGGAAAAAGGGACAAATAAGGGATTCTGGGGGGGAAAAAAGAACACTGACAAGCAATAAAAGTTGATTTCTGAAGTTTACACAGAGGGCTTTTACATCCTACTTGTATACAAAGATACTGAACAAAGAAGCTGAGTTCTCCACTCTAATTTTTTAACCTATCTAAAACAATTAATGAGGAAGAAAACCCGCATAAACAAAATTTCCTTTAAACTAGCCCATTAAAGAAAGAACTATACATTTCAGAGCTGCACACCAACAAACTGATCATCGTTAAGAGGAGAGATAAGAAAAAGACCCACAAACAAGGGGGAGAAAGGGGGCACCTTCTAGATAAAAGTGCCATGTTTCCGACAAACAAGTATGCAAACAAAATAGACCAGGCAAAAGGCACCAGAGAAAAAGAGAAGGAAGTTAAACAATGGCTTTATTGATTTAAGACATGTGGATTTCATTAGGGAAGCTGAATGCATAAAAATGGGTTGTGATATCTGAAACAGGCAAGGAGCAAAATTAGGTCACTGAGCTCCTTGGACAAAAGGAATGATGAATCTTTATTAGGTAATTGGACTCGGAGGTAGGAGGGAAAAAAATAACTCTTTTTCTCCCCAACCCCTCCGCCCCCTTGGATACTTTTTAAGCCTTCAAAGGTAAATCTACTTGTTGAACTGAAATGGCAAATCCCAGGGTCTCACTATTTGACACAGCATCTGCACTGCCAAAGGATCCCTGAGCCAGAAACTAGAGATTCCCGGGAAAAGCACTCACGCTGATATGGAAATAAATAATGTTGAGATCAAAGCAATCCCTGTACAATGTCCCAATAGCCCCAACGCTAAGCTTCGGCTGAATTTGAAAGTAATAAAGTAGCAATAATAATATTTTTTCACTTGGATAGACAGTTTCCTCTTAAGAGCCCATACCCTGGTAGCTTATATAAAGTGGATATGCTTTTCATATGGAAGCTTCATTTGAATAATAATGGACAGAGAAGCAACAATCACTGAACTGTTCAAATGAGAAAATTTGCACTTCAACAAATACATAGGAAGTGTGATGGGAATCCTTTTGTATAAATCTCTTAGTTCAATTTTGACCCTTTGGCTTGGCATGCTGAGCCAAGGCAAATTTGTTAATTAAGAGAAAGCGTCTTTTCAACCCTTACATCTTTTTTCTCCCTCCCTCTGTGCATTCCTTTTTCTAGAACTTTCTCACTTTTATCTTGTAATCTAGCAGCCTCTTCCTGCTTCCCACGAAGATGATCCCATAAACTGGCCCTCCCCTGACACTCTTGTCCATCCGATCTCCCCAGGATCCTGGTTCCCTAGGACCAGGCCCGGGAAGGGCTCATCACATCAACCAACACAAGAAGGAGTTAGTAGTAGCTTGGTGTTTTAGAGAATACTTACACTTAAATGGTTGCTTTAGATGCATTTCAACCCATCAAGTTACAAATTGAGCTAAATAGCTACGAACAAATTTACTGACCAAAAAAAAAATGTAATAGCCTTTTATATCTTAGAGGAATACATGAGTTTTCAGAGCACCTGATATGCATGGTATCCTGCTAAACTCTTTGAGGTTTAGACAAATCAACACTTCAGCAGACTATCTCCAAGAATTTAAGATGTAAGAAGGGAAGTCAAGTAACTTTAATGCAAGGCTGGTGTGTGGCATGAGGGAGGGATACAGAGACCTGGGGATGATAGAGGTTCTCCCCTGATAAAGGGATTGGGGACAGATACATAAAATAATGCCTTTGTCCATATTTTGAAGAAGGGTCAGATTTCAACAGGTAGGTCAGGAAGATTCAGGCAGACAAAAAGCTTGAGCAAAGGTGGGAAGAGTCCTAACAGGGGTTGTTCCTTAGGCAGCCCTTAGTGATAGAAGTTCTTAATGGCATAGGTGAGGAAAGAGGGAGCCAGTGTCAGCTGCCACCTCAGGGCCTCCCTGCCAACCAGCGAAGTCCAGGCTGTCACTCACTAGAACCCTAATGGAGGCTGTAGAGAGAGATGTGTGGAAAAAGAAAGGACTGGAAAATCATGGAACTCCCCAAACGCCAAGCCAAGGAGTATGACCTACTCCCTAGGGTCTCAGGGAGCCTTAGAAAGTACAATCAATAAACCTTTCAGACTCACACACATGCAAGTGTGTGTGAATGGGTAGTATGTGCGTGCCTAGGTGTGAGTGTGAGAGTATATGTCTATGTGTGAGTCTCTGTGTATATGTGTGTGTGTGTGTCTGTGGCAGTTTGTGGACTGTGTGGGTATGCATGAGTGTGAGTACATGTGGTGTGTGCATATGTCTAGATGTGTGGGTGTGGGTGAGTGTCACGAGGTCTGAGTGTACGTGTTACTGTGTGAGTATCAATGTGTGTGTGTGTATTAATGTGGGAGTGAGTGAACGCGGTGGGGGTGTATCAGCAACAGCAATGGGCTAGGCAGAGTGGAGGGAGTGCTGAGGTTCATGCAGTGGCTACTTGATGGGCTCAGATATAAAACAATAGCTCCACCTGACTCACAGAGCCCAGCCCTTGGAGGGAGGCTGCCAGCCCAGGGGCCTCTGCTGCCCTGGCCCGGAGCCAAGCCCTGGTGTGGATCCTCTGACATCTCCTGCCCATCAGTGAAGGATGATGATCATCAGTAAATCAGTTCCCTTCCCCTGTTGCTTCTTCCCTCAGGAAAATGCAAGTCTTTCTTTATTGTCCTTTTTTCTTCTCTGTGCCCTATTTTTTTTTTAATTTTGCATGTGTGCACATGTATAATTTTAAAATCATAAGGCACAAGAAAGAGAAGTATTATAAAACCCTTACGTGGTTTTGTTTGGATCCTATCACTTATTAGCAGTGTGACCTTTTTAAAGGTCACTTATTAGCAATGTGGCCTTTTTTTAAGTTATGTAACTCACTTCCTCATTCTACAAATGTTTGAGAAATGCCCAATATATACCTAGCCCCGTGCTTCTTGCTGGGGCGATTTTAGGAACAAAGCAGGGGTAGAACTTACTGTCCAGCAGGGGAGCTAGACATTAAAACAAATCATACAACTCTATAACTACACATTGAGAAAAGTTCTGAATCAAAGGTACAGAGTGCTCTGAGAGACTGCATTCGGGAACCTATTTTCCTCTGGGGGAATTGGAGGAAGCCCCCACATCTGTTCATTGGGGGGTGCTGGCACTGAGCCAGCAGGGTTGCTGTGAAGATTAAACGTGGTGGTGTGTGTAACATGATGCCTGATAAAACAGTGGTTATTATTGTATTATTGCGGTGGAGGCAGAACATTCAAGAATGTACCTCTTGGCTCGAGTTATAGACTGAGGATACCAATGCCTTCTCCCTTGAACAGAGGGGAAGTTGACCACCTTCCTCCCTTCCCCCCAGCAGGGCTGGCTAAGAAGACCAAGGAGGCTGAGGAGCTGTGACTCCCTGGAGAGCACAGCAGCCACAGGCCATTGTTCAGAAGCAAAAGCATCTAAGGGCTGGAGCACTGAATGGG
The DNA here is from genome assembly GCA_033961575.1 of Aselliscus stoliczkanus. Taxonomy (NCBI): domain Eukaryota; kingdom Metazoa; phylum Chordata; class Mammalia; order Chiroptera; family Hipposideridae; genus Aselliscus; species Aselliscus stoliczkanus. The sequence continues at coordinate 143,639,431 of CM066733.1, forward strand.
GAGGACCAACTGCAGAGCTGAGCTAGAGACCCACCAAGGTTATAGATGTGTTACAGATGGGTCAGGGGCTCCCACTGCAGGGAGGGCGCTATGCTGCCACCGGTCTCCTGACTTCCTGGCTAGATCTCTGCGCCGGTCTCGTTGTCCACCCATCTTGAAACACAATGTGTGAAATGTGCATCACAGAATCGGGTCCACACACACTTTCCCCAACAATAAACATCTCTCAGGTCAATCCCCAACTCCTTCTGAAGTGTTACAAAAAGTTGAACACAATTTTTCCATTATCTGCTGGGTCCTCGTGACAAGCCATACTCTCCATTCACTGAATCGCTGGCCCCTTAAAGAAAATCTTAATGGTTTTGGGGGGGGATGGAGGTTTGCATTTTTTTATTGTGATCAAATAAATGTAACATAAATTTAACATTTTAACCATTTTTAAGGATACAGTTCAGTGGAATTAAGTACATTCACATTATTATGCAAACATCACCACCATCTATCTCTAGAACTCTTTCCATCTTGCAAAACTGAAACTCTGATTCCATTAAATAACAATTCCCCATTCTCCCCTCCACCCTGCCCTTGGTACCCCACCCTTCTAATTTCTGCCTCTATAAGTTTGATTACTCTAGGTACCACATAAAAATGGAATCATACAGTATTTATGTCTGGCTTATGTAGTATAAAGTCCTAGTGGGTTTTAGAAGTTAATGCAGCTTCTACATGTGCCTGAGTCTGGGAAACAGGTTACACGTGGAGCACACCTGGTCAGGGAGGTTTCATAGCAGAGCATTAAGCAGAGTGAGCAGTAAAGGTAGACTGCCTGGGTTTGAAGCCCGGGTCCAGCATTACAAGCTGTGTGACTTGGGGCAAGTCACTTAAACTCTCTGTGCCTGGGCTTCCTCGCATGTCAAATAGAAATAATGACATATTCATGAGGTTATTGTGAGGATCAAATAAGTTAATATAATAAGTAAAACACAATAATGCCTGGCACATAGTCTGCATTGGACAAATATTAATATAACTTAAAAGAAAGGACATATGTGAACATATGTTTAAGTGTAAAAATATAAGGTTTATATTCTCAGGAAACAAATATTTTGAACTGATTATTATGAAGAAAGCAAAAATGCCTACTTTCAAAAAGTAGGCCTTATATTCATTTGGCAATGAAACATGAATTTTCTATTTGAGACATAGAAAAATTTGTTACATTTGGCAGCCACCATCTTAAGAAAAGATGAGATTCTGGAAAATTTTACAAAAGATATGCCCCAAACCTCTACCTGACCCACACCACAAACAGAAGGGTATTATCTTTTTTGTCCCATTGGAGAAGTGGAACGTAAACGCGAAACACGGGGTGATGAAACAAGATATCTTAATATTGCTAATTGTTGGAGATATCATAAACAGTGGATGCTCAAAGAGAAAAATACCCTCAGTTATTGCACACTTATGGAAGAAATTTCCCCATTATTGAACAAAGAGATGGCTGCTTATCATAGAGAAGCTCATTTTATGGACTCTAAAAAGCCAAAAGGAGGATGTTGAGTGTAGATTTTGCAAACGTAATTCCTTGCCCACACATTAACTTTCTCCACCCAGTTTTCTTTTTCTCATCAAGGGTCGTCACTGTCACTTTGTGGCTTAACTTTGTAGATACATCTTCCAGAGCCCTGTCTTTTCTCCCACAACTTTTGCAGGAAAGCCACACCCTCCATGGGGCCAAATGATGGCCTCCTGATACCACAGCCAGGCGAGGTTTGCACTGTTTCTTCATCCAGTCACAAACTGGCTGATATTCTCCCACCTCTTTTATGAATTGGGCGTGCAATTAGCTTTGGGATAGACCAAAATCAAAAGAGCCTAATTCAGTTTAATGGGGAACCATCAAGAGGGTCATTTGAATCAGGCCTTGGGTTTTAGAGAGGGACAGCCAGAGGTCAAGTCCCTCCTCCTGTACAGTCTGAAATCATGTGGTTCTTCACCTATAGCAGGATTGTAAAGACGAGTTAAATGGCTTGACACTCCACAGACCATTCAGAAATACAGCTTTCTTTTTAGAGAGAATACTCATAATTCTCTCTTATCTTAAGCTTTTACTTAGCCCTTTTTGTGCTGTGTTGACCCAATTAGAACCTGTTGTCTTAAAGGGTTTTTCTGAAATGTTTACTCAAGAAGCACATGGAATGCACTCTGACAAGTAAAGCCCATGATTCTATTATTTTCTGAGGCCCTTTGTTTTCAGGCATCACGTATCTCATGCCTTACCCAAATAGTTTATTTGCCAATAAAGACTCAAGGTTTCAGCTGCAGGGAAGGGAAGGGGGAATAAGTTGAAATTAGTGGAATCCAGTAAAAGGGGAAATATTTTATTAATCTTATTTTTAAAAGCAGATTTTCGAGAGTACTAAAAAAATTCCCCTAAAGTTGTCTCATTAGAAAGAAAACAGGGTATGTGTCAGGGTATGAAAACAGGAAAAGGGTGCGAGTAGCTGTTTTTGATCATCTCAACCAAGGGGAAATTTGTCTGAGGTAAACAGTTCTGAGAAATAACAATTGCTTAGTGAATTTGCTTTTAAATGGTCGTGGTCTCCTCCAGGTCAGGCCTGGACTAGAAGTTCATATTGTCTAGAGCTATGAAAGTCAGTGTATGTCAGTGGACTGCCTTAGGACGGGAAAGAACTAACTTGGGACTTCAAGTGATGATGACTTTACTATCAGGGAGTAACAGAGAAAATAATGTCTACTTTGCAGGGATTAGAAAATCAAAACAAGACAGAATTAAATACCTGACAATAATAGCATGGAAGTTGATGGAGAGGTAATTGTATGTAGGTAAACACATAGACATACTTGGATTAAGGATAAAGTATTAACATTAAACTTGTAAATTAGATATTCATGGAAAAATTTCTAGGGGAGTCACTGAAAGCCTAGAAATAGAGTATATAACTTTCAGAGTAGGAGAGGGGAAAAAAGCAATACAGAGAATGAAATTTATTTCATAAAGTAATGTAACCATTTATTCTTTATATTACAAAAATTAAAATTAATAAGGTAACCAGAAAAACACAAGAGAATCCACCCAAAGAGAGCAGGAAAAAAGAAGTAATAAAGACAAGAGCAGAAATTAATAAAATAGAAAAAGTAAAAGCAATAAAGAGAATCAAAATAACAAAAGTTGGATCTTTTTTTTCCTTTATTTATTTATTTATTTTTTATTTTTTTTGAGGGCAGTGTCACTGGCCCTCATATGTGGGACTGAACCAGGACCGCTGGCTTCCCAAGCCAGTGTTTAACCACCACGCCACTCGGCCTGCCCCAAAAGTTGGATCTTTAAAAAGACTAATAAATAAACTTCGAGCAAAACTGATCAAGAAAAAAGATAAAAGGTATAAATAAACAATATTAAGACTGAAGGAAGAAAAAGGACCAAACCACAGATATATCAGAGATTATAAAGATAACAAAGAATATTATGAAGAAGTTTATAAAATAAATTGAAACTTAGACGAAATGGACAAATTCTTAGAAAAATAGAAATTACCAAAAATGACTTAAGCAGTAAGAGAAAATCTAAATGGTTTGATAACTACAAATAAAGTTAAATTGGTAGGTTAAATCTTCCCATAATAAAATTCCAAGGCTAGATGGTTTTATAGTGAGTGATCCCCAAATACAAGAACAGATACTTTCAATTTTACCCAGCTCTTTCACAGAGCAGAATAAGAGAAAACATTACTTCAACTTATTTTACAAAATTAGTATAATTCTTTTACCAAAACCAAAATAAAAAAACCACCACACACAAGAAAATAAAGAAAACCCTGAACAAAATATTGCTTAACTGAATTCTGCATGATTTATATGATATTATTTTATATCATATTATATTATATTATAATCAAACTGGGCTTATTTTAGGAATGTAAAGTTCAACCTCAGGAAATCTATAAATATTATCGACATAACAGTTTATAAGGAAGAGAAGATATGATCATTTTAATAGATTCAGAAAAAGCATTCAATAAAATTCAATATGCAACAGACAAGCAATAAAAGAGAATGTCCTTAATCTGTTCAAAAAAATAAGGTAGTAAGTATCTTATTTAATGTGGAGGTGTTACAAAGTATTTCCTTTGAAATCAAGAACAATTCAAGGGCATCCATTTTCACTTCTATTCAATATTGTTCTAGAGGTCCTAGTCATCTTAGATATGCAAGAAAAAGAAATTAAAAATATATAAGGATTGGAAAGGAAGAAACAAAATTATTACTATATGTAGATCATGTGATTGTCTGCATAGAAAACCTAAAAAAATCTACAAATCATTATATTAGAGCTTCTAGCAAAGATACTAAATATAATGCGAATTTGTAAGTCAACTATACCCTCTACACCAGTAACAAACATTTAGAGTTTAAAAGTTTTAAGACGGTAACATTTACAATATCAAGAAATATACAGAATACTTAGTAATAAATCCCAAAAAGATATGTAATCAAAAATCTATAAATATGTATTAAAAAACATTTTTAAAATACCTAAATAAATGGAGTGACATACTAACTTCATAGATTAGAAAGCTAAATTTTGCAAAAATGTCAGTTCTTACAAAATTGATTTATAGATTTAATGAAATTGTAATCAAAATCCCCAAATGATTTTTTTTGGAAGTTGACAAACTAATTCTAATATTTAGATGGAAGGTCAAATAGCTTATTGTGGTCAAAACACTCTTAAAGAAGATAAAATAGGTAGGAGACTTCCTCGACCAGATAGCAAGGCTTATTTAATATTAGTATTTGGGGTTAAGGAAGTCATGCTTTATAAATGTTTCAAGAGAGAAGGAAGAAAAAGAAAGTGAGAGAAAGAATACAATAGAAAATAGAGATATAATATGTTAATATTGAGGTCCTTTGTACTATTTTTAGCCCTTTGACTAAATAAGCTTGAAGCTATTTCAAAATGTAAAGATTTTTCCTTACAAAAAACTTTTAGAAGAAAATATAAGAGACAATCTTTATCACCTCAGGGGACAGAAGCCATTCTTAAAAATAATTCAAATGGTGAAAATCATAAAGGAAAATATTGACAAAATAAATTAGATTATAAAATAATTTCCGTTCATTGAAAGATACCATAAAGAGTGAAAAATACATGTCAACTAAGAGAAGATATTTGCCACAAACAAAACTTACAGAGGATTAGGATCATGAATATATATAAATAATACATATAATTCTTATGATAGAGTTCTTTATAGTCAAAAGTATATACATATTGATATATCTTTCTATGTGCTGAGCTCTATTAAAAACATAATAAACAGCCCAATAGAAAAATAGGCAAATAATAATAATAATGAACATGTTTTTTTACAAAGGAGGAAAACCAAATATTAATAAACATTCAAAGATGTCCAACTCATTTGTAATTTAAAAATGCAAATTAAAACCCCAATGAGACAATTTCAGACCCTCATGATTGGCAACATTAAAAATCCTGACAATGTCAAGTGTTCATAAAGATGTGCACCAACAGGATGTCATACACTGCCCTGCAGTAGAAATCGGGACATCTATTAGAGCTGACCCATCAATTCTGCCTCTATATACTTACAGATTCTAGCAAAATTCTTGTACACATACACCAGGAGACAAGTATAGGATTATTTATAATAGCATTGCTTGTAATAAATCAAAGGACTGAAAGCAACTGAAATTTCCATCAACCGTGAATAAATGAATACATAAAATAAGATACATTCACAGAACGGAATACCAAATAGCTCCATAGAGTAGCATGAATGATTCTTGATCATGTTGAGGGATAAACAGGAAGTCCATGAAAAATATATTCAAGCAGTCATGAAAAGATGAGATTTTGAAAAGTGAGAAGTGAGTTAGACAAAGAGAGGACAGGACATTTGCAGTCACAGAGTCACGGAGCAACATGACCCATTTAGGAACTGCCAATGCACCTCCTCCCTCATGTTTCCCTGATACGGGTCTCTGGTACAGATGTATTCATGTCTAATGTCTTTTTATGAACCATAAGAAATTCTGTATAAAGTAAATTGCTTCTTAGGAATAGGTGCAGAAGAAGAGTGAGGTTAGAAAGCCCATAAAAGAGGTCAAGTAGTTAGGAAAGGAATAGAAATGTTTGCAATTGATTCCTCTCTGGGAAGCCAGGTGGGGGAAATGTAATCTCTGTGTTTCTGTCTGCCCTCCAGGAGCACCCCCAGGGGGAGAAGAAGCAAAGGTGAATTTCCGGCATGCTTCAATGTGAAGATTACAAAGACAGAATGAAGACTATGTTAACCTGGATACAGCAAACGATTTTAAAAGTCGAAGACAACTAAATCAAGGTTTTCTCTGAGCTTTTTCAATCACCAACACTTAAGATACTCTGTGTCTCTGAGATCAAAATGGGAATGATCAACTGAGTTTTTAAAAAGTCAGAGAGGTTTTCTGTCCAGAAAGAAAGGCTTATTATAGAGCAGGGCTTAAAATTAGTATTCAGTTTATCAAAGCTATAAATTAAGGATCTCAGGTTTTATTAATGTTAAAAGTCAGCTTGCAAATCTTTTTTTTTTAATTTAGAAATATAGCAATCAACATCAGTATTACATTAATCTTTTTATCCTGGATTTACAAAATTACCCAGTGAACACCAGCATTAGCACCTCTGGCTGGCCTCAGCGACTAGGGCAGACTCCATTTATAGATCTTGCCATTGGACTGGCCCAGATGATACTGCCTGAGCTGCAGGCCAGCAAGGGGATCACTGGTTTATTTAAATATGGGCTCTGTCGCTTACCCAATCATTTATTGAAATATTTTTAAAGTATTTTGCTGCATACCTATATTCCCCTTCAATTCTCTGCCCCACCCAGATTGCAACTTTCCGCCCCCACCCCCACCCCCCAACAAGAGATCTTGGAGAATTTTTCAGATCAGTTTATAAAGAACTCCTTCAATCTCTTTAATGACTTCATTGATTTTCATTGTATGGATATATTTCCCATAATTTATTTAAGTACTCTTCTATTAACAAATATTTATGTTGCTTCTATTCTTCCATTATTACAATCGATAATGTAATATAAAGTCTTGTACATATGTAACTTCTTGTTTGTTCCATCTTTATTGAGGTGTGATTTACAAATAAAAACGGTATATATTTAAGGTATACAAAATGATGTTTTGATATACGTATACATAGTGAAATGATTACCAAAATCAAGCTAATTACATATCCATCACCCCAAAGTTACCATTGTGTGTGCATGCATGTGTGTATGTAATGAGAACTCTTGAGTCTCCTTTCTTAGCAAATTTCAAGTATACATTACATCATTATTAACTATAGTCATCACGCTGGACATTAAGCCTTCAGAACTTATTCATCTTATAACAACGTTCATACTCTTTGACCGGAATCAAATGACAACACTTTTATGTCTTCTCAGTTGCGAAATTCTGCATCCTCTTAATATATTACTTTGTCATCTGTTTTATTATTTCTTTAATCACTTATTTACACAAAGCAAATCCAGAGTGGGGAAAATTACTGCGAATCGTAAATTCAGAAAGGCATTGGACACTTGGTTAGAAGCTGAGCCAGAGAAAAATTATTCAAGAATATAAAGTATCTCCAACAAAGACAAAAGGATTTACAAACATCTTGAAGCTATAGGTGAGGAAGTTTCCCAATGGTTTTTGGGGTTGGTAAATAAAAATTAGTTCAATACCGTGTCTTAGTCAGCTCGGACTGCCATAACAGAATACCACAGCCTGGGTGGCTTAAACAACAGACATTTATTTCTCACAGTCCTCGAGACTGAGAGTCCAAGAGCAAGGCACCAACACACAGTGTCTCAGGAAGGCCCGCCTCCTGGCTTGCAGACAGCCACCTTCTCCCTGTATTCTAACTGGCTGAGAGAGATCACCTCTCTCCTGTCTCTTCTAAGGGCATTAATTCCAGCAGGACTGTTCCATGCTCTTGACCTCCTTACCTCCCCGAGGCCCCACCTCCAAATACCATCACACTGGGGATTCTGCTTTAACATCTGAATTTGAAGGGACATATTCAGTCAATAGCAGCCCATTCTAACTAACTAGCTTAAGATGTGTAAAACGTCACTATTTCTGTCTCTATCTAGTGTCGATCTCATGGAGGTGGGGGGGGGAGACGACACAGATGCTGTTACAGTAACAGTAGTGATCTAAGTGTAATTAGCTGTTGTCTCTAACTGCTAGTGTAAGAACTTGGGTACCTCTAAATTTTACCCAAATATTTTGGGGGATCTCCCACAGATGTCTCACATGTTTCATAAACAAATTCCCTCATGCAGCTGAGACATTGTTCATTTTAGTTTAAGCATTTTTCAATCATCTTCCACTGGCTTGCTCAAGACGCCAGAGGCATAGTGTTCATGGTTCACACATGCACAGGAGGCTCTGGTGTGAAATAGTTCTTTCAGCTTTTCTTTTAGCTCCTGAGGGACCCAGCCAAGATGAGGCTTTCCGAAGAAACCAGTTTGAAGACACTACCGTCTTTGAATTTTGGAAGAAGACAGAGGAGAAGTGAGTTTCTGATCATGTCCTTGTCCTGTGCCTTGGGTATTTTTTCCTGAACAATCATAACATCCTCTCCTTGCCTACACTTTGCCATTCCAAACCCAAAACACTTTAGTTTCTAGAATCTCGTCTTCGCTCCAGTATATACATTATCCAGGTAGCGATGCAAGGGAGCTGACACCCCTCAGCAGTGTGTCTTAGCTGCACATGTCCAGGCTTACTGTCCTCTATGCATGGATACCTTCTCAGGAACACATGAATAAAAGAAAGGCTTGGTCTTATTATTTCAACCATGGACTATGTAACAAGGACTTTTCAGCTCCCTGCAGGGTTAAATATCACACCAACCCAGACAGTATGCAGTTTTTATACTGTTCCCACTGGGATAGCAGCAACAGCTAATATTATTGTTTTAAATATATTGAAGCCAGGTTTGGGGGGTTATTTTTCTGTTAGTACAAACCAGTAAGACCAACGTGTGTCTTTTTTTATCCTTCAGAATAATTGGGAAGCGTTTGGGTTTTGGGGTTTTGGGGAGTTCTTTTTGTTAAATCTCAGCTGACTCATTTGGTGGGAATAAATTTACATGTCAGCGTGTGGTCTGTCCAATATGACCTATCCATTAGGAAAAAAAATGCAACATTTTAAAAGTAAGGTACATTCAGTTATACATTCTTGTTTTAATTTTTCCATGTCCTTTAAAATGTATTGATCAGTCCCAGCTAAAGAGAATGTGCCTGATATTGCCATGGTAGGAAGATTGGTCAACCTCAGTCTCATTGTTTCAGTTGGGATAATTTGGTCATTTCAATCCGCTTGAGTAAAGGAGGGCTAATTGTAAGAAGAGAGAAGTATTTCATGAAGCTTGAAATGGATACCTATGGAAATCCATATTTGTTGGTAACTAAATGTTTGCTTGCTTTGTCTCTTTTTCCCACTTTCTCCAACCCCATCCTGATGGTCTCTCACTTCTGCTCTATGCCTGCTTCATCCTCTGGTTTTTCATGGCAGTCTGGCTCTCTCTGCTTACTCACCAGTACTCATGACCCAAAATGGCTGCTCTAATCCAGTCTTTGAGTTGAAGGAGGACCCATGGGAGACATAGTCTCTTTATCTTTCAAACCAAAATTTTGTGATTTATTGCTGAGTTCTGCAGGTTAAATCAGATGTCCCTGATCAACCATTACAAAAATAGTTGCCCCAACCCACTCTTCAGCAAACCTATGAAAGTACTTGTCAGAATGAGGGTTAGCCTTTGCAAACAGGTCCACCACACTTCTTGCATTCATATTCGAACCTCTAAGCAAATCCAGCCCTATTCCAGACAGTAAGGAGAAAGACAAACCATGCATCTTAGTGAGCCTGTACATCAGTTTGGTTTTGCATAGTGGCGCCCAATAGGGATAGGACTAATAATCACAAGGTTGAAGTGTATAATGTTTATTTTTGAAAGAAAAATAAGTGAGGGGGAATTATTACAATAGTTTTCAATATACTGTAACTAGAGGCACCATTTTTAACCAAATATACTTTAATTAAAAGCATACAAATAAGGGCCGGCCGAGTGGCGCGGTGGTTAAGCGCTGGCTTGGGAAGCCAGCGGCCCTGGTTTGGGTCCCACATGTGAGGGCCAGTGACACTGCCCTCAAAAAAAAAAAAAAAAAAAAAAGCATACAAATAATTCCTTTGATCCAGGAATTCCCCTTCTCAGAAGGTATACTAAGGAAATAATCATAATAATACACAAAATGTTATAAATAAAAGTGCTCATTACAGAAATTTGTAACTGGAGAAGAGGCACATATCTATGAATAGGAATTTTGATGACAAGTTTATGTTCCATGTATATGGTCAGCCATCATTTAGACTTCAAAAATCATCTTTTTGAACACTATTTACTAACCTGGGGAAATGTTCATAATATGCAAAAGGAAAAAAGCAAAATATAAATTTATATTTCTGCTCCCAATTTTATCTTAAAATATGTGCATATAATTGAGCTAAAGGAGAGAAGAAAACGCATCAGAATTTTAAGAGTGATTATTTCTGAATGGTGGGACATTTCTTCTTGATTGTTAACTTATTTTTCTAATTGTCTAAGATGAATGTATATTGTTTTTATAATGGAGAATACATTTACAATACCTATTCTAATGGCTTTGTTACATGAATTTTCTGATTAGTTATTTCAGCCTTCCACCTCACAACAACGGGTTCAATAAAATGAACACGAAATGGAAAAACAGTGAAAAACAGAAGAAAATAGTGAGCTATCATGAAACATACCCAGAGTTTGCTTTTATTTTTCAGTTCATCTTTTGTTCTTGTAGAAAGGGTCCCAGGGAAAACAGCAATTTTTGTGGAACAACCATCTGACAGTGGCTGTTTGTTTTCTTATTTTTCATTATAAACTACAAATGTGCCGACCTAATGTTTGTGATCACCAATAGTAAATTATGCATTTCTACTAATCCATGGGGAGACTGGTAAAAGTTTGTTGAAATGGTCATGTCCATCTTCTTTTTTAGTATATGGTTAAGTTTATTATTACAGCAAAGTGTTGACAAGCATGGCAGAAGTTTAAAAATGTAGTTCCTTTTTGAAATAAATTATTCAGCATTTTTACTGGCTGAAGATTTATTTGGCAGTAATTTCTTGGTTAAAATTCCCTGAGGTTTGTTTATGTGGCTATTTTGGTTCTTTATTTTAAGTATATCAGCATTTTTCCACAGCTTCAAGCTATTCTCATCTCAGCATGTAGGAAGTTAATAGGTAGCACAGAAGCTCATTATTTTAATTTCAGTAAAAACATAATTGGCTAAAGAAGCAAAGGTACTAATGCCATCCCTTCTGGAACCCTGAAGGATCAACAAGGATGGTCACAAACTCAAACTCACCCTGGCAAACAGGACCACTGGTCCAGGTGACCAAAGCGATGGGCTCAGCCACATTCAGTTCCCAATAACCCAATAATCTACAGGCACTGCCTGTGGATATGAAATAAAGACTACTGGGAATTTTGTTTTTTTAATGTGACAAAGCTTCATAAGATAGTTTTAAGAAGCATAAAAGTAATGCATTTCATTTAAGGTGGTTACCCACCTATATAGTACGCTTATTTCAGTGATACCGTTGTTCTTCAAAACATCTGTGGAATTCCTGTTTAGAATTGCTCTCAGATATCGTTTATGAAATGCATCAGAAAATTAGCCTCATTAGTTTCTAATCACATATGAATGAGATTAAAAAGTTAGATTACTCAATGTAATTTACCAGACTGGGCTCCAGATGCCTTTTGCATTTTCTAAATAGCAGATGCTCTCACTAAACCAAAGTTTACCACTAATAAATCCTTCGAAACCACATGCTTTGGGCTAAGACTGGAATTCCAATAAGAGAATTCCAAAAGGGATTAGAATAATGGAAGAATCACTGGAATAAGGGTACAGCCTTCCAACATAACAGCACTGAGCTAGGCATTTGGATCTGTAAGATTAGGCACAATTTAATATTTTTTATAACTAACGTTCTTTCATTCAGCTTGTAGTAAGTGAGTGCCAGGCACAGTTTCAGGGTTCGCAGAAGAAAACATACATTAGGGTTAGCCTTAGCTCTACGGCAATACCAGTCTTGAAAGAACCAATTTTAAGAAGTGATCTAAAATGCTATTTTAGAATTGTGCTAATTTGAACAATCTCAATCAGAAAACTACATAGAGAATAAGGCGCTTCAAAAGTTTGAAAGCAGGGCCGGCCGAGTGGTGCATTGGTTAAGAGCTGGTTTGGGATGCCAGCGGCCCCAATTCGGATCCCACATATGAGGGCCAGTGACACTTCCCTCTACAGCTAACAACAGCTCCACCTGGAGCTGGGCTGTTCAAGCCCCGGCAATGGTGTAGGCTGCAGCTCCTGCTGCAGTGGGCTGCCGTGGGCTACAGTGAGTGGCCAGCAGCCAGTGTGAGCTGCCAATAGCCGCGGTGAGCGACCATCCAGAGGCCGGTGACCAATCTGCCTCATCCGGGAAGAGCATAATGACGATACCAACATTGGCCAGTGAAGCAACATCCTCCGCAACTAGACTGAAGGACAAAAAAAAGACAGCAACTTGTCTGTTCCCCTTCCCTCATTCCCCAACACTGTTCCCCTCCCTCAATTCCCCAATAAAATCTTAAAAAAAAAAAAAAGTTTGAAAGCAAAAGGGAAATTTTTGACATCCTTTTCTCTTCTTTCCTTTTATTTTCTCTTTTCTTTTGTGCAAGACTTTGAAGCAAAGCAGAGAAGTGCATTTGTATCCAGCTAAGTTTAATTTGAATGCCAACATAGCCTCTCATGATTTGAGAAGCTCCCTCAGCTGGAAGATACAACCAAAGCTACTTACCTGCCTTGCATCCGTTATTATGAAATAAAGGCCCCAAACCTTGAAATGCTATATAATCAAGATATCTTTGCCATCATCTGTAACAGTACCAACATCTCTTCTGGTTGAGGGGTATACCAGGTTTCACCCCTTGACAAAAAAGCAAAAACAGTTCAGAAAAGTCAGCTAAAGTTAATTCAGCTTTGGTCAACAAATAAAATGTAGATACCAGGAATGATGCCAAGACATGAGGATACAAAAACGAATGTTCTGATGAGATTTCTTCAGTTGCAAATAACTCATCCAAGTGATCTCAAGTTTGGGGATCTTGTTGAGGATGTAATAGGGATGCACAGTCTCCCAGTTGCCAGCTATGACCAGCTCTGGAAGTCATCTCCCTACTGCTACCCATCTAGGTATCTGGAAATCCCCTAAGCTTAGTGGTGTCTCGAGATGGGGTAAATAGTCTTGCTCATGAGATAATAGTAGCTTGGCAGACAGTGGTCCCATCCGGAAGATGATCAGCATCTCAGCATTATAGAATTGCATTGCAGTGGGAACGTTAAAGCATATGTCATACCACAGAGCATCATCCTAGGTTGTGTGGAGCCCTTGGTCCCTTATGGGAATTCAAGACTTCCACTCAGAGTGCTCCCCCATTTTTCATACCACCCCCAAATTGGGGAGTAAAGAACATTCGGCTTATTCCCTGGAACCAGTTCCCCTTTTCTCTGCTCCATTTCCCAAGCCCCCATTTTTTCTCCTTTAGGTCCTCAAGGACTGGTCCATGTGAGAGAATAACCTTACACATTTTTTTCTAGATGATGTCATCATTACAATGATGTCTTGGCCTCCCCTTGCTGCACTCCCCCACCCCCACCCATAAATCTCCTTGCCAAGCAAGCAGTACAATATTGTTGGTGCTGACAATGTTGGTGAATGACAATTACTCGTTCAACACGGAATTCTCCCTTCGTTAGAAATTTATAACCAATTATTTCCAACTCTCTAAAAATATTAACCATTATACCCAATTGTGTAACAATCCATTCCTAAACTCCCATCAATTCAAATTAATTTTTCCCTGTTGGCTTAAAAAACAAGACGTTTTACCTCTCGCTGGAAATACACGTCCTTTTTGACATATAGGCTCGTGCATATGCCATAAGTATATACGTTCTCCTTTAAAGTTACCATTACTAGTGGTACTTTACCATAAAGTAATGGGTATCACTGAAATTTAAGGATATAAAATTGGCACTGTTTATTCTGTTCATTAAATTAATTTGAAATAAGAATCATACATTCAATAAACTTAAATTACTGGGGTTAATGGTTCAAGGTAGGAAAGAAATCAAAATGATGTCTTCTCATTTAGGACAGATTTACAAACAAAAAGAAAATTTAAATTGAACTGTGCCACTGGTTTTTTCTGTCGTCTTATTGACATCCCTAAGAGCTTTAGGAATATATTTGTAAATCAGGCAAATGTGTGCTGCCTTTGACAGTCCAGTCACCTTAGTGGCCGGGAATTTAAAAAATAAATGATTGGAATGGAAATGGCCCTCAATTTTGTTCAAATCTAAAGATGATGATGCATTTTTTTTTTCCTTTGCCATCCAGGGAAGAGTTCCCTAATGTATCTTGCCTTCTAAACATTCTATCACACACCTGTTTTGAACCTTGTGTGGTGGATGATATATTCACTCTTTCAAAGTATCTTGTAACTGCATGATCAGAATATAGGTAGACTTTAGTCACTGGTTTATATCTTTATTCTTTAGACACTATATAGTGTTTAATATATGTCAAGCATTGCATTGGAGTTTGAGAATAGAAAGATGAAGATAGTCTATGTGCTCAAGGAACTTAAAGTTGAATTTGGAAGGTAGAGGGATAAATGACTAATTATGACAGAATGTGATGGATACATAGTGAAAAAATGGACAAAGCGCTTTGAAAATATAGAGGAAGTAGTGGACAGTATATTTTTGAAAAATTGGGAATTAGTCAAAGTTATATCTGCTACCTTTGAACTAGACTAGAATGTAATTGTAAAATAGATGAATTATGTACACACACACACACACACACACACACACACAACAGGAATACAATTTCAGTCTTTAGCATAAAGTTGTATTATGTTCTACTTCACAGCTGAGAAAATAAGAAAAAAGTCTTGGTCAGTTTCAGGGCCATCAGGGCTGAACCTGCCATAGTTTGGCAAGTTTACGCGTTTTTTTGCCTTGTTTGCTAGAGAATATTTTGCAACAGTGGACCTTGTGATTTCCAAGCGCTCAGAAAAATGTTGTTTGACCACTGAACAAATTCTTCTTGATTGCTTTGGATTAAGAATTGCTACTCTGCTGAAATTAAGCCAAAACAGCCTGCAGGAAGCAAGGTATTTTGCTTGAACAGAACATAAATCAAAACTGGAAATGGAAGCTGCTTACGTGCCCTTTTCTGAAGCCCTCTGGAGTCTGTGAATTCTGTCACCAAATCCTTGCTTCCAGACCTCAGCATTATGGCTTCCCGGGTCTGCCTATTTCAAACTCACACTTAACATTGCTTTCATTCTGTGGCTGGCTTCTAGGCCTGTTCCAAGAACGCAATGCATAACTATAATTTCATGGATTATTATGTAATTCTTTCTCATGGAAAACCTCTAAAATTTCATTGATTACCAGACCATGTAAATAACTGACCAATGGTTACAATTTGACTGATCCATAAAAGGGAAGATAAATTTAAAACTAAATACAGACCCCTTCGTGACCCTTGATAGGGTTTTCCCTCTTGGGAGAGATGTACTAAGAACTAAATGATGACTGAGGAAAGAGAAGCACTATTAACTCTGTGATGTGTCTCTCAGATGAATGAACTCCCCAGATGTCACAGTGGTCAGTCAGATCTACATTAACTCACTGTGGGATCTTGGTTGAACTATTTTAACTTCTCCTAATTTATATAAGCCATTTACAAAAATAAATTAGAAAACTGTAATGAATGTTTAAGCATTCCTGTAGACAATGATGTAAGAGTAGAGAAAACCTATTTCATTTCATTGAAATACAGTACTGCTATGCACTGAATGCTTGTGTCCCCCCCCAAATCATATGTTGAAGCCTTAATGTGATGGTATTTGGAGGTGGGACCTGAGAGAGGTAATTAGGTCATGAGGGTGGGGCCACCATGATGGGATTTGTACCCTTATAAAAACAGGAAGAGGGCCGGCTGAGTGGCGCAGTGGTTAAGCGCTGGCTTGGGAAGCCAGCGGCCCGGTTTAGTCCCACATATGAGGGCCAGTAACACTGCCCTCAAAAAAAACACAAAAACAAAAAAAAAAAACAGGAAGAGAGCTGGTTATTTCTTCATGTAAGGACACAACAAGAACAGCATCTGCAAACCAGGAAGTAGGCCCTCACCAGACATCAGATCTGCTGGTACTCTGATTGCCCCAACCTCCACAACTGTGAGAAATAAATGCTTGCTGTGAAGTCAACCAGTCTGGGGTAATTTGTTATAGTAGCCTGAACTACTATGACAAATATTATTTAGAAAACAAATAATACACTAGATCAAAGATTCTCACATTTCTGAAATTAGAAACTCTTTGTTTTGGTTTTGTGACATCTTTACATTTCCCTCCTTTTTTTTTTTAGTACATTTATAGTACATTAATATAGTACATTTTTACATGACTGAAGTGATAAATACCCATAGCAGACATAGTACAGTACACCATATTACCTCTAGAAGACAACATAGACAAATAAAACAGATGAGTGATAGACTGGAAGAAAGTATTTTTAAACACCTGTAACTTACATGATAGAATATACAAGAAACCCCAGCAAACTGGCAGGGGAACAAAAAGGAAAAACCTGTAGAAAAGTAGGGAAAGGATATTGGACAATTCACAGAAGAGAAAACCCAAATAGCTAGCTAGTAGGTGACAAACATTCAGGCTAGCTAGTAATTTTGAAAACTGCAAATTTTTGAGAGGTCTTGCACCTGGACCTCCCAACTCGTCTGCTGAGGGAGTATTGAACAAGTGAGTAGGCACGCTTTGGACAGGAAGAGCACGTGTTGGCCACTCTTACCTGCACCTCTTCCAGCCCTAGGCAGGAGGCTCTGCTGAGTCTTAGGCCCCACGTTGGACTTGGCTATCTCCCACCATACGGTCTACAATTGGATATGATTTCGTCAGCTTTTGAACTCCCAAAGTTATTTGCTCGTACCTTCCCATGGCACTAACTATATATTGCTTTTCCTGTAGTTCTTTGTAGATTTCTCCTACAACTCACCTAACAAAGGCAGGAACTCTTAGTCACCTAGAATTCTCTGCAGGACTAGCATAATATTTTGTACATAACAGGAGTCCAATAAATATTTATTGAATTGAATTAAATGGCTCTGTGGCATGTTATGCTCCCACTAGTAGTCCGGAAAGCACACAAGCTTTGAAAATAAAGAAAACTAAAGGGGAAAAAAATGACAAAATTGAACTAGATGAGCAAGTTTCCGAAGTGTGCTCCACAGAACACAAATCCTATGAAACACTACCTGAAAAAAGGCCTGGGTCAAATAACTTTGGAGAGCAGCGCCTAACATACCCTGATCCACCCAACCCCATGGGGTGGGAATCAGAAGCAATGGTGTGCAGGAGCGAGGGTGTTCCAGCTTGCAAAAGCCCATTGTTGAATTTTTAAGATTTGTGTGGGCCAATTGTTAAACATGGTAATTACCAAAAATTAAATAATATAACTTACAATTAAATAAATTATACTAAAAATAAGGATAAAGAACAATAATTACTCAAAACAATACTTTCTAAATTATTTTACTACATTTTGCTTTGCTTTTACGTATGCTCTTCAGGTTACACCCGTGTGTCATACGTATCATAGATGTGCCTACTCTATGATGGCGTCTGGTCCCAACTTCTCAATCACTGATGTTGTGTCAGGAACTTGACATCAAAGGTAGTGGGAATATTAACACCACAGAAATCAGCAGATGCTACAAAGCAGTGTTTGTCTCCAGAGAACTGGTTGTGAAACATTTAGCAACATGCTCCTAGTCACAGACATATCATTCTATTAAAATCCCTGATGGCCCTACAGTAAACACACCTGCTTAACTGTCTAAATCACTGTTCTGAGGTTTATTTGATCATGAAATTCTTTTTATGTAATAAAACCTATTAACATCCTGAGACACATACTTCGGGGAAGACTGGACCAGGTGACTGCTAAGGCCTTCTCTAGTTCAGACGACCCATATGAATGACAAGCTTTCACATATAAACTTACTATCCTAACTTCTTAGCTTTTCAATTTATTGAGGATGCAGATACGGTTCATCAATACTACCTTTAAAAATAAACTCACTATGATTTAAAAGGATTTCTACTTCCTAGGAAATATTAATTGATTTTCTTATGGTTCTCAGTTCAAAGCAATTTGCTTAAGGACAGACTATCATACAGAAAGAGTTTATGTTTATTCCCTCTGTGAGCAAGGAGCTCAGTGCCTCTAAATCTCATTTTGCTCATCTGTAAATTGGGGTACTATACAGGATTTTTGAGAAAGCAGACAAGATTACATATGAGGAGTTACATGCAAAGTTGCACAGTTATATATGAAAGGAAATACGATTCGGGTGTTTCTCTCTGAAACTGGTGTGATAAATATGGTTTATGAACTATCTTTAGCTGAGTTTGCCAGAGCTCAGAAGTCTTCTCCCAGTTCCCATAGCGAAGTGAATAAAATCCTGGCTCAAACTCCAAACTAGCCTAACCATGCTCCAAGCAAGAACTCTAATGTGATTGTTAAGATGCCTCCTGGCTTCATGGCTGAGCTCACAGGAAACTGCAGATATGTTTTCAAAAGATCTAATCGAAGCCAATTGTATCCAGACTGATAGTAACTGTGAATACAGCTGGGTGGTCCCAGGACAGATGGAATTCGTGGCAGGGTGTTTTCAAAAAGTGGTCCCTTATCCTTATGAGCAGTTACAGTTCCAAGAGGCCACGCGATTAGACATAAGCCTTGAGAAAGGTGATTTTATCTCCCAGCTCAGCTTAACAGGGCACACAGCCACTTTGCAATAATATTTTTGTAAAAATGGACGTTTTCATTTTTGCAGAAGTCTAAAAAATGTTACCCTGCCCCTTACGAGGTCACTTTCAAAGGTGAGGATGAGGATTGGGGAGGAGGGGAAGAAGGAAAAACTGGAGCTTGCTCTCTTTGATCCCTAAGCACATAAAAGAATAGCAAAACGCCCAGCACAGTCTTCCTGCTTTGGCTGGCCCCCACCCAGGGATTGGGGTCTTCATCTGAGGGCCACAGTGCAGCCCTCCTGCTTTTGCCTGCAGCGGTGCTATTCTAGTCATATATCAACCAGAGAAGCATGGGCACTGACTGACCAGTATACATAGACGCCAGTTCTGGTGCTGTGAGTAGCATCCTGGAGGCCCAACATGGGTGCTTGGGGTGACAGTGGCCATGGTGGGGAGGGAGTCTCAGGGAAACAGCTAATTGCCAACCCAAGTGGACGTATTTCACATTTTAACAACTGCTATGACATGCATACTGGCTGAATGTCAGCCCTGATTGCCTGTATCCCTCCTCAGAAGTAAGACTGCTAATGACACATTTTCCAGTTTCTTGATTCCACCCATGTAGAATAATTCAGATCTGAGCAACCACAGAATCACTGGTGTAGAGTAATAATGTAATGACCAGCTACATCTTGCTTAGAATTGAAAGAGGCACTGATATTATCTACGACATATTTATGTACCATAGTGTTCAGTGCTTTCATTTCATGACTATCATCTTATTTAATCTTCAGAACATCTCTATTGGGTAAGTACTGTCAGCCTTATATTATACAAGTAGATGAACCCTTCTATCATAGATGGCTAACAGTGGCACAACCAATAATTGGTAGGGTCAAATTTATACACAGGTCTGCCTGGCTCCCAAAACAGGGCTTTTTGTACTGTACCAGATAACGAAGTGGTTGAAAACACAGCCTCTTGAGCCAATGTCTGAATTTGAATCCCATCTCTCACTTAGCTAGCTGTGTGACCTTATTAGATAAGTTATTCAGCATCTGTGTGCCTCAGTCATCTTATCTTTGGAATAAAATAATAGCATTTTCCTCAGTTTTGTTGGAGGATTGAATGAGTCGTAAGGTCTTTGGAACAGTCCTGGTACATAGTAATCACCCAATAAATGTTTGATTTTTCTTGTCCTTGCATCTCTCAATACTGAGAGACTGCCACCCAAGTCCAGCTCATTCATGCCTGGATATTTCTAGGTCAATGAATCTAAGATCTACTTCTTTTTTAAAAAATTTTATTAGGGAATTGGAGGAGGGGAACAGACAAGTTGCTGTCCTTTTGTTCTTCAGTATAGTTGTGGAGGACATTGCTTCACTGGCCCATGTTGGTATCATCATTGCGCTCTTCCTGCGTGAGGCAGATTGGTCACCGGCCTCTGGACAGCCGCTCACGGCGGCCCTTGGCAGCTCACACCAGCTGCCGGCCGCTCATGCTGGCTGCCAGCCACTCACTGTAGCCTATGGCAGCCCACTGCAGCAGGGGCTGCAGCCTACACCGTCGCCAGGACTCGCACAGCCCAGCTCCAGGTGGAGCTGTTGTCAGCTGTAGAGGGCAGTGTCACTGGCCCTCATATGTGGGATCCGAACCGGGGCTGCTGGCGTCCCAAGCCAGCTGTTAACCAACGCGCCACTCAGCGGGCCCTAAGATCTACCTCTTAATTTCACCTAGTTTCCACTCACAGGCCAAATATCTATCTAAGAAAATAGATTCTTTAGGCTTCACTTCAGCTTTAAATATATAATTTCAGAGCTACTATTTGGTACTTTTGCTACCTGCTGACTCTTAGTTACACTTAATTTTCACATTAATTTTACTTACTTGACTTACTTATCAACTAGATGAAGTCTGTAGTGCTATAAGAGAGAAGAGAACTGGAAGCAAGGGTGATTTAGGGGTATGGGGACTTAATGGGCAGTCTGACTTGGTTAGCGCACAAGCTTATGAGATTTTGAGGGGAACTGAAAGTTTTAATAGGTTTTTTAGTAATTTTTAGGTTTGGTAATGCCAACAGATCAAGAGATGATTGCCATGGAAAAAACAGTTTGTTACTCACAGTTCCCAAGAGAAGGGGACATGTCATACCATGAGGGGCAACATGGGGAGGCAATAGGTTGGTCAGGAGGATGAGAGAGCAGGAGGGCAGCTGCAAACTAGAACATTTATAGTGGTTTCTGCAGGAAAGACTGGGCAAGACAGAGTAAGCTAGTTAGGATTGGCTAGTATGAATAATTTCTGCAGGCTCTGGGGCGTAGGGGCTGTCCCTAGTTGCCTGGTACCCTGCACTGAGGTGATTAAGGCAGGTAGATAATAGTTTGGAGTATGAGAGCCCAATAAAGGAGGTATTGGGGTGTGGACTCTGAATTGACTGGTTTGCATTTGAAAAACACATTTGTGGGCAACTTGTTTGTCACCTCTAGGAATTGGCTAGCCCGGGAGACAGTGTCAGCAAGGCCCGCATGTCAAAGCATCAGAAAATAAAAGACATGGTTAATATACTGAAGCATGAGCTCTAGACCCCTGTGGTAAAGGAAGAGATGAATTCAGAAAAGGGAAGTAAAGGAGCGGAGCCTCCATAGAAGCAGGTGCTCTTAGCCTGACTCTTGTCTTTCTCCCTCCATCATCACCCCATCTCTAGTGGGGGTCTCCGGAACTAGTTCTTTACACTTCCCCATCTTTTCTTCCCTGTGGTCTGGGCCTTGCTACTCCTGCTCACCTCTTCCTATCCTCCTCCACAAACACTGCATTGTCAAGGCTCTAGTCTCCTCGTTTGAGGCCCTGGAAAACTTCATTTCTCCATTCTTGCTTCGCCAGGAGCAGCAGCTGTATCACACTCACATCCTTGCAATTAGCATATCCAAACAGGCCTTTTAGGGAATATCAACGGGCAGCAAAGACATATATACAGATTCACAATGGGGTGTATTCATCAATAAACTATGAACTTCTGGGTATGGGCTTCCATGTCAATGGGCTTTGTCAAACAGTGACCTGTGCCCTCCTAAAAGGGCAGGGCCAGGGCAGGCCCTGAGGCTGACCAGGCTCAGTTTTTGGGCAAATAGTTTAAATGCTTTCTGGGGACAGTGGAAGCCCACTGAGTCTTCTCTGTGCTGCAGCAGCAAGGGTAGAAGCTCCAGGAGACACCAAGGCCACACCCTCGAGGTGTCATTTGCATTTCTCACTTTGTGGTGCTGTCAAACTCTGTGTGAATTGTTGGCAAAGTTAGAAGGACCATAGCTTAGGGTAAAGATGACAAACAGTTTCTATGGGTTTTGGGTCCTTTGAGCAGCCTGTCTGCTAGAAGCCAGTTTAACATGGATGAGTAAAAGACAGCCACACTTCACTCCCACTGACCCTTTGTAAACAGAAACAAAGCCCTAAATATAAAACAATCAGTTTTCCTACCTTTTGGTAACAAGCTGAAGTTGTTATAAGATTGGAAAGATTTCTGGGAAGTTCCCTCAGCTAGAAGCATTATTCCTAGTAAATTAAAGTGTACAGAAGTGAGGCAAACATAAGCTAATTTCATAATTGTTTTCTCATTGAGAAACCTTCCCATGTGAGATATTTCAAACAACTTCAGACAAGGCAACTTTCCTCTATGTTTTAAAAAGGAAAATGAAAAGGCCTGATACAGAAAGTCCTATCCGAGAAACTGCACAAGAATTGGGCTTCAAAATCCTGGAGTTTTATGGCTTACATCACAGTATTACTGTATGCAATACTCAATTTCAGGTTTTACAATAAACATGCATTTAGACACCTCTGCAGTAAGTAAGCCCAGATTATCGGCAGTTATTATAAAACCCAGACTTTGTAGAATAGATCTTTTTCTTTCCATTTCTCTCAAAGTACTTGTAAAACATGAAGTCCAAATGCCTCAGCTTTTCCCAGTGCCCCTACACAGTTTTCTGCTTCTCCTGGGCACATCCTTCGACTTCTCCTCTTTGCCCTCTGCCTATTATTCCACCCGCATGGAACGGTCCCTATCCTTTCATCTGTTAACCTCCTACCCACCCCCATGTTTGAGTTCTTCCTTTCTGATCTTCACAACCTGAAGTTATGGTTCCTTCCCTCCAATGCAGAACAATGACTGTTGATAGGATGGCTTTGGCAATTGGCCTAGGGTTACCATGAAGCAGTTGTGCCTTTGCTCTCTTTAAATACGTCACTTAGACACTTCAACACTGTTTAACTTTTCCCTGAGCTACATCTTATCTCTCCAACTGGAGTGTAAGTTCCTAGAGGGCTAGCAGTGTTACTTCTATTTTTTGTATTTCCCAGAGATCCCAGCGGAAGGTTCCTAGGAGGTCATTTAACTACTATGAGGTCTTGGGATTTTTTTTGCTATTTAACACTTTACTACCTATTTTCTGTGACTCTTTATGAACTTTTATTAAATGCCAGATGCTTTGCTTCTTTCTGGTAATCTGAAATTCTCAGTTCTGTTGGTTTTGGAACCTGGAACACATGTAAACTGTACTGTGAAGAACTTTCTTTAAAATGGGAGGATTAGAAGATTTGAGTAAACAAGTTCTTCCCCATCAATGACTGAAAGATTTATAGATTTATATGTATTATAGCTTAGTCAGTTATTTTTCAAATACGTCTAACTCATATTTCTGTATCCTGTCGTAATCAAGCTTCCTTGTGCAGCAAAAGAAGCCAAAACATTTCCACAGCTAGGATTCCATGATGGCAAGCAAGACGCTGGTGAGGCTGAATTACCCCTATTCATGTCATCTCCAGAAATATTAGAGGGTTCAGCTAACTGCGCTTACTTGAATTATACCAGGGAGACCCAATCGATGAAATGGTGAGAAAGATTTTTGTTTTATTGCCAGACCTGAATGGTACTTAAAATTTCAGTTATATGAGCAAAGGGGTTTCCTTACACTTAAGGGGGGCTACTACATCTTCAAGTTGAAATAGGTTTAACAAAGGAGGTCTAGGAGCCATATGTTGGCTGCCTCTACTCATCAGGAAGCAGTGTGTGTGCTCCAGCAGCTTAAAAAACAAAACAAGTGAGCATGAGTCCATAGATCTAGCCCTCACATCCAGGAACATGGCCACACTGAGTGCCCTGGGTCTCCATTGATATGCACCAATCCTGCATATCAGGGTCACAACCCTTTCTGCACCAGCTCAGAGTGCCATCTAACATCACCAGAGCTGCCTAGAAGAATGCGGAGAATGCCTCTGAGATCTATTTAGTCCCTAATCTGGTGGGTGCTCTATCCCAGGAGAAGCAGAGGTGACCTTTTTTGCTGTGTTTGAGAAGCCTTGGGATGTCTCAACTACCTGCAGTCAAGTTTCAAATACCACCATTATGGAGGGGACCCTTTGAGATAGACCACCATCTCTTATTAAAATACAACACACACCCACACAAAACCCTGGAACCTGAGGAGATTAACACAATAGCTGACACTCCAGGCCTGACCTTCATAAGGCCTTCCCTCAGACAGACAGCCTGAGTCATGCAGAATCTCTTCATAAAGCATGTGCCTCAGGCAACTTGGGCTGCTATACCAACACACAGGAGACCAGGGGCTTCAACAGCAGTCATTTATTTCACACAGTTCTGCAGGCTGGGAAGTCCAAGGTCTAGCTGCCTGCAGATTCAGTTCCTGGTGAAAGTCCTCTTCCTGCCTTACATATGGATACCTTCTCACTGTGTCTTCACATGGCAGAGAGAGAGAGAGAGAGAGAGAGAGAGAGAGAGAGAGAGAGAGAAACGGAGGGAGAGAGAGAGAGAGAGGGAGAGAGAGAGAGGGAGAGAGGGAGGGAGGAAGGGAGGGAAAGACGGAGGGGGGGAGAGAGAAAGAGAGAGACAGAGAGAGACAGAGTTGAATTGTGTTTCCCAAAAGATATGTCCAAGTTCTAACCTTTGGAACCTATGAATGTGACCTTATTTGGAAATAGGGCCTTTGCAGATGTAATCAAGTTCAGATGAGGTCATACTGGAGTAGGGTGGGTCTTTAGTTCAATATGACCTCGGTGTTGTTATGAGAAGAGAAGAGACACAAACACAGACACAGGGAGAAAGCCCTGTGATGATGGAGGCAGACATTGGAGTCATGCAGCTGCAAGCCAAGGAATACCAAGGAGTGCCAGCAAACAGGAGAAGTTGAGAGGAAGACAAGGAACAGATTCTCCTCTAGATCCTTCAGAGAGAGCATGGCCCTGCTGACACCTTGATTTCGGACGTCTGGCCGGAACGAATATATTTCTGTTGTTTCAAGCCACCGGATTTGTGTAATGTGTCACAGCAGTCTTTGGAAACTAACACAGGTCCTCTTAGAGAGAGAGAGTTCAGAAATGTCCTAGAATCCTGGGTTTTGCTCCCCAAAGGGCAGGTATGACCAGGTGCTATAGCAGGACTCTTTACATGTAGCATTGCAAAGATGCTGTCTGCTTGCCTGCCTAAGGTCAGGGAGGAGAAGAGAAGGTGGGGGGTGCAACGCAGGCTCCACTTGACACTGCTATCGCTCACCCCAGCCACACACATGGGGAATGCCCGAGCATCCAATAAGTGAATGCTAGGTACAAGCAAAGGAGGAGGAGGAGGAAGGCTAGGGTGAGGAGATGGAGTGGGGATAAAAAAAGGCGGGGGAGTGGGGAACAAAAAGGGGGGTGGGGAGGAAGAGAAAGAAGGGGAGAGAGGAGGCAAAAGGGGTGGGGACGGGAAGGAGAGAGGAGGAGGAGAAGAAAAGGAGGAGGCAGCGGGGAGAAAGGAGAGGGAGAGGGAAATGAGGAGGGAGAAAGGGAGTGAGGAGGCAGGCTTTTGCCCTGTGAGGCAGCATATTCACAGAGGCCTGGGATTAGACTTCAGATGTCTTTGGGGGCCATTGTTCAGCCTACCACTGAGTTCTTACATAAGTACATATTACGCAGGTACATAAATATGTCTTTCTCTACTACAGCCCAAAGAAAGAATTGCCTTTACATTGGCAAGGTCATCAAATGGAACCTACTTTACACATTTATTCGACTCCTTCCTCTCTTCAACCACCTTTACAAGGGGTTGGAAAAAGAAACAATAAGCTGATAACCTCAATGATTAAACAACCTCAATCACTGACTTTACCACATTTGTGCTGAGCCAGCATCCTGGCTTAGCAAATTTACTTTGCTTCATTGTTCGCACAGGAGCCTGCGGAACACGGTAATCGCTACGACAGTCAAGCATTGCCTGAAACTGGCAGTTGGCACCACAGTGCTGCGTCACCAAACAAAGGTCAATTCAGAGGAGAAGAAAAAATAAATCAGTCAAATTTGTTGTTTGACTTCCATGTAGGCAACACAACCATTTGATTGATGGACTCATTTTTCATAGTTATTTTAGCACCTTATAACTACAAGCTGTGTGCGATTTATATAACTGTACAGTAGTGTATTTACAGGGTTATCAAATGTTTTAATTCATCTATGAAATCAACATTAACCACTCCCAACACTCATATTTGCCTATGGCACACCCAACCCTCACTCACTCCCACTCACCACCTCCTGTTTTTCCCTTTTAGCCCAAGACAGAGCTCTGCAACCAATTGGGTCACTAACTTAAAATAAATTATTTTTCACTCAACCAATATTCCACAAATGCCTATTGTGTGCCAGGCACTGAGCTGGATCCACAGGCAAAAAATGTAACAAGGTATATAATGAGACACATTGAACAATTTTTAGCAAGAAAACCTAAAGGTCTCCTAGCAGTCTGGGTGAACCCGACAGTTTGGAGAGGATTTAGAAAAGCTCTCTTGGAGTTCAGAAGGACTCATTTGAGTGACCTGCTCTCAGCGTTCTTAGCTAAAACACCCTAAGGTGGGTAGGCACCATTCATGAGGGGGAAAGCAGTACTGGATCTTACTGGTTTGATTAAACCTCACACAAACCTCCTGGGTATGCAAATGGATAAATTTGGAAAAGTGTCCCACCTGCCTGTCCCAGGAATCCATAGGATAGGAAATGTGACAAAACAACTGCGGAAGGCCTGGGCTCATGAACCAGCTCTTGCTGTAGTATTTTCAAGATTGGAAAGTTACAGCTCTGGGATAAGGGAAGGAAACTAGCTACACAGCTTGAGAAGAAAAGCCCAAGTACCAACGGTAAATGAGATTCTACATGAAAACACAGGAAGAGGTATCAGGGGACAAAAATTCAGTCAAAACTTTTAATCTGCCACCTTAACGTGACCTCGGTGGTTTGGGCCCAACTCATGGAATCAAAAGTCCTAGAGGAATCCACTCAACACAGTGATATTCAAAAGATAGCTGACATGTTTTGTTAGGGAGACCACTTCATGGATGGAGTAGAGGCTTGATCACTGCACTGTATACCTGAAATTGATGTTGTATAATATTGTATGCCAACTGTAATTGAATATATAGACAGTCACGGGATATGGATTATATGGTGGAAGGGAGTCAATGGAATTGTAGTAGATAGTATGATATGGGGGGGAGGAGTGGGAGGGGAGAATTGGGGGAGGGGGGTTGTCACTTTGAGGGGTAAAAAGTATAACTATTGTACTTTGTTGTACACCTAAAGCTAATTAAATATATATATAAATAAATTTTTAAAAAAAAGATAGCTGAGTCACTATGTAAACATTTGCACATGCAAGCAAATGCATGTGACAATTCTATAGTCCATTACCTCCCCTCCTTTTCTTTTTAAAGGACATTGGTTGCCTTTTGAAGTAATAAAAATAAATTTGGTATAAAAAGTGTATATTATGAAAATAGCTTCAATATTTGGCTATTGTCTTATGTTCTCATTAAAAATAACAAAGCAGGGCATATAAAAAGTTGGCCTCACAAATCCAAGAAGCCCATGGCTTCTTGCTAACAAAATACATGATAAAGCTTTTGGGAAGCATTTCATTGATTGTGCCATGATATTATTAAACTAGCAGATTTAGAGCACTGTGCTAAAATTGGGGAGTTCTGGTCCCAGATTTCTATTGACTGGCTATGATACTTTAGGCCCTTGCCTTATTTCTTTCTTCCTCCTCTTTAAAATAAAGGGTATGGACTAGATGATTCCTTGTAAGTTCACAGATTTTGTGGTTCTCTTCACCACCAGCAAAACCAAGTTTTTGAGGTTTCATTTGTATTAGGGGGTTATCTAATAGGTTGGAAGGCTCTTAACTGAGATCTGTTGGTAGGCTAGGAGCCCTAGGGTCCCAAAGGTGGACACCACCAGGAAGAAATGGGGAGTTTGGACTGATACACCAGACTCAACTCCTGGACCAAGTGCATGGGGAAAGGAGGGTGGAGGGGACAGAGAGGGCAGAGGCTGCAAGCCTCTCCAGACACAGTTCTTTTTATACAGATGCTCTGGGATCATTTGGTTGAACATGTGAGCGTAAACTTTAAAAACAAGAAAAAAAATGTGTCCCAATGGTGCTATCAAAACCTGGCAGTCTAGATTTGGAGAAAGAGCACACTTAAGCACTGGACAAAGACACATTGGACTGTGTTGGTCCATTTTCAGCAGTGAAACCACCATAGGGCTAAAAATAAATCATAACAACCATAAACTGAAGCCCTTTACAGAGTAATCAGGCTTTCTAGTTCTTTGCTGGTATTTGGGAACATGACAGACCCTTTGGACTGAACAAGCCTCCAGGATTCTGAAAGTGACTGTGGGGGTAAGGATAGGTGAAGTCAAGAGCAAGAAATATGAACTTCCTGCTTAATAAGGGAAATGGTGACTCCAGCATGTCACTGGAGAAATGAAAGGTATGTGACTATGTCTTTGGAATCAAAAGTCCTAGAGGACTCCACTCAACAATAACTGAAGCTGGTGACATGGATAATTCCCATCTGGTTGTGAATATCCAAAGCTGAATGACATATCTGGACAATTACCAGGATGATTGCTGTTGCTACCAGAATATCTTAGGGCCAGGAAAGAGAATGCCCTGTATGTATAAGGAAAGGAAATCAGAATAAAGGAGGTGAGATACACAGGTAGAGAGAAGGGAGAAATGAGGACGGGGACAGCAGGGCCACACAGGAAAACATTCTAGGTTTTAGGATTTGCAGGGTCCTCCTTTTCTTGCCATACAGAGGGCTTGACAGTGCCTTAGGGACACAACTATGGGTTGTTACTAGTGTCCATTAATGTAACCAGACACCTATGGATATTTTTTTCTGGAGACCTGCAGATAGATAGGTAGTCATCTCAAAATCTCGAAGTCTCCATACTAGAAAAATTACCAAGAGCATTTATTTTTGGTCCTCAGTTTACTAAAGAACTATAATACCAAATTTCTCTTGTATAAAGTTCATTACACAATTGGTTAAAAGTCAGTTAAAGTAAATTCTTTTAAAATAGAGACCAAAATTTCACACTAAATAAAAAGACAATTTGATAGGAACTTAATCTTGAATAATGAAACTAAAACTTATAAAAGATAAATTTATAGTACATTTAACAAAATTTAGGCTAAATTGCAATTAGGCCTTAATTTAAAAATAAAATAAAATAAATAAAGACAAATTGCATGAGGATTTCTTTTTCTTTGGTCGAGGGGAAGATTATTATTTTTCAAACAAATTACATGGTAGCCTAATAAGATATAGTTCATTTGGTATTTATATTTAGTCTTTCTTCAGTAGGTCATAAAGAAAGTAATTAGAAAAAAATAATCTACAACATCATTAATTTCCCCCATCCTTCCCTTAATCCTTTGATAATCAAATCATTGTCTGCCTAGGAATATATGCTGGCCTTACTTGTACTAGATTTTTCTCCTTCAAGTTGTTTATCAGGTTAACTCTGCTAGACTTCGATTGTTAGAAACTGTGAGTCTGATTCCAACAATTCTCTGATATTACTTTCATTAACTTTATGTTCCTGAAGCTTTTGTATTTGTATTTTATTATTATATGTTAACAATATCTGTCCATCAGCAAGAGACAGGCCACAAAAGGCCCTGATGTGATGAATTGAGAAATGTTCTAGTGTTAAGTGGAGACAGTGTTTGTCTAAAGACCAATTTCTCAAGTGGTCAGATCATTAGTGAATATTTTCAGGCTTTGATGGTTTTTGCTTCCTTCTGACTTGGCTTCCCTATACATCCTGCAACCTCATAATTGTAGAGACTCCTCTAATGAATATGGGGATAACAAGGACCCCCTATCGTTTGAAACTCGTATTGTCTCAGAAACGAGGTTCCTCATCCAACCCAAAAGCCAATTTAGCTCCTAATATACGCAGCTGGGGGTACAATAATTTGTTTGCAACTGTACTTACTCTCATTTTGAATGATATGTATGAAAAATGCATCTGGGTTGTGAGTATACAAGGAACATATCTTCCCCTCCATCCAGAAGGCAACAGCTACAATGGCAGCCTCGTGGGCTCCAAAAAAACATGAACTCTACTATAAAACGAATGAGAGAACTGATCATAAAATCCTTTCTAGCACTAAAGGTTTATGGCAAGGTGACTCTCTACCTCAGCAGAAGACACCTCTCTGGGGGGGTCATTCCAAGTATGCTACAGTGGGGAGCTTTCATAGGAACACTGAAAGACCCTTCTGGCCAGAAGTGACTTCTAAACTCAATGCTACCTGGATATTTATCATTGTTTAGTCTCACTGTTAGATTCCTTTTGATTCACCATGGTTTATTTTTAGTCACTGAGTCCATGGGCAATTAATTATTCATGGTTGGGACATAGTCTATCTTGATCCTTTGATGGAGACTATTCATGTGCATAAGTCATTTAAAGCAAGCAAACCAAGTATGCAGAAAGAGAAAAGACAAAAAAAGGAACAGAAATACTAACTTCCTTAATTAGTTTCCATAAATGTGTAGTTTTATTTCTAATTATGACTGAAGTCTGCCCCAATTTTTGATTTGTGAGCTTTGATTTATTATTGTAATAATTAGGCAAAATGTTTTTGTCCATATTAATGCTGAAACTACTATTATTCCTAACAAGGTATAAAATGCATTGTATCTGAGAGTACTGGTAACAACTGAATTACAACTACAATGGCTTTATGGTTTAAACAATAAAAAGTCAATCACCTTATTTCTATTAAATGACATTTAGACCCTGTTTATGTAAATCAAATTCATGTTATTAAAAAAATACTTGACCACAAAATGAATTTAAAACACTAATAATGTCTACTTTACATACATTAAAAAATAAAAATATGAAAGCTACATTGGGAGAATCTAGCCATAAACAACTAGAAAGCCAGACAAAGTATAGAAAATGGCTTTTGTCAGATACTGTACAACAAGCAGTGCAGAACTGTTCTTCCTGAGAAAAGAAAACAAATGAGGAGAGCAATACCATTAACAAGGCTTTCTGCTTGGAAGAACTTTCTGGACTTCAAAGCAAGGAGGTAAAAGACAGCCTAACTATCTTGTTGAGTTGAGGAGTCAAAGATAAGAATTTGGGAAGTCCAAAGCAACTATGTGGGCAGAATATATGAAAGGAGAGAGCCACGTGGAGAAAAAAACTCAGAAATCTGCATGGGGTCCTCTGGAATCTTTAATTGGCCACAAATTCATGCCTGTAGATGGTGAAAACCCATAAGGCTGGGCAAGAATAAATTCCAGGTAAAGAACAATCACCAGAGAACTGTACATACACCATTCCCAGACTTCAAACAAGCATTGATAATATTTCAGGTTCTTATGAGACAAAGTAAAGAAACCTCATTGAATACACAGGACATTTAGTAGATATTCCAGAAAGGTCATGCCTTAGAAATACAACTAACTTAGAGCTACAGTAAAGGCTAATTTAGCCCTATTCCTAAAGAGTTTAAAAATAAAATACAAAGCGATTAAGCCAAACTTCAAGTAACTTAGCTGCCTGCCATAAAATGTCCAATACTCTTTAAAGGAATTCAAGAAAATCCAACCCTTAGCAATGTAAAATTCATGCTGTCTAGTACTCAGTCAAAAAGTACCAGTCATGCAAAAAAGAAGGCAAGTACAATTCATAACGAGGAAAAATAATTAATCACAGAAAGAAACTCAAAAATGACAGAAATGAAATTAGTAGTCAAGAACTTTTAAACAGCCAATACAGATACAGTAGTCCTCTCTTAGGCATAGTTTCTCCTTCTGCAGTTTCAGTTGCCTGCAGTCAACCATCCTCTGAAAATACCAATAGAAAATTCTAGAAATAAACAATTTATACAGGGGGCCGGCCGAGTGGCGCGGTGGTTAAGCGCTGGCTTGGGAAGCCAGCAGCCCTGGTTCGGTCCCACATATGAGGGCCAGTGACACTGCCCTCAAAAAAAAAAAAAAAAATTTAAAAAAAATCTGGAAAAAATACAAAAACAAAACAATTCATACATTTTAAATTGCATGCTGTTCTGAGTAGCATGATGAAATCTCATGCTGTCCCGCTAGGGACATGAATTATCCCTTTGTCTAGCATATCCACACTGTATACACTATTCACCAGTTAGTCGCTTAGTAACCATCTTGGTTACCAAATCAACTGTCATGGTATCACAGTGCCTGTGTACAAGTAACTCTTATTTTCCTTCACAGTGGCCTCCAAACACAAAAGTAGTGATGCTGGCAATTCAAATATGCCAAAGAGAACCATAAAGTGATTCATTTAAGTGAAAAGGTGAAAATGTGGTACTATGCACAGTTTCAGGCATCTACTGAGGGTTTTATTGGGTTGTTAGAAAAGTCATGACGCATTTTTTCAATGGTCAACATGTAAGACAAACATGAACATGATACAGTAAGAAATGGATGATAAAGACACAAATAGAAATTCTAGAAATATTATATCTGAAATGAAAAAATACTGGTTAGGATGTAAAGCATGCAATACAAAAGAAAAGTTCAGTACACTTGAACATAGCAATAGAAACTATGCAAAATGAACACAGAGAGTAAAGGTTTTCTTTTTTAATTGAACAGACTGATAGTGACTTATGAGACAATATACCTGATCTATATTCACGTGATCAGGGTCCCAGGAAAGAAAGGATGTATACAGAAAACAATATTTGAAGGACAAAATGACTAAAAATATTCCAAATGTAATGAAAACAATAAACCACAGATCCAAGAAGCTCAAAAAATATCCCAATTACAAGAAAGAAAGAAAACTACAGCAACACTATCATAACAAAATTCCTCAAAACCAGTGCTAAAAAGAGCATCTTAAAAGTAGCTGGAAAAAGAATAAATACATTGTGTAGAGGAACAAGAATTAAAATCACAGCAGACTTCTTGTCATAAATGACACAAACCACAAGAGAATAGAACATCTTTAAAGCACTGAAAGAAAAAAAAAATATCATTCTAGAATTCTATATCTAGAGAAAATATCTTTCAAAAATAAGGGCAGTATAGAGACTTTTTAAGACAAAATATGAAAGATCTTCGCTATAAGAAATGTTAAAGAAATTCTCCAGGGAGAAAAATAATAATATCAGAATAAATTTGTATATATGCACAAAAAAAGAGGAGAAGCAGAGGCAGATGGACGAGGAAGAGGAGGAGGAGGAGGAAGAGGGGGATGGGGAGGAAAATGGTAAATGTGTTATTAAAAATAAGACAGTTTTTTCTCAAAAAACTTGACCTACAACCAGGAGAAAAATCAATCAATGTGAATAGACACAGAATTGACAAAGATAACAGAATTAATAGACAAGGACCTTAAAAGACTTAAGATTAAAAGCTAAAATTTTTAAACCTTATAAACAAATTTAAGGATATAGAAGGAAACATGAGGAGATTCCAGGTTGGTGAACACATGAGGATTTGGGGAGGGTGGTGCGCTCAGAGAGAGCATGGAAGCCCACACACTTGTCCCCATACCTTGCCCTAGGTATACCTTCCATCTGGCTGCTCCTGAGTTATACCCTTTTATAACAAACCAATGATCTAATTGGGCTCCCCAAGGGTGGTCATCTCCTGCACGGTTGGAATGGATCATCTCCTTGTTGCTCATATTGTGATGGGATGGAATTAATAGATATACATCATGTGAAAACTAAGGAAACTTGACCCATTACAAACATCAGTAGAAAATTGCCCCAAGGCAAGTGTAGATATATACTGATAACTCTACTAAAAGTCATTGTAAAAGATGTGGACAAATGGAGGAAAGTATATGGCTCCTATATAAGAAAATTCAATCCTGTTAAAGATAATGATTATTGCTAAATTAATCTATAAATTCAATGTAGTCCAGATTTGAATACTGATAAAAATAACACAAAGTTTATGTAGAAGAATAAACATAGGAAAATAGGAAAAATATTTTTAAAAACTATGAATGGGAGAATTGGAGACAGAGTAAGCCTTATGCTATTGAATATTGCAATGTAAATCTGCAGTCACTTCTTCCAGGACTTTTTCTCCTTCCCAGACCCACTGCACAGAAGCTAAATTCCTCCACTGTGCTTCTCCCCTTCCCTTCTGTCCTACTGCATAGCAATTACCTGTTTCTTTTGTCTCTCCCATTCTATTGTAATCTCTTAAGGGGGCAATCTGTCCTTTTCAAAATATATCTTCAACACCCAGCATAGTACTTGCACAAAGTGTTGAGTGAATGAAGGAATAAATAAATAAATAACCAACTAAAAGGACAATAAAACCAAGCACAAAACTGGCTACAGTGGAACTTAATTCATTCCTTCCTTGGGGGTACCCAGGAGCCACTATCATTATAATCTAAGCTCATACTAACTAATGCTATCAAGTAGTAAATACTTATTTCCTACAGATATGCTCCATTTCCTCTGCATGTACATTTAGAATTGTACATGCATTTGTAAACACGTCCGTGTATGAACAATTAAACTGCATGGTAGATGACATTCTTAAGTCTGCCCAGCAATGGGGACCTTTAGAGGCCAATATCTCAATCCACTTCAGGAAAAAAGATGGTTTAGAAGTTCTGTAGTTGTGAAATGGAAGTCATCCTCATGAGATCTATTTTTCCCTTGGGAAAGTCAAGGAAGGGCACTGTATTTACGCCAGAATGTGTTGACAATGTCTAACTCCATCAAATCTTATCTATATGAGCAGTAAATCCTCTCATCCATGGAGCTGGTAAGAGGGCCGGTTTGCTCCACCACAGCTGCCAGCCAAGGTTTCAGCCCTTCCGCTGCCTAAGAGGTTTCATTTCAGAATGGAAATGATAAAGTGCCCAAATAGTACAAGCCAAGTCCTGAGGAATTTTAACAATAACCCCCTTTGCAAAGCAGGGGAGAGAACATGCTGTCTTAATGTAAACTTCCTGGAGATCCATACAGTAATTTGACTACCTGTGCCTACACCCATTACCAGAGGGCAGGACTCACCCAGTTAATGAAAGGTTAAAGCTGAACTGAAAGTTACACACACCCCAGAACACATTTCATTTTGAGTTGTTTAATACAAGGTCTACAACTGATTGCTGGGTAGATTTTAAATTTCAGCTTTGATCAGTATACATAGCTCAGAGCTGTGGAATGTCCAGTGGGCAAATGATTTAATGAAAACAGAATGAATGCATGGGCTCAAATATTACCATGAGATGCAATGGAGATTTGTTTTTTAAGGAAGGTACATAAATATGATGAAAAAATTAGAAAATTATAGTTTAGAGCGCCCCTGACAATAAAATAACAACTACTCCCAAGTTAGAGGTGGACACATTTGGATCTTTCACCATCTAGCTTTCATATCCTTGCAAGTTTAGGGCCTGTGTACCCCTAATCTAGATATACTAGGCCACATTTGATCTGAATGTTGTAATGAGGCTTCAGTCTATGGTCCTAAAACTTTGGAGCTATACTTACCCAAAGTCTGGATCGTCTAAGGAAAATAGTCTGTTAGTGTTTATTTATATTTCCTTTGGCTCCCAATTACCTCATCAAAGGGTTTGAAGAACATGCATAAAAACATGCATGAAATACATGCATAACATGCATGGAAGACCTTGAAAACATGCATATTGAAGAACATGCATAAAATTTATACAAGGCTGATGCCTTCTTCAGTCTTCATAGCAACTCTATAAGGTTGGTATTTTTATCACCATAACAACTGCCCCCCTCAAAAAAAAGAAACAACTCCCAACATTCAAAAAGAAAATATTTGAGGAAAGAGGGTAGCTGAGTTATCCCAGAAAGAAAATGGGGAAAGTTCTCCAATATACGTGGGGATGGAGGAAGACATCACATCTCTTTGAGTCTCAGATGCCTGGAAAAAGCTGTTTCTGGGCAAAATAGTCAGGCTGAATCAAAAGTAACACACTAATTCTAAATCCTCACAATTACATGTTGAGAGCTTGCCTAGATATTCAAGGTGCCACCTTGGTATAGGCCAGTTGTGTCGCTGACAGCTCAGTGTATATCAGGGAAAAGACACTCTCTCAGTTGTGCCTCTTATAGCTGCATTAATCCAACTGAAGTGTGGCTCTGGAACACAGCCAGTCTGCCCTCTAAGGCAAAGCTCGATGGAGCACCATGTTAGCAGGGGTGACCTGATCAGCTCAGAGAATGAAGGCTGGGGGAAGCAGGATTGTTAAAATATCTGTACAGTGAGTTTCAAACATCACTAATACTAAAAAGATACATGGAGCCCTAGCATCCCATGGCATAGCTGTGGAAGCAAAGGCAGTCACCTGACTCAGGGGAGCTAACAGTGACCTGAAATAAGGCTCATTTTAAGCAGAAACCAACTGGGCTTCAATATAAAGATGTTAAACCATGAATATAGAACAATCCTGGCTAACACAGAGTCGACAACCAAAAGACAGTTTCACACTTCTAGAATGGTCACAGCAGCAAATATGCATAGTCTACCTAACTACAGCCCCAAACAAGACATAAGACAAGTTCCAACATACTCCCTATTGGGAAAGAGGATGTCCAGCTGTAGAGCCAAGAGTAACACTCACTAAACCAGGAAAAAAAATACCACAGTGGGCATGTCTAAATTGAATAGCCCAAATGGTAACTGCCATAACAGTTCTTAGAATACATCCATAAGGGTGAGTTGAAACCTCAAAGGAAAGTGATTTAAATTAAAAGAAAGGCAAGCATCTTACCGAGAGGAAACGGCATATACAAAGGCTTATTAAAAGGAAAGAGAGTATTAGACATTGAAAATATTGAGAAAAGCAAACTGTACAGTGGAGATTAGAGTCCCAAACAAAAAAATTCATGCTTGATAATCAGACCAGTGATTTTCAAATAACTTGAAATCTTTTCCAAATAGAATGTGGGATCTGAGCACTGGTGAGAACACAAAAAGAACTCAAAAGATTAGCAACCAGCTTATAAAGCAGAAAGCAATTTGTATGACTAGACTCTAAAGTATAAAGACAACTATGGAATCTCACCAGTGCTCAGATCCTAAGACTTGCCAAAGGGAAAATCCTCTTTCTGCCTTTAAAACATTTGAAGCCAGTGGTAAAATGAATCTTACTAAAGTGGTGACAAACTCAGTGCTAGCTCAACTACAGATTAGTTTGACTCAGTCACCCTCACTAGCAGCCTGACAGAAAAAGAGATAAGCTCTTTTATGATAGTAAATACTATCTATTTTATTCTCTATTGTTCTTTTATATACAAATTTTGGCATGGAATTACAAGGTGCAAGGTCAGTGAAGAAGCAAGAGAAATCGTCCATGATCAAGAGAAGAAATAGTCAATAGAAGCGGACCAAGATAGCCTAGATTGTGGGATTGTTAAACAATGACTTTAAAATAACTGTAACAAGCATATTAGAGGATCTGGTAGGAAAAAATAGATAATATACACGAAGAGATGAGGAATTTCAGCACAATTGGAAACTATAAAACAATCTAATAAAGATGCTAGAAACAAAAAATAAAATATCAAAAATAAAGAAACTATTAAATAGGTTTATCATCAGACTGCATGAAAGAGGAAAGAACTAGTGAACTTTGTAACAAGTCAATATGTATTATCTAAACTAAACCACAAAGAGCAAAGAGTGGGGAAAATGGAATAAATCATCAAACATGTTTGCAATAATATGAAACAGTATAACATAAATGTATTTGGAGTCTCAGAAAGAGAAGAGCTATTGAATGAAACAGAAGAAATATTTGAAGAGAAAATGGCCTAAAAGTTTCCAAAATTTATGAAATGCATCAAACCAGCAAAGAAGCTCAGAAAACAGTTTAAATACAAAGAAAATCATGTTTATCACATCATAATCAAACTGCTAAAACTCACATATAAAGAGAAAAATTTTAAAACAGCCAAAGAAAAAAGATATATTACTCAAAAAGAACAATAACACAAATAAAGACTGCTATGATCAGAAAAAAAAAATGGTGACTAGAGACTGTGGAACAACAGTTTTAAAATGCTGAAAGAAAAAAAAAAATTAGAACTCTCCACCCAGCAAAAATATCATTTTATAAAAAGGCAAAATGGAGACATTTACAGACTAACAAAATTGAGAGAATTCATGGCCAATAGGCCAGCACAGCAAAGACGTTCTTTAGGTCAAATGGAATTGACACCAGATAGAAAAGTACAGATTTACTAGAAATAATAACGGGCACCAGGAAAGCATTTTTAAAAATTCAAATATGTAGCCAATAAATCTAAAACAATAGCTGGAAGGTCTCTACACTGAGACCTAAAATAACATTTTCTTAAAAAAAAAATAAAAATTAAGCAATGAAGATATGTATCACGTTCATAGATTGGTAGACTAAATATAGTTACGAGGTCCATTTGAAGACTTCCACTTCTAGCCAAAATTGAGAAGCACGATTTATTCTCCACCTGAAACAACTATAAAACTAAGTAAAAGATATGAAAGATCAGTTTTCAAGACATAGGTTATCAGGTAATGAACAAAATGATCCCTAAGTGATGGGAAATAAATGAGTCTTATTATTGCCTCAGCTTATTACCCTGTATTTCCAGGCCATGGCACACAGAGAGGTAACCAAAGTGATGCCCAGAAGGTTCCCTAAATGGAAGAGATGAAGCTGAGAATCCAGGGAGATTAAGACAGCTAGAGTTCACAGGATGCAGCAGCAGCAATGAGGAAAGAGCTGTACAAAGAGAGAACGCCAAAGATCTGAGAAGGTACCCTTTGAGTTATCAGTAGAGAATTGACCTGTGTATGTATACAAGGATGCTATCTGAGGATGGGGAAAGAACCACCCTAAAGAAACCTGATGATCACACAGGACACCAGTCAGACTGGAAATCCTCATAATTCATGGGCCCTAGGTAGAAAACTCAAAGGGTCTCATTTCTGTAGTGGCACCAAATTAGCCCTAGATTAATGCTGCTTGAGGCCTACTTAACAATCTTAAAAGCAAACCCAAAAGGGTCAAACTGTCTTCAAGTATTTTAGCTGCATCCTAGAATAAAGCTCAAGAATATTTTAGGAAAAAGTATAGCCAGCACCCAATCAAATAAAAGCCACCGTGTCTTGTCTGGTCTCACAGTTCAATATCCTATCTCACGTCTAAGTCCCAAGTCCACGTTCTTTCTGCCACATATGTGGGAAGGGGTTATGTTATCCTAGATTGGGATCAAAATACCCTTTCTCTTCACTGATCAGTTGAAAACTCACTACAAGAGAAACATATTATATGCTTCCCGATGTGATCAGTAGAAAGTACTAGCTCCGCCCATGAAGTTTTCTTGCTTAAAATAATTGAGCCCGGATATGATAAAGACTCCAGATTTAACTGCCAGTTATAAGAAATACAGTGGGTGGAGTCTATGTTAAATGATACCACAATAATACACTCAGCCAAATCAAAATCATGGGGAATTCTACAAAACAATTGATTTGATTTCTTCAACAAAAAATGGCATGAATGGCAGGGAGGCAAAAGAGGAATGGTATAGATTAAAAGTGATGTAAGGAATATAACAACCACATACAATGTGAGGATCTTATTTGAATCCTGATTCAAGCAAGTCAACTGTAAAAAGGTATTTCTGAGACAATCTGAGTAATTAAACACTGAGTGAATACTGAAAAAATATAAGGCTGTATAAGGAATAAGGAATTATTTTAAAATTGTATTAGATGTGATAATAGTAATGTGATTGCATACAAGAAGAAGAGTCATTATCTGTTAGAATTTGCTTTAAAATATTCCAGGGGAGTGCTGGCCGAGTGGCGCGGTGGTTAAGCGCTGGCTTGGGAAGCCAGCGGCCCTGGTTTGGTCCCACATGTGAGGGCCAGTGTCACTGCCCTCAAAAAAAAAAAAAAACAGTAACATATTTTGGGGGGAGGGGGGGTTGTCAGTTTGAGGGGTAAAAAGTATAACTATTGCACTGTGTTGTACACCTGAAGCTAATTACAATTTTAAAAAAATATTCCAGGGGATAGAGAGAATTGGAGGGTGGTCTATAGACAAAATGAGATTGGCAAAACATGATAATGGTTAAAGCTAGGGGTTGGCGACCTGGGGGTTCATTATACTCTTATCTCTACTTTTGCATATTACATTTTTCTATAAAAATATATCTTATACATCTTCAATGTTCATAATCATTTACTTTATTGTTATATCACTTTACTTTCTACTCAACTTGTTTTTTCTCATTTTCTCTGACACATTATGAAACTATGCGTTTAAAAATATGTTAGCTCTGATGACATAAAACTATGTTTTAAAATGTCCTTATGTTTTACACTGAAAGAAATTTTATTGCCTCATAAAATATTAACATACAAAAATATTGTGAATTGTCAAAGTATAACATTATCATCAAATAAATCACAAAATAAAACTTGAAGGTAAACATCAAGAACTTTTTGATCTGTATATCTTTCCAGTCTCCAAAATAGACCCCTCGAGACTGTAGTCCCCCAAAACAGAATGAGAATTTGGAAATGGGAATGAAGCTTTTAAAAATGTAATGGTGTGACAAGGATTGTGCCAGATGCTTATTTATTCCTTTCACTGACATTGTGGCATAGAGGTTTTTACAGGTAAGGCAGCTAGGGCCACGGAAGTTAAATTGCTTACTTAAGGTCCCAACTAGATAAATGGGGCTTTAAATTTAGGTCCATCTGACCTCAAACCCATGTTTTTTACACAGCAACACTAATTGAGCAGGGCATTTTAGTTGTTTGCTTTGTACCAGTTTCAAATCACTTTCATAATTTCTAATTTCATTCCACATACAGTGTAATTCTTTGGGGCAGAATGGTGTTTTTCAGTGTCACAGGATAAATATTTCAGCACCACGAATAAAAGTTGCTAGCTGTTTTTTTGTTTTGTTTTCTTTTTCTTTTTCCTTCCTTTTTTCTGCTGGGGTCTCAGGCCAGGTTACTGAAAAGGACAGAAACTCTTTTAGCAAAAGGATAGAAGGTAGACGCCATAGCATTGTAAAGCCGAGCAGTTGTAAAGCTCTAATTATCCTTCGGGATTTGAGAACAGACCACTAAGAAAGCCTCTTTTCCACTCCTTTTTTCTATCCTGCAGGATTCAATGCCCCCAGCACCCAAAGTAGGACACCAGATTAATTTGAAAAAGAGAACAGAGAGCTGAAGAACAAAGGGAATTCCATGTGTAAAAGAGGTTGGAACCTGAGGTTAGGGGTGTTAAAGAGGAATTATTCTGACACGTGTTAAAAACAGCAAGGAAGAGTTTATTCAAGACTACAGCAATAAGTGAGAGAGATTGAACTAACTCTGAATAACAGGAACATGAGGGAATTTATAGTCAATGGGCAGGAGCAGGGAATTACTACAAGGAACTTGATCAAAGGTGGGGTAATTCTCCATAAACTGGCTTAGCAAGATTGTTTGCTAAAAATCGGACTCAGCAGGGCCAAGGATGAGGCCTACTCAAAAAGAACACTCAACTTTACTACACTCAATTTTACTCTTGACTAAAGGTCAGTCAAGGAGAGAGCCTTTGTCGGGAGTAAAGGAGATTCCAAGGTTTGAGAGGCCATGGGAAAGGAAGGAGGAGTAAAGGTAAAGATCAGAGAGGGTGACGGGCTTCAAGGGGGTGGCCGCATGGACACCCAGAGTTCCGACTACCAGGCCTGCCAGTAGTAAACGAGGGAAGCACCTGGAATAGGAGCAGGAAATGCCTGGCCTAGGACAGAGAATAGAATGCATGACTCAAATTTTAAATGATGGCCTGTTTTACACATTTTTTCCTGTATTCTGTGTGTACTTGACTGGCTGACAGTCACTTAGGAAACACCTATTGCCCCTTCCCTTCCACACTCAGGGTGTAATGATGGGGTAAGACGTTGAAAGGTTACTTATTTTATTTTTCTCATTAATTGCCTATTGACCTCTCTCCAGACCTTTCTCCTTAAAGGTCTGTAGCTGTTTATAACTAATACCTAGACAGTTTCAAAGAGCATTCTTGAGTCAGAGGAGATAGCTACACTCAAAGGGAGGAGGCACAAGTTCCAATCTACACTGTCATTGGGAATTGAACCCAATATCCCAGTCCATGGCAGCTGACTGACCACTGTCTAAAGATAAACAAGGATAAACTGATATATGTGCCTGTGTCAGCTTCTCTATTCCTAACTCTATGTTACTATAACTTGCTCGACCATTGACAATATCCTCCTGGAAAACTGCTAA
The DNA here is from genome assembly GCA_033961575.1 of Aselliscus stoliczkanus. Lineage (NCBI taxonomy): Eukaryota > Metazoa > Chordata > Mammalia > Chiroptera > Hipposideridae > Aselliscus > Aselliscus stoliczkanus. The sequence goes on from CM066733.1 coordinate 143,682,094, forward strand.
TGAATCAAAATACAGTGCTTTGTGGAGCCCTTGTTGAGTGCTAGTATTTGCGTAGGTGAAGTTAGATAAACCCTGAGAAGTGCCCCCCACCACCATCACCACCTACCAACAAAAGAGACAAGCTGTTGAACAGCAAATGGCAACTTGGAACTTTCATTTTCCATCAAGTCATTTAAGGTTTGTACGTCAATGAAGAAGATTATGGGATTCAATCAGAAATCCCACAGGTTCCAAATTCGTTTAAATGGATTTCTATTTATTAGCAATACCTAACTTTAGGGAGTTAATTATTATTCATTTATATTAATGAGAAACAAACCAGTTTAAAATGAGTGCTGAGTCAGTCTGAATTTAATGGAGAGCTTTTTTGGTTGATTTAAAAAAAAAAAAAAACAACAACAACCTTATTCCAAGCAAGGCAGCTTAGGATCTGATTCAAACAATTCCCCCCAAAAATGCACTTTGTTTCTATTATTTCCAGAGCTAAGCAGAGAAGCTCTAAGGGAATGAAGTTTTCCTCCTTCCCACTGTTCTGTTGTCTTTCAAAACAGCAGAACTGCCAAGATCAGCAGTTCAAAATCCTCCTTTGAGGGGTTCCTCATGCCTCTTGGGCTGGCTTGCACAAAACAAGCACCTAGAGCGCATGCCCAGTTCCCAAGGGGACACCCAGGAGGCCACACAACCAGTGTAGTGTAACAGACAATGGCACAGTGAAGACAGGGAAAGTGTGGTCTGCCAGGGGTCAGATCCAGGAAGTCAGAAACACAGGCTTAAGTTACTATAAATACTTTGGGGAAAGTGACGGGATGAGGGTGGGCAGGAACAGGTGGTGAGGGGCTGTATGAACATCGCTGTCTTGGAGCAATCACTCTGAGGACATGAACTCTGTGTGCTACATCCAAAGACCACATTCACCAAAAGACGGGGAGATTTTTCTCTTTTTAAGGCTTGGTGTGCTTATTCCTCATTCTAAGGATCAGTTTAGAGTTTCACAAAAATCTAGCATGATTTTTTTTTTTCACTGCATCATGTGCACCCTCAAAATTTATAATCACAAAAAAAAGAAACCGTGTCTTCATCATAAACATGAGAGAAATATTTCAGAGTGTAATTAGGGAAGAAAAGAACCCCTCAGATCTTCTAGGGAATAGATGAACAGTCTGGAAATAAAAAAATACCAACCAAATGAGAACAAGCAAGGGCTATTTATTCAGAGTTGCAATAACAAGGGAGTCAGCCACCGTCACTTGCATTTTGACAGACACCCAAAGACAGGCAGAAAATCAAGAAAGCGTTTGTGTAAAAGAGGTAAATCTTCAGGAGGGCCCTGATGGAGGTCATGGGCACAGGAAGATATAGGTGGTCTAACTGGAAATGGGGCATCCATATTATCAGTCGTGGGGTCATATTTGGCTTTCTATGGTTGGTCCCAAGTTGGAAGCAGTGATACAAATTAGGGAAGCTCTCAGCTTAATCAAATTCTAGCCATTCAAGGTCAATTGTATTAGAAGTCATTATTAACTTCCTGGATTGTTATCAGAGAGCAATCTGCAAGCCACTTATCAACAGCTTCTTCCTTGGATGTTTATTGTAAATGAAGGGCTTGATCTCCTGGTAGATTACAGGTCAGAGTTCTACTTTTATTGATGGTCTGGCCATTGTCCATTTCTATATCCAGTCTGTTAACTGACCTGAAACAAGGAGACCAGCAGGTAGGAAAAGCAATTTATGAGTCAGTCTATGTCATCTCTCTGTGAAGAAACCCTAAGTTGGATTTCATGAAGCTGGGTTAAAGTTGAGATGTATTTTTTTCTGTGGTTTGCATCTCTCCCACATATTTGATTTACTTGACCATGTGGCTTCTCCGTCATATTCTCCCACACTTCATGCAGGATGAACCTAGTATCCTGCTGAATGGGAAGAAAGGTTGTCCCTGTATTCTTCCCCAGAATTAGGGCTCCAGACATCCTTTCCTCAGAGACAAAGGCAACCTTGGTTTGGGAAGAATGGAAGAACAGAAATTCCAACCTTAAAAAATATTTTAACTTGGATTAAAATAACCCCTTGTATCCACGAGTAGAATGAGCATTTGACTCTGGATGTCAGCGCTTGATTGGATGTTGTATTAGTCAGCTCAGGCTGCCATAACAAAGTCCCACAGACCGGGGGACTTAAACAGCAGACTTTCGTTTTCTCACAGCACTGGAAGGTGGAAGTCCCTGATCAACTTGCCAGCAAATTCGGTTTCATTCTGAGGCCTCTTCTCTTGGCGTGTAGGTGGCCACCATTTCCCTTTGTGTTCACATGGCCTTTCCGCTGTGCATGCACTGAAAGAGAGAGAGAGCTCTCTGGTGTCTCTTCCTATAAGGACGCTAATTCTATTAGAATAAGGCCCCACTTGTATGACCTCATTTAACCTTAATTACTTCCATGAAGGTCCTATCTCCAAATACACTCACACTGGGAGCTAGGGCTTCAACATATGAATATGGAGGGAATAAACATTCAGTCCATAACAGACGAGGAAGTTGTACACATCCTACTGTAAGGTTACATCTTATTTGCCTGTTAGGTATGTGGTGAGAGCCAGTGAGATGACCCTCAATTGTTCTTAGCTGAATTAATAACACCTAAATCCCTATAAATAAGTGTATAAAAAAATTCAAGTTGTGGGGTTTTAAGCCCAAATATGTTTTGATTATGAGACAAAAATCTTCACCTAAAATTAGATGTGGATTGATAAAATAATCACAATCTGACCAAATCACAATAACTTTTCAAATGTGATTGAGTTTAAGAGGCGTTATCATTTTTCTGGAATGAAGTTTTTGAGACAAAAACACATAAATATAAATATGGTATTTAGGGAACTATGGGTCCTTCAGGAGAAATAAATTTTTATTAAACATCTCCTATCCCATATGAGAACCAAATTTTCCATTGTTGTCCATCCCCTACATATTAAAGTCCAACCTCTTTAACCCCACTATCTTTCTAAATTCTCTCCTACTTTTTCTGCACTAATAACAATGATTATCACTTGCTATGTGCTAAACCCTCTGTTAAATGCTTTACATGCATTTGTGGTTTGTCATTAGTATTTGAAGTAAACATATGAAGTAGGTATTGGAATTCCCTTCCACAGAAGAGGACATTAAGTAACTTGCCTAAAATCCCAGCAGTTATTCACCCTGAGCTCCCACCTAAGAAATGGAACTCACACTCAGAACCATATGACATCAGCTCCCTTAACCATCACATACTATGTACTGTTTCCCATCTATAGTCTTGTGTTTCTGCAAATATTCCTTGGCAGCTTTTGTCTCTTTGAAATTGGTATTTTCACACTGCAGGGACCCAATAGTGTATGCTCCTGAAATGTGGAACCAAGTTTAGAAAATAAAATCTTTGAAGTAGGTTAGACTTTCCTAAGCAAGAAAGTCAGAAAGACATATTTGATTATATAAGTTGTTTTTAAAACTGTTTATTTTTTACCATTCAAAAGACAAAGAACAGACTGGGAAAATATTTGCTATGCACATGGCAGACATAGAATAATGTCTCTAATACGGAAAAAAGTGCCTCTAAGTCAATAAGAAAAAGAACAAATGGACCAGTAGATATGATATAAACCAATGATATAAACAGGCAATTCACAATAATCACCAAATGATGGATAAATCTATGATAAATAGTTTCAATTGGATTCAGGGAAATTAAAATTAAAACAACACTAATTATCTCTTTTCACTTATTATATTGGCAAAAACTGAAAAAAGAAATAACTCCCAGGGCTGATAATGATGTAGGGTAATAGGCACACTTATACATACTAGTAGCTACTGAGAACTGGAACTGCTATATCTTTAAAAACTTACCTGTCAGTATTTTTTGAAATTTATATACATGTGTATTTTAAACAAGTAATAATGCATTTGGGATTCCTTCCTAAATGAAATAAAGCATCAGTACATAAGAATATATTGAAAAAATGCTCATTGCAGCATTGTTATATTGGAAAAATAAGGAATAATTATCTATCACTTAGGGAGTGGTTGGATAAATGTAGTACATACACACTATGAAATATCACGCAGGCAATAAAATTGAGATAGACAAAGATAGATACAGGGAACAAACTGATGATTGCCAGATGACAGGGGATTTGGGGGATAGGGTGAAAGATATGAAGGGATTAAAAAGTACAAATTGGCAGTTACCAAACAGTCACAGGAATGTAAAGTACAGCTTAGGAAATATTGTCAATAATATTGTAATAACTACATATGGTGTCAGTTGGGTACTAGATTTATCAGGAGGATCACTTCATAAGTTATATAAATGTCTAACCACTGTGCTATACATCTGAAACAAATATAATATTGAATGTCCACTGTAATTGAAAATTTTTTTAAAGCTAAAAAAGTATCGAGTTAGCTATAACTCTGATCCGGCAGAAATAGCAGAGATGCTGGCTCTGTTATAATTCTGTCTCAATTAAAACTGTCACATGGCCACTGTTAGCAGCAAAGAGGCTAGGGAAACAAATGTTTGGTATTTCCAGTATCCAAAGTGGAGGCAGACAAGGTCAGAAGGATTTGGGAATAGGCAATGGATTAGCCAATTAAGTGCCTAACAGGCACCATATCACATACTTCTTGGTAATTCTCCCATGTTTTAGCAAAGGGTAACACACACAGTAATAAGCACTCTACATTTTTATTGAGTGAGTGATTAAGAAGCTTTAGAGTAAAAGGTGAGACACCTTGAACATGTTGTCATGGAAGGTTATGAGAAAGTATCATGCAGACACTGAGTCTGGAGCTCCAGGCTCAGAAGAAACATCAGTTAAGGAGAGTCTGAGGTCAAAGTCCCAGGAGTCCATGAACTAGAACCAAGGGAACTGTCACCAGCCTTTGCACGGGGCAGTGCAGTGAGCCTGTAGCCCAACCAGAATGGAAGCACTTCTCCAGCCAGCTAACGGCCTGCACTCTGGCATGAACGGGGCTGTGCACCTGGAGATGACAGTGAGAACACTTGGGAAGGTGCTGCTGGGAATGGAGTCTCTGCTCTCCCAGGAGCTGGAAAGTGACCTCAGCAGAACCAGTCTTCTGTTTGGGGCCCTCCTGAGGCCAGGTTTTCTCAGCACTCTCATTTGCAAAGTATTACAGGCCTTCAGGTATTGCACTACAGAAGCCAGACGATAATTCCCATTCCTAGGGAACACACAAGTGCTGTAAAGATCATAACTTTCAAATAAAATCAAGCAAATTTAGCCAGCTTAAGCCTTAGAAACCAGTAGGATTTTTATCACCCAATCAAATCCCTTCTGCACAAAGCCAGGAAAATGAGCAAATATGTGCAGACCTCTCTGGGATCACAACATAGAAAGTCTTGTTGAGAGAATCCTTAAAATAAGTCCTCGCTTTCTCCTTCCCCTACATGCATAAAAAGCAAAATGTACCTTTTCAAGGAATATTTCCATTGGAAATCATTTTACTGCCATGGAGGTAGAGAAAAATAATTTAAAACAGCTAAAAAAGGGGGATTTAGAGAATTCTTTTTTTTCTTTTTTGTTTTTTTAGATCTTAAAAAAAACATGCATTTTAATACCACTAGCTCGTAAGAATGCCATTCAAAATAATGGTTTTATATTCTCAAAATCTTTGGTATTAGTCATTTTGAGGGAATATCATATATCAGAGAGCTGCATTTATTTTTTCCCATCACACAAGAATATTCTAAGTAATTTCTAAATAGCTGATTCAGTGCCCAGGATAAGAACACACAGGAGTTTTAGAAGCATGGTTCCATGGCCCTGTCAAACCTGGGGAATCTGTGGGTAATTTCTCATTACCAATAGTCATCTCTCAGGCTGCTGGTATCACATAGTTGTGTGTTTGTTATTGCTGCTATTGTTATTGCTTTTTGCTTTTTAAGAACTCTTAGAAGTTCTAGGAACACAGAATTTGATTAGCTGTAAGGAGGAGCAGAACATAATATATAACACTGCTTATTTATAGGGGATATTAAATATTATTGTCCTCAAAAACATTAATAAAGGACTACAAGTTAATAATATAAACCTTAAGGAAAGACATACCAGATGTCCTTATAAATACGGTAGACATCTTTACAGATAAGCCCCAGCATTCCAATTAATTTTATAATTTATATCAATCATCAAATATATATCAAAGGTTCTGTCTTCGATAAAAGGTTAGTGATTTCTTTTATCTAAACCCTCCTTTTGTATTTGATATGCCTTGTATTCCAGCAAACACCCCATCGTTGGACAGGAGGAGACGAGAGTGCCCTAAATGTTGCGTCTGGCCCACCTTGGGCTGTAGGGCTCTGCCTTAGGATGGAAGACTGAGTATTTATGTCCACTTGCTCTCTTTCATGGAATTCCATTTAAATGGCACTTAAAGTGGAATAAATCCATAACAGTACTGGTGCAGTGGGCCAGAGATTTTGACATCTTTTTGAAAACCAAGAAGTACATGGGCTCTTATATATTTGAAACATTGCTAAGAAATTTGTTGCCCAGAGTACACTTCTTAAAATGAGAACACTCTCCCCGGAAGAACCCTGTGCCCATCTGTATGAGTTTCCTAGGGCTGCCACAAACTGGGTGGCTTAGAACTACATAAATATATTCTTCCAGAGTTGTGGAAGCCAGAAGTCTGAAATCAAGGTGTCTGCAGGGTTGATTCCCACTGAGGGCTGTGAGAGAGAATGTGTTTCATGCCTCTCTCCTAGCATTGGATGACGACCAGCAATCCTTTGCTTTCCTTACCTTGTAGATGCATCACTCCAATCTCTGCCTCTTTTGTTACTTGGTGTTCTCCCTCTGTGTCTCTGTATCTTTCTTCTTCTTACAAGGACACCATTCATACTAGGTTAAAGGCCCACCCTATCCCCGTATGACTTCATTCTAACCTAACTAATTACATCGTCAATGACCCTATTTCCAAATAAGGTCACATTCTGAGGTACTAGGAGGGTTAGAACTTCAACATATGTTTTTGGGGAACACAAATTGACCCATGACACCATTATTCACCTGTTTCAGCTCAGATCCATTTCCTGCCCTCTCCCTGTGTTTTCTGTCTATCCTACTGACCCTATAATCTACATTTTCCAGACTCCTTTGTCAAACTGGCGGCTAGCTAGTTTCAACCAATAGGAGTTGAAACTCCTGGCGAGAGAGTGGCAGATGGGAAGAAGAAAGCAACCAGAGTATTTCTCCCTTTCTTTCTCAGCCTTAGGCAGTGTCTCCAATAGTAGCTACATCTACGCCATGGTTCTGGTTCCTACCTAGAGGCTTTGTTCCATCTGTGTGACCCCACTCTGAGTTTCCAGCACCCAGGAAGGGGGAACCTGAGCTGCTAAACCCTGGGAACCTCACCCTCTAATACTCCTCTGGTTGCTCATCATCCTCTTTGCTCTGTCAGCTCTTCCAAGACCTTTGTAATTAATTCCCATAATTAAATTTCCTCTATTGAACTTCCTGGCATGCATTCTGTTTTCCTGACAAGATCCTTGACTGACAGAAGGATCAAGAGATGCCAAGCTCTGAGTCAACCAGTAGAGCACAGGAGTGGGCTAGGGGGCAGGCATCAGGGTAACTGTTGGAAGCAACACCAATGGGATAGGTGAGTGGACACCAGTCTTCACCTCTCTCTTCCTCCAACAGCAAATACAGTACAACTGTTAGGAGGAAGGCATGTGGAAAATAATAATCGTAAGTATGTGAAATTCTTCATCTTTCTTAGTGGGCAGACACTACCCAAAGTTGAGAAATTAAGAAAAACAGGGACAAGCATATTTCTAGTATAATGCTAGTTGCCACCAAAAGAATTGAAAACATCAATAAATAAAAGTAATTATCTCTCAGGCCTTAGACTTGAGGTAGAGAGGAACAGGCTTATTTTGTTTTTATGTTATCTCCTTCTATACTATTTTAATTTTGTAAAGAGTGTGTTTCTATTCTCTTACTTTCTAGGCAATAATTTTAAAGATTTGACTAGGTCTTTTAATAGCTAAGGAGCAGGTGATTTTTTTTTTTTTTATCAGTCAAACTTCTTATACTATGGTTGAACATGGCAGTGGAAGGTAAAAAATGTGAAAGTAAGAGAGTTTGAAAGCAGGCACATGAAAAAGGAAGCTAATGACACTACTCATTAATTAAACAATTGATTTACATATGCACGGATAAGAGAAATCCATGCAGAGTGTGTTATAAGTTGGGAAACACCTCTCTCTCTTTTTTTTTTAAATTGGGGAATTTGGGGAGAGGAACAGTTTTGGGGAATTGGGCAACCAAGTTGTTCTTCAATCTTAGTTGTAGAGGGCGCCATTCGCCATCTGGCTGCCTATTGGTAGCTCCTGGCCTCTAAGCTCAAGATGCTGTGTTACAATCTTAGTTGTGGGTAGGCATAGCCACCATCCCATGTGGGAGTCCAACCTGGCAGCCTTGTTAAGAGCGCATGCTCTATCCACTGAGATATCCGGGTGGCAGCTCAGCTCAAGGTACCAAGTTCAGTCTTAGTTGCGGGCAGGTGTAGCTCTTCAATGAACAGGCAGTCTTGTTGTTAGGAGCACATGCTTCACCAGCTAGCCATCCTGCCACAAGTCGGGCGCAGCATCACTGGCCCATGTGGGAATCAAACTGGCACCCTGTTGCTCAGAGCTCGTGCTCTTAAGCTAACTCTTAACCAACAGAGCCACTCAGCCAGCCCCACCTCTCTTTTTTTCACGTGGTTGTTTCTGAGAATTATTTTTTTATCTTGGGAGATGTGTGAGCATATTAGATTTAGGTTGCTTCTTTTTAATCACCACTCCTACCTCTGCAGCCCAACACCAGAAAGAATACGAGGCAGAGACTGTGGAGGGCACAGAGCAGAGGGGTCTAAAGCCTACTCAGACCTTTATAGTAAACCTGGTCATGGTTGTATAGGCTAGATAAGTAGTACTGGGTCATTAGATACTTTTCTCTACAGTAGTGCATTATGGTTTTTGTTTTAAAAAGGCAGAGAGGTCATAGGCTTTGGACAAAAGCAGACTTGCATTTCAATCTTAGGGTTGCCATCTACTTCCATGGCTTTGGGTAATTTGCTTAGATCCTTTAAACTTCAATTTCCATTTCTGTCAAATGGAGAAACAATATTTAGTCCACACGGTTGTCACAGAAAATAATGACGTAAGATATGCAAGGAGTCTTTTAGAATGTTTTGCATAAAAGAGAACTGAGTTCAATAAAATATATCTGTTACTGATGAGGAAATAGGTCAAAGAAGGCTTTGCATATTTGTACATGGGCAAAAACATCATTGAGGGAGATTCTTAGATATTAGTAGGTTTCTCAAAGCACTAGCTCACTTATTAATCACTGTAAAACATACTTACTGACTATTGTACCGAGCATTTTAACTACAACAATAGGGACAACCCCAAGCAGGGCCAGCCTTCTCAGGCCAGTTTGTTGTTATCTTTGGTTCCAGGGAATGGATGAGATGAGGCATACCTCATAGAGATGGGTTGGGAGAGACTGGATTTCTCAAGACATCACTCCAGATTCAGGGTGTGCCTTGAGTCTGGGGCTCTGTTTGTAGTGGGCAGGTAGTAGGAAGATATTATCCAAATTGTGGTCTTTACATCCAGTAAGAGGGCCCAACATCCCTAGACATCTGCTTCCTAATCTCCACATTACCCCTCCCTCCTGCAGACAGACTGACAAAATGCGAGAAGCCCAGGGCATGGAGAGTAACTGAGTGAATAAAAATGGATAAGAATCTCCTGGGCAGTCTGATGAACTTCTAACATCAACATTAACTAAATGTTTAATTGATTGATAATTATACGTGCAACAGAAGGCTCACAATTAGCCCTGTAAATACTGTTAGGTTGGATGAGTCTGGCATATATCACGTCTCCTGTGTAGCATGTATTCTGAGTTGAGAGAATGACATGGACAAGCTTGACTGAGTGACTGAAGGGGAGGTGACTCAGAGGGCACTGTGTTCTCATTGCCCAGCAAAAACAGAAGTACCCTCCAACTGCTGATAGTCCCTGATGGCCTCAGACATACTCAGCAGCTTCAGTGTCCAGGAAAACCACCTGGCAGAAATGGTAGGACTCAGTGGAGGGAGCTGGCACAAAAGAGTAGGGCATGTCATTTGATAGCTATAGATGACCAGCCTTGTTCATTACTACGTGGGGGCCACCCTCTAGGGATTCCCCAGTAACACTGAGATTTTCATGGGGTCTATACCAGTGGACAGCAAAAAGAGATAGTAAAACATGAGAAGTTACTGTAATCACAACTACAATTTACTCTTGGCCAGTATAGCTTTGGAAAACTCCAGCACATTAGTAAATTATTCACAAATAATAACCCTTTTGATTCTCCTCAAGTTGTAGCCTTACATATAAACCATCTTGGTTTCTTTTCAGAAGCCTATTATTGTAGCCTGTGGTCCTCAATAGTAACTAAACCCGAAGACCTCTGGATATTTCTACAGATACACAGACTATGGTCTTAAGGTTAAGACAGACCTTTGCCTAGACAGGTCTGCTAGAAACTCTCCTGTCTCATTTCAACGTCCACTATCTTGGGGGACTTGTAAAAGACCTTATCTTTCCCCATAAGGTGATATCATTTGATCTGTATATTAGTCAGGTTAGGATAGGCTTTGTCACAGTAATAATAAAACCCAGAAAACTCAATGGCCTAACACAATGAAGGTTGATTTCTTGATCACATAGTGCCTGATATGAATTAGGTAGAACTTCTCCATTTTAAATACATGCCAACTGGAACATGGCTGCCATGATCATTGTAGAAAGGGAAACGTGAGCTAGAGAATCCTGAGGGATGGTTTTAAATGTGAGGCCTAGAAATGGATTAGATCCCTTCTGTCCGTCCTCCTCTTGGCCAGACTTAACCTATGACCTCACCCAGGCCATGAGGGCTGGGGAATGTAGAAGAGCTCCTGACGATGGGTAAACACTAAAAATCTCACCACATCTTTTCTTTAAACAATTCTTTTGTCCAATTAGTTACCTTATTTATTTATTTATTATTTTAATTTAGCTGAGCCATCCTGCCACCTGTTGGCAGCTCAGCAGCAGCTCAGCTCGGGCTGGGCATCGAACTGCTGTTGCTAGAGCTCAGCTCGCACTCTTGAGCGAGCTCTTAACCAACTGAGCCACTTGGTCAGCCCTTAGTTACCTTGTTTAAATTGTTATTATTAATATGTTTGTTTCTGTCTCTCTCAGGGACTGAATTAGTCAAGAAAAGAGAAATTTCTCAAATCATCACTTTGTACACACTTTAAATGTATTACAATTTTATTTGTCAATTATATCTCAATAGAGCTGAAATAAAGAAACATAAAAAAGAAATGTGTATCAATCAATGTTTTAAAAACTTAAAAACCAGTACCAAACACCTCTTCTGCTGAGCCATCTCAGTGTGGCTTATCTAGTAATGAGTTAAATTCTTGCTGTATATTTACCACAGAGAAAGACAGAGCCGCCTTTATGTTCTCTGCAAAGCTCAGAAAGCTGCCAACATTAGAACCTATTTGTTTTACTGAGAAGAGGGATTGTTGGCTGGAACACAAGGGCTCCCCATCACTCTTTCTGGAAAAAGCAATGGGAACTTTAACTTTTCTCTGGACAGTTACCAACATCTATCAGGAGAAACTCGAGTTGAACATCTCTTTCTGAAGGGTAGCACTTAGAATCCTAACAGCCCTCCCAGCCTCCCCTGGTGTCAGCAGTGGCAAAGGGTCCCAAATCCAAGCTCTTTTGTGTTTAGTGGAAGTGCTAAAGCAAATCAGCTCTGCAAACTGACAACGACCAACTGTCCTGATCTGGAATACTAAATGAAATTGAAGTCTGATGGTGCTCAGCTAGTAGCAAGAGCCAAGACTATTCTCGTAGGATTAATTCTGACTTCTGACAGAAATTCATTCTGTGACCTGAGGCAGAAAGTTCATGTCTCGGCACTTCAGTTAACTCCGGTTCAAACTCGAGTTCTTTGGGCAGAGAGGTTTTTTCTTGAACTATAATTCTAGAGGTCAGGATGAGCTAGAAATGAATATCAAAGTCTTCCGTTTCTCAAAGTTGAGGTTTTAAAACTCCCTGTCTTTACAATTCACTACTGATCTTAATTTTCCATTTTCCATGCTGCTTCTCTCAGGTTCAGGACATTATCTGCGAGAGAGAGAGAGAGAGAGAGAGAGAGAGAGAGAGAGAGAGAGAGAGAGAGAGAGAGAGGAAGGGAGAGAGAGAGAGAGAGAGAAAGAAAGAAAGAAAGAAAGAAAGAAAGAAAGAAAGAAAGAAAGAAAGAAAGAGAGAGAGAGAGAGAGAGAAAGAAAGAAAGAAAGAAAAAGAAAGAAAGAAAGAAAGAAAGAAAGAAAGAAAGAAAGAAAGAAAGAAAGAAAGAAAGAAAGAAAAAAAAAAGAAACTTGAAGGAGAAATCTCTCAATTCTCTGTCCATGCTTTGTTTTAGCTGACTATTCTCCACTTCCTGTCCTGTGGTCCCTCAACCCATCACCACCTGACTTCCACCTTCAGCCACTGAAACTACTCTGGCTAATGCTATCGCTGCCACTCTAATCTGAGACGGTTGCCAGATAGGAGGGGGTGATGGGGCTGAGTGAAAAAGCAGAAGGGATTAAGGACCACAAATTGGTTGTTACAGAACAGTCACAGAGATATACAGTACAGCATAGGGAATGTAGTCAATAATATTGTAATAACTGTGTATGGTGCCAGATGGGTACTAGACTAGTCAGGGGGATCACTTCATAAATCATATAAATGTCTAACCACTATGCTATATACCTGAAACTAATATAATACTGAATGTCAACTATAATTGAAAAATTTTAAGAACACTTGTAAGTCCTTATCCCATTTGAGTTTTCCTAAGCATTGAGTACAGCTGTTGGCCATCCCCTCACTTTCTCTCTGCTGGTTGCTGGTTCCTATGATTTCTGGTTCTCCTGCCACCTCCCCAGTCTCCTTTATGCCTACCTCATACACATGACATTCCCCCAGGTGCCACCCTTAGCTCTCTTCTAATTCATTCAACAATACTTTCTCAAATGAGGAAACACTTAGTGGAAATGCTAAAGCAAATCAGCTCCTCAGATTGAAAGAGGCCACTGGAGCTGGTACAAGAAAAACAGGACAGAATCAGATGCATCCACCCTCAAGGACCTGTGCTCTGGATCTCATTTAATGGTCCAACATTCACCCAGGCACCCCGGCTGAAAAACACCAAGCCTGTGAGGACTCCTGCCTTACTCTCACAGCCAAAAAAATCCCCAAGTATAGTCAAATCTACCTTCTGAAAAACTCCTTTGAATCTACTCCCGCCCCTTCTTCTATAGGATCACTGGCTGAGTGCCAGCTTTCATCATCAACCTGCACTGTTTGGTAGTAAATTTTCATTCTTTACCCAGATTCCAGCTTCACTCCCCTCCAATCTTCCCTGCATAATGCTTCCACAGTTTCTTTAAAAAGTTTAATTTCATCACAGCCTTCTCCGTTCAAATTCCTTCAGTAGGTTCCCTGTCATCACCTTACAAAGCTTTTCATGAACTGACTCTTGCCTGCTTCTCCTATTCATCTCCTACTACTCTCCTGCACAAATGTTAGGTTCTAAAATTAATAATCACCTGGAAGTTGCCTTTGATGTTCACACTTCGTCATACACCCAGAACAATAGCCTTAAGAAATCCTTTCTAATCTTATGACTATGGTTTTCTACATGCTATGTGTATAGTTAACTGTGCATACCATACACCTTGCATATAAAAGTATATAGACTTAAATGCCCAACAGGCTTCTCAAACTTAACATGTCCAAAACAAAATTTCATGTAAAACCTGCTTTTTTCAAGTCTTCTCCATCTCCGTCACTCACGCCAAAAACCTAGGAGGCAAACATGATGCATCTCCCTGTCCAAATTATCTGTCAGCTCACGCCCAAAATACATCCCAAAACAATTCACTTCCACCCCTTGCTGTGGCTCTCTCCACCATCCACATCACCAGTCTCCAAACCACTATAAATCTTTCCAGCAGGCCTCTCTGCATCCAGTCTTTCCCCCTCAGAATTCATTCTCCACACAGCAACCAATGTGAACTTTTGAGAACATAAATCAGAATATGTTGCTCCCCTGTTTAAAGCCCTCCAAAGGCTTCCTTGAAACTTACAATAAAATTGAAACCCTTTCAGAGCCCTGTATGAGTCAGCCATGTCCTTTTTTCTGACTTGCTGTGTACATTTGTCTCTCCCTCACCCACTGTTCTCTAGCCACACTCGGGTTCTTTCCATTCACAAACACATCAACCTTATTCCCATCTCAGGGCCTTCGCAGAGGCTGTTCCCTCCCCATGAGATGCCCTTCCCTCAGAGGCTGGCTCCTTCCAGACATTAGGTCCCAATTTAAATATGACCTTTTCAGAAATGCCTTTTTGGATCACCATGTTTCAAGTGGCTTCCATCATACCATCCTGGGTTTTTTGTTGTTATTTTTTTATTCAAGTTTCCGTTTAATTTTTATTTACATTCATTCCATCCAAAATAAAATATCTTACTACAGTAAACTAAGTACAAGATTGAAAGCACAAAAGTTGTCACCTTCATCACACCACGCTCTTGTATTTGTATTATGGCTCTTGTCACTGCCTGACTTCGTTTTGGGTTGATAGTTTTCAGTTGACTCTCTCCTGTCGCAAAGACATAAGGTCCACAAGGACAAGGACTTGTTTACTACTGTATCCATGGGTGGCATTCAACTTATTTACCCACAGGTACAGCATGAACACCAACCCATCAGAATGGATATCGCTCTTTAGACACTCACATGGCATTGATAAGCGGTGGCTGGACGTCAGCCTTCCTATTCTTATCCCCAGCATCTCAGCAGAGCTGCTTTAAATAATTGTTGGTTAAATGTATGAATGAATAAATCAACAAATATTTCTTTGTTAATTTCATTGTTCCATCATGAGCATAGATCTATATTAATAAAAAAGCATTTATTGGGCCCCCACCACATGCCCAGGCCTGATTTGCAGCCTTTGTGAGGCCACTTAGTTTTCTTCCACTGGTTAATTGTCTTCAGGGACTGCTGCTGCTGTGTTTCAGTTTCATTTGAACTAGTAGCTCTGGTGTTTGGATAGAATCAGTTTTCTTCAGAAGTCCCTGACATCTGCCAGTGTTTGCTTCCTGGTTGTGCTTCTAGAGGGACCTACAGCTGAACAATAGTGAGAGGTGGGTGGTGAATTGTCAGGCAAATTAACTTCTCTGCGTCTGCTGCCCTCTCTGTAAAATGGTCACACAATAATACACTTCTTCCCAGAATGACTGAAGAACTGAACAAGATAGTACATGTTGGAATATCTAGCCAGTCACACCTATAGCATCCAAGGTCAATATGTTTTAGTTTGATTTTGCTCACCCCTTCCCTTCAGAGTTTTTATGAAGATCAGATGAGACAATGCCCTGAAAAGCAGATGTGTTGTTCAGATTATTGATATTGCATCAATAGCAAATTATCCTTCTTTTAGACTTCTTTTTTAATTTTTTTCCAGTTTTGTTGAGCTATAATTGACATGTAACATTTTATTAGTTTAAGCTGTACAACATCATGATTTAATATATGTATATATTGTGAACTGATCACCACAATAAGTTTAATCAACAACCATCACCTCACATAGCTACAAATCTCTCTTTCTTGTGATGAGAACTTTTAACATCTACTCCCTTAGCAACTCAAATATGCAGTACAGTATTGTTAACTGTACATCCCAGGACTTAATTATCTTATAACTGGAAGTTTGTACCTTGTGAACACTTTCACCCATTTCCCCCACCCCCCACTCCCAGCCTCTGACAACCATCAATCTGTTCTCTCTTTCTATGAATTTGTTCCTTTAGATTCCACATATAAGTGAGATCATACAGTATTTGTCTTTCTGTCTGACTTATTTCACTTAGCATAATGCCCTCCAGGTTTATCTGTGTTGCCAAAAACGGCAGGATGTTTTTTTTTATTAAATTTCTTGGGGTGACAATGGTTACTAAAATTACATAGGTTTCAAGTGTACAGTTCTATAATGCATCATCTATATATCACATTGTGTGTTCACCACCCAGTCAGTTCTCCTTCCATCACCATATATTTGACCCCCTTTACTCTCATCTCCCCCCTCCCTCCCCCCTTACCCTCTAGTAACCACTAAGCTGTTATCTATGTCTATGAGTTTTTGTTTATATGTTTGTCTTGTTCCTTTGTTACTTTCAGTTTTATATCATATATACAAGGGAAGTCATATGGTTCTCAGCTTTTTCTGTCTGACTTATTTCGCTTAATATAATAATCTCAAGATCTATCCATGTTGTCGCAAGTGGCAGTATTTCATTTTTCCTTATGGCAGAGTAATATTCCACTGTGTATATATACCACATCTTTTTTATCCAATCACCTATCAAAAGACACTTTGGTTGTTTCCATGTCTTGGCCACCATAAATTATGCTGCAATGAACATCAGAGTACATACGTCTTTATGGATAAAAGTTTTCAGATTTTGGGGGGTAGATACCCAGAAAAGGGACTGCTGAGTCATATGGTAATTTTATTCTTAATTTTTTGAGGAACCTCCATACTGTTTTCCATAGTGGCTGCACCAATTTACATTCCCACCTATAGTTAATGTTGGTGTATGAGGGTTCCTTTTTCCCCACAGCCTCTCCAACACTTGTTATTATTTGTCTTATTGATGATAGCCATTCTAATTGGTGTGAGGTGATATCTCATTGTGGTTTTTATTTGCATTTCCCTAATAGCTAGTGAAGTTGAGCATTTTTTTCATATATCTGTTGGCAGTTTGTATGTCTTCTTGAGAGAAGTTTCTATTCATGTCCTCTGCCCAATTTTTAATTGTATTGTTTGTCTTTTTGTTGTTAAGCTGTATGAGTTCTCTCTATATTTTGGATACTAGCCCCTTTTTGGAGGCGTTGTTTGCAAATATCTTCTCTCATTTGGTTGGTTGCCTCTTTGTTTTGTTAATGGTTTCTTTTGCTGTGCAGAAGCTTTTTAGTTTGAGAAAGCCTGTTCAATAAATGGTGCTGGGGAAATTGGAAAGCCATGTGCAAAAGAATGATACTAGACTGTTATCTGTCACCATATACCAAAATTAACTCAAAATGGATCAAAGACATAAACATAAGATCTGAAATAAAAAACTGCAGAGAGGAAAGCTTAGGTACTAAACTTACGGACTTCGGGTTCAAAGAGGATTTTATTAATTTGACCTCGAATGGCAGGATTTCTTTTTTTTTTTTTTGAGGGCAGTGTCACTGGCCCTCATATGTGGGGCCGAACCAGGGCCACTGGCTTTCCAGGCCAGCACTTAACCACCGCGCCACTCGGCCAGCCCCAGGATTTCTTAATTATCCTTGAATTGAGAAATCAGACGGCTGTCTAGGAGTCATAAAGGAGCTGGAAAGGAACTCTGGGCCTCATGGTGGCAAAGCCAGTGCTCCAGCTGAGGAGCTCCATACTTTGCTTAGCTGAACAATTCTCCCCAGAGACAGCATCATTCCAGGAAAACCATTTTATGTGTCATACAAAGATGCTAGATGCTGAAAAACAGACTTGCCAGTTACCCACAGAGAAGGAAGGCTTTCAGGTGAGTTCAAACATTTCCCCAACACCAGGGGTGGAGGGCCAGTATGAGGACTTTCTCCTTTGCCTCTCCTCCCATCCAAATATCTCTCCCTTTATTTGAAAGCAAAGCTCATTGGGGCTCTGGACTTGATAGGGAGGCTGTGTTCTGTCTCACCTCTCCAACTCAGCTAGGCTTTTCTTAGCTTCTGAAATCCTGTCTCTTTCTGCCCTCCCCTAACACTAGGAGCACCTCATAGTGTA
Organism: Aselliscus stoliczkanus; assembly: GCA_033961575.1. Taxonomy (NCBI): domain Eukaryota; kingdom Metazoa; phylum Chordata; class Mammalia; order Chiroptera; family Hipposideridae; genus Aselliscus; species Aselliscus stoliczkanus. The sequence continues at coordinate 143,700,057 of CM066733.1, forward strand.
GTGCTTGGCATAGGCTCACTGGGGTCACATGGTAGTGACCCAGGGCAGTCCCAACCATTCCACACCTACCTTCAATCATGCCCTCCCACCAAGAGCCCCAATCAATATCTATATGTAGCAAGTTATCCTGATCGAAAGAAATTGGGTGCCCAGGACAGAACTTCCAGCAGCCCTTAAATCAACAACATAATTCATGATGTGGCTCATGAGTTTTTTTAACCAATGATCTCTATGTAATGGCTTCTTCCCATTTTAGCTATTCTTGCTAAGTAGGTGCTAAGCTTTTGAACTCATTGTTTAAGTCTTTTGTGCCCTCTAAATCACTGCCTTAGAGCAAATCCCTGGTCACAAGGTTCTGGTTGCCAGTTTGCTCAGGTTTTCTTGGGAGCAAAGTCAATGTCTCCACGCAAAGCCCATCTGCCTCTTACCAGCCGTGTGACCTTGAGCAAGTTCACTTAACTTTTTCAAGTCTCAATTTCCTCATAGATAAAACTGCTGCTGTTGCTACCTACCTCACTGAGTTTTTATAGGGAAGAGATAAGAAAATGCCGTGCGGTGCTCAGCACAATGCATAACACATACATAGTCAGTGGAGAATAAATGCTAATTTTAGTATTAGTGTTATTGTTTCACAGAGGAGAAAGCAAACTAAGGCCCAAGTGCCAAATCCAGCCACACACATTTACATATTGTCAATGCATGTTTTCACAACAATAGCAAAATTACTAAGGTGTACAACATGATGGTTTTATACATGCATATGTTGTGACCTTATCACCACAATAAGTTTAGTTAACAACCATCACCTCACATAGTTATAAATTTCTTTTTCTTGTGATGGCTTAAGATCTACAACCTTAGCAACATTCACATATACAATGTTATTAAGTGAGACAATATGGCTGCAAAGCCTATAATGTTTGCTCTCTGGCCTTTACAACAATGTCTGCCAACCTTTGCATGAACCCATAGCATTCCTCCCACCACCCTACGGTGAGATCAGCATTAAAAACTACTGGTGGCAGAGGCTGCTACTTGCCTCCCAATATCCGTGACTGCCTAGAATAGAAACTGCATTTCCCAAACTCTCTTGCTATTAGGTGTAGCCATGTGACTGAGTCCTGGCCAATGGGATTTAATTGGAAGTGCTCTATGCAATTTTTGGAGTGACTTCCCTTTCCTCTTTCCTGACGCCTAGAATTCAAATGTGGAGTCTAAAGCTGGAGTCGGAACAATAGTCTTAGACTATGATGTGACCTTGAGAATGGAGACCACTCATGCCAGAGCCACAAGAGCAAAGGAACCTACGTCCCTCTCATTGCAGACCTGCGTATAACCTGGTATGCATCGTCAGGTATTTATTTGGTATTTTCTGCACTCAGTGATGACCCTAATCTTTACAAATATACTAGCCAAACCCATTTACAGGAATAGAAAGTTTATTGTTAGCCCTCAATGGCTCTTATTTTATACACTACCTAAAAACTATAGTAAACTTGTTACTTGAATAAATTGATTCTTGGCCACACAGAACACTTATTCTTGCAGAATGCCAAAAGAACATCTCACGTGTTTTATACTTAGGGAAAAAGAGTCATGCTCATTCACGGAAAAAAAAGGATTTATTAAAATGCTTATTCAGGGGGGAAAAAATGATTAATTTGGAATAAAGGCTTAAAGAAGATTTTTTTTTTTTAAAGTCACATTGAAACTGAAAAAAAAACATTCAAGTCCTGTGCATACACTAGCTCAATTTGCTTCTCCGTTCCTTACAGCCAGAAGCAAAATAAGGCCACACTCCCAGAAGGGGCTGTCCCCTCAGAAGTAGCCAGTGGTTGTGGGGCTTGGGGATAAGGACCAAAGGACACTGCTTTCATTTTCTACAGATGAAAGGACTGGGGCTCAGAGCAGTTAGTTGGCCCAGGGTGACACAGCTGGTAAAGATCTGCACCCTGCTTGGCGGGCCCCAGTTGGAGGAACGCTCTTAGCCACCATGCTCTCAGGAGCAGGGAGGATTTGAGATTGAGCTGGCTTCTCCAAAACAAGCCGACTGAGAGTCCATGGAAGGCAGGAAACAGCCAGTGTTCCTGGAAAAAGGATCGTCTGTGATCTTGTGTCCTAAGTCAGTAGAGAGGCCTGGGAAATGCACACTAATGAGCAGAGACGGGAAACCTAGTACTTTTTAAAATGCCATTAAAATCCCTGACTGCAAAGAAAAGAGACCGCTAGCATACTGCCAGCAGAGACCAGATTTAGAAAAGAAAGAGCTGTGTCCAGGAAATTCATGAACTTTCCTTTTGGTTCTCTCATCTTTTCTTTATAAACCATCTTTTATTGTCACTTGATCAATTACTAATTAGAATGGTCTCTGGGGAGGGTGTGGAGAGGGGGGTGCTTCAGTGACAGCCACAGGGTAAAGAGGCCCACAGAACCTTCCCAGAACTCAAACCATGAGGGCCCAGAAGTTTCACAATTTTAAAATCTCTGTTCTAGATGAGGCAGGGCCGCTAATAGCCAGATCTGTTTTCAATGTCAACTTTTATTTTCCTAAGTGTTTCATATCCTTGGGGTGTGTGTGTGTGTGTGTGTGTGTGTGTGTGTGTGTGTGTGTGTTTAATTGGCCAGCTGGTATCTATTGAACATTTACCATGTGCCAGGCACTGCATCAGGTACATAAGAATGCGATGCAGTACTTTATACCTAACAACTCTTATGTGTTATTATCCCATTTCACAGATAAGAAAACTGAGATGACCAGTAAGATTTGCCTGGATTACACAGCAAGTGAACTGGCTTTGCTGAGATTCCAAATGAGTTTCTGTTCATTTAGAACCTGCTCTTTTAATCTATTCTTAAAATGGAGAGCTGGAAAAGGCTTTTAGGTCCCAATAAGGGAAGGAGAGAGCCTTTTTAAAGTTACCTGCTATTCTGTGTTGCCTTTATTTTCAATCAGCAGTCTGACTCACCTTGCACCTTGGGTGTTTATGTGTTATCCTAGAAACAGTTCACCTTGTTTCAAAGAAACTGCTACATCTCCCTACTACCCATATTCTTTTGTTTCTTTTGATAGTTTCCCAGTGTATTTCTAATAGACTGGAGAGCCCCAAGAGACCCGTACCTGTAACATGTAGACCAGCTGTTACCAATTTTTTTTAAATCTTAAGACCCCTTTACACTCTAATGGAGGACCCCAAAGAGCTTTTTTGTTTATGTGGGTCATGGCAACTGGTATTTGCCATTATAGAATTTAAAACTGGGACATTGCTAAATTATTTCTTAATTAATTTAAAAATAATAATAACCCCATTGCATGTTTACATAAATAACATCTTCACAAAGAGTTACCGTGATTTTTTAAAACTAACGAGGTATACATTTTTACAAATTTCTTTACTGACTGCCCAGGTTCTCATAGCTTCTTCTATATTCAATCTACTATGATATGTTGTTTGGGTTGAAATATGTAAAAAAAAAAATTAAAAAAATCCAATTCTATACAGAATATGTAGTTGGAAAAAGGAATATTTTCATAACTTTTTCACATAACTGAATATTCCTCTTTGATACCATACCAAAACTCAACCCATGGTAGTTTTTATAAGAAAGGTTAGCTGCAAAAGGAACCTGAATCTATTATCAATGAACTTTTCGCACTGTTACTTTAAACTCCATCAGACTACACTTCACTATGAACCCATGCATGATTTTGTAATATCATGCAGTGGTCATTTGGAAACTCACTGAGTTATTCAGAACTTCCAAATGTTGGCAAATTTTATTATACAATATTCCCAAAAAATTACATTTGTTAAAATCACTACAAATCTCCTGAGAAAAACTACTGGAGTTTGGGAAGCTGTCAAGCCCACAGTGGAAGATACAAGTTTTTTCAACATCTAATTTTCCCTTGAAAACTTGAATTTTATCATTGGCAACAAATACTGTCAGTTATTTTCCTTGAAATGACAGCTTGCTTAGTTCATTTTCAAGAAAACATCTGCTATATATCCAAGTCAGAATAACCATAGTTTGCCTGTCAGTCATTCTTTCAAGTAAAAATTGTATTCCATGAAAAAAGAAACTAGTTAAACTCACAACTCAAGCCACTACACAGGTGTTTTTCCTCAAGACGACCATGGGTCTTGTGTATGCAACAGACAAGCTTTGTGTGTACTTCCCTTTTGTCAAAATATGAGGAAGACCTGTAACCGAGGATCAAGACGAATACAATCAATATTTTGTATTCCTTTATCATTGCTTTATTCTTAAGTGAAACTAGCATATTTTGCAAGCAAGTGCATGACAGGGACTGCTGGTCCAGTCTGGTGCCACGGTCTTAAGGCGTTGGCAGTCTTTCCTACCATCGTTATTGCATCATCAATGCCAAAGTCACCCCATTAAAAAAGGCAAACAACATCTCAGTGTTATAAAAATAGTTTTGACCTCATAAATCTCCCTTAAAGGGCTTGGGGACCCCTAGGGGTCCACTGATCACCCTTTGAGAGATACCATGACAGCAAGCCTAGGGAGAGCCCTCCGAGTACCAGACTCTTTTTGTCCCTGTCCCCCCCACCCCACCCCCAGAATGAAACAACACACTCTCTAACTACAGCATTTAACTTACTGAGTAAAAGTCTATTTCTTCTAGGAAGGAGGGAGTAAAAAATTATGTTATGATTTGCATAGAATAGAGTCTGCTAGGTAACCAATCCTGGAAGGCAAGCAGAAGAGAAGTGATTTCCTGATTGTCTGAGCTTGGGTCTGACATTCATTCAAACACACCAGTATTCCAACTGCTAAGGTTCATTCCCATTACCAGACTTGGGGAGAATTACTCACCCCCTCTTGACCACATGAATATACGTAACAGTTGCTCCCTTTGCAAATAAGGAACTCATGGATGATTAGAAGTGTTACCCATACTCTTCCTGCTGATGCCTAGCCACAGCAATGCAATAGCTTCCCTCTCTCTCTCTCTCTCTCTCTCTCTCTCTCTTTCACACACACACACACACACACACACACACACACACACACACACACCCTCAAGTTCTGTACAGTTAGAAAAGCTATTTTGTTGGAATCATTTTTCCTAAGTAATCTATATTACATCTGTTAGGAGTTACTAATTAATAAGCAAGATCTTAACAAGTTCGAGAGTCCTGTGAAGCCACCTTTCTGTTAGATTGTGACAACTACCCCTTCTATTCATTATTTTCTGCATCAGTCTCATTTTCTGAACCAGAATCAAGTCTAGTAAGAAAACGATTTGTTTTTTGCTGAGTAGCAACAACGATGCCACATAAATTATAAACTAATGAGACTGTCTTATTAATATCAAAAGGAATATTTCATCACAAAAAGCTTCTGGGTTGGAAAATTGTGCTTCATCTGCTCTGTTTTAGTAGAAACAACAAAGCCTGTTCTATGTCTCTGCTCTGAAATTTGGTTCTCAGAACTTTCTGACCTGTCAGTGAGGACAACATTACAGATCTTTTCCTGCACCTCCTTTCCTTTGTTTAATTTTGCAGAATCTTGCAACTAAAGAGAAACTAAAACAACTGGTCTCTAAAGACTCATCCAGCTCTGTAATGGTTCTAGGACCCCCATTTGTTTCTAAATTGGAGCTTGTGCTTCTTTCTCTTCATTGTCTGGTCATTTCACAAAATATGGTCCAGATTTCCTGCCTCATCCTAATCCATTGGAACATACTTTCAATTTGTGATGCAAACTTGGATAGTTATAAATTACAGTTTTCTCAACTCACATCTCCCTTCTCCAGGTTTTCTGTGGCCTGGGCGATTAAATCCCTGGTATGGAGTGACTGACCCTGTCATTTTAGAGGGTTCTTCTGATGTTGTTTCAGCTGCTTATGTAAAAAATGTTAAGCTATGTGATTATTTGAGAACTTGATTTAGTGATGTTTTAGATGACTGCGTTCTGTTTTCTGGACACTTAATTCAGTTTCTTATGTACCATACCTAGTTGAAACCCTCAAGGCATACTTTAAATGCATCACTAGATGAGACTACGTGTAAATATTCCCGCAATCTGGCTGAGACTGCACATCTCCCCCTTTAGGAAAAGAAAAGAAAAAAAAAAAACCTGTAGGGACTGTCATAAATAATTTTACTTAAGTGAATGCTGAAATTAGGCACCACATTGCCTGGCTCCTAGGGACCTATTTGCAGCCAGATATGTCGAGTACCCACTGGCCAAAGCCTCGCCTTTTCAGAAATGGAAAGCAGGAAAAACAATACGATCATCTTTTAAAGTGGCATGTTGGGCCCATCCCCAAAGTTAAATATACCTAGACAGTTCTCAGTGAAGGAACTGCAGCTGACCTTGGAAGAAAATGATGTTCATAGCGGCCCTTGAGCTGGAAAAGGTGATAATGAATGAGATGTAATCATGTGTTCCTGGCACACACTTTGGACAGTACAAGGAGCTAATTGCATTTAAGTATTATCTTACAATATGGTGACCCAATCGTATTGGAAGATAACCAACATCTTCCTTTTTTGGAAGAGATACTCATTTTTCACAAAAATTCATTAATGTTGCCCTCTGAAACTCTAAAAAAAAAAAAAAAATCTTTCCTGGATCAAGTCAAATTGTGTGGGTTTTTCCCGTAAATCTTCCCATCTGTCTTGTCCAACACTGACACACATATCAGTGGTTCCTGGGCTGAACCCTGAAATGATGGACCCTGTTTTCTTTTTGCTCCTGGTAATCCTCGGTCTAGTGTAACTTGGGGCACCACCTTACTGTGGTTCTCACTCAGATTACATGAAAGAGACATTTCACCCTGCTGGAGTCTGGTGACCATCCAGGGAAGTGTGCCAGTCCACAGTGACACAAGGGGCGAGGGAGAACACAAGTGCCTCAAAGAACAAAAGAGCAACAGGAAGAAACTAGTCCGAAAATGGCAGGGTGAGAGTACTCTTTGCTATGCCTTTTAAAATCATGGACAGGTTGATACATAGATTAATGCTGCCCTACATACCTTTATGTAGGAGTTAAGCAGACTCTTGAAAAGTAAAAGGAGAACTGACAAAGGAATTAAGGTATTTTCTCCTACATACATTTTTTTTTTTTTTTTTTTTTTTTTTAGAAAGTGTCAGCGTAATTGATGGTGTATGATGCTCTTTGGCCATTTTTCAGTTCTATGTAGATACAGGGTGTTGGGGATAATAGGTCTCTTTCTGGAATTTGCGTTTTAATCAAGTGCTTATAATTTCTATTAACTTTTTTGAAAGCTGGTATTTTCAGCTAAAATATATTCAAAACCTCAACGTGCTGTGTACAAACAGTACAACAAAAAGACACTGGGCTGCTTTCAGGAGTCCACATGCTCAACAATGGAAACGGAGAATTCATGATGACCTGTAAAATTATTTGTAAAAGTAGGCCATAAGGACACAAATCTTTAGAAAAATCAGAAATATCAACTTAAGCTGCTTATAGGCCTTCAAAACCCATCTGCGTTTTAAAGCTTTACCCAAACAACATCCAATCTGCACATCAGCAAACTGGAAGGGAAAAGAATTTGGATCTAAGAGGGAAAAGAAAAAGTAGAACTCAGTGGCCAGGAAACTTTTCAGAATTTTCTAGATTCCAAATGTAATCTAAAGTTTTTTGACATGACCACGGGATGCCAAGGCCCAGGCGATCCTGCATTTGGCAGCAGGCTCAGAGTTGGGCCGTAAGATACCTGGGGAGCCTGCCTCTGGGCTTCTTTTCCTCTTGTGGCCCAATCACCTTGTGAAAATAGTAATGGCAATTTTCTTTGTCCCATAACTGATGACAGGGGACACAATTTTTAAACTGGAAGGAGCTTCCTTATCCTCCCAAATAAACTCTATCTAGGATTAAAGTCATCAGACAGTCAGCAAAAAGCTGGGCATGCTCCCTGTTGAAGGCTGGGAATAAAAAAGTATGTGTTGGTGTTAGATACTCCCATTGCTTAGGAATTGGGAGAAAATACAGTGAAGCATTTCAAGTATTCCAAAATCAAGCAGAATTTGAGAAACAGCATATTAACAGCTAGGAATCTGAGATCAAAGCATGAAAAGTTCAAGGAGGATAAGCAAGGAAAATAAGCAGGCAGTAGGCCCAGGGCGGCTGCGGAAGTCAGTGGGACTTGGGTTCCTTTGAGGCCTTTCCTCTCGGAAGCTCCAAAGCCAAAACTAGGGATCAAGCTGACAAAGTACAAAAGCAGCTGATAAAAGCACAGAAGAGCAGCCACCGGAAGAGTCCAGGGTTCTAATCAAATCAGGCTTAGATCCAACAAGAAGGAGAGGATCCCGGGTTCTAGTTATGCAAGGCTGAGACTATTGTTTGATACAGCATGGGGTCCTGGCTTTGGAGCCCGGTACATGCCTGTGCTTTCCTCCAGGACACAGGAAATACCTCTAGCTGAGGCATGGCTGGGGCTGAGACTGAACCTGAAAGCAGGGTATAAAGGGAAGGAAGGTGACTCGGTGACTCGGAGGAATGTAGCCCTATGAGTTCTCGGGGGTGAGTGCGTGTATGTATGTATGTGTGTGTGTAGCTGAGTGTGTGAGTCTGTGTGCGTGTGTGTGACTGTGTGCGTGTGTGTGAGTGAGTGTGTGTGTGTGTGAGAGTGTATGTGCATGCGCATGATAAGCATCCATGATCCTTTTCGTCCTATGTTCAGACCCCAGTGCCTCAGGTGTCTGCTCTGTGATGCTCACACAACCTGCTGCACTGACTTAGAATAATTTGCTGTTTTAGAAACACATAATAACATTTGCTGCCTTTCCCCAGTTAAAAAAAAAAACTGTTTTATGTTAAGGTTATCTTAACTGAGCCTCCTCTGGAACAAGTCAGAAAACGGAGAGATATGGACATAGATAGGCAGATTTTTGACCCTCCAAATCCCACTGCAGAGCAGTGTCATTTCATTTAATGCTGTTTTTCTGTGAGATGGTAAGTGTAACAACAAGTGGAAAGCATTTGTCCCAATGTGATTGATGTCAGTTATTGTGTTCACTGAATCCACTATTTAGAAAACCATAATGCTAGATGCAACCAAGCCCAAATTTATAAAATGTGCCAGTTAGCAAGGTAGTATTTAGAGCTGAATGAATGATGAATGAATGAATCCAGGGGGTGTTTATTTTTTAAAAGAATTATTTGCTTCTCAAATAGATTTCTTTCAAACTCCCTGTGGAGAAAAACAGGTTCAACAGAAATCATTTAATGCTCCCCTTGCTGCAAAACAAAACAATATATGCATACTTTTTTCAGGAACATGTATATTATGGAAAGCAAGGATCACCTTGTAAGCAACATTTAATACTAGAATCAGAGAGGGGTTGTTTTTCCTGCCATGTTTTCTGAATTATAGAAATTAGAAATGGTAAACAAATTCTTCAACCTCTTCCTGCACATGACGAAATATTTTTTTAAATGACACTCTTCTCTTTGCTCATCCTAACCACTACTTTTATAGTCTCCTTTGCATTGAAAATATGAAAAACGAGTGAGGCTTGCTAGTGAAAAATCCAGCTCCTTGATGTCCAGCCATAGGCTAACATGAGAGACTTAAAAAACTTGATATGGGCTCACAGAGAAAGAGAATCATGTTACCACCAACAAGCAGACAAGGCAAATTCCCATGATGCCAGGCCACTGTCCAGGGGTGGAGGGAAGAGGAGGCACTTCAGGGCATTCCTTCAAGGGATTGGTTTCCTGTGTGATGTCACATGTCACTGGGGGTGAGACCAGGTTGCTAGTTGCTCTCCACTTCCATGAAACTACAACTGCCCCCAGCGCATGTCACCAATGAGGACTCGTTCTGGGCCTTGGATACGATATGGGCCATTCTTCCTAAAAGCCCAGAAGAGCTGCTAACATGCTGAAGTATACTGGATGAAACAGATGACATGATTTTTTTAATGTGGAATTTGATTTAAACTAGTCTACAGGGATGAATGGGGTTGTTTTGATGGTTGTTCATATTGGGTGATGGGAGTATAGGGGGTCATTATACTATTCTCTTTACTGTTTGTGTATGGTTGAAACTCTTTATAATAAACTGTTTTTTTAAAAAATTCACTAATGTAGTTGAGGCAGGAAGCAAGTATGACCATGGAGAGACAACAAATAGAATGTCTACACTAACCTCATTTCTCAGGACCAAAAAAGCAACTCAGTACTTGTTATTGGGCAAAATATCCCAACCGTAAGCACTGCCCTATCTGATCAACACTGTGGCAAAGCCATTAAGTCCAGCACCAATTCAGATAAAACAGCTGCAAAAATAGAGGCAGCTCCAACTGTGGAATTTAAGGAAAATAATAATTTAACTTTTTTTTTTTAAATCTCTGAAATGAATCCATTTCCCGGCATTTACAATAACAAGTTTTCACTTGAATTATGCATCACTGTGACTATTTGAATTACAAATGTATGAATTATTCATTATCTGTAATGTGACTGAGTGTTTCGGTCCCATGTGTTGAAAGCCAATGCAAAGCTTGCCTGGGATCTGGCTGGCAGGGGGAGGGCGGCATCTGGGGACCCTGGGAGGCAGTTTGCCCTTTAGAACCTTCCACCACTGGGGTGGAAGAATGGAAGGATACATTATACTGTAGAGTTGTCACCTCTGACCTCCTTGTCCCCACTGTCTCCTGGCTCCCCAGCCTATAACAGCTGCTACCCACTGGCACCACCTACATTTTAAACCAGCTGGAGACAGAGTTCTACGTGATAAGCCTGTTATATTTGCAGAGTAAGCAGGAACACCTAATGGCTTAGCCCCCTAACGATCCTGGGCCAGCCTCTGACAAGCTACAGCGGTATGCACTGGCAAAGCAGAGGAAAACATAATTAAAAGAGCCTTTGTCTAAGCTCCCTCTAAATCAACCTTTTAAATGTTCTCAGTTTAGGAGTCCCAAAATGCCAATTCAATCACACTGGCCTCTAAGAACCACAGAAACCCGCAGGATATCTATGGCCAATTAGACAAGCAAGAAGGCAGTGTGCATGTGGGTGTGTACATGTGCGCGTGGGTGTGTGTGTGCGTGTGTGTCTGTGTGTGTGTGTGTGTGTGTGTGTGTGTATGTTTGGAGAATCAACACAGAGGCTGAAGGAGCCTCTGGAGAGAGGGCAGAATGAGCCCCAAACAGAACCCAATTGACACTGATAATACAATAGAGGGAGAAAGGTTAGCAAGTAGGGGACCTTTAAAGGGGTGAAACTAAAACTAGTATTCTTAACGTAAACCACAAAGAAAGCAAAGCAGCAAGTGTCTAGCACTGGAGTGTACGCATTGTGAAGGACAGGGCAGGGAGAGACAGACAAAAGAATACACGGGAGAGGTATTCGAGAGGGAAGCGAGAGGGAAGAAAAAAAATACATGGTGTCAGAAACCAAACACAAGAGCAAGAAAGAAATTTTCAATATTGCAAAGTGAAAGCATGAACTGGCTTTTGCCAACAAAGAAAGTGTGTGCTTCGGGTAGAGAGCCTAGCAAACCTAAATATATATGTATATATTTTTTAAAGTGGGCAGTCTTTGCCACCACGCTGGCACATGGTTTTTCCTCCTGAGACCTGCAGACAGATGCAGCAGGAGGCAGGCCGTCAGTACACAGACGTGTTGTTTGGTTGCTGGGGACGCCGGGAGCCACATCAATGCTGCATGGGCTTCGTTCCACCAGGGAAACTGGAGGCTGCAAAAGTTAGCAGGGTACCCACAGGAGGCCTGGTGATGGGTGACCATCCAGAGGAACAGGGATTAGGACTTAGTGGATGCTGCGGACAATCAGACTTGCCATCTCCTGCATGGCCAGCTCAGAAAGACTCTGGTCTGAATGAACCCTTGAAAGTTCTCCTGATCTTTAGTGTCTTGTTTACACCACCGGGAATCTAAAATGCCATCTTTGACTCAACAGTGCCCTTGTAGGTGAAGTTTTCAAACCATTGAGCAGGGTGTCTTTGGGTTGGTTTATTTGTTCTTTTAATGGTCATGTTATTATTTTCGACCTAAGTTTTAAATTTCCCTAATTCTAATTGCAGTTGCTCAGGACATTGGTTAGTTTCAAGTTCTGGAAATATATTTGAACACCTCTCCCAGAAGTGGGTAAGAAGTTAGAATAACAGAAAGCCTTGGCTCCACATTTAGTTGAATGTCGAAAAGCCCATGTTTGGCTGAATGGACTTTGTATAATGAAATCCCAGCTTCTCTCTCTGCTAACCCAGGCCGGATACATCCTGGATGAAACTGATTAAATTAAATGAAGCAAAAGGCTTTGGAGCATTTGTGCAATATCCTACTGATAAGGAGTATTTGTTGCAGTATGCGGTTGATAAGCAACAATGGATAGCCCTTCAGTTGGACCCTGCATGAACATTAGCAATCATTCACTAATTCATCTCCTCGTGTGTTTGATATATTCAGCAGCTCCCATCTACTAGTCATGACAGAGACTGATGAACTCTTCCATCAGTGATGAATTCCCCTCCTCTTATCTTAGGCGTGCTGGCCTGTGGCAACCCCAAAAGCTTTGCAAACCTAAGAAGTTGTTCTGTTCTGCCCACACAGCATAGTGCATGCTTCTTCTCAGTTCCCTACTCCCCCAGTTGTCAGGGAGGCTTGAGTTGTCCCACTTAAAAGGACTAATAAATTGGTCTTTGGTACAACTTAGAACACTAATAGATATTTCCTAGGTCAAGTGCCTGGGGCAAGGAATAGACTTTAAAAAATCAATTTAAGTTCTCTAGCTATGCACCAGAGCAAAGATCACTGATCCATGTGATGGCTGACTCTATTTCTTTGACGATAAACTAATTAACTCTTCTAGCCAGCCATAATCCATACAGCACAGGGTAATGTGCACATTGAATTGGCTGGGCCTTCTCACCAGTACACAAGCAAGCTGGCCTCAATGGCAGTCCCTTTGCCCTACAAGGCCATAAGGACAAGCTGTAGGGAACTCGAAGGTCTATTTTCGTCCTAGGAATTTGACCCCACTTTTGACACACACTGGCATTCACAATAAAGTTTAGGAAATTATATTAAGTGTTTTTCTATGGTCAGGTTGATATTCTGGTGTCATAGGAGAACTGGAAACAGACCACTTAGCTCCCTGAAGCTTTTTGTGTATTCACAGCCTGTGGTTTTACTGTGAGAGAGAAGTGCTATGAAATAGAAATCAGGCAAGCTCACTGACTGAGCATGTCGGCACACTTCCGAGTTGGCGCTCATCGAAGGAATGCTCTCTGTGAGAAATAGAAGACAGGCCTCTCTACCTTCAGGTCACTTCTAGTCTACTCCTAGGCTGCCACATTAAACTTGGAGCCTTCCCATCACAACTCAGTTGTACTTCTGAACTTTTCCATCAGTATTTGGGGAACATTAGGAAGGGGACATGAAATGTGGACAATGATACCCTTTTAGTACCTAAGTGAAAAGGGCAATGGAGCTGATGATTAATTACCACATGCTTTGTGAACTTGAACAGCCACCACTTTATTTATTTATATATTTTTTTGAACAGTCACCACCACTAATATCAAGGACCTTTTCTGTTTTATGGGAAAAGCCGGACAAAGTGGTAAGAAACAGGCATGCAACTCTGCTTGTGCACTGACACCATTAGATGTTTAATTGCACTCTATAAATTGCACGTAGGTAGGTAGTTAAGAGTTTAACAACTTTTTCTAATGTTTTCATTTTCCTACAAATTAAATTTCCAATTTGATTTGGGGGTTATACACAAAGTAAGGTTACTAGGTTTTAAATATCTTTTCTATATAATATTGGTAGTCTGAATACAGTACTTAAAACAGATACTACATATGATAATACATAAATAAGTTTCATTTCTCTTGAAAGATAAAATTCATATTAGCTAATTTAGAACTTCCATGTTAAAGCAATTACAATTAGTAGGCTTTTTTTAAAAAAAAAAAAAGATTTTATTGGTGAATCGGGGAAGGGGAACAGACAAGTTGCTGTCTTTTTGTTCTTCAGTCTAGTTGCGGAGGACTTTGCTTCGCTGGCCCATGTTGGTATAGTCATTGCACTCTTCCCAGATGAGGCAGATCAGTCGACGGCCTCAGGATGGTCGCTCACCGCAGCTATTGGCAGCTCACGCTGGCTGCCAGCCACTCACTGTAGCCTATGGAAGCCCACTGCAGCAGGGGCTGCAGCCTACATGGTTGCCGGGGCTCGCACAGCCCAGCTCCAGGTGGAGCTGTTGTTAGCTGTAGAGGGCAGTGTCACTGGCCCTCATATGTGGGATCCGAACGGGGGCCACTGGCATCCCAGAACCAGCTCTTAACCAATGCGCCACTTGGCCGGCCCAAAGTCTTTTTTTTTTTTTATTAAGGTTTTTATTGGGGAATTGGGGGAGGGGAACAGCGTTGGGGAACAGACAAGTTGCTGCCCTTTGGTTCTTCAGTCTAGTTGCAGAGGACGTTGCTTCACTGGCCCATGTTGGTATCACCATTGCGCTCTTCCCGGGTGAGGCAGATCAGTCGCCAGCCTCTGGATAGCCGTTCACAGCAGCTGTTGGCAGCTCACACCGGCTGCCAGCCACTCATGCTGGCTGCCAGCCATTCACTGTAGCCTATGGCAGCCCACTGCAGCAGGGACTGCAGCTATGCCATCCCTGAGGACTCACAGCAGCCCAGCTCCAGGTGGAGCTGTTGTTCACCATCTTAGCTGTAGAGGGCAGTGTCACCGGTCCTCATATGTGGGACCCGAACCGCTGGCGTCCCAAACCAGCTCTTAACTAACACGCCACACGGCCAGCCCAGTCAAAGTCTTTTTAAATGACTATAAAATTCTGTTTTGGAAAGTTGACAATGGGAGAGAAAGCTAGCATGTATCTATAGTCCTTGGTAGCATACTCGAACATCTGCAGGGCTCTAGGAGATGTTTACATCTCTTTTTCCAGTTGAAGTTCCACAACTTTGGAAAAGAAAGGCAGAGATGAGGGGGGAACCACTGGCTTTTACATGGTATCAAAGAGCAGGGTTTGGTTTTTCTGGACCAGAGCTCACCATGTAGAACAAATAGTTACAGGCAAAGGACAGTGGACGCACCTACAGACTCTGGGAAGAATATATTTGGCAGGAAACTCACTGACCAGATCAGGAGTACCAGAAAAAGAATTGTGAGGGGAAGGGAGAAACCTACTCAAATACAACTGTGAACTTGACAGGACATAGAACAAGACGTGTACTGAGAGAAAAATGGTTGAGGTGGTGTCCTTTACAGTTCAGCAGAGAAGTGAAGACGGATACAAGACGGATCGCCAAGGACTATTAGCAAACTCACAGACTCCGAAGCAAAGGGAGCTTGATGTTTTAACACAAGGTAGAATTATGACCTCACAAGGGTCACAGAGATATGGACCTAGGTCCATGACAGGAATATGGTTGAGAGAGGATATGCCTTGTTCGAACAATGCAAATGGTAAAAGGGTATCACTGTGTGGAATTTTAAAAGAACTGAATGCATTTAGCTCTCACTATGTACTAAGCATGGGATTTGTTGGCTCCTATTAATTATTTCCTTGAATCCAATGAAGTAGGGGCCCATTTTAAAGATGAGGAAACTGAGGCTTGCAGAAGTGGTACTCCCCAAGAACACTCAGTTAATAATAAGCTTGAGAACCAAAGCCCTTGCTTCTAGCCTCTATACTGGACTGCCTTCTGAGGAAAGTATCTCAAAGCAAAATAAGCCTTACAATGCCAATCCTACCCACCAGCCCCTTGTGAGGGGCACTGCCATGCTTTCCCGCTGTGACTGATGCTGGAGCTGAAGCCGGACAGAAGCCACAGCTGGGATCCCAGCAGACAGGACCCACCCCCTGCTAGTCTACAGGAAACAGCTTTACATTAAGCCCCGTTAATCCTGAGGTAACCCTAGATTAGTCTCCACACCTGATACCAGGGGAGGGGTGTCCTGCATGGAAATCCACTAACTTAAAGGTAGAGATGGCCAGGAGAGCTTGTGGGTGAGGACAAATGAGGAGAGAAAATAACCAATACAGTAACAAATGCTATAGCAACTACCCAGTCAGGACAGAGCAACATGGCTTTTCCTGCACAAATTATAATTGGGGCCACTTAGCGCAGTGACAAAATCTCAGCCATCCAGGTGTCCTCGGTACCATGCTCACACCTCTCAATGTTCCTGCTCTGCTTCTCCATCAAGAGACCCCTAAGTATGTCCCAGAAGACTATCCTGGGAGTCCCACCCCCAGGGAGAAGCAAACTAGCCTTCCTTCCTACCTTGACCGAGAGCTGCCCAGTGCCGAGCAACCCGGTCTTATCTCTATGTTGGATTTGGCACACACAAATGTCATGCTTGAGTCCCCTGTCTGTGTCTTCCATTATACGGTGGGCCTCTTAAAGGCCAGACCTGGTTTTTATCCCAGAATAGCTATCACAGAATGTCCCCTAACACAAGACAGCACTAACTCCATAATAGTTTGCCAAATGACCTATGAATCTTATTTATTCTCCACATGAAAATCCCCTCAGGAAGGCTTTCCTCACAGACTATTCCTGCTTCCTCATGTGCTACCACAGCACAGTCGTTTATTAGATGGTCAGCCTTGCTCTGTATCACATTTCTGACCCACAACAGGCTTTTCACAGGAGGTAGCATAATTTTTCACCACCCCGATCCTGGAACTCTTCCCCTCAAAAGGCAAAATGCCATTAACTTACATATGTCTCGATCTTAGACTCACCTAATTTATGTTTTAGAACATTTTAAAATTTAAATGTGACATTTTTACATTTATCCTATGAAATTCCAACAATCCATCACTTCAGTCTATGAGGAGTTTTTATCTTGTCTTTTACTAGTAATATTCACACACTTTTGTCATGTATGTTTTCCTCTGAGTCTTTAATAAATGTATTGAAGAGGACATCCATGACTCACCAACAATCTCTAGAGCAAAGTTTTCACTAGGAGGTTTTCAATAGCATTTTTAAGATAAAATAGAAACATACTAAAAGCAGGCTGTCTGATAAAATCTTGGCTTTTCCTGCTGACATCTGTAGACTCCAAGGCAGAGGAAATAATAAAGGGAACTATTACTACTCATGGTGTTTTAAATCAGAATATTAAAAACTGTAAACCCTTAGAGATCATCCCTTTCTGAAGAGATGCAAGGGGTGGTTGGGGGATGGTGAGGGGTTGTCTAAAGAGTGCTGGGACCAACCATTGCCCATCCCATTTCCACTTAACCCTGAGGTAACCCACTGTTATCCTCTGTGTATTGGGGTTTTGTTTAAGTCTTTCTTTAGGGGAAACTGGTGCCAGTATGAAAAAAAACATATGGAAAATCAACCTCCACATTTCACCGATGCCCACCCCATCCCCCAGATGTACCCATGGTATACAAGTATGGTGCTTTCAGCCAGAAAGCCTACAGTGCCACTCATCATTTTCTATGGAGAGATGGAAAAATACAGTGTCATTAGGTTGGATTCTCTGCAAGCAATACACTGTGCTGAGATGATAATGAATTGATTTCTACCTGGAGGAAGGTCTCTGGCGCCATACCGTTGAACTGAGCAGCACTCTCCCCAATAACATAAAGGAAACATCAAAGACATGCTTACCAAGTGAGTAGATGATAAAAAGATGTGAGAAAGTATTAAAATTAGACAGTGTGCAAAAAAAAAGTATAAATGGCATTGGCTTAAAAATAGACCAAAAACAAAAGACACAACATTTTTAAGAATAAATGCTATTTCTCACTTTTAGATTTTCAAAATCAATTGCAAAAATACAAGATGGAAGACCTGACTTCAGCACTTCTTGTGAAAAAGCCAGAAGATCTATTATTAATAATAACTCCAGCTTTTAAAATGACCGGTATGTGTCACTCACTCTGGGTTAAGAGTATAACATAAAATTAATAAAATATAATGCAAGTTCTGTTTGCAGCCATACAGATAAATATCTAGGTTAAAGAAGGAAACAAATCTGACCATAATCTGAACTGGCCAAACTACCAAATGGATATTATGATTTCAATCCCGGATGACACACTATAAGAGGAACCTTGATAAACTGGGCTACATGCCAAGGAAAACAGAATGGTGAAGGCTCCATAAACCATAACAGGTGAGGAAGCATTCGAGGAAATGGGGATGTTTATTTGAGACCGAGAAACCTTAGGATGGGACATGGAATATGTCTTTAAAGATTTCAGAGGTCATATTGAAGGGGGATCAGATGTACTTTATGTAATAGCAGAGATCAGAACTAGGATCAGCAGGGTAAAGTTAGAGGTGGCAGATAATGCCAGGTGGCATTCTTTGGTTGTGAGCAACAGAAATCACCTTTGGACAGAAGCATTCATCAGTTACTGGAAAGGCTGAGAAGCCAGACTTGGGGCTGACAAGAAAGAGGTGACACTAGAAGGTCTTTGTATCAGGAACTTCTCAACCATCTTGCCTGGCACTCCCTCAAGAATAAAAGAATTCTTGGGCCGGCCAAGTGGCGTGGTGGTTAAGTGCTGGCTTGGGAAGCCAGCGGCCCCAGTTCGGGGTCCCACATATGAGGGCCAGTGACACTGCCCTCAAAAAAAAAAAAAAAAAAAGAATTCTTAACTATTAACTTGGTCTTTGTGTCACTCTGCTCAAAGAAGCATGAGTTTTATTAGACATATTTGGGTTACATGCCTGCCCCTTGACTGTCCCAGAGAAGTGACAGGAAGAGTCTGGCAGCAAGAACTTCCAGAGATCCCTTTGACTTCCACAGCTGGAGGACATCTAGATTTTTTTGTCCAACCTGGGCTGCTCCAGTGGAAGATAGATTATGCCCCAAAAGAAAATCATGGTGCTCTTAGGGAGAGAGAATGGATTTAAGAATTTCATTATTTCATCCAAATAATGAAAAATGATTACTACATACAGCTCAAGATGAAGAAATACTTTCTAAATATTATTGGGTCCACAATGTAATGTCCAGTAAGGTCGCCCTCATTCAAGGTATTCAAGCATAGATCACAGGATCAAACAGAGGAGGTTATGATCTGAGGCAGGAGGTATTGTTGGCTGAGCTCAGAAATCCCTTGAACCCTAAGAGTCAATGACTCTGTGTTTTTCAAACTGGCAGCCATGTCAGAATCATACGGGGGGCTTTTTCAAATTATTTCTGCCTAGTTCGCCTCCCTGTCCCCAAAGATTCTATGCCCCCTTCCCATCCCTTACCCCCCATCTTAGTTGAGAACCGAAGCCCACACTACATCGGAGGTTTCCACTGCTTTGTCAGCACTTTGTTGGTGAAATAGTCTGGGACAAGAGACAGGATGCTAATCAAATGGGAAAATTCTTTTTTTACTTAAAAGTTTTTTAAGCATTAGGGATATCTAACTTGCAGATTTAAGCAGTGTAAGAAATATCTGTGAAAAATGAAAAGGGACTTGGTTGAAGAAAATTAATAGTTGGAGTTATCTAACAATGCTGCAAATGTTGGCTTCCTTCTGCTACTGCTATTTTGCTTGGAATTGGTCCAATTTTCCCCTCGCATAAAAGGAGACAAGATCTGTTTGAAGCCATTAACAGCACCAATAGGAGGGACATTTGAATTAATAACCAGGAGGCCAGTCAGCCAGGAGCAATTTTGAGCATAATCTTTTCCTTTGACTTTTTTTGTAAGACTGATATTTTGCTGTATTACATTTGGTCCGACAGGCCACTGCAGAGCCAAATAATTTATCTTTCCAACTCTATTTTTTAAATTGACCTAAGTAAAATATTTTAATTTATTTGCATGGAGGTCCCTTCTGTGGATTGTGTTAGGAGCTAGGAAGCATTATTCTTGAGCTTCAAGAACTCCTTGGAATTTAGCAAAAAATAACAATATATTTAAGGACGTAAGCAAATGCTCTTGAAATGATGCTAAGTGAACAGAGTAAAATACAAAACCACATATAATGCATCATCTTCATTTTGTTTCTTCGAAAGTAAATGCATACAAAAATTAATTTTTTCTTACTCTGTTTTACTCAACCCTGCTTGCTATTGTACAATTGCACTTTTTGTAAAATCTTCTTACAGTGTATTTCTGGGGCCTCAGTGGGCTCTCATATGTGCGCAGGACCCAGTCCCCAAAGATGCCATGTGGTCTCTTAACTGTTTCCCTCTCCTCCAGCTCTGGGCCTCCTTCCACCAAGAGGCACTGCATCTGCCTAGAACTCCTGCTGCTTCTCTAGGAACACAGAGCCCTCCACAGAAGTATACCTCCCCCCCCAGGACCACTACACATACCCTTGATGTGAAGTCGGGGCCAAATTCTGTGCTCGAGTGGAGTCGCGCTCCATCCTGCCTTTCCCTGGGCTACTCACTGCAAATTCCTCCTACCTAATCTACACAACTGCCCAGGCTGATCTTTCTAAAATTCTCATCAGAGGGCTGGCTGAGTGGCTCGTTGGTTAAGAGTTGGCTTGGGAGCACGAGCTCTGAGCAGTGGGCCACCAGTTCAGATCCCACATGGGCCAGTGACGCTGTGCCCTCTACAGCTAAGAGGGTGAACAACAGCTCAACCTGGAGCTGGGCTGCTATGAGTCGCCAGTGACTGCATAGGCTGCAGTGGAGCTGCAGTGGGCTGACATAAGCTACCGTGTGTGGTTGGCAGCCAGCGTGAGCTGCAGTGAGCCACCAGGAATGGCTGTCCAATGGCCAGTGACCTATCTGCCTCAGTGGGGAGGGAGACAGTGATCACAATACCAACATGGGTCAGTGAAGCGACATCCTCCATAATTGGACTGAAGAACAAAAGCACAGCAACTTGTCTGTTGCCCTTCCCCAATTCCCCAATGCTGTTCCCTCCCCCAATTCCCCTAATAAAATCTTTAAAACAAAAATAATAAAGTAAAATAAACTTCTCATCAGAATCCAGTTCTCTCCTGCTTACATGGCCATCAGTGTCTTCCCTAAGACCTACCCTATGAAACCAAAACTCCTTAGCCATAACTGCATGGCCCGTCTCAGCTTCTGGTGGGGACTCTTTCCTGGAACTTACCCTCTCCTCTCAGGGAAAACCTAAGGGACACCCCCCCCCCCGGGACAGCTAGTCCTCTGGCATTGTAGGCACCCTGCTGTGTGCCAGGCCCTGGTGGGCTCAGGGGTAGGCACCTATCCCCATTCCCAGGGGGCTTGTGCTCTCCTGCCTAGAATACCTCCCCCACCAAACACATTTGCCTGACAAACGTCCACTTCTTCGAAACTTGGCTCAAGGGTTTCTTCCCCATGAATTTGCCTGAACACTCCCCACCCCCAGCCACATATGCCACACACTCAGTGTCCCCACAGCACTTTGTTCTCCTTTTGCTCTCTTGATTTCTGTAGCACTCAGCCTGGGTGTTTGCTTGTCCACCTTCTTCACTAACTAGTGAGCTCCTGTGGGAAGGGACCTTCTCCCAGGCACGTCAGTATCCCCAACTCCCAGGACCGTGCCTGGCACACACCACACATCTAAGGGCCTAACAAGAATGTAACTGAATAACCATGAAACTCCTCATTGGAACTTCGGAATTTCCCAGAGCCCCTTATGTCCCTACCAGTCCATGTTTCTTTTCTCTTATTCTACAAGGTACCTGGTCTTCATGGACCCTTTTTGTCCACCCAAGAAGGGAGTTAGGAGATGGGTTTGGTTTCTGGCCGGGGCTCCTCCATGATTCCAACCCTAGATACATATGCACAAGGCACAGCTTATTAACTGGGTTCAAAGTGATTGTGATTAAGACTGGCCCTACATGGCCCAGCCCAATGACAGTGCTGAGCGAGGACACTGGCCAGACAAATCACTGTGGGTCCTGGCCTCCCAGGATGGCATGCTCTCTTGGCTCCCCACCTCTTCCAAGGGTATTGTTCACTATGCTACCCAACAGTTACCACCCAACCCTGTCGATCGGAGTAATTCTCCTTGTGAGAAGAGGACCTGAAAGATAGAAACCTATACAGTCTGGAAGCTGTCAGGCTCCCAAGGACACATCAGCATTTCCTCTTTAAACACAGGGTTGCCTTTGCCATCTAACGTAGGCTTTGTGAACACAGCCAGGCTTCCTGTTCAAAGGAAGTTTCTTATCTTACCCATGGAGACTACCACATCTTAAATGACACAGCCTTGCTTTCACTTCTTTAATGTTCATGGTCAAAACCACCCCACTGTACACAGCTAGGGCTGAGGGAATATCTAATCTTAGCAGTAAAACTCACATTTATCATATTCAGATGACCAGTTTAGAAGAGAAGACAGCAGCAATGGAAATATCTCTGGGACCTCTACAAGGGATTAACTCAACAGGCTGTGGAATGTCAGTGCCTCACCAACTGATATCCAGCTATGAACGCATTTCTCTGTCTAAACCTCAAGTGACTCTTAGAAAGGGATCATTGCAGCTATCACACGTAGGGCATTTGTGTTTCCAGTGAGCCTGGCATGTCTGACTGTTATCTACACAAATGTCATATGATATCTTGATAGACAAGCCCAAACTAATGCTGGGCCTAGCCCCTTGGTCACCACGACTTTAAACCTTGCCCAGAGTTGCTATGGCCAGAGCTTACTGGGATTATGTGGTGAGGTCACCTGAGCCGGTAACCGAGCCAGGAAGCAGAGGCTCAGCCATCTGATGGGCGGGCCAAGGATCCAGCCACAACATCACTGTCAAAACAATTTCATGGACAAGCCTAGAATTTGTGGTGATCAAAAGGTGCTCTAAGCATGCTAAGGCCTTGCCACAATCCCAGGCTTTCAGTTAGAAAGGCATATGTAAATGTTTTGACGTGGTGTTGGGACATTACACTTAAATTTAGTGAGCTTAGGTGCTGGCAAAAATCAGACTGCCTTTTATTCAAGCTGTTTCTATAGGCTTCTTTATTTTGTCCTCTTGTTTGTTTGTTTTCAGTGATGTTAACAAGGAGTGGATTTTCTCCTGAACTTGGCACTTGCTTGCCTCCTCAAGGCTCAGAGTTGCAAAGTGAGAGTCCTTGTTCATGAAATACTCATTGAGGTCATATTATGTGCCAGGTACTGAGCTAGTTGCTAGGAATACAATGCTGAAAACGACAGAGGTATCTCCTGTCCTCACAGGGGTGACAGTCTCATGGACAGTGTACACTAGAAGTAAACTCTATCTATTATCAGGCTTACTGTGTGCAAAGCCAGTCTCTGAATCCTCAGCTAAAGAGCTAGTAGTAGCCCCAACATGAAAAAAAAGGGGGGGGCACCTGTGGCTACAAGTGACAGCCCAGCAATAGACACCCCTGAGTTGAAAATGGTGGAAAGTAGCAGGAGTTTCAGGTCTGGAATAGCCAGGCTGACCGGCTCATGGTCATGTCAAGGTATCTGGCTGTGCTATTTTTATCATTATTAATTCTAATTATTCAATTCCATTGAAGGTTCTCTAGAGCTAGGCACTCAGCTAAGGGCCTTACCCATGGAACCTGGTTGTGGCAGGGATCTTCCTACTTAGCTCAAGAAGAAGGAAAGAGAAATTTGAGAGTTCAGTCTTACTGTCCCTCTTGCCAGTGAAGTCATCTAGCTTGCTACCTCCTGTGATGGTGGCAGGATTCCTCCAGGCTATGGAACAGTGGGGATACTCCCTGGATTTAAAGGGAGATTACCTCTTTCTGCTGGAACCCTACCACCATTCAACAGACATAGGCATTCAGGGAGAGCTTCTGGAATTCTAGTAAATGAGGCCAGGTAGATAGAGCAAAATGTTTTGTAAACTGTAAAATGCTATAAAACTGTAGGATATTATTAAGACTATTATTATTATAAAACGATAGTGGTAACATCACTATTAGGTTTGCTGACTAGAGAGATTCAAATTAAGAACCATTACTTTATTTTTCTACTCTTTCCATTACTTTTTATTCTTTCTTTATTGTGGTGTATTTTATATACAATGAATATATTCTGAGTGTAATATCCATGAGTTTTGTTCATTACCTTTTGATGAACATAAAGTCAAATAGTTATACTTTAACACATAATACACAGTTAACGAGTTATATTTTAACTAATATAAATATTTATCACTGCACATTTAATAATAGATGTTATGGACTGAATGTTCCCCCCCCCCACACACACACACACACACACACACTAAATACAAATGTTGAAGCCCTCACTCTCACTCTCTCACTGTAACTGTATTGGAGATGAGCCTCATGAGGAGTTAATAAAGGGTAAATGAGGTCATAAGGATGAGAACCTAATCCCAGAGGGCTTTTGCCCTTATAAGAAGAGGAAGAGACACAGAAGCTTCCTTTTCACATCACAAAGAAGAGGTCAGGTGAGCATACAGGAAGGTGGCAGCCACCTGCAAGCCAAGAGAAGCCTCATTATGAAACCTACCTTGTCAGTCTCTTGATATTGGATTCTTAGTCTCCAGAACTGGGAGAAAATTAATATCTGGTGTTTAAGCTCACAGTCTATGGTGTTTGTTATGGCAAACAATCCATTTTTTGGTCACATTTAATACTTCTACCAGAGAGGGAATCAGGGTCAAGATGTCAGAGTAAGTAAATGCTGTGCTTGCATCCTCTTAAAAACCATATCTAGGTTATAACTTAATTACAGAACAACCACCATTTAGAATTGCTGAACCAAAACTCTACAACTAAGGGCATACAGAACATGCCACCTCAAGACTGGTAGGAGAGGCAGAGATACAGAACTTGCTGGTCCTATACCTGCATGTAATCATTAAAAATCAGGAGGGATATCTGGGCTGCAGAGCTCCCCTCCAGAGGAGTGAGGGTCCCAGGGCCATACTAGACTCCCCAGCCCAGGGGTTCACTGCTGGGAAGATAAGTCCCCATAATTCCTGGTTGTGAAAACCAGCAAAGACTGTGGCTGAGTGAGCTGAGGGTGGCAGCAGTCTCAGGTGCTCCTCTTAAAGAGCCAGTGCACAGACTTACCCACTGAAGGACTCAGTCGCTCTGAGCTCCAGCACTGGGGCAGTAGCTCAAAAGGCACCAGGGACGACCTGAGCTCTCTGGCTTCAATACTGCTTCCTACTGAATGGAGGAGATGGAAAATGTCATTGTTTCTTTGTTGAGCCTTCCCCCTTCCTGGCAAGCAGATACAGGCAGGTGTCATATCTGAATCTCCATCAACCTGGCTAACACCATTCATTCACCCTGCCCAACTTCCAGTCCCTCCCAAACCACTTCCAGTGGCTTTTCCATATAAACAACCTTCTTTGGCTCATGCTGAAAACTCACCTAAAATCTCTCAAAAGTTCACAAAACCCAGACAAGCAGTATCTGGCTTTGGAGTGCCCCCATAGCTCTGACTGAGCAGCCCTAAGCCTAGTGTTAGTGATGGCCGGCCTTGGTTCGTGGCTTGGCCTTTCAAGGCTCCTCCAAGCACAGTGTGGGTGGTGGCCATCTGCAGATGGTGTTACGACTTGTTCCAGGTGGCCCTGGGCAGGGCACAGGCTGCAGCTGAACTTGGACTCTGGCGGGGCCCCTCCCAGGAGACTCTGGGGCTGGCACACCCAGCGCCCAGCTATAGACCAAACCAGAGCACCACCTGGCTGACTGTAAGGATGACACATCCAAAAGGCAGAGTTGGCAGGTACCAGAGCCCCGTTAAAGCAAACTCTGTTCTGTAGGGTCAGCCTCTACACAACAACTCCTCCACTGTAGTCACGCCAGTCCTCACAACCAATCAGCCCAAGGGTCAATCCCTCCCACTCATGTGCAAACAGCAACCAACGCTCAACTACAACAGGAAGACACACTCAACCTACACAAGGGACACACCTGGAGCACCCAGCTCTGGTGACCAGAGAGACTGTGCCACTGAGCCCCACAAGGCACCTACTACATAAGGCCACTCTACTAAAACCAGGAGACATAGCATCCCTACCTAATACATAGAAACAAACACAGGAAGGCAACCAAATGGAGAGACAAAGAAACATGCCACCAATAAAAGAACAGAACAAATCTCCAGAAAAAGAACTAAACATAATGGAGATAATCAATCTACCAAGACACTGGTTATAAGGATGCTCAGTGATCTCAGGGAGAACTTCAAATAAGAGATAAGAAACATAAAAATAGAGATAGAAACCATAAAAAAAGATCCAGTCAGAAATAAAGAATACAATAATAGAAATAAATAATACATTAGAGGGAATCAACAGTAGATTAGATGAAGCAAAGGAATGAATCAGTGATTTAGAAGTAAGGTAGCAGAAAACACCCAATTAGAACAGCAAAAAGAAAAACATCCAAAAAAGGAGAACAATTTAAGGGACCTCTGGGACATCAAGCACACCAACATTCACATCATAGGGGTACTAGAAGGAGAAGAGAGAGAGCAAGAAATTGGAAACCTATTTGAAGAAATAATGATGGAAAACTTTCCTAACCTGGTAAAGAAAATATTCAAGCCCAGGAAGCACTGAGAGTCCCAAACAAGATGAACCCAAAGAGGCCAACACCAAGACACATCATAATTAAAATAACAAAGGTTAAAGACAAAGACAGAGTCTTAAAAGCACCAAGAGAAAAGCAACTAGTTACCTACAAGGGAGCTCCCATAAGACTATGAGCTGATTTCTCAATAGAAACTTTGCAGGCCAGAAGAGATTGGCAAGAAATATTCAAAGTGATGAAAAGTAAGGACCTACAACCAAGATTATTCTACCCAGCACAGCTATCATTTAGAATTGAAGGCCAGATAAGAGCTTCCCAGAAAAGAAAAAGCTAAATGAGTTCATCACCAAACCAGTATTACTAGGAATCTTAGAGGGACTTCTTTAAGATGAAAAAAAAAAACACAAAAAAACAAAAACAAAAAGAAGATAAAAAAATATAAACAATAAAATGGCAATAACTACATATCTATCAACAATTACTTTAAATGTAAATAGATTAAATGCTACAATCAAAAGACATAGGGTGGCTAAATAGATAAGAAAACAAGACCCTTACATACTTGTATGCTGCCTACAAGAGACTTACTTCAGATTGAAAGATACACACATACTGAAAGAAAAGGGATGGAAAAGGATATTTCATGAAAATGGAAAGCGAAAAAAAAAGGTGGGGCCGCAATACTAATACCAGAAAAAATAGACTTTAAAGCAAAGGTTTTTAACAAGAGACAAAGAAGGATCTAGTAATCCCACTTCTGGGTATTTATCGAAAGAAACCCAAAACACTACATTGAGGGGACATGTGCATCCATATGTTCATTGCAGCATTATTTATATGGCCAAGATGTGGAGGCAGCCTGGGTGTCCACCAATGGATGAATAGATAGAGAAGTGGTGCATATATACAATCGAATATCACTCAGCCATAAAAAAGAATGAAATCTTGCCATCTGCAACAACATGAATGAACCTAGAGTATAGTGTGCTGAGTGAAGTAAGTCAAACAGAGAAAGACAATGTCATATGATTTCATTTATAAGTGGAATCTAAAGAACAAAATAAACAGGGCCAGCCGAGTGACACATTGGTTAAGAGCTGTTTTTGGGATGCCAGCGGCCACGGTTCGGATCCCACATATGAGTGCCAGTGACACTGCCCTCTACAGCTAACAACAGCTCCACCTGGAGCTGGGCTCTGCGACCCCGCCGATGGTGTAGGCTGCAGCTCCTGCTGCAGTGGGCTGCCATAGGCTACAGTGAGTGGCTGGCAGCCAGCGTGAGCAGCTGACAGCCAGCGTGAGCTGCCAATAGCCACGGTGAGAGACCATCCAGAGGCCAGCGACCAATCTGCCTCATCCGGGAAGAGCGCAATGACGATACCAACATGGGCCAGTGAAGCAATGTCCTCCACAACTAGACTGAAGAACAAAAAGACAGCAACTTGTC
The DNA here is from genome assembly GCA_033961575.1 of Aselliscus stoliczkanus. Classification (NCBI taxonomy): domain Eukaryota; kingdom Metazoa; phylum Chordata; class Mammalia; order Chiroptera; family Hipposideridae; genus Aselliscus; species Aselliscus stoliczkanus. Next base: position 143,727,921 of record CM066733.1, read on the forward strand.
TGTTCCCCTTCCCCGATTCCCCAACGTTGTTCCCCTCCCCCAATTCCCCAATTAAAAAAATCTTTAAAAAAAAAAAAAGAACAAAATAAACAAACAAAAGAGAAACAAGCTCATAGATACAGAGAACATTTTGATGACTGCCAGATGGGACAGGGTTGGGGGCAGGGTGAAAAAAAAGAAGGGATTAAAAAGTACAAATTGGTTGTTACACAGTAGTCATGGGAATGTAAGGTACAGCATAAGGAATATAGTCAAATATATTGTAATAACTATGTATGGTGTCAGATTGGTATTAGATTTATTAAGGTAATAGATGGGAGGGGGTTGGCAGGCAGGGTGAAAAAGGGGAAAGGGATTAAGAAATACAAATTGGTAATTACAAAATAGTCATGGGGATGTAAAGTAAAGCTTAAGGAATATAGTCAATAATATGGTAATAACAATGTATAGTGCCAGGTGGGCACTGGGGATCACTTTTCAAATTCTATAAATGTCTAACCACTATACTGTACAATTGAAATTAATATAAAATAATAGTTATGTCGATAAATAAATAAATAGAATTCTGTATAAAAAATAAAAAATTTACACTTGATAATATATCAAATGCAAACCACTTTTCCTTTTTGTTTGTTTGTATTTTCAAATGGTAGCTTTTGTTTTCAAAGTGGTAGCTTTTTGCCTAAATTCTTTTCATCAGTAGCATGTTGAGCCTGTGTACTGTAAATGATTTTAATGTTTTAAAATTGTCATTACAAGTAATTATAACATATTTGCTGTATTTATTCTGTCAGACACCAATCCAATAAATGTTTGAAAAGATTGAATATCTGGAAAAGTGTTTTAGTTTGAATACGCACTTCTTTAAAATCTGCTTGCAAATGAATTCTGTCTGAAAGCCACTGTTTCAACACTGTGCATAAAGAAATACAATGCAAATGAGATTAAGTCAAAGAGGGAGGTCAGACTGACTGCAACTTTCAAGAGAACATGTGAGACTTCCAGAGAAATAGTATCAGAAATTAATTCCACACTGTGCTATCTGGAGTGATTTACAAACCAAATGTTGATTTCTATTACAGCTTAAGCCAAAGAATTAGATTATAATTGCATCTATACAGAGATAGCTACTGAATCAGACTTCAGAATGGCTTCCCCGAACACACAGGTACAAACTGGAAGCAGGAAGACTTGGGGAGGCAAACTTGACCTGAAGCTCTCTTTCTGCCTTCTTACTGGCGCCTCTTCTCTCCACTACAGCAAGGGCACCTCCTGTAGGCCTGGATGTCTTCCTTAGGTATGGCCGACTTCACTGCCTTCCCCAGGCTTCTGACCTTTCCTCGCTCACTCTCCCCATTAAATCTTATCTGCCTTGTGCCATCAGGCTCCACTTTCTGTTAGGAAACTGATATACTAATCTCTATATAATGGGGAAGTCACTGCTCAACATGTCACTCTTTCCTGCCAGTTAAACATCTGTATTTAAACAATGCTCTTGTAGAGATTATGCTTAAACTTATGCAGTCATTTTGATGATGCCAATTCTAGTCTTTGGTTTTGAGTTGTATTGGTTTTATGGACCCAACATTCATCTTTATCAAGTTTAATCAATTATTTTTCTCCTCAGGAATGTAATATCACAAGAGTTACTTAAGTTTTGAGATAATTCCAATATCACCCTTGGTCCCATTAATATAATTGTCAATAAAAGGTAATTTTTAAATATAAGTCAAAACCTATTACTACTTTCCAATCTAAATGAATCTATTCTCTTTCTACTTATTGTTAGTGTCTTGTTATTAATGTAAGCTGCTATAACAAAATAGCACAGACTGGGTGGCTTAAACAAACATTTATATATTACAGTTCTGGAAACTGGGAAGTCCAAGATCAAGGTGTCAACAGATTCAGTGTCCAATGAAACCCACTTACTGGCAGAGAGATATCTAGTTTTTCCTCCTCTTACAAGGATACAAATCCCATCAGGGGAGCTTTACCCTCATTACCTTATCTAAACCTAATTACTTCCCAAAGATCTCACTTGCAAATACCATCACTTTGGTGTTAGGGCTTCAACATATCAATTAGTGGGGGACACAAACATTGAGTCCATAGCAGCTGGTGTGTGTTATTACAAGGTACATAAAGTTGCCCTAGGGTACAATGAGAAATAAATTTCCCCCAATCAAAAGGAATTGTAATAACTGACTCACAATGTCCAAACGGAGACATTTCCTCTGAGGTTGAGCTGCCAACAAAATTGGAGTGTCCCATAATGTATGGTGTAAGAGAATTTCCTATGTGAAACAACACTTTTCTTGAGGAACATGTAACTGCTCATTCTTGGCAATCCCCTATGAACCCCAAGCCAGCTTCTACTTCTGGGATGTGTTCCCATGGAGAAAATGATGTGCCATAAGGATGGTGCATCTCCTCTTTATGGGGCTGCTAAGCTCTTCCCCAAACACTATCAAATCCCCATGGAGGTTGGTCCTTGAATAAACCATCCTAGGATGGCAGGCTGTGCATGTCTTTGCTCACTGGGGAATTACCAATATTTCATGCCAGAAAGTGCTTAATAAATGCTGACCCTGGGGGCCCAGCCTTTCATCACTTCGTAATACACTGGAATTCCCAGAAATTAGAATCTGAATCTGGAATTCCAGTAGGATCTCACTGTGTGTTTGAAATCTAAAAAGAGAAAAGAAATCAGCTAGGCCCGGTCTTGGTCTCAGCATCTAAAATAGTTTCCTGCTGATTCATATTGTAAACACAGGGGTTAATTCCCTCCTTTCAGAAATCTGCTCATGTGCACCCAAAATTATTATTATCTGTGTTCAACCATGAGAGCATGACAAGCCGACTGGCTGCCAGCTTGGCCCTTTGCCTTTCCTGATTTAAATAAATAGATCCGGTTTGGGGCAGGCTTTCCAGACTGACACGCACTCCAGACATGAATGTTATTGTACAAAGATATATAGTGACATAAAAATATTTGTATAATCAATATATCTTGCTCAACTTTAAAATCTAGGACAGGTTTTCAAGTAATCTTGTTTTCACAGATTGAGTAGACGCGTCAGAAGCCATGACGAATGTTGGAGGAGACATCATGTTTATTTATGACAGATTAATATTATATCTAGTTTCTGTGTACTAGGAAATGGAGATAAGTTTGTGCAAACCTTTTCCCAACCCCATAACCTAAAAAAATGGGAGACACCTCACCTGCACCCTCTTACTATATAATGTAATATTTTATCCTTAAACAGGATATCAATGGTCTATATTTTCACCTTATTGACTGACCCCAAGCTTGTTGTTTGACTTAAAAAATTCCTTATTAGGGCCAGCCGAGTGGCGCAGTGGTTAAGCACTGGCTTGGGAAGCCAAAGGCCCTGGTTTGGTCCCACATATGAGGGCCAGTGACACTGCCCTCAAAAAAAAAGAAAAAAAAAATTTCTTATTAGATTAACCTGTTCTTTGAAATGGATCTCTTCCTAACACAGGTCCTTTTGAAGTACCCTAGCTTTCCTAATTGTTTCCACTTCAGTCCACCACCAAAAGGGGAGGAGTGAACGGGAATAAATGAAACTGAAACTTGGACCTGCCTAGAGGTGCTGAAGGCTACTCCTTTAAGAGATTCGTTTCTTTTCTCTCACAGTGTGGAACCTGAAAACATCCTTTGAAATTCTGGTCATTGTCTTTAGGATACCCAAAGAGGGTCCACCTCCACTCTTCCTTCCTCTTAGACTCTCCCATCCCATTTGGGGGAAAAACAGTCAGGCTTAGGCTCTTCCAGTGGGCAACAGAAAAAGACACTAAAGAAAGTAAATACATGCCATGAGCCCAGGAGCACATAATTTAACATTGGACATTGTTGAATTAGCACAATGGAACATGACTGATATAAAGAAAGCACATTGGAACATGACTGATATAAAAAAAGATAAATCAGACAATGCACACCAATAAGATGTAAGTACTCATTGGCGTACCAAAATGTGAACACAGACACGGAGGTTTTCCAGAGTGTGTGGACACAGCCTCAGTAAGGAAGGACTGCAAGAATGGGTTTACCCATCCTTCATGCCTTCGATTCCTTCAGCATCAATTTAGCCTCCACTCCATGGCCAGAGGACTCACAGCCATTGGATCAACGTGGTGTGTTATATACTTCTTTCAAAGATTCCTGAGCAGAGAGCTTGAGTGCTTTTTTCTCACTTCAGATTACTTTAAAATGTAGTTTTATGTTATAGACTAGGAGGTAAAATCACCGTGACATTTTTCCTTGTTTCCTCTTTCTTTTTATATATGATTCTAACCGTTTCTTTAATGGACTTAGAAATCAAATTCAAGTTACAGAACTAAGTTCAGACTTATATAACTAATTTTTAAAAACCCATGATTAAATAAGTTAAAAATTATTTCTCTTCCTAACAACCCTCCATTTTTCTATCCTGAAGTAATAATCCTATCCATGCTTGCACAATTAGATAACAACACATATACACAAAATTAGGGTGTTCAGTTGTTTTTTTAAAATAAATTGTATTATTCACTTACATTTGACTGGAATTTTTACCAAAGAGGTACTCCTACCTCAGACGAAAATGGCTGCCTAGAATTTACTCCTGAAAAACAAATGGCCTGTCCAGGCCTAAAAATTCAATTGTATTCAATAACCTCCACTGTTTCCCTAGCAGGTTTCATGAAACAATTTCCAGCAAATGTAAACTCAAATCTTCCTGGATGATTTCCTCGATCGATTTAATTTGCACCATTGAAACAACTTTTTTATAAAATCACTAATTGGAAGTTCTTATGTTGTTTTTGGCTTGACCACCACTTTTTAAAGTAAAAATTGAAATGTCAAAGAAATCCCAACTTGGCAGCAGGTGCTCTTGCAAGGGCCATTAATCCTGAACCCTTTGACATTAGAGCACCAAAGTGAGGAAGTCAGGAACCGGTGGCTCAGGTGGAGGGCCTTGCTCTCATTTCGAACAGCTAGGGGCTCTTTGGATTTCCCTTCTCCAAAATGTACACCTCAAATTTATCTTATTGGCCAAGACGACTGAAACAAAACAGAAAGCGCAAAAGTTCTGCTTTCTCTAAGCCATTCGCCCCGCTCTCTATGTCCCACACTCACAGCCAACTTTCAGTTCCTTAACTGGGTAGGTTTCTACCTCTTGCTGCTGCTCTGCCCTCTCCACCGGCCTCGTCTCGGGTCAGTATTTCTTCCTCAGCTGAGTGCTCCCCTCTCCCCTACACCCTCTACCTCAGCTCAGTTGGGTTTTAGCATTTCTGACCCTAGTCTTACTTACGCTTACCATGCTCCTCACTGGTTTTTAATCATGATTATGTTTTTCTCACCAACCTTTGTACCTGCTCCTTTACATTTAAAGCTCCTTGGAGAGCTCCTCTGTTTGCAGCCACTTTTATTTTCCATAAAGATCAGTTGTAATTCCACCATCTGAATCCCGATTGTGAGGTCATCAGGGCTTCCTGAGCCTCCCTGTCTTCCAAAATCCTGGGCCATAGATTCATGTCTATCTTTCCCCTGAATTTTAAGAAATCAGCATTCCACAAATTTAGAGTGCATAAAAATTGTACACAGCTGAGTTTCCCTCTCCAGCTATCACGAACTTTCTCCCAAGGTGCCCATAAGTAGCACTGTGTGAACTCAAAGGCTGCCTTGTTCATTAAAATTTATTGAATGGAGCAGTTTCCCTAGTCCTTTCTGTACCCTCTGGGAAATGTTATTATCAACGAGCTAAGTCAGGAATTTTCCTGGGGATCTTCTATAAAAGAAATGAGACGTCTAGAAGAGTCTCCATCAGTTTTTCTTGACCTGTGTCTGGGAACTTCTGCCATTTTCTCTCTCTTGTCCCCATCCCCAGCCACTATTGTTTCTATTCATTTTCTGCTCCAGCTCTGCCTCTTTAAAGACATGTGGCAACCCTCTCTCTGCTCCTTGCACACACACACACACACACACACACACACACACACGCCAAATCACACAGAAGAGTAATGCCAGTGGACATAGCCACATTTGCAAGGTTCTGCCCAATATTTTCTTTAATTTTAGCATGGTGACTAGGCCATGGCTGTAGCATTAAGCAGACAAAACTCTGCTCCTGATGGGTCAACGTTACCTGCTAGCTTATTTCCCATATTCCCCTCTTTAGCACTGGGCTCTCCAAAACACCCTACCTGGACCTACTACTCTGGGACCTCCCCATATGGACAATTCCAATCAAAGGCTTCTCTCTCTTTCTTATTCTCCTCGTTCCCATTCACCCTATACCCTCACTTTCAGGTTTGTGCCGTGAGGATATGTGTTTCCTCCATCCATTTATTTTCTCATTTACTTCAGTCCATAACTGCTACTCTGTTTCTAGACCCTTCCTCATGACTGATTTTACAAACCAATTCAAAATATAGTCAACTAATAATAATAATAAAATTCTAAGTCCTATAATTGAAATACAAACTATGAGCTATTGGAAACAGAGAAGGGGGCAACTATTTCTGCTTGGCCTGTGAAAGAAGGCTGCAGAAACAGGCTACATGTGAGTTGGGTCTTGAAGGATGAGTAGGAGTTCTCAGGCAAAGGACAGGAAGGTCATGGGAAGGGCTCAATGTGGCAATAACCAGGGGCCTGTGTAGCTCCAGTGTGAGAACCATGGGTGAAGAGTGGCACAGAGTAGGCCTTCAGTAAATATTTATTTTGGATTTTGAATGAAGTTGGATAAAGCCTAATTCTAAAGAACATTTTATGCCATGCAGAGAAGTCTAAATTTTAGTTTATATACAGTGAGAATTTATCAAACTTTTTTTTTAACCAAGGAAATGACACAATTACACCTGGCTTTTTAGAAAACGGTAACTTAAGTCTGTGTAAAATAGATTTCAAAGGGGAAATTTAGGGGGAAAATAAAGAATGACAATAGCAAACAATTTTTTAACAGATATATTGATTTTGATTAGGTTTATCCCTTCCTTAGCTACATTTACTCCAAATCTTAGTTATTCCTGAGAAATCATATTTACCACCCTATGTTATGAATTCTCTTCATACTGATGCTTAGTATGTCACTACAGCGGCCCCAGGAACCAACTTTGTTTCTGCCTCTCCCCATAGTTTTCTCCAAAAATCTCACTGATGTTCACACTTATATCCAATGATACTTGCTATCGTCCATACCACCCAGTTTTCACCAGCTTTTCAAGGATTTATACTCACTCTTTTTCTGTCTTCATTTCAAATCCTACTGGATATACAGCTTGGTCACTCCATGTCAGTCACTATCTGAGTTAACTCCTAGTTACCATGTTGGCCTTTGGACGCACCTCTGGGAGATGCAATGCCTTAACTGCTTATATAAATAACTATACGGGTGAATATTTCAGGCTCCATATCAGGCCATCCTGGGGAAGAGTACGAGGCTAAAGTTTCACTTAGCAATTGGTCAGTTCTCACCACATAACAAGATTCTTATTTCTCCTTGGTGTGATGCCAGTCCCCACCCAACCCTTCCTTTCCATAAGCCTCTGGGTGCATTGGGGTTTGCGGGGAGAGGGTATCAGATGAGGTGGAAAGGTAATTGTCACCCCATATGACCAAGCATATGAATCTGTCCCTGGGACAAATTTCAGAAGAAACAAGTTGTAGCTCTAGCATTTCGAGCTAGAGAAGAGATTTGCTTTTTAAATAAAACAATGATAGAATTTTGGATCCAGTATTTTTTTCCTTCTGGTTTCTTTGAAAAGTATTCCCTGCATAATTCTGTGGTAGCCCACGGACCCATGGCAGTTCCACACACAAAGAGTCCTGTGAACTTGGGAAGTCTTTCCTTCTCTTCCAAATCCTCAGTGCTGGGTTCAGCACAGCAGTCACCACACAAGACTGGAGAAAGGTCTCCCTGCACCAACACACACTCTTGAATTCCTAAGCCAAACTCATTTATAAAAAACTAAACATCCATGGCATAACTTATGATTGATTCAAAAGGATTTTCCCTGTACTTCTTCAAGAAATGTATAATACTATATTTAAAAATCTAAAAATATTGTGAAATTCAGTCTCTAGAGAATCACTGTACCACCTCACTAATTTTAATTTTTATGGACATTGTACCAATTCTTCAACTAGCAAAATGAGAAATGGATTAATGTACAAGAACCATTGGATAGAACTTGATTTTCTTTTTTGTTTATTTTCCTTTTTTACCAAAGAACTCTGAAGAAATATTTTATTCTTCAGGAAATTTTCTGGAGATTATTCCTATGACATTTCTTAAAAAGACTTCCAGGATAACCGGAAACTTGAGCTACGGGCCTAGAAGGAAACAAGCAGAGTTATTTTTAAACCTCAAAGTCTGAAGCATAAGACTCTTATAAAAGGAACGTGGTGGTTGGTGATCTATATGGCAGATTGAGTTATTGGTCTTAACTCTTTACCCTTCCTTATACCAATCCTGTCTTTATTTAAAATTCTGGTACTTTGCTCATGATAGATTTTTTTGCATTAATTTTTATTTTAAAAATATTTTAAAATATCATTTGCCTTGATTAAATATCTTGGCACCCCCTTTAACTTTTCACTGAAGACAAGTGCTTACTCACCTCACCCTCCTCCTAGCATTGCTCACAGCCTCTGCCATATGATTTTGAAGTTCCTCCACTTATCAGACACAGTATATTTCTTCTCTTCTTTTTAGCCACGTGACTTGCTGTGGCCAATAAAATGAGACAAAAGTGATGGTGTGTCACTTCCAAACCTAAACCTTAAGAAGCCTTGCATGCTTCCACTTGCCCTCTTTCATTTCTACCATCACCATGAGAAGAGCTTGCCTATGTTCCCAGGAGGGAAAGCTATATGGAGCAGTGAAGAAGAGAGATGTAAGCAGAGGTAACCCAGCCAGGTCATATCAGCTGGGCCCATCCTGTGTCAGACAACCTCCACCCAACACGCAGCCATATGAGCTAAATAAATGCTCATTGTTGAGACTTTGTGGTTGGTTGTTACACAGGACTGTATTACACATATTAACAATTATTTCACCCTGGCTGTTCTGTGTGAACTAATCCCATTAACCTTTGTCAGTAATTGGCTTCAGAATGGAGATGTCTAGGCTCACTGCAGCCAAGAAAACAGGAGAAATTTGCTGAAGGCTTTGTGGGGAAACTACTCCTTTCTTTTATGAGACATACCAAGCACTCTCTTTTATTCTCTTTCTTATTTCTTCGGAAACAGAGAAGCATTGTTATCTCTAATGGCCAATAGCAGCCATCCAAAGTCTTCCATGGGTACTAGCCTGAGAACAAAATCATTCAATAGGGGAAAGCAGAGCTGTGAGAATCAGAAAAATAAAGTCCTGATGAAACCATGCCTGCAGTCTGACCTACCTCTGGATTTTCACTCATATGATTCAATGCACGTGCCCTTATCATGAAAGCCAGTTTGCACTGGGCTTCTGTTTCCTGCAGCTGAAAGCATTCTTACCACACTACCTAATTGAGACTATATGACTGTTTTTCAACTCACTTTAGGACCCTCTCTTCACATGATTCCAGGTTTAATAGGTGGAGTCTCTGAGAGATCTGAACCAAAGTCCACAAAGTTCATAGTCCACAGTCCTTGCCTCAGGCCTTCCTCTATAAAGAGCTTTACACAGCTTAACTGCCGTGATGGTAGTTAGTGTCTCTCCCTCCCTCAATGTCGCCATAATCATACAAATAACTTCTGACCTTTCCCCGTGCTATTTCTACTTTAAAATGGAAAAATCATGCTATAAATGATACTTACAGTATGATCTTAAATATTGTATGTGAAAAAGGAGTGTGTACACTTATATACCATACCTACAAAGAAAATACAATGGAAAGATATTCTAAAAATATTAATAAGGATTATCTCTAAATAGTGGCATAATGGACCATTTATTTCTTCTTTGTACTTTTCTATATTTATCACATTTTCTGTGATTAAACTCTATTACTTCCATAAACAGGAAAAATACCCAAGAAAGAATATTATACTGTGTCCTTGATAAATTTAATGAAACTTGAAGTGCTTATTATCTAGATTCATTAACATCTCTTCTTTCAATGAACTGCGATGTTTAACATATACTTACACAAGGCTGCTCTGTGTATGCACTAGAGACAGAAGAAAGGAAAAGAATAATCAAAAAGTCACATTTGCATTTAGAATGCCTCTCTTTTCATGTCAGATTTGAAATTTGGAAAAGGGAAGTAGAACCAGACAGGCGGTCAAGACTATGTTTATTGCTCAGACCTCTTCAAGATCCTAGGTACACTTAGGTGGGGGTAGGGCAGGAAAAAGGGGAAATAAAGAGAGTGTCACGAGACTCAGCAATCTGGGAACTAAAGAGTGAGTTTGACTAATTCCTTCCATCCCAGTTAGCAGGAAGCAGTTGATGGTACCTTTAACTCTGACAGACCAGCATGGGCAAACCCCATCTTATACTGAAACACTTCCAGGGGCAGGCTGGTTACTATTTAAAGGAAAGATATTTTTGCAAAGAAAGACAAGTGGAAAGGAAGATGAAACATTTTTATGATTTCATCTCTAAATTATAATACAATAATTTATCTTATAATAGAGTAACTTCATCTCAAATGATAAAAATGATAATAATTCCATTGTACCACTAAAGGGAATTAGAATAAAGGGAAAAAAACTAGAATTACTAAGGTTGGAATGCTCTACTTGTGTGTAGAATTTAATATTTATAACTACATTCACAACTATATTACATTATTATAAACTACCATATTTTGTTCTTACTCTCTTCTAAAACTCTTTCACATATGTTACTGCATTTGATTCTCACAATCTCCCTATGTGAGACTTAAGACAAATACTCTTCTACCCATTCTTTATAGTCTTCCTATAAAAAAGAGAACCATAGAGTCAGGGCTAGGACTCAAGTCCAAGTCTTGAGCCCAAGTCAGGGCTCAGATATATTTGTTCTGCTGATGAGATATAGAAAATATCTCATTTATCTCCATTTTAATATGTATATTGAACTAAAACAGTTGATTACGCTGGATAAAGTTTTCCATACATGGAACCACCCAGTCCCCACACTCATTGGATGTTTCAAAAATATAAGATGACTGACATGCACTTGATCTTAATAAGGAACAGACTTCTTTAGAAAATTATAGCCTTTATATTAGATTTTTCATTACTTTTTCCTTTACTTGAAAATTGCCTACATGCTACTGAAAGATTGCATCTTGGTGGATAAAAAAAGAAAAAATTGTCTCAAATATCAAAGGATGTGGAGCCAAAGTCTGTTAAGATAGTATTTTCTCTTTTTTTAAAATCAACTCAGTAGAAATTAATTTGGATCGTAGTTTAATAAAAACAATCTGATCTCAAATAGCTCACGTGTAAAACGAAAAAGAGTAAAGTTATAAGCCATTCAAAATCATTCCTACTAAGAAAACTGCCACAGAATGCTTTGCTGCTAAGAACCCAAGTCGGGTTGGGTTTGGTGAAGGCTGAATCCTCCCCTCAACAGACGTTGTCAATGGCTGTGATGTTTATGTTCACATGGCAAACAGTAAATACATCTGTGAAAAGTGGAAAGTTCAATAAACCATTCAGGTGGTTTCAATACTCAGAATATTTAGGCTCATGAGACCCAATTTCAGCAATGTATGATTTTTTTCACATTTCCACCTGATAAATTTCTCAAAAAGTGTCCTCCTCTCTGGAACCTGGATCATGGTATTCTGCATCCGCCTGCATGCATAAAAATCATAAAATTTGTATGCCAGATGGGATCAAACTTCCTAGGGACGAGGGTCTATGTTTCTTTGAAATGAATCTGCTAATTTCCCACTGAGAACCCACAGTGTATGGACAGAATTTATCCAAAGGTGTCTGATCTACTGGCTTTCCAGAAGCTTCCAGACTGGAGCAGTCAGTGTGGCCGTGAACCTTCTGCCTCCGAATCACCTGGTGCATGTTGATAATGCAGATCCTAGGGCCTCACCCCAGACCTTCAGAGTCAGGCTCCCTGGGCACAGAGCCTTGGAATCTACATTTTAACAAGCTCCCCAGATAATCCTTATGTATCTTAAGTGCCACCAATCTCATAGCTACTGGAGGATCAAGACCGATACAAGCAAGTGCAAGCTAATGGGCCTGAGAAAGGGGCTCAGGCCCAGCAAAGGTGGGGTGCAAACAATGGAGGGATGACAGGATTGGACTGGTTGGCAAAACACCTAAGCACATGCACGACAGAGATAGGCTCAAATAGTAGCAAGTAACAAAGAAGCAACCTTTTGCCCACATGAGAGTAAGCTTCACTCCCCAACCAGCCTACACCTATGATAGCAGCAACTGGAGAAGCCTAGACAATATTGGCAGAACTGATGCATTGTAGATTGGCCCCTTTTCTAGCTGCAGGTCTGGGGAACCCACAAGTGCGGTATCGCCACAGTGTTGCCGTGTTCATCAACTGAAAGCACTGGGTCTGTACCCCAGTGGTGTGCTGGTTAATGTGTAACAACGGGCTCTCCAAGGAAAATAAAACCTTGACTTCTAGCATCTGCTGATTTCCATGGTGTAAATTCTCCCACCATAGCTAATTGCAAGCCATTTAGCCTGATGTCAGTGAAGGTGGACTTAGGGAAAAAGGTACAAAATGGTTTTTATAGACTCACCACCTTTATATCATTTTGTCCTTTTCACACTCCCTAGAACCTGTGACTACATTAATTACATGGAAAAGGAGAATTAAGGCCAAAGATGGGATTCAGTTTGCTAATTACCTAACTTTAAAATGGATTATCCTGGATTATCTAGATGGGCCCAGTGTTATCACGAAAGTCCTTAAATGTGGAAGCTGGAGGCAGAAGAGTCAGTGTCAGAGAGATGCGATGTAAGAGACTCAACTGTGCACTGCTGGTTTTAAAGATGGAGGAAGCGGCCATGAACCAAGGAGCATGGACCTTTTCTAGATGTTGGAAAACGGAAGACCACAGATTCTCCCCTGGAGCTCTCAGAGAGGAATACATGCTGCCAACACCCTGATTTCAACCCCATGAGATCCATTTTGGACTTCTGACTTCCAGAATTTATTAGTAAAGATAATAAATCTATGTTGCTTTAAGCCACTAAGTTTGTGGTAATTTTTGATAGAAACAATAGAAAATTAATACAGTTTGTTTTTCAGGAAACGGGCAGAACAAAGCAAGAAAAAATGTACATACTAGAAAGCCATAAATGGCCCTAGAAGTGCTGACCACATTTGCCCATAGTACACACAGGGAAAGCCTGTCCACAGCGTTCATTACATGCATACACACACACACACTATGGGGGTCCTGCTAAGGCGAAGGAACAGTTCGACTCCCTGAGGAATATGTGAGATACTAAATAGCTTAAGCATCAACTGTTCTCTCAAAGTAAGCATTTCATCTCAACATTATGTCATTTGGATTCCTTAAAACAAGATCCTTAGCCTGAAGTTACTGCACTAAGAGTTACTGGCACTGAGCACAGCCCTCCCTCACTAAAGGCAGGACATTCAGAAATCTCCAGAGGAATCAGGCATCCTGCCTTACAGATGCTCATTCATACAAGGGTGGGAAAGCCTTGAGGTATAAAATAAACCCTCTCTCGAAGTCTCTAATTTGCCATCTTTAAAATTTCTCCACAGTAATAACAGGCCCATTAATCAGACTTTCACAGATTGCAGGTAAGGTATCAGGGAGATGAACTCAAAGTCATCCCTTGAGTTCATTGGCACCAGAACCAGGACTCACAGCCTGAACCTTGCTCTCAGCCCTGGGTGTCTCCACTACAGCCCATGACTTGGCTCCTGGGAAAGAAAAGGAGATAAAGTTTCATTCTATACTCAGGAGTTGAAGAATAGATATTAATTGTTTTGAAAAATAAGTATAAATTATATAGGATTCTGTAAGATAGGGAAGGACTTCCGGCCCCTTTTTCCCTTACTTTGGCCTCCCTACCTACCCTCTTTCTCAGTCTTCACCAAGAATAGGAAACACTAAGATGGCTTTCAAATGCAAACATTGACTGGGTCACATTTGTTCTGAAGAATCACTGGGTTTTAAAATGTCAGCCAGGGTACTTTCTATCATGTTTTCATTTCCACATGAAGGGAGAGGTACCTAGTCCAGCACTTACCTTTTCAGGAAAGGCCCTGGCATCACTCTCCCTGCCTAAGCATTCTAGTCATAGTACCACATGGCTGCTGAGGTGATGATAGATACCTCTCAAGAGGAGAGGCATTTCAGCCTCTTTAGGAAGCCATCTTTAGGAAGGCCAGGGATTAAAAAAAAAAAAAAAAAATGAGGGCTGGCCGAGTGGCACGGTGGTTAAGCGCTGGCTTAGGAAGCCAGCGGCCCCGGTTCGGTCCCATATGTGAGGGCCCGTGACACTGCCCTCAAAAAAAAAAAAAAAATGAATTAATGAATGAATGAATTACCTATTGCTACATACAATATAGACAACATCCTTATGTTGACAAAAGGAAGCCAGACACAAAAGAGCACATACAGTTATGTTTCCATGTATATGAAGATCAAGAACAGGCAAAATTAATCTATGGTGACTGACATCAAATCGCAGTTACTGGTAAAGAGTTGAGGGAGTGGAATGACACTGGCCAAGAAGAGCCTCAAGGGAGCCTCCTGGGGTGCTGAAAATGTGCTGTTTTGATCTGTGTGGTAGTTAACACAGGTGTGTGTGTGTGTGTATATATATATATATATATATATTTATATATATATATATATATATAATATATATATAAAATATTTATTGACTTGTAGCTAAGGATTATGCACTCATTTAAAACAAAATCCTGGGGCTGGCCGAGTGGCGCATTGGTTAAGAGCTGGCTTGGAATGCCAACGGCCGGGTTCGGATCCCACATACAGCGCCAGTGAGACTGCCCTCTACAGCTAAGACGGTGAACAACAGCTCCACCTGGAGTGGGCTGCTGTGAGTCCCCAGGATGGCATAGCTGTAGCCCCTGCTGCAGAGGGCTACCATAGACTTCAGTGAATGGCCGGTAGCCAGGGTGAGCGGCCAATAGCCGTGGTGAGCGGCCGTCCAGAGGCTGGCGACTGATCTGCCTCATCCAGGAAGAGCGCAATGATGATACCAACATGGGCCAGTGAAGCAACGTCCCCCGCAACTAGACTGAAGAACAAAAGGACAGCAACTTGTCTGTTCCCTTCCCCAATTTCCCAGCGTTTTTCCCCTCCCCCAATTCCCCAATAAAATCTTTTTAAAAAAATAAAAATAAAAAATAAAACAAAATCCTGTTTTCCGCATGAAATAATAATTTTCAAATAGTTCTGTAAATAAAAGTGCATTTCTATTTTAAGAGTTTTGGAATCCTTAAAATTAGAAAACAGAAGGTACATTTACTCTTGATTAAACAGAAAACTATTTCATTTAAGTGATGTTTAATTGCAGTTGTTCAACGTAAATTTTCCAATTAGAAAGATCAATGGAAAGGCCATCTATCACCTGCTTTCTCCAAAGGGGACTTTTTTTGTTTGAGGAAAAGCTAGGCAATAATTTTTTAAAGAGTCACCACATTTGGGTTCTTCTACATTTTTATCTGCAGAAAGCCAAAATCTTTCCCAGCATTTGAGATTTTTCACAGTGTCCTCTTTGCTGCATAAATTTTATGTCCCACATCTCTTTTTTAAAAAAGGAAATGAAGAGGCATATAAAAGTCATTTCACAGAGGTGACTATGGTACACAAAAATTTTTTAATCATCTTGTTGAAGAGTTTAGAGGAGATATGCTTTACTGGTATTGGAACTGATGAAAACACAATATTTTAATTTCTAAAGACGAAAAGAGCTATTTTAAAAAGCATGTGTTTTTCATAGCATACTTTATACCAATGATTCTAAGGTTTCTATTAAACAGAAAAACAAATTACAAGTCTGGCAACCACAAAGATGAAAAGGGAAGAAATCTCCATAAGTGAAAGGAATTGTAACCAATAGTAAAGTGATGACAAAATACCACGACATATTGACAGCATTGTTAAAGCTCCAAATTATATTTAATGATAGCTAACTGATGTCTGGGGGTACGAGACTCCATGGATATCCGACTGTTGACAAAAAAAAAAAAAAAAAAAAAAAGGTAGAAGAGAAATGAGGACTCATGTCTCCCCTAGAGAACAGCTAAGTTAAACTGATCCAGCTGAAACACAGCCACTTCCAGGATAAAATAACTTCTATTCTAATCAACTGGGTCCATGGATCAAGCCCGGGCCTCTCTTGCATGCACAATCCAGGCTACTTTATCAGTCCATGGGGAATAAATTTAGCACCCCAACAGTAGCTCTGGATCCAAATTCCAGAGACACCAGTTCAGGTCAGGACTCTTGTCTCTAAGCAGGTGGAACTTTGCTTGTCAAAGGCAATTTACATGTGGTATCGAGTGTCAGACGAAGCTCAGCAAAATCCCTGTTCCTTGAAGAAATGTAATATTTACCAGGAAATTGGGAGCTAAAGAGACTAGGTCTGCTGGAAGGGTGTGGATGTTAAGGGTGTCTAAACTTTTAACAGAGAAACTTAATACGTGCATAAGCAAAGAAGATTATTAGACTGTAACCGATGGCCACATGCATATGACAACCATCAAAGTCAGCCATTAAAAGGTCTGTTTTTCTAGGTAAAAAATTCAAATGCTAGAGTTGTCACCTGGCAAAATAAATTCTGGAGCCAATGGAGGGAACTTTACAGGATTGTGTTTCCTGGCTGAATAAAAATCCCTTCCATTTAGGGGAAACAACAGGACATCAAGAAATAGCAAATCCACCATTTTCAGCATCGACAAATAGATCCCACCATGAATTTGTCCCACATGTAAAAAATTTAAAATCTAAGAGAAAAAAAACTGCATTTAATATTTAACATTTAATATTCTCTTTATTTAGGAGTGCAATATTCTTTTGTGAAAGAAATATTCAACTGATCCAATTTTAATTACATGTTTTTCTCCAGGTTTCAGACAAAGCACAAATATTGAGAAGCTTTGATAATGATTTCTAATTTTCAGAGCTGTTAAAATGTTGCTACTAATTAGAAAAAAAGGAGTCGTGCTATCGTTGTTACAAAAAAAAACAGACGCTTTTAATTAGACGTAAATGGGTAGTTATCTATATCAAAACATTTTTTACCTAAAATTAACAAATTCCTATTACTATCCAGACATGGAAACCTGAATTTAATTTGGCCACCTACCATGCACAAAACATTATGTTGTTGCTGTGTGGAAGCCAAGATTTACCAGTCACCATCCTGCAGAAATTTACAGTATGAAAGCTGCATGCAGGCGGTAAGCTCAGCAGAAACTGGTTCAAGGGAGAACTGCCATGTTAGCCAAACCAAAGAATTGGTAGGATATCAACATATGAAGATTGACAGAATTTTCCAAATAAATGTCATGAACAAAGTTTCCCCTAAATGGTGGAAAATTGTCCCTCCGCTGCCCTGAAAATGCAGAGTAACTTAATAGGCTTCTTCACTTCTACAATCCCTGGCATACAATTTCCCTAAAAGGAATTGCTACAGGCTATTATGGGGCAGGCAGTGGTGTTCATACCCAGGCCTTCTCTCCCAAGTTCCCAGTGGACACGCCTCTCACAGGGAGCCATCTCTGCGGGCTGTTCGGTGGGCAGTCAGTTCTGGGGCACTAACCAGATCTCTTCTTGACTTTGGAAACTAGAAAATCTGGCAGGCTCGACTTCTTCTTTCCGTGGCATATTCTCAGCCTGCCTCTTGCCAGCTTCCAGGGAAGATCAAGTGAATGTTTTCCAGTGTACACTGAAGGCGATACCTATTCAGCATGCCCATCACACAAGTTCAGAAATGCTAAGGCAGGTTGTTGTGGGTTGTACTGGCCCAAGAGCCCAGCAGAATGGGCAAATGCCACCTGGTCTGAGTCTCTTGATCAAGGAAAAGGGACAAAGGCCACACCATCATCTTCTTGGCAGGGTCTGGGGGCCTAGGAATTCCATGGCTTTTCAGGGAGGTGGGAATAGAAATGCCAGTCCTTGGTGCAAGACTCTTGGTAATTATGAGCAAGGAAAAATAACCTCTACTGTAAAGTGGCAATGCCTGCCCATTCCCTGAGAGGGTACTTGTCAGAGACTCCGCAGAGGGACTTTATGAAAACAAAAACTAAGTCAGATGAGAGTTCTGACATTAATGCTAATGATTAGTGACTGATTTTGTGACTAACAGAAGGAACGAGGCCTACTTCACCAGGGACCTGTAATACTGGGAGGGTGGGGTTCTTATTACATTCAAGTACAGTAGCCCTGAATACAGGGACCAGGAAGCAGAGCAGGAAAGTAAGGGACAACATAAACATCAGTGACCCTGCAGAAATGGGGACAAGAACAATGTTTGCCTGGCAACCACATCCCCTTGATATGGCAAGGTGAGCCACAGCAGAAAACTGTAGAGGCCAAGAGGAGTGGATCCCAGGTATGCATGTCATTGGCCTCAGAGAAGACTTTCATGACTAAAAAGGAAGTGTGAGCCATGGCTGGAAAGCTGTGATGTGGCTGTATTTCCCTTGATTGCCATGATAGAGGAAGAGTTAGCCCTGTGGGTCACTTCCTATTGTTTTTACCCAAACATTTTGCACCAGTGCAAACTAGAGTGGCTTGGGAATTTAAGATATACTTGTCCTTAGAACTGTATCATTTCTAACTCTGATTTAGACAAAGTTAATGACTTGGAGCCTACACACACAAAAAGAGGGAAGGAGGGAGGGTTTTGACTCATTTGAAATAATGCTGGAAAAAATGCATTTTAAATGATGAGGGTTCAGAACCCTTATTTTAAAACACAGCAGTTTCCGAGGTTTACAATTTTGTGGGTCTCTAATGGTGAAGACCCTACAAAGCAAACCCAGCATTGCCAGCATTCTCTTTTAGAATGTTCTTGGAATTTGGTTGAGGTTAAGATATTTCCATAACGTAAGTCCACACCTTAGCTGTTTTCCAACATCTGAACATCACTGTTAATGTGACTGCTTCTCTCTTATTTTACTGTGGCCTTTCTCAGCTTCCCACAATTGGGGTAGTATTTCATATCCACAGGAATGGAAATAATAACCAATAGCTCACTTTCCTCCTCTGTGGTTTATGTTTGTGTTTTTGCTCCTACTTCCTTGAGCTTCCTCGGCACCCCTCCTCCCCAACCACTTACCCCTTCAAGCACTGCTCCACCCAGCATCTTCACTGAAAGTTAAGTTTTATGAAGAACAAGATAAAAGGAATATAACAAGGACGTATGCCTACAGGCTGTCATCTTCAGAGCACTGAACTTGAAGCCAGAAGGCCAGGGTTGAATGCTAACTAACTCCCAAACCCGATCCCAAGTCTTCAATGGTTCCCTAATGTCTATAAAAGGTACAAACTCCTTAGCCTGGAATTCAAAGTTTTCCCCAATCTGACATTGACCTGCATCGGTCTCTTACCACAGTTCCCACATAAATTCTCTTCTCCAGCCAGCTGGGAAGTCGCCCCTGGACAAGGCATGTTCGTCCATCCTGACTTCGCTGTGCCCAGGGCTCCACTTGCCGACAACACCAGCCACGTCCTTCCCAGCTGAGCTCCCACTGATCTGGAACCCATTAATGGGCCTTACAATGGGTTACCTCACTCAGACACTGAAATAAGGTTCACTCTCAGTGAAAAGCAGAGTATATTTAGCAACGTTAGCTTTCAGTAAAAGTCACCTTAAAAGATCTTTAAGTCAAAAGAATAAAAGGAATTGAAAATAGTAGCTAGTGTTATTTGAACATAAAAGAGAGCAGTCGTCAAATCCATGTGCAGAAACGATATGTGAACAAGAAAAGGACTGGCTTGGGTGAAATCTAGAAACAGGAAGCCCAACATTGCCCAAAGAGCCATAGATTTCCACGTGTCGGTGCCTCTCTGCAGAGGAGTGCACATCCTCACTGTTGAACATAATTGTTCTCGCCCATCTGGCAAACTGTCCCTCAGCAGAGATGAACATGCTAGAATATCATAATCCGGTGATGTAATTGCTGAAATCACCCCACTCTTTACCTTTGCTCAGATTTCATGTTCACCAAGGAACCTTTGGTCACATTTGGATTCTCATGTAGGTTTCCTTAAGGAAAACAAGGACTAACTGGCAAGCATGAATATGCCAAACCTATGTCATCTAACCAATGGTCACTGGGTTTACACTCCACACCTTCATCGCCTGTGAGTTTGTTTTGCAGGCACCCATCGCTGAGAACCTGACCAACTTGGGGCACACTGACCAAACTGAGTTTGGGAGTCTCACAAGCTAAGAGCCAGAGAACAAATATGGTAACTCTTGGAGGCAATACCTACTGAAAGCCCTGTGGGGGAGGCCAGCCCGATCCCTGGGATATCACCGCACTGTCTCTATAAATGCCGCATAATCTCTCCCTGTCCCAGCCTGGTTAACAGGGAGAACCCACACTAGTTCCATTAACAGAGAGCACTTCATATAAAGAATCAGGCGAAGGGCCGGCTGAGTGGCTCAGTTGGTTAAGAGCTCGCTCAAGAGTGCGAGCTGAGCTCTGAGCAACGGCGGTTCGATGCCAGCCCGAGCTGAGTTGCCGTTGAGCTGCCAACAGGTGGCAGGATGGCTCAGCTGGAAAAAATAAAAAAATAAAAAATAAATAAAAAATAAAGAATCAGGCGGGCCGGCCAAGTGGCGCGGTGGTTAAGCGCTGGTTTGGGAAGCCAGCGGCTCCGGTTCGGGTCCCACATGTGAGAGCCAGTGACACTGCCCTCAAAAAAAAAAAAAGAAATTCCTCTGTCTGTCACATACATAAAAAGAAGGAAGTAAATATGATTTGCTAAGCAGCAGTTCTCTGTATTCGCTAAGACACTTTCATGTTATTAATTTAGAATGCAACATTAATTCCAGTTGCTCCCTGGATTTGTTCAATGCGGGAATCAACATAGATGTCACCCTCTTACTTCCACATCCAGTTGTTCTTTAAGTCTCTGTTTTGATCTCCCTCTATAAATGCAGTTGATGAAAATTATAGGAGTTTACATAGCACAGGGTCAAATGCATGGGCTCTGGAGTCAGGAAATCTCGGTTCAAATCTAGGCCCCCGTACTTGCTGACTATGTATCCATGTGCAAGTTACTGAACAGCCCTGCTTCCTCATCTGTAAAATGGGGTTATTAATGGTGTCTACTCCATATGGTTTTGGGGGGACTGAGCACCAGTGAAGTGCTCCATAAATGTTTGCTGTTGTTATTGGAATTATTCTCTGACAGCATGACCCCCTGGAGATCTCTCAAACCTCTTCTCTCCTCTCCATTACGGTAGGCACACCTTTCATTCAGGTCTTTATCGATTCTCAGCTGCATCAGCACTCACAGGTCTTCCTGATTGCTCCTCCTGCCTTCATCCTTAATCTCCTACAATCTACCCTCCACTTACAGTCAGAGAGCTCTTTGTAATATACGCCTCTGACTATGCAATGCAGTTCCTTAAAATTCTTCACGATGTCCCTTCAAGACCTGACTTTTTTGGCCTCCTCATCTGTTGCCACTTCCCCCATGACAAAGCCTGCTACAGTCCCAACAGAGTACTTACAGTTCTCAGAACATACTCTTCCTTTTTTTTTTTTTTTTTTTTAAGGGCAGTGTCACTGGCCCTCAGATGTGGCATCTGAATCCCGGCTGCTGGTGTCCCAACCCAGCGCTTAACCACCGCGCCACTCAGCCAGCCCAAACACACTCTTTCTAATTTGGGACAAGTTGTTCCTCTGCCTGGGATACATTTTCTCACCAGATTCTTTAAGTGATTTCTCACCTTTTATAATTCCACACAAATATCACTTTCTCCAGGAAGCATTCTTTGACTTCCCCAGGTGCAAATGAATTAGTATACAGACAGAGCTGAGAATTTTGCCTGACTTGGTAATAACTTCTTAATAGATGTAGATTTTTATTACTGCCACTTTTCCTCTGTGTTTTCAGAGTACATTGTATTTTTTTAGAATATTATTAAATTCCTGTAACTGTTGTCAAGTGTCTATTTTTCCTACCAGGCTTTCTTCTACCGCGTACAAGAAACTTTTTATTCCAAGCACCTAGTACAATGCCTGGTACATAATAACTGAATAGATGCATGGATGATGATAGAAAGATGGATGGATGGATGGATGGATGGATGGATGGATGGGTGGATGGATGGATAGATGGATGCTGACTGTCCCCTAAATGAGCTTAACATGAATTTAAGATAAAGAATAGAAAAAGAGGGAGGGAAAAGAGGCAGGGAAAACATCCCCTGTGATGTTCTATCATGAAACAGGGCTTCAGAGTGAGGTTAGAGACACCGAGTCAAGTGCCTGCTACCCTACTAAATAAATAGATAGAAAGATATCTGCAGTGATGTTTATCTAATGCGGTGGGAACTTTGGGTGATACTCTTTTACTTTCTACTTTTTATATCATTACTTGCTTGAGTCATTTATTATAAGCATGTGATTTTTCTTTTTTTAAAAACCCTGCAAACAAATGTGGTACATGGTTAATTCTGAGTAGTGGAAATGTGGATGACTCTTAATCTCTCCTTTGTACTTTGTGTGCTTTTAAAATTCTTGCTGCCACTCCCCCCAATTACTTTAATGAGCCTAAGAATTGTGCCTCTTCAGATAGTGCTGGTTAAGGTAGGAAGCTCTGGAGTCTGACTATCTGGGTTCAAATTCTGTCCATATAATTCACTCTATGTGGTTCCTCAGTAAGTTACTTAACCTCTCATAATCTTCAGTGTCCTTATAAGTAAAAAACAGATTGGTCCTTCCACACAGTTCTGTTATGCTAAGTATCTGGCATAGGGAAAGCTGTTATTATTATTTCCTAGCAAATGGTACCTTGAATCTTGAATTCATGTGTTGAACTAAGCCAGGTTTTGTTGTTGTTTTTTGGGGGGTTTTTTTTCATTGACAAAGTACATTTTTGTACTTTCATTGATGGTACATATTCCAGGCCTCCTCTGGACTTCAGCCACGGTTTTGCTTTATCTCCGTTAAGACACTGGAAAGCTCCTAGGCCGGAAGCACCCTGGCCTTCCCTAGCTGAAGAGTGATTCTTCTCTAAAAGGCCAAGAAAAAAAAACAAAACGCTCACCTCTTCCTCTCTGAAAAACATAATTTTCTGGTGCTATTCTACATGTAGAGAGGATACTTTGCCACAGTGATTATAAAAATAAAACCTCCCTCCTTCATTTACTATAAAAGATATGCATCTGCAATTTCTTCTGTCTGCTTATCCATAATTTCTAATTTCCTTGCAATGAGCATGTATTGCTTATGTAATAAAAACTTTTTTTAAAGCACAGTACAAGGGCCGGCGGAGTGGCGCGGTGGTTAAGCGCTGGCTTGGGAAGCCAGCAGCCCCGGTTCAGTCCCACATGTGACGGCCAGTGACACTGCCCTCAAAAAATAAATAAATAAATAAAATTTAAAAACACAGTACAGTAGTTGTTTCCAAGTCTCATGGTTACAGAATGAGTCAATCTTTTTTTTTTTTTTTTTAAAGATTTTATTGGGGAATTGGTGGAGGGGAACAGCGTTGGGGAATCGGGGAAGGGGAACAGAAAAGTTGCCGTCTTCTTGTTCTTCAGTTTAGTTGTGGAGGATGTTGCTTCACTGTTGGTATCGTCATTGCGCTCTTCCTGGATGAGGCAGATCGGTCGCTGGCCTCTGGATGTCACTCACCGCGGCTATTGGCAGCTCACTCTTGGCTGCCAGCCGCTCACGCTGGCTGCGGGCCACTCACTGCAGCCTATGGCAGCCCACTGCAGCAGGGGCTGCAGCCCACACCATCACCGGGGCTCTCACAGCCCAGCTCCAGGTGGAGCTGTTGTTAGCTGTAGAGGGCAGTGTCACTGGCCCTCATGTGGGATCCGAACCGGGGCCGCTGGCATCCCAAAACCAGCGCTTAACCAATGCGCCACTCGGCCGGCCCAGTCAATCTTTTTAATGGCAATTTTTTTTTTCAAAGAGGAACCTAGTACAAGGAGCATGAGTCTGGGAGCTGGAAACTTCCAAGTCCTTATCAAAGCATGGAGAGAGTCCCTTGCTGTGTAGCCTTTGCAATTTCCTATAACCTCTCTGAATCTTAGGTTCCTTGTACAATAAATAAGGATACTCAAGGACATGGAAAAGTTCAGTTGGTTAGTGTTCACTAGTTCTGTAAAGGCACAACATCTTATTTTCATTTAGGATAAATCAAGAATTGAGGCAGAGGCTTAACACCTAAATAAAAACTGCTTTCATTCATCTCTGTGCTGTGAAAAAAAAATGGTACATCCTTTGAGTATATTTTAAAAATCAGAGTTTCAGTAGGCCAAAGTCTCACAATTCGAAACCTGCTTTGATGGATAGGGAAGAGAGAAGGCTGGAACCATTCCTTGGTTTACTTTACTCATTTGCCAAGCTTTTAATAATAGCAGACTAGGAACACAATTCACGTGTAGTAAAGGTACCAGCCTCCCCCATGCTTCTTCTTAAATATTCTAGTGTATGCCCATAGCCCAGATGTTTCTTCATCACCCTGTCTCTCTCCAACCACAGCAGACTGCACTGAAGTGAATAAAGAGCTGGCCCTTGATGGACTGAACCGGTCAGATTCAGTCTCCTGTGGACTGAAATTGAGTCAGGGATCACTTGGAATTTGGGGCTGGTTGCCATGTTGGGCCATGGACAAGCAAAAGAGCCTGGGGTGCAGCCAGGATAGAGGAGCTGTATGGAGAGAGCAGCAGAGAGGAGAGACCTTGAAATCAAGGAGAGAGAAAATGAGGGGGAGGGGAAGGCAATGGAGTGAGGGTGAGGGGAAAGCTGCCTGAGGTTGGCTGGTTTCCACAGATCAGGAAGAGCTCTTGCATTTGGGTTCATGAGGGTCCTCTATATCTCCTCAGTAAACCCCTTTCTCAATATGATTTGAGTGGATTTTATTGTATTGCACCAACAATCCCTGATTAAATCTGTAGAGCCTCGCCTCTTATGGCAGTGAATCCTATGCTGATGTTACACCAGGAAGAACCCTACCAAAAATCTGGGAAGTAGTATAACCTCGCCAGCTTCTTATTCTGCCAAATAGGAGAGAACTGTTACACTAAACCAGGGGTCGGCAAACTGCAGCTCGCAAGCCACATGGCTCTTTGGGTACATAGGCGTGGCTCTGAAGTAAAATTGAAAATGAAAATAAAGCTATCACAGTTTCATTTATAAAAATGTTTAAAGGATATTATTCACATAATGGTGATTTCATTTGTTTTATGGCTCTTGAATAGTTTTTAAACAGTTGTGAGGGACAGGATGGGCTCTTCCGTCTCAAAAGTTTGCCAATCCCTGCACTAAACTATCATGATATAGTGCTATAAATTATAATGCATATGTAATACATAACATTTTTAAGTTAAATAGTCTTATTTAAAACTCACTGCATTATTCTTTTTTCCATTTTTTTCATTAAAGTACAGTTTACATACAGTAAATTTCACCCTCTTAAATACAGAGTTCTTCAAGTTTTGAAAAATATATAATTATATAACCCTACCACAATGGAACAGTTAAATAGAATAGTTCCATTACCAAAAAAAAAATTCCTTTGTGCCTTTTCACAACCCACCCCTATCACCACCCTCAGCCCATGGCAACCATTGATCCATCATTGTAATTTTGCCTTTGCAAGATTATGATGTAAGTGATATAATATGTAGATTTTTGAGTCTGACTGCTTTCACTTACTATCAAGTATTTGAGATTTAGCCATGTGGTTGTAGGTATCAGTAATTCATTTCTTTTATTGCTGAGTAGTATTTCATTGTATGAATGTACCACATTTTGTTTACCCAATGGAGAGACCTTTGGTTTATTTCCGGTTTGGGGAGATTATGAATAAAGCCACTATAAACATTTGCATTCAGGTTTTGGTGTGAACGTAGGCTATCATTTCACTTGGATAAATACCTAGGAGAGGAATTTTTTGCTGGATCATATGGTAAGTGCATATTTAACTTTACAACAAACTGCCAAACTGTTTTCCAAAGTGTCTATGCCATTTGGCATCACACCTTCAATAAGTGAGAGTTCTAATTGCTCCTATCCTATCCAGTGCTTGATAATGTCACTTTTTGTTTATTTTAGCTATTCTAAATGTACTTCATGGTATTTGTGGGTTTTATTTGCATTTCCCTAATAATTACTGGTGTTAAACACCTTTTTTTCTTTTTTCTTTTTTTATTAGTTTCAGTTGTACAACACACTGCAATAGTTATACTCTTTACCCCCAAAGTGAAAACCCCCCTCCCCCAGTTTGCCACCCCACTCCCCCCCATATCATACATATCCATCACAACTCCCCTGACTCCCCTCCACAGTATACTCCACATCCTGTGATCCTCCACATATTCAGTTGAAGTTGGCATACAATACTATACAACATCAGCTTCAGGTGTACAGTGCAGTGATCAAGCCTCTACTCCATCCATGAAGTGGTCTCCCTAACAAGACATGTGACTATCTGACATGCCACAAAATTTTTACAACATTATTATATTCCCGGAACTGTGTTTCATATCCCTGTGGCAATACTGTAGTTGTCTATTTATGCTGTCTAATCCCTTCCCCTTCCCCCCCAGCCCCACCCCCCCTCCGAACTGGCAACTCTCAGTTTTTCCTCTACATCTACGAGTCTGTTTACTTTGATCGTTCACTCAGGTCTTCAGACTCCACACACAAGTGAGATCACATGGTACCTGTCCTTCTCCGACTGACTTATTTCTCGCAACATAACAGTCTCTTCACAACATTATCGATTACATTCCCAGAACTGCTCCCATATCCCTGCGACAACATTGTAGTCCCACATACACTGTCCAAAACCTTCCCCCTCTCCCTCTTCCCCACTCCCTCCCAGCCAGCAACCATCAGTTTTTCCTTTATATCTGTTTGATATGACTTCAATCTTCTTAAATTGTCTCTCTGAGTTAGCTTGTTTACCCCTTTCTTTTGTTTAAAAAAACCCTTTTAACATTTCTTGCAATGCTGGCTTGGTGGTAATGAATTCCTTAAGCTTATTCTTTTCTGAGAAGCTCTTTATTTCTCCTTCAATTTTAAGTGATAGCCATGCTGGGTAGAGCAATCTTGGTTGTAGGCCGTTATTTTGTGTCACTTTGAATATCTCCTGCCACTCCCTTCTGGCCTGCAGAGTTTCTGTAGACAAGTCAGCTGGTAGTCTAACAGGAGTTCCTGTGTATGTAACCTGCTGTCTTTCTCTTGCAGCCTCTAGGATTCTGTCTCTGTCTTTAACCTTTGCCATTTTAACTATGATGTGTCTTGGTGTGGACCTGTTTGGGTTCAGCTTGTTTGGAACCCTCTGCACTTCCTGGGCATGTATGTTGATTTCCTTCGCCAGGATAGGGAAGTTTTCAGTCATTATTTTTTCAAATACATTTTCAACCCCTTGCTTCTTCTCTTCTCCTTCTGGTATCCCTATGATTCGAAGATGGTTGCACTTCACCTTGTCCCATAGGGCTCTTAAACTATTTTCATTGTTTTTTATTCTTTGGTCTTTTTGCTGTGCCAACTGGGTGAGTTCTGCTATGTTATCTTCCAAATCGCTGATCCGCTTCTCTGCTTCATCTACTCTACTGGTGATTCCTTCAAGTGTGTTCTTCATTTCAGTTATTGTATTCTTTAGTTCTAACAGGTTGTTTTTTTATGGTTTCCCTATCCTTCTTTATGTCCTCACTAAGTTCCTTAAACATTCTTATTACCAGTGTCCTAAACTGTGTCTCTGAAAGGTTGGATCCCTCTGTTTCATTTGGTTCCATTTCTGGAGGTTTCTTCTGATCTTTTACTTGGGACATGTTTCTTTGTTTCCCCATTCTGGCTGTCGCTCTGGGATTGCTTTGATGTATTACATAGATCACCAGGAGAGCCCTGGCTGGATGACACAGGCACACAGCTCACAGCCCAACACTCCCAGGAAAACTCCCAGTCTCAGCCTGTCCCAATCAGCAGCTTGCAGATCAGGCCGAGCAGCCCGACAACCAATCACCAGCCTGGCAACTCTGTAAGTGGAGTGCGGAGAGCGGGGACTCCAGGAGCCCTGCGCACTCCCGGGTCTTAGTGAGCAGCCTGTTGGAGCCGGATCACTCCCACTAGACGTTTCCCTGGAAACGCAGCACAAGCCTAGCGGAGGGTGGAGACCCCAGGCGGCTCGAGCACTCCCGGGTCTCAGTGAGCAGCCTGCTGGAGCCGGAGGGCACCTGCCCAGCGTTTCCCTGGCAACGCAGTATAAGCCGGGCGGAGGGTGGGGATCCAAGGCCGCAGGCGCGCGCGCCCACGCACACACACATTTCTGAGCCAATTCCACCAGACCAATGAGGTCTCCGACCTGATCCTTCATGGGAGGGCCCAAGCCCGACAAAATGGCATCCTCCCTACACCACTCCCGTGCAGGCTCTGCACCACAGGAACAACAGATCAAACACCTCCAGCCTTTGCACCAAAGGTGCTCAGTTCAGTCCGTCCCCGCAGGCTGCCGGCTCACACAGCCACTCCCTCCACCGGGAACCAGGTAAGTGCTCACCGGCGAGCGAGCCCGGGCGCCGGCCCCACTGATTCTCCAGCCGTTCTTAGCCTCACCGAGCTGAGCAAAGAGAGTCCTCACTAATTTACTGCTGGCTATCTTAGAACTCCTCTTCCCGGCAAAGGAGCTCTGGGCTGGTGAGCTTGGAATGAGGCCAGAGGGTCTCTCCCCCAACCAGACAAGCTTCCCACGGCTGGGGCTTCCCTCACGGCGCTCGCCCTCTCTCGTCTCCGCCCGTCCTACCAGACCCGACGTGGCCTCCTCTTTAAGTGCTTCGTTTAGTGGTTCTGTTCCTCCAGTGTTCCGGGGACCTCCAGGGTTGAATGCTATAATTTGCTTGTAATTTTGGTGTGATCCTGGGAGGCAGTTAGCACAGCGTCTGTCTATTGCACCATTTTACCGGAAGTCCTTAAACACCTTTTTATGTGCTTATTTGCCATCTATATAATATTTTCTTTGATGAAATGTCAGTTTGATTTTATTGCCCCCCGTTTTTTTTAATTGGCTTGTTGGGTTTTCCTATTATTGATTTTTGAGAGTTCTTTATATATGCTGGAAACAAGTCCTTTATTAGATACATGCTTTGCAAATATTACCTCCCTGCCTGTGGCTTTTCTTTTCGTTCTCTTAACCATTGCATCATTCTTATTTTTTCATTTTGACTTGGACAGTTGAAAATATTGTCAAGAACATCATTGGCAGTGTTTGGAAATCCCTACTATGTGGAACACAGAAAATAATGGACAAGGATATAAATAATTTTGTTAGTGAGCTAGTACATACATAACTTAATCTTACTTAAAGATGTGTAAGCTAAGCAGCTCTACTCCATGGGGTCATCCTGGGACCCAGGTTCTATCTACCTTGTGGCTCCATCGACGACTGGCATATTGTCCTCATTTACTTAACTGACACAAATTCATCGTTTTATCTGCATTCCTATCCTAGGAAAAAGAGGAAATAGAGGGCAAGTCACTTCCTTTTTAGGACATGACCCAGAAGTTACTAATATCCTTTTGGCCAAACGTTAGTCAATTATCCCCAGTAAGCTGCTAGGAAGGCTTGACAGTATGTATACTCATGAGCTGGGCAGTCAAGTGCTCTCCTTAAAGTTCTACTCTCTAAGAAGAGTAAAACTGTTACTTTGGAAGTGTATGTATTGAAGGACAAGCAACAGTCCACCAGAAATAGAAAATGGAGCTATTATACCAAAATGTCATCTTCTTAATCATACTCATAGACAACCAGAAAGCAGGAGTTCCTTTTTATTAGCTACAAAAAGCTTTGCCCAAAGCCACTCCTGAGGTTATTAGAAAGTGGAATGTAATTTTCCTTTTGCCTAGGAATTAGCAAGAGGAGTTGGCAAAAGCTGAGGACAAAAGAGAGTTGAGCGTCCACTGTGGCAGACACCCCCACAAAACTAACACCACACACATCCAGCCCTGCCCCCAACCTCCCCGAAGACTGAGTTAGTAGAGAGGTAAGAGGAAGTTGTTGAGTAATTGCTCAGTGGGAATGTAATTTCCTGAGATAAGAGGTAATTTCTTCCTCACCCTAAGAGAAGAAGAAAGGATATGTCCCTTCTCAAAGCGAAGGGAGCAAAGTTCAAGAAAATCACTCCTAAAAATTAGAGCAGTGTTTCTCATCCAGGGGCAATATTGCCCTCCAGGTAAGGTGACCAACAATCCTGGTTTGGACTGGGACTGAGGAGTTTAGTTTCCTATTGCTGCTATAACAAATAAGCATAAACTTAATGGCTTAGATGATTAAAAGTTATCATCTTACAGTTCTGGAGGTCAAAATTCTCCCTAGATTAAAATCACAGTGTTGACAGGATTGTGTTTCTTCTGCAGGCTCTCAGGGAGAATCCATTTTTTGCCTTTTCCAACTTTTAGAGGCTGGGTGCATTCTTCAGTTCATGACCCCT
This sequence comes from Aselliscus stoliczkanus, assembly GCA_033961575.1. NCBI lineage: Eukaryota > Metazoa > Chordata > Mammalia > Chiroptera > Hipposideridae > Aselliscus > Aselliscus stoliczkanus. Next base: position 143,758,540 of record CM066733.1, read on the forward strand.
TTCCACCTTCAAAACCAGCAATTGCATCACTCTGATCTCTGCTCTTGTCATCACATCTCCTTCTCTGAGTCTGGCACTACTGCCTCTTTCTTACAAGGACCCTTGTGATTATAATGAGTCCACCCAAGTTATCCAGAATAATCTTACCATCTCTAAATACTTAACTAATCACATCGGCAAAGTCACTATGTTACGTGACGTAACATATTCACAGGTTTTGGGAGATTTGCATGTGGATAGCTTTGGGGAAACATTATTCTGTGTACCATACCAGTACATGGGACTTTTAGACCTAGCACCAGGAAGGTTGGTCACCCTATCGCCAGGTGACATTTGGCAATATCTGGGGATGTTTTTGTTTGTCACAACTGTTATCTAGTGCATAAAGGCCAGGGATGGTCCTAAACATTCTACAATGCACAGGGCAGTCCCTCGCCACAAAGAAGTATTTATCCCAAAATGTCAATAGTGCCAAGATTGAGAAACTCTGGATTAAAGGCACCTACAAAAGTCATGAATGGCATTCCTAGGTGGTGAAATTGATGGCTTCCTCTTTGCCTACCTGAGCAAGGGAAAAGAAAATGGAAGATTATTGTAGGTCTTAGAGGACAAGCGTCAGTGAGCAGCAGGAATTCCCATTCTTAACACAGAATGGCTACGTGAGTTTTCTGTGGGTTGATGGCTCTCATGAAGGGTGCCAAGAGGAGTTTGCCCTGTAGTGCCATATTTTCAAGAGCTGTCTACCAAGTGAGTGAACTCCACCAGCAAGGGCAGATGGCCAGGGCTGGGTATAAAAGGAGGCTGGACAAGGTTGGTCCAGAGCCAGACCTTCCAGAAGAAACTGTGCTGCGGGACAGCTTCATGTGTCCACCTAAGAACTCATTAAATGTTCCATGAGAGAATCAGCCTTTGGATGCCTGGCACAAAGGCAGAATGCACAGCCCATCTATTAGCCAAAGAAGCAGCAACAATCAACACGAGGAGATGATAATTGTGCCCTTACCTCCTGCCTTTGTACTTAATCCCTCAAAATGAAGTAAGGAAACAGAAAGGCAGACACACAGCTTCCTTCCTCAAAGTCCTTTAAGCCAAAAGTCTGGGCTATGATGGGGACCAGGGAAGGTCTGGAATGAGACATGCAATTAGCGTTTAAACTGGACTAATTTCAATAAATTAGGAGTGAATAGAAAGTAAGAGGATCTATCCCAGATGTTTAAAAATCTGTTACCCAGTAGAACAAGGAGAATGGACAGTGGGCCATTGAAAGCTATAATTGGAGAAAATAAGATTCTATACTAGCACCTCAGCAAGCTAGATCTCCTTTAATTAGTCTAGTTTTATGTCTTAAAAATATAATATTTCTATTGAGCAGTGTCATTTTTGGGGACACAAAAGGACCTCAGTCCAAAACCCAAAATGGTGTAATCCTGCACCCAGAGCAGATATGAATTTGGGGTTTTTTTCTGTGTGACATAAATAATAGTGCATTAAAATTGCTATGGCTGGGTGGTCTTGCCTTCAGTTATCCAAAAGTCTCACAGAACAAGTGACCCACTTAAGGATCTCCACTGCTAAAGTGTGTGCACTTTGCTCTCAGGAATAGAATCGTGGACTCTACAACCTTAAAGTAGAAAATATTTCTTTTGTCTCATCACTGTATTGAAGGAGTTTATTTACTTGGTTTTTCAAACCTGCAATTATTTATTTGGGGAGAGGAAATGCAATAAAATATTAGCTTGCTTTTCCTTGTCATTTTCCCCTTCCACCATTTCACACAGGTATCCAGACATTTTTGTGGCCCGGTTAATTGGGTGTCTAAGAAGTTCTAGAGCCAAAAGCAAACGTTGCCTGAAAGATAATCCCCTTTCTTTCTTTTGAAAAAGGCTTAGTCCTTGAAAAAGCCTGCATTCATTGACCTAGAGAGAAAGGGCCTTTGGGAAGTGGTAAAGAAAGAGTGGAGATTAGGGCCTTGATTGAAAAAGGGAAGGGCGTTAGGGTTCCAGAGGAAGTGAGGACCAGGGCAATGTTTATGGAGGGCCCCAGGAGGAGCCAGACCCCAGCAGCTGCACATGGACCCAGAACTGGACCCTTCCCCTTGCCAATGAGTACCCCACATCCTATGTGGCATAAGCGATGGAGCCTTGGGACCTATGTGGGCTAGGACCACAGGCATCTCAGCAATAACCAGGGCAAGAAGAGAGCTGGTTCCAGGGACTGGGGTTCTACAACACCCTGTGCTTTTGGATGGCTCTGAGACACTGGGCCCTAGGTATATCTGAAGTGGAATTTCCTGCTACCCCTGCAAGATAAGGACTCAGAGTTGGATATAAGTTGATTGAAAGGAAAACAAAAATGCTTGAATTATAGACTGATAATCATGTCCCATACATCTCGCCAGATTTCAACAGAAGCCTATATTCTGAAGTTAGATAATTAAAATGATCATTTTCTGTTTTAAAACTCCTGCCCTTGAAGACATCAAAATGATGCATGTGATAGTGGATTAGAGTTGGAGACATCAGTATGAACTCATATTTAGTTTAGTACATGGACAGATGATTACAAAAAAATATATTTACAGGGCTGGCCGAGTGGCGCATTGGTTAAGAGCTGGTTTTGGGATGCCAGCAGCCCCGGTTTGGATCCCACATATGAGGGCCAGTGACACGACCCTCAACAGCTAACAACAGCTCCATCTGGAGCTGGGCTGCAAGCCCCGGCGACGGTGTAGGCTGCATCTCTTGCTGCAGTGGGCTGCCACAGGCTACAGTGAGTGACCAGCAGCCAGCGTGAGCGGCTGGCAGCCAGCGTGAACTGCCAATAGCTGCGGTGAGCGACCATCCAGAGGCCGGCGACTGATCTGCCTCATCCGGGAAGAGCACAATGATGATACCAACATGGGCCAGTGAAGCAAGGTCCTCTGCAACTAGACTGAAGAACAAAAAGACAGCAACTTGTCTGTTCCCCTTCCCTGATTCCCCAACGCTGTTCCCCTCCCCCAATCCCCAATAAAATCTTTAAATATATATATATATATATTTACAGATAGATATATATATATACTCAGGTTGGTATACACATATCTATTTCCTTACTCTGTCAGCTAGAAGACCTAGAAGGGACCACACCCCAGTAGCAAGGAACACACCTTGGTGTTAGTTTCTAGGTCTTCTAGTTTCTAGGTTAGTTTCTAAGACCTAGGTCTTAGTTTCTAATACCATTCCCCAATAAATGCACCATGGCCCCTTGGAACATGGCTGAGTCTAGGCCTATGACAGGAAATATACAAGATAAATCTAGAGCATTGTGTAATAACAGAAAGTAAGAGAATGTTTAAAAAAAAAAAAAGCAATAATGGGGAGGTATATCTAAGGGACACAGGAGCCAACTGAAAGACCCCCAATGGCCAAAACTAGGACAATTTAAGCAAAAAATAAAGCAGTATTGATTGAATGAGAGCCCTAAATATAAAATAAATATCCAGAAATCCCAACTGATATAATAAAGTATTTGATAAATAAATCAATATGGAGAAGAATTTCAAATAATTTGGGGGCATTCTGCACCCCAAAGGTGGGGGGACATAACTTCTCACTCATTAAGTATGGGCTGTGCAGTAACAAAAAGGACACCATGGAAAGGGGGGCACAGAGTAACTTTTTGGTAAAGAAACCTGATAAACACTGCCTCAGCCGACGGTTCAAGTTCAGTATTGACAGTGAGAAGTCTCACTGATGGTCTGTTCCCTTGTTGTGATGAGAATATCACTTTGCCTCTGTGGTCTTCCGCCTCAAAATCCAGAACCCCAGTATAATCATGAGAAAAATACCAGACAAGTCCCAACAGAGGGAATTTTACAAAATACCTGATCAGTACTCTCAAAACTATCAAGTCATCAGAACAAAGTCTGAAAACTTTCGTAGCCAAAAGGAGCCTAAGGAAACATCGTGGAACAGAAAAAGGACATTAGGCAAAACTAAAGAAATCTAAATAAAGTATCAACTTTCATTAATAATAATAATGTATGAATATTAGTTAATCAGTTGTAAGAAGCATACCATACTAAGGTAAGATGTTAGGGAAGCTGGGTGTGTGGTATATGGGAACTCTGTACGAGCTTCACAGTTTTTCTAAGAAAGGAAGTTTACTAAAAAATGAATAAATGTAAAAAGGCTCTCAGGGTTTTTGTTTTGTTTTGTTTTGTTTTAATTTAATTAATTAATTTATTTATTTCTGAGGGCAGGGCCACTGGCCCTCATGTGGGACCCGAATGGGGCCGCTGGCTTCCCAAACCAGCACTTAACCACTGCCCTACTCTGCCAGCCCATTCTCAGGTTTATTTTAAGCCTCAAAAAACATCAATATAGTGGACTGGAACTTGGACATCTTATCACAAAGATAAGTATAACTTAATAATGATAATCTATGGAAAGAGATCCTTATAATAATGTTAATAATTAATTTTAATTATTATACATTTGTAAACTGGTTTGTATTCTATTGGGAGCCAAAGAAAATGTTATATAACATGAGATACTAACAATGGTAGATGTCTGAGATGGTACTCAGTTGTTCTGAGAAACATCTATTGTCTTTAATAGAAATTTTATGATAAAAAATGTTTAAATGATCTAAAATTTTCCTTCTTTAATTTCCCTATCTCTGAAGTATTTTCTTGGGGTCTAATAAATCATTCAAATATATTTTTTAAAGTACTACACTCAGCTTTTAAACATTTGAACATATGGTCAATCTCACTTATAATGAGATATAAGTTAAAACTGAAATAGCATTTCTATCACACAAAAAAAATCAAAGTACACTATGTTGGCAAACGTGGGGAAACAGGCACCTTCATATAGTGCCAGTGGGAATGTAAATTGGTAAAACCCCAATAGAGGGAAATTTGGCAATATCAAAATTGCAAATGATCATATCTCTGATCCAACAATTGTATTTCTAGGAATTTATCCTACAGATATACTCACACAGATGCAAATAACATTAGTACAAGTTTATTCATTGCACCATTGTGTATAACTGCAAAAGATTTGGAAGGTCTATAAATTAACTGTCTGGGTAAATAAAGTAAGATGCATCCCTGCAATGGAATACTGCATAGCTTTTTTTTTTTTTTTCAAGAATAAGCAAGCTCTGTATGTATTGATATAGAAAATCTTCAAAATACAGTAAGTTAAAAAAAAACAAGATCCAAAGCAGTGGCTATACCATTTATATATATAAAAAAATAGGAATTGGCTTGTAAATGCATTTTTTAAGCTCCACAGAAAGATAAGCCAAATATTAACAACAGTGATTACCTACTTGGGGGTGAAGAGTGGGAATGAGGAGTGGGAACTGGGCAAATAGGAGACAGAGACAAGAGATTTTCATTGATTTTATAACTTTTGATGTTAAAAACCACATAAGTATACTACCTACTTGAAAAATCAAATAAGTTTTAAAATTCTACCTGGTAAGAAATAGAAGGTTGCTATCTATGACACATAAGCCTTACTCAGATAAGAGAAAGTCTAAATGCATATAGTATACAAGTTAATTATTACATTTTCTATTTCCTTTAAATGAGAACAGGAACGTCAGAGTGAAAGGGATGATATTCATGATTTTAGTACTTGCTATAGCTTTTATTTGCAAACAGCCTCAAGGGAGTTTTAGAGATATGATTTATGATACATTTAGTCCTAATGACACTATTGATAAGCATCTTAATGATAAGTTAAATAATACCAAATAGAAATACAGACCTACACAGAGGAATGAAGGGCATTAAAATAGTAACTGCTTGGGTATATATATGAGATTTTTTTTCTATTATTATTTAAATTCTCTTAAAAGAAAACTTGTTTACTGTTTAAATAAAAACAATAACAGTGTAGCTTAAAAGTATATGAAAATTATGTAAAAATATATAACACTAATAGCACAAAAAGAGAGTGGAGTGAAAATGAAAGTAACTCTTGTAAGGTTCTTATACTCTGTGAAATAGTAAAATATCATTTGAAGGTAGACTGTGATAAATTAAAGATGTTTACCATAAACCCTGAAGCAACCACTAAAATAACACAGAAAAGAGTTATAACTAAAAAAGTCAACAAAGGAGATAAAATGGAATCATTAAAATAGTTGATTAATTCAAAAGAAAACAGGGGGAAAAAAGGAAGCAATAAAGAACAGATGGGACAAACAGAAAACCAATAACAAGATGACCAATTTAAACCTAACCAGTAATCATAGTAATGCAACTGGGGTCTAAACACACCGATTAAAAGGCAAAGATTGTACAGAATTAGTATGAATAGCGAGACTCAACTATATACTTCCTAAAAGAAACACACTTTATATATAAAGACACAAAAAGGTTCAAAGGATGGGAAACTATATCAGACTAACACTAATCAAAAGAAGGCTGGAGTGGGGCCAGCCGAGTGTTGCAATGGTTGAGATGCCAACAGCCGAGGTTCGGATCCCAGGGCCACTGATACTGCCCTCTTAAAAAACAAAGAGAAAATAATAATAATAATAATAATAACAACAACAACAACAAATAAATAAGAAGGCTGGAGTGGCTATACTAAAATACGACAAAGTAGATTGCAGAACAAAGAATTTATCAAAGTTAAAATAGTCATTTCTTACTGATAAATCTGTCAGTTCACCAAGAGAACATAATCCTAAATGTGTATGCACCTTATGACAAAACTTCAAAATATTAAAACAAAAACTGATAGAACTGGAAGGAGACATAGATAAATCCATAATTATAGTTAAATTCAATAAGCCCTCTCAACAAATGATAAAACAATAGAATATTAGTAACAATGTAGAAGACTCAAAATGATCCCACCAACTTGACCTAATTGACATTTATAAAACAACAACAACAAAATACACATTCTTTTGAAGTGCATATGGAACATTTACCAATCCAGGTTATAATCTGAAACATAAAACAATTCTCAGAAAATACAAAGGTTTCAAGTCATACAAAATATATTATCTGGCTACAGTGGATTTAGATTCAAAAGTAAGAGAATGGGGCAAGAAATAATTGTGATTATTAAATGTGTGATTAAAAATGTTACTCACTGCATTTCCAGGCCATATTTTGGGGCACAAATCAGAACAAATACAAATTTTGACTCTCTCTCTTCACAACAAAGTCCAAGACTATGACTGAGTCACGTGAATTAGTCACACACTGAACGGGCTCTTGTTGCCACCACTCAGGGGAAGCAGCTCTTGCTGTGTACAGACAGAAATTTATTGCCTGCATTAAAACAAAAAACAAAAAACTCTTCCCACCCACCTAAGGCCGTAATACATCCCAGAAAAGCATTCTTGACTGCTGGTTCATAATAGGTTGCAACTGACTGGGACAGCTTAGGGGATTGGGGAGGTTAGTGGGGGCAGGAGGCCGGGGGGAATAAAGAAAAAAAAACCTTTTGTAAAGATTTTATTTCCTACCTTAATAAACAAAAGTTGGGCAAGTGACCATCGAGAGAGAGTGATCTAACAGTTATTTAGTAAATTAAGCATTTCTCTTACTAGTAGACTTGAGTGGTTCTGTTGTGGGGGGGTCCCTGGCTGGATCCTCTTAGCTCCCCTATCCTCTCCCACTGTGCTCTGTTTGCACCACTTGGTTGATGGTAAGTGGGTGGAGATAGTAGAAGCCATGGGTTTCAGGTTGTGACCTATGAAAATGGGTTAGTAACGAATAGAGGAACAAAAAAAGTGATGTAAGTCTAATGGGAACATGGGAGGAGGGGAGAGAATATATCATATCTTTGTATACTAGGATAGAAATTCCATTAGTGATATGTAGAATAAATAAATCACAAAATAAGGGAAGAATAATATCATTTGGAGGTGCAGAAGTATTTACAAGAAGAAACAAATCAAAACAAAGTGGTGGCTTTTGTACAACAGGACTTCCCCTCTATTGATACTTAGGTTGTTTCCATTTTTGAATTTTATTTTGACTGATACAGAGGACATTGGATGGTTTTGAGATGAGGAAAGACATGATCTATCTGTTTAAAAGATAGATCATATGATTTCACTTATATATGGAATTTAAATGCAAAATAAATGAACAAATAAAACAGAAACAAACTCATAGATACAGAGAACAAACTGATGGTCAGCAGATGGGAGGGGGCTAGAGGTTTGGGTGAAAAAGGTGAAAGGGATTAAGAAGCATAAATTTCCAGATATAAAAAATAGTCATGCCGGCCGAGTGGCGCAGTGGTTAAGCGCTGGCTTGGGAAGCCAGCGGCCCCGGTTCAGGTCCCACATATGAGGGCCAGTGACACTGCCCTCAAAAAAAATAAAAAATAAAAAAAATATATATATATATTTATATATTAAAAATATATTTTATATATTAAAAATATATAAATAAATAAATATATATATATACAGTCATGAGGATGTAAAGTACAGCTTAAGGAATGTAGTTAATAATATTATAATAAATATGTATGGTGACAGATGTGTACTAAACTTAAACTTATCAGGGTGATAACTTAGTAAGGTATATAATTGTCTAATCACTATGTTGTACACCTGAAACTAATACAATATTGCTTATCAACTTTAATAGAAAATTTTTTTAATTTAAAAAATGTAATTTGGTTCCTGTGTTGAGGTGCAAGGACAGAAGCTGGGAAACCACTGACTTAAGAAAAGCTATATGTGAAGTCTTAAAAAAAAACCTGAATTCAAGATAGTCTTATCAAAACATTACTATCAGGGCCGGCCAAGTGGCGCATTGGTTGAGAGCTGGTTTTTGGGATGCGAGCGGCTCCGGTTCGGATCCCACATATGAGGGCCAGTGACACTGCCCTCTACAGCTAACAACAGCTCCACCTGGATGTGGGCTGTGAGCCCCAGCGACAGTGTAGGCTGCAGCCCCTGCTGCGGTGGGCTGCCATGGGCTACAGTGAGTGGCCGGCAGCCAGCGTGAGTGGCCAATAGCCACGGTGAGCGACATGCAGAGATCTGCCTCATCCGGGAAGAGCGCAATGACGATACCAACATGGGCCAGTGAAGCAACGTCCTCCGCAACTAGACTGAAGAACAAAAAGACAGTAACTTGTCTGTTCCTGTTCCGCGATTCCCCAATGCTGTTCCCTCCCCCAATTCCCCAATAAAATCTTTAAAAAAAAAATAAATTACTATCAGACATCATGTAAGTTCCACTATCGGATAGTGCTTATTTACTAATAAATAGTTTGTTATTACAAGTCCCTTCATGCGTAATACACTTGTATCATTCTAAAAGTATTTTGGAAATGAAGCTTTCCACTAATTTGATTACCTTTTTTCTGCAACGTTTTGGGTTGGAGAGATTTTGCTTGGCAAAGAGGAGAAGGCCCTTTTCTTTCTCTACTGGCAGTGCCACAGCCTTCTCCCTCGTCACTCACATTTCAGGGCCTCTAGAGATGATAGCGCAGTGATAGGGACACGGAGAAAGCTTGTGTTTCTTTCCGGAGTGTCCTTGAGGTGCACAGAGCCTGGGCACAGGCAGAGGACCCGTAGTTGTCTCTGAGTTTGTAACTGTCTATTCTGTGCTGCTTTGCAGAGAGGTGAGAGGAAAGGAAGAGGGAACCTGAAAAGCATCCACTCTACTGAGCAGACCATGGTGTAAGACTGAAATAACACAAGGACCACTTTATTAGGATCTTTGAGCCTCAGGTCTTTCATTTGGAGATGGGGTACACGCCTTATAAAGTGATTTTGGAATGAGTGAGATCATCTATATAAGGTACTTTGCACAGTGCCTGGCACATACTAAGGACATAAATATATTTATTGTTAAAAAATATATTTTTCTGGCTTGGGACGCCAGCAGCCCCGGTTCGGGTCCCACATATGAGGGCCAGTGACACTGCCCTCAAAAAAAGAGAAAATGAAAATAAAACTGTTAATGTCCTATGTGTTTGCTGCTTACATGTTTAAAATTTTAATTAATTTATCATAATTATAATTTTATTCTTTGGCTTAACAATAATTTGAAGATTGAATTTAAACATGTTTCACATCTTTATGAGAGTATCAAAGCTCAAATATTCTCTAGTAAGAAACTATTTTGTGGTGCTTTGTTAAATTGAGATTAATGCTTAAGACCCCCTTATAAACAATACGCCCAATGAATAGGTTCTCAGGTCTTCTATTTATTAATCCACTTTAGAAAGTGTTCAGTACTAACTTGCCTTTTCCTGAATTTCTCTCTACAGGGAATAGTGTCATGTGGCAGTTTGAGTGAGCACAATGTCTTTATTTTAACACATATAAAAAATAAAACCAGGCACAGTGCTGTATTGAAAACGATTTCAGTAACAGGCTGACTGAGAGTGACCTGTGCTTTGTAGGCTGCCTGGGAATATATAGCTCAGCAGTTTGCATCCAAAGAAATAAATGCCTTTACAACAGCTTTTTAAAAGCACATTTCATTTTCCATTTGAAAAAGTCACAATTTCCTATTACTCTCTTAAAAAACAAACCCAGAAAACAAACTTCGCTTGTTATATTTCCTCATCGCTATATGTGTAAGGAAAGCTTATTACTTCTCCCCATTTAATATTTCTGGAAGCATTTACAGTTTGGGCATAAATTTACACATTTCAGGAGCTTCTCCAACTTTAATACTTTTCTAAAAAACAATGTTTATTGGTTTTTATTTATAAAATAAATACACCCTTGATGTAAGAAAATATAAAGAAGAAAAGAAAAACACCTATAATCATTTCATCCAGAGATAACTTACGTTAACATTTTGTGTTTCACTTTTAGTCTTTTAAAAAATACATTCTTTTATGGTTACATAGTTGAAGTTAAACGATTTTAACCTGCTTTGTTCCCTTAACATTATATCATAAGCATTTTCTTATGTTACTAAAAATTCTTCATTTTTAAGAGTGCCAAATTTTCCAACTTATGGATGTATCATAGTTTACTCAGCTAGTCCCCTACTGCGAAAGTTGAGTCTCAAATTTTTGTTATAATAAATAATGCAGTGGTAAACATTTTTCTGCATTAAGCTTTTGTCAGGTTATTTTTTTCCAGATTGGTTTCTGAAAGAGGAATTAATGCATAAAAATGTGTGAGAATGTCTAGGTTTTGTGATGTGTATTGGCAAAGTTCTTTCCAGAAAGATTGAGCCAGTTTGCCCTTGGTGGGACTTCAAAGCATGATGAGTTGGCTGGCATTTGTTTTCAATAGAAAAAAAGATTTTTTAACTTTTTAGAGGGATTTTAAAAATGCTATTCACATCCTGTTTTGAAAAAAACAAGTAGAGTAACATCAAATATTAATAATAAACTGGAAAAAAAATAACTGAATAGAGCTACAAAAATAATTATTTCTGGGCATAGAGAAATAATTCATAAGAGATATATACCATATAATAATATTTGAGAAATATTTTTTCATGTTCTGTGCATATTTCAGATATGGAAGTCCATTGAGAACAACTGAAATTTTTTCAAAATCTAAGATTTAAGACCAGGCACTGGGAAAAATTCAATAGCAGTATGTAATTAAGTTTGAGAAACATGATTGAAACTACTTTATTGTTAAAAAGAGATTTTGGTGGGTGATGTATACCTCATTTTTTTTTAAAAAAATGAATGAATTATTTTAAAAGAATACTCAAAGAGTTTATGAAATATATTTTTGGTGCCTTTCTTTCCCTGAAAGTAAAACGAAGACTTAGTTGTTTTAAACTGTACACTGTGGGATTTAGAGCAGGGGTTCTCAAAGTGGGGTCTCCAGCACCAGGCACATCACCTGGGAACTTGCTAGAAACTCAAATTCTCAGGCTCTAAGACCTAATGAGTTAGAACCTCTGAGGGCAGTTGCCAGCAATGTGTTTTAATAAGCTCTCCAGGTGATTCTGATGCATCCCCAAGTTTGAGAAAAACTTATTTAGCGTTTAAAAACAAATTAGTTTGCCACCTCCCCAACCACCTCAGGCTGTACAGCAACCAGCTAGACATAGATAAAAACACTTCTGCCTTATGAGTTCTGCTTATCTAAAAGGGCTTGGAGCAGCCACTCTGTGTGCTTAGTACATGGCTGTATGTGATAAAGAGGGTATAGAAATCTATTAAAATGTAAGTTTTAGAACCTTTTCCCTATTTCTTACTTTATAAGAAGGCAGGATTCTTTGTTGCTACCAGACCTCATAAGGTTAATAGAATAGGTGGAAATGCAGAAACAGTGAAAAGAAGGAGGTAGATCACTTTAACCTTTTCACTGCAATAATTGATTTCAAGTTTGTTCTCCAAAACAAGTCAAAAATCCACAGGAAATAATTACAATACTTATATTTTTAAGTGAAAATATAGTTAAGGTGCTACATTTTATTAAAATAAAGGATTACTTTAAAGTACAAAAATTTCCTATTGTTATTCATTCTTGAAAAACACAAAAATGTAGAAAAATGTACATCCGCTTTCCTAAACTTCCTCCCTGGAACACTGACTTGGCAGGGTAAAATTGAATGCCATAGTCAGCAGCATAGAAATAGCATTTGCCTATAGATAAACATCACAGCAAAAATGTTAAGATAGGCCTACTACTACCTCTGGAACATAGGGAGACTATTTCCCTGTAAGAAGGTTCTGAGAAATGTACCAAGACTCTAAGCTCCAGGTACAATTGTGAAACATTTGAGAGTTGTCTTCAGTGCCCTTTGGCTTTCTCCCAGGGGTCCCAGGCCTCAAGCCTACCCATCATGGTAGTGTAGGTGGTAACTAACTTTTACTGAGAGGCTGACCTCTGCTCTCTTGAACAATTCAATGGGCATTGCATCATTTAATCCTGAAATTACACCAGGAGAATACGGTCTCTTAAAAGCTCCTAAGACTCAGGGACGGGAAATAACCTGCCCAACATCACAAGGATAGAAGAGTCAGAGGCCCGTCAAACCAGAACTGCCTGATTCAAAGGGTTACACTCTTCACCTCTGTGCCACAGTCCCCCAGATTCCAGACCAGTGCCTTTCTCCTGCTCCTTTTAGCTAATGCCCACTCTCTCAGGTTTGGGATCTTAGATGCTCCTGGCTCTGGGGGATGGTGGATGTGGGGAAATCGCTCCATGGGAGATAGAGAGCATAATCCAGGGTAACCTCTTTCAGGATTGTTTGTGTCCAAAAAATAAATAAATAAAGCTTAAAGAGGCAGTTATTTAGATGTTAACAATTTAGGGTGGCCTCTCTAGTAATACAGCAGCTTATGAATAAGGTATTTGGTGGATTCAGGGCAACTTTTCAGAAACTTTTCAAAATCAAGCAGCTGCCTTTTCTGCCCATGAGTAAGGACAGGTAGTTTATATTCTTTGGGGTGTGTGTGGGTGTGGGTGTGTGGTGTGTACAGGTATAATTCTGTGGCAGATACACATTAACCCAGAGTGAAAATTAGGCCTAATTTTTGTTTTGTTAGATGCTTCCTCCAATTAGTCCTAGTGAGATTAGCATTCTCAGAACAAACCAAAAAAACGAACAAACAAAAAAACATTTATTGAGCATTTACTGTGCACTCACTGATAGGCACTGGGATATAAACACTGACTTCAGGAAACAATCTAGTGGGGAAACTAGACGTATAGCACTATAAAATATTGTAGGAACAATGATGGAAACATTCACAAAAAACTATGGATGAAAGGAGAGGCACCCAATGCAGTTTGAAGGAAGTCAGTGAAGGGTTCCTGGCAGTGAAACTAACCCTAAGCTTATTCTCAAAGAGCGCATACAAGTCAGAATGGAGAGCATGGCTAGAGACACCGAGGTTATGTCTATAGGGATATGAGGCATTTTGTTGGTGCTTCAGCAAAGCTAGTGGGAATGCAGCAAGTGGTGACAGACTTCATGGGAGAGGTATGAAGTTCTTAAACACTGTGTTTAGGAGCATTGCCTTTCTGCTGTAGGCCACAGAAGGCTCCTAAATCCTCTCAGAGGAGAAATAGCATAGCTCAATGTGCTTTTTTTTTTTTTTAAGATTTTATTGGGGAATTGGGGGAGGGGAACAGCGTTGGTGAATCGTGGAAGGGAAACAGACAAGTTACTGTCTTTTTGTTCTTCAGTCTAGTTGCGGAGGATGTTGCTTCACTGGCCCATGTTGGTATCGTCATTGCGCTCTTCCCGGATGAGGCAGATCGGTCGCCAGTCTCTGGGTGTCGCTCACCGCGGCTATTGGCAGCTCATGCTGCCTGCCAGCCACTCACTGTAGCCTATGGTAGCCCATTGCAGCAGGGGCTGCAGCCTACACCATCGCCGGGGCTCGCAGCCCAGCTCCTGGTGGAGCTGTTGTTAGCTATAGAGGGCAGCGTCACTGGCCCTCATATGTGGGATCCGAACCGGAGCCACTGGCATCCCAAAACCAGCTCTCAACCAATGCGCCACTCGGCCAGCCCTCAATGTGCATTTTTGATGTATGCTGTGGTAAGGTGGAAGAAACCTAGTGAGAAGGAAAGATGTTGCAGTTACTCATTAGTGGTTAAATCCTAGTGACAACACACAAGATTGTCATTTTTTGTTTTCTGAAAATTTGAACTATTCACTTCATTAATTTTAATGATTTTTATTATACTTTAAAATATTTTTTCAAACAACATGTGTTGGCAAGGATGTGCAGAAAAGGGAACTCTCATGCGCTATTGATGGGATTGCAAATTCGTGCAGCCACTATTGAAAACATATGGGGGTTCCTCAAAAGTTAAAAATAGAACTACTCTATGACCCAGCAATTCCACTTCTGAGTATTTATCCAAAGAAATCCCAAATACTAATTCAAAAAGATATATGCATCTCTATGCTCACTGAAGCATTATTTACAAAAGTCAAGGTATGGAAGCAACCTAAGTATCCATCAATAGATGACTGGATAAAGAAGAAGTGGTACATAGATACAATGGGATGTTATTCAGCCATAAAAATGAATGAAATATTGCCAACTGCAACAACATGAATGGACCTAGAAGGTATTAAGTTAAATGAAATAAGTCAGATAGAGAAAGATAAATACTAAATGATTTCCCTTATATATGGAATCAAAAAAATGAACAAACAAAACAGAAACAAACTAAAAGAGAACAAATTGATGGTTGCCAAAAGGGAGGGGTACTGGGCAATGGGAAATAAAAAGGAGCGGATTAAGATGTACAAATTGCCAGACATAAACACAGTCATGGAGAAGTAAAGTACACCACTGGAAATATAGTCAGTAATGTTGTAATAACTATGTATGGTGTCAGATGAGTACTAGACTTATTGGGGTGATCACTTTGTAAGCTATATAACTGTCTAATCACTATGTTGTACCCCTGAAATTAATATGATGCTGTATGTCAACTGTAATCAAAAAAATTTTTTTTTAATGGGGGAAGATCCAAGATGGCAGAGTAAATAAATGTTGTGCTTGCCTCATCCTGTGAACACATCAAAATTTCAACTAAATTATAAAACAATCAACCTGGAGAACCATATGATCTAGATGAACAGAAGTTTTATAACTAAGGGTATAAAGAAGAAGCCACATTGACACTGGTAAGAGACAGAGACACAAAGCAAGCTGGTCCTAAATTTCCATGTGGCAGTTGAAAACTGGGAGAGATCTCAGCCACAGAAGTTCCCCATGGTCAAAAAAAGCAATAATAGGTGTATTATTGCTAAAGTGAAATGTAAAACTTTAAAAATTTTACAACAAAATATAGCAGAATTTCTTTATGATTTTCAGATAGGGAAATATTTCTCACAAGGCATGAAAAACACAAACTGTTAAGAAATTGATGATTATTTGACTACATAAAAATTTACAACTTTTGTTCAACAGAAGTCCCTGGAGTTTAAATAAACCACAGATAGGGAAAATATATTTCCAAAGCATGTAACAGAAAAAGAACTATTATCCAATATATATAAGGGACTGCTACAAATCAGTAGGAAAAAGACAACACATTAGAAGATGAACAAAAGATATGAACAGGCAATTCACAGAAGAGGAAATTCAGAAAGCCAATAAACACCAAAAGATAGAAATTAGGGAAATGCAGGAGAGATCCAAGATGCTGGAGTAGATAAGCACTGTGCATGTGTCCTTCCATGAATACATTAAAATTACAACTAAATTATGGAACAATCAACCTGGAGAATCGTCTAAATTCTAGTTAAACAGAAGTCCTACAACTGAAAATATAAAAAAGAAGCCATGTCGAAACTGGTAGGAGGGGTGTGATGAGATAGATAAAATGTTAACAGGAAAGAGCTTATGAGTTAACAGGAACGAGTTTAAAAATTAACCATTGGGCTCTGAATCCCCTGGTTAGCTGTAGGAATGGAACAGACATCTAAAGACGCCAACTGTAACAGCAACAAGGACCTTACATCATTCATAGAAAAATATAAAACCCAGTTAAAACAGAAACTTGGTTGCAGCTGTCGTTAATAGATTCTGCCCAGCTGACTCTCTCTTCTCTTTAACTTTAATAAATCTTCTTTCTGTATCTCTTATGCCTCGTGAATTCTTTCAAAACATGTGAATAACCACCACAACAGAGCAGAGACACAGAAGGAGCCCCAAACCTCCACATGGTAGTTGACAATCAGGACGGATATCTTGGCCATTTGGGTTCCCTCCAGAGAAGCAAGGGACCCCAGGCCCCCACATTAGGTTTCTCAGCCCAGAGTACTGGTGCAGAGAAGAGGAATCCCCACAGCATCTGACTGAAAAACAGTGGGGATTTCGAGTGGGCCCGAAGGCTGCAAGAAACCCGTACATCCTCTTAAACAATATGTGCACAGACTCACTCATTCACATGCACTCACCTTGGGCTCCAGCGAAGGAATGGTGACTCGGGGGACCTCAGAGACATATGGAGGGCAGACTGAGGTGTGTGGCTTTGTGGGGAGGACTGGAGGACCATTGGGATTTTCCTGATGAGGAGTCCACCTTCGTGCAGCTGGCAGGCAGGTGCCATCTTTGCTGTGTTGAGCCCGCCCCCTCTGGCCAAATCTGAATCTGATTGGCCTGGTGAAATCCACTGCTCCACAATGCTGACTTACCAGGAACCTGACCCATGAAACTTGCGGCACTTTTTCCGCTAGCATCAACACCCACTGGCATTGCATTCTTTCTTCGAAAACTATGGAAGACCCACAGGTGGGTGGAGGCTGGTCTTGGTGTGCTCTGAGACTTTTGCTGAGTTGTTTCAGCCTCAGCACTGGCACCAAACCAGTATTTATATTAACCTAGTGACCACAATTCTTCCCACTCTAGTGACTCCCTGATACCCTACCTCCCCCAACTTGCATACCGCACGAGGCTCTATCAGTGGCTGAATCTTAAGGGAGCCAGCAGGTTGCAGCAGGCCTCAGAACCCTTTTGGCAGAACTCCCCAGGTTTGGTAGCAGTGGTAGGCATCCTTGGTTAGTAGCATGGCCTCTACTGTATGCCTCCAGGTTTAGCACAGGCAGCGAACAATCACAGATCACTCTGTATATCCTACAGAGTTTTGTATATCCTACAGAGTTAGTCCCTGAACAGTCACAGGCAGTGGGTGACCTGGGCCTGCACCAGAGCCCATCCCAAGAGGTCCAGAACCAACATACTTGGAGGTTGGCTTCAAACCACAGCATGACATTGCCCAAATAGTTCCACAAGTGGTACACAAAGGGTGATCTCAACAGGCACCAGAGTACACTAGGGCAAATCCCATTCAGTGTGGTAAGCCTCCCACACAGCAGCCCATAAGTTGTGGACATGGCCAAACCCCATAGCCAGTCAGCCTAATGGTCAATCCACCCAATGACATGCCTTTAGCAATCAAGGCTCAACTATAACAGGAGGGCACACACAATCCATATAAGGGACACTCCTGGAGCACCTGGAGCAGGTGACAAGGGAGACTGTGCCACTGTATACCTACGATATAAGGCCACCTGGCCAAGACTATAAGACATAACAGATCTACCCAATACATAGAAATAAACACAGGCAACATAAATGAGGAAACAAAGAAATATATCACAAATGAAAGAACAGGAGAAAAATCCAGAAAAAGAACTAAACGAAATGGAGGTAAAAGCAACCCATCAAATACAGAATTCAAAACAATGGTCATAAGGATGCTCAAGGAACTTAGCGAAAACTTCAACAAAGAGATAGCAAGTATATAAAAAGAATACAGAAACATTTTTTTGTTTCTGTATCCTTTGTTTCTGTATCCTGCATGTAAAAAACACTCAGAAGTAAAGAATACAATAACTGAAATGAAGAATGTACTAGAAGAAATCACCAGCAGACTAGATGAAGCAGAGGATCGAATCAGAAATTTGGAAGACAAGGTAGCAGAAAACACCCAATTGGAACAGCAAAAGGAAAAAAGAAGCCAAAAAAAAAAATGAGAAGAATTTAAGAGACCTCTGAGACAACATTAGCTTAACAGCATTCACATCATAGGAGTACCAGAAGGGGAAGAAGAGAAAGCAAGGGATTGAGAACCTATTTGAAGAAATAATGACTGAAAAGTTTCCTAACCTGACAAAGGAAATAGACATACAAACTCAGGAAGCACAGGATTTCCCAAAAAAATGAATCCAAACAGGCCTACACCAAGACATCTTATAATTAAAATGGCAAAGGTTAAAGACAAAGAGAGAATCCTAAAAGCAGCAACAGAAAAGCAGTTAGTTACGTACAAGGGAGCTCCCATAAGACAGTAAGCTGATTTCTCAATAGAAACTTTGCAGGCCAGAAGGCATTGGCACGAAATATTTAAAGTGATGATAAGCAAGGACCTACAACCAAGACTATTCTACCCAGTGAGGCTAGCACTTAAAATTGAAGGACAGATAAAGAGCTTCCCAGACAAGAAAAAGCTAAACGAGTTCATCCCCACCAAATTAGTATTATATTAGAAGGAATGTTAGAAGGACTTCTTTATGATGGAAAACAAAAGATCAAAAATATGAATAATAAAATGGCAATAACTACATATCTATCAACAATTACTTTCAATGTAAGTGGATTAAATGATCTAATCAAAAACATACAGAGGCTGAATGCATAAGAAAACAAAACCCTTATATATGCTGCCTATAAGAGACTCACTTCAGATTGAAAGACACACACAGACAGAAAGTGAAGGAATGGAAAAAGTTATTTCATGAAAATGGAAACAACAACAAAAACAGCTGGGGTAGCAATACTTATACCAGACAAAAGAGACTTTAAAACAAAGGCTATAACAAGAAACAAAGTAGGACCCAGTAATCCCTTTTATGGGTATTTATCAGAAGAAACCCAAAATGCTACTTTGAGGGGACAAGTGCATCCATATGTTCATTACAGCATTATTTACAGTAGCCAATATGTGGAGGCAGCCTGGATGTCTATCAATGGAAGAATGGATAAAGAAGGAGTGATACATATATATAATAAAATATTCCATGGCCAGGAAATGCAATGGGTTCTTGCCATCTGTGATAGCATGGAGGGACCTGGAAGGTACTGTGCTGAGATTTCACTTATATGTGGAATCTAAAAGACAAATTAACAAACAAAACAGAAACAGACTCATAGAATATCAGAGAACACTTCATGGTTACCCGATGTGAGAGGAGTTGGGGAGGTGGGTGAAAACAGGGAAGGGATTAAGAAGTACAATGATTACAAATTAGTCATGGGCAATGTAGGGTATAGCATAAGGAATATAGTCAATAATATTGTAATAACTCTGTATGGTGTCAGATGGTACTAGCTTTATAGGGGTGATAAATTGGAGGGGGGTTGGGTGGAGGATGAAAAAGGTGAAAGGATTAAGAAGTACAAATTGGTAGTTAGAAAACAGTCATGAGGATGTAAAGGATAGGGAATATAGTCAATAATATGGTTATAACTATGTATAGTGCCAGGTGGGTACTAGACTAGTCAGGGGGATCACTTCTTAAATTATATAAATGTCTAACCATATGCTGTACACCTGAAATTGATATAAAATAATATTGAATGTCAACTGTAACTGAAAAACAAAAAGGGGGGGAAGGTGACGGGCAATAAGTGGTCCAAATTTCTAAGCATAAAACAAGTAGGTCATGAGGATATGATGTGCAGTGTGGGGAATCTAATCAATAGTATTGAGACTGTGTAGTACGGTGTCAGATGGCTGCTGGACTTATGGTGATCGCTTCTTTAGGTATATAAATGTTGAACAACTATTGTGTACATCTGAAGCTGATATAATATTGTATGCTAACCATGTTTTCAATAAAAATCTTTAAAAAATAAATTTAATATTTTAAATCAAAGGCACACACACAGTTAATAAGGCATAGTCCCCTGCCTTTCCTTGTATGACTGTAATCCTATTGTACAAAAGCCACCACTTCTCTTTGATTTGTTTCTTTTTGTAGGTACTTCTGCATCTCCAAGTGATATTCTTCTGCCCTTATTCTGTGATTTATTCATTCTACATATCACTAATGGACTTTCTAGCCTATTATACAAAGATATAATATACCCTCTCCCCTCCTTCCATATTCCCATTTGACTTACATCACCTTTTTTGTTCCTCTGTTAGTTACCAACCCATTTACATAGGTCACAACCTGAAACCCATGGCTTCTACTATCTCCACCCACTTACCATCAACCAAGTGGTGCAAACAGAGCACAGTGGGAGAGGATAGGGGAGCTAAGAGGATCCAGCCAGGGACCCCCCCACAACAGAACCACTCAAGTCCACTAATAAGAGAAATGCTTAATTTACTAAATAACTGTTAGATCACTCTCTCTCGATGGTCACTTGCCCAACTTTTGTTTATTAAGGTAGGAAATAAAATCTTTACAAAAGGTTTTTTTTTTCTTTATTCCCCCCGGCCTCCTGCCCCCTCAACCTCCCCAATCCCCTAAGCTGTCCCAGTCAGTTGCAACCTATTATGAACCAGCAGTCAAGAATGCTTTTCTGGGATGTATTACGGCCTTAGGTGGGTGGGAAGAGTTTTTTGTTTTTTGTTTTAATGCAGGCAATAAATTTCTGTCTGTACACAGCAAGAGCTGCTTCCCCTGAGTGGTGGCAACAAGAGCCCGTTCAGTGTGTGACTAATTCACGTGACTCAGTCATAGTCTTGGACTTTATTGTGGAGAGAGAGAGTCAATTCCTGCTGAATTTGTATTTGTTCTGATTTCTGCCCCAAAATATGGCCTGAAAATGTAGTAACATTTTTAATCACACATTTAATAATCACAATTATTTCTCGCCCCATTCTCTTAATTTTGAATCTAAATCCACTGTAGCCAGAGAATATATTTTGTATGACTTGAAACCTTTATATTTTCTGAGATTTGTTTTATGTTTCAAATTATAATATAGATTGGTAAATTGTTCCATATGCACTTCAAAAGAATGTGTATTTTGTTGTTGTTGTTCTATAAATGTCAATTAGGTCAAGTTGGTGGGATAGTTTTGAGTCTTCTATGTTGTTACTAATATTCTATTTGTTTTAGCAGTTGTTGAAAGGGCTTATTGAATTCTTCAACTATAATGATGGATTTGTATGTCTCCTTCCAGTTCTATCAGTTTTTGCTTTAATATTTTTAACTTTTGTTATAAGGTACATAAATATTTAGAATTCTGTTCGTTTTGGATTTTTTATGTTATAAGATTTTTTTGTGTTATTTTGTGTTTAAATGTTATAATATGTAGGATCATTTATGTTCTAAGCTGCATAAACATTTAGAATTAAATGTTCTTACATGTAATGTAATTTACACTACATTACATGTAAGAAAATATTTCAGAATATTTTTTACTCAATGATTTTTCTATGAAAAATGAAATAAAACAATTCCATTTACACTTCACCACGAATTTCTCCTTCCTCCATCCCCTCTGTCTCTAATTCTAAACTAAGAGGAAGAAAGACAACTCAATATTTTTTCAGTGTTGTACTGGCATTATTAAGCCCCTAACCAGAGGCCTGCTTGTCATGAAGCCTAGACTGAGAAAGCAATTTCTGGAGATCACATGGTTGTTTTCATTGGGAAGCATAACTCAGCTGGAAACTCCCAACTTGCCAACTTTTCAATCAGGGAACTAATGAAGATATGTGCCTGGAAAAATTAATTTATTCATCTGGTCAAAATTTTTTAATTTAATATTCATATACTGAGTAACAATAAAACCTTATAATTAGCTTGGGTTATAATGATATTTTTAATTAACGAAAGATAAATTTAATTTAGATTAAGAATGCTAAGGAAATAGGTCATATAATTAGCTATGATATAACTTTAACTTTTTTTTTAAATGTCACTTTTTTTTTTTAAGACTTTTATTAGGGAATCGGGGGAGGGGAACAGCATTGGGGAATCAGGGAAGGGGAACAGACAAGTTGCTGTCTTTTTGTTCTTCAGTCTAGTTGTGGAGGACGTTGCTTCACTGGCCCATATTGGTATCGTCATTGCGCTCTTCCCGGATGAGGCAGATGGGTCACCGGCCTCTGGATGGTCGCTCACCGTGGCTATTAGCAGCTCACGCTGGCTGCCGGCCACTCACTGTAGCCTATGGCAGCCCACTGCAGCAGGGGCTGCAGCCTACACCATCACCGGGGCTCGCACAGCCCAGCTCCAGGTGGAGCTGTTGTTAGCTTAGAGGGCAGTGTCACTGGCCCTCATATGTGGGACCCGAACCGGGGCCACTGGCTTCCCAAGCCAGCGCTTAACCACTGCACCACTGGGCCGGCCCAATAACTTCAACTTTTGAATAAGCTCATTGTTGCTTAATTAAGGCATATTGATTTGTAGAAACTTCTGAGGTGCTTTTGTTCCAAATTGAAAATATGTAACTTTTATGCTTCTTAATTACCTATTGGAACACCATCAATAACATAGTTTAGTGTTCTTTCAAAAATAAATTTAATAATTGGTTCTTCCTCTATTTAAAAAAATCTATTTCGTTTATTTTATGCTCTTTCTTAAAGTAAACAAAAACGCTAAAATGCTACCTGGCATAGTCTCATTGTTTAAACTTTCACTTTATAACCAAGTCCTTACTTACTAATCACTTTAATTGCATCAATCATTCTAAAACTGTGCTTTTTATCTTGACTTGTCCAGTTCTCATGAACTCCTGATTATGAAACAGTGTTCTGATGCCAACGGTGATAGAGTTCAAGCTGTGGTCCAAAGCATTAAGAAATGAGGTTAATCAGGTTTTTTTGTGAAAAATTCAATAAAATATTCACTCTTTACAGAGCATTGTACTCATCAGAAGCACCACCGTTCGGTCTAGTGAATCAATCTGCATTCCATTCCACTCTTAAATTCTGCAAAATCTGGTTGCCAATTACTTGCTCCTGAAAGGTTAAGATTATCCATTTATGTTCCTTGGTTATGTTAATCTGTATAATCGTTATGCTACTTATGTTATATAATCTTAATTTGTGAAATTTTAATGAACATTCATTGCTATGGTGCTTCAGAACTTGTGTTCTGACTATATATATAGTTCTTATGATCTGCCCTCATGGTTAGACTGTAAATCCTTGAGGATAGGCAACTGTCTTCTATGGCTCATAGGATTGACAGCATGGCCGACATTAGCAATCACTCACCTAGAAATCTCAAGTAACATTCCTAATGATCACACCCAGGCACTGTAAAATTCTGAAGTGTGTTTCTGGATAATCAAAACAAGTTTAAACTGAGCTTCGTGATGAGCTCTAATATTTTGAAATTTTATAATCCCTGAATGGAAAATATTTTCAGTCACTTTCAGTTCACATAGCATGTGATTCCCCAATCATTCTAAATAAACAGAAGTTTACTATGTGGTGTTCTACCTGGAGAAGGAACTCAGGGATTGTGTTTGATTTTAACAAAATGGAACAAAACCCTCCAAAGAAGAAAATATTTTAAACTTGGTTCCCATTATTTTAGATTTTGTGATAAATTGTCAAACATGTTCCAGGCCGAAGCATATCTTTGTGTTTGCTATGCAAATGGAGTTTACCTAGCAAATTATTTATGGAAAAAAAGGTGAAGGAAGTTTAAATCATTCATTCTTTCAACAGCAATTTATTTAGCACCTACCAGGTACCATATATTTTTCTAGGTCCTTGGGATATATAAGAAAGCAGAACAGACAAGCATTCTTACCTTTATGGAGTTTACATTCTAGTGGAGAGGAGTGGGACAGGAAACAAAATTTAAAATTAGTAAATATATGGGATAGTGACAATTGCTATAGAGGAAAATGAACCAGGGAAAGAGGATAGCGATGAGGAGAGAGGATGCAAAAGGTGGTCAGGAGGGTGCACTGTGAAAAAATGATGTTTGAACAAAAACCTGCGAGAGTGATGGCTGAGCCATGGGTATACACCTGTGAGTGCAAAAGTAGTGAAGAAGACAGAGAGCAGCTCCCACAGGACCGTGGTTCTCCATGCTGGCTGCATATACTAATTGCCTGGGGTGGTTTTGAAAGACCCCAACCCAGAGACTCTGGTTTTTAAAGGCTCTCGAGGTGATCCTCTGAAGGCCACAGTGAGGACCTGCGTTTTTGTTTTTTAATATGTTTCGAGTTTTATTGAGGTGTAATTGACATATAATATGGTATTAGCTTAAGGTATACAACAGAATGATTTCATATATGTATATGTTGTGAAATGATCACCACAATAAGTGTAGTTAACACCCATTACCTCACAAAGTTACAATGCTTTTATTGTGATGAGAAATTTTAAGATCTACTCTCTTAGCACCTTTCAAATATGCAATACAGTATTATTAACTATAGTTACCATACTTTACATTATACCTCCAGGACTTATTTATCTTTTAACTGAACGTGTGTACTTTTTGATCACCTTCATCCATCTCCTCCCCCACTACTCCCCCACTACCAATTTCATCTCGAGAGCATTCAATATTTGTCTTTTATTTCATTTGGCATAATGTCCTTAAGGTTCATCCATGTTGCCTGAAATGCTTTCTTATATATAATTAGTGTAAATTTGTTTTATATAAATCTACCATCTCATTCAAGATAATCAGTAACCCACCTCTTTTATTCTAATAGGGAAGTCTGAAAACTGCAAATGAAATTTTTTTTCTTTTTGAGTCATCTCCAGTAAGCTGTCATTAATTCACTTCTTATGTGTGTTGCTGTTGTTTACTCGCATGGGTTTTCTGGTTTCAAAATAAAACTGGTCTCAGATGCAGCTGTCCTGGCTTGTTGTTTGAATCTTGCACATTCCAGTGGCATTTTCCACTGGAATGTTGAATTTAATGAATGAAAAACCAGATGTTCCAGGTATATTCAGCCTGGGTTGAGAAGGGCATATATGACAGGGCCCCAATGCCTTTTCAAATAGTTAACATATCAGTAGCATACATGTCAACTCTTCAGAATTATCATTATCTAAATATAAGTTTGACATGTTTTGTTAAAGAGATAGTTATGATATATTTCAAAATGCTATTAGATCACTTCAAAGACAATATGACTTCATTTACATCATCTATTAATCTAAAAAGTCATCAAAGTGTTTATTCTGCTATAATAATTTAATTACTTAAGAAAAACCTCAATTAATTCAATACAATATATAAAAACTACTATTTTGATGATAAAAAGACAGACTAGAGAGTGCCAACACTCAATAAAGTTATTTTCTCTGAAAAAAAATTTTAATGAATAGAAGAAAAATTTTGACTCTGTAAGTGAACAGCTATAAAACCTAAGCATCACTGCACAAATCCAGCATCTGATTACATCTGTGTTTTGCTAAAGAGTAACAGCCTTTATTTTTTTTTAATCACTAGCCATATTAGTTTTTTAGAGCTACCATAACACAGTACCACAGACTTGGATAGCTTAAACAATAGAAATCTATTTTCACACAGTTAGGAAGGCTGTCGACAGAGTTGGTCCCTTCTAAGAACCATGAGAAAAGGATCTATTCCATGCTTTTCTCTTCAGCTTATAAATGGCCATCTTCTCTTTATATCTTCACATAGCCTTCCCTCTGTACCCATCAGCATTCAAATTTCCTCTTCTTATAAGAACCCCAGTTATATTGCCTTAATGCCCACCATCATGACCTCATTTTAACTTGAACTCTTTAAAGACCCTATCTCCAAATATAATTACATTCTAGAGTACTGGGGGTTAGGACTTAAACATATAAATGGGGGGAAGGGGCACAATTCAACCTATAACATTAACATGATCAATGAGTTCTTACATATTTTTAGCATCTGCTCTTTTGATAAGCAAAGACCCTCAAGGAAGGCAGCTGCTTGGTTAAGTTATAGCTCCTTCATCATATCGCCTAATAACCAGTAGCGCCCTAAATAATATCAATTATGTTCCTGGATAAATAGATTGCTTTACGGATAGTTGTTATTAAAATGTGTGCCTACTACAGTAAAAATGTCTATGAACTGGGAAGGCTCTTAAAGAGTCAGTAGGGGGCCAGCGGAGTGGCTCAGTTGGTTAAGAGCTCACTCAAGAGTGCGAGCTGAGCTCTGAGCAACAGCAGTTCAATCCCCAGCCTGAGCTGAGCTGCCAACAGGTGGCAGGATGGCTCAGCTACAATTAATTAATTAATTAATTTAAAAAAAAAAAAGAAAAGAGTCAGTTGGCCTGGGTTCCAGTGCAAGTTCTGCTATTGACCAGCTTTGTAACCCAAGCTCTCTGAACCTTAGTTTTCGCACAGAATTGTGACAATCAAATATGATCACTAATGTACGAGTAAGAGAGCACTGGAAACCATAAAGTGCTAATATAAGGGATTTTTTAATCATTTTAAAGTGAAACCTAACACAAAGTACAGTTTTGTTTCTTCCTTTCCAATCACTATGCTTTTATTTTTCCTTCTCACCTTGCTATACTTTCCAAACCTTCAGTACAATGTTGAACAGAGTTCATCATGAACAGATGTTATGGTGGACTCTTAAACAGACTCAAGATTCTCTGGAAAAAATTGTGAAAGATCTGATTTATTTCTTTTGTAAATGTTTAGTAGAGCTGCCAATGAAGCCATCTGAGCCTTTAGTTATCCCAATTGTCTCTCCTTCGAAGATAATCTGTCCTTTTTTTTTCTGTACTTGCACTTAAGACTGTGTCACTGGTTTCTTATATCACTACAATGGGTTTAAGTGAAGGTTTTAAATTTTATCTTTTTATTTACCTGGCTTGAGAATCTATAATCTGTGGATTGGAGTCTTTCATCAGTTCTGAAAAATTCTCAACCATCAGATCTTCAAATATTACTCTTTCCCATTGTCTTTCTCCTCCTATTCTGGAACTTCAATTAAACATGTAGCTCTTCTCTCAGTATCTTGTGTTTCCAGTCCTCTTGCTTATTATTCTCTATGTTATTCTCAGGATAATTTCTTCTGATCCATTACATAGTTCACCAATTCTATCTTTAGCTATCTCTGATCTAATGTGAAAACCATCTACTAAGTTTAAATTTTTCACTTATGTATTCACCTACATAATCGGTAGTTAGATTTGACGGTTTCAGCTCTGCCACAATTGCTCTTCTCAGGTATCTTTGTGCCTGGTTACCTTTGACCATGCACTGCACATTACATTTGTAAACATATCTGTAGGAATAATTCAAGGCTTACAGTGAAGACACTTTCCTGCCAAGTGTGGCACACTACCAACTCACTACCACCCTACACCAAATTCAAGGCTTGACATTCCTAAAGATCCAAAGGAAATCAAGCTGACTAGAGGATCTGAACAGAGCTGGTTGTCTTATTATACTTGGGGTTCGCTCTAAGTTTGAGGTTTCAGTTTATTGTTGGGGCCATCACTGGTCTGCATTCCCACATTGGGCAAGCTCTGGACTTTGATACTTGTCCTCCAGGTCCTCAATTCTGTTAAATGAAAGTCCTAATTTTCCAGGATCACAAAATGACCTCAAGGCAAAACTGACCTCTTTCTTGTTTTCCTTTCATTTTCCTTCTGTGTTTGGCCTGACAGTTTCTCACTGTTTTGTCATCTCTTCAATGTTTCAAGTCAATTTTTAAAATATTGTGTCCATCCTTCTAGTTGTTTTCAGGTGGAGGGCTGGAGGAAAAGGATGGTGATCTGAATAATTTAGCTTACCATTCCTGAAAACAGAAAGGTGGAAAGGAGAATCAATATGTATTGAAAATATTGTATGTCAGGCCCTCTGTATATACTTTCACACATAAGTCTTGGAAGAATGTTTCAGATAGATAGTATCTTGATTTTAAGAAGGCAAAACTGAATCCCTAGGAGCTTAACTAACTAAGCCAAAGTCATCTGACTGTTAGTAATTGGTAGAGCCCAGAGTTGGACACAGATATTTCTGGTCCAAGTAAACATGTTATTCTGTGCCTACTTTCATTTCATTAATGCTATTTTCATTATAACATGCTGCTATATGTCTTCTATTCTCCCCCTTTGCTCTTTTTATTTAGGACATTTTCAAACTATCAAGGAAATTGCATGGAATGATACATCTATGCAATAAAACATCAAAGTATTCTTCACTAGGTTCACTCATTGGTGAAATTTTCACACCGTTGTTTCTCTCTTTCCTTCTTCTCTACCTTGCTCCTTCCCATCCTGCCTCCCTTCTTTCCTCTCTTCTAATTTATCTTCATCTAATATTTGATGTTTGGGTGTAGGCATCTTGACATTTCATCCCAAACACTTTATCACATATCTCCTAAAAACAAGGACTTTCTTTTACATCTTTTACATTTCTTTATTCTAAAGAAAGCTAAATATTTATATACTACCATTATCAAATATAGACTCAAATTTAGTTTCTCAATTGTACTAATAATATCCTTTATAGGACCGGTCGAGTGGTGCATTGGTTAAGAGCTGGCTTTGGACGCCAGTGACCCTGGTTCGGATCCCACATATGAGGGCCAGTGACACTGCCCTCTGCAGCTAAGATGGTGAACAGTGACTCCACCTGTAGCTAGGCTGCTGTGAGTCCCCGGGACGGCATATCTGCAGCCCCTGCTGCAGTGGGCTGCCATAGGCTACAGTGAGTGGCCGGCAGCCAATGTGAGTGGCTGGAAGCCAGTGTGAGCTGCCAAGAGCTGCTGTGAGTGGCCATCCAGAGGCCAGCGACCGATCTGTCTCACCCAAGAAGAGCACAATGACAATACCAACATGGGCCAGTGAGGCAATGTTCTCCACAGCTAGACTGAAGAACAAAAGGACAGCAACTTGTCTGTTCCCCTCCCCCAGTTTCCCAATGAAATCTTTAAAAAAAAAATAATAATATACTTTATAGCTATTTTTTCCTTATCTAGGATTCAATCAATGATTATGCCGACATGTCTATGCTTCTTATTTTAAAAATGAGTGAATAGAAAAAGGTCTATGCCACAAAACAAGTCACAGTAAATTTAAGAAGATTGCAGTCATATCAAGCAGATATAAAGGAAAAACTGGTGGTTGCTGGCTGGGAGGGAGTGGGGATAAGGGAGAGAGGGAAGGTTTTGGACAGCTTAAGTGGGTGACTACAATGTTGCCGCACGGATATGGGGGCAGTTCTGGGAATGTAATTGATAATGTTGTGAAAAGACTATTATATTAAGTGAAATCAGTCAGTCGGACAAAGACAAGTACCATATGATCTCACTTATATGTGGAATCCGAAAAACTGAATGAACGATCAAAGTAAACAGACTCATAGATATAGAGGAAAAACTGAGGGTTGCTAGTTGGGAGGGGGGTGGGGATAAGGGGGAAGGGGAAGGGGAAGGGATTAGACAGCATAAATAGACAACTACAATATTGCCACAGCGATATGAAACACAGTTCGGGGAATATAATAATGTAAAAATTTTGTGGCATGTCAGATAGTCACATGTCTTGTTAGGGAGACCACTTCATGAATAGGATAGAGGCTTGATCACTGCACTGTACACCTGAAGCTGATGTATAATATTGTATGCCAACTGTAACTGAATATATAGATAGTCACGGGATGTGGAGTATACTGTGGAAGGGAGTGAAAGGAATTGTAGTGGATATGTATGATATCAGGGGGCCGAGTGCGGTGGCAAACTGGGGGAGGGGGGTTGTCACTTTGGGGGGTAAAGAGTATAACTATTGCATTGTGTTGTACACCTGAAACTAATTTTAAAAAATAAATAAATAAAATTTTTATAAAAAGAAAAGAAAAGAAAAGAAAAAGGTCTGACCAGACAGAGACACAGATAATGAATTGGGGTGGGAAGAGGAATATACACATTTTAGTTTATACTCTGATGCACTGTTTTGGTTTTTGTCAATGAGCGTGTACAATATTTTTAAGGAAGGACTGCATTTTTAAAGTTATGTTCATAATAATGTTGATGTTAATGAAATTCATGATATTTCTGCTTAGCATTTTTTCTTACTATACTGCAGTTTCCCTGTTTATTTAAAAACACATGGCTTTATGTGACAATACATTGCCTTGTGGAAATTCTGAAAATAACTATTTTATTTTTTACAATATGATCATCAATTTACTGTTTTGCCTGAAAAGTAGGGCCACCAATTTAAAATACCCAAAGATGCCATTGATACTAAATCACAATTTAGTTGAAGAAAAAAATTAAACAACTTTAGGATAATTTAGGAGATTATGTTCATAGCTACTCTAATATTTTATGTGACTACTGTTCTAGATATCTCTGAAAATATGCATACTATTCCTTGGAAATGCATTTTCTTTGAGGAAACACATGTAGTTTTAAAATCAGAAGACATCATTTTAAACCAAAATTCTCCGGTTTACTACATGTGTAAACTTAAACCAGTCATTCAATCTCTGTAAACTTCGGTTTCCTCATTTATAAATTGGAGATTGTAGTATGTACTCTTTAAGGCTATTCTAATGAAGAATTAAAATATGGAAACATTTTACAAAGTCTAGGACATACACAAACACAGACAGAAACATTAATTTTTCTTATTTCAGCAAATCCCATAAAATGATATTATATTCTCCCACTTGACAGAACCCATTTGAGAATTTTAAAGATAATCTCAGCTAGAGTGATTAATTCCATAACTGGCTAAGTACATTCCTTCTACATATGTTGTTTTTAAATTTAAAAAACATGTCTGACTACATTATTACTATCAATCATAACTTTTCATTGGAGATTTGCTTAAATAATTTTTTTCATGCTAAGTGAATATGGGGATTTGGTTTTTTTCTTTAACTGGAGAGCTAACTATGAACATTTTTATATATCTCATACATAACAGAAAATGAAAAGTATTACAGTGGAAAAGAAAACTATGTTAAGAATCCATCTGATTTTAGTGGAAATTTTCATCTGTGGATAGAGCATTGGTTTGAAATATTTAACTCTGATCAAGAGGCTATCATAATTATATTAGTGTCTATTTTCGACTGCCATTATATTGTAATTCACATCAGAAAGAAAGTTAATAAGCCTGAGAGTGCCCTGAAAATTAGGGGAAACTTATTTTTTCCATACCCAGGTTTTTGCTAGACAAAAATGAAGCTAGATAAACTAGATAATGTTTTTGCTAGATAAAGATGAAGTTCTGGATGAGGACAGAAAGACTTTTTTCTTACTGTTATTGAAGAATTTTGGCCTCTAAGTATTAACAAACAAGAATAGTATCTTGCATAGGACAAGGAAAATGGTAAACTGAGAATAGACCTGTAATTCTAATAATTTGTGAGTGAATCTAGGTAAAGGGGACCATTCTAAAATGTTTATACATTGTTAATAGTTACTCTGATTAAATTTTAAGCCCTTATTTGTATGTTTGACTCACACACACACAACGTCCTATTTCCCACACATAAAAGGAAAAATCAGAGAGAATGGTTTTGATCAATAAGACATGATTACTGAATTGTGGCTATAAGATTGACTGGAGTCAGGTAATCTTGATTCTAGAACTGGTTCAACAACTCTGATTTTGAGAAAATCTCTTAGTTTCTGCACAGGTGAAATGAGGAAGTTACATGA
This sequence comes from Aselliscus stoliczkanus, assembly GCA_033961575.1. Taxonomy (NCBI): domain Eukaryota; kingdom Metazoa; phylum Chordata; class Mammalia; order Chiroptera; family Hipposideridae; genus Aselliscus; species Aselliscus stoliczkanus. The sequence continues at coordinate 143,790,572 of CM066733.1, forward strand.
AATGGTCTGTAAAATCCCTTCTAGTTGTAAAATCCTGCAGTTGTGTGAATTATTTTAAAATTTAGCATAGGACTGAAAATGACTTTCAGGATCATTCTCTTTCCTTCAACCTTTTCCTGATAGAATATTAGTCCTTGAGAATAGTTTAGTATTATGCAACAGAACTTTCAGTCACAGGTCTGGAATCATCTCTCTCCCCACTACCACATCCATCCCACTACTACCAGCACACACACAAACTCCACTGTGATTAAAAGACAGACCCAATGTCATACTGAGGAAAACACCAAAAGCTCTAGCAGGGAATTAAGGAGGTAATGACAGCTCCCTTCAGTGGGCTGCAGGCTGGGGGGAGGGGGAGAGAGTCAATATCAATGATCCTTAGCTTTAAGGCGTAAGTCATTAGAGTGGAAAGTTCTAGACCTGCATGCTGCTGCTTGAAAAGGGAGGATCCTGACTCAGTTACCTAAGGGCATTGGATGCACCTTGGCAAAAATGAATCCATGAGTGAATTGAAATGCTGTATTACACCATTCAGGGCTTGGGGAGTTTTGCTATAAGGTAACCTGGGTAAAAACTGAGTGATAACAAAAGGCCACTTTCTCGCCCTTGGAATCATGAACTGAGCTAACTGGCAGCGGTCTACAGTGAGACTGGCCAAAGCCACATCTCTGTGGGTGAGTAAAGGCTCTTGACATGGTGGTCAGAAACCATAGAACATCACCAGTGACACCAGTGGCAAATCTCTGGCACTTGATGAAACCAAAACCAGAAGCCATAGTAAGGAGCCAACAGTTTACAGAGTTTAGCCTCAAGGGACATTTGAGTTCTTTCTCCTCCAATGGACAGTAAGAGGAGAACTACAATGATCCTGGAAAAAACTGGAAAGCCTGCCAATCAAATTATGAGTTATTGGGGCCATTATAATTTAGAATCCAAGCAATTGTAATCTTGTTTGTATGTTGAGGTTGTTGATACCTGTACTGTATAGATTATGATTTCAATCATGAAAATTTCTTAACATGGGGATGAAGGGGTGGGGACAGGAGGAAGGGACCAATCTGGGAGAGCCCCCGCCCGGGAGGAAGCGGTGGAGGTGCACGCTTCCTGGTGCAATCCCTGCCTGCTCGAGAGACTCACTCCCGCAGGAAAGCACTGGGCCTCCCGGACCCCAAGCCACCACTGCAGACCCAGGTGATCTATCTAATATATCGAAGCATTCACAGAACGAAAGCCAGAATGAAGAAACAAAGAAACATGTCCCAAGTAAAAGATCAGAAGAAAACTCTAGAAATGGAACAAACTAGATCAGAAGAAAACTCTAGAAATGGAACAAATTAGAACACTGATGATAAGAATGTTTAAGGAACTTAGCGAGGACATGAAGGGTAGGGAAACCATAAAAAACAACCTGTTAGAACTAAAGAATACAATAACTGAAATGAAGAACACACTTGAAGGAATCACCAGTAGAACAGATGAAGCAGAGGAGCGGATCAGCAAATTAGAAGACAAAATAGCAGAAATCACCCAGTTGGAACAACAAAAAGAAAAAAGAATAAAAAAAATGAAAATAGTTTAAGAAACCTCTGGGACAACATGAAACACAACACTCCTCACATCATAGGAATACCAGAAGGAGAAGAGAAAGAAGCAAGGGATTGAGAATGTATTTAAAGAAATAATGACTGAAAACTTCCTTACCATGGTGAAGGAAATTGACATACAAGCCCAGGAAGTGCAGAGAGTTTCAAACAGGCTGAATCCAAACAGGCCCACACCAAGACACATCATAGTTAAAATGGCAAAGCTTAAAGACAAAGACAGAATCCTAAAAGCAGCAAGAGAAAGACAGCAGGTTACATACAAAGGAACTCCTATAAGACTAACAGCTGACTTTTCTTCAGAAACTCTGCAGGCCAGAAGGGAGTGGCAGGAGATATTCAAAGTGACACAAAATAAAGGTCTACAACCAAGATTGCTCTACCCAGCATGGCTATCACTTAAAATTGAAGGAGAAATAAAGAGCTTCTCAGAAAAGAGTAAGCTTAAGGAGTTCATTACCACCAAGCCAGCACTGCAGAAAATGTTAAAAGGGCTTTTTTAAACAGAAGAAAGGGGAAAACAAGCTAACCCAGAAAGACAAGAAATACAAATAACAAAATGGCAATAAATGTGCACCTATCAATAATCACTTTAAATGTGAATGGGCTAAATGCTCCAATCAAAAGACACAGAGTTGTTGAGTGGATAAGAAAAAAGGACCCATGCATATGCTGTCTACAAGAGACTCATCTCATATCAAAAGACACAGACTGAAAGTAAAGGGATGGAATAAGACATTCCATGCAAATGGAAATGAGAAAAAAGCTGGAGAAGCAATACTTATTTCAGACAAAATAGACTTTAAAATGAAGACTACAATAAAAGACAAAGAAGGGCACTACATAATAATAAAGGGATTGATTCAACAAGAGGACATAACCCTAGTATACATCTATGCACCCAAAATAGGAGCTCCTAAATATATAAAACAGATTTTGACAGACATAAAAACAGAGATCAACAGTAACACTAACATAGTAGGGGACTTCAACACCCCGTTGTCACCAATGGACAGATCCTCCAGACAGAAAATCAACACGGACATAGTGGCCTTAAATGACAGTTTAGAGCAGCTGGATTTAACTGATATTTTTAGAGCATTTCACCCCAAAACTACAGAAAATACATTGTTCTCAAGTGCACATGGAACATTTTCCAAGATAGACCACATATTAGGCCACAAAACAAGTCTCAACAAATTTAAGAAGATTGAAATCATTTCAAGTGTCTTCTCTGACCACAATGCTATGAAACTAGAAATCAATTATAAGAAGAAATCTGGAAAGCTTACAAATACATGGAGGCTAAATAACATGCTACTAAATAGTGAGGGGGTCAAAAATGAGATCAAGGAGGAAATCAAAAGATTCCTCGAGACAAACAAAAATGAAAACACCACAGCCCAAAATCTCTGGGATGCAGCAAAAGCAGTCCTAAGAGGGAAGTTCACAACAATGCAGGCCTACCTAAAGAAGGAAGAAAAATCTCTAATCAACAGATTCTCTTTACACCTAAGGGAACTCGAAAAAGATCAGGAAAACAAGCCTAAAGGGAGTATAAGGAAGGAAATAATAAAGACCAGAGCAGACATAAATGAAATAGAGAACACAAAAACAATACAAAAGATCAATGAAACCAAGAGTTGGTTTTTCAAAAGATAAACAAAATCAACAAACCCTTAGCCAGACTCACCCAGAAAAAGAGAGAGAGGACCCAAATGAATAAAATCAGAACTGAAAGAGGAGAAGTGTCAACAGATACCACAGAAATGCAGACAATTTTAAGAAAATACTATGAGCAACTATGTGCTAACAAATTCGACAATCTGGAAGAAATGGATAAACTTCTAGTAGCATACAATCTACCAAGTCTGAACCAAAAAGAAACAGAAACTCTGAACAGACTGATACTGCCAAAGAAATTGAATCAGTAATCAACAATCTTCCAACAAACAAAAGTCCAGATGGCTTCACAGGTGAATTTTACAAAACATTCAAAAAGAATTAATACGTATTCTTCTCAAACTATTCCAAAAAATACAGAAGGAGGGAAGGCTCCCAAACTCTTTCTATGAAGCCACTATCACCCTGATTCCAAAGTCAGACAAAGATATTACAAAAAAAGAAAACTACAGGCCGATATCCCTAATGAACATAGATGCAAAAATTCTCAACAAAATACTAGCAAACGGAATTCAGCATCACATTAAAACGATCATACACCACGATCAAGTGGGATTCATTCCTGGCATGCAAGGTTGGTTCAATATCCGCAAATCAATTAACACAATACATCACATTAACAAAATGAAAAATAAAAATCAAATGATCATATCAATAGATGCAGAAAAAGCATTTGACAAAATCCAGCAGCCATTTATGATAAACACTCTTAGCAAAGTGGGAATAGTGGGATCATATCTCAACATAATAAAGGCCATATATGATAAGCCCACAGCAAAATTGTACTCAGTGGGAAAAAACTAAAAGCTTTCTCCTTAAGATCAGGAACAAGACAAGGCTGCCCACTTTCACTTCTATTTAACATAGTTCTGGAAGTTCTAGCCACAGCAATCAGACAAGAAAATGAAATAAAAGGCATCCAAATTGGAAAAGAGGAAGTAAAATTGTCATATGCAGATGACATGATACTATATAGAGAGAATCCCAAAGACTCCACCAAAAAACTGCTAGAACTGATACACGAATTTGGTAAGGTAGCAGGATACAAAATTAATATTCAGAAGTCAGTTGCATTTCTATACACCAATAATAAACTATAAGAAAAAGAAATCAGGAAATCAATCCCTTTTACAATTGCTTCAAAAACAATAAATTATCTAGGAATCAATTTAACTAAAGAAGTAAAAGACCTGTACTCAGAAAATTATGAGACACTGAAGAGAGAAATCAAAGAAGACACAAATAAATGGAAATACATACCATGTTCATGGATAGAATTAATATAGTCAAAATGTCAATACTACCTAAGGCAATATATAGATTCAATGCAATTCTAATCAAACTACCAAGGACATTTTTCTCAGATATAGAACATAGAATCCTAAAATTTATATGGAACCACAAAGACCCCGAATAGCCATGGCAATCCTGAGAAATAAGAACAAAGTGGGAGGCATCACACTGACATCAAAACATACTACAAGGCTACAGTAATCAAATCAGTATGGTACTGGGATGGCCAAGTGGTGTGGTGGTTAAGCACTGGCTTGGGAAGCCAGTGGCCCCGGTTCGGGTCCCACATATGAGGGCCAGTGACACTGCCCTCAAAAAAAACACCAAAAAACAGTATGGTACTGGCATAAAAACAGACACATAGACCAATGGAACAGAATAGAGAGCCCAGGAATAAACTCATCCATGTATGGTCATTTAATCTATGACAATGGAAGCAAGAATTTACATTGGAGTAAAGATAGTCTATTTAATAAATGGTGCTGGGAAAATGGGACTGACAAGTGCAAAAAAATGAAAATGGACCACCTACTTACACCATATACGAGAACAAACTCAAAATGGGTTAAAGACTTAAATGTAAGACCTGAAACCATAAAACTCCTAGAAGAAAACATAGGGAGTAAGTTTGCAGACATTACCCTGAGCAATATTTTTACTGATATATCCCCTTGGGCTAGGGAAATAAAAGAAACAAATGAACATATGGGATTACATCAAACTTGAAGTTTTTTCACAGCAAAGGAAATGATCAATAAAACAAAAAGGCAGCCTACTGAATGGGAGAAGATATTTGCCAATGATATATCTGATAAGGGGTTGATATCCAAAATTTATAAAACACTCATGCAACTCAACACCAAAAAAACAAACAACCCAATTAAAAAATGGGCAGAGGATATGGAAGAGGCATTTCTCTAAAGAGGACATACAGATGGCCAACAGGCATACGAAAAAATGTTCAACATCACTAATCATCAGAGAAATGCAAATAAAACCACCATGCAATACTACCTCACTCCCGTCAGAAGGGCTATCATCAGTAAATCAACAAACAACAAGTGCTGGCGAGGTTGTGGAGAAAAGGGTACCCTGGTGCACTGTTGGTGGGACTGCAGATTGGTGCAGCCATTATGGAAATCAGTATGGAGGTATCTCAAGAAACTGGAAATGGAACTGCCCGTATGATCCAGCAATTTCACTCTTGGGTATCTATCCAGAAGAATCAAAGATGCTAATTCAAACAAATATATGCACCCCTATGTTTATTGCAGCGCTATTTATAATAGCCAAGACATGGAAACAACCAAAATGCCCATCGGTAGGTGAGTGGATTAAGAAACTGTGGTACATTTATACAATGGAGTATTACTCCGCTATAAAGAAGAATGAAATCGTACCATTTGCATTGATATGGACAGACCTAGAGAACATTATGTTAAGTGAAATAAGTCAGTCAGAGAAAGACAAATACCATATGATCTCACTTATATGTGGAATCTGAAAAACTGAATGAACGAGCAAAGTAAACAGAAACAGTTTCATAGATATAGAGGAAAAACTGATGGTTGCTAGTTGGGAGGGGGGTGGGATGAGGGAGAAGGGGAAGGGATTAGACAGCATAAATATGTAACTACAATATTGCCACAGGATATGAAAGACAGTTCGGGGAATGTTGTAAATATTTTATGGGGTGTCAGTTGGTCCCATGTCTTGTTAGCGAGACCACTTCAGGGATGGAGTAGAGGTTTGATCACTGCACTGTATACCTGAAACTGATGTTGTATAATATCGTATGCCAACTGTAATTGAATATATAGATAGTCACGGGATGTGGATTATACTGTGGAAGGGAGTCAAAGGAATTGTAATAGATACGTATGATATGGGGGGGGAAGAGTGGCATGGCGAATTGGGGGAGGGGGATTGTCACTTTGAGGGGTAAAAAGTATAACTATTGCACTGTGTTGTACACCTGAAACTAATTTTTTTACAAAATTGTTTATTTCACAATAAAAGGATTAAAAAAAAAATTCTTAAAATGAAGGTCAGCAGAAAGTTAGGATGATTAAGTAGTTCTTTCTGCAAATTACAATTCTAACATTCATCAAGAACTATGGCCAGGAGGCACAAGAACGCATATTTATAAATCCTAAGTCAGTGAATGCCAGTCCACATTTTAAGATCTCTTTTTTGTTTATTTATTTGTTTTATCCATGTGAAAATTGTTTCATGTCATAAGAACTGTATTCCCATTTGAATGTTTCCATATAATATCCCATCTTCAGTCATACAAAACATGACTAAGAAGAGTGTTTTGTATTCAAGGAATACTTCTCAGCAAACACCATACTAAAAATGTTAACATCTTATTTTATATTTCAAAATAAATCACTTTTCTAACTACTGACTCAGTAGTAATGAAGTCACCATTTTGGAAAAGAGAAGGAAACTTTAAAAGATTAAAGCATATTTTCCCATTACATTCTTATATTATTTAATACAAAACTATGCATGCCTTTGGAAAAGTTTTGATTAAGAGGTATAAAATTAAATCTATTTCAAATCCAAAAAAGAAATTATTTTGGCATATATAAAGTCTTAAAGTTGTATAGGTTGAAAACTTCTCAAGCAGCTTCTATGAACTTACAGCCTGTTCTTTTCATATAGTCATTCAGAAATATGCCCAAGACAGACAGATCCCATCATCCTCACAAATGGAAGATAATTATGATCACATATATATGTATGCATATTTTGTGTGTATATACATGTGTATACTTGGATTCATTATACACACAAATAAATAAGCATATTTTATTATATATACTGTTTTATTATATTACATATGTTTTATTTTATATATAATATATATAGTGTGCCAAAAAAAAGTATGCACATTTTAAGAAATGAAAAAACTATTAAAATTGTAACGCTCAATATATACCAATAACAAAAGACTAATACAAGTCAATTACAAGAGGTGCTCAAAGTGGTTACCATCAGCATAATTTTAAAAGTTTTTTCCTTTCTTAAAATATGTATACATGTTTTTGGTGTGTGTGTGCATGGGGGACCAGCCTCCGCTGACCAGGGTTTCCCTCAGGTGGAAAAAGCGTTGGCCGGGGAGGAAAAGAAAGGAGACAGTGGAGACACCGGGGGACTTAAAGAGAAAAAAGTATCACACTTTATTGCCAGAGCATGTTCTTTTTATAGGGATACTTGACCATTACCTCAATCACATGAGTTTGGTGGTTTCTAGTTCCCAGGATTTACTCAGTCTTTACTTCCCTGTAATTGTTCTCTCCAGGATACACTGGCCTATTCTATGTTAAGGATTCACCTATCTCCACATATCGCCTAAAGAGTGGTTACCATGACTACCTAGCCATTATCCTAAATACCATCAGCTAGACTCACAGGGTGTATACTAGGAGTGGCTGTGTTTAGGGTAAAAGCATCTAAAATCTATTCCTATGTAAATACAATACCTAGTGGCTAAAGGAAGTCTTAAACATCTTTTGTCCTAGGAGGGCTACATATTTACAATAGAAGGTAGCATCTGTTTCTCAGTCAAAGCTTCAGTATCCGTCAAAGAATTGAAACAAAGTTGTTAATTAACATACCCTATGGTCAGCAAGTCACCTCTTACCCGGAACTCTCATGGCCTGAAGACTTGTAATCTTCAAGGAGACCATTCACAGCAGGGCCCTTAGGCAAGTGCATCAGCTTTTCACAGTCAGGGTTTTTGGCCTCTGTGCTGTGCCTGTTTCCAAGAGGCTTGAGTCCCCAATATCTCAGTTCAGGGGTCCCCTCGGGTTGTAGCCTGTTTTAGGGAGTTCCCTTCTCTTTAGGAAATCTTGACCCGTCATTGACTTACACAACCAGCTATCATCAGGGTACCACAGGAACTTGTCACAAATGCAGTGAATGTATTGTCTCCTATAGGAGGAAAGGCACATGGGTTCATAGAGGCAGGAGATATTACATGACCAACCATAAGGCAGCATCCCTAATATCCAGTGCTGAGCAGGGTAATGTGACCTTGTTAGATGTTGGCCCCCGGCATGTGCGTGTGTGTGTGTGTGTGTGTGTGTGTGTGTGTGTGTCTGTGTGTCTGTGTGTATCTTTTAAACTGAAAAGGCATATACCAAAATGCTAACAGTGGGTAATTCTAGGTTTACAATTATTAGCAAGTTTTATGTGCTTTCAGTTTATTTTCCAGTTTCCCTAAAATTGTTGTGAAATAGAAATAAATATTACAACATTTTGATGAATAGTTTATGGCTGGGAAAGATGTTCATAATAAAAGGTAGTTATTGGCAGCAGACTTTCAACTTCAAGGAGTACAGTTGATCAAGGGCCTCAGCTGTTGTGCTCTGAAGTCCATCATAGCGTTTGGGCCAAGGTCACTCTCCTTACCTCTGCTCCCAGCCAATGACAGCCTGATGGGGTTACTAAGGCAGGCCCCCATTCCTTGGGGACATGGGATTTCGGGTCAAAGTTGCCCCTGGGGCCTGACATTAATTTCCCTAGACTAGATGGCTTTGCAAGATGCCACCATCCAAACTTTTATCCGTCTTTCCTTCACTTGGGGTCAGACTCTCCCAGCCTCTCCCAGATCCCTCCCCATTTTCTCTTACAGGTGTTTTCCGAATGAAATTTGTGTACATTTAATCCTATCTTGGTGTCTGCTTCTCAGAGAAACTGAAATAACATGGGCTTCAAAGCAGTATAGCACAGTTATATTTGGGTTAGAAAAAAATATACCTGTGCATGTATATGTGTGTATGTACACACGTGTGTATTTACGTTATGGATATACACACATATATGTATGTGTATGTTTACAAGTAGAAAAAAAGCACAGAAGAGTGGCTCTCTCTGGATAGACTATAGGTCATTTTTGCCTGGTCTGCCTTTTCTTAAATTTCTACTATAAGTATCTATTGCTGTGTAATAAAAAAAAAAAGGTAAACTTTTACATGTTACTAACTTACTTCAATCTGTGGCAGATTTATTTATAACTAATTTTACATTTTACCAGATTAGTTAAAGAATATGTCCATTCATTCATTTCTTCCCAGAAACATTTATCATGCCTATGATAAATGTACAAGCCCTGTTCTAGGGACCATGGCTAATGCAAAGGTAAAAATGAATTGGTGGAGTCAGGAAGCAGCAGTCTGAATGGAGATGAATGAACTATAGGAAGTGCCCCAAGGGGCCGGCTGAGTGGCTAAGTTGGTTAAGAGCTCACTCAAGAGTGCGAGCTCTGAGCAACAGTGTTGCTGGTTGGATTCCCAACCGGAGCTGAGAAGCCCCTGAGCTGCCAACAGGTGGCAGGATAGCTCAGCTAAAAAAAAAAAAAAAGAATGCAGGAAGTGCCCCAAGACAGACACAAAGCAAGTGCTGTGAAGCTCCAAAAGGTGGAAAGAGGACTAGAGGACCAGGGGAAGTCAGTGCAGAGGTGGCATTCAGCTGGGCCTTAAAGGAACAAGTAACTTTCTTTCTTCTTTTTTTTTTTTTTTTTTACTTTGGAATTTTATTGAAACAGCCTCAGTAGTTTGGATCACAGTTTGGGAGTGCTTCTGAGTTTGAGACTGAGTTTGTTTATACTCTAATATGTCCCAGTGCAGGTGACATTGTTCATGGCATTTTCCATCCCTATTTTCTGATTATTACCAACTTGCTCATTATGAAGGTCTCTTTGCCAGGCCACCTGGTATAGTTTCCTCAAATTCTGCTCTCAGCTAAAGGAGATCTCATTTGTTTTAAAGATGCGTTTGGCTTTTAGAGTGATCACATCTCCATTTGTACTGATGGATACAGAGGATTTTGTCAGACAGTCCAGTTTCCTGCTGGCTCCTCCTATTCCTTCAGTAATAGAAGTCTGGGAATTCAACCTTCAAATGTTTGTTTTAGTCAGATCAACTCTCTTTTTGGAGCTTCAGAAGTTGGGCCTGTCCTGGCTCACCAGAGACAGACATGTGACAGAACAGGTCACATTTGATAGGTAAAGATGGAAAAGATGGCAGGTGCAACAGCAAAATGCAAATCCCCGTGCTCTACCTTTTCAGTTCACAAAGCAGTTGACTTTACAAATAAATAACACACACCTGGTTAATCTATAGAAAACAGCACAGTGTACTGTGATTGGGATCTCACAGGATCTCCCATCAGTTACCTAAAGAACTAGACTTATTTGTTTAAAAGTAGCTTAGTACTTCAGTCTTTCCAATTTTAGAAACATCACTTGAAAAAAAGGTTGAAATTATTTTGTCATGAATAGAACATCTTTCTTCCCTTTCAACTATCTTTCTGAAATGTTGATTATTAGTGTACATTGGGTAGAGTTGGGGTGGAAGTGTGCATTATTAACACAATGAAATTCTGCTACATGAGCCTATAATGTTACCTGGCTCACCACAAGCTTGAAAATCAAATACTGCAGTAGCTTGTCACTTTGAGTACATTTCCTTTTTCTAAGGGCCCTAGCCAAACCTCATGGGACTGGTCAGACTCAGCAACCACTAAACATACAAAAGCACCTCCTTGTCATTTTTGTACCTCAAGCGTCCTGTCTGTTCTTTGCTGTTAATAGATGAGCTGTTAGAATCTTAGAATCTTGACATTATCATGTTGAAAGAAAAGTAGTTCAAAAAAACACACAATAGAACACAAAGTTCTGCAGTGAAATGCTGAGTTTGAGTGTAACATAGACAAAGCAGTTATTCATAAATCTGAGGTAACATTCTTTTTAATTTTTTTTAAAGAAATGCTATAGTAGCTGAAACTGGAGTCTACAAGTGTTTCCTTAACATGTCATTTTTTCCTCCAATTCAGATACATAGACTTATTATTATAAAGTTCTTCAGAATTCTTAAGGTTTTCCATTTTATAATAGCAAGGATTTCAACATTTATTTTGGAAAAAAAATGTTTAGAAAATTTTGTGAATTTTTCTAGTACGTAAACCAATAATTAGGTCTGGGAACATGAATATTATCCAGTGCCTCTCCTCACCCCCACCTCCAAACAAAGTTAGTTTTCTTTTCTCTTTCTTTCTTTTTCTTTCTTTCTCTTTCTTTCTCTCTCTCTCTCTCTCTCTCTCTCTCTCTCTCTCTCTCTCTCTCTCTCTCTCTCTCTCTTTCTTTCCAAAGTTAGTTTTCTTTTTTCTTTCTTTCTTTTAAATTTATATAGCAATTTTTGCTCTAAAAAAAAGCAAGAAGGAGGGAAAGAAGAGGGGGTGCTATTCTACAGGTCTGTAAGATTTGGACTCAATAGTCTATTGAAAATTTAGTGTGTGCTGGGCATTGTGCCCCTCCTGGGTTCACCAGGGCAAGAAAGTGCAGTGGGGATGGGAGACTCTGAATATGCAGAGATACGAGGAATGAAAGACCATACAAAGTTTATTATCTTAATATTGTATTTGTAAACTTTTTGAGAATAAGAACTCCTGTTTACCAAAGTGTCTCACAATGTGGCTCTCTACACAGCCACCATTGTATTTTTGTCTATTTTGTTTTCAGACCATGCTTGGGACCTATATGAAATCACTGACTCCTTGAAATAACCCCATAGTCGCCATAGTCAGCCCTCTCCTCTCATCCCAAGATCTGAGGCTATGATACAGTTCTTTTCCACTAACGGATGGACAGCACTGTGAGCCACAGAACGATTCTGTTGCCAATGTGATAACCACTAGGACCCTGAGTCCCACAAAAGGATTAAGGATTTTCAGCCACTTTACAGCAATAATGGATGCAGAGCCCAAAGTTCTTAATATCCGGGTAACAGTGCAAATTAAGATCTGGTTCAACAAGGATGGGAGAAGAGTAATAGGGACAAGAGGAGGAGTTCTCTTGCGCCTCCAAAGCCCTATACACGTGGAAATTTACACAACGTGGGGGAGAGTTTTAAGCAGGATGACAAACCGAGAGAGGGGCAAACTCTCCATCTCCCCTGCACTCCACCACATCCCCACCCCAGCCAAAGAATCTATTGCAAACCAAAGGCCATTGTTGCTCAGATTGTTTTGTCTGCTGCCCTGTCAAGGTTTCTTTTTCTTCAATTCTTTTAACTATCATGGAAATGAGGCCAGTACTCTGTGATTGTCATTTCGTTCCAAATTCTTGAAATATTTTATTATTTACAAAAGATTTTCCTACTGACTTAGGAGAGAAAAAAATATGAATGTGCAAAACCTGAGAGTCCTAATAAAAATTTCAATTGTCATGGCTTTAAACAAAGATTATTCCCAAAGGACTTTTGCAAGAAAATATATAAGAAGCATAGTTTTATTATGTTTATTTTTACTGGAGAGTTGTATTTTGTTGATGTATAAGTAACATATTTGTTGTTTAAAATTCATCAAATACCACCCTCGAAAAAGTATAAAGCAAAGATTACCCCTAATGTCACCACCCATTGTTATGTTTTGGAGTCTATCCAGACATTTTTCTATACTTTTCCACATTCAATCACACACCCACTGTTTTAAATGTGATCAGAGTATTTTTAATAATCTGTCATGCAATATCAATTTACCTTCTTCACTTAATGTGGCATTTTTCATGTCAATGTATGTAGATCTACATTATCCTTTTTAATCACTGGATCATATTCTACTGTATCCATGCACCATAATTTAGCTCATTACTTATTAGGATATATTTAGGTTGTTTTGTATTTTTGTTATTTTCATTCTATTATAAAGAAGGTAAACATTCTTGAGCATATGACTTCAAATATATGTCCAATTATTCCTTCCTAGGAGTGGAATAGCTAGGTCAAACAGTTTGCATATTGAAAATTCCAATACATGTTGTTAAACAGCCTTGTAGGAAGCTTATACTAACTCTACTCCCATCCCAGGATACAAGAATGTCTCTGTGTACACAGTGTCAACATTGGGGATTTGCTTTGTTTTAATCTTTACCATTAATACATTTAAAAATTAAATTTCATTGTTTTTGAGTGAAATTGACTGAGAATGAATTTATTTTCCTGTGTTTACTGACCATTAGCAAAACTTTAAAAAATAACTTGTGTCCTTTGTCCATCTCCTGTTGGCCTGTGGGATTTTAACCTTATGATTTTTAATAACCCTTTGTATATTAGAGATAGTAATATTAGTCTATATGGGCTATTAACTCCACTAGGGCCAAGGCCATCTTCTTCATGACCATATGGGCAGCTTCTAATGTAATGCCTGACCTAGGGCAGGGACTCAATATGTATTTGTGGTTTGACTGACCTTGCTCATCATATATGTTGTAAATATATTTTTCCAGTTTATGTTTCTCTTATTCTTTTTTAATTTATTTCCCCATCCAAGTTTTTAAACTTTGTACAGTAATAATCTATCAATATATTCCTTTATGATAGATCACATTTGAGTCATGTAGTTCCCACATCAAGATTATAAAAACAATAACAAATATTTATATATACGCTACATGTGCCAAGAACTGTCACAAACACTTTACATATGTTCATTTATTTAATCCTTGTAACAAGCCTTTTATCTAGTAGAGTATGTCATTCCAATCCCACCCTACCCCATCCCCAATTATTTCTCCTTTAAAAAATTATTCTAGCCATTCCTCTCAATTTTGTTAATTTATATATGTAATGTTTTCACATTTCCTAAAGCAAAAGGAGGGAGGATAAAATGAGATGTCTCACTCCCTCCCCTTCATGTCAGCTGCCTCACTTTTCCTCCTGTGTAAGTTTATTCCCTGCCCCCATTTTACACAAATTATACCACGCTGTATAAGCTGTTCTGTAGCCTGCTTATTTGATTCACTTAATAAAATATCCAGAGACAGCCTCCGGGGTTTGACTTAGATAATCAGCAAAATTAAAAAGGGAAAAAAAAAAAAATTGTAGCGACCAGGCAATAAAATATCCAGATGATCTTTAAAATCATTTTGTCAACTTTTGGTTGTGATTGAGTTAAATTTATAAACTTGAGAACAATTTTCATCTTTAAAATATTGTCTCCCTGCTCAAGAAGATATTATTTTTAGGTTTTTTTGTTGTTGTTTTTTTGCTTTCTTTTGTGTCTGTCAGTGAAGCTTTTAGTTTTGTTCTTATAAATCCTATGTATTTCTTAAAGGTATTTCTGAATAGTTGGTCTTTTCAATCTTTTTCTATTAATGGGCTGGTAAAAATATCTCCTTTGTTTTTTTAACTTGCATTTACATTATTACCAAAAAGGTAATATATTTTCATAGTCTTACTGGCCCCATGCTTTTTCTCTGTAAGTTCAACCTCTCACCTATGCATCTGAATGACAAGAGGTTTGGGAAGGTCCGCAGGACAACTAAAATCATTTTTCAACACATTAAAAATCTAATTCAACATTTTCACCAAAAGAAATTTCTCCACCTTACTCCTGTTTCTGCTAATAGGGTAACAATTGTTCATTATTCAGGCTCAAAAACTAAATCTTTTGTGGTATTTTTTTTTTTCCCTCACCCCCTTCTTTATTTGCCTAAAGTAATAATAATTTTAAAGAAAATCTACCATCAAAATTTCTCTTGCTCTGACTCTTCCTTTTTATTGCCACACGTTTGTTCAGGGCTTCCATACCTTCGCCTAGTAAGAGTTGGTTTTATGGTCTCCCCCACCTCCTCTCTCTTCCTTCTTTCCCTGAATAGAGAATAGATGCAATACAGATGTAATTATATTCTACTGTTCATAAAACTTGACTGGTACACTGCTGCCTACCAAATTTACTTCACGTTGCTACCTTTTTCTGTCTGTCTCACACCACTATCCTACATTTCCCCCAGTTCAGCAAAATCAAACACTTAATGTTCCCAAAATACGCTGCTTTTCTGACTCTTTCTAAGCCTTTGTTCCTGTTATCACATGCATCTGGAACGCCTTCCCTTTTAATTTACTTTTTAAATTTTATTATTATTATTATTATATTTTGTCTTTTGCAATCCCATCCCTTCTTCAAGACTCATCTGAAATGTCTTCTTTAAGAAACCTTTCCTGTAATCTCCTCCTGCTCTGAAACCCAGGGTATATTTTTTTCTCTTAGACTACCTACCCTATTATTATTACCATTGTAAATTGTTTAAGCAAAGAGAATAAGTCATGCATGATGGAATGGTGGAAAGGACCTGGGGTATGGAGTCAGAGGATCTCTTCAAAGCCCTACTGTTACCTGATTGTTTTGGATTGGGTAAGTCGTTTAGTCCCTTGAAACTTAAGATCTTCAGTTGCAAATTTGTGGTGGTAGTAATAATATATATAACAAAACAATCTGTGAAGAACAAAGTACATAATGTATGTGAAAAACCTTCACATACCTTAGAGAAGAGGGTAAAGGGGTCCAATATATGGTGATGGAAGAACTGACTTAGGGTCAGTGAGCACACAATGTAATGTATAGATGATGTATTATAGAAATGCACACTTAAAACCTATGTAATTTTACTATTGTCACTATTATTAAAACTATTAATTTAAAAAATGTTTCTCTTTAAAAAAACTTCATAAATTGTAAAGCACTGTAAATTAATCTTGGTTTGAAATTTGAAAATTTTGTGTGACACACATTTGTGCATCACCTCTGTGAGCCAATGTGCTGTGCATTACAGTGGGTTTTAAAGACAAATGAAATTTACTTAATAATACAGTTTCTCTAACTCATTTCATCAATTTTAATATTAAGTGTAGAAAGAATTCCTCAGAGTTCTGTAAAGTGTTAAAGTTTGGTGATTTCTTATTATGTACCAGTGAATAAATTAAAACCCTACTCTTTCCATTTTTAAAATCCTAATTTACTTTTACATATTTATATATGATTTTATATATCTAATGATACTGACAGTGCAAATACTTAAATTCTGATTTGTAAATAATAATAAATACTTTTGGCTTTCGACGTGGTAAAGGTTTTGAATTAGTGCTATATCCCAAGGTTTAAGGCATTTTTCAATGAGTGAGGGAAGAGCTGGGAAAACTCCCTACCTTTAGAGAAGCTTAAGATGCTTAAAAAAAAAAGAAAAAGAAAAAACAAAGGCTCTGATTGTAGCTATGGAGCTTACACTGGAAATAGAATAAAAATGGTCCTTGAAGATTTTTCTGAGAAGTAAGTATAAGAATTGTTTCAAGAAAGAAACTGGCAAAGAAATGTGGACATTTTGGAGAGGGGCAGAAAAATGCCCTACGTTTTGGACACCACGAAAGCGCGAGGCTGTTGAAATAAATATTTTACATTGTGAGACATGTCTGAGTATTAAACACTTTTTTTTTCCCCCCTGGAGAAAATTAAACAAATATTTCTTTAAGAAGATAGAAAGACGTCTCCTTCTCCCCTCCCCCCCCCCAAGTTAAAGTGTCTTTGGCTCTGCTTCTAGGATTTCTAGGAACGTGCAATTAAAATAAAATCGAAACAACAAAACCCTCGCAGCATTTCGACTTGTGTTTTTCCCCAGCGCCCCGGAAAACGCCGGAGCCCGACCCTTGTTCCCAGGGTCAGAGCTGGGGGGCTCCCCGCGCACGCCCCGCACCGGGTCGGGGCCACTCCGGGCTCGGGCACCAGCCCCGCCCCCCGCGGCCCGACCCCCGCCTCCGTGGCGGGCCCACCTGCCGCCCCGCGCGGAGCCCGACGCCCCAGCCCCGCCGGGCGCCGCGACTGGGGCCCCGCAGGTCCCGCTTCCGGACGGGCCGCGCGGGCGCGTCGCTCCTTGCGGCCCGCAGGGTCCCGGGCCCCCGAGACGGGGGGACCCCCTGCCCTGGGTCCCCGCGCATCCAGTCCCCCTGCGCGGCTGGGACGGGAGGCCAGTGACCCCGCGGGCCCCCCGCCCGCGCCCGCCCGCCCGCGGCCCGCTGCCTCCGCACGCCGGGCGGGGAGGCCGCGCGGGCCGGGGGAGGGGCGCGGGGCGGGGGCAGCGCACCCCCGCGCCGCCGCCGCCGCCGCCGCCGCTGCCCAGCCCCGCGGCTGGGGGAGGCCTCGTCACAGCCGCCGCCTCCGCCGCGGCCGCAGATCTCGCGGTGTTTGCCGGCGGCCGCGCCGCCATATTGTGGGGCAGTCTCTGGCTGTGCCCTGGCTTGGCGGAGCCTCGGCGGCGGCGAGCGCTGGGGGGGTGGGGGGAGGGCCGGCGAGCGCAGGGGGTGGGGGCCGAGGGCGCCGAGCAGGCCGCGCGGGCCGGAGCCGGGGCGCGGGCAGCGGCGACGCCCCCCAGCCGGCGTTTGGCAGCGGCGGCGGCCGCCGGCGACGCGCCCCAGCCCGACCCCTCCCCTCCCCCTCGGCCACGAGCGGCGGCGGCGGCGGCCGAGCGGAGGCGCTGAGCGGGGAGGGCGGCAGCGCGGAGGCGTCTCCCCCCTGCCGGGCGCAATCGGCGGCGGCGGCGGCGCTGGCGGCGGCCGTGCGGGTGCAGGCGGCGACGGTGGAGACGGCCGCCCTAGCGGGAGAGGCGGCGGCGGCCGAGGAGGAGGAGGGGGAAGCGGCGGCGGCGGCGAAGGGTAAGCGGCCGGCGCGGCCGGGCCTCGGCGGGGTCCCCAGTCCCCGCGCTCCCCGCGGCTCCCCGCACCCCTGCCGTCTGCGAGGGGCGCCAGGCCCTGGAGGGGCGTCCGCTCCTTCCTCTCGCTCCCTCCGCCTCCTTCCTCTCCCCCCCAGTGCAGAGGCAGACAGGGGGGCCCCCCCCAAGTCCCGCCGAGCGGGTGGGGGCGGGGAGCATCGGGCCCGGCCTGGGCTCCGGGGAGTGTGGGGAGGGGGAGGGGGCCCTGCCTGCACCGGCGGACGTGGGGGAGATGGGGTGAGGGGAGGAAACCCCTTTGGGGGGGCCCCGTGCCGCGGCTCGGGGCGACTTAGAGGCGAGATGTGGGCGGCCGAGACCGAGAGAGCTGTGTGGGGGTCCGGGGGAGACGGTCGCTGCTTTGGCACTCCTGCTTTGCTGAAGTCTTCTGGAAGCCGGGGAGCCAGCCCCGCTGCGCTAGTGTGGCCCCCTGGATTTCACACGATAACTCCGGCTTTCTGTCCGATCGGCCCCGAGCCCTGAGGTTGGGGTGGTGGCCGGGAGGCGGAGAGGGGCTGCGCCCTGCGGAGCAGGTGACAGGTGTATGTTGCGGGGCGGATGCGCAGGGATCGGCCCGGCAGGGCTGTGCACCCGCGTGTCCCAGACCGTGTGAGCTTGTGTGCGTGTGTTTGGCCCGGTTTCATGCCATATATAGGCTAATTGGAGATGTTAGGTTTCCCATTCTTCAAGGCAGCTTAATTGTCGTGGAGAAATTCTTCACATGTTTCTGATAAGAGGGGTTTCCAGGAGAGCGCGGAGGGAGTTTGCAAGCTGCACAGGGGTTTCTCAAGCGCACGGCAGTCTCTCGTCCCCCGTGCGAGGCAGTTCTCAGCGCCTTTATTCATTGGAAAGTTCTTGAACGCTGAGGGTGTATTCGAGGCTACAGGGAGGCAGTATCGTTTTTGCATCCATTTTGTCTGTTTTAGGTAAGTGTGTGAACTGTCGAATTGTAGGGTCAGGTGGATTCACATTTTAGGAAACGAATGAGCCTGTGCTGCAGGCAGCTCACCGAGGAGAGTGTGGCTCATTATGCAACTTCAGATTTGGCTGGGAATTTCGGTGGGCATGCAATAGAATTTTTTTGCTTTCAGTTTTTACTGCTGCTTATCGTGCTCTTGGGACAGTAGCAGAGTATTGATACGCTTTTTTTTTTAAAAAAAAATACCTTCCAACTTGTCGGAACAGTGAAATCATGAGTGAGTTTAAACGCAGACCGTTTGAGACTTCAGATTTTGAAACTGTTGCATTCTGTAGCAGAGGAAGACATGCTTTCCCTGTTGTAGTATGCCCTTGGCTGAGCACTTAAATTAGAAACACTGCAAGGAATTGTCAGATAAATGAGCTACAAATTAATTAGGGCCAAGTTATAGTTTGAAAGAGATCCTATAGCTTTTTAAAACGTGTATGGGGACAACTAGATTGAATGATGGTACTATCAGTGTGTTAATAGGAAACAGAACAAAAAATTCCAGTGATTCAGAACTTCGTTGGGGGGTTTTCCCCCTTAAAATCTACTCCGTTTTTTTAATAGAGGATGCTTAAGATTTGAATCTTTAAAGAGTCAACTGGAAGTTGAATGTGTTAATTAGATGAGTAAGTCATCCAGTGAATATACTCCATTATTTCATTTTTCTCTTGGGGGCGTGAAATAACTTTTCCTGAGTTTAAAAGTATTCTCAAAGGACACTAATGAAATGTAAACTTTCAACTCCCTTTAGTGAACTGTCACTTAGCAGAACCTGTGTTTTTGTAACTCGTTAAGCGGATAAGTGATCAGAGTCTCATCTCATACACATTTCCTGAAAAATAAATTTTGACTTGAATCAGTCCCACTTGATTGAAATAGTACTTATATTTGGTCCTCTCTTTAGTGGAAAGAAGCGCTTGCCCTCAGCTAAGGATATTGTTTAAAACTTGCATACCAATTACTACATCTCATGAAATGAGGTTTTTAAACTCTGCAGAGTTAAGTAGGTACTTACCCAGATCCCCAATTATGCCATTATTGAGTATTGATTCTTTAGTATTAATAACTTATCACACTTGGGTAAATGTCTTTAGTCTTGCATGTCTTGATAGAAAGAAAAGTTTATTCTACTTCTGTAGTTTTCCCTGTAAGGAAAATTCTTTTCTTAAAATACTGTTTAGGCTGAAATGTCCATACATATCTACGAACATACTACATTTTGAAAAATAGAGGTAATATAGACCATTTACATGAAACTCACAAGTTTCATGCCAAAAAAGTGTGTGCGAAATGTCTGAATTTTCTAAAATACAATTTTTTAGTTACATAAACTGATTAAGACTGAAAGATTATTTTTAATGATCATCAACATACTCTAAGGGGGAATTTTTGTCTTGTTACAGATGTTTTGGGGAAAAAAGTCCCTGGTAATCTTTACGATATATGAAGTTCATAAATAAAACTATAATTCAGAAAGGGTTTAATTCCATTATATCTCTACCTGGCCAAGCTCACATGACCCAGAGGAGAGCAGTAGTAGCACTTTCCCCATGTTTCATCGAGTCATCTTTATTTGTTCCATCTAAGACTGGGACTCTATAATAGAAGGATTATGAGGTAATAACAGAGGCAAATGTGAAGATTGGGGCAAAACAGTAATAAGGAGGAGAAGATAGGGGATGAGATACTGGTAGAGGATTAGATGAACAGTTTTAGGCAGCTAGGAATTTGGAGATGTGGGTAGTGATGGCTGCCAAGCAAAGTGATCATGCTGAACTGTACTAAGGAGATTTGCTCTGAATCTTTTGATAGACTCTGACAATCTATGTATGTCATCTTTTTTAAACCCTCTCTATTAAGGTGGTGAGGACTTGCAGACACTGAAATTGTATGAAATTTGACTATATATGTTCATATTTATTTACCTCTGAATCATATTTCCAGAATTACTGTATTGTGACATTTCATCTTTTATGATTCTGATCCTAAAAAATCAAGGACACTTGCTTAACACAAAGCTTAAAGGCCTGATAAGTACTCTTAGGGGTAGCCAATACTGTACTCTTTACATTGTTTTTAGTTATCTAGTAAACTTGACTATGATCTTGATAGAATCTGATTAAGAATGACTGTCTCTTTCTTTGTTTTCTAAGTATTCCATCCCTCAAAACACCATGTACTAAGTAGTACTTCCAACTGGCTACATTAAAATTATGCATTTCACTTAGACTTTTCAGTTGGATTTTTATTGACTCAGTTTACAAAATATGCTTCGTTTCTAATTTCTTAATCCTCAGAAAAAGAAAGAATTACTGTTAAAAAGCACTGTAATCATCAACTAACAAGTTGGTGTTTCAGAAGGAGATCCATATCAGAATTGTCACAAAGTAAAATCATGGATATATATTCATAAAAGAACTCTATGAAAATTGATTGAAGTTTTGGCATTTTAAAGTAATTCGTTCAAAAGATACGTATGTAGACCCTCTTATCTCCTGACGATGCTTGATAAATGAGGCTTTGTTGAATGTGCCTTTCTGATTTGCCTCTTTTAACATTCTTATGTGTAAAACTTTAATAAGAAATTCTGTTATATTTCAAATCATCTATTCCAGTTTAACATTTTGGTCAACGGAGTCGTAAATTTCTTTTGACCTTTAATATCTTAATGTTAACCTTTTTAGTGTTTCCTACATAGTAAAGGAAAGAGAAAAAAATTAATATTTACTGAATGCCTATTGGGTACCCAGCTCTCATTAAGTTTACAAATATTCACTGAGCATTTATTATATGCCAGGGACCTTCGAGATGCTGGAGATGCAGCAGTGAATAACAGACAAAATTTCTGTCCTGGTCTAGTTTACATTTTAATAGTGGAAGACACAATAAGTAAGTAACATGCAGTGTGTCTGAGAGAAAAAAACTACTGTGTAGAAAAATGAAAGGGGAATGGGGGGTAGACATTGCATACAGAGGGTGCCAAAAAAAATGTATACACATTTTAAGAAAGGAAAACTGTATTAAAATTGTAATACTCAATATATACCGATAACAAAAGATGAATACAAATCATGCTTGACTTCTGCAGTTACAAGAGATGCTCAAAGTGGTTACCATCTGCATCCAGACACTTCTGATTATGGCAAACTACTGCCTGAGTAACGTTGACCAAAGTGTCCACTTGTAGACATTTTTTTGGCACCCTCAGTATTTGCGCTTTTGAAAACTGCATAATCACTATTGTCCTTGATATCAAAAACAAAACTATCCCATACATAAATTATTTCTTTGATTAAGAATACACTTCATAATTTGAGAGCAGGATTACATTTGTACTTAAGAGTTACAGAGTTTCAATTAATAGCGATTTCCTATTGTTAGTACGTACTTCAGAAAGCTGCTTTGTGGCTCAATAGAAAATTTGGAGTTTACTTTCCTGGTTTTGTCACTTACTAGCTTTGTGGTTTGGGGCCAATTACAATTTCTTAGCTTCTCTGAGCTTGTTTTTTTCTCTGTAAAATGAATTATAATACAGTAACGTGATGATGAATTATACGTTATATGTAAATTATCTGATATACAGAAGGGGCTCAGTAAAATGCAACTTTTTTGTATACTGCCTATCTGGTGCCATAAAACAGTTGAAGTTGTTGGCCCTTCCAAGAAGTTCTGATAGCACTGTCTGGAACATTGTTTAATATACATTTCATTTGAACAACTTAAGCAGTCTTGTCTGCAACTTTTAAAAATGCAACTTTAACTTATAGTCACTAGTACTTTCTCAGAGTTTGCACATATTATCAAGTCAATGTGATATTAGGAGTAAACCTACAGTCTTCCTTTTTCTAGTGAAGGAACATTGTAACACATCTTGTCATACAGGTTGATGACAACTAGACACAAATATTGTTTAAGATTCCAATTCATGGAAGTATTTGTAAAACATTTAGTA
The DNA here is from genome assembly GCA_033961575.1 of Aselliscus stoliczkanus. Classification (NCBI taxonomy): domain Eukaryota; kingdom Metazoa; phylum Chordata; class Mammalia; order Chiroptera; family Hipposideridae; genus Aselliscus; species Aselliscus stoliczkanus. The sequence continues at coordinate 143,813,614 of CM066733.1, forward strand.
CGGTGCCTGGAAAATTGTAAATATTCAATAAACGTTTGCTTTTGTCATTATTTGCTGCTTTATTGTGTGAAGATGGGTAAAAAAGAATTTACAAAGTATTAAGGAAAACTTACAAAGATTAAAAAAAGTAATGCAAATTGTGAATGAGTGTTTTTGTGTTTTTTTTTTTTAGAAAAGAATGGAATAGCCACTCAAATTGCGATAGTTGCTTTTCACTTTTCGATTGGGAGATCACTAAACTAAGATTCTTAAGGACAGACCATGTCTTATTTTCCTTTCAGCCTTGACTTCACCATAATCTTCAGTGCCTAGTCTGTAGTTAGAAGCTCAAAAAATATTGTGTGTGATAGTTTTCTATGTATCACAACTCTTCCTGGTAGTAAGTACCTTCTGAGTCTGAAAAATAGCTGCCCTGGAAACAAGTCTTTGAATCTCTAATTTTCAGCACAGACTAAGATGACATGCAAAGTCTTCTGAATACCACTTTTTGAATCTACCCCAAAATTTTAAAAGAATCCTAGACATTGAGAGGAAGAATTCAGTTATTTGCAGCTCGATTAGTATTCATTAACCTGTTTCCTGTGAGTTGACATTAAAATGAATAGCAGTTTTAAAAAGAGTAGAAAAAATAATACATGCATAATTTTATGCTCTTACTGTTAAAAAGACAAGTTTATCTTATCTCTTTAAAACAGTTTCAATGAAAGTGTAGATTTATACTGACCTTTAATATCTTAATGTTAACTTTTTTAATGTTAACAGAATTCAACACATCACAAGATTGCTGCCTATCAGTTTGCTAGTGAGGCAGGCCGAGGATATTGTTTGTTTTATATTAGTATAGAGCCAATGGCAATTGAGTGGAAAGATTTTCCATCCCTTATCAGTGAGAAAATACTTAGCAATACAAACAAAAACTTGAAATCAGCATTTTGACCTTGCAAAACATGATTCTCACACCAGGCAAGTTTTGTATAGTCAGAGAAATTGACAAAAACAATAATTCTGATTTGAACTGGGGAGATAGTAGTAGATGAGGGGGTTCCCCTAGTTTTTAATTATCTTAGCAACTGAAGAAAATGCCACTTTTGATTTTGAGTTAATCTTTCTATCAACTTGCAACCTCTACTTCTCTAACTAAATATCTTAGGTTGACCATGTTGGGAATCAGTGAAGTATAATAAGAAAAGACCGGGCTATAAAGTCAGATGAGCCCAAGTTCAAATCTGAGCTCTGTTGCAGACTATAGCTTTGTGGTGTCGGACTAATCACTCAGACTCGTTGAGCCGAAGACTTTTCTTTAGAAAAACACACATGTATAGTTAACACCTGCTCTGCATGATAGTTTTAACTACATTTGTCATCTGTATTTGTTACGTTAGCTAGTGCTATACCTATCTGGAACCTAGTAGGCATAGATAAGTACTATACAAAATGTAAAGTATGTATATCCTATGCTGCAGCTTTTGTCCCCTTTAACTTGCTTATACTGGCTTCATTTTTGAGCACCTTCTATTTATTGGGTTGTTGGAAAAGTCATGACGCATTTTTGCAACAAAAAACGTAGAAAAACATACGTCATGACTTTTCTGACAACCCTATAGTAAAAAGCTTAATTTTTAAAAATATTAATCTTTCAAAGAGAACAAGGCAATTCTTGTTCTAGTTAATTAGACATATATAGCTTAAATGATGGGAAGTGATTTAATTGGAATCTTGCTCTTTAGGTTTTTCCTTCAGGGTACCTGTTCATTTTTCCTCAGCAAATAGAATGAAAAGGAATTAATTTATATACTATTCAATTTACTGAAACTCTTTAGACCAAGCAAGGAAGGATAAAATAAACAAAATATCACATTTTTTAATCACAAAAGAAACATGTAAATTATTAATTTTTCCAGTTCCTGTAAAAAAGCCCACATTTTCACTTTGAGAGTAGTCCACAATGCATAATGTAGTTCTTTTGTGTGAAAAGCATTAGAAAATTGGCATGGATCAAACTTTGAAAACACATCAAATATGAGGTTAAATATACTATATAAAACGTGCCACTTTATCTGTATAAAAAGATCTTTGTACATTTTGTTTTAACTTGCTAGTTAATATTTTTCCATTTCAACAATACTCTTTTCTGTGTCCATATTTCACATTTGAGAGGGATATAGTGCTGAATTCCCCAATATTTATTACTAGGTTAACTGATTTTTTTTTTGTTGTGATTTCCCCACCGCCCCCAAATTTATCTTAATCTATTGAGTAAACTGGTGTGATTGTTGTATTTTGCTCTACTAATTACTGTTAAATGCTGTTTGTATAAATTATAATTTAACATATTAATACCCCATTTGTTTATTGATTACTCAATAAATGTCAGAACTCTTCCTGTTAGTATAGTAATACAAATAACTTGTTACTGAAAAGTAAATCCAATTGCTGTGGTTAATGTTGAAACCGTTTTAAAAATTGCTTTCATTTTAATAAGTATATTTAGAATATTTCGTAGTATGTATGTGAAAACACTAGAGTCTGTAAAATAAAGCCAGAAACACAAATAGTGATGGAGATCCAGCCGTTAGTCAGATAAATGATTTATTATTGCAGAAAGAATTCTGAGATACATATTGGTCTTGTCAGTCTTGTTTTATTGAAGTATAGTTTTGCTATTAGCAAAGTCAACATGTAGTGTAAATGATTATTTATAAGTATACACACAAAAGTTTCATTTTTGTTTTCATCAAATGCCATTATTTTGAAACCCTAACGTATTTTCATATCCTTTCAGATTGGTCACTTAATGCCCGTAATAATCAAGTCAACAAGTTAAATTTCCTTTTTTTACCAGTTGCAACAGTTTTTCTTATATGCAGCAAATAAACCAATAATCAATTGCATAAATGTTTAAATTGAAGAAACCTCCATTTAAAAATTAATATTCAAGTCTATAGTATAAAGATAAATACTTGCTTTCATATTGATATTCTATGGACAATTCTGTCTTTTATACTTTGCTTTCATACTAGTATTTCCTGATCATAGTTTTTTTATTGGTGCTAAGTCATCACTAGAAAATAGTTATTGAGAATTTAGCAGTATAGGCAAGAAAACTTGCTTTTTAAAAGGAATTCAAGGGCCGGCCGAATGGCATGGTGGTTAAGCGCTGGCTTGGGAAGCCAGCGGCCCCAGTTCGGGTCCCACATATGAGGACCAGTTGACACTGCCCTCAAAAAAAAAAAAAAAAGGAATTCAAAACAGAATGTGTATCCCATTTTAATCCATTGAGCACAAGTTGTGGTATAGTTGCTTGGTTAATTTTTAAAGGCAGTTAGTGACCTGATAAACATGGACATCTATTCTTTGGAAGTTAAGCAGATTATGTAGGCATTACAGTTAAGTGGTTGCTAAAATTAAAGAAAAAAGTACTTAAGGATATATCTAAGGGATCATTGTCTAACAAAAGTGGGTGGAAGTACAGGTACTGTATCAGAAGTAACTTGCTGTGTACCTTGTGACTAGCATGTACCGGAACTGTGCTTGACTAAGTACTATTTGTCACTTTATGATGATTTTCTAAAGAAATGGAAAAATAAACACGTGTAAATGGGGAGTGTAAAAAAATTCCCATTTCCACATAGACGATTCTGCTTTTTTACATATAAAAATGTATTGATATATATTGGTTGAGCTTGCTTTTTTTTTCTGTTTTTTTCTTTTTTGAGATTTTTCTAGCTGGGATGATTGGTTGGCCTCATTCTCTTTATGAGATTTCCCTCTCATGAACAATGGCATGAATTTACAGGATGACTGTTCAGAGCAGTTGCTGTAGTTCTTGCTAGTGGAACAAGAAGTACTTTGGGGGGAAGTTAACTCGTTCATGGGAAAATTGAACTGGTGATCTTTGCCAAACCAAACCACAGGATTAGAACTTCAGCTTTTATAGGATATCACATGATCAAAAGAATAACAAGAGAAGTCCATAAAGTTTGTTACACATGTCTTCTATGACACACCTGTGCAAAATAGGTGGCTAACCCAAGAAATCTTGCCTGATTCATTCTTCCACTGTGTCTCATCTCTACATTTTTTGTTATTCAATCTGATTCACTGATCCAATAGTTTTGAGTTCCTACTGTGTGCCAGGTACTATATACTAGGTGACAAGGATGCAGAGATGAGTAGATATACAAACTAGTATGCTATTCTGTAACAAATGCCGACTCAGGGTTAAACTTAGAACACCTAAGAAATCGACAGGAGAGAGTATCTGGCTCAGTGAGGGATGAAGGGATGAAGAGGGAAGTCTTCAAAGGAAAAGTGATGCTTGATCTGAGTGTACGTCAAACAGACAAAGGAAGAGAACCCCAAGTTGGGAGGAGAAAGGCATTTCAGTCAGAACAACATGCATAAAGGATGGAGGTAGGAAAGTCCACATGTGTTCAGTAACTGTAATTCCAAAGTGCATTAGGCACCAGTGGTGGGTTAATAGGAAATGAGGTGGAAAATTAGAAGACAGAGCATGAAGATATTTGTATGCTTTGTAAAGTAGATTTGACTTCATCCTATAAATGATGGAAGGCAAGTGTTTAAATTAACATTCTAGAAAGATATCTGGCTGCAGTGTAGAGAATATTTAGAAAAAAGCCAGGCTTTGGAGGGAGGGGCAGATACTTGAAAGGTGATAAGGAACTGAGTTAGGGCTGTGATTAAAAAGAGTAGGTAATGAATTTAAGAAGAGAATACTGAGTATGAAGTATAGCAAGGTAAGGATTGCATATGCCCTGGTTTGAGGAGCTGAGTGCATAGTGCAGTGCCTGCCATTCACGAATACAGGAACATACCAGGAGGGGCCAGCTGAGTGGCTCAGTTGGTTAAGAGCTCGAACTGCTCAAGAGTGCGAGCTCTGGGGCCGGCCGAGTGGCACACTGGTTAAGAGCTGGTTTGGGATGCCAGCGGCTCTGGTTTGGATCCCACATATGAGGGTCAGTTACACTGCTCTCTACAGCTTAAAAACAGCTCTGCCTGGAGCTGGGCTGTGCGCCCTGGCGACGGTGTAGGCTGCAGCCCGTGCTGCAGTGGGCTGCCATAGGCTACAGTGAGTGGCCAGCAGCCAGCATGAGTAGCTGGCAGCCAGCGAGAGCTGCCAACAGCCTCGGTGAGCGGCCATCCAGAAGCCAGAGACCGATCTTCCTCGCCCGGGAAGAGCGCAATGACGATACCAACATGGGCCAGTGAAGCAACGTCCTCCGCAACTAGACTGAAGAACAAAAGGACAGCAACTTGTCTGTTCCCCTTCCCTGGTTCCCCAACGCTGTTCTCCTCCCCCAATTACCCAATAAAATCTTAAAAAAAAAAAAAAAAAAACCTGAGCAACAGGGTCACCGGTTTGATCCCCGGCCTGAGCTGAGCTGCTGTTGAACTGCCAACAAGTGGCAAGATGGCTCAGCTAAAAAAAAAAAGAACATACCAGGAGCAGTAACAGATGAGAAAGATATTTTATTTGCTGGTTTTAAGGTTTCTACGGATAGAGAGAGAGGAAGACATCACTTTATATGGGGGATCACAGGAAGACTTTTCTGAAGACTTTTCTGACATTTGAACAGTTACCTGAATGCTGTGATCAAGGGAAACAGCTTTCTAACTGGAGGCAATGCACATGCAGAGGCCTTTACGTGGGAGCATGCTGCCATGTTCCAAGAGCAAGAAGACCAGTATAGTTGGCACTGAGAGAGGCAGAAGGGTAGATGAGAGCCAAGTAAGCCAAATACACGCTTTTCATGTAGCGCCATGAGGTTTCAGTAAGGACTTCAGATTTTATTCAGGGTGAGAGGAAGCCACTGAAGGGTTTTTTTGGGTTTTGGTTTTTTTTAAAGAATTTTTTTTTTTTTTTGAAGATTTTATTGGGGAATTGGGGAAGGGGAACAGACAAGTTGCTGTCCTTTTGTTCTTCAGTCTAGTTGTGGAGGACGTCGTTTCACTGGCCCATGTTGGTATCGTCATTGCGCTCTTCCCGGATGAGGCAGATCAGTCGCCAGCCTCTGGATGGTCGCTCACCGCGGCTATTGGCAGCTCACGCTGGCTGCCGGCCACTCACTGTAGCCTATGGCAGCCCACTGCAGCAGGGGCTGCAGCCTACACCCTTGCCAGGGCTTGCAGCCCAGCTCCAGGTGGAGCTGTTGTTAGCTGTAGAGGGCAGTGTCACTGGCCCTCATATGTGGGATCCAAACCTGGGCCGCTGGCGTCCCAAGCCAGCTCTTAACCAATGCGCCACTCGGCCGGCCCTTAAAGATTCTTTTATTGAGGAATTGGGGGAGGGGAACAGTGTTAGGAAATTGGGGAAGGGGACCAGCCAGCCAAGTTGTTCTTCAATATTCGTTGTGGAGGATGCTATTTGCCATCTGGCTTCCCGTCAACAGCTCATAGTCTCTAAGCTCAAGGTGCTGAGTTCAATCTTAGTTGCGGGTGGTGGTAGCCACCATCCCATGCGGGAGTCAAACCCAGCAGCCTTGTTGTTAAGAGCGCACACCCTATCCACTGAGCCATCTAGGCGGCAGCTCAGCTCAAGGTGCCAAGTTCAGTCTTTAGTGGGCGTAGCCCACCATTGAACAGGCAATCTTGTTGTTACACCAGCTGAGCCATCCTGCCACCTGTTGACAGCTCAGCGACAGCTCAGCTAGGGCACAGTGTTCACTGGCCCATGTGGGAATCGAACCAGCAGCCCTGTTGCTCAGAGCACACGCTCTAAGCCAACTCTTAACCAACTGAGCCACTCGGCCAGCCCCACTGAAGGGTTTTAAGACATAATCTGTTTGCCTTTTTTCCCCCTCACGTCTCACAACATAATTTGTTTTCTGGTGGTTTGTGTGTATATAGTTCTATATTATTTATCATGTGTATAGATTTGTAACCATCACAGTCAAGATATAGAACTAGTATTTTTCCATCACCACAAAGAAATTCCTTTGTATTACCCCTAAACAAATGTTCCTCCACTTATGATGGGGTTACATTTCAATAAACCTATCATAAGTTGAAAATATCGTTAAGTTGAAAATGCATTTAATACGCCTAACCTACCAACATCAAATTTTAACTTAGCCTGGCCTACTTTAATCACTACATTAGCTACAGTTGGGCAATTATGTTGAGTTTCATCTCAAGAGTCGTCATCCTCTTCTCTCTAGAAGCAAGAGACAAAGACGGGTGTTTTGTAGACATGATGGGATGCTAAAGCACAAAGCACTGACAACACAGTGCACTGTAGAACTTGGGTGTTTACCCTCATCGTAGCTTACCGCCGCTGCCCAACATCACGAGAGTATTGTTCCTCCACATGTCGCTAGCCCAAGGAAATAATCAGAATTCAAAATTTAAAGTACAGTTTCCACTGAATGCATGTCGCTTTCACACCATCATAAAGTCATGAAATCGTTAAGTCGAACCTTAGTAAGTCAGCATCTTATAGCCATACTTTTCCACCAGCCTTTACCCCTGGTAACCACTGATGTGCTCCCTATAATTTTGCTGCTTACAGAGTGCATCTATAAATGGAATTACACATTATGTTACCTTCTGAGATTGGCTTTTTTTCACTCAGCATTATACCCTTAAGGTCCATCCAATTTGTTGTATCGATAGTTCATTCCATTTTAATACTGGGAAGTATACCAGTTTATGGATGTACCACAATGTGTTTAAATCATTAACTGATTGAAGGACTTTTGGGTTTCCGTTTGGGAGCGATAAAAATTAAACTGCTGTAAACAGTTTTTTACAGGTTTTTATGTGAAAATACATTTTTTTTAAAAACCCTAGGAGGGGCCAGCTGAGTGGCACTTTGGTTAAGAGTTGGCTTGGGATGCCAGCGGCCCCGGTTCGGATCCCACATATGAGGTCCAGTGACACTGCCCTCTACAGCTAAGATGGTGAACAACAGCTCCACGTGGAGCTGGGCTATGCAAGTCCCAGCAATGGGGTAGGCTGCAGCCTCTGCTGCAGTGGGCTGCCATAGGCTACAGTGAGTGGCCGGCAGCCAGCGTAAGCTGTCAATAGCCGCGGAGAGCGACCATCCAGAGGCCGGTGACTGATCTGCCTCATCCAGGAAGAGCGCGATGATGATACCAACATGGGCCAGTGAAGCAACATCCTCCGCAACTAGCTGAAGAACAAAAGGACAGCAACTTGTCTGTTCCCCTTCCCCAATTCCCCAATAAAAATCTTGAAAAAAAACCCTAGCAGTGCAGTTGCTGGGTTGCGATAAATGTTTAACTTATAAGAAGCTGACCCTTTTCCAAAGTGGCTCACCATTTTACATTCCCACCAATAATATATATATATATGTGTGTGTGTGTGTGTGTGTATATATATATATATGTGTGTGTATATATATGTATATATATATAAATAAATAAATCCGGTTTCTCTGCCTCCTTGCCAGTATTTGATAGTCAGTATTTTTTATTTCAATGATTCTAACAGGTGTGTAGTGACATCTCCTTGTAACATTAATTTGCATTTCCCTAATGGCCAATGATATTGAACATATTTTCATGTGCTTCTTTGCTGTCTATATATTCTAGGGTGAAGTGTCCAAGTCTCTTGCTCATATTCTAATGGGATTGTGTGTTTTCTTGTTGAGTTTAGTGAGTTCTTTATATATTCTGGATACAGATTCTTAGTTGAATATGTGATTTGCAGATATTTTCTTCTGGTCTGCAATTTATCTTTTCACCCTCTTAACAGGGACTATTGAAGATCAAAAAAAGTTAACTCACTCATTTTTTGATTTATGGATCTTGCCTTTGTCAAGTCTAAGAACTTTTTACTTAATTTATGTCACAAATATTTTCTCCTGTTGTAAAAGTTTTCTGAAAGCTTTATCCTGTTGTAAAAGTTTTCTGAAAGCTTTATATCTTGCATATATAAATCTAGAATCCATTTAACTTAATTTTTATATAAAGGTGAGAAGCTTAGATTGAGGTTCATTTTTTGTCTACGGATGTCCAGTTGTTGCAACACCTTTTGTTGAAAAAATTATTCTTCTTCCATTGAATTGCTTTTGCACCATTATCAAAAATCAGATGTCTGTACTTAAGGATCTGTTTCTGGATTCTCTATTCTGTTCCATTGCTTTGTGGCTAGTACTGTCTTGATTACTGTAGCTATATAGTAAGTCTTACAATCAGGTAGTGAAATATCTCCAACTTAATTCTCCTTTTTCAGAATTGTTTCAGCTATTTCAGTTCCTTTCCATGTAAAATTTAGAATCTGCCAAAATATCCTCCTGGGATTTTGGTAGAAACTGCATTAAACCCATAGATCAATTTGGGGAAAATTGACATTTTTATTTTGGTGTCTTTCAATTCATGAATACATGTATCTCTCCTTATATTTAGGTGGTCTTTGATATCTTTCATCAGCATTTGTAGTTTCCAGTTTGGAGCAATTTTAAGTGCTATTGTGTTTTTAACTTTGGTTTTCAGTTGTTACTTGCCAGTTTATAGCAATATGGATGATTTCTGTGAGTTGACCATGTATCCTGAGACCTTGCTAAGCTAAACAATTCTAGAAGTTTTTTGGTAGATTTCATGGGTTTTCTATTGTGTCTCTGAATAGAGATAGTTTTAGTTCTTCCTTTCTAGTCCATATGGGTTTCATTTCCTTTTCTTCCCTTGCTGCTCTGGCTAGTATTTCCAGAACTATGTTTAATAAGAGTAGTGAAATCAGACAAGCTTGTCTGGTTCCTGTTTTTAGGGGGAATGCATTCATTCTTTCACCATTAAGTATATGTGAGTTGTAGGTTATTGGTAGATGCTGTTTATCAGGTTGAGAAAGTTCCCTTTCTATTCCTAGTTTAAGAGTTTTTATCATGACTGCAAATTGAATTTTGTCAATTGCTTTTTGTACATTAATTGATATGGTCATATGGCTGTTCTTTTTAAAATGTTAACTGATGGTAACTTTATGTTTTAAAGATTTACTCTGGCTGCTCTGTGTGGAATAAACTATGGGAATGGGGCAAAGATGTAAGCAGGGAAACCATATTGGAAATTATTGCAGTAATCCAAATGAGAAATGATAGTGGCTTGGACCAGGGTAGTAACAGGAAAGGATGAGAAGAGGTCAGATTTTGGATATGGTTCAAACCCTGTATGAGCAGGTATTGCTGCTGAATTGGATCTAAGACATTAAAGGGAAGTCAAAGATGACTGTCAAGATTTTTGGTCCAAGCAGTTGAAAGTGTAGAGTCGCTGCTAACAGTTAGGAAAGACAGTAAAGTAGCAGGTTTGGGCTGGGCAATCAAGAATTTGTTTTGGGGCATGTTAACTTTGAAAGGCCTCTTAGACATATAACTAGAGATATCGAGTAGGTGATTGGACAATATGAAATAGAATTCCAGCAAGAGATTCAGGCTAGAAATAGAAATTTGAGAGTCATCAATTGAGTTGGTTTATGAGAAATTATAGTGATACTTATTAAAAACTATGCCTGTAACCTTTTTCTTTTTACTGTACTGTGATTGAAAGTTTATTTAGCAAAGCCATATTCTCCTCTCATGTAAAGAACATTGTGAATATCTGACATTAAGGGCACCCGAAATTATGTGATTGGGAGACAGTTTGGGGAGTATAATAATATGTACTTAACCATACTTATTTGATAGGTAGATAGCTATAATAGTAGTATACTGTTATATGTGTCAATAATTTTCAGGGCTTTTTATAAAATGAGGTAGCTCTATGCAGTGCTGTGAAAAGGGTTTGATACTTGCTAAGTGCCTGAGTGGCTTTCTGTGACAATATTTCTCTTGTAGATAAAGCAGACAGGACAGCCAGAGAGATAGATCAAAAACAAAAATTAAGTACAGGAATGCAAAATAGCTATAGCAAGGAGAGACTTAGATTTCTGACTTAACAGCTAGAAATCAGAAAAGGGAGAGGGTGAGCCTCAGTTTACAGAACTGGTAAGAAGGCAGATCTGAGTTCCATTCAGGTATATTTACTTCATATTAAGGTATTCTGGCAAATATTTTTTTAAATGTCACGATCTTTTCTGTTGTTACTGATTAACTAATGGTATTTTTATTGATTTATATGAGCATCTCTAGCTTTTTGTTTTATTTCCCCTATTACAGGGTTTAATAAATATAATAAATGTGTTATAATAAATATTCTGTTTACTTTTCAGTTTCTCCCACTAAACATAAGTTTTTACAACATTAGTACATTGTTTTGGCACTTAAGCTCTCTGTAAATATTTGTGAATGAATGAGTGAACACGAACACACACACACACAGCTAAAGTTTAAATCTAGTAAACTTGCTTGCTTTTGAAAGTAAATGAGTTTTTGAGATTCCACAGTATTGATTATGGTCAAATGTCTTTTCTGATTAGTACCTTATGCTTTCAAACAAACATTCCACTCCTATGGATTTATGCAAAATCATCTCAACTTTGTCCCAGACTTCTTGTATCAAATGGAACATACATTGCAAAATAGTAGGCTGAACTTAGAGTTTTAGTCCATAGTAGCATGTCTCGTAGGAAATTTCTTGTGCACATTTATAAAAAAAGTAACAATCTATCTGCCTTCTATCTAAGTCCTCCCTATTTCCGGGTGGAGGTATAGGTCAAATTTCTCATCAGTAATAATTATACTTTAAAAAGCATTTTGGTATGCCTTTTCTCCTTTGAGCTTTACAAGACTAAAATATGCTCAACTTTTATTGTTCCAATGCAGATTTAAGCATCAGGAGAAGTTATTTTTGGAAAGTACAGTATTATATTTCCAGATCCATATTGTGTTTGTATGTGTATGTATATGTGTGTATGTATATATCTGTATATACAGGTATGTATTATGTTAATCCATGAGAGATTAATAAAATTTATAGGAATAATGGCTTTTTCTGGTATTCTTGATGCCAACATAGTAAGAATGTGAATTGTTTAGTGCTCTGTTTCAGGCATCATGGGGAATAGGGGGGGCGGGGAGTTGATGTATAAAATACTGTTCCTCTCTGGGAGAGAACAATGTGAGTCAACTGAGTCTGACATAGAGATATCTACCTCACATGATTATTGGGAGCATTCAGTGAGTGAATGCAGTATAAATCTTTGGCCCAGTGCCTAGCACATAATAAATTCTTTATAAGTATTAGCTATTCTTAGAAAACCTTGTGATATGAAAAACTTGAAACTTTATAATATTGTTACACCTCTTTTCATTTGGCTCTCTTGATCCTATTCTTTCCTGCATTTTATCTAGCTTTTTGGTAAGTTCTTGGTCTTCAAGTCTTCTCTTTTCCTGCCTAGCCTCATTTCCGTTATTCCCAAGGTCAGTGTCACCACCATCTACTGAAACTCAGTGCAGTCTAATTCTTCAAAATCTCTTACCTCTCTTGGGGAGAAACATCCAGCTATAGTTTTTAGGAGCTATAAAGTTGGTTGCACTGTGAAATACAGCTTAGAAAGGCCTGGGAATGGAATAAACCATCAGCTAAGAGATTACTGTGTTACTGTGATTGTCCAGGTAACATACCTGAACAAGGACATGTGGGAATAGAGAAGAGGATGAGTGCAAAAAATATTTGTGGGAATAATCAGTGGAACTTTGCCATTGATTGCATATGGTGAGGAAAAGGAGATTGAATATCCTGAGATTGCTAGCCTCAGACTCATGTTCTGTTATTATTAACAAAGACACATTATTGGGTGGGGGGCAGTGAGTTGAGTTTTGGACAAGATGAGTTTATGTTGCTAGCGTGGTGTTGTCAGGCTATTAGTTTACTTGTTCCAGTCCCACCCACCCATCCCCCCTTCCCCTTCACTCACTCACCCTCTGAATTCCATTGCTATTAAGAACTTCACTTTAAGAAAAGTAACTTCTTTTGGGTCTCATAATCAACAGTAAAGTTTGAAATGTGTACTAAGCAGTTCCTTCTATCCTACCCACATTCCCATTATCCTCTTTGGTATCCTTCCCTCCACTGAAAAAGATAACTTAGAATAATATGTACCACCATCACTATTACCGCCCCACCCTACCTCTGGGATATTGGTAGATAAGTTTTTATATTTTATATGAAATAAATGAAGCAACTTGGCATAGATAGCCCTTTGAAGAAAACAAAACTTTATGAAGTGTTTGTGATTAAAATACTAATCAGTCAATGAGTAACTAACACTTAATTCATTTAGTATCATTAGGTAATAAATATTCTGCATAAGACAACTGAAACTTATCCCAAAATCTATTTCTTTTAGATTTTATATGGAGAGATTTTTATATTTATACATCCATCTCTGTATATATACACAATCTATGTAGATATATATAGATATAGATATATATCACTAGCTCCAAATCTATTTCTTTATAATATTTTATGTGACTTATTGCCTTCTGAAATAGAGAACATTCCCCCTGCCCTATACCTAACCTTTCCTGAAAGACAGAAATGGTTTTTTGCTTTAAGAGCTTCAGAAAGAGAGTCAGGAACCCCAGGTTCTAGTCTAAGGTGTGACAGTAAATTCCTATGGGAGATGTTTTTTTACTGCTAATTTTTACTACTAATTGTTTTTTTACTACTAATTCCATGGAATCTGGACTAGCACCTGGCATGTAGCAAATATTTTTGGAATGAATCATTGTTTTATGCCTACTTTAGTACTCAATTTCTGATTTATCACTTGGTATTTATTACTGCCTAATAAATAAGCTTCTGAGTTAATATAATGGGACTATCTAGGTTCTGATTGAGGTGAAGTATTAAGTTTAATTTATAATGTATATTTTAAATGGTTAGTGGAAATTTTGGCCTTTTCTTGTTGTATTTTCTGTTACTTAAAGTTGCCAAACAAATGATATTCTAATACTTGAATTACTGAGAGTAGTTTATTGCATACATTCTATATGCGTATGTTATGTGTAGCAAGTGTCTTAGATACATGCATACAGCCCGTGTCCCCAGGGATCCTGTACCTTAGATGAAGAGACACAGAAGTGGAAATGTAAGAGAATAATTAAATGTTGGGTCATGAAGCAAGGATCCACAGGTACATTAGGAATTCTAAGAATAAAGAGATCTGTACAGGCTGAAGCAGTAGAAGGATTCAAGAAGGAAATGAAACTTGGATTGGTTTTGAAAAGGTAGTTAAGATTGTGATAAACATCAAGGTAGAGAAATGACATTCTAAATTAGGAAGGGCAATAGCATCGTCCAGAAGGTGGAGTTGAACATGTTCAGACAAGCCCGACTGGATTTTTATGGTGAGCAGGCTAGTGGGAGATGAAAGGAGGTGGATTTGGTAGCGTTTTACTCTAGGCTCCATGACCCCTGAAGGGGTCTGATAGAATTTAAAGGAATCCATGCATTTAGGTGAGAAAAAAAATCACATCTTTAAATGTTCACTAATAGTAACCTCAACTGAAATTTGGCATTTCTTTCTATAATGATTTTAAGCAGTAAACCATAGTAGTAGTAGTGCCTGTGACTTTATTATTGATACAAACAGCACTGATGTTTTCATATTGATTTACAGTTGTGTCTATCTCTGAATATAATGCAGAATACTACTTCAAAATTACAGTTGTTATTAGAACCTTGTTACATTTCATTGTGTTGAGTGTTAATAAAGAGTGTTACTATGTTGTTGTGTTAATATAGCATGAGTATGGATTTGAAAACACTTGATAACTTAGGATATAATTGGTTTTCTTTGTAATCATGTATTTTATGCATCTAAAACCTTTCATATTTTTTAAATTGACCGTATTTCAGTACAATTGGCTTTCTTTGTAATCCTATGTACTATATTTTGTTCAATTAAAACCATTCTGAGTGGGAATCTGTGGCTTTTTCCAGACTGACTAAGGGGTTCATGATACCAGGTTTGGTGAAACCAATCTGGGGAAGGCCTTGAAAACCATACCAGTGAGTTTTAGTTGAAATGAAAGCAGGGGAAGAGCCTAGTAAATTTTTCATTTGTTTTAGTTACAGAATACATATAAGTTGATTTAGAAAAATTTTTAATTTTGTTGTTTTTAAAATGAGGGAGGACCTCTTTTTAGTTTACAACTATAGATAAGGTTTCAAAGGTAGCAAAAACTCGGCTATAATCCCACAATCAGCTTTCGTTACCCTCTTATTATGTGTCTTCCAGTTTATTGAGTTCTTGTGCAAGGTAGAGAAATCTGTAAAGTGGTTATATAGGAGTATTTATTTATTTATTTATTTATTTTGAGGGCAGTGTCACTGGCCCTCACATGTGGGACCCGAACCGGGGCCGCTGGCATCCCAAGCCAGCTCTTAACCACCGTGGCACTCGGCCGGCCCTAAAGCATTTATTTATTTATGTGTTCGTTTGTTTGTTTGTTTGTTTGTTTGTTTGTTTGTTTGTTTATTGAGGGCAATGTCACTGGCCCTCTTATGTGGGACCCGAACTGGGGCCGCTGGCTTCCCAAGCCAGTTAAGTGCCACTCGGCCGGCCCTATAGGAGTATTTCTTAATCAGCTATACTGTACCTAATAGGTCAGGTGAGAATATCTTGGGTAGTAGAGAGGAGGTGAGCATGGGTCTTGTAGATGTTGGCTGATTGGGTGGGGTAGTATGGTAGCAGCAGGAGTGGAGTAGAATTGACAATTCCAAGAGGTGTTTGGAAAGGACTTACAGGACCGTGTGGTAAGTAGTGGAGCTGAAATGCGTGCAGTAGTATAAGGGTAAGTGTCAGAGAGCAATTTAAGAATGGGGTGCCTAAATTAGGATTCTTGGAATAATTTATACAGGTCCACAATATCTTATCTGAAACCCAGAGGCCAACTGTGTTTTGGAATTAAAATTTTTTTAGTTTTGGCAAGGGTGTATATATTGTATATAATGTAATGCCCCCAGCAATGGTTGAGGCATCACCCAGTAATTAAACACTAATATTTCTGCAGTGAAACATAGAAATACAGTGAGTAGGCCAATAAAGCCTTCAAATAACCTCACGTCAGTTCAAAGCAGATTTTTGCCGTTACCAGGTGAGTTTTGACATGAAGTTTCATGAAAAAAAGATTTTCAGAACTTTTTAGATTTCAGTACTGAAGAAGTGATTGTAGACTATATTGACTGTAACATCCAATAAGGAGAGTCTCTGTAATTTGTGTTTTAAGGAATGACCATTATGAAATGGATAAGATTTGAAGGAGTTGAGAATGGTAAAGAAAGGTAAGAGAGTTTATAGAATTTCGGTAACTTCAGTTTTCAGGCTACAAAGAGAATTGCTATTCCTGATTAAAATGGAAGTTGAGAAGGTCAGCTAGCTGGGGAAGAGTTTCAGTTTAAATTTGCTTCACATGAGATTCCCTTTTATTTTTCATGTAGTCTATCCATATAGATATGTGAACTTCAAAGTTCAGATGTATTGGAGTATAAATTTCCCTGGAGTATAAATAAAAAATTAGCTCTTGATTTTCAGAGCCTTCAGACTCTGATGTTGAGATACGAAAGTACTTCAGGGTTGAGAGCAGTTGAAAAGGTATTGTGGGCCTGCTCACCTGGAAAATAGACCGAAAGGAGCGGAGTGAGGTACTTGTCCCCTAATAGGATTCTTTTCTGTATAGTTGAGTCATTAATATTGCCATATTTATAACAATACAAATACATTCAGAAGTAGTCGTTGCAGCAGCAGTGATAGCTGGTATGTTTTGAATGCTTACCATGTGCCAGGCACTGATTTAAGTGCTTTACAGCAGGCAGTCTAATGGAGTCTGTTTCTGCCTTGTAGGCTGCGTCATGACATCAACCTAGGTGGGAGTATTAGCAGTGGTAGTGTTGTGATTTTGATTCCCAGTTCACTTTAAAATCTGGAATATAGATAATTAATGCATGGATATATGGAATTGAGTGGGTTTTAACTATAGTGCTGTTCTGTGATGTTTTTTGAAAAAAAATCTTTGGCAGACTCAGTATGTTGATACTGTCATGTAAATAAAATAATCTTAGAAATAGGGACAAATCTTTAACAAAAATTAAATAAGGTCCCGTAATTACACTTAAAATTAGTTTAATTACTTCATATTTAAACTGTGTATAAATGTAAAATGTATGAATTTTGTAATATTCATACACTTGTGTATGAATATTATTAAACTCAATAAATTAAGTTTAAAATTCGTAAGTTTAAAATAGGCAAATTTTATCTTAAACTTTTATTCAAATTCTGCTACCAACTTGTATGATTTGAACTTTGTTTTTCTTCTATTAGATAAGGGCTAGATAGTCTATAAGGCTCCTTTCAATATCAAATTCTATAATTCTGAATGTTTATGCTTCATCAAGTTTAATAGAAAGCTCAAACTACAATTTAAAGGAGCATCTCCTTAGATTATGCTGTAAGTGTAAATAAAATGCCAGAAAAAGTAAGAGAATGAATGTCATAACTTTGCACCTACATTCTTTTGACAAACATTAAGAAGAAATATGGAAATAAGGAAGCTGGGAAACTATACGAATGTGTAGTGTTGACCAGAAAAGTTTTCAAGAGAAAGATCGGTAATCATTCAAGTTGGAATCAATCAAGTTAACCCAATATAGAGGAACCTGGACCTTAAATTATTAGAGAGCCACGAACACATTTGTAGCCTAACTGTGCTGCTCATTGGCGTTTTGATAAATTATTTAATTTTCTGAACCCTGCAAAATGAGAGTAATAGCTACCTAGCCTTCCTCTGTGGTGTTTCATAAGGATCAAATGATATGATGAATTAAAAGTGCCTAATAAAACTTAAAGATACTCTGTGAAACTAAGCTATAGCAAAATGGTGGGTGAGGATCCTTACGAGGTTATTGGATTTGGTGATTTGAATAAAAGTGCTCAGTAGAGAAGTTGGGCAAGGCATGACGGGTAAGAGATAAGTGGCATACTCATTCCCTCCGTTGCTTCTGCAGTGCTTTGTCTGGGTGTGTGTGTTTCTTATGGGTTATAGCAGGAGGTGGAGGGAGGGCAGGAACGCAGCTTGTCTTTCCTCAGTGCCTTGAGTAAAGGAGCAATTTTCATAAATACCATCGTGAATAAAAACTTGTTAAACAAGTCTAAACTGGTAAGGAAACATTTTGTGGTACGAGTGAGTGAGTACATGGATGTATGTTTAAGATGGTTAAGACTTAAACATGTTTATATGTGGAAGGGAGAGATTGAAAAGAAAGGGCGTTGGTTTCCTCAAGGAAATGTGACAGAAAGGGACAGGACCTGGAGCCCAAATGAAGGTGCTGGTCTCACGAGGAAGACTGTTCCTGGCCAAACGCACCTGGCCCAGGAGCTGTTACCATGGGATCCTTTAAAACGCCAAGCACCAATTAATTATTTCAGAACACAAGGGAAAAAGGACTTTTTACAGAGTCAGTATAACATGATAAAATACGAGCTTATAAGAAGGCTACATACCCGTCTCTTCAGAGTTGGTGCAAAAATGCTATGAAATTATCAAATGGAATCTAACATTACATTAACAGAATATACTGTAACCATGTAGGATTTCCTCTAGGAATATAATATAATGATAAATCTAATTAATTCATATTTGTAGGTAAAAGGGGGGTATGAATATCTTGAGGGATAACAAAAGGAAAAATCAACAGTTATGTCTGATAAGAATCCTTATGTCTGATAAGAAACAAGTATAAATGAATATACCAAAGATTTTATTTATCTCAGACGAGAAGTCAGTATTTTTTATGGTAAAATACTAGAATTCCTATTTTAGTATTTAGTGAATATGGAATTCCTTTTAAAAAGGCATGAATCAAAAAAGGTCTGGCCAGTATTACCACTACTCAGCATGGTCTTGGGAATAGTGGCCAGTGGAATTAGGGAAAAAAACAAATGAGGAGATGTAATTATTTGAAAGGAAGGCAAGTTCATTATTTGTAAGTGACACTGTATATGCATGCGGAAAAGGCAAAAGAATCAACCAAAATATTATTATGAGTAATGAGATTTTGCAATGATAACTAGTTAATCTGAAGTGTTTCTTCTTTTCTTCTTTTTTCTTTTGTGGGGTGGAGGAATGGCCTTTAAACTGAAAGCCTATCCATATAGGTTAATGAATGGGAATCCTCATTCTTAAATTTTTATTTATTTTTTTTTTTGCCTTCTAGGAAATACACAAACTTAATCTTATCATCTCTCTGTATACTGCAGTCTGTTTTGAATACGACATTTTTCATGTTAATTTTAAAAAGCTATTTTGAAAAAAAGTTGCAGCAGTGAATATATTTAGAGTGACTTTGAGGACATTTTTTTTTTTAATTCCTTGTGGCTTGTGATACTTGCTGTATTACTTGTTAATGCCATGGAAGGTATAATCTGATTTTTGAGCCATATTTGGTAAATAATAATTTGTGTGGAACCCACTGTTCTATCAGCAAGAGGAAAATTATTGCACAAATGTAAGGCTTTTCTTTGACCTTAAAGCATTTCCTGACTTAAAGACCCAAGTTATATTATATATTGATTATTTTGTTTTTTAAAAAGCACTGTGTTCCAGATCTATCACCTTTTATTATTTTTTAATTTTTTTTAATTTTTTTTAAAGATTTTATTGGGGAATTGGGGGAGGGGAACAGACAAGTTGCTGTCCTTTTGTTCTTCAGTCTAGTTGCGGAGGACGTTGCTTCACTGGCCCATGTTGGTATCATCATTGTGCTCTTCCCGGATGAGGCATATCGGTCACCGGCCTCTGGATGGTCGCTCACCGTGGCTATTGGCAGCTCACGCTGGCTGCCGGCCACTCACTGTAGCCTATGGCAGCCCTCTGCAGCAGGCGCTGCAGCCTACACCGTAGCTGGGGCTCGCACAGCCCAGCTCCAGGTGGAGCTGTTAGCTGTGGAGGGCAGTGTCACTGGCCTTCTTCATATGTGGGATCCGAACCCGGACCACTGGCATCCCAAAACTAGCTCTTAACTAATGCGCCACTTGGCCGGCCCCAGATCTATCACCTTTTAACAAGAGGTGTGTTGACGAAAGTATTTTCTGCTTTACATGGAGGGAGAAGAATTACATGTCTTCTTGTTTGCCAGTAATTCTCTTTAGATCCTAAATGTAAATTGCTATATTTTTATTCATCATTAGCTCTCTCAGAATTGAGCTCTCTCACACATTTCCTTTGTAGTTGTTCTGAAATCAATGGTGATAAAGTGCTTATATCTCTTAGAATGTGATGCAGATGAGTTATTTAAAACTAAACCTGTTTCACAGCTCTTGCTTTAGCATATATAAAAACAAAAACTTAAGTCTACCCATATGTTTAGAACAAAAAAATGTATTTCATTCTTTAGTGATGAAGACAATGTATTAAATGCCTTCTGTATGCCATGTTGTTAGGTGCTTTCTATACATTAGCTGATTCTCATGACAGTGCAGAGATGGGGTTTAGGGGTTGTCCCATTTAATAGAAAGGAAATTTCTGCAGAGTTTTAGGCCAGGGCCATACTGAAACCAGGTTTGAACCTATATCTGTCTCCCAGATTTTTTGCACCTACAACATGTTATCCCAAAAGATGGAAATTTTACATTTTTCTTAAAAACTACTTTTATTCAATTTTTCTTTGTTGTGTTGCTAGTTACTAAAAATTCTGGGAGTTAAGTTCTATGAATCCTTCTCTCCACTTTTTTTTTTTTTTTTTTTTTTTGTCCTGTTAGAATTCTCACAATCTGCCATCATTTGGCAGTAGCACAGAATTCAATTCATTTTGACTGCCGTGGGATTCGTTTCTTGGAGAAACGACTTAGGGTGCAGCTCTCCAAGCATAAGGACATTGTTTCCAGGCCCTAGGGATCTAATTAGTACAACAGTCTACCACGTAATATCCTACCATTTCTATAACCTTTGTAGTTGCAAGTTTATTTCTTTAATATGGACCTAACAAAATTTTTTTAAATCATTGAATCTATTTTGGTAATGGAGAAAAAGAATTTCCAGTGTGGTTAAGAACCATGTCTTATGTGCTGTTCTTTGCCTCCCTGTTAAAGAATTACCAAGTTGTTGTTTTTTTAATTGGAACTTGAAATTCAATTCATTGCTTGGATGTATCTCAAGTATTTCTTAACAAACCTCTGAGAATTGATTTTAGGATATTAGGGGAGCAGTTAGAAGATGATTAGAAATAAGATAGCAAAAGAGAAAAGCAAAATCACCTGAAAATGAGGACTTCATAATTCCAGTTTTACCGTTGAAAAAGGGTTTATTGTTTTTCTCTTTCTGTTATACTCTGTGGTCTCATATTGGACATTCTGCTGCTAAAAGCCACTAGAGATTTCATAAAGGCTACTGTTTCAAGTTCTAGAATTGAGAGTCCAGAATAGAGTTGGTAGATTAAAACAATGACTTAACTAATGTAAATAGCATCTTCTGGTAACTTGTAATTTAAGAGACCCTTTTTCCACTTCAGAATATTTCATGTGAGAGACCTTGGGGGCCACCTCACTGCTGTCAGACCTCATAATGTTATCTGGTCAGGTTTTTGTTCTGCCTACCTCTAGTTTACTCTAGTTTCTCTTCTGCTTTCAAGGCTTCAGACCCAGTTCCTGGACCTGCCCTGGAAAAGAAGTATCCAGTAGAGATGAGCTCACTGCAGTTACTTAATTAAAAATTTGTAAGCTGCAAAAATGGCAGTGGGCCAACCAAGAACAGCTACAATTTGAATTTTTCTATTTCCAGGTATGCTAAAGACTATGGCACCAGTCAAGCTTAGCCTATGTAAACTGCCTTACGATGAAATCTATAATAACCAAAACTTTACTTTCAAAACTTGTGGTCATCTTGCTTCAAAGTATAGTAGCATCCCTAACATCTAGGTAACTTGCGGCTAGTATTGACTTGAACATAACCTTTGCCTGAATATTTCTAATTTAACTTGTTTGCTAGTAGTAGCAAACTAATCCAAAAACAATTTAAGAAAAATAAATTTGAAATGCTATCAATTTAAGCCCTGTAAATGTATGAAAAGTATGCTGGTCCTCATTGAAAAGTAAACATTAACAACAATAAAACTGTCTTCCTTTAAGAGGTTCACATATAGTATAAGAAGTGTAGGGAATTAAATAAATGAAACTAGCTCTATTCTACACTATAAATGCCTTCACATAAAGAGTTAATATATTCTTCAGTAATTAGAAGTCATAAATAAGATTTCTGGATAGAACCAAATAATGTATTCTATAATACTTTTACACAAAGAATTTGATTATTTTAAATGTATCAATAATATTGTCTATATTTTTACTTGATTCCTCAAAAGAGACCAGACAGTGAGTCACAAGTAGTTGGAATTACAACAACAAAATTAAAATGAAATGTAACAACAGAACTAAAAACTGACATTTTCTGCTGCCTTATATTTTAACCAAGAGAAAACTACTTATGAATGAATGTAGAGGGTGGAGGTCAGTTAGCTTTTAAGGACATTTATTGCTTTTAGCAATTTGTATAAATTTAGAAATAGAATTAATCAAGGGCCGGCCGAGTGGCTCAGTTGGTTAAGAGCTCGTTCAAGAGTGCGAGCTGAGCTCTGAGCAACAGCAGTTCGATGCCCAGCCCGAGTGAGCTGAGCTGCCGCGGAGCTGCCAACAGGTGGCAGGATGGCTCAGCTAAAAAAAAAAAATAGAATTAATCCATAAAAAGTGACTTTATTTACTAAATGGGTAAATAACCATATATACTCATATCTTTTTATTTTAAAATTCGGTTCAGATAGGTTAGAGATTACCCAATATTGAACAAAGGAATTTTATATTCCACTTATTTTAAGAGATGATTCTGATAGTCTAGTTTATGCTTTGTATTCCTCCCTCCAATGTCAATGCGTAATGAATTTAACATCAGCCAATCTAGTCAGCACTAGTCACTGATTATATGCCACATGATTTGTTTGGTATCAAAAGTATTTTATCCCATTGAGTGTTGAATTAGGACTGGAAAGGGAACTACTACTAGAATTATAGGAGCATTATCACTAAATGGGAAATTAAAGAGAGAATTGCATCTGAATTTCAAGTCTTATTAGTTATCACTGGGGCCATTAGTAATGGTAAAATCTATTATTGAATCTATTATTGAATGCAAATTGTGTTTAAAACACTGTGCTAATCATAATAGGGATGGCAAAATGAATAAACCTTACAAGTATCATAAATAGAGGTGGCAAACAGTGTACTTGTGAATACCAGGGAGAATCAGTTTTGTGGGGAAGGTAATGTTTTTAGTGAGCCTTGAAAGATAGAATTCTTTAGAGAGAGTGGCAAGAGTATTTCTAAGTTATGGAAATAAAAGTATGTAATATGTTCTAAAAATTGTAAGCACTCCAGTGTGCCTAGAGAAGACTGGGGTACAGAAGGATATGGTGGGCGATGGAGCTGTGTCATACATGCTTTTGAATGTCAGGTGAAGGAGTTTGATTTAATGCAGTAGGAAATGGGAATCCATTGCAGATTTAGCATTGGTGCACTTAAATCAGTGAGTCTTTTGAAAAGCTGCCTGGTTGAGTGAGGGTTGCTTGATAAAGTTAGAGATGAGGCAGTAACAATTCCTAACAAAGGACAGCATTTATTATTATATGTGATAGGCATTATGTGTGAAGAGTTTTACCTGCACTTTCTATAAGACGGTTTGTTGTGTTTTGGGGGGACTCTTAAGCTCAAAATAGTAACAATAAACTTACTTTTCTACTACCCTTACCTCTTTTAAACATTTAAACCATCTCATTGGGTGGATGAGTACTATTTACTCAGTTTGAGGGCTGCATATTAGTTCATGTTGAGTTAGCCTTTGGGTGAAATTAAAAAGACACTTGGCCTTTTTTTTTAAACAATGGGTTATAAATTAGGAGACAAAGCATAACATGGACCTAAACATATAAGCCTATAGATGACATTTAAACTAAAACATAGCTGTAGGTCTCATCTGTCAAGCATCCTGAAAATTGATAATTGTTGCAGCTGTTAACTAGATCAGTAACAGTTTCAACATAGATAACATAGCCTTTGAGTTATTTGAAAGTTCATATAGTTGGCTAAATACAGGTACTTACAAATAACTCATTTCATTCTACCATTACTCTCCTACCCACATGTCAGAATACAAGTAATGTTATGTAGAAATATATAGAAAATAATTTTATTGGAGAAATATTCTGCTCTAATTAATCTCAATTGTTTATGATTAATTATACAAGTAATACATGAATATATATATATTCTTATAAAAAAAACAACAACAGGAAAACGTAACAGAGAGGACTAAATCTCCTTGGACCATCTTTCATCCATGGGTCCCTTTACCCAACCTCCTCTTCGAAATAATTAGTGCTATCTTTTCAGAACCTTTCCTTTGCATTCATATAAAAATAACTATATCTCTTTTTGGTACTTTTTTAAAAAAAAACACAAAGCATATTATTTACATGAATTTTCTGTCTTTTTTCATTCGATAATGTCTTATCGGTCTTCCCGTATAATTATTTGGATATCTTACGCCACTTAAGAAACCCTAGCTGCATGGTATTCCTTAGTATTACTATACAATAATTTACTTATTCATTTCTCGATGGACATTTGGGTGGTTTTTAGTAATGCACACTGAGGTCCATTCTTTTATGCTACTCTTTAAACACGTGTTTATCTCTAGATTAGTTGCTTTAATTTATATAGATATAAATAGAGAAATGAACCCTGGTACTTTATTATTAGTAACAAATTTCATTCAACCCATCTCACAACTGATTGCAGTAGCAGTGGGTGGTGACACCACAGTTGTGAATTACTGGTTTGGAATACTGATCTGCTACTGACTTAGTTGAAACTAGATGTATCTCTTAATATGTCTCTCCATGATTCTCTTAAGTTTAAAAAAATGGTATAACATTTGTCTTCTCTGCTTCCTATGTGGGGAGGATAAAGTGAGATAACACATACATGCTATAAGAAGTACAATATAAATATAAATTCTACTAGATTATAATCTTCTCAAAAGCAGGGACTATATTTTATTCATCTTTGCATGTTTAGAGCACATTGCTTGGCATGTAATGGGCAGTGTTTGTGGAATGGATCCCAGAAATAGTGAACCAAAAAGTGGATATCTATGAAAAAGTTCCAGACCAGTAGAATTTTCTTAGATGTATCTTTTACATTATCTGAAATCTGTATATTTCTCAGTGAAAACTTTCAACTTCATTTCACTTCCCCATTACACTACAGCCATAATTCCTCAAATTTATCATGTTTTTTCATGGCTTTTCCCCCAGCACAGTTGTGATATCCTGCAAGACTTTTATCATTCATCTCTTATGGCTAAACTCAAGCACTACATTCTTTGTGAAGTTTCTCCTGCCTGTCTTAATTCCTAAATTTTAGGCATTTCTTTCCCTTGACCTTCATTGCAGCTTGTACACCTCTTAATGGCACAGACTGAATGTTGCTGTGAATGCACGCCTGTGTCTGAGACTTGGTGGAATGTCATGGAACCCGGCAGGGCCTGGAACTCCAGAGAGAAATTATCTGAATCGAGAAAGCGAGAGGCAGGTTGTTTTTGCTGACTGTGGGTTGCAGCATGCATGGTACAGAGGAGGCCAGTGGCAGTCTTCTGTGATATGACCCTACCTATCCCAGTTCTTCAGCTTCATCTTGCATCAGACTTTCTCCCTCTAGTTTCTCAAACTTACTGTGCTGTTTTACTCCTTTAAATCTTTCCCCAGGTAAATACTTATGTCTGAAATATTTTTTCCTTCTCACCTGTCCACGTAGTGAACATGTTTTTATTCTCCAAAACAGCTTAGCTGTTACCTTCTTTAATGTATCCTTTCCTTAAATCCTCCCGTTAATCTCAGAATTCACTGGTCCCTCCTTATTTCTGTTGTAGACTGCACATTATATCTGTAACAACTCAGTTATTACATTTATTCGTTGATATATTTGTCTTCTACTAAAATATAAAGTTTTTGAACATAGGCAACTATGCTTTTATTAATTTTTAACATTTTCAGTACCCATTGTATAGAGTAAGTAGTAGGCACTCAACAAATTAATTGAGTAAGCAATATATATATATATAATACATATAAAAATATAATGTATAAAAATAATACATTAGAAAATACTTCATAAATAAAAATGTTAAGTAGATGATCACTTTTCTATAGTTCATATTTCATAATTTCATTAGGAAAGTCTTCCTAGATTTGTGAATAAATATTATAGGATGAGATTCCTGGTTCTTTTTTATTGTTATACAATTTAAAATATTAAATGGAATATTCACCACGGGTATCTATAATTATTTGGAGAAATGTAAGATAGATTTATATGTAATAAATCTGAGATATGAGTTTCTGTACAGTTCTTAGATTATTTTTGACCATCTAACAAAGAATTCACCATATCTATCGTAGGGCTAACAGCCAACTATATAATTTCATAGTGTTAGATTTGAGAGACTGGCACATACTTAACAAAATTATTGTATCATACATATTGTATTTTAGAGACTTGATTCAGTTTCATATTGTAAAACTGGGAAACTTTTAACTTTGCTCACTTTGAATTCTCTATAATTTCTTTTTAAGATTCTGAGTACTATTATAGTAATGAAATGTTTTGTTTAAATGCTTTCCATTGCACATAGATTTTTATATATTTTCTTTGTTGGTAGGCTTACCAGTCTCATGATTCACCACAGTTGTCAAATTACCAACCAGGTGTTTTTGTATAATTTAAAAATTGCTGATTTAACTTTTTGTTAATTATTACAAGTTTTAAGAAATCAATAATAACTATCCATTTATACTATGTCTAATTTATGAACTTAATCACTGCATTCCCAGCACACACACCTGGCAGCTGGCCAGCAGTGTACTCTGGGGAAAAGCCAACTGAGGGCCATGACATTAGAAAGAAGATGGGCAAAGTTCCATGACATGAACAGTAACACATAGGACCACGAGGAGATTGAAACTGCATGGGGATTAGTTGGTGAAACTTCTCATAACTTTCTCTAAATCTTCATCTTAAGATGCCACTTTAGATTAATATTTTAACCAAATTACTATAATTTTCACATCATTGAGTTCATTGATTCATTACAAATGTTTATGGTTGTTGTAAGATGAAAATAGGTTCTTTCAAGTACTTTCATTATCTTCCCCTCTTGTTTTCCCTTTTACCCATAAATAGGAACTTACTGTCATATTTATATCATATTTTTTAAAGATCATATTTATGCACAGGATGGATTATCCAAAAATTACAGTAAAAAGGGGGGCACTGAAAGGTAACTTTATTTTCCATTTTAAAGTCTTAATGTATTGGAAAATAATAATGGGATGTGAATTGGAACATACACAAAAAGGTAGTTAGTTATATAATATGTTTTGATGAATTATAGCCATTCTGTCTTAGATTTGTTGCACTTTTCTTGATCCTTAGAAAATGGTAGCACTCACCACAAAACCACAGTGCATAAATTGCCAAGTGTGGCTGACTTGCACATTCCTTTTAGAAGAACTTATTACTGGTAAGCCTTTTAACCGTAAGAAATGGTCAACATTCATGGACTTGAGGCAGTGTATTAAGTGAGAAAATTGGGAAGTTTTCTTTTTAATAGGTAGTATGGATTATTGTTAGTTCAACTATTAATGTTTATTGTTTTTCTTTAGAAAGTAAATTATTATAGGCTTATAAAGTTGAGAAATCCATGTTTTGGTAACATAATCCTTTGCTCCCTTCAAGCTTTTAAATAACACTAAATCTGAATGTAATAGTTAAAGTAAGTAACATTTAGATGATTTGGTATGTTTCTGTTATTTTATTTTGGCAAATAACTGGTTACTATGTAAAATGATTCAATATGACAGCTGTTTTATGCTGAAGTTTATGCTAAAGATAGATAATAATCTTGTTTTTAATCTTAAGTGGTGATAGTATTTGAATTTTAGATTTTTAATTATATAGCTTTAATTCTTGTACTTTAATCCTTTGGAAAATAACTGATATTATGGATTTGGGGGAGGGGAGTTTGCTTTGCCTTCGTTGTAACTTAAATATAAATTCTAAATATAAATTCTGTTATATGTAATTCTAATAATTTTCCATTAAAAGTAAGTTTGAAATTTTTCATGTTCAATTACTGACATTTGTAAGTTCTTTTAAAGTTAATCAAATGTGAAGTACATCAGCTATTACTTAACTGGCATTTAATGAGATACTTACATAATACATCAATAATGTAATAGATGTTTAAAATCGAGTATGTAATTAGGCAAGTAATATGATTTTGTTTTTCTGGCTTAAGCCTAAAATCTTCAGAGGCTGAAAAGTTTCAAAATTTTAATTTTTAAAATTATGTATCATTCAGCTATTTTTATTCCATATCAATGCATCTTTCTATGAGGAAGATATTCTTTAAGAATAACTCACTGCACAGTCTGATAATATCAGCCAATCTACAAAACAGACTCATTATAATTAGTAATAAGAAACTATTAACATGGTACGTAATGACAACCAAACAGATTAAGTTGAAACATTCTGCCTCCCTATTGGGCATCCTGGTAAAGTTAGTGTCAAGAGTTGTTGAGGTCCAAGATGCTTTGAAGTACAGACAGTTCTGTTAAAATTTGACATAAGTTCTTTCCAAAAATCACCATGCTTTGCAAATTGTGCACACACAAAAAAGGAGAACACACAGGGCTTATTGAAAAAATTGAATTTGGGGTATAATTCAAAAACTTCATCAATGAACATTTAAAAAAAGAGGAACTGGCAGCCAAAAGAGCTCAGTTGGTAAGAGCGCAAGCTCTGAACAACAGGACTGCTGGTTTGATTCCCACATGGGCCAGTAAGCTGCGCCCGCTATAGCAAAGATTGTGAACAATGGCTCAACCTGGAGCTGGGCTGCCGTGGGCTGCTGTGGACTGCTGTAAGCGGCTGGTGGCCAACTTGGCCAGCAGCCAGCAAGAGCTACTGTAAGCTGCCCTTTCTCAGCTGGGTAGAGCACAGTGTTCATAATACCAGCATGGGCCAGGAGCAGCGTACTCCACAACTAAACTGAGAACAGCTGGGGGGCGAGGGAGAATAAAAAAAGAAAAAGATAGGAACCTTAAAAAACCATGGTAGTATAGTTTTATAAATGTTAAATGGTTAAGACATATGTAAATATTAATACTTACATAATATGTATTTAACCAAATAAATATTGTTCTTTACTCTGTAAAAGCCCGAAGTTTGCTTATGGAAGTGAGCATAGATGCGGCAGCTTGTTATTGTGAAGTGGTCAAAGAAGGAGTTTCTGAAGTCAGAAGGAAAGTTGTAACGCCAGATATGGAGGAGTGTGACTGGCTGCACGCAGATGCAGTGAGCTGAAGGTAGCTAGCAGACAGATGTCTGAAGTGTGTTCACAGTTCCAGGTTGTGTATTCACATGTAGCTTGTTTCCACTAAGTGTGGTTTGCTGCATTCACCTAGTGTTTATTGTAGACAAAATCACAGCAAAATTCACTTAATGCTCAAATTATTTCCTAATATATCAATTGCATTAGAACAAATTTGCAGTTTCAAAACTAGACTGCTATCTCACCATACACCAAAATTAATTCAGAATGCATCAGAAACCTAAATAGAAGACCTGAAACAATAAATTGCATAGAAGAAAACATAGGTAATGAACTTATGGGCCTTGGTCTTAGAGAAGATTTCAAAGGCAAGGGAAGTGAAAGCTAAAATAAATGAATGGGACTTATCAAAGTAAAAAGCTTCTGCACAGCAAAGGAAACCATCAACAAAACAAAGAGACAACCAACTGAATGGGAGAAGATATTTTTAAACACGTCCAATAAGGAGCTGATATCCAAAGTACAGAGGGTGCCAAAAAAAAAATGTATACACATTTTAAAAAGGGGAAAAACTATTAAAATTGTAATATTCAATATATACCAATAACTAAAGATGAATACAAGTCACGTTTGACTTCTGCAATTGCAAGATGTGCTCAAAGTGGTTACCATCAGCGTCAGATACTTCTGATTATGGCAAACTACTGCTTGAGCAATGCTGACCAAAGTGTCCGCTGGTATACATGTTTTGGGCACATTTTTTTGGCAACCCCAGACTCATACAGCTCAGCAAAAAAAGCAAACAATCCAATTTAAAAATGGGCAGAGGACTTGAACAGACTCTTCTTCCAAGAAGACATACAAGCGGCCAACAGGTATATGAAAAAATGCTCAATTTCACTAGCTATTGCGGAGGACCAGCCTCCGCTGACCAGGGCTCAAGAAGGTGGACACGGAGTCGGCAGATGAAAGACAGAAACCTCTTGTTGCAGTAAAGACAGAAAATGGAGAGAGAGCTCTCCGGTTTATTTCTTACAGGCTTTATATACATTTTTCATTTTAGGGCATGTGCAAGGGTACGTGTAGCATAGCAGAAAAAATATGCATTGCCTCAGTGAAAAGTAGATCATTAACTATTTACCAGAAACCTAACGGTCAGTGAAACCTTAGGGAGTCAGTTTCCCAAGACAATTTCTTTCATTAATCTAGATAGCCATTTTTCTTTTGTGTCCCAAGGAACTGGCCGTTCTCACCACATACCTCAGTAAGCAGTAAGCACCCTCCAGGTGTAGAAAGAAACAATAGAAGCAGAAAAACAAGTTTATGCTTCACCAAGCCCACTAAAGCCAACTTGCAAGCCCCTCAATATTGGGGACCATGGCCCTCAACAAGCTATTAAGGAAATATAAATTAAACCCACAATGAGATCCCACCTCACACTTGTTGGAATGGGTATGATCCACAAGACAAGTAATAACAAGTGTTCAAGAGGTTGAGGGGGAAAAAAAACTCTTATACACTGCTAGTGGGAATGTAAATTGGTGCAGCCACTATGGAAAACAGTATAGAAGTCCCTCAAAAAATTAAGACTAGAGTTACCATATGACCCAGCAGTCCCTTTTCTGGACATCCACCCCAAAAATCTGAAAACATGTATTCATAAAGATATATGTATGTACCCCCATGTTCATTGCACCATTATTTATGATGGCCAAGACATGGAAACAACCAAATTGCCCTTCGATAGATGATTCCATATATACGAGTACAATGGGATATTACTCAGCCATAAGAAAAGGTGAAGTAGTGCCATTTGTGATAACATGATGGATCTTGAGATTATCATGCTAAGCGAAATAAGTCAGAAAAAGTTGAGAACCAAATGATTTCACTCGTGTAATATAAAACTGAAAGCAAATGAACAAGACAAACAAGCAAAAACTCAGACACAGACAATAGTTTAGCGGTTGCCAGAGGGTGAGGGGTTGGTGGTAAATGAGGGTAAAGCGGGTCAAATATATGGTGACAGAAGGAGAACTGACTCTGGGTGGTGAATACACAATGCAATATATAGATGTATTATAGAATTGTATACTTGAAACCTATATAATTTTATTAACCAATGTCAACCCAATAAATTTAATTTGAAAAAAAGTATTATAGCAGTAGTGACATATCTGAGAGTAAGGAAAACACTTTAGTTTGGAGGGATAGATACTATTTATAGTAGCCTTTAAAATCTAGATGTATTCTGATGCGTATTTAGAGATTTATTGCAACAAATATATATTAAGCATGTATTACTTTCCATACACTTTCTAAGTATTTAGGATTTGGCAGTGAACCAGGAAGTCTCTCCACTTTGGAACTAACATTACTTGTATAAAGAATTTGTTTATTGCCAAAGATTGGTTTTAAGAGCTAAATTTGGACGTGTGTGTGAAAGGAAGTCTAGCAAGGAGTCCACTGGACAGGACAGCAAGGCTTTTCTCGAACCTCTTAAGTTACATACTTTTCATAGGGTCCTGTCCAACGCAAGATTGCAGTAGTCACAGAAAAGATTGTCCTCTCTAGAAGTTACTATGGAAACCAGAACTAAATTTTAGGACGGTATATGTATGTTCAAATGGGAAGACCTCCTTACCTCCTTCTCCCTAAGCTAAAGGAGATCCCTAATGCAGTTGAAAAGTGAATTTTACTTTGATATATTTCATCCCATTTCCCTTTGACATTCAACATGAGCTATGTTTTTCTTTGTCAAAATAATTAAGTGTGTTCCAGTTAAATTCAGTCATGTAAGAATGGGGCAAAGATAAAATATGGATATAGTTTTACATAATACTAAACTCCAGTGCTAGTTACATCAAGGTCTTCAATTAGGAAGGCCACTGAATACATGCAGCCTTCGCCGCCTTGCTCGTCTTCTGTAACTAGCCCCCACCCAGAACTTCTTTCCCATAATCCCCTTCTTTTCTCCTGCCCCTCCTTTCTTCTTCTAGCCAGACATGAATCAGAATCTGCCTAGTATTTGGTTGCCTTGCTTCATATTTGAACCTTCTTATTTAAGTACTTGTAATTCAAGACTGCCCGTTAGCCCAGTTTATACCACTTCTCTGGCACTTACGTGCAACCTCGTATTGTTTGGCTTTTCAGGCAGCTTTATTCAGTCCCCAGTTACACAAATTATTTGTTCATTTACATGGAAAAGGAAGACCTTAGCTGTTCAGTCAGCTCCTCAAAATTCTGCAACCAGAGTAGCACACAGCCCTGTTTACCAGGGGTTTGTTCCTTTGTACTTTATGGAAATTCATGATATTTAGAATAACTATTACTTCCAGTGTTTGTATTTTCTGCTACAAGCAGGCAGGTGCAGTACAATTAACTGTGTTGTCACTAATCCTTGAAAATTCTTTGAATTGTTTTCTCCATTTTACAAAGGAGGAATAATATTATTGGCTAACATTTACATAAACTATTTTATTTCTTGTGAGCTTACTGTGTGCTCTTTTTCATTATCTTACATGTAATTCTCATAATTATATGAGGTAGCTACTCTGTCATCACCATTTTATAGATGAGAAACTGAGGCACAGAGAAGTTAAATGATTTGCCCAAGAAGACACTGCAAGTAAGTAGTGGATTAAATTTTATAAATCAATGAACACAAATTATAGCATCCTAAAATTTATACTTAACCAGCCATCATGTTTCCAATACTGTACACTTTATATACATTTCCTCATTTAATTGACTTATTTTATTAAATGAGACAGTATCCACTAATATAGAACTGAGGTTGAAATATTTAGCAATGTTAGGCTATCTCTGTTTCTAACTATTAATGTGTTGTTTTGCCAGAAAATTTTAAAAACGAATGGCTAAAGTAGAATACCGTTTCTTTAAATTTTACTCTTAGGAAATTCTACTCTTTAGGAAAGTTTTAAGGCTGTGTCTCAGTGACATTTAACTTATTCATTAATTTTTTAATAAGATTTTAATAGGAAAAGCCAATACTTTAACTATACAGTATGATTTATATTCTTTTCTCAAAGGAGCGGTCGTTTTGCATCTTTTCATAGAAAATGTTTCCATTTATTATTAGAAAGAATTTCCAGATTAAGTTATAAGGTATTTCTTGGTTTTTCTTTTGAATTAAAGTAGATACCTGTTTGTTTGTTTTTGTTTGTTTGTTTGTTTGACTAATGTGTTCAGTTGTAAAACTTAACCGACATAGGCTACATTTAAATATAGTTATTTTGCCTTGTCCTTAAAGTTTACTTTTGCTGGATATAGAATGTAGGCTGTATATCTGTCTTCCTTTTCAGCACTTAGATTATGTCATGTCACTGTTTTCTGGACTCCATTGTTTTATGGTGAGAAGTCAGCGTTCATTCCAATTGTTCCCCTGTGTGTCATTTCTTTGGCTGCTTTCAAGATTTTCTTTTTCTGTGATTTTCAGCAGTTTGACTATTGTTCCTGTGTGAGCTTTCCTTTGGCTTTTCCTATTTAGGGTTTGCTAATCTTCTTGATCAAGATCTTTTTGGTTTTGTCTGGTTTTGTGCGTTTTTTAAACAATCTCTGACCAGTTTTATTAAAGAAAATTTTGCATGTGTTACTTCTCACTGGCCTGTTCTGGCACATGCTTCTAATGATAACCAGAATCAGCTGCATCAATGATAGCCAGTTTGCACACTGGAGCATATTCCACATGCTGTGCCCAACTCAGTATTATTGTCGCTGTAGTGATGGACACCAGTTTGGGCCAACATGGCATACATAATGCTCTGGGTCAGATTTCCTTAAAGCTGGGCAGTTGTAGGTGAGGATGACTGGTTTTGCTTTGCCTTGTCTGATCATATTCAGAGTAGGCTTTTATCCCAGCAGGTACTTTGCACTTTTCATATGGAGTGGGAGCCTCCAGTGACCTTTTTGTCTTCTTTGCAGCCACCAAGATATCTGGGGAGCCCATCAAAATCTTGATGTGTAAATTTATATCTTTTACTAATTTGTGGAAAAATGTAGCCACTATTTCTTCAAATACTCTGTCTCCCCTATCCTTCTGGATCGCCAGTTACAGGTGTATAAGAATTTCTGGTACTTCCCCACAGGTCCCTGAGGTCCTGTGCACCTCCCACCCAGCTTTTAATTTTTGCTCCATCCTTCAGGTTGTAATCATTTCTATTGCTGACTCTTTCTTCTGTCATTCCCAATCTGTGGTTTAATGCATCTGGTGAATTTTTTTTTTTTTCAGACATTTTATTTTTCACTTCTTGAATTTGCATTGGGTTCTTTTTTTCCCTTTTTTTTTTTTTTTTTAAATAATTTCTCCCCTCCCCACCCTACCCCTCCAAGAAATCTAGGCATATTTGCCCGTTCTCATTGAGCATAGTTCAAATAGCTCCTTTAAAATCCTTATGGTGTGATTCCAGCATCTGGGTCCTTGGGCTTGGTCGCCCTTGGTTGCCTTTTCTCTTGAGTAGGGTCAATTTTTCTTGTTTTTCATGTTTAATAATTTAGATTGTATCCTGAGCATGATGAATGACACATTGTAGAGACTGTAAATTCTATGGTGTTCTTCCAGTGAGTATTGATGTTTGATTCGTTTGCTTGCGTACTTGCTTCTTTGTTTTAGGCAGTCAACTTGACTTAACTCAAACTACAGACAGAAATCTCAATTGTTATTTTAGCCACAGCCTGGCTGCTTGGAATCTCTCACATATGTGTAGTTTCGGGATCAAACATATGTGCAGAATACATAAAATTTGGTGCTTCTTTCTGTAATTTATTCACTAGGTTGTGGTTATACCAAAATCTATCCCTTGGTTAATTAATCGAGTAAGATTGCAGGTGTTCTGTCTAGGTTTTAGGTATCGAAACCAACTGGGGCCTGTTCTCTGGCTAAAAGCTTAAAATGAAAATCAGCTGTTCTCCTCCATACCCCTAGCACCACCATCACCATTAACCCATTGCTGTTTCTGCCTTCTGCCTTCAAATAGTTGTTTTTTTATACTTTGTCTATGTTTATAGTTGTGCTTGATGAGAGAGTTGGTCCAGTAGGAAGGAACTCCTTAGCCGTTACAGGAAGTACAACCCTTAAAATACAATTATACATTTGAACCATTTCCTCATTTGTGTACTTGATAGTCTTTATTAGAAAAGCAAGGGCCAGCCGAGTGGCGCGGTGGTTAAGCATTGGTTTGGGAAACCAGCGGTCCCGGTTCGGGTCCCACATATGAGGGCCAGTGACACTGCCCTCAAAAAAAAAAAAAAAAAAAGGAAAGAAAAGAAAAGCAAGTGTGATGAGTTTTTCAAGGAACCTTAGAGATTTCTGAATATGTTTCAATAATGGAATATGTTGAAATACATTTTCATGATTCATCTTCTTTTAAATAATAAAGGCGATCCTGAATTAGACTGAGAATTTCTTTATTTGCTTCTTCCCAAAATTATGTATACATTTCCAAATCTAGATCATTGGAAATTTGTTTTGACGCAAAGTAATATGAAGAAAGCATACAGTAAAACCTTAATTTTATCAAATGTTACACCTTTGACTTAGATCCTGGGGATACAGCAGTAAATGTCAAAGTTCTTGATCCTATGGAGCTAACATTTTGGGGATAGATAGGTAATAAATAAGTATATGGCAGGTATTGATAAATATTGCGAAGAACAAGCAGGGTATGCAAATATGATGGGAGGTTAGACATGTATGGCATTATTTTAGATAAAAGAGACTGATCAGGGAAGCTCTGTCTGAGGAAGTGACATTTGATCAGAGACCTTAAGTAAGAGAGGAGCCATGCTAGTACCTGGGGGGAAAGTGTTCCAGGCTCAAGGAGCAGCAAGTCCAAAAGGCCAGGGAGGAATGCGATTGACTTCTTTGAGAAATAACCAGAACTGAAGGAACTCAGTTTAGAATTGAGGAACCAGGAGAGCGGTAGGAGATGAAGACCGAGGGGTGGGGGCCAGCCGAGTGGCGCGGTGGTTAAGCGCTGACTTGGGAAGCCGATGGCCCCAGTTCGGGTACCACATATGAGGGCCGGTGACACTGCCCTCAAAAAAAATAAATAAATAAAAAGGACTGAGGGGTGGTATTTATCCTAGAGGCTTATGTTGTAGGGTTTTGAGCAGGGGAATAATTGCTCTGATTTACTTTTTACAAAGCTCACTCTGCTCGAAGAGTCAGGGTACAGGCGGAACAAAGAGTGAAGGTAGGGAGACCTTTGCTTTCAATGTAGGTGAATGATTATAGTGGCTTAGACAAAAACAGTAACGGAGGTGTGGAAAGTGGTAAGATTCAGAATATTTTTTTGCAAATACAGCCAACAAGATTTGATGATGGGATTAGATATGGAATGTTAGAGAAGGAGCAACTGGATGAATGATGGTACTGTTTACTGAGATGAAAAAGACTGGGAAAGGATTGGTTTGGATGGGGGAAAATTAAAAGTTCGATCATGGACATACTGAATTTTAGGTATCCAGACGATATGTCAGGCAGGCAAGCAGGCTGTATTAGTCTGGGAATGCTCATTCCCATGAGCTTCCTTGGCGTTGGAGCTAGAAATTTGCAAAGCCTCGGTTTAAAGCAGTGTGTTTGTACCTCAAAGAGGAGTGTAGATATAGCTGAAAAGAAACCTTATGTGTGAACTCCATAACCCACCAACATTTAGATGTGCAGAAGGGGAACAGGATCTGACAAAGAAAGCTGAGAACGATCTGCCAGTGGGTAGAAAGAAAACCAGAGGAGTATAAATCTCGGAAGCCAAGGGAACAAATTGTTTAAACAATGCAGGAGTGGCTGCAGAGAGGTCTGGTAAGGTGAGGACCAAGGACTGACCTTTAGGTTGGACAACCTGAAAGTCTGTGACAGCTTTGATAAGTGGTGTTTCAGTGGTGAAAAACTGTGATTGGGGTAGGTTTAAAAGAGATTAGGAGGAAGGAAATAAAGACACTTAAGTATATACAAATTTTCAATGAGTTTTAACCCAAAACAGGGTAGGGGCAAAGAAATGAGCCCTGATAGCTTTAGTGAAGTGAAGGGTGCCAGTACCCCCTTAAATTATTTTTAAATATCATTTACTTATTTTCAGTATTTCTCTTTTCTCCTGCAACCCTTTTGTAGAAACACTACTTTGAGTGCTAAAGTGTGTGTGTGTGTGTGTGTGTGTGTGTGTGTGTGTGTGTGTGTGTGTTACATAGAAATAGATTTGGGAAATCAATCTATAATGCAAACACCTTGGTTTGGCAGTGCTTTGACCTATGAAATGTAACCAAGCTAAAGTCACATAAACTGAAGAATTATGTAAAATTTAATTAAAGGATAATTAAAAAGCTAAAAGGCTTTAATATGCATGACACCTAAGTGACTTTTTATTCTGTTGGGGCGTTCTATCATAACTAAATTTACTCAAAATATTTCAGTATCTACTGTTATACTGAAGACTGTCTACAAAGTGCAAGGTACACAATAAATAATGGACCAAAGAGACCTAATTCCTATATTCATGGAGTTTACAGACTTATTTTTTTAAGCTTATGTTAAAAAGGTTAAAACAAAAATATTACAGATAAGAAATTTGTTTCAAAGAGATTGTCTTATTGTTGAATTTATCCTAAAGTCAAGTGTATTTTAATTATTAAGCAAATGCCATGATTTTAAATATATTAATATACTATTTAGATTTAATGTGCTTGTATACTATTTATATCCCAAAGAGGCTTTCAAGATTCAACTTGATTTACATTAGGAGTAAAAATAAGGTAGATAGTTCTAATCTTGGCCACACATTAGAATCATTTGAGGAACTTTTAAAAATCCATTTGCCCAGGCTGCTCACCAGCTAATTAAATCAGAACCTCGAGGGTTGGGGCCAAGCATTAGTGTTTTTTAAATACTAATTTAGTAGAAACACAGGAGATGAAAGGCTACTAATACTAAGCCTCTGAGAATGAATTGATTACACATTTAAGGATTAAGTGTATCTGAAAATTAAGAGAAATATCAAATGTATTGGATTATAGATCATTTTTAAATAAAGCATACAAAGTCATTTGTGCAACGAAACTTTTTCAGAATCTGAATTTTATGTGGAGTAAATGAGAATTACTCCCCTCAGGCTGTCCTGTAATCATTAAGAAAAATATTAGCAAAGTTATTATTCATTTTCCTCTTTTAAAAGAATGAGGGAAGACCTCCTTGATGATAATCTCTTATTTGAGTGCTTTTTGGTATCCATTATAAAGCATAGAAATACATAGGAGTTAGACAATTTAAAGTTTGCCATCAGGAGTTATAAACTGAAAAGATAATATAAATATATGGAAAGCATTATAGGACTAAAATTTTTATAGTTTATATTAAGTGTTAGTTACTAAAGCACATACCCTTTTGTATTAAAATTTTAAATCCACAACAATATTCATTCTATAATCAGTTCTCATTAAAATTTTTTTTCTTTCTTTCACAGAAAATGCTTGGACAGAAGAGATGAGTACTATTTCCACTAAGGCCTAGAATTGCCTACTGTACAATAGTCCTGATCAGGCAATATACGAATGGCCCAAGGAAGCCACCAAATTGATTTTCAGGTTTTACATGACCTGCGACAAAAATTCCCTGAAGTACCTGAAGTTGTTGTATCCAGGTGCATGTTACAGGTCAGTGTTCAATGATTTCTGTATTAATACAAACCTGGTATTTTTTTTAAACACTGGAAAAACCTTTTATCTTGTAGGCATTAATGTGCTATGATGAAAAGAGATGAGCTTCGGTGTCTGATAGTCGTGTGGCCTTAATGAGCTATTTAGGCTCTATACCCCATCTGTGATATGGACAGTACCTACCTTGTAAAGTAGATATGAGGATTAAATGAGATCCCAATATAAAGCATTCATGCATGGTTTACATTTGCTATGAGCTTGCTTTATTCTCGCCCCTATTTTGCCAGAATTCCAGATCCTCATATGAACGTGAGAAAATCATTAAAATAGGAGTCAGGACTCTTGGATTCTAATCCTAAATAGGCATCCCAAGCATATTTGGCAAGTACTATGCCTTCTTTATACTTGAGTTTTCTTATCTGTAAAATGAAGGAAATTGACAAGACACCTCAGAAGGTCCCAATTCTGAAGAAAAAAGGTTTTATATGTTATTAATTTAATCTGTAAGTTTTCCAGTTAAGATCACTAAACATTTATAAATTTTTACATGTTTCGTAGTATGTACAATTTTAGAAACCCATAATTCTAAATATTTAGTGATAGTCGTACCTTCTCATTTGATTAAACTGGAAATCTTTGTATCAAAAACTATTTTTCAGTTTGTTAAAATAGAGCTATAAAAAAGTAATTTGGGCTCTGATATATTTACTCTTCACAGATTATTTTTAAAGTTTGAAATGGTATAAAATTTTTAAAGACTCGATATCTATACCTGATATCAAGTGACTACATTTTGTTAACACCCTTATCACCTTTTATTGGTATATTTATTTGGTGTGTACCTCCCTTTATTTTAACCTACTTGTGGTCTCGCCCATCCACCCTTGTCACTTTGCCAAAGTGTCTTTCTAAATGCAGATTTTATCATACATTTACCTGCTTAAACCTCATTATTATTCCCCATATCTTCAGAATAAAGTTCCCATATCTTGACGGGAATACTACATCTGTGGCCTGGAATCCTGCCTCCCTCCGCAGCCTGGTGTCTTGTCCAGTCCTTTGTCCTCACACTATGCTGCAGTCATCCTCAACTGATTGGAATTCTCCAAACATGGCTGCATCTTCATATTGGGTTGTCGGGAAAGTCAGGACATATTTTTCTATGTTTTTCCATGCAAAAATGTGTCATGACTTTCCCGACGACCCAATATTATATAGTGTTTAAAAGCGTATGTTTGGAGTTAATAATACTGTATTGTATACTTGAAATTTGCTAAAAGAGTAGATCTTAAGTGTTCTCACCACCAAAAAAAACGTGGTGGATATGTGGTAATTTCACAATGTATACATATATTAAATCATCACAT
Source organism: Aselliscus stoliczkanus (assembly GCA_033961575.1). Lineage (NCBI taxonomy): Eukaryota > Metazoa > Chordata > Mammalia > Chiroptera > Hipposideridae > Aselliscus > Aselliscus stoliczkanus. The sequence continues at coordinate 143,854,006 of CM066733.1, forward strand.
TGTACATCTAAAAAAAATCACATTGGACAACCTGAATATGTACAATTTTTACTTGTCAGTTGTACCGCAATAAAACTAGGTGGAAGGAAATAAAAATAAAATTTTTAAATGATAATAAATAAATAGCATGTATTTTGGTGGTAAACAAACTTGAGTTCAAGTTTTGACAGGTCTTAGTGGTATGAGCCCCTCATTTTTCTCAGCTGTACAATGGGAATAAAACTCTTCACAGAGAATTAAATATGATAATGCAGATAAAGCAAGTAGTAGGATACCTCATTCATAAGTGCTCAGTAAATGTTAGCAGCCAGTACTAATAACAGTAAAAATAGTAGAACACCCATAATAATTATTTGGTGAATGAATCAGTAGCCCACATTTGTTGATATGATGTGTAAGAATAAAAGAGGAAAAAAAGTAATAAGAATGAAGTCAGAATTTAAAGAAAATATGGGGAAGAGCAGAGCTAGTGGGGGAAAGGTATCTCCCATAGAACACAGGTACCTTTTCCTAACATTTCAAATAGACTTTTGTGATAAGATAAGACTATACTGAGTGTTCACTGAGTCATTGAAAAATACTCTTGGTTCTTGCATAAAATTTTATAAGATTTAATTTTGAAAAGAACTGTCCAGGACACTTGCCCAATAATACAGCTACAGAAATTTTCAAGTACTTTAACTGGGAGTAAAATATAGAGCCTTTTGTAGAATTATTTAAAATTTTTTTTTTAAAAAAAAAAAGCTCTGTGTACTTTTACAGTATGATCTTCAGGAGGATGTATTAAATTAAACCAAAATGCAGATCAATACATATAGATGAGAGCAGAGGGAATAAATTTGCCCCTGTTTGCATAAAGGAAGTCCTGTAAGGATTAAAAACAAAATTAATAAAAGATGGTTACCAATAGGGGGTAAGAGGAACAAGAAGATGGGGATAGAGACAGGAGCAATATTTCCAAACATGTCTTTTTGTATTGCTCTATGTAAATGAATTGCCTATTTTAAAAAAAATTAAACCAGCATGTTTTCAACTTTATCAGAAAATAGATGATTTTGAATTTCCTTTGGGCACCCAGTACTATCACCTTCATTATGTTAACCTGGTTTTACAAAAACAAACCTTCCTACAGTGTGCTTCCCAGCACCTAGTGATTACTAAAATGAAACCTGTTGGGCTTGCAGACTACCCATAAGGCAGACCACACCCTTATTTTGAGTTAACAATCATTCTGGGCATCTAAGTAATGTGCCTTTTAGTTGATATAACAAGAAATGCAACAAGAAAGGAATAGAGAGGGCTCTTCTGGGGATACAACTAGGGCATAAATCTTCCTGAATTTGGAGAAATGTTTTAAAACTGTAAAGGTAAATTAAGCTACTTCTAAATGTAGTATAAACACCTCTTTTTTTTTTTCTTCTTTTAAGCTGAGCCATCCTGCCACCTGTTGGCAGTTCAGCGACAGCTCAGCTTGGGCTGGGCATCGAACTGCTGTTGCTCAGAGCTCCGCTCACACTCCTTAGTGAGCTCTTAACCAACTGAGCCACTTGACCAGCCCTAGTATAAACATCTCTTATTTGGTGACAGCCTTTCTTTTGGGAACATCTCTCCCTTTCTCATTTGGGTAGGCATCTGTCTTTTCTCTGGAGAAATTCTCCATGTAATATACTGGTTTAGAACTTTTCTAAATGAAAAAAACATAGCATACAAAAATATAAGAAGGTAATAATTAAAGGATCATGCCCTGCTGCCATTTGTGTACATGTTGTTAAACATCTTGCTTCTTGGGAGAACAGAAATATCTATGCTCTGTTTTCTTCTTGACTTTATTTATTGCTCAGATCCCTGTTTCTGGAACTACTCACACCATTTCCTTGTACTGTGGTTTCTCTTAAGATAGCTATATTATCAGCAGGTGTAATTCATATCTTTAAAACTTATTAATATTTGGTGATTAAACTTTAACTTAGAATAGTGCGAAAACAATGCAGAGTGGGCACTTTGATATTTTTCTGTTTCTAACTGAATTTTGCACTATTCTTTAATTCCCTTATTATGATTAAATCTGTAAGTCTAAAATTGCTGTTTCTTTTCAAAGTAATGCATTAAGTAGTATTCATTCAGTATTTGTAAGACTTCGTATTTAAGTATCATATCCTCAGATGTCCTCCACCTGCAGTCCTTATCCATATTTCTGTTAAAACACATACTATTTAGTTTTATGTTTGTGTACCCATTAATCTCCTCCACTGGACTCAGATCCTTAAGAGCAGTGACTGTAGTAATCCTTTTTCCTTTCTTAAGGGGTACTCAGTAGGTAACTGGTTAAAGGAGGGAATGAATGAAAGTTTGAGAAGAATGATCATAGTGTACACTTTGATACTGTCTATGAATTCCTTGTCTGTATAAGAAGCTTGGGGAAGAATGAAAGAGGAACCAAAATTATGATTCAGATTCTTTTGTTGACTGACGAGAATGCAGATTTGTATATATACAAAAAAGAAATGATTCTCAACCTTTTAAAAACTCATCCTCGTTTTGATACACTTAAAAAGAGTCTTCCATAGTTTCCCACTAAAGTAACCAGGACTTCTTTGAGAAATAGTTGATTTCAGGGGTATGAAGTATACAAGACAATCCGGCCATCTCTTCATTATCAGGAAACAAGGAAGTTAGGACTAAGACTGCTGGGTTCATGTCCTATGTACACGGGACCCCCTGGAAGTGATTCCCACCAGCCTAAACATAGGGTGTGATGATCACAATCAGATCACACCTCAAAATGTTGAAGATACTGGAGTTTACAATGATATAAAAAATAAATCTTAGTCACCTGCATTACTCTAAAAACCAGTAAAGAGAAAGAATTTATTTATCCTGCCTCTTTCTTCTGTGCAAAGAATAACCAAATAGTTGAAGAGAACAAGTTCTCTGAGGAAGAACTGCAGCTAATACATGAAGAAGGAACCTTAGAATTGGGGTATCACCAATATCACCCTTTTTTCAACCCCCAGTGAAATAAAGTTTCTGAGCAGTGATCATCAGTAGCTGCTAAAAATTGTTAGCTGAATCAAGCTGGCATCAGAATCTACCAATCTGCTTCAAGATCACAAAAAAGACAGGCATACATATGTGTGATGCAATAAAATATAGACACTCCAAAAGGTCTTGCCAGGAGTTCATACATGAACCTGCTCACACTATCTGCAGTTACAACCATTAGTTTACAATGAAATTCAAGGGGTATTGACACCCCAGGGTGCAGCAGGAAATCCTACTGGACAAAGGGTCAAGTTTTTCAACATATGCCTAAAATCCTTTAAAAAGAAACCTAAAAGGCATATCAACAAAATAATTAGATCTTGCTTACGTCCTGATTTAAACTAAAAAGACATTATGAGACAATTTGGAGATTTTAACACTATTTGGATATTAGATGATATTAAGTATAGATTATTTTAAGGTATAATAATGGCATTGTGACTGTTTTTTAAGTCCCTAGTTTTTAAAGAATCATCTGAATGTATTTATAGATGAAAACAAAATAATATCTAAGACTTGATCTAGGTTGTGAGGAGAGTAGTTGGAGGTATACGCATTGATGAAAAAAGATGTGCCTGGCCAGCCGAGTGGCGCATTGGTTAGGAGCTGGCTTGGGATGCCAGCTCCGAGCAGCAGGGCGCCGGTTCGGATCCCACATATGAGGGCCAGTGACACTGCCCTCTACAGCTAAGATGGTGAACAGCAGCTCCACCTGGAGTTGGGCTGCGTGAGTCCCCAGGGATGGCATAGCTGCAGCTCCTGCTGCAGGGGGTCTGCCATAGGCTACAGTGAGTGGCTGGCAGCCAACGTGAGTGGCTGGCAGCCAGTGTGAGCTGCCAAGAGCCGCCATGAGCGGCCATCTAGAGGCCAGCGACTAATCTGCCTCACCTGGGAAGAGCACAATGACGATACCAACATGAGCCAGTGAAGCAACGTCCTCCACAACTAGACTGAAGAACAAAAGGACAGCAACTTGTCTGTGCCCCTTCTCCGATTCCCCAATGCTGTTCCCCTCCCCCAATTCCCCAATAAAATCTTAAAAAAAAAAAAAAAAGATGTTCCATGTATAAATATTGTTAAAGACAGATGATGAATATAGGAGAATTTGTCAAATTTACTTTCTATTTTTGTATATGTTCAAAATTTTCTCAAAAAGTTTTAATAATCAGTAACATTCCTTTTTATCCTATTGTAGCCTTATAAAATCCCTTTAAGTTCTTTTATGTTTTGCTGATAAGAAAGTGATGTCTATAGAGGGTAATATCCTAAAGGCATGTGGGTTGTGGCATAGCTGGGACTGGAATATATTAAATAATCAGATTATAAAGGACTAAAGGGATTTTTTGAGAGCGCCAGAGAATTGGAGAGGAAAACTTTGTAAATATGAGTACCAGCTTTTAAAAAGGAAATGTGGGACTAGATTTGATAGGGTATGTACATTTTAATTTGAGAATATTGGCATAGAGATGAGAAGAGATGGAGTCTTTGTGAGCTTTGACTTAGAAGAGAGAATTTACTAGGAATAGCAATAAAGTTAGCTTGCAGCAAAAAGCACCAATTACATTTGGCCAAAGATAGGTCTAACTATAATAAGGAGTTAAATCTTTACCAATTGATCAATTTTTAAATTATATTTGTAAAACAAATCTTCAAAGTTAGGGGTCGAATAAAAGGACTTTTATAGTTTAATGTCTAAAACTGTCCCCTTTCTGTCAGGCTCCTAATTCTCAAGTTTTCTTTGAACTCTTTCTCTTCTGGAGCCAAATTGTGTTGACTATTTATTTGTGATCTTTCATAATTTGTTTCCATGTCTTGTCTTCTACTTGGTCTTCCTGTCAAAAAGTTTTCCCTTTCCTGTTCATTTTAATTATCAATAGACTTGGCTTACCGAAACATCCTTTGTGTCTTCACTTTTCTGTTCATTTTTGCTCAGTAGCTCTCTCCATGGCCTATATCAGTGCACACTCCAGTGTGAATCTTTTTTCAAAGTCCTCAATTATTTAATCCCAGTCTGCTTTTCTAACAAGTTATTCTACGAAATTTCCAATACAAACCTTAACTCCAGCCAAATCTGTTAACAGTCACTTTGTTTAGAACATGCTTTTACTTACTATCACATTTATGTCTTTCTTTACTCACGTCATTTTCTTCACCAAGAATTTTTTTTTTTTTTTCCCTATCTATCTGTTCTACATATCCTTTGAAATCCATCAGGCCAGACCTCCCTCATTAACAGAGTCCTTTCGCCTTTCTACAGTGGCCTGTAATATGTACTCTCTGTTCAACTTCAGCTCTACTTATTATTTGGCAAATAGGTTTTAATGTTACCTTTTCAAATGCCCATGGTTTGTCTTTCTAATCAAGTTGCAAGCTCTTCTAGGGAAAAGTTCGATTCTATATGTATGTCATTGAGTCTTCTATTTCACAGTGCTGTGCATTTTGTTGGTGTTCAGCAAATATTTTTATGGATGATTTATTAATAGTGGTTATTCCATCTCTTGAGGATTCTTTAGAAATAGTCTGGTTGGGTTTTGTTTTGTTTTTGCGTTTTTTTCCCCTTTCTCTGGAGTAGATTTTTGTATGGTGCTATCTAAAGACAGATATGAATTCAGTTACCCTGGAGGCTACCTTGAGCTTATATTTCATATATTTTATATATACAACTTAGGAAGAAGCATGTAAGAAATTGAGATGACTTTGTTATGAATTTTAGAACTTTTTAAATTTAAACACTACAAATATAATTTTTGAAAGGTTATTTTAAAAGGATTTATATAGCACTTGAATGTGCAAAATATTTAATCGTACAGTATTATATGTTTTGAATGTTCAGCATTCAAATTGTATTTTTAATTAGTTGTAATTTTAATTTTACTGTATTTGCATGAATTCATTTTTAGAAGCTTCTAAAACGTAACAATGACTTGGAATGACTTGGTTCACTTAGCTATTGCTAGTTAGAGAATTTTTCCATCGTATTAGCAATGAGGATTTCTAATTCAACCATTTGCATAAAAAATAGTTCTTAAATAAGGTTTAAATACAGCTGTTATAATTATATTAACTAATCATCTGTTAATCGCATAATATTGTAGTAGTGATGAGAGTATGAGCAGTAGCTTCTGGTTGTTAATTAACATCAGCTGTTCTCATTTTGTTTGTAGAATAATAACAACCTGGATGCCTGCTGTGCAGTTCTCTCTCAGGAGAGCACGAGGTATCTTTATGGTGAAGGAGACTTGAATTTTTCGGATGACTCTGGAATTTCTGGTCTACGCAATCACATGACTTCTCTCAACTTGGACTTGCAGTCACAAAACGTTTACCACCATGGAAGAGAAGGAACTAGAATGAATGGAAGTAGGACTCTAACGCACAGCATTAGTGATGGACAACTTCAAGGTGGTCAGTCCAATAATGAACTGTTTCAGCAGGAGCCCCAGACAGCACCAGCTCAAGTTCCGCAAGGCTTTAACGTTTTTGGAATATCCAGTGCATCTGGTGCCTCAAATTCAGCACCACATCTTGGATTTCACTTAGGCAGCAAAGGAACATCTAACCTTTCTCAACAAACTCCCAGATTCAATCCCATTATGGTAACTTTAGCCCCAAATATCCAGACTGGTCGTAATACACCTACATCTTTGCACATACATGGTGTACCTCCACCTGTACTTAATAGTCCACAGGGAAATTCTATCTATATTAGACCTTACATTACAACTCCTAGTGGTACAGCTCGACAGACACAGCAGCATTCTGGCTGGGTATCGCAGTTTAATCCCATGAACTCGCAACAAGTGTATCAGCCTTCACAGCCTGGTCCCTGGACTACTTACCCTGCATCGAACCCTCTGTCACATACCTCAGCCCCGCAGCCAAACCAGCAAGGCCACCAGACCTCTCACGTCTACATGCCCATCAGCTCACCTACTACTCCACAGCCACCAACAATTCATTCATCTGGTAGCTCACAGTCCTCTGCCCACGGCCAATATAACATTCAGAATATTTCAACAGGACCTCGAAAAAACCAGATTGAAATCAAACTTGAACCTCCACAAAGAAACAATTCTTCAAAATTACGTTCTTCTGGACCTCGAACCTCCAGCAGTTCCTCTTCAGTCAACAGCCAGACCTTAAATAGAAACCAGCCCACTGTTTACATAGCTGCCAGTCCCCCAAATACTGATGAGGTGATGCCCCGCAGTCAACCCAAGGTCTATATCTCAGCCAACGCCAGCTCCGGCGAGGAGCAGGTCATCCGGAACCAGCCCACCCTCTTCATATCCACCAACCCAGGGGCGTCTGCCGCCTCCAGGAATATGTCTGGGCAAGTGAGCATGGGCCCCGCCTTTATTCATCACCACCCTCCCAAAAGCCGAGCAATAGGCAGTAACTCTGCAACTTCTCCTCGAGTGGTAGTCACTCAGCCCAATACAAAATATACTTTCAAAATTACAGTTTCTCCCAATAAGCCCCCTGCAGTTTCTCCAGGGGTGGTGTCCCCTACCTTTGAACTTACAAATCTTCTAAATCATCCTGATCATTATGTAGAAACAGAGAATATTCAACACCTCACGGACCCTACTTTAGCACATGTGGATAGAATAAGTGAAGCTCGGAAGTTGAGTATGGGATCTGATGATGCTGCCTACACACAAGGTAATAAAGTACCGAAGGTGGGATCGTTGCCATGCTGGGCTTGTTGGTGTACCTTTCATTTCACGGTAGAAATGGGTATCAGCATTATTATTTCCTCTTTTAAATGTTGTGCTAAATCATACTATTTTCAGAACCCTTGCCGAGTATCCATATAAATTTTGAATTTCAATTTTATTGTGGTATAACTTGAAATTTGAACGATAGAGTTTATCAGATGTTCAGAATAATCAACTCTGGTTTGTGTTTTCTTAATGTTTACAACATGTCTTTTTCAGTTACTGTCTTAACGTATGGCAATGCTTACTTACCCTTTAAAATTTCTGCAAATAAAAATGCATAAAAACACATTTTAGGAGCCGGCCGAGTGGCGCGGTGGTTAAGCGCTGGCTTGGGAAGCCAGTGGCCCCAGTTCGGGTCCCACATGTGAGGGCCAGTTCCCTCAAAAAAAAAACCCTTTTTAGTAAGAGATTAGTGGACTACTATAGTAAATTTGCCTTCTTTGACTAGTAGAATTCTCTTCATTTCTCTAATATGATGTTGTTAGTCTTACTTTATATCAAAGTCTAAATTGCTACAAGTCCTGGAAAAATTTAACTTAAAGAGAAATTTGAATCCTATTCCTAATACCTGTCTCTTTCAGTCTCCCTTAAACATAATTGTCAATAGAACATTAGTATTAAATCTATGTCACTTGAGTATCCCTTTCTGAAATCAATAGTTGACATTGGCATAATACTATATTATATCTTTATTAATTCAAGCAGATATAATTTCACATGTCATATTTTATCTGACCCCTTAAATTGCTTCATCTTCAGTATGAAACTTACATTCAGATAAGTAAGTGGAGGATAAGCGTGTGCTTTCTTGAATATTGATGCAAATTTGTAGATTAGCTGTGAGTCCTTTAGAGTAACAACATATCTTAGTCATCTTCGTATCCCCACTGAATTGTTGCAAGTATTGTAGATTGGAAAACAGTGTCATCACCCGCACGCAGCATGCAGCCCCTCACATGCAGCCCCCTACGACTGCTGGTATCACTTGTCCTTTTTAAAATTTCTAAAAATAGTGATTTTACTACAGAGTTTCTTAGAGGACCCTGATTGTTTTGGCTTATTTTATGATTTAAACAATTACATATCCTAGTGATTCGCAACCCAAGCTGAGCTGTGGTGCTTTCAAATTCCATAATGGACTATGGAGCTTTCAAAAAATAAAAATGCCTAAGTTGCTCAGTTAGAACCTGTGAATGGCGCACCCAAGGTGTGCATGTGTATGCAGGCACGTGCATGCTTTAAAGAACCGTGCGTGATTCTAATTGCTCTAGAACTTGTGCTAAAACTTTTTTATTTCCCATATATCTGTGACTAAGCTGGAACCGTTTTTGATGAGTTTCAGCAGTATGTGAATTTTAATATACTATTATTTATTCCACTGGCATTTAATTCCTATTCTTCCCCCAAAGTCTTTTCTTCTATTCTGCTTTCATTGAAACCACTGATGTCCTGTGTTGGAAAGTTGCTGAATCTTAAATGGAGGATAATTTTTTTTTTTTTTTTTTGAAGAAAAACTGGCCTGTGAAAATAAAGTTGCTTAAACTTGCTATCTACAATTTCTCTCCTAGTCTCTCTCGAATCTGCCCTAGTCAGGATTTTTTCCATCATAGTCAACAGAAACTGGTCTTGTCAAGGTCATCAGGGAGTCAGGGACAGCACTGTTCCTAAACCTAGTGCAGCCCTCATCTTCCTAGCAGTTGGGCACCCTCCTTTCTGTGAAACATTTTGTCCATTTGACTTCTGGGATTCTACACTACACTACACCACACAATACATCTCCTTTTATTCCGTGCTGGTTCCCACACACACTTCTCTCCGACCTCTCACCTCTCTGTTCTTCAAAGTGAGGTCAAAGCCTCAAAGCCCAACCTTTGGGCTTCTCTTCTGTCTATGCTGTTTCCTCGATGATCCCATGCAGCCTCCTGACTTTCAGTACAGTCATATGCTGCATAACGTTTCAGTCAATGCTGGGCCACATACACATGGTGCCATAAAAATGGATCATAAGCGGTAAATTTGTTGGCTGTGTTGAAAGAAAAAAACTGGACCTAAGATGTTGAGTTTACTCTAGCTCTAGGTGGTTTAAATAAATTAGGCTTAGCATGTTGTCCACCTGCATCGCACTGTTGCCTGGGCCCAGTTGGTGAGGGGGAGAGGGGAGAGGGCTGGGGAGGGGGAGCCCAGGAGCTCGCCCACACCGGACACACACGCACACACACACACCCACTTCTGTTTTCTCCATTTTTTTTTTTTTTGTCTCTCTTCTCCCCAGTCGTGTTTCTTTCTCTCTCTCCCTCCCTGCCTCTCTTCCCCCTCTGTTTTATTACTTCTGGTTTCAAGCTTTATCTCTGGGTCTTCTTCCATCTCTGCTCTCCCCTCTCTCCCCTTCTTTTTTCTGTCTCTGTCTCCCTCCCTCCATCCTGATGTATACTCTCCTTCAGATGGTACATCCCTACACAGCCATCCCCTTACCCCCAGCACTTAACGCACACTATCTTTTATACTTTATTTTTACTGAACTGTTCTCTGTTCAGATACACAAATACCATTGTGTTACAGTTGCCTACAGTATTCAGTATAGTAACATGCTGTACAGGTTTGTAGCCCAGGAGCACTGGGCTATATATCATATAGCCTAGATGTATGGCAGGCTGTACCGTCCAGGCTTGTGTAAGTGCACTCTGTGATGTTCATTCGCACAACGATGAAATCGCCTAACAGCATTTCTCAGAACAAACCCTATCAAGTGACCCATGACTTATATGCTAATGACCTCCAAATTTGTAACTCCAACCTTGACTTATTCCCTGAATGTCAAGCCAGTTTATTTAAATACCTACTTAACATCTCCATTTGAATGTTTACCAGGCATCTCAGAGTTTACTGTCTGAAACAGCTCCTCACATTCTCCCCAACTTTCTCTTCCTGTGATCAGTCTTCCCATCATGTTAACAGCAACCTAACTTTTATTGAATGATAAAGCCAGCAACTTCAGTAACAGCCTTGACTTCTTTGTCTCCATTTCACACCTAATTTAACAATAGATCCTATGGACTCCAACTTTCAAAGTATATCAAGAATGCTATCTTCTTTTTACCAATCCCCATTGTCACCACTCTGGTCCCAGCCACCGTCATCTCTCCAGTGTTGCAGTAACCTACCTGCTTTCCCCCTTTCCTCCCTGTGAGCTTCTTATACTAAGAGGGATGGTCAGACCATAGCACTCCACTGCACATGATGGCTGTCCATTTCATTTAGAAGAAAAACCACTGCCCCTCCCCCATCTCATTTCATTTTTCTCACCATTTCACTCACTCTGTTCCAGCCCTACCGGCCTCTTGCTAGTCCTTAGACATAGAAGGCAGACCTTAGGGCCTTTGTACTTGCTGCTCCCTCTGTCTGAAATCCTCTTCTCCCAGAATCAACAGTTAACCCCTTTACCCCCGTTAGGTCTTTACTTAAAAGTCACCTTTTCACTGAGGCGGTCCCAGGGCTCCCTATTTAAATCCTTCCCCCCAGCATTTCTTACCTTTGCATCATTGCTAGTATTTGCTCAAGGGGGAAAAATGAATAACCTACTATTAAAATATATAATAACGAGTATCTGCTGAAACTATAAAGTAGGCACTAGTATTATACCCATTTTCATAGGAAAATACTTAGGAACAGATAGGTTAGGTACCTTGCCAGAGGACAAGGGGCGCAGTCAAGATTCTAACCTAGAAACTTGACAACAGCGCCCATACCCTTAATCAGGACACTAATGGCTTTCCAGATTTTCAAAATAGACCCTCTGGAAAAATGCTTGAGCTTTACCTTGTAGTTTCATACAACCCCTGGTACACCACTTTGGGGGGCACGCGTGCCACAATTTAAGAAGTGTGGCGCTAAACGATCACTCAATAAAAAGAAAGAAAACAGAAACAGGCGGCTATAGAGAAAGAAATCACAATATACAGGTATAATCAGAAATAACCCGAAACAAAGTAACACCCTGGATAGATGTAGGGGGCACCTTCCAAAGGCAGCTGAATATATAAAAACAAACAGAAAAAGTGCTGATGAGTTAAGGCTCTGGTTGGAGAGTTCAAAACCTACCAAAATAGCAAGGTTCCCCAGAATCTGCCACTCAAATGACTTCTCTTCGCTAACTGCCTTCAGGGAGCTGTAACAACCGGGTCGCTTTCTTTAAGCACACCGACATGCACCGGAATTCCCTGACATTCAGATCGCTGCGCACCTGGGCGTGAGCTGTGCGCGCACTGTTCTGCAGCCCTTCATCTCATTTCCTCCTGTTTACTGTGGAACTGGCTTGGCCCTGCTGTATGTATCACACAGTAACAAAGCCTTAATCTAGGGCTTCTTTGACTTGGTTCTAACCAAATCAAAGGATTGTCCTTTCCTGAAAAATGCATCTTTTATGATGTTAACTTACACTTGATTGATGCGTTACAGTTTACACAGCACTCACTAAGGTACTGAATGAGGTGACCTGAATAATACTGATTTCTAAGCAAGGATCTTTTCTGAACTTTTAATTTATGTGGTGTGGGTAATAAGGAGAAAAGAAATATCTGCCTCCTGCAGTGAAATTGATCTTTCTAAAGCTCCTGAAACATACTGTTTCAGAGTAGGAAAATAAGTTGAGCCAGGTACTGGAATCACAGGAAAGTATTTTCTCAAATCGAGGAGGGAACATACATACATAAATTTGGTAACCAAAAAGCGTTTGTTTGAGTTTTTGTTTATATTTCATCTAACATTTGAAATCGAAAAATACAATAAAAAAAATTCAAACATGAGATTTTATGTTCATACAAGATAAATTGTTTGATATGCCCTCTGATACAGAATGAGCAGAAGAAACAGGTAAATTACTGAAACTTCTACCAGGACCCTGCTCATCTCACACTAACCCTACCACCACCCCCGCTAAGGAAGTAACATACATGTGACTCCTTAAAGTACTACAGGAATCCAAGATAAAAATGCCGAGTAGAAAAAACAAATTTAAGTTGGAGAGAAATTTTAGCTTAAAGTCTATAGATATGAAGAAGACTCTTATTTTATCAGCTAAGAATATTGAAATGGAAATTGCTTACCCCAATAGTAAGGATACTGGCCAGATATCTGCATTTTTCCCCTTGAGTAATGCCACCTGACTGTCTAATTTCTGAAAATACCAGTAAGTACTTTATCATTCGCTGTATTCTGAGGCCTTCTGGTGTTTTCTACCATTTATGGAACTATGCATTTCGTAATACTGGTGACTTTATACGTATGGAGAACAAATGTTTCACTCATTCAAATCGATTTTCATGCAGGTGGGCATAAAGGCCTGCTTCTGTGTTTTGTTATAATAGTCAGAGGCTCTTACGAAACTACCATTGCTGCCAAAAATGATTTCTCATTCTCTGTTACCTCTACAGAAATCCCTCTATGGTATTGATTACCTGGTAAACTCCACTTTTTTTTTAAACTATATATATAAAGTTAGAAACATTTTTAATGAGAAATACTTTTTCTCTTATAATTTATGGTCCTACCATGTTTTTACAGAGCACCCTTGGCTTTGAACTGAAAATAGAAATACAAATAAGAAAAATTATGAGATAAAAATGAGCTTCTTGGACTTTGTATTTCTCATTCCTTGTCATTTTTCACCAGTGTTTCCATCCAAAACACAAGATCTGTCTTTCTCAAGATTTAATAAAAATGTTAGTCATGATAAAAAGTGAGGGGGTAGATATTCTTTTCAAAGGGAAAAATATTTTAAATTCATTCAATATTTTTAATTTGCACTTTAACTATTTTATGCATCTGCTGATTCAAAATGTCATTTTTAGAACATTGACTCACTGTATTGATATTGGAATCACATTAAATAATTAACTCAATAATTAAGCTTAATTGGCATCAAACCACTTAACAGAATTTTTTTTTTTTTTCCCAAATCTGCCCTACTTCTCATAGGTTCTTCCCAGTCTAAAGACTGACTGCCTTTTTCATTTGAAATGAATCTCAGGGTTGGAAGAGACTTTAAAGGTCTTCCAGAATTCTATAACAAGATTGTCCAGTGCACTTGCCCATCTAACACCCACTCTGTCCTACAGTGTTCCTCTCAAGTGTAAATCCATTCTACACTTGAATACCTTACCAGAAACAAGCTGCCTCCCAAGGTGGCACATTCCATTTTTGTAAAGTTCTGCCTACTAGCTAGTTATTTCCTATACTAAACTCATGCCTACAAAGAATCATGAAAATAACATATATATGGTAGAATGTCTAACTCAAAAAAGGAAGGATACAATAAAAATGTGTCTCCTTTCAACCTCCGACCTGTTCCTTCCCCCTAGCCCTCCTACCGTTCAAGTGTAATTCTATTAGCAGTTATTTACCCTCCTTCCCTTTATAATTACACACACACACAAACACACACACACACAATCTTTTTTTAAATGGGAACACACTATACATACATGGGAATACATAAATATACATGTGGAATCATATACCATTTTCTGTTTAACATATATCTTAACATCATTGCATTTCAGCAGATACAAATCTTATTTCATTCTTTCGGTTAACTTTTTGAAATTTTGGAGTCATTATTTTGATTGAGCTAGAGTTAACATTCCATGTAATCAACTCATTTACAGTGTACAAATCAGTGATTTTTAGTAAAGTCATATATGTGCAACCATCACCACTATTAGGACATTTTCATCACCTCATAAAGAAACCCCACAGTCTGTAGCTCTCACCTCCCTACCCCATTACGCCCCCTCAGCCCTAAGCAGCCACTAATCTACTTTCCGTCTCTCTAGATTTACATATTCTGGGCACTTTACATAAATGGAATTGCATAATATGTAGTCATTTGAAACTGGGTTTTTTCACTTGATCTGATGTTTTAAACATTCATCTATGTTGTAACATGTGTTAGTACTTATTCCTTCTCATGGCCGAACAATATGCCATTGTAGAGATACACTACATTTTATATATTCATTCATTGATTGATGGACATTTACGTGGTTTCTACCTTTGGGCTGTTCTGAGTAATGCGATAATACTGCTATAAACATCCGGGGACACTTTTTTGTGGACATTTGTTCTTATTTCCCTTTAGTATGTACCTAGGAGTGTAATTGCTAGGTCATACAGTAACTCTGTGTTCAAATGTTGAGGAACTGCTAAACTTTTCCAAAGTGGCTGTACCATTTTGCATTCCTGCCAGCAGTGTGTACAAGTTTTAATTTCTCCACATCCTTGACAACACTTGATAATTGTCTGACTTTGATTCTTGCTATCCTAGTGACTATAAAGTGGTATCTCATTTGTGGTTTTGAAATGCTTTTCTTTTATGGTTAATCATGTCAAAGATCGTGCCATGTGTTAATTGGCCATTTGTGTATTTTTTTTAGAGAAATGCTTGTTATCCTTTGCCTGTTTTTTAACTGGGTTTTTTATGTTTTATTGAGTTGTATGTGTTCTTTGGATATTCTAGATATAAGTCCCTTATATGATTTGCAGTTACTTTGTCCCATTCTGAGTTATCTTTTCACTTTCTTGTTAATGTCCTTTGAAGCACAAAAGTTTTTAATTTTGCTGAAGTCTAATTTATCTGTTTTTCCTTTCATTGTTCATGTTTTGGTATTATATCCAAGAATCAATCACCAAATCCCAGGTGTTGAGAATTTATCCCTATGTTTTCTCCTAAGAACTTTATAGTTTTAGCGATTATGTTTGGGCCTTTTGTCTACTACATTGAGTTAATTTCTGTATAATGGTATGTGGTGGCGGTCCAACTTCATTCATTCATTTTGCATGTGGCTATGCAAATGTCCCAGCACCATTTGTTGAAAAGACTTTCTTTCCCTGTTGAATGGTCTTGACACTGTTGTAGAAAATCAGTTGATCATAAACACATGGGTTTATTTCTGAACTCGATCCTTTTACATTGATCTATATGTCTGTCCTTATGCCAGTACTACAGTGCTTAATTATTGCTACCTTGTAGTAAGTTTTGAAATTGGAACTTGTAAGTCACACTTGGGGGATCTTTTGGAGATTATTTTGGCTGTTTGGGGTTTCTTGCTATTCCATGTCAATTTTAGAATTGTCAATTTTAAATTGTATTACACTCAAATATTTTTCTATATATACTTGATTTTTAAAAAAATAAAAAAAGAACAAAAGTGTATATAATAAAAAGATTTTCTTACCAAAGACAATTAGTAGGTATTCACAAATATTTCATTTTGTATTCTTGTAGAAATCGAAATTGTGTATCAAGCATATATATATATATATATATATATATAGTATATAAAGATATTTACATCTCTATACAAATGTTACATAGTATTTGCTCTTCAGCTTTATCTTTTTTTTTGGTCTTTATCTTTCTGAGTATTTCATGTTAGCAAGTATAGATCTGCTTTTTAAAAAAAGTGGCCTCATAGTATTTTGTACTGTAATCACTAACCCATGCTTTCATGACAGACCTTAAAGTCTTGCTTTTACAAACTGCTGCAGTAAAATTCTGTATATACATACTTGTGCCCATGTCCAAGTATGTTGGCAGAAGAGATTACTAGGAGTGGAATTGCTCTGTCACAGAATATGTATATTTTTAATTTTGATAGATGTATCATTTAGGCTTGGTTATGCTGCAGTGACAAACAGTGTCTTTAAAACAACAAAGGTTTATTTTCTAGCTCACTTGCCACTATAGATTAGCTGGTGGGCTCTGTTCTGCATCATCCTCACTCAGGAACCCAGGTTGAGGGAAGCTCAGTCTCTATGTTTCCATGATTGTTGAGGCAAAACAAAGGAAATACAGCAAATCAGCGCTGACTCCTTACGTTTCTGCCCCAAGCATGTTACTCTTAGCTGAGCCAAGTCACTTAGCCACTCCTAATTCAGAAAGAACGGAGAGCCTGTTCTGTACTACTGTATACAGTAGTCCCTCTTACCTGGGGGGAGGGGGTACATTCCAAGGCCCCCAGTGAATGCCTGAAACAGCGAACAGGACTGAACCCTGTATGTATGTACTCTGTTTTTTCCTATACATACATATCGGTGACAAAGTTTAATTTATAAATTAGGCACAGTAAGATTAACAATACAATGAATAATTATAACAATATATACTGTAATAAAAGTTGTATAAATGTGGTCTCTTGCTCTCTCCAGTAATTTGTATATTTTTCAGTTCAAACCTATCCTTGCATCTGTGTAACCATCCACTTATGCCAGTAAATGGGTTGGTGTCACCCATTTCAGGGGACCCCCTTGCTGAAGACTGTATAGACTCAGTGCTTTTTGGCACATCACATTGCCATCAGTTGAAACACGTTTCTGTTCATGTTTTCCACCCACAAATTTAATGCCTTTTCCATCTTAGCTAAGCATTCATCACACACTGTGGCCATAACTTGTGCAGTTTGAGGCGTGACAGAAAAACTTGCACAAATTTCTTTTTTCTTCTTCACAGCTTCATAGATAGAAGATTCATTCTTACCGTAGAACTTAGTCTCAGCACACGATTTTCTCTTAAGTCAATAAATTTCACCTTTCACTTAAAGGAAGCACTTGACAGCTTCTCTTTGGCATATCCAAATTGCCAGTGTCACCAGTCTTGCGCTGTGGGACCATTAGTCGGTAAAATGAAGGTTACTTGAACACCAGCACTGTGATACAGGACAACCGAGCGATGTCCTCGGGATGGGAGGGCAGGGAGCAGCTGCTGCCGCGAGACGCTGGACAAGGGGATGATTGCTTGCCGAGTGGGTTGGCGTTAGATTTCATCACGCTACTCAGAACGGCGGGCAATTTAAAACTTATGAATTGTTTGCTTCTGGAATTTTCCATTGAATATTTTCAGGCCATGGTTGAGCAAGAGTAAGTAAAACCACGGAAAGCGAAACTGTGGATAAGGGGGTACTGCTATCCCTGGAAGGCAGAGAGCCAGAAATATTTGGTGAGGAGCACTGATGACCATCACATTATATGTTGCCAATTTTAATTTTGACCCTCCCTAAAGAGATTCTTCTACCAGAGTATATAAACTGGTAGAATATTTATTTTTTCCCCATATTTATAAGTAGAGAACATTTGGGGAAACATTTTTAAGAAGGTTCTTAAAGGGATGAAGTTTCTCCATCTCTTCCCCACCCATCACTGTGTAGGTGATTAGAAAAACATACATCATACATCTTCATCAGTCTGGAAAGTGAAAATGTTTTGTTTTGGTTTTTGAAAATATACCTCTTTAAATATGAATGAGGTTGAGCATCTTTTCAAGTATTAATTTTCCAGCCATTTGTATTTCTTATTTTGTGAATTTGCCTGTTTTTGTAGAATGCGTAGTCTGTTTTTTCTAATACCTTATTTTTAACTTGGTCAATAAATGTTTTTGTTTTGTAATTTTTTTTTACTTTTATGTATTCATACGTATCTTTTTTTCCTTCTGGTTTCTGCTTTTTATGTCTTGTTTAGAAAGCTCTTCTCTCTTCCAAGATTTTGACAAAGGAACAAAAATCTTGTGTATATCTTCTCTTTAGTTATAGTGATACGCCTTGAGAACCATATTGAACTGGTCTCATTTCTCTTTCATGTGTCATTCCTTTATAAACTTAAAGATAGCTATCATATTCCCTTTTAAAGTATAAATCTTTCTAAGCTATAAACATCCCCAGTTTCAATAATGGTTCATCCAGTTGTATTTCTTTGAGGCTCCTGTGGTATCTCTAGGCTCCAGTTTTCTTTTTCTCCCAAAACAGAAGTTTTAAACATTGGCTATATCTTAATGCTGTAAGATTGAATGCAGCATCTTACATACAAATAAATGCCAACAGAGTGTTGTCAAGCAGAGGCTCCACACTCACCTTTTATTAATACTATAATGTATAAACAATTTAAATACCTTAAAAATAATTACAGAGGTTAAGCATCATTCCTCAGTTTTCTTGTTATATTTGTTGCACAAATTACAGGCCCAGTTGCAGCACTGTTGCAAGATTTTGTTTTCAAACTGACCTTAAAAAAAAAATAGGGCCGGCCAAGTGGCTCAGTTGGTTAAGAGCTCGCTCAAGAGTGCGAGCTGAGCTCTGAGCAACAGCTGTTCGAGGCCAGCCCGAGCTGAGTTGCCGTTGAGCTGCCAACAGGTGGCAGGATGGCTCAGCTAAAAAAAAAAAAAAAAAAAATAGGTGAAATATCAGGATGCATTATTTTAAAGAATAATTGCCATCTCTAAATCTTTTGTGACTCAATCACCAAATAAGTGACTATAATTACACAGTGGTGTATAAAACATATCCCTGATGTCAACAGTTACCATCTGAACAATCTTGATTTATTTTAGAAGTTGGCATTGTACTTTCTTAGGTACAGTGACTTAGACGTGTACCTGATATAGGCATATGAACTGTCCTGACAGACAAAACCTTAAAAGAAATAAGTAGCTATTGCATTTCCAATGGCAAATTTTTTTAATATGCACATTCCATTATGTTTTTTTAACTTCTGGAGAAAGACATTATTTACATTATAGAATGCCTAAAATTCGTAAAGCTTATGCTATCTAGAACTTCAGGTGTGTTTTGCTAATTACCAAAAAAGTTGAGTAAGAAGTTGTCTTCGTTGTTCATCAGAAGCTGACAAAGGTTGGTAAAGGCTAAGCGTACTGAAATTTCTGTATAAAACATCTAGTATATTTATTGAAGTGATTAAGAGCCCTAGTTTTTAAATTAACTAATAGTTATTTTAACAACCACAAGAGGGAGTTGCATGCTTAAATTATCTTTATCCATTAAATTTTAGTTTTGACTAAAAGAGGATTTAAAAGGTACTAAAAAAATTTTTCTACCTGTTATTCTTCCTTTTTCATCTGTGTGAGAGGAACAAAGTAGATAGGTAAGTTTAAAAAACTAAAGAATTCAATTAAATAGATCACTTATTTTATTTCTTCATTAGATCTATCATATAAAAACGCCATCTTCCTGTAATATCAACAACTTAAGTCTTGCCATATTTCAAAACATATTAAATATGACTAAGTGAAATATTAGAGCTAAACATTGAAGACTTAAAATAAATCTCAATTTTTTGTTTTATCAGTATTTCTAGTTCTTGGACTTAGAATTTTACTATCCATTAAAAGTCAAAACTGTTGTCAATAATTTACATTTAATAGATATTTATCAAGTACCTACAATTTTCAAGTTTTAATACTGAATACCAGATGGTACAAAATTGAATTCAGTGTTTTCCCAAGGGACCTGAGGTTTGATTGAGAGATGTACTTGATAATGAAAAATGTAAAGTATTGAATTTTTTCAAGTGGTAAATGAAACGAACTTGTCTCTTAGTGTGATAATGATTTATAAATACCAAGTATAATATATAAGCTCTTGAAATAGTTGTCCAATGCAAATATCACAAATGAAACTGCAGCACAGCCTTTCCCTAGCCCTTATTATGGCTTGTTTACTTGTATATAGTTGGATATTATTTTCACTTTTTCAAGGTATAAATGTTTGTATACATGCATTTTTATGTTCTATATATATTATATATTAGGTTGTCGGGAGAGTCATGACACTTGTTTGCAATGAAAAACAGAAAAAATACGTCATGACTTTTCCGGCGACCCAATACATTGCTTCTATATATAGATATTGGTGTGTCCAGACAGGCTTTTTTTTCCCCTCCCCCCGCCAATATTCTTGTCCCACCTTCAGTAGGCCACTTCAGTTTAAAGGCTGGTGTCTGCCTTCAGCCATGGAAATCCCATTCTGATTCCCCGTTTCTCCATTGTCTCTTTCTAGAACTTCTCTAATACAGCTACTTAACATCCTGGACCAACTGTTTATTTATTGTCATATCTTCAGTATATTCCACCACCTTGTTTTTCCATTTTACAGTTAATTTTTTGTTCCAGCCCCTATATGAAATTTTCATTTCAGCAGTGATGTTTAATTTCTAAGAGCTAGTTCTCTGGGTCCTTTTCCATAGCAGCTTGTTGTTTTATGGGTGCAATGTCTCAAATCTGTTAATAGTGTTTATTAGAATTTAAGTTCTCGGCTGTCTCCTGAATTATCTCCACTTAATCTAGGTTTAGTCTTCTCTTTGTTTCTCGAGATCTTTCTCGTTTCAGATGTTCCTCAGATGTGTTGTGAACCTTGACTATTGGTTCATATTTAAGAATGAAGGACTGTGAAGGCTAACTGAAAGCCCTGTGTAAAAAAGTGAGATTTTTCACTTGACAGATTTTGCTTTGTGATGAGTAAGTCAGGAGCCAGCTGCTACAAGAGAACACTCCACTGTGACCACCTAGCATTCTTAGTATATGAGGATCAGCATGAGAAATGTGTGTTCAGGGGTCTTACGAATAGACATACAGTTACTTGCCCTTCTACAAGATAGGGAGAGTTTGGCTGTTTCATTAACAGGCATCCAATTAAGCCTCTGTATTCCAGCTCATTCCTCACTTCTACCTCCTCTTGTTACCTGCATCCTCCAAAGTCTGGAGCCTCTTTTGGTATCTGCAGGGCAAGTTCTGCCTTTTGTCTGCAGGGCCCTCTTCACCTGTGAGTCTGTAGCTTTCTTACCCTCCTTCATTGGTCTATGCCATTTCATCTATTTTCAGCCTTCCAGAAACTTGTTGAAATCTCTTGGCTGTTAATTAATGCCTTTTTCCTGTTATATCACTGTTGGATTATACCAGTTTTATTCCTCTGTTTTTTAGGAGGCAGAAGAATATAATATATGTAAATACAATGCTTAGCCAACCATCTTTAAATGAAAGTCCTAGTTAATATAATTGATTCTTCGTAGCTTAGCTTTTTAAGTCCATATTAGTCTATGTGTAAATAAGAGGAACAGAGAGAATTTTTCCTTCAGCTTACCCACTAGAGTCTATAACACATCACCGCTTCTTCATAAGTACATATTACTAGATGTGCAGGAACTTACTAATTCATCTGGATGTGTGATTGGTGTGATTTTGTTTATAACGATTTCTTCATATGCCAAAAGAAAGCAAACACCAAAAGCCAGGCTAAGGGATTCCTTAAACCCCTGTTCACAGTAATTTCCCATAACACAGGTGGAATTTTCTAGCCTCACCCCACAACTGCAGCCCTCATTTTTGTAAGCCTCCCTGACTCTTTCCAAGCTATCCCCTTCTTTTAGACCCTGGAAATATAATCATCATGTTTCTTTCTTCCCAGTCAAAACCCACCCTTTTTCCTTTAGTGGAGGCTGATCAGAGCAGAATTGTCTTTATAAACAAACACTATAATTATTCTTCATTATAAGTCCAAAAAGGTTATTTCTTAATGGATATGTATTGTGTAATATTTTGTACAGTGAAGGTTAAAATTGCAGACAAAAACCACAACTAGAGAAAAAGAGTTCAGTTTTAGCTGAATTTTCATAGTGATTTTTAGAACTTCATCTTGACACTATTTTCTTCGTAATTCGTTTTTCTCAGATTCCTATCTAAAAATCCCAAACCACAAATGAAAAGTGAACTACACACATAAAAACCCGGGCACGCAGAAGAAAGCATTGCTAAGAAACAGAGATCATATCTCTTTTCCTGCTATAGTCAGAGCATTTTTAGCTTGTTTATAATTAACAGACATACTTAAGAGATCCTGAATAGTCTACAAACTAGGCTTGTCATTTCTAAGCAACAGTCATTATAACTCGAAGATTTTGTTTTCATGAGAAAGAACTATGTCTTACATAAATTCTGACACAGTGGAGTCACAGTATTTTGCTTTAGGGCTTCAGTCTAATCATAGGCGATATCTTGGCCTTTATTCCCAAAGGTAAGTTTTGCTATTCCAAAACTCCTTTGTGTGTGAATTTCCAAGGATGTAATATTTTGTTTCAGAAACATTTTTAAGAATTTACTCTTTAACTTCAAAACATCTGTATAACACTACCTTCAGCAACTGTGGCTCTTTCATTTCTCCTAGGTCTTTTTTTAATCAGATTTCTGCCTGTTGCCAAACGTTATCTCCCACCAATACTGGCCGTCTGTGTAGCTCTCAACTCTGGTTTACTTTCCTATTTTGATAGGAACATTAAGAGATACAGTATTGAGGGCTACGAAGGAAGCTGTCTGACTGGGAGAATGTTCAAGCCGGGTCCTGGAATGTATGTTCTGAGGTTGAGATGAGCATTACTTGGAAAATAAACTAGAATATTCCTTACGGTTTTCCACATAGAATGAGAGTTTGTATACTAGCTTTTTTTTTCTTTCATCATTAAATAAAGAACTTCTATAACTCATAACATATTTTACCCTAAAGTCCATTTTTTTTTAAATGAATATTGCTATACTGGCTTTATTTCAGTTATATATTTGCCTGGTATATAAATTTCAGATTTTTTCCAGCTACCTTCAAGATTTTCTCCATATCTTTGTTTTTCACCAATTTGACTATGAAGTATCAAGGTTTTGTTTTGTTTTGATACTACTTGGAGATCTCTGGGCTTCTTGGATCTGTGGTTTATTGTCTTTCATTAATTTTGGAAAATATTTGGCTATTATTTCCTGAAGTATTTCTTCCACCTTGTTTTTCTCCTCTTCTTTATCAGTTACATGTATTAAACGGTTGGATATTGTCCCTCACCTCTTGGATGCTTTGTGTTTGACTTTTTTTTCTTTGTGTTCAATTTGGATAATTTCTATCCTCAAATTCACTGATTCTTCTGTATCCACTGTGCTGGGGAGCCTGTTGAAGGAATTTTTGATCTCTCATACAGTATTTTATTTCTAGCACTTTGACTTTTTCTTTTTTATGTATAATTTCCAACTCTTCTCAAATTATGTATCAGTTCCTGCATATTGTCCACATTTTTAACTAGATTTTTTAATATATTAATCACAGTTATAGGATTTTTAAATTTTATGTCAGGTGGGTCCAGCATCTGAGCCACTGTTGAGTGTTTCTATTGATTGCTTTCTCTGTTGATAAGTTTGTGATTTCTCTTGCTTTGCTGTGTATCTCATAATTTCTTATGGAATGCCAAATATTGAGTGAAAACAAACCAAAAAAAACACCTCTTTTTCTGTCAGGTGATTACTATGCAGGAGTAGAGCTGGGTTTGGGTTTGTTGTTGCCTTTAGTGTACCACAGTCTTCAAGTATCGCCAGCAATTGACAGTTCTTACTTTGTGTCTCTTAGAGTGATGCTAAAGTGTGAAATATATATTTTACTTTAGTCCTTTTACTTTTTTCTGTGCTGTGATGGGTCCCCATGTACTCAGAGCCCTTGAGATGGTCAACAAGTCTCCCCATGATAACCTGGTACAGGGCCACATAGATAGTAAATTACGTAGGATTTTGCAAGCCCTGTGGTTTCTGTCACAACTATTCAACCCTGCTGTCGTAGCACAAAAACAGCTACAGACAATAAATAAACAAGTGAGAATGGCTGTATTCCAGTATAACTTCGTTCACAAAACAGGCCCTGGGTCACATTTAGTTTGCTGACGCCTTGTTTAGAGCCCTTCTTACACCACCCCCAGCCCCTGCCTCTGTCATATACGCCCTGGCAGGGCAGGGATTCTTACCTGTTTTGTCCATTGATTTCCAAAGTGCCTACAACAGTGCCTAACACATAGTAGGCTCTGAATATTAAAGAATGGGTTAGTGAATTGTGTTTTAAGTGTGTTTCTTATAAACAGCATATAGCTGAATTTTAAAAATCTAGTCTGATCTACAAATACATTTAATTAGGTTGTAGTTATTTTGATTACTGATATACTTGGAATTATTCCTGTCATTTTTTTTGTTTTCCAGTTCTTTCCCTTTTTTTCTTCCTTTCCTGTCATCTAAATTTAATCACATTTTATTGATTTTCCTTTTGTTCTGTCTTTTAATTTAGAAACTGCATTCTATTTAGCATTCTCTAGTAGTGACCCCCAAATCTTATATTTGGTTTAGCAACATTTGGGAGTATTCTTCCTAAACACTTTCAAAACCTTAGAATGCTTCTCCTCTGATCTTCATATTTCCAGTTTCTTGTGATTCTTTCTAATATTTTAGTTTTCCTTTGTTTTAAACAATCTGTGCCTCCCTGCCCACTACCATGGTCTTTTTCCTTTGTTTATAGCTAGAGCTTTTTTAGATTTATTCATCTTATTCCTTTTGTATTAATTTCCTTCTTATCAAAAACATCGTTAGTAGTTCTTTGAACAGCAGTCAGCGGTTGGTAAATTCCCCCAAACTTTATCTGTAAATGTCTTTATTCATCCATACTCTGCTTAGGTGAGCAAATTACTTCCTTATCTTCTGGAATCTTATTATTTTCTTCAATTTTGGAAAACTCTCAGCAAGTGTCTCTTCCAGTTTTGCCTCTCCTCCATTCTCTCTGTTGACTTTTTCTAGAAGTCCTTTTTAGATTTATGTGAGATCTTTTACCCCCTATTTCATGTTTTCTATCACCGTATCTCTGTGGGGACTGGGGGGTAATAATCTTGGATCTATCTTCCAGGTCACTAACTGTGTCTTTGACTATATCCAGTCTACTGTTTAATCTATATGACTGCAAGAGGTTGTTTATGGCACTTATCCAAATCTGTCCTGTTATTTTTGTTGTTGTTATATTTTTGTTTCTTCTTTTATCACTATAACCATCTTAAACAGACTTTTCCATAGCTTCTTTGAGACTATTATATAATCTTGAAGGGGGAGTTTGTAGGGAGGCTCTTTTTGGGCCCTTGATTCTCATGGTAGATAGTTTTCTCATGTGGTCATATTTTTATATTGAGAACTGTTTTCACTGAGGGTGTTTCCTTTGTGGATCCCATAGTAGTAGCTCACTGGTAGTGGGAATGGGTTCCCAGAGCACAGATTGCATTTACTTCTGCCAGCCGCCCCAAGGAAATCACCAGCCTGGGGCTAATTGTTATTATAATTTCTCACCCTGAGGCCTCTCTCTGCCCTTATGCTATAAATTGCTATCACTCAAGTGCAGTATAAATTGGATTTCAATTTCTCAGGAAACTGTTCTCATTCTTTGTCCATATCACAAATGTGTTTTCTAATTTCAGCAAGAACATAAACCATCATTTAGTCATTAAAACCACTAAATAAATGTGTTTAAAATTTTTTTTTACATATTTAGCGCACACAAAAATACTTTATAGGACAAAACCTCTAGGATTAATTTTAAGACATTCTGTTTTTTAATAAAATACTCATTAATTTAAACAAATTTCTAATTAATGCCATTTGAGACATGTTGGTAGGCAGTTACAGTTTTGAAAGGAAGGCAAGTATATTACTTCTGGTTTTCCTTTAACTTGCCCGTCATTCCCACTTCCTGCCTTTATATGTTCTTCTGTTATTGTCCCACTCAAAAAATAAAAGCCCACGTCCTCGTCGTCTTTTAGAATAAGGAAACCCTAATGCAGGATTCTTATATTTTGGTAATAGAGGGATAAAATTCTGCAGTTGAAATAAAATCAAATTAATACAGGCTTGACCAGACAAGCTTGGGTAGGTGTGATGTGCAGAGACATGGCAAGTTTTCAGCCAGGAACGTGTGCCTCCAAAACCACCTCCCTGTGTTTACAGACTATATATTAAATTGGCAGAGAGGGTACCAGGAGTTTAGTGTTTATCAGAATCAGCCATGGTTTTTAAAACTTGAAACACAATGCTCTCGTATTTGTTTCTTCCAATAAATAAGGAAAATTACAGGGGGAAGAAAACCTGTGGATTATATTAGTGTTAGATTTTTGTTGGGAAAAATTATCTACTGTTTAAAGTTAATTTTGAAGTACTTAAGCCTAATAGCCTACCCCATCCCGTACCCTGATTGTGGTTCTAGAACACACTACTGGATTGAATGGCCTGAACGTACCTTAATATGCCATTGCCTTTTCCCTTTTATTCAGATTCATAGAAAATTGAGTTTAGTTGAAGATGAATGTTAGCATTAATCTAATCTGTTTAATCTAATTGACTTTTTCATTTCAATTACTATTTTTCATTTTTAAAGATTGTTTATTGTACTCTTCAACACCTGCCTATTTTCTCATGGTAGAATCATCCTAAGCTGCCTTTTTATAGAAGTAGATTTAGGTATCTTCACTTTCAGTCCAGAGTCCTAAAACATGAGGCTCGCATTGTCCAGGGAGGGACCATGAGAACATACATCAATTCTTATGGCTTGATTGGTTTCCGACGCGGTTCATCATTCAGCTAAAAGAAGGCTGATGGCTTCTTTTCTTTCTTTAAAAATCTTAGGAAAATATTTTCACAAAATGCAATTGGAATTAAGAAAATATATGCATTTCATTTCTCCAAATGGTATAGTTTTTATTCTACAATTTGAACTTAATGTTAACATTCATGTGGATTAAAACTAATGTTTTATTTGTTGCATACATCAAAATAGATTTGACCTAACCTACATTCCCTTCTAAAATAACTATGAAATGTTCCTATTAGAATACCTTGTACATAATCCAAACATGCCAGACTTTTTTTTTTTTTTAGAGGGCAGTGTCACTGGCCCTCATATGTGGGACCCGAACCGGGGGTTGCTGGTGTCCCAGGCCAGCGCTTAGCCACTGTGCCCCCCGGCCGGCCCATGTCAGACTTCATTGGAGTAGATGGGCTTATCCTACAGTGAGTCAGTTGAGAATTGAATGGTAGTAAATAGGTTAATTGACTAGACTAGAGCCTTTAAAAAGTAATGGGCTAAAAATGCTGTCTTTGACCATAAAGTGGGTTTATCCAAACCCTAAAAAAAAATAAAAGTAAGTGACATTTGTCCACTTAAATAATTAAAATAATTTTCAAGTAAAAAATTTTGAAATTTTAAACATTTAAACTTAAAGTATTGTTTCAATGTATTTTTGGGATTCTTGGCAAACTCTTATCACAGAAATACTTGTTTTGTTTTCCCAAGGCTGTTTAAAGGTTAATTGACTAAAGTGAGTCGGTCTTCATGTTTATTAATACTTATTGCAGCTCTATTGGTACACCAGAAGGCCAGAATGGAACGACTTCAAAGAGAACTTGAGATTCAAAAGAAAAAGCTGGATAAACTAAAATCTGAGGTCAACGAAATGGAAAATAATCTAACTCGAAGGCGCCTGAAAAGATCGAATTCCATATCCCAAATACCTTCAGTAAGTCTTTGTATAACTGTTGTGCCCTTTATGCTTGACCATGAGAATAGGCAATCTGTTGTAAGTATAAAGCTTGATCTTGTTTTCTAGAAAAGCTCTCAATTCCTATTTGTTTTTCTGTTCCTACCTTCCCCTGCCAAGCTACTCTTTCTTAACTAATGACACAAGAATTCAATGTAGATCCTTCTCACATGGAATTATCTTTCAGCTCGAAGAAATGCAGCATTTGAGAAGTTGTAATAGACAACTCCAGATTGACATTGACTGCTTAACCAAAGAAATTGATCTTTTTCAAGCCCGAGGTAAAGTTCAGTGCGTACTCAGCTGAAATTCATTGTATAAATTTACCAACTTTTTTCCTGTGGCTGAAAACAGACTTACCAATCATAATCTTATTGTCTCAGGTTTGACTTTGGAGTCAGATAGTGCTAAAGAACTAGGGTTTTTATTTTCTGTCCCCTCAGCGCCCCGCCCCCAAAAAAAGTATTTGATTGAGAAGTAATTTAATACATTTTATATCCTTCAAACCTGCTTTAGTCATGTGTTCAGGGAACATAAGGATTAGTATATCTGTCTGTATTGTCAAAAGTATTAGTAGAATGTGTTAACAGATAAATAGTAGATGTGTTATAATGTTTATTAAGATTAAAATATATGTACTCATACCCTTTTTTATTTCCCTTTTTTCCTTTTACCTTTCAAGAACTATGCTTTTAAAAACATAATTAAAAAGGTACCCCCACCCTAATGACACCATCTTAATTGACAAAAATAGAAAAGAGAATAAAAATATGGCTTATACACTTTTAGAACTATGATAGTTTATTACACTTGAGCTATTAATTGACAAGCAATCATTGTTTATTGTAGTAAAAAATGTTTACAATTTAATTCAATTCCAATGACAATTAAAAGGAAATTTTATAACTTAAACCTAATTCTGAAGTTGGGGAGATAATAGAAATATATAAAATGGAAGAGACAGGAAAGGGAAGGAAGCCAACAAAAAAATAAATCCTTAATCACACTTTTGAGATTGTGCCAGAGTCCATTAAACTGAAAGATGATTCATTTTATTTTTTTAAAATGTCAGTAACCTATTTATCTTGAAACATTAATAGAAAATGCCATAATTTAACTTCAGTGAGAAAAAGAAAGGGTTGATCTAGAAACTATATAGTCTTGAATTTGTTCCTTTTGTTTGAAATCTGAACCATTATATACATCAGTACAAGGTTTTTATACTTAACTTGGGGCCAACCTATTTAGATACTTAAATCCATTGTTTGATAATTTAAGATATAATTTTAAATGATTTAAATTAAATCAAATTTTTAAAATATAATTTTAATATTTAGTTATTTTAATTTGCCCCATAGAACAGGGGTCTGGTTCTAATTTATTACTGTCTTACCAGCATCAATTTGACTTCTTCCCCAACTTACCACTTAGACCTCTGTTATGAGTACTGTATTATACCTACCTACCTCAGCTGCTTTGAAATCCTTACATATAATCTGAGATTAGAGGTACAAAAATAAATGGAAAGCATTTCTGTGATTATTTTTAGAAATAAAATATTTGCTTTTTAAAAAATAAAATTAAATATTTTTCAGCTATAAACATTGATATATTTACTTTTTATATATTTCAGGACCACATTTTAATCCCAGCGCTATTCATAACTTTTATGACAATATTGGATTTGTAGGTCCTGTGCCACCAAAACCCAAAGGTTAGTGTATCCATTAAGTGTGAAAACTGTTAACATTTTGAAAAGCAAGATTTTAGAAAATTTTATTTTTATCAACCTTCCACTCTAGAAATGCTTCAAACTTGAGCATTGTTGGATGGATTCACTAGGAAGATGTTTGTTTATTTTTACTTACTTGCTGGGAATTCGAGAGGATGCGAAAGTGTAATGTATTTAGCTCTTAAAAAGTAGTATGGATGTCCTTAAGATTCATTATATACTCCCAAAATAGTAATTCTTGGCCAAAAAAACAAATCATTGGGTACAAATTTTGTATTCTTTTAATTTTTAGACAAATGATGAGGAACATCTTAGGAAAGTTTATTTTTCATAAGTATCCTATTTTGTTTAATTTATGCAAAGTTCTGTATAATCCAATACTCTGAATTCCAGATGAATGATTTTTGAAAATTATTACCTATATCATTTTACATCATTGATATTCACAGACTATATGCACTCCAAACTAGGAAATGTCAAAATGTGTATGGGTTTTTTATTCCAAGCATTAAAAAATATATAGAAATGGGAATAAGAAAGACTGAGTATGTTATTGGTTCTTCGGTTTATAAGAATTTTAACATTCTCATTCAGTATCCTATTCTTGTCACTCATTTTTGTTTAAGTATAATTTAATTAAGCCAAACTATATCTTCATTTTTTTATTTAAATGTTTTTAAACATAGCTGAAATGTAATGCACTGTTATTATAGAGGGGCAAAGGTGAAATTAGGAGTATTCAGACACTGGATGCTATTTGATATTAATTGAATAAAGGAATATAGAAAATGGTGGCAGGGCTGGCTGAGTGGCACGATGGTTAAGCACTGGCTTGGGAAACCAGCAGCCCCGGTTCAGGTCCCGCATATGAGGGCCAGTGACACTGCCCTCAAAAAAAAAGAAAATGGTGGCATAGCCTACTCCTTAAAATAAGCATTTAAGTGGGTATTTCAGACTCTGAATGAGTTGCCTCAATATAACCTTCTTACTCTTTCAAAAACTAGAATTTTTCTTATAGAAAGATTCCTGTTTTGCTTCAACATAATTTAGTATTTATGTGTTGAGGATAGGAGAGATGGAACACAGATAAAATAAGATTGGTCTTGACAGTTACTGAAACAGGATGAGTACATGACAGTTTATTTTACTATCCTCTCTACTTCTATATATACATGTGAAATTTTTCATGGTAAACTTTTTTAAAAAGAAAAAAATTTATTACTTCAAAACTTTTTTGCAAAAGATAGAAGCTTGTATCTGGCTGTTTTTGAAGAAATAACAAGTCAATCATTTTGCCTTAAGGCTAAAATGGGGAGTTAGTGGTTTCACTTATAGAGCTTTATTTAGTTATTTCCTAAAATGAGATCTGCTTCACAATGCTGTTTTTTTTTTAAACAGCTGAAATTATAAATCATCTTTTAAAATGTAACTTCCTCTTTTATTTAATTCTGGTGGTTTAGTTTCCAAATACCTCTAATAATTCATAATTGTAAGTACCAAGTGAGACTGTACAGATGTAAGAAAACCATTGGAGATTTTTTCATTTAAAAAAAGAAATGTAGGTAATGTTTTCCAAGTATAGAGTGTGAAATAATTTTAGATGGTAAAACGTCAAACTTTTTTAAACTGTATTTATTTTAATGTGTTTTAGGGGATATTAACTAGTATTGTCAGACCCTTGATTTTTTCAAATATTTTTACTTAGATAAGCCTTAATTAGATATTTGTTTTTTAAAGTTATTTAGTTTTAAGAAAATTATAGATAATACTCTCAAGTTGCTCACGCATGTGGCAAAAATTGTGATGATGCCTAAAAATTGTGACCAGTGTCTAAAGTTGGGAATTTTGCAATTAAGTGTTAAGACTAATCAGTAAATAAGGTGCTGCTACAGGAGTACAGAGTACCAAACATCACTATTTTAAAATTGTTACAAAAACTTCTATATTTTCATCTAAGAAATACAATAGTTTGTTTTTTAAAATAGCAGAAAAGTGGGCCGGCTGAGTGGCTCAGTTGGTTAAGAGCTCTCAAGAGTGGGAGCTCAGCTCTGAGCAACAGCAGTTCGATGCCCAGCCCAAGCTGAGCTGTCACTAAGCTACCAACAGGTGGCAGGATGGCTCAGCTAAAAAAAAAAAATTTTTTTTAATTTAAAAAAAAATAGCAGAAAGGGCATTTAGTTACCATCTCAGTAACTAAATGTAGTAGGTGGAATTTCAGATTAATATACATTTTTAATAGTTTGAGTCATTAAATTATAAACCTTGACAGGAAAGGTCCAATAATGCATGCTCCCTTACCTTTGAAATTCCCAAAAATAATTTGTAGTAATACTACTCTAGATTTATAATGGGACCCCCACCCCCCCAAAAAAAAAAAAGAGTTTCATAAATGTAATTTCATTTTAGATACAACGTTGGTGGAGTATAATTATCCCTTGTATTTAAGATACCTCTGTTCATTCAAACACTCTAGAACACAGGCCTCTTAAAGCTCCAGAGACTTTATTTTTTAAGTAATATTAAGCCAAGGGAATAGGTGATTTTTTTTTTTCTTTTCAACATCACGGACCAAAGAAATCAGGAGTTAGTAGCAGAGCTAGATGCAGAACGCATTCTCACAACCCTCAATCTAGTGTTCTTCCTACTATTCTGTAACAAATTTGATTTAAAAATAAAATATGGTAATTTTTTATACTGATTTACTTCTCCAGGGTCTGTTACTGATATATAGTTAAATAAGATTATAGAAATTAGTTCACTTTTATATTTTATTTGTGTTGTTTAAGGCTTACATTTTCAGCTGATAGACAACATTTAACAAAAACTTCCATTCCTGGTAAAAAAACAGAAGTATAAATACTACTTCAGTGGAAAATGAAACTTATAATGAGACATAAATTCACTGTCAGTATTGCATTGTAGTAGGACACCTTCTCACAATTTTGGGTGACACTGTGGGACTGTTTGCTATTGGGTACCATATGGATTGATTTCCCCTTTCTCCCGCTATAAATTGGAGGAAATGATGCTGTTTTCCCCTCTAAGGAGATATTGAGGTGA
This sequence comes from Aselliscus stoliczkanus, assembly GCA_033961575.1. NCBI lineage: Eukaryota > Metazoa > Chordata > Mammalia > Chiroptera > Hipposideridae > Aselliscus > Aselliscus stoliczkanus. Next base: position 143,886,760 of record CM066733.1, read on the forward strand.
TTACATTTTGTCCGTGTTGCCACTCCCCAGTGGAGAAGTACTAGCTTGATAGAGGTTGGTGAGGATCAGGCAGTGTGTGTCAGTTTCAGCTCGCTGCTTCATTTGGTTAACAAGCGGCTTCGTGCTGTGCAATACAAATAGTGTTTAAAACTGCCAGTAGTTGATGACTTGGCAATTTTTGCTGCTACAATCATTCTTTTGCTTCCTTACAGATCAAAGGTCCACCATCAAAACACCAAAGATTCAAGATGCAGAAGATGATGAGGGGGCTCAATGGAATTGTACTGCTTGTACTTTTTTGAACCATCCAGCCTTAATCCGCTGTGAACAGTGTGAGATGCCAAGGCATTTCTGAGCCAAAAGGCCCTATATCTTCTATAAAACCACATCTGAAGTTCAAGAAACTAGTCTGTCATCAGGGGAAAAGCTTCACTGCTACATAGGATTTTGTCAAATTGAAGGTGTGACAAGATGGTGTTGTGCTATGTTAAATGTCAGCCCACAGAGCTAATAATACCTCAGTCTAATGTCATGGGCAGTTGAAATTCATCACATGAAAGGTAATCTGCTGAAAGACTTGGTTGCCCGCTGCCTACCCATGTACAGTGTTACTAGTAGCCCATTATGGATAATTCTCAATGTGTTCATGCCTAGGTGTTCCCAAGGCCTTTTTCCCCTCATGTCACTACTGAATTTTGACAGGAGGAAGGAATAGAATGATGGCTTTTTTTTTTTAAAGCTTTTGGTGAAACACTACAAACATGAAGAAAAGGAACAAGATGTAACTATTTAAAAACTGTTTGCTGCCACCTAGTGCCAATGGGCAGGGGAAGAGCTTCACAAATCTGTGGTACTCTTGGCCTTATCTTTGTCTTCCCTGAAAACGTCTCTACTCTGAAGCCAGCATCTAGGGTCTAAAGATGAAAAGGAAAGCAGCATGCATTGTCTAGACAACATGCAGTGAAATACCCCTGAGCTTTTCCTACTGTACAGATCGCTCAAGTCTGCTTTAAGTGATTTCTTTTCTCCTTTATTATTTTCTTATATTTCTATATGTATAGTGTAATAGTCTTTTGTTAACTAATTTTCTTTTTTCCTTTTAGTGATTAAGCACGATCATGTCCCTTTTTAAGCCTTACCTGAAAAACAGCAATGCCTTACAATAAAAAAGCATTAATGAAATGAAACTATGCACAGAATAACTTTCCTCTCCATATTCTGTACTTTGCCCTCATTGAGTGCCGATGTTCTGTGAAGACAAACAGATGCCGCACAGTGAATTGCAGAAAATATTACAAGACTTATGTCTGTAAGTCACACTATATACTGACTTGAACGGTGGGTGACACAGCACAGTGTTTTATCTCCCACAGGGAAGCTTAAAACAAAAGATATTTTTAACCCACTGACAGAGCATCAAGGGTAAACGTGCTTCACCCGCCTGGTGCCCCACAGAACTTGCACAAGAGACCACCCTGGGGAAAGTACAGTTCCAAAACCAGCGACAGCAGCAGCACCCACGGCCCTTTTTTTTTTGAGAGAGAGAAGTTTAAATGCTTTACTGTTGGGGCAATTCGTTTCTAAACCTGACTTGGTGGCAGTATCATGTGTATTTATAAAACAAGGCTAGTCATATTTAGGACAACTGAAGAAAAGCTGGAAAAAAGAAAAACAAGCAAACTTGAACACTGAAGCAACCTCAAGCATCTCTTTATTTTGATGATATATTTTTATAAGGAAAATAAATATTCAGACGATCAGGAATGTATATAACTAAATGAAATCAAGAAAAAGAAATAACAGTATGCATTTAAAAAGAATTATGAAATTATATATCAGTGCATAGAATGGGGCTAAGGGAAGTGCTGAAATGTAGCAAAAGATAGGAGATAATGTAGACTGTCACCCACTGTAAATGTTTGCAAATGGATATTTTTTAAATAAGACTATCACAGGTGATCTATATGAATGTCAAAGCCTTGACTTCCAGGCTCTGCATTGTGTATATGGGAAGAATATGACAATCCTAGTTGATTAGACAGTAGACCCCAAAGCCCGTACATTTGATGCCTTTTGCTTTAAAAATAGGCCTTGTTTTTCAGCTTCATCTGCAGTTCTATGTGAAGATCGATAAATCAGTTTTTACTTGTTTTATTAATAAAATGTAATTTGGATATCTTGAGTTGATGGTTTTGTGATTTAGCTGGGTAAACTATCTTTGTAACAGATAAGTTATTTATAAAAATTAAAAAAACTTATATTCTACTGTGGATTTTGTGACTTGTTTTTAAAAGTTTGTGGGATAGGAGATAATTTATGCCTCAGCAGAATATTTGATAATTAATTGAAGCCAAAGAAAAACTCATTCCCCTTTTTTTTTTTTTTTTTGAGGGCAGTGTCACTGGCCCACAAATGTGGGACCCGAACCGGGACCGCTGGCTTCCCAAGCCAGCGCTTAACTAAAAACTCATTCTCTACAGTCTTGTCATGACATCACGGCATTCAACTGCATTCTAGGATTATATCAATTTCCCGAGGCTTCTTTTTAATTGATGAAAGAAAGCAGCCATGTTCAGCTGAGCAAGAAAATGAATATAGCTTCTTTTTTCATAGTTTATTATAGCTTTTCCTTTACTTTTTGGGTTTACCCCATTGTTAGAAACATGACTTCTTGGGTCATTTAGCCTGAGTAGTCATTTAGTTAATATTTGCTCCCTCATGTAACGTGTAGAGGCTGAGATGGTGATGCTTCTCTTGAAGAGAACCTTTATATTAAAGTTTTCAAAAAAAACTACGACTCAGTCTTTCTGAGCTTACGAAGAGCAAAGTAGCACTAACTGATGTCTTTATGACATAACTAGAAAAGCCTGCCTCGCCTTGCTTGGTCTGTTGAACCTAGTGGAACAAAATAATCTTTGCTAGGGAATATGAGACTGGACCTGTTGGTGGTCTGGAGACCACCTTTCAGGACCTTGTGCACTAAAATACAATTATGGGTACAGGAACGTCAAATGGGAACATCTGTTTCTTCTCACTAATATCACTGATGCTCTAAGGAAGGTAGATAATCAGCCACTCATGTAAACTGGACTTCTCAAGAAAACTTGTATATGAACAGAATATTGACCAGTATCTTAAACTTTTCATTTACTTTATTAAATTACTAATCTGAATCAATCTACAGCCCAATACAGAGGGTGCCCCAAAAAAAGGTATACATACATTTTAAGAAAGGAAAAAAACTGTATTAAAATTACACTGATGGTAACCACTTTGAGCACGTGTTGTAATTGCAGAAGTCAAATGTGACTTGTATTCATCTTTTGTTATCAGTATATATTGAGTATTACAATTTTAAGAGTTGTTTCCTTTCTTAAAATTGTATATATTTTCGGTGCCCTTTGTATTAATAGACTTTATAATGGAGAATTGAAATTATACAAAAAAAAAACAAATAGTTCAAAACTATATTGGCTATTAACTTTAAACTTATATTTTAAATCAAAGCATTTATAAATAACAAAGTTAACTGACATTTCAGTTTTCTCCATCCCAATTCAATGTTGATGGGAAATTCTAGTGAGCAATGGGTCTAAGAAGTGAACAGTGTAAAATATGATATTCAGTCCATGAGTAATTGAAATTGGCTGTATTACCTTAGAAAATAATATTAAATCTGTATGGTGCAGCCACTATGGAAGTCAGTATGGAGGTATCTCAAAAAACTGGAAATGGAACTACCTTTTGACCCAGCAATTCCACTCCTAGGTATTTATCCTAAAAAACCCAAGACATTTATTCAAAACAATTTATGCACCCCTATGTTCATAGCAGCGCTATTTACAATAGCCGAGAAACAACCGAAATGCCCATCGGTAGATGACTGGATTAAGAAACTGTGGTTATATTTATACAATGGAGTATTACTCCGCTATAAAGAAGAATGAAATTGTACCATTTGCAACGATATGGATGGACCTAGAGACTATTACGTTAAGTGAAATAAGTCAGTCAGAGAAAGACAAATACCATATGATCTCACTCATGTGGAATCTGAAAAACTGAATGAGCAAAGTAAACAAACAGTCTCATAGATATAGAGGAAAAACAGGGTTGCTAGTTGGGAGCGGGGTGGGGATGAGGGAGAAGGGGAAGGGATTAGACAGCAAATATAGGCAACTACAATATTGCCACAGGGATATAAAAGACAGTTCGGGGAATATAATAATGTTGTAAATACTTTGTGGGGTGTCAGATGGTCATATGCCTTGTTAGGGAGACCATTTCACGGATGGAGTAGAGGCTTGATCACTGCACTGTACACCTGAAGCTTGTATAATATTGTATACCAACTGTAATTGAATATATAGTCACGGGATGTGGATTATGTGGAAGGGAGTCAGAGGAAGTGTAATAGATAATATGATATGGGGGAGGGGGGTTGTCACTTTGAGGGGTAAAAAGTATAACTATTTCACTGTGTTGTACACCTGAAACTAATTAAAAATATATATATAATCTGTAGTGGCACCAAAGGCTATTCCATATTTAATATCTGCACACTGGGTATTAGCATACTTTCCCATATAATACAAAATACTTCTATTTCTCTGTGACAAGTGAATATATTTTTGGCTCTAGGTTTTAGAAGCTACAATTATACCCATCTCACTTGAAGATGAAATGGCTCAGAACTACATTTTAACTTTTATTGCTCTCATCTGAAAATTTAATTAGTCAACTGAGAGAAAAGAAAGAACTAATAAAACAATTTTGTAGCTTTATATTAAATTGGGTTTTCCTCAATACATAGTAAGTTGTTTGGGTTTGTTTGTTTTAAGGAAGTGTAGTTAATTATATAAAAACACTTGGTAATGCATTGTCTTTGCAAATATAAATTTCTTCCTGTATTATTGGTTCAAAAATAGACTTGCCATGTTGCACTATAGTAGTTCATTGATTTGCCTAGTTATGAAAGGTTATGAAAGCTATTGTATTTTTAACATGATGGCACCTTGTTCCCCAGATAGACCTTGCAAATCTTAGGATAGTTGGGGCTCAATTTGGACATCTCCCCAGAATTACTCTATACTATAGCCCTGGAATAGTCCCTTGGTTTTTGTTTCTCTGCTTTATGAAATGAAGTAATTACATTAATGTGAAACCCACCTCACTGGGATGTTAAGAGGACTAACGTGAAACTGCCTGAGACAACCCCTTCTGTCACTAGGACCTGGATTACCCTGAAAAACTAGGTCTTGCTCGTGCATGAATGGGTATTTGGGCATTTTTCTCAACAAACTTCATCAGAATTAACAAAACGGTAAGTTTGCTCTTTATTTCTCGGAACTGGTCTAGGGACATCTCAGTGGGTCAGAATTTGGTATTTCAGTTACTGTGATTGATTCTTTACCTTAGCAAAAGGTTGGTGGTTTTGCAAATGTTATAAAACTATGCTGACCTGAAGATTAAGTGTGTTTCTTTCTATTTCTGTTACATGTCCAGCTATCTAAAGAATGTACATTGTATGATGGAGCATAACAAATTATTTCTTCGTAGGACTTACTCCAGTGTTTGCACAACTGCATATTTGTGTTAAGCCTAAAATGGACCTTTTTACAGATCTTCTGTACCTTCACTCTTCCTGTTCTGAGGGCAAGAAGACACCCTTCCTCTGATCCCCATGACGCTACAGAACCATTAGAACTTAGTATCCGCGTTCCAAAAATGTGTCTTGACCTTCATAGCACAGTGAACAAACACCCTAGTATCTTCACCATGGAAATGCTCTTTAGAGATAGTAAAAAGAAAGTCAAGGACTCCCCCACCTGTGAGCCCACTCTCAGTTCTTATTAGGCTTAGTGCCTTTTCACACTGATCTAATTGGTTCTCCCGCCTCTGGCTTCTTATTTCTCCACACACTGCAGCTCTATGAAAGAGAGCACCCCAAGGAAATTCACACCCTCCTGTTCAGAAATCTTTACCATTTCCCCAGTGCTGATTGGGCTTATGTATTTGTAAGATTCTGTAGCCTGTTCCTTACCTACCTCTTCAGGGTGCTAAGTTACTTCCCAACAGAACACTCCTACACTAAATTGGCCTAATCAATTCCTTTAGTAGATCTTGCACATTTCCATTTATCCCATTTTCCCTGTCTATTATAAGTAGCCGCCAATGATCAGGTCAAAGGTCAAGACTCAGACCTTTCAAATTGCACCTTCTCGGAGCCCTTGCTGTAGTTTCTTCCCACTGGGTTCATCGCTACTTGGACCTCTCTGTTCACATACAGACAGGGCAGGTAGTATAACATCCCCTTTTGTGTCCCCCCAGTAAATGCCCTTGTGCTTACTAAGAAGTCAGTTATTGCTGAGGGTGATAATGATTCTTGAGGACCTTTTATATATATATATATATATATACACACACACACACACACACACTCAAAATTGAAGCAGAGAGGAAGGGGGGGAATATTTTTCCTGAGAAAACTCGTAAAGAAAAGAGGAAATGAAAATTGAACATAAAATGTGTAATAACCCTCTCCTCCCTTTCCCAGGAAAGGTGGGAATGGGCAGGCTTCTGACAAGAAATAATAGTAGAGAGCGGGACTGTTTGCATCTTTGTGAATTGCCTGTGAATAATCAAGACACGTGAATGCCGTGAAACCAATGTACGTTTTATTATATGAATCGGTTTGAAGTCTTAATTATGGCATTTTGGTTTTAAGTAGAATGATTTCAGAAATCCTGTTGCTAAAGTGCCAGATTCTTTTCGTAATAGGACAGTACACACTAATTTACTAACCTAGTCAACCAAGCTCTAAATGAGAAGAATATGTGCAGTTTCATTTCAGTGAGTGATGATCGGTGATTTTAAGTTTGTGAAGTGTATCCCAAAGTATAAGTGAGAAAAACAGAACAGAGTTATTAAAACTTGCCACCCGTATTCCTTATCAACCACAAACTTTTCTAGTGTTCATGACCATTGATGTGCTACAGTCAAATACAATGGCTTCACGTTACATGAAACAAATAGCCCCCACATCCTAAGACAAGTGAAATGAAGCAGGACTCACTGAAAACCTTGAACCAACTGGCATTTTTCCGCTCTGAGCATATGTGCTTTGGCATCTACATTTGCTACAGTGCAGAAATCTTGAGACACCCCCCCCCCATCGAGTTATTTAAGTCTTTCAGTTTCGTAGCATTTTGATGTAATCTGTCCACAGAACAAGGATTTTATTACTCTAACGAGTCTCTGAATCTATTTTCTCAATTTCCTACAGGCATGATAACGGGGGAAAGAATTCCTTTTCCTCCTCAATGCAATTTAGTAACACTTCAGCTTTTGCTTCTCTAGGCAGAATAACTACCTTCAGTCTTTCCTCATACACTCTAGTTTCCTGCCATTAGGAGCCAGGTCCCTCTACCATATTTTATGAATGATGATTGGACATAGGACCTTCGGCATTCTGATACATTCAGAAAATGGGCTGACTGCTTGTTTTCTGACACTTGCATGTCGTGTGCTTTTGACTGTGTGTTGGCATATTGGAGGCTGCCTATGTGGTGTCAGTCATCGCAGCACTCTGCCCGGGCTTTTCAGAGGATCCTGTGGATCCCAGCTGACCTTAGAATTGTGCAATCCATTCACTTCCTCTGGGTTTTGCTTTTGTTGTGTATGTGTGTGTGTGTGTGTGTTTTAATCCATCATTGATTTTACTTCATGACTATGGACTATGCCATTTTTATAGAATCATTTTTTCTAAATATTTTAGATGATTTAAACTTCTGTTTCTCTTTCAGTGCTAACAGTGCATGCTAAGTTCATCCTCTACATATCTGAGCACTTTCTCAGGAGGTTTGGATGTCACCCCCCAAGAGGCTGAGCAGAATTGCGGTGGTGACTCAGCCTCAGGACCAACCGTGATTGAGTTCTGCAGGAAGTGTCAGTACGTCTCTGCTCAGCACATCTTTATACTAGACTGTTCACCTGAGTGGCTCAGACCGCCTTTTCCTAGCCTGACAATGAAAATGCCAAGTACAAGTAACTACTTCACATTCCACTTGCCTATTTCTCTCAAAGATAATCAAGATTTGCTTCTTCAGTCGATAAATTGGGTACCACTGTATAGATTTTTTGAAATATGATTAACACATGCTTATTACTATGCTAGGCACTATTCTAAATGCTTTACAAATATCCTTATGTAATCCTCACAATAATGCAAAGGTAGATGATACGCTATCTCCATTTCACAGATGAGGAATGGAGGCAAAGAGATAAGTATCTTGCCCAAGGTCACACAGCGTGTAAGACTCAGGGCCAGAATTCCAGATCGAGAAGTCTGACTCCAGTCATGCTTTTAACCACTACAATCAACTGCCTTCAGCCTCTCCCAGGGAGCTACGAATTGACTTTTATTTCTATTTATTCCAAGGTAGCAAAGGTAAGTTATCAGCTGTCAGTCTCTAAAATCGTCTTTACATTTGAGAAATTTTACATTTCAAGTTGTGCTACTTCCTCCTGTTAGTCTTCCTCAACTTATTCCTGGTATGTGAGAACAGGGACTCATTTTGTTCACCACTGTATACCCTGCTCCCAGCATCGACCTGCCTTATAAATCTGATGACCCAGTGTAACTTTATTTTTCTATCATTTCCCCCAAATGCCTCTCAGTATCTAATTCCTCCATTAGGCCAGGCAGAGTGTTAGAAAACATCAGAGAGAAAGTCACCACTTCAGAGCTTACAAAAGGGAAATAAATATACACGTACAGTCATCCTCATTGTTCTCGGATTGCGTCGTTTGTGAATTTGCCTATTCACTGTAGCCATTCGTGGACATGCACAGAATGGTGAAAATTTTGAGTCTCCTGACGCTCGTGTTCACAGCTAAGGTCAAACAAGCTGACATCACTCAGCCTTATTTCAGCTCCTTCTGTCAACAGGTACCCTTTATTATTGTCTGTTGAGTGCCACGTTTTTGCATCTTTGTGCTTTGGTGATTTTGCTATTTAAAGTGACCCCCAGACATAGTGGTGAAATGCTGTCTAGTGTTCTAGAAGTTCATGGAGCCCGTGATGTGCCTTACAGAGAAAATGAGTGTTAGATAAGCATCCTTCAGGCATGAGTCAGAGTGTTGTTGTCTGTGAGTTCAATGTTAGTGAATCAACTATATATATATATAGTGTCTTTAAAGAAAAACATAAAACAAGGTCATGCATTGATTGGTTAATGAAAATGTGGTGACCAGAGGCTCATGGGAACCTAATCCTGCATTTCCCTAGGAGCAGTTGTTTCCTCTTCACTAATTCAGTGCTTGTGGAGACTTTACAGAACATAACGGCCATAAAAAATGAGAATCAACTGTAATTAAAAGGCAAGTGCTATACAGAGAGGTCCAAAGTTCAGTGAAGGAGAAATCACTTATAATGGTTGAGTCCGGGATGGCTTATGAAAGGGAGGCATTGGAGATGGGACTCAAATGGTAGGTTAGAATCTGATGGAGATGGGAAGATACTCCAAATGCAGAAAACAGGGAGCCACAGAGGAGTCTGGAAACTACCCAGGCTGTGCAGAGATCTGTGGGTAACCTGGCTTGGCTGAAAGGTGAGTACGGGTTGGAACGATAAGAAAGATCCTTCCTTTCTTTGAAAAAGAAAAAAAAAAAGTAATTTCAACTATTCTGTGGTGGACGATTAAGAATACACTTAATTTGATAGGCAAAGATGAGCCATGAAAACAATTCGAGTAATTTGCTCAAGAAAAATGAAAACTGTAATTCTATATCAAGACCTGAACACAACTGTTGAAAGCAGCTGTATTCACAGTGGCCGAAGACTGGAAACAACCCAGATGTCCGTCTCAGTAGGTGAAGGGTTACATAGATTGTGGTCTCTCTATACATTGGAATGCTGCTCAGCATTTTGGAGGAACTAATATTGATACAACACTATAGATGAATCTCGAATGTGTTATGCTGAGTGAAAGAAACCAGACACAGGAGTGCATTCTGTATGATTTCGTTTACATGAAATTATAGAATGGGCAAAACTATAGTGACAGACAGCAGAGAGCAGTGGGATAGGATTTGCTGAAAAGGGCACAAGGGAACTTTCTGGGGCGATGGATATGTTATACATCTCGATTGTGGCAAGGTGACCTAGGCGTAACCGTTAGTCAAAACATTTAAAAATGGGTGCATCTTGCATAAAAATTATGCAATTTATGAGTGCACTTTATTATATATAAATTAAAATAATAAATTTGTTTTAGGGGAGGAAACATCTGATATATTTCAATATTTTTCCCCATCCTAATAAACACCCATGAGAAAGGCTAATAAATACGGAGCAAAAGCAGAAACAAAGCAAGTTACTAGCTATTGTAGATACTCCCTTAGTAATTATCAGAAATAAGGTAAAACCTCATCATATCCAAAGCTAAAGACTCACAGGCACCCTGTTAGAGAAATTTCCATTATCTATACTGTTGTCAACTTGTGTTTTATCAACAAATTTCCTATTAGTAGTATATATACCAGTTCCTCTCTAATACATCACCGTTACACATCTGGCTATCATCTGGTTGGTTTTCTTCTCAAACCATAACCCTATTGAATTAATGCTACGCAAGAGAACTCTCTGAGGTCCCCCTCTGTTTAGGAGCACGGCATTGTCACCTTTTCCTTCTGGGAGCTCAGCGTGAAGTCAGCGCACATTAGAGCCCTGGAAAGTGGCCGAGGGAACCATTCATGTGCCCAGCATGGTCAGCAGTGTCCTGGGCCTTTGCTGCCTCTGGGCCTCCCAAAGGATCACTCGTCCTTAGGGAGGTCAGACCGGTGCTGCTTTGGTAGAGCTCGCGCTCCCAGGCAGCCACCATCTGATGTCCCATAAAGGGTCACCAGCGTCGGGGGTGGGGGTGGGGGACATCCTGTGAGCACAGCCTCCTGGTAGCTTGAATTCTACCGTACAAACAAACAGATGTTCTCAAGGGAGCTACCAGTCTTTGAGTGCCTTTCCATTAAAATGTATGTTTAACTAGTAATTCTCTAGGAATATCTCTGGTTATACTCACTGTGTAGGATCCTATGCTGCCTGACAAATCCCAAACAACTATCAAATGGCCTCTGCTTTACAGAGTTAAACCTTCATTGAGAAATTTCATTTCAGTTCATTCAAAAAGTACAATTTGCTGTGCCAAGTGCTCTTCTGGACTCGGGAGACAATGGCGAACGAGACCCAGGGTTACCCCTGTGCTCGTCTGCTCCCCGGGACCCCTTGTGGCCCTGGCCTGACATGCCATCTGCCCTGCCATGCCCCTTCTCTGTAGGTTGCCTGATTGCTTCAAGAGTGGCCTTGTTACATAGGATCTTGGTTTCAGATTCTCTCTTCAGTAGCATCTGCTCAAATTCAGAAAAATCAATCTTAAAATGTGAGCAAACATTACTGAAAAATGATCAACTTTCATGCTTGTGTGACTTCTGCTTTGTGATAGAGTACAGAACCTCATTCATCAAGGGGTGTTGCTAAATGCTCAGAAATTAGCTCTTCATCGCTTCGGAACTGGCTTGAGTTGTGAAGCTGTGCAGGCGGGTGGAAAGGAAAATAGGCAAGTAAACAGCTTTGGGGTCGCCGCCCCCCAAAGCCTGGCACCGTCTGCTGTGGCTCCTGCGCCGGGTGTACCAACGGCTTGTGGTATGCTTAGCAGCGCTGATTTTCTTTTCTTTAAGTTGGATGGAGTCCTAAATCTGACATCATCTTTTGTTTCTTTCCCTCTGTCTTTCTTTAAATGGAATCTTTTATAAGGAAGAGAGAAAAGAGGGTATCTCAAGCAAATGATTCCTTTGCCCCTTAAATGCTGTGTTGGGGAGGGAAACAGCACACATTTCTTTCCTTGGGCTCCACTTTCTTGCTTTCTAAGCACATCATGAGAACGCCTTTCATCAGCTGAGCCCTGTGTGGCTCCACTCCTAACTGCTGAATCAACAGAGTGGAAGTCAAGCAAAAGAAAAGCCCGAGTACACACAGAGGCATAATTACAAGGAACGTTTTCAAGCTGAAAACATTGCTCACCCGGAAAAAACTTTCTTTTTACAGAGAAACGTTTAAGCTGTTTTCAGTTTTCCCATCAGAAATATTTTCTTACAGAGTTGATATTTCCATAGTTCAAAAGAAACTATTCAAGCAGATTAAAGTTTGGATTCACTCCAAAAGGCGGCACAAACGTGGTCCGGCCGGCTTCAAAGCACCTAATGTTGATCAGAGGAAATGGACACCAAGCAGAGGAAGCGTTGACCACTGGGGGGTTCTGGCCCGAGGGACCCCGTCAACACCACGACCCCCCACACTGTCGCCTCTTGGCTCCACTCCAGAAGGGACCGAAAACCCACATGAAGCTGTCACCTCTACTGCCTGAGACTGAAGACCTCCCTACAATGGGCATTTACTGACCCACGTTGGCTGCATGGGGGCATTGAAACTTGAGTAAGACCATGCCTGCCCCTCTTCACAACGCACTAATGAAAAAACACAAACCCACATACTGCAAGTCGGGCACAGATCTCACAGCAACTGTGCAGAGGGAACCAGGTAAGCCCAGCAGCGTGATTTCTATACCTGTGGCCCCAAGTGCCATGCTTCAAACTCACCCCAATATGCTGCTGAAGTTTTCAGTGATCTGTACAGCAAAAAGCAATAAAAATGACAACAGTGTTCTGAATTTTCATAAAGCAAAATTAGTTTCATTCTAAAGGCTGCCTTTTATTCTAACACTTTAAACTTCTTGATAGCCTGTCACCCCCTTGAGACATAGTCCAACAGTAGCACTTTAAAATCCAAAGAGCATCTTGTGAGTTCATGCCTTCCAAGAAGCAGACACTGAGGCCGGATTAAAGATGCAAGAGATGAGGGAGCATGTGGGGGACAAATGGGGAGCCTGCCGAGCACCGACCCTGGGAGGGAGAGGAAGGAAGACCTGGGCAGACAGATCTTAGCCTGCAGCACAGATATAAGCAAGTTTCGGCCTGAGTTAGCGCCCCACTGGGTGTCAGTGGCTGGAAATGGCCTGCAGGAAGCCTCAGCTCCAATGTGATGATGGATCCACAGCGGCCACACATGGGGCCACCTACACTCCCCACAGCGGGACCTCTGGGCAGGGCATGGCCATGGTCGTCACAATCCAGCCAGGCCCCTCAGATCTTTCTCTGTCCGCATAGGTCTCGGGAGCAGCTCCTCCAAGACTCCCACAAGCCTCTTCCCGAGGACAGAGGGAGGTCAGTGGGACAAACTACAGCTACCGTCACTGCAGGTGCTCTGAGGGCCACAAGTGGTACTTACCCTCTCCTTCCCCACTATCCATTCTAAGTTCCCCTCACCCTCAGCTGTCACCTCAGTGGGACTTCAGGGGTACCCGATGGTGTAATTCTTTTCTGAGAGCTCTGAGTCCTTGGCAGCTACAACTGTCACCGCCTGGGACCTGCAGATGTCCATCAACAATTACTGTGCGGCAAAAGAGGACAAGGAGGTGGCGGCCAGGATCACCTGGGCTCATCACGTATTCCTCCCTGACCCCATTTTTACAAAGCAGCCCTGCCCCCTCCCACTGATCATCATGGTGACCCCTCCCCTGCCGGTGCTGGAGACAGACAAGGGGTCCAAGTGCCTGCCACAGCAGCACCTGGAGTGCAGTGCCCAAAGGTGGAGGGAAGAGAAGCACCCAATCCCCCAACCCCCCCGAGGCAGGATAAGTGGAACCACGTCTGCTCCTCCCCTGCATCCCAGCCCCCTGTACTCATCCTGGAGACACAGTGCCACACAGAGATTTCTGACCTTATGCCCGACCTTCTTCCTAAAGGATGCCACCTCATCTTTTCCACATGTTTGCTGCTAAGCTGGACCAGCTGTGCTGTTAGAACATTTCAGTGCTCTACGAAGCCAGCTCCTTCTGGACGGGGCAGTGTGTGACATGACCAGTGGATCTCATGATCCAGGACCCACTTGCACCCCTCCTACTCCGTGAAGAGGACCCCTTGTCTCGTGGTGTTCCGGGTGGGAGTCGGGGCCCTTGGGGAGTGCTGCTGGCTGAAGCTCTGTGGGCAGGAAGGCAAGCCCACACTGAGAATACGTGTCTGTCTTTATGCGGAAGAGCCGCTGGCCCTTCCAGGACAGAACCGGCCAAGTATAGTTGGCTTGGTCCCGAAGGTTTTGTTTTCGTCCTTGAGGAGAAATTCCATATCAGGGGCTTGGCAATGGCTTCCGGTGGTGATAGGCTGGAAAGTCAGAGGCAGTAAGTAGCTACCTGACCTTGATAAATGAGAGTCCAGACTAGGCATACATGGAGCCTCCATCACTGCCCCCAGGGCCACTCCATTCATGTGACCTTTGTGCCAGTTCCAGGGGGTCAATAACCAAATCTGACCAATGTCATCTGGCTAAGTTGTTTTGTCTACGTGGTTGCTCAATGCCTCTTGCATAGTGACGCTTTCGGGTGGAATAAAGTGTGATACAAGAATCTTATTTCCTGCCCAATTCCATATGTCCATCACATGCCTCTACCCCAGACCTCCTTCTCTCCCATCTTCCAGTCCTTTTCTTCCTAAGCCCCTGACCTAGGGATGAGTGGTCTCTTAGGCCACTTCCCCTTCCACTCAAAGTGGACAAGCTCCAAATACTGGAAAGATTTTCCTGCTCCACTGTCCTTCAGGGACACGCCTGTGTGTAGATGTAATGTGGCCACCACACGTTTTCAGCTCGTACCTACATGCCGAACTGGCTCACCCATAAACCAAGCTTGGGCCTTTTCCTCCTTTTTTGCTGATCACATAGGATTCCCCTTAAGGCCATAAGTGTGAGCTGGTGGTGATATGAGGTCTGGGCTACCTGCTCATATAGCTTACTAGTGCCCTCTGGTCCGCTTGGACTGCTGGTGGGTCCTTTCAACTTTATGATTTGGTGAGTCCCACAGAACCCAGCTCATAATAGACAGTTCTGGTTGCATGGTCAGTTGGGGCCCCATGACCAAGGCCCAGTAACATACCAGGAGCTATTTCTCAAAAGAATTATAATTCTCTACTGTGGATAGCATGACTTTGCTCCCAAGTCCAGGGCTCTGGGTTGGGATTCTCCCACTGGGACTTGCCACAGGGTCTACCCTGTGCCTTGTTCCACCACTGACATCTTCACCATAGGGTGTTGATGCCACCAGGTGCCACGGCCTCTCCCTGCCTCACATACCACTCAGAATGGTGCCCTCTCTGGCTTCTGAGCTGTGAGCCATCCAGTCCTTAATCGCGTCTTGTTTCCTTAGACCTCTCCTAGCACTTGTGTGCTGGTTCAGGTCCTCTGTGTGGTAAACACTAAGACAGGTTAAATGTGAGAGAGATATCCGGGGGGAATGCTATGAAGGGTAGAGGAAGAAGCAGAAAGCAGAGAGAGCCTTTCTACCACAAAGCAGATATCCCTGTGAGAGAGAAAGAGAGAGGTAGGAGGACCAAGTAGGGTGAGACTCAGACTACAGATCATTCTAAGAAAGTTTGGGCCAGGCCCATGGGAGTCCTTGAAGGAAAGTTATCTTGTGATAGAGGAGACTTATATCTCTCAGGGAGGGATCTGAATGAGCTCTCCCTCCATGCTGTCTCTGGTGGCAGGTTGGGGGCTTTGGAGGGGAGGCGGCCTCAGTACAGTGGTGCACCCCGAGGGGCGTGGCTAGGGCTGTCAGTCAGCTGTGCTTCCCTCACCTCAGGGAGAGGTCTGAGGGAGCATTTCTATGGCTGTCACTGCATCCCCCTCCCCACCTCCACCGTTAGCTCCAAGGATGGCTGAGTCTCAGAGAAGAGCAATCTAGACACAGGCAGAGACAGGACCTCTTCCTGGCCAGGGAGGAGCCAGCGATTCGAAACGGAGATACGTCAGTCAGAGAAAGACAAATACTGAATGATCTCACTTACATGTGGAATCTAAAAAAGCCAAAAGAGCTGGGCCCAGTGGCTCAGTTGGTTAAGAGCTCGCTCAACAGTGTGAGCTGATCTCTGAGCAACAGCAGTTCAATGCCCAGCCTGAGCTGAGCTGCCAACAGGTGGCAGGATGGCTCAGCTAAAAAAAAATAAAAAATTAAATTTAAATTTAAAAAATAAAAAAAATAAAAAATAAATAAATAAAAAAGCCAAAAGAAACAAGAGTGGAACGGTGGTTGCTGGGGATGGGAGTGGGGGCAACGGGGAGCCGTTGGTCAAAGGGCACGAACTTCTAGTTATAAGAAGCATGAGTTCTGGGGATCTGCTGCACAGCACGGTGACAATACTTGACAATACTGTATTGTGTACTTGAAAGTTGCTAAGAGAGTAGATGTTAAAATGTTCTCACCACACACACCCACACACACACACAAAGGTAAACATGTGAGGTGATGGAAGTGTTAACGAGCCCTATTGTGGTAATTTCACAATATTTACATGTCATGAATCATCACATTGGACACCTTGAACTTACACAATGTTATAATATCTCAATAAAGCTAGGGAGAAAACTGAGCAGGTCGGCAAAGCCACTTTTTTAGGCCCCCTTGATACAGTATTAATAGACCAGCATCATGATTTATGTTTTACTATTGTGAAACCATGGAGTGTATATGACATTTACTTACATTCTGAGAAAGGCCTTCAGTTTCCATAAAGGAGCAAGGACAGGTATGACAAGATACAGTAGGGTGGTAACTCAGGCAGCTTTGGTGCAAGCGTTCCTCATTATGTGTGCTTTTAAATCTCATGAGAGCTTATAGCCTTGATACGTGTAGGCATGATAGCTTTTCCTCCCGGTTCTTACCCCGTTATCCAGCAGGGGCCTGAGGAGATGGAGCAGACGGGCATGAGTTTAATGAGGGGGAAGCAGGAGTGCAGCGATCTAGCACTGGGTTAGTGTGGGTCCAGGTGACATTGGAGAGACCTTGGCTCATGAGGTCAGTAAGAGGGCACTGACAGCCCAGTACATTAGTCTGGGTGGTTTTGCTGTGGTTTTAACTGCAACTGTGTCTCCGTAGTCTGAGTATTCCCTAAGTTATATTCCTCCTGGAAAGGAAGGACGGGCTTCCTAAGAAGCACGATATAGCATTGGCTGGGTGACTTGTCGTGGGAATGTTCAGATCCAGAGAAAGCTGTGGTGTCTGAAGAGGGAGAGAGTGTTGGGCAAGTTGTTTAACATGCCTGCCTTAGTTCCCCCATCTTAAAACCCGCTCTGACTGGTTGCAAGGATGTAACGATAACGCAGACAAAGCGCGGGCACATGTCTGTGATGTAGGCAGCATTCGACAGCGGTGGCAAACCCAGCCTGTGTGCTCAGTCCCTGTGATGTGTTCGCTATAGTACTCTCTCCCCATATTCCATCATCCCTGTGGCCAGCTGAGACTGCACCCCATACATACCCGCCTGAGCTCTGTGCTCTGATTCCGAGGAAGTGGCAGTCCCGAGGCCAAGAAGCCACCCAGGCGGCGAGCCCACGCTCTCCGCACAATGGAGACACCCATCCTCAGAGTCAGGTCTACCTGCTGGGCAGACTCCAGCCATCAGAACGCAAACCCCCACTGGGAAGACTGCTCTGAAAGTGCAGCACTGGCTAGAAGTTTGTAGTCAACAGGGAGGGAGTTGGTGGCCCGTTGTGGCCCAGAGCAGTGTTTTTTCAATAATTTTTTAGCAGCTGAACTTTTTCCAAACAAAATCTTACCCAAAACTCCAATAGATAGAGCAGATTCAAGTGGACTCTGAAGTGAGTGTGGGGGGCCCGCTCCTCACCCCTGCCCAGGGAACCCTTTCTTCACTCCTGAGTAGCTGTAACAGTGTAAGGCAGTTGGGTGTGTAGACTTATGCGGGTCACTTATATGCTCCGAGCCTCAGTTTCTTCCTCAGATGACATTCACAATTCAGACAATGCCAGGCTCTGTAGACACAGCCAAAAACCAGACAAGCAGGTGCCTGAGATTCTAGGAGGGTGTGAGGGCTCTGAGGAAGGGGGCTTCTGGGTGTGCACGGACCAGGCTCCTGGGGCCTCCCTGGTGAAGGGACCCTGAGGGACCATGCCGTTCTGGGCTTGGAGAATGTCAGAAGGTGGGAGGGGAGGTGGGCACAATCAGAGAAAACTGAGACTCAAGACCCTGCAACAAGAAAGAGCCTGGCATCTCTGAGAACTAACAAAAGTCCAGGACGCCTGGGGTCCACAGAGATGAAGGGAGCGTGGCCTGAATGCAATGGGAGGTGACAGCAAGAATGTGCAGGTCTGAGGCCATGTTATGAATCTGGGGCTTGGAGCAGCCCGTGGGGTTAACAGAGCTGGGCCTGGCCAGAGCTGCCTCTTCTAGAAGCTCACTTTGGCAACAGGTGCAGAGAATGGATTGGAGGGGACAAGAGACTGTTGTAAGGCCAACAGTCCCGAACAGGTGATTCACACAGGAGGAAAACACAACAGCCCACGCACAAGGGAAAAGACTCTAAGCCTCACTTGTAAACAGGAAAGTGCAGAGTAAAACCACAGCGAAATGTGATTCACACCCATCAAGTTAGCAACTGTCGAAAAGCTGTCAATCCTTTCTGGTGAGAATGTGGGGGAACAAGCTCTGAAACCCTGGAGGAGGACAGTTAAGTAAAATCTAATGAACCTGAGGATGTCGTCCACTCAGCAACTCCATTTCTAGGAAGGTGCCCTATGGACACTCATCTACAAGCGGGAGAAGACGTGTGTAAGAATGTCTATTAAAGCATGGTTTGTAATGCAAAAAAAAAGAAAGAAAGAAAGAACCTAAATGTCCACCCATAGGGGAGTAGATGTGTGAATACTATGTCCATACTATGGAATCTATACAGTAATTAAAATAAACTGGAGCCACTGTCCTAACAGAGCCACATCCCAAAATATAATGTTAAGCAAAAAAAGCAAGTTGCAGGCAGAAGGATTATATGGCATTTAGTACCACTTATATAACATTTAAAATGCGAAATGCTTACATGTTTTCACACTTAATATACATGGTAGAAGAATCAAAAGCAGAAGGGAGGCTAGGCACCACCTTTAGAATACTGATTACCCCTGGGGAGAGAGAAGGTGGATGACAGGATTTAGAGAGTCATAAAGAGGGTTTCTACTCTGTATTATCCTTATCCTTAAAAAACTTTGATGTGTTTAATGGCCAATGTTAGCATTTACAAACTCTTGAGTAGTAGATACATGGGTATATGTTATAACATTTTCTGCACTTTTGTATGTTTAAAGTAAACATACAATAAAATGTTTGAAGAAAGTTTTGGGATGAGAAGAAATGACTCAGGAGAGAACTGCTCGGGAGTAATGACAGTGGAGATGAGGAAAGGGCAGGGACGGAGCAGAATAGACTGGCTATTTGATGGTACAAAATGGAGAAGGGCAGGTCAGGGGTGTCCTTCAGCTTCTGGCAGGGGCAGCCAGGTGGCTGGTAGAGTCAGGACACGGACACAGGGGAGGGTGGGGACAAACTCATGACGTCAGGTTGGAGTGTGCTGAATCCCGGGCACCTGGTTGAGTCATCCAAAAAGAGCTGTCAGAGGGCAACTGAAGCCCAAGGTGCGTTCTAGTCTGGAGAGGGAGCTTGCTGTCGGTTGATTCAAGCACAGAGTAAGATCTCCTAGGGAAAGGGCAGAGTGGGAAGAAGTTAGCCCGTCCAGCCCTCCCACAGTTCATGGTCAGGCAGAGCAGGGGCAAGGGGCAGAAAAAGGAGAATTCGAAATATCAGTGTATCAAAACAGCCAAATTTTATAAAGCAAACAGAGGGAAGTGTTCACAACAAATAGAGCAGACAAAAGATCACCTTTTCCAATATGTATATGTAAAGTGTTTTTACAGGGAATAAATAAAAAGCACTAAGACCTTGATAACCAAGTTGGTAAAATGCTTGAACCGACCATTCACCAAAGAAACAAACGTGTCAATAAACACATGGAAAAAAATGTTCATCAAAGATGTGGCATTTCAACTGCCCTTCTAGCAAATTGATGATATGGCACTGCTGATGGTGGTTTGGGGTTTTGTTTTTCATAACTTCTTGCTGGGAAGGGGTGGTAAAGTGCTGGGCCTTGTGCATTACTGGTGAGGGTATAAATTTACATGCCTTTTTGGAAAGCCCTTTGGCCATAGGCATTGGAGGCCTTAAAATATCAGTTACTTTGTTTGCTTCTAGTAATTCCACTTTGGGTAAATTCTTAAATGGTGAAAACGCTTTACGTCAAAGATATTTATATTTATCAACAAAAAATAAATAACGTTCAATACGTTAAGTAAATGATAGATCTCCACTGTGAAAAATATTACACAGTTTTATAAAATGATGTTTACAAAGTTTATAAGATGAGGAAATGCTCATGTTATTAATATCAAAAGAAAAAAGTAGAATTTTTAATTATATCTGGAGATGATCTCAACTGAACATCTGCAAATGAACAGGAACAAAAAACATATATTGAAAACGTTTCAGACGAAATAGCCCAAAATGTTAAGTGGTTGACTTTTTTTTTTTTCGTGGCCGTTTTCCGGCATCTCCTGTTTTCTATAATGGGTATTATTTCTTTAATAATGGGATACATATGCACATTATCTTCCAAAGAAAAAATTAATGTTAGAACTTTTCACTCAAAATGTGGACATGTGCAGTGTTTGCTTATAGTGAGGCAGGCACAAATCCCTGCTTAGAAGGCGCACGAAGCAGGGAAGCCTGGGATGGGGCCATCATGTGATTTTTGTTTCACTGCATCATGGTTTAGGTTCAACCTCTGGTGCTTTTTTTATATTTCCCCAGGGGAAGCAATAACCTTGCATTCTGTATCACATTGCCTGCAGAGCTCATTCCACTGAGGAGAACATGGGAGATAAACCCCAAGTAACATCACAGATAGGCCAGCACCAGGCACACAGCGGGGCAGCCATGAGCTCTGTGTAGCTATTTAAATTTATAATTAAATGAAGTAAAACTTAAAGCTCAGCCCCTCAGTCACACTAGCCACATTTCAAGTGCTCAATAGCCACATATGTGCAGTCACTGCTCTCTTAGCGCAGAGTATTCCCATCCTCACAGAAACTTCTATTGATCAGCACTAAGGAGGAAAATTCACTGGCTTTTCCCATATGCAAAGGTGGTACAACATTAAAAAATTATAAAATAAATGCACATTAACAGATTAAAGGAGAAAATGTGATCATCTCAATAGCATTCGAGAATTCAAGATTTATTCATAGGAAAATCAATACGCCAATAATAGACGATGGGTGAGGGCCGACCGAGTGGTGCATTGGTTAAGAGCTGGCTTGGGACGCCAGCGACCCCAGTTCGGATCCCACATATGAGGTCCAGTGACACTGCCCTCTACAGCTAAGATGGTGAACAACAGCCCCACCTGGAGCTGGGCTGCTGTGAGTCTCCAGGATGGCATAGCTGCAGCCCCTGCTGCAGTGGGCTGCCATAGGCTACAGTGAGTGGCCAGCAGCCAGTGTGAGCTGCCAAGAGCCACTGTGAGCGGCCGCCCAGAGGCCGGCGACTGATCTGCCTCACCCGAGAAGAGCTCAATGACGATACCAACATGGGCCAGTGAAGCAATGTCCTCCACAACTAGACTGAAGAACAAAAGAACAGCAACTTGTCTGTTCCCCTTCCCCAGTTCCCCAACACTGTTCCCCTCCCCCAATTACCCAATAAAATCTTTAAAATAATAATAATAATAATAATAATAATAGACTATGGGGAAATGTAAAGTAAAAAAACAAATTTATAATAACAATAAAATCTACAAGGTACCCAGGAATAATCTCAATAATATGTATACCCGTCCCTTTGTAGAGAAAATTATAAATCACTATTAAGGGAAACAAAAAACAACCTTCATATATCTAGATATGCCATGTTACTAGATGAGAAGATTCGATATTGTAAAAATTCAATTTTCCACACATTAGTCTATAAATCTACAAATTCAAAATAATTCTAATAAAATTTCCAATAAGGTTTTTGTGAAACTCAACAAACTGATTGCAACATTTATCCAGAACAATTAAGGACCAAGGATCCTAAGACACTCCTAAGTAAACAGAGAAAGGAAAAGAAGAAACTTGCCCTATCATTCATTCATTTGTATGGCAAATATTATTGAGCACCTACTGTGTGCTCTAGCTTTAGGTGCTGGGAATACAGCAGTTATCAAAATAGTCAGCAATCCCTGCCCTCATAGAGCTTAGTAACACTCCGAATATCAAGGCTCGCTCTAAAGCTGTAATAATTGAGATGCTGTGGGATTAGCACAGGCACAAATGAACCAGACAGACAGCCTAGGAACAGAAACTGGACATGGGATGGTATTTGATAGAGGAACAGAATGTCTACACAGAGAAAAAAAATTTCTCTCCACACACAAAAAGCAATTAAAGGTGGATTAAAGATTTAACGTGAAATGTAAAACTTTAAAACTTTTAAAAGAAAATATAGCAGAATATCTTTGTGACCTTCATATGGGGAAATAGTTCTTACAAGATATGAAAAACAAAAACTGTTAAGAAATTGTTGATTACTTGACTACATAAAAATTTACAACTTTTGTTCAATGGGAGTCTCTAGAGCTTAAATAAACCACAGATTGGGAAAAGATGTTTCCAAAGCATGTAATTGAAAAAGAAATATTATCCAGTATATGTAAGGGACTGTTACAAATCAATAGGAAACAGACAATACATTAGAAGACGAGCAAAGATATGAACAGGCAATTCACAGAAGAGGAAACTCAAAAAGCCAATAAACACCAAAAGATAGAAATTAGGAAAATGCAGGTGAGATCCAAGATGGCAAAGTAGATAAACACTGCCTGCATCCTTCCATGAACACATTAAAATTACAAATAAATTATGGAACAGCCAACCTGGAGAACCATCTAAAGTCTAGCCTAACAGAAGTCCTACAACTGAAAATATAAAGAAGCCATGTTGAGACACAATGAGATAGGTAAAGAGTTAGCCAGGAATGAGCTTAAAACTTAACCACTGGGCTCTGAATCCCCTGGTTAGCTGTGGGAACAGAACAGATCCCAAAAGAAGCCAACTGTAACGGCATCCCCACTGCAAGCTGACAAGGCCCTTACGTCATGCATAGAAAAATATAAAACCCCAGTTAGTACAGAAACTCGGCACAGCTGCCTCTAATAGACTCTACCCAACCGACACTCTCTGCTATTTAACTTTAATAAATCTTCTTTCTGTATCTCTTGTACCTCATGAATTCTTTCACAATACATAAGCCAATACCACGACAGGGCAGAGACATAAAATGAGTCCCAAACCTCCATGTGGTGGTGGAGAATCAGGGGGTCTATCTTGGCTGCCTTTGTTCTCCCCAGAGAAGCGAGGGACCCTAACCCCGCACAAGGCTTTCTGGCCCGGAGTACTGGCGCTGAAAAGAGGAGCCCTGACAACATGTGTCTGTGAAAAACAGTGGGGATTTGGGTGGGCCAGAAAGCTGCGAGAAACCCAGAGGTCCTCTTACATGGCCCATGCACAGACTCACTCGCTCGCAGGCACTCACCTTGGGCTCCAGCGAAGGGGCGATGACTCAGGGAACCTCGGAGACATATGGGGGGCAGAGACTGAGGTGTGTGGTCTTGCGGGGAGGACGGGAGGACAGCCGGCATTTTCCTGGTGAGGAATTTCCTGGCATTTCCCTGCAGCTGGCAGGCAGGTGCTATCTTTGCTGTATTGAA
The DNA here is from genome assembly GCA_033961575.1 of Aselliscus stoliczkanus. Classification (NCBI taxonomy): domain Eukaryota; kingdom Metazoa; phylum Chordata; class Mammalia; order Chiroptera; family Hipposideridae; genus Aselliscus; species Aselliscus stoliczkanus. The sequence goes on from CM066733.1 coordinate 143,910,508, forward strand.
CCTGTGCCCTCTGGCCAAACCTGAATCTGATTGGCCTGATGAGCTCCACGGCTCCACACTGCTGACTCACTGGGAAACAGCTCCACCCAACTCCCGGCACTTTCTCCGCTAGCAGCCAGCCCGCTGCCACATTGCGCTCTTCCTTCAAAAACTAACAGAGAACAGCAGGCCCCAGGCTGGTGGTGACTGGCCTTGGTGTGCTCTGAGACTTTTGCTGAGTTGCTCCAGCCTCGGCACTGGCACCAAATCAGAATCTACATTAACGTGGTGACCACAGTTCTTCCCACTCTAGTGACTCCTTGAAATCCTATCTCACCCAACCTGCATACCACACAAGGCTCTATCGGTGGTCGAACCTTAAGGGAGCTAGCAGGTGGCACCAGGCCTCAGGGTGTTCTGGCTTTTTGCCAGAATTACCCCAGGTCTGGTACTGGTGACAGGCATCCTTGGTTAGTAGCTTGGTCTCTTCCATGTGCCTCCATGTTTAGCACAGGCAGCAAACGACCACAGATCACTCTGTAACTTCTACCAGTTAGTCCCCAAATAGTCACAGTAGGCGCACCAGAACCCCTCCCAAGAGGCCCCAGAACCAACACACTTGGAGGCTTCAGATCACAGCAGAACACTGCCCAATTAGCTCCACAAGCAACACACACAAAGGGTAGTCTCAACAGGCACCAGAGCCCAGTAGGGCAAATCCCACTCAGTAGGGTAAGCCTTCTACACAGCAGCCTTTAAGCTGTGGACATGGCCAAACCCCACAGCCAATCAGTCTGAGGGTCAATCCTACCTACAAATGTGCCAACAGCAAACAAGGCTCCACTATAACAGGAGGATACACACAACCCACACAAGGGACAATCCTGGAGCACATGGAGCAGGTGACTAAGGAGACTGTGCTACTGGGCTCCACAGGAAACCTACTGTATAAGGCCACCCAGCCAAGACTGGGACACATAACAGATCTACCTAATACATAGAACAAACATGGGCAGCATAAGTGAGGAAACAGAGAAATACATCCCAAATGAAAGAATGGGAGAAAAACCCAGAAAAGGAACTAAATGAAATGGAGGTAAGCAACCCACCAAATACAGAGTTCAAAACAATGGTTATAAGGATGCTCAAGGAATTTAGTGAGAACTTCAATAAAGAGATAGCAAGCATTTAGAAAAGGACACAGAAACCATAAAAAAGAACCAGTCAGAAGTGACGAATACAATAACTGAAATGAAGAATGCACTAGAAGGAATCACCAGCAGACTAGATGAAACAGAGGATCAAATCAGAGATTTGGAAGACAAGGCAGCAAAAAATCCCAATTGAAACAGCAAAAAAAAGAAAGAATCCAAAAAAAAAATGAGGATAGTTTAAGAGACCTCTGGGACAAAATCAAGCATAATAACATTTTCATCATAGGGGTAAAAGGAGAAAAGAGAAAGCAAAGGATTGAGAACCTATTTGAAGAAATAATGACTGGAAACTTTCCTAATCTGGGGAAAGAGACATACAAGTCCAAGAAGTGCAGAGAGTCCCAAACAACATGCACCCAAACAGGCCCGGCAAGTGGCACATTGGTTAAGAGTTGGCTTGGGACGCCAGCTCTGAGCAGTAGGACCCCAGTTTGGATCCCACATATGAGGGACAGTGATGCTGTGCCCTCTACAGCTAAGATGGTGAATAACAGCTCGATCTGGAGCTAGGCTGCTGTGAGTTACTGGCAACAGTGTAGGCTGCAGTGGGGCTACAATGAGCTGCCATAAGCTACCATGAGTGGCCAGCTGCCAACATGAGTGGCCGGCAGCCAGTGTGAGCTGCCAAGAGCCACCATGAGCAGCCTTCCAGGGGCTGGTGACTGGAAGGCCCACACCAAGACACTTTATGGCAAAGGTTAAAGAAAAAGAAAGAATCCTAAAATCAGCAAGAGAAAAGCAACTAGTAACTTATATGGGAGCTCCCATAAGAGTGTCAGCTGATTTCTCAACAGAAACTTTGCAGGCCAGGAGGGATTGGCACAAGATAGTCAATGTGATAAAAGGCAAGGACCTACAACCAAGACTACTCTACCCAGTGAGGCTAGCACTTAAAACCGAAGGACAGATAAAGAGCATCCAAGACAAGAAAATGCAAAATCACCATCAAACCAGTATTACAAGGAATGTTTTTCTTTAAGATGAAAAAAAAAATCAAAATTATGAACAATCAAATTACTTTCAATGTAAATGGAAATCTTCAATCAAAACACATAGGGTAGCTGAATGAATAAGAAAACAAAACACTTACATATGCTGCCTATAAGAGACTCGCTTCAGATTGAAAGATACACTGACAGACAGTAAAGAGATGGAAAAAGTTATCTCATGAAGATGGAAACAAAACAAAACAAACAAAAAAAGCTGAAGCAGCAATACTTATACCAGACAAATCAAGACTCTAAAACAAAGGCTATAACAAGAAACAAAGTAGACCCAGTAATCCCACTTCAGGGTATTTATCTGAAGAAACCCAAATGCTACTAGGAGGGTACCTGTGCATCTATATGTTCATTGCAGCATTGTTTACAATGGCCAAGATGTGGAGGCAGCCTGGGTGTCCATCAATGGATGAATAGATAAAGAGGAGATGGTACATATATACAATAAATATTGTTCAGCCATGGAAGAGAATGGGTTCTTGCCATCCATGGCAGCATGGACGGACCTGGAGGGTATTGTGCTGAGTGGAGTATGTCAGACAAAGACAGATGCAATGTGATTTCCCTTATATGTGGAATCTAAGTACAAATTTAACAAACATAATAGAAACAAACTGATACAGAGAGAATTTTGATGGTTGCCAGGTGGGAGGAGGTTGGGGTGTGGGTGAAAAAAAGGGAAAGGGATTAAGAAGTACAAATTGGTTGTTACAAAGTAGTTATGGGGATGTAGGATATAGCATAAGGAGTATAGTCAATAATATTGTAATAAGTGTGTATGGTGTCAGGTGGGTACTAGATTTGTTGGGATGATAGATGGAAAGTGGTTAAGGCACAGCATGAAAAAGGTGAAGGGATTAAGTACAAATTTGTAGTTACAAAACAGTCATGGGGATGTAAAGTAAAACAAGGAATATAATCCATCATATGGTAATAACTATGCATAGTGCTAGGTGGGTACTAGATTAGGGGGATCACTTCTTAAATTATATAAATGTCTAACCACTATGCTGAAATTATATAAAATAATACTGAATGTCAACTGTGATTGAAAAATTTTTAAAAAGGGGGAAAAGGTAAAGAGGAATAAGAGTTCCAAATTTCCAGGTATAAAACAATTAAGGGGGCTGGCAGAGTGGTGCGGTGGTTAAGCGCTGGTTTGGGAAGCCAGCGGCCCTGGTTCAGGTCCCACATATGAGGGCCAGTGACACTGCCCTCAAAAAACAACAACACACAATTAAGACATGGGGATGTGATGCACAGCATAGGGAATATAGTCAATAATATTGTGATAGCATGATGTCAAATGGCTGCTGGACTTACCATGGTGATCACTTCTTTAGGTATAGATGTATATGTTAAATAACTATGGTGTACCCCTGAAATTAATATAATATTGTGTGTTAACTATATTTTTAATCAAAAACTTTTTAAAAGAAATTAGGAAAATATAAAGCAAAACAATGATATAATTACACAAATCAAAGTGGCAAAGAAAGAGAACAAAATTAAAGAACAAAGGAAATAAATATATCAGTAATACGACCACATAGGAAGTCTACACACCACTGATAAAATGTGAGAATTGAAATGTACATGCTGGCCTTTAAAATTCCACTCTTAGGTAGAGAGAGAAGGTCTCTTGCAGAAAGCAACCTGTATAATAGCCATTGCACAGAAAGTAGATTACTAGTTACCTGGGCATGGGAATTCCTTGTAAATGGGCACCAGGCTCTTGTTGACGTGATAGAAATGGTTGAAACTTGATTGTGGTAATAGCAGCACAACGTGGTAAATTTACTAGAATTCATTGAATTGTGTACTTAAAGTAGGTAAACTATATAGTATGTAAGTTATATCTATATAAAGTTGTTTTAAATTTGTCATTGCAGCCTTATCTGCCATGATTATAAAAAAAACAGAAACAGCCAATAATTTTATAAATTGATTGTTGTAGAGATTCTATTGAATACAATACAGTGGTTCAAATAAATAACCAGAGTTACTTATAGCAACATGAATAAATGCCCAAAATGAAAAATAATGGCCGAGGTAGTAAAAACAATTTGCAAAATAATACCTATCATGTAAATGTAACATTTACATAAAATTTGAATGCATACATGATGCCATATAATGTTTATGAGTACATATAAACATAGTGATGGCATACAAATGAACACAGGAATGATAAACACCCGATTCAAGATAAAGATTGTCTCTGGAGATCAAGGAATGGAGATAAACTGTTGTCTGCAATGTTTTGTTTCTTTGAAACACTGAAGCAAACATGACCAGTTATTAAAATTCAACTCAAGTGTTTGTTGTCATATTCTCCGCAATTTTCTGTATGTTCGAAATGGAATTTTAAAATACAACATAAAAATATTTGTATTTGCCCGTCTAGTCGCTCCGCATACCGACAGTTTACTTCTGTCAAGAAAAGCTGTAACTGTCGAGTACAAGCGTAGGTGAATTTTACCTACATTTTATAATCATCTTCAACTGTTTACTGGTTACTGGCCTCAGGCTGGGCACTGTAAGACTTTTGGAAACCCCACGATGAGGCAGAAAGCCAAGGGCAGATAAACTTGGAGTTTGTCAACTGCTTGGAGCCCAGGTACATACATATTATGTACAACAGTGACACCTAATGGTCAGCATACATACTTACATGCGCTCTGGGGTCTGAAGGGCTGAGCAGCAACGCGGAACGCTGTTGTGATTGGTTCTTCCGTCAAAGAGAGAGAAGAATTCCGTCCTGGAGTGGATTGCAGTTGTTCAGCTCCTTTCTCGGTTATCCGAAGCAGACAAATGCCTCCCAGAAAACCCAAACTAATTCAGAGAATTCCGGGAGTTAAAGGAGCTGAGCTTTGCATCCTGAACTTTTCTCCCAGCATCCTCAACAAGACCAAGGCAGCGTCTGAAGCTCTTTAAAAATAATGCCTCTGGGGCCAGACAAGTGGCTCAGTTGGTTAGAGCACGAGCTCTGAGCAACAGGGTCACTCCTTCGATTCCCACATGGGCCAGTGATGCTGCGTCTGAGCTGAGCTGTCGCTGAGCTGCCAACAGGAGGCAGGATGGCTAAGTGGATAGATCATGTGCTCTTAACAACAAGACTGCTGGTTTGACTCCTGCATGGGATGGTGGCAACGCCCACCCACAACTACGATTGTAAATGTAACACAGCACTTTGAGCTCAGAGGCCACGAGCTGCCCGGGCAGCCAGATGGTGACTGGCATCCTCCACAACTAAGACTGAAGAACAACAACTTGGCTGGTCTCCTTCCCCAATTCCCCAACACTGTTCCCCTCTTCCAATTCCCCAATAAAAATAAATAAATAAATAAATAAATAAATAAAGCCTCAAACCCACATCCGAAGTGAGATTTCAAGGGAAGAAATATTTCTGTAGTTGGTTGGAAAAGACTGCATGAGGTGGGAACTTTTTTCCATTTCAAAGCAAGTTGGTTAGTGAAGCTACATAAATGTGGGAGGGAGAGGGGAATTCGTTTTTTTAAAATCATAGCATGTCAGGGCCACACAAGACCTTAGAGTTCATATTATACATTTCCCACAGGCATTTGGTGTCTCAAAATGTCCAAAAATGTACATGCAACTAAGAACAAAACTGACACCATAATGCTAGTATTTCTGGCACAACCACAGGACAAGTGAAACAAGAGTACATGTGCCCCAAACAGGCCATACACCATGAGGTGAGCAAGCCTTTCTCCTTCCACAGCCATTTATAAATTCTCTAAGTCTGCACAATAATAGGCTAGTAACAAATCTGGCTGCTTACTTGCTTCCACATGGAAATCATTGCCATGCTGAGTCTTTCAAAATTACTGAAAATCAACATCTTTATGTAAAGGTCCCTAAGTGAGTAGTGCAGGGAGGGAGCTAAACTCATCAGTATATTAGGGCTCTCCAGAGAAACAGAATCAAGAGAAAAAAAGAGAGAGAGAGATTATACAGAATTGACTGTAACAATTATGGTGCGGGAAGTCCCAAGGTCTGCAGATGAGTCAGCAAGCTGGAGGCCCAGGAGAGCTGATGGTTTAGTTCCCATCTACAGGCCAGCAGGCTTGACACCCAGGAAGAGTCAATGTTTCAGTCTGAAGGTTGTCAAATCGGAAGAACTCTCACTGAAAGGGTCAGCCTTTTTGGTCTATTCAGACCTTCATCTGATTAGATGTGGCCCACCCACACTGGGGAGAGCAATCTGCTTTACTCAGTCTACCGATTCAAATTCAACTTAAGTTCATCCAGAAACACCCTCATGGACACATCCAGAATAATACTTGACCAAACACCTGAGCACCCTAGAACCCAGTCAAGTCGACACATAAAATTAACGATCACAATCAGTGACAGTTAACCTCAGGGGGCAGGGTAGGATCTGAGGGGAGCAAGTGCCCACTGGGCCCCCTGAGCTGTGGACCCTTCCCCAAGGCCTTGGAGTGGCCCTGAAAAATGGGTTGCCAGGCTTACAGCCAGGCCACCTTCCACCTTCTCCAGGAGACGTTCCTGTCATTGTGGACAGTTGAGCAGAAGGAGGGTGAACATAGTTCTTATAGTCTTTCTGGAGTCATTTGGCCTGGACACTTACCTTCACGGATTTGTGAGGAATCTGGGTTACCCACTGTCCAGTTTGCCCAGGATCGAAATGTTTCCTGGGGATGCGGGACTTTCAATGCTAAATTTGGGACAATCCTGGACCACCTGGATGACTGTCACTCAAGGTCCCTGCCCTGCCTGGGAGGCTTCAAGTGGTTCCAGTTTCTTTGTCTCCCTAGATACCAAGTCAGTCCTGGACCCACAAAAGTGTCCAATGGTCTCATGGCTGGATGGCTCTCAGGCCAGGGTCAGCTGCAACTTCAAATCCCAGGCGTTCTCTCAGTGGTGCCATAAGGATGGATGGATATTGGGCAGCTGCTTTGGGTCACTGCTTCCGCAGCCCTTGATGTGGTAACAACAGTGTCATGAGGCATAACCCCCCAGATCAGGCAAGAACAGCCAAAACTCTGCCCATGACCCACAGCCACACTCCAAAATGCCCTATCCTGGCAAGACCAAGCTGTGCCCTCTTCAGCCCCCAGACAGCGGAGCACAGGGCAACAGGCTGGCTCCCCACTCGGCTCCCACTCGTGTTCCACTTTAACAAGAGCCCAGAGAGGTTAGAACCAGGAGGAGGAAGCTGAGTATTTCCAGAGCATGGTCTTTGAGAGACGCAAAAATTCAGGATGTTACACAGACCAGCCTTCTTTCTTCTTGTTGCTTTTGTTACAGCTTTACTGTGGTATAATCCACATACCATACAATTCACCCATTTAAGGTGGACAATTCAACAGTTCTTAGAGCATTCACAGAGTTGTACAAACAATTCCATGATCAGATTTAGTACATTTTCGTCACTCCCAAAAGAAACCCCATATCCTTTAGTTATCATCCCCTTACTTCTTTCAACAACCCCTCCCCCAGTCCTAGGAAACCACTAATCTACTTTCTGTCTCTATATAAATAGTTTAAGTTACATATTTATTTTCATATGTACTAGGGACAAAATAGATAACATATCTGCCCTTCAGGACATAACATATAAGGACTTCACAGACACAACTACTGAGAAAATGCTAGGTTAAAAATGGGTATGTATAAAATCAATTAAGGAGAGACGCCAAGTAAGCACTGGAACTGGTGTTCTGCCACATGGCCAGAACTGGGCAGGTGACATTTTCTTTTGCGTTCTCGTCTTCTTGCCGTCCCTTTCTCTTTTCCCCACCCTCCCATTTTTCAGCTGTTCCTGGAGCACTCACTTAGGAGGCTAGCTGTGCATCCCCGTCTCTGACTCTCCCCAAAAGCTCCTCCAGGGGCCTTTGGGAGCTGGGATTGAAATGGGAGGGGCTGCCAACCCTTTGGGATTTACCTCCTCCCCACCCAGGTTGTCCATGATGGAGCGGAGAAGAACACCCTGGATGACAGAGCAGGGCTGGAATGGGAGTCAGCGCCTGCCTAATTCTGAAGCCAGCAGCCCGGCCATGAGAGGACCTTCCTCAGGATGGAGAGTCTGGACACAGCCAGGAAAGTCACTGCGATCTGCAGAGGACCCCGCAGCCCTCTCCATAGAACTCCCCACACCTGCCCCTGCAGCTGAGATGGGACCTGCCCACACTAGGGCAACACATTACTGGGGACAGACAGGGCAGGGTCACATCCTGCTGGGCCTGGTACAGGGCAGAGAGGTGATAGGGAGAAGCTGGGACCCAACTCACAAGACTCACAGTGAAAACCAGTCCACATCAAGCCCTGCAGAGTTAGCACTTCCGGAACACATTTTCCATGCAGGTTTTCTTTCTTCTAAAGAGCTTTACTAAGGTATAACTGACATTCTATGAACTGCACATGTTTAAAGCATACAGTTGATGAGTTCTGGCATCTGCATACACCCATGACTACCACTGCAATCAGGATGATGAGATATTCCATCACCCCCAAATTTCCTCATGCCCCTTGGTACCCTTCCTCCTGCCCCTCCCCACTTCCTTATCTCCAGGCAAACTTTCATCTGCTTTTCGGCACTAGAGATTTGTTTACATTTTCTAGAGTTGTATATAAATGGAATCAAACTGTATGTACTCTTGGTTGACTGGCTTCTTTCAGCATCATTATTTTGAGATTCACTCATGTCGCATATGCCCATAGTTCGTTCCTTTATATTGCAGGCCCTGCTTGTGCTCACTCTGTGAAAAGCTAACCCACCAGAATCATTTGGTTCTCCCTCAGCCGCCTCCCCTCCCCCCACCCCCATCCCCTGCAATGAAGAAGCAAGAGCCGCAGTGAAGAGAGGAAGCTGGGCTGCAGGAGTCAGAGTCAATGAGACAGGCCACTCTGGGGACTCTCCCTGGGGGCTTCTGGAAAGGGTTACAAGCCAGAGAATGTGAGTGATGTGGTCCAGGGCATCCAAAGGATAACTGCCACTCCGTACAAAATATGAGGCTGAGCCCCAACCAGGGTGTGAGGCCCGAGGACAGAGGCCTTGAGCTCAGGTCCCAGGGCAGAAGAAATAGAGGAAGCTTCTTGGTCCTGCAGCTCCTAAATCACTCTGGGTAAACAAGCAGAGGAAACCTCCCCAGGGCCAGGCAGTGCTTTGCCAATGAACCAAAAGGCAACAGAGCCATAAATCAGCTGCATTTGTACCAAACAGATCCTGAAGAGTTATTTTGAACATGATGTGACCAAAAAGAAAAAAAAAAGTCCTAAAGCTGAGTCAACTTAAGAACATAAACAGAGAAATGGGGAAGTGTTCATCTCCCTCCTCTCCTGAGTGACAAAGCCCTGAGGTCCCAGGGCCGGGGTCCCCATGGGGAGGGCTGCCCCCTTCCCCTGCAATCATGATCCCAAATGTAAGTGTCGAGGCCCAGGTGATGGCTCTCCCACGGAACAGCCACTGCAGCGGGCAGACATGGAGCTTTTGGGGAAGCCTCCTGGCCAGGAACCAGGGCCTACACAGGCTTTTTTGGCAGGGGACCCAGCAGGATGCTCCCAAGGACTGTAATGTCACTGGCACCAGCCCTGGCCTGGAAGGCTTCTCTTTCAATTAAATATGCATAGATGTGTGGGAAGACATCTGGAAGGATCTGCACTATGGTATTACAAGAAATCAATTCAAGGTGCCCGAATTTTCTGAATCTTTTATAATGAATGTATGTTTATTTCTTGAAAGCCAGCATTGTTTAGCAAGGAATTTCTTGTTCTTGTTACCAAAGTTATTAACTATAGAGGATTTAGAAAAATATAGAGACCAAGAGGGGCAGAGGGTCACCTGTAACCATGATCCCACTACCCAGATATACTCTGTTGATCTTTTAGAGAATTTCCTTTGGTTATTTTCTATCAATCTAATATGCCTTTTTAACAGAACAAAAGAGATCATATGGTACATTCTTTTTTATGATCTACTTTTATACTTCATAATATGTTCAACATTTATATGTCATTAATAGCCTCCTATGGTATTATTTTAATAGCTTACAGTATTCCATTAAATAAATGTATCATACTTCATTTAACTCACTCCTTCTTTTGAGGTTTTCAATCAATAAATGTCTACCACAGGCAAACTGTCATAGGGTCATTCTCCCAATATGCCTGCCATATGCAGACACACAGTAGAGCTGCATTTTCCTGCCCCTGGGGAGTTGGGTGTTGCCATGCCATCTGTTTTGGCAAATGGAATGTGAGCAGTAATGATATCTGGGCAGAAGAAGCATTAGGGGCCAGTGCACACTGGAAAATGTTCTCTTTTCCTCCCTCAGCCTTGGTCTCTGCAAGCATGCCCCCACCCCCACCCCCCGCCAACATGGAACACAATGGGGGAACGAACTCCGCTCTTATTCATTGGGATTGGGGACTGTTTCTGTGACCAAACCTCCCACGTCCTGACTGATGGTCTCAGTCAGTCATTGAGATAGGCGTGTTTATTCCTCCATGAGAACAGATAGGTGATGTTGCCCCAGGAAGTCAGAACAAAGTAATTCCTTAGCTGGGTCACACCCTTCAGCCCTCATTTCAACTCTCCTGCCAGCTGCTAGCCTGAGCCGCTGTGATCCTGAGGGCTTCCTGAGCTCTAGAGGGCATCAGTTCAGAAGTGAGTCAAAGGAAATACCATCCCCTTTTCACTCTGAAGAGACGCTTCCTCCCCTGCAGGGGTTTTTGGCAATCTCCCACCTAAGTGCTCACCTGGCCACAGTCTCAGGACTGGCAAGAGTAACACGATGATGCCTCAGGCACTGTAGCAGCAGGCCCTTCCAACTTCCTCCCACAGAAAGCTCTGTTGTCTGTGGACGGGCCGACACAAGGCTCTTCCTGACTAAGGAAAAACTAGAATAGACACGGCAGCTCCTTTCTCAATTAGGACCGGAGTTGGAGGTGGAGGTGGGTGGGGCCATTTTAAACCCTGGCACAATCCCTAGATTTCAATGTTATTGTGCGCATTTGTTTTGTCTGCCTGGACACTGTTCCCACTTCTTTGAGGGAATTGCGTGCCATCCCCACCAACCCCACTCCCACACCCACCAACAATGTGGGTTCAGGTGGGAGCTGACAATCCAAGAGGCCTGGGCATGAGACCCAGCTGGAGCAAGGATAGTGTCTCATAGTGATTGGTCCAGGGGTGGGCACATGATCCAAGCCCGCCAATCAGAATTCTCCCCAGGATTTTTCTGAGCCTGCCTCTCGAGTCCTTTAACTGGAAGGTATGTGCCTACGTCTGCCTACAGAATGGCTCTCATTATGAGAATTAGAAAGAATAATCCCGCATGCAGAAGGAAAGAGATGAGAGAGTCCTGACAGGGCTCAAGCCCCTACTACCAGCCAGCTCTGCAGCTGCCTCCACCCTTCACCCTGGCCTCCTGCCATTTGGTTTGTGAGCTATGCTTGTAACCTAAGAGCCTTGCCTAATACAAACCAGTATACTTGCTGCTAGTGAAAGCTACCCCTACTGACATCTCATACCCATTTGCAAGGATGATTCAGTGTGTGGTTTTCCCAAGCCCCCTCAACTTCTCCTTTTTAGTTCTTGCACCAGAGACGGGCAGGGAAACCAGGGAGGCCCACTCAGTCCTCGGGCAGATGCAGTAGGCAGTTCCTAAAGGTGAGGCCTCGGGGGACCAGCCCCTGCCCTGGATGTACATGATTTTTCCCAGCTACAAAGTGTGTGCGTCTCATCTTGGTCTCCCAACTTCTTTCATTCGGCATTTTGTTATGAACACACTCACTATGGAGGATATTCTTCTCGCTTGTCGTTTAAGTAACTGCACACAGGGTGACTCCACCGGCTGTGACCTGTGCAGCCGCACAAGGCCCTGCGCGTAGAAGGATCTCATGGTTAGTTGAATGCTCTGCTCTCACTGTCTTGAAATGCTTGATCACTTTTGAACAAGGAGCCCTGCATTTTAATTTTGCACAAGGTCACAAATTATGTAGCTGGTCCTGGTTCCATGCACTCTTTCATGGTGGGATTTGTGATTCCCCAAATTAATTGCCCCAGTGCCCAGAGCCTCCTCCCCTATTACCCATTCTTTAATGCCTCTTCCCCTCGCCCCCTCCCTTATGCTCTTCTCCCCCACGGGGGACTTTTCTCCTAGAGGCAGGGAGCCATACCCATGCCAGCTGGCAGTCCTCCCATTGCTTCCCATCCGAGTTCTCTATAAAATCCTAAGAGCTAGGATTCATTTTATCTGGAACAATGCCGACACGAATGTCTTCTCTTGCCCCTCAACCACCAACATCTTGCATTTCTGCCTCAAACCACCTTCCAGAGGCCTCGGGAAAGCTGCACTGGCATAAACATGGTCCGGCACTAGACTACTCAGATTCAAGCAACCAAGGATTCTGCTGCAGGCTCACACAACAGGAGTGCCTTTTATGAGACTGCTTCATGGTTCTGTAATGAGGATTTCAAACATCTCGCAAACAGATAAACAGCTTGTGTCCTTGGGAGCAGCCTGAACAGCCAGTAAGACATGTCCTTCCCTTAGGCCTCACTGCTTCTAGTGGAAAAGATGGATTCCAGACCCCTCACTTCCTCCCCCGACCCCACGTGTAGAATAACGCTAAATAAAACTGCCAGAAAATAACCTCAGTCTTCACACCCACAACATTTAACGTGAAAACCAGCCTAGGGGGAAAAGACGACATGAGAGAAACTGATGTGCAATTTGACCGTGAAGAGTCCAGGTGTGGGTAAAAGTGATTTATTTTTGGAGCACGGTAACAGCTATGCAACTAGGAACATTTCATTCACCTGTCCCATCCATGTTTTGTGTCACAAAGACATACCAAGGCTTTGGAAAAAATTCCAAAGGGGATTACATCAAAATGTGCTGTTTCTTCACTTGTTATATGCTTGTCTTAATCACAGTGAACCAAATAAAATAGCTTTACAGCTTACTAAAACTCAAACTTGTCCTCCAAGGAAGCAGTTTAAACATTTTCAATTGTAAATCAGCAAGGCAATGATTCTATGTCAGGAGATAGACCCAAGATAAAAGCAGCTCTGACATAAAGCTTGTCTGGTCAAAAGAGAAAAAAATATTAAAAAGAAACTAACATCAAGAGGGAAATCCAGTTTATCTAGAAAGACTGGGCCCTCTTCAAGACTGAGGTCCCAAAATAATAAGGTACAATTGGGAGTGCAGGGTGCTCTTTCGGAAGAAAAAGGGTCCCTCAACAGATATGGCTGAAGCCATGCTAAAAATCTGGTTTAAAAAGATGCAAAGGCTCACAGGCAGACACAATGTCACTGTTATCTCCAATGGCAGCATTTAACATGAACCAGAGGGCCAGGAGGCGAATTTCCCAGGGTGCCCTCTGGGCTGTGGGAGCAGTGTGGCCGAGTAACACACTCAGGAGTTTCCTTCTGCTCTTGCCAGTCTGCAGGAAGCGTGCAGGGGTTGGCCACTGATATTCCACAGGGAGATGCCTCACACTCTCCACCATGGCCACGCCATCAAGTCCCCTCATGAACAAATAAGCCAAGACCTGCGGAGCTGGACTTGTGACCCAGAGTGCACGCGTGGACGCCACTCAGAGATGCCGGAGGTCCATGCTCTGGCAGCATCATGTAATTTCTTGTCCATTACAAATGGGTGGACCCCTTTCTCCCCAAAACCCAAAGCAATAGCTTCCTGGAAAAAAACAGCAATGGTGGCAGGTGGCATAAACCTCCAGGACTGAGGCTCATCCCAGTTCACCTCTGACCAAGCTGAGGGTTTCTGAGCAAAAGTCCTGACTCACTGGGCTTTTGCTGTGAGGTGTAGCGAAGAAGCCTTGGCCAGTAGAAGGCCTGTGTTGGACCTCTTAGCCTGGAGTCAAGTGGTTGTGTGTGTGATGTGTCTGTGTGTGTATATGTCTGTGTGTATATATGAAGGGGGTGAAGGCCCCACAGGCAGGCCCTCAGGACAATGTGCCCCTGCCACACCTCCACAGATCAGCATAGCCACACAACACCAAAGTGACACATGGAGCCCATATATCTAGGCTAGAACTCTTGTGTTGCCCTCATGAGGCTAGAATAGAAACAGCTCATATGAAACCTCCAGATGTGAAAATCTGCACTGGCCAACTGACTACGTATTTCAAACTTGTTCTAATGTAGTGAAATTCAAGGCCACTTACCAGGATTCCTCAAATTTTTGCTCGTGACCCACATGAAATGTACATGGCTACCACAGGCACACACACATAGCTAACAAAGAAGAGTTTCATATATACTTAGCCTGATTATGTGGGGTGTGCACTGAGATTTTCTATCCCACTTCATTTCTGGCGTGACCCACTAAATTGATCTTGTGACGCACTTGTAGATCCCAACTGCAGCTTGACAAAAACAGCGGTGGTGTGTTCCAGACAAATCCTCGGAGTCTGGTGGGATTTGTAGTCTTGCGGACAGGGGAAATAACTCCCTCTACAGAAGTAGCCAACCTTAGTCTGCAGCACACAGACTTCCAGCAGCAGCCCTATGTTGTCACTAAGTGCCACCAAGGGCCTAGGCTGAGGGTGAGGAAGTTGGCTTCCCTGACCATCTTTAAAGAAAAGGGAGTCCCACAGGTGGGTGGCCCCAGGTGCAGGCTGTCAACCAGGGGCCCACCTTGGCTAAGTTGCAAGGCAGGGTTGGGACATCACTGGTGGTGGCTTGTCCTTGCTCCTTAGGGGTTTCCCACGGGGGCATCAACCCTTTGGAATATCCGGATGAGGAGGCTGAGCCTGGTGACGTCAGAGACCGTGGGGTACAGGGCCATGACGCTGTCCACCTGATGCGGCGGGAACATGGTGCAGAGCGCTGTGCGGGCACAAGTGCGCGCGTCCCTCTCGCAGGCTGCAGCCCGGGGCGCGGCCCCCAAAGGCCCCCAAAAGGCGCCGTCGCCCCATCCCACTCCCGCCCAGGCTGAGTGTCCCGGGATTCGGGCGGCCCCGTGTGGCAGGGCCCACGAGTCGGTGGGAGGCCTTCTTCTCTCCGGGCGCAGGTCCCTCTGTGGATCCCCGGGGCGGCTCCCAGCCAGCGGCCGGGCCGGCGGGCCTGATGGGCCGGGGGAGCTCGAGGGGCCCGGCAGGGATGGCAGGGATGGCAGCGACAGCGAAGCCCTGGGTGCCCCCCAGTCCGGGCAGCAGGGACAGGGCGCCAGGCCGCAGCCCCGGCCGGCAGCGGGGGCGCCCAGGGGCCCCGAGTCGCTGACGGCGAGCCGCGAGAGGCCGCGCTCCAGGCTCGCCACGTCGGCCGCCCGCCGCCCTGGGGGCAGGCTGCGCGCCCCGGACTCCCGGGGGCCGGGCCAGGGGGCGGCGGGGGCGCCCCGGGGGACGCCCGGCTCCTCGTCGGGGCCCGCGCGCCGCCAGGTCCGCGTTTGCGCTCGGAGCTCGTCGGCCACCGCCAGCTGAGCGTGGTTCGGCCTCTCGGGGTGGTAGAACTTGCACTTGATGCCGTAGGTGCATTTCTTGCCTAGAAGGGACCGAGGGGAGAGAGGGCGCCGGGTGAGGCTGTGCGCGTTCTGAACGGCCCAGGCATTGCCCGCCCAGCAGCCTTGCTCCGCGGACATTCCTCACAAAAGACCGCCAGGCCTCGGACTTCTCAGGATCCGGGCGGGACCAGGTGGGGTGCCGTGCACTGGGGCGCAGCGGAATGCACGAGGGTGCAGCGCCCTCCCCCTTGGGGTACGGGGCACTGGGTACAGGTGCCCGTCTGAGAACTCCCTTCAGCCAGGGACTGAGACCAAATCTCTCCTTCCAATGACCTTCAGCCTGCACTTCCCCAGGAACCCTGTAGATAGGGCCAAGCTTGGGGCGGGAGCAGGGTGCTCGTGGCATAAAATTGTGCTTCCAGTGCTGCCCCAGTTTCTACCGCTGTCCACATCCCTGTGGTAACCATCGGGCTCTCCCTACAGAGGGATCAAATAATTTATCATCCAAACTCGGGCACTTTTAAGAGTGAAAGAAGGGCCGGCCGAGCGGCGTGGTGGTTAAGCGCTGGCCTAGGAAGCCAGCAGCCCTGGTTCGGTCCTACATATGAGGGCCAGTGATACTGCCCTCAAAAAAAAAAAAAAAAAAAAACAAAGAGTGAAAGAGAGTGGGGATGAGTCAACCTGAGTGTATGTCACCTGAGTGCTAACAAGAAATGACTGCCTAAAATGAGGCTTTTTGAACTTCTACAGGTGTACACACACACACACACACACACACACACACACACAGGCCTGGGGAACATTAAATAACTTGCAAAGCAAGTTAGTGAGAGCTGGCGAGAAGGCCGGCATCCAGAAGGTCTCTGGATAAAATCCTTAACTTCCAATGGATAACACTGACCAAAGTCTGTAAGGGCACCGGGGGTGGGTGGATGGTGGGGCAGGATGGGACACACGTGTCAGGGTGCCAGGTGGAGGGACTGAGAAAGTGGAGCTTAGGGGAGCACATAGCCTCCCTGCTTCCTGGACCTGTCTTTGCCCTGGGTGTAACCCCTGCATCCGGCCCCCACAAACGCTTCCACGCAACAGGCAGCCCGGATGTCAGTTCATCCTTATAATAACCCTGTCAGGAAGCTGCCCTTCAGACCCAAGGCCCGAAACAGGGCCCCCAAGACACAGGGTGCTCCCCACCATAGGGGCAGTGCTGCCAGGACGGCTCTGGGGGCTTCTGCTTCCTGCTCAGGAAGTTGCTCAGGGTGGGTCCTCGGCGGCCCAGGGGGTCATCAGGAGGCATGAACCTGGAAAACAAGCACAAGGGGGCAACTGTGAGACCCACTGGGATCCACAATGGCGCCTGTGCGGTGAGGGTGTGGCCTCGGCTCACCTTCCAGGCCTCTTCCCGCACTCAGCTGTCAGAGCATATAAAGCAGCACGCCGTTTCCTTCTCACTGTATCCATGCGATGCATGGCACAGCACGGATCCTGGGAGAGCAGCCCGTGGGCCTCTTCCCAGTTTCTCCTGCTGAGGTTCAAGCCAGCAGTGCCAGAATCACCTAGCAGCTCCTTCCTAAATGCAGGCCCCTGGCTTCCCACCAGACCTGCTGAATCAGAGTCTCAAGTTGTTCAAGAATCAGTATGTTAACAACACCCCCAGGGATTTTATTTTTCCCACTCAAGTTGAAGCATAATTGGGTCCTACTCTGAAAGTGACTCTAAGCTGCCTTCCTGTTGTCTTCAACAAAAGGTCCGAGACATCCACGGAGCTACAAAACAGTCCTCCTCTAAGCTCCTTGAGGCTCACATCCCATTTCTGTGGAGCTACCCCACAGGTCCTGGGCACATACAGGGTGGGGATAAATATGAACAGAGAATTTGAAACACCAATCAGTGAGTCAGTGAAGCAGTGGATCCCAGGTGCAGGCTGCACACAGAAGCTCCTTACAGGCCTACCGTCCTCTGCAAACCAGGGGCCCTGGGTGGGCTGCTCGCCCCCAGCCATGTTCTCTGACACGGGCCTGCCTCCTGCCTGCCCCTTCCCTTCTCCCAGGCATTAATCTAGGAAGGAAAGGCAGTTCCCGAGTGCCCTGGGCTCAAAGGGGGAAACATGACTCAGAAGGAAACACTTCATTTAGTGCCATCCACTGCCTTATAGAATACTTTTGTTCCCAGGAGGCACTTCCAGATCACACAAAGGTTCCACTGGAGGGGTTGTGGATTCTAAATAGGGGGCCTGTTTTTATGCATTTGTGTCCCCCTCAGAGTCAAGGGTCATGCTGAGGTCCTACCCTGTAGACCAGGTCCATCGGGCTGGGCCATCGGGCTGGCCCAGAGCTGGGCGATACCCGGTTCCAGGCAGGCTCCATAGTTCAGATCCCAGCTGCACAGCCAGCTTCTCAGAGTTGGGCCCTGACCAAGAATCTGAGGAGCCGCCCACTGAGGTTATTAAAAGTTCCCAAAGGTTTCCCCTCCTGCTCTCTCCCAGCCTTGCAGCTGCAAACTGGTCCAAAAAGGCCCTATGGATGTGTCCAGGGCACTGGGGCGGGCTTCCTCTCCCACAGGCAGGCGGGCAGGCTCTGCCTCCTGGCAGCCGGGGGACCTTCTGTCAGGCCTTGTACAGACGCCAGTGCATCAAAAGGACTTGGCCTGGACCCCAGGCTGTCGCTAGGCCAGAGGCAGCCATGATCTGTCAGACCTCAGTGAGGGTTTTCTGGAACCCACAGTTACCAGACGTGCCAGGATTCCTCCATGCCTGAGCTGGCTAGAGGGAGCCGCTGGCCCTGTGTATATGAAGTGACCATGGGGGCTACTGCAGGGTAGCTGCTGCGAGCATCGGCCCTGGGGCCTCGGAGGGCGCTGCTACCTCCAGAGCTGTGGGCCAGGTGGTCGTGAGGCAAGTACCCCCTGGAAGCACCATGTCCTACCCTGGCCTGAGAATAACGGTACAATTCTCTCTAGTCCTCACCACCATCTCAGACGTAAGTATGATTAATCCAAGTACGGTTAATTCAAGGTAAAGAGCACTCAGCTCAGTGAGGTTGAGTGATTGCCCCACAACACATGGCCAGTAAATGGCAGAGCTTCAGTATGAAACCTCACCTCCTGCTTCTCAAAGCCCAGCTCTTTCCACCACACCACACTGCCTCCCAGGCTATAGGGTCAGGAACTAGTCTGCCATGTGCAAGTGACCTAACCCAGTTGACATGTCCCCCCTTCTCTCCCCATCCTCCCTTCCCCAGACCTGCTGCCATTCACTCACTCACTCACTCACTCACTCACTCACTCACTTGTTCATCCACAACTAGTAATTGAGTGCCTGTGATGTTCCAGGCATGCGGGGCCAGGCAGATTATACACAGGTTGTGCCTGCTCTCACAGAGGTGGGGAGCTTGTCAAACCACATTCTTAAAAGCCAGTCAGAGAGCCTAGAATGAGGATGGAGCCATCACTGCCTGGGAGAGAAATGGATGTAGGAGTGAAGTCCCAGCTGGCTGTGTCCTCCCCACCTCGTCCTACCTTGGTGGGACCCATGGGCTAGTCTCAGTCCCATGCCCACCTTGCCAGGTTCCTAGCCTCTGCCCTCAGCATGAGCATATACAGTGGACCAGCCATCGCTTCCTCCCCAGCTTAGCTCAGTCTAGGGGCCCTCTCCCAGCACCTGCTAACGCGTTTGTGCCTTGTGACCCTGACATCCCCCAGCTGTAGCTGGTTGGTTCAGAGTGATCCTAACCCAGGGAAACCAACCTGGAGGACACATGAACCAACCAGAGTCTCTTGAAAACTCCAACCAAGAGGTATTGAACAGAGTCGGTTTCAAGATCTTGACAGCCCCAAAGATGATGTTGCCCACTCCCCCATGTCAAAACTTTTTAAACAAACAGACACAAACATAAAGTAAGTGAAAGGGAGTGCCACAAAGTTCAGATTTTCCCCACAATGACTGTTCCAGGGCTCTTATTTGAAGTATTAAATTCTTTAAAAATAAAACAGGGCCAGCCAAGCGGCACGGTGGTTAAGTGCTGGCTTGGGACGCCAGTGGCCAGGGTTAGGATCCCACAGATGAGGGCCAGTGACACTGCTCTCTAAAAAAAATAATAATAATAAATAAATAAATAAACAAACAAATAAATAAATAAATAAATAAAACAAAACGTTGAGGGTGCCCCAAGCCCATGCTTGGCCCACCTGCTATGCCAGGTCAGCCAGATGTCGACATGGGAACAAAAAGGTCATGGACACTTGGGACAACACTGCCCTGTTGGGAAAGCTAGTCATGAAAGAGAGGAGACCTAGAGGGATGGAGACAGACTGTGCAGCCTCGGGGACTGGAGAGGGCGACCTCAGACCAGCCAGCGCCAGGCCTGGGCGTCCTCTGCTTCCGGTGTGGTGTGCCTGTGACTGCAAGCCCGCGGGGCCCAGGCTAGCTGGAGTGGCTTTCTGCTAGTCACCCCCAACCATGCTAGGGCCCCCTCGGTCACCACGTACCGGTCATTGACGAAGGAGAACATGAGTAGCCTCTGCTCGATGAACCACTTCCACTCAGGGTTCTCGTTCTGCAGGTCCCGGTAGTTGTCGTTGGAGACGATGATGCCATCCCGCTCGTAGGCCACCTTCACGATGTAGCGGTCGTCATAGCAGACCACGCGTTTGCCGTTCACCTTGCGGGACGGGGTGTACACGAGCACAGCCTGCCTCTCCAGCTCCTCCAGCACGTGCTGCTCTGGGGGCCACAGGGCGGGCAGGAGACGGCGTGTAGCAGCTTTCTCAGAGGGACTCCCCACCCCTTAGGACCATCCTAAGACCACTGAGCACATTCGGAAGGTCAGGAATCCCATCTGAGCCAACTCCCACCTCCCCCACCCCACGGCCCAACCCATCAGATGAGCGTGGAGGTCTTGAGAAGAATAGCTGCCCAAGGTCAAGAAAGCTCTTGGGTTCTGTCCTGCCTATGTCATGACAGGAGTACATAGGATGGTACCCAACAAGGAGAGGTCAAGCTAGACATAAGAGGCCTTTTTCTGGGGACAGACATTCATAATTTAACTGGAATTTGGGCAATGCCTTTGGAATTACTAGGAGCCTTGTATCTATCTGTCTGGAAGTTTCCTGCATGGGCCTTTAGCCGCAAGCCTCTGTCCATCTTCCCCACAATAAAGGAATCTGCTTGGGACACCTCCAGGATGGAGCGTCTCATAATTGACAGCTCTGAGGGACACAAGAATGTCAGGGGAAAGTCCAGGACTAAGACTCTACAGCTTGGGTTCTGGTCTTAGTTCCAGCTCTTGGGTACTTTACCCGTCTTTGAATGTCAGTGTTTGCATTTATAAAACAAAGGTAATAACTCATCCACCAGCCTCACAGTGTCTACAAGTAGACTGGCTAAGCTCAGGTAAGGAAGTGAATGTGTATCAGGTGGCACAAATGTTACAAAGTCTCAATAGGAGCTAAATTCCACACCCCTGGAAGGCCTACTCTTTGACCTTAGTTTTGCCTTTGGTGACACGCAAAACAAATCCCTTCTACACAAGACAGTTGCTCCAAACTTGGAAGAGTATTAGCATATGCTTCACAAATGGTTTCTTCCCTCAAGTCAGTCCCTTTCTATGTGACATAGTTTCCAGACTTTAAAAAAAAAAGTGTATAATGCATGAATACAAAAAACATTTTTTAAAATGCCACGTAGGTGGCCCTCCCTCTGGGAAAGAAAACACAGTCCATGAAGTCGCCACTGCCCCTCCCAGTTTGCATCTCTCTTCAATTCCTCTTAAGATAACCCAATTCTTGGGCCAGCCAGGTGGCTCCGTTGGTTTGCTCTTAACAATAAGGTTGCCTGTTCAACTCCCACATGGGATGATGGGCTGTGCCCCCCCACAACTAAAATTGAACACGGCACCTTGAGCTGAGCAGCTGCGAGCTGCCAATGGGCGGCCGGATGGCTCCGTGTGCAACAAGGTTGCTGGTTCGAATCCCGCATGGGATGGTGGACTGCGGGAGTCATCCCTCCCCACAACTAGATTGAAAGCGGAGACTGGACTTGGGAGCTGAGCTTGTGCCCTCCACAACTAAGACTGAAGGACAACAACTTGACTTGGAGCTGATGGGTCCTGGAAAAACACAATGGTCCCCTTCCCCAATTCCCCAACACTGTCCCCTCCCCAATTGCTCAATAAAATCTTAACAAAAAAACAAACAAACAAAAGATAACCCAATTCTTACAACTTTGTGTTTATATTTCCCTTGCTTTCATTTTTTTAAATAGATATGTATATAAATCCCCTCCCCCCACAAAGGACTATTTTCAATGTGATTATGAACTTCTAGATGTTACACAAAGGGAATCACACTGTATATATGCATGTGTAACTCGCTTTCTTCATGTAACTTTGTGTTGGTGAGGTTTGGCCATGTCGATATGCTCACTGCTGTCAGTCCTGTGTATATGTCCCCACATGCAGAAGTACAAGCATTCCTCTATGGGGTATCTCTCCGGCTGTTTTGGCTGAGTTGTAGGGAAAGGCACTTTACAAGATAAGGCCAAGCTGTTTTCCAAAATGGTTGTAGCAAGTATAACCACTTAAGACATCCTTGCCAACACCTGGCATTTTCAGGGTTTTGAATGTTTGCCAGTCTGGCAGGTGTAAGGTGGCCTCTTGCTTTGGTTTTATCTTGCATTTCGCTGGTTACTAATGAGACTGAACATCATCTCATATGTTTATTGGCCATTTATGTGTTCTTTTCTGTGAAAGACCTAGCTGTACTTATTAGCTCATCTTTCTATTGGTCCTTTGTCCTTGTCTTATTAATTTGGAGACGTTCTCTATAGATTCTGGACAGTAATCCTTCATCAGGAATACGTGATGTACAGCCTCTTTGGTTTGAGGCTCGTTTTTTCATTATTTCATTTTTGTGGTATCCTCTGGTGAAGGGAAGCTTTTATTTTAATGTAGTCAAATTTACAAATCTTTCTCCCACAGATTTGTAATTGTTGTGGCTTGTATAAAAATTTATTCCTTACCCCAAAATGATTTCCTTACTCTTTACCCGAACTAGATTTAAATATTACACCACTGTTGAAAGCCACCATTCTCCACGTTTAGACCATAAAGAGTAATTTGGGGTAACCAGTTTATGATAGAGAGTATTTATCCCCATTGAAATGGCACTGAAAAAGTACAACGAGGGGAGGGGATCCCTAATCACATTAAAAAAATGGGCTTGGAGACAGCAGCAAACCCAAGGTTTTGATAAATTTCAGGAAGACAGAAAACAGATAGGATCATCCTGCGGTGCAGGGGAAGCCACAGACCAGAATGTGTGCACAAGTGGGGATGGAGCCATTTTCTCTGAAAAGTCTCCCAGCAACAGGCACGTGGAAGGAAGTCGGCAGAAGTCAGGATGGCTAACTGAAGGGCTATGCCTGGGGCAGCTGCATCCACCCTTTTCCTATGCCTATCACCATAAGGCAAGTGAAGATAAAGCTAGAACGAGGAGGTTCCCATGTGGCCATTGACTTGCTAGAGTAAACCCACCATCTCTGTGGCATTGGCGTGTGTGGTGGGCATGTGTGCCCAGCTGCCTGCCTGCTCCATGCATGGTATGCTAAATGAAATCTGCAGGGCAGCCCCAGTGGTCAGCCCCACCATTCAGAGAAAGGGCCACATACAAGGAGAGAAAACCCATGGCAATTGCATAGATTTTGTATTTAACCAATCTGTTTCTTTATTAACAAGTAAAAACTGACAACCAAAGGTTCGCCAGACTTTTTAGAAGACCTAGCATCACAAAAAGAGAAAGAGAGATGAACAAAGAGAACTGAGCCCAGAAATTTTGTGACACTTAAGAGAACTTTTCAAAAGTCTGTATTAGTATAGGGGTAGTCAAGAAGTTACTGCATCCGTAAGACAAGAACAGCATTTCATTTAAAAAATAAAGAGACTCAGAAAGAGAAGTAGAAACAATTGATAACCATTGACAGAATTAAAAACAAAAATTTGGGGCAAAAAGGCCGAAAAACAAAGTCAAAAGAACATACCAGAATCACCAACAGGTCACTCCTACCATTATTGACTTGACTTAAACAATGTCAGTAATAGCTTGGCATCTGACTTCTTTTTACTTTATTGATTGATTGATTGATTGATTGTTGATTGATTTTAGCTGAGCCATCCTGCCACCTGTTGGTAGCTGTTGGCAGCTCAGCTCAGACTGGGAATTGAACCGGTGACCCTGTTCCTCAGAACTCAGACTCTTGAGTGAGCTCTTAACCAACTGAGCCACTAGGCGGCCTGACTTCTTGTTATAAGAACTCCAAACAAAAATAAACAAATCCCTATTTATTTAAGCCACATGTTCCATTATTTGTAGCTTAAAGTATTCCTAGCTGACATAAGAATTAAAAAATAAAGAATTCCCTGGGTCTCAGTTTCCTTTTTCTTTGTTTTAATGAAGAGGCTGGACTACTTGTTCAATAAATAAACATCACCAGACTGAATAAATGTCACTTTCAGATCCTCTGTTCTATGCGGGGGGTAGGGGAGGATAGGGTGCAGATCCAATCTTTCTGCAGGGTGTTAAAAGTTGTAAGACACCATTATTTTTGAAAATGATCATTTACATTCAAAGATGAAGTAATTTGTTCTTCCATCTATTCAACAACTATTCATTGAGCACCTATTTTAGGCCAGGTGCTATGGAGATGAACCTTCATAGTCAGTGCCTTCATGGAGCTTATAGTCCAGTCAAGAAGACAGACATCGTCAACCAAATAGCTAAGTAGATAACTGAGTGTACATCATTGGCAGGCATACTACTGAGGGAGGGTGTATCTGCTCCAACATACCTCTAATAGGGGTATCGGCTCTTGGTGGTTCTTTCCTCCAGGATGGGACAAAAACTTTGATGTAGGTGTGTCCTCTGTCCCTGAACCAGTCCACAGCCAGCTGGATTCCCCGGCAAGAGAAGGCTTCTTTATTTCCATGGCTGCAATGGGAAAACAAAGAATCTGTAGTGATTTCCCCTGTGAATATCCTGGATCACCATCCCACAATCTAAAGGGAATCAGACAAATCCGCATTTTAAAAAATAGTTCATTCTTTGCACAAAATATATCCCTTAACTGGAATCACATAACTTGTGATAGTTGTGGAGGGTCTCCGGCTCCAAGGTGAGTGCATTCCAAGGATTAGTGGACCAGATCTTATTAACTGAAGTTAATCAGGATCAATATAAAATGGACATGAGTAGCCATCTGCAGAATTCTCTCACCGTAAGAGAGGGTTGTAACTGTGTTATTGGGCTTCCTAAGTCCAAGCAAGAAGCCAATGTGCCCCACAAATTCCACCAAAGATATCAATGGAGGCAGGAAGGAGACAGTTGTGTGAGAGAAGACTGCAGACCAGGTAGGGCTTTGCAAGCCTTACTGATGATTTTTCTTGCTCCTGAGAGGAATGAGAAGACATAGAAGGGTTTAAGATTGGAAGTATATGTGAGGTGATCCCATGTATGTTTCCAAAAGCTCAATCTGACAGCACAGAGAATAACAAGTTGGAAGGGAGAACGAGGGAGTTGAGGTACCATAAAGAAGCTGTTGTAATCATCAAGGCAGAAATGGATGGTGACTTGGACCGAGCGGGTGTTGATGCATAAGGAAAAAGAGCAGGGGAAATTGAGAGATATTTAGAAGGCAAAATCTCTAAAACATGGTGGTTGAATATAGGGATGATAGTGAATAAGGCATGAGGAAGCTTCCAGATCTCTGGCTTGTATAACTGGATGGTGGGCTCTTCACTGAAACAGGGAATTCTGGAGGAGTTCGGGGCTGAAAGGGAAAAATCATGAGTTCGGTCATGGACACATACTGAGTTGGAGGAGACTTTGGGACCTTGAAGTGAAATGTTAAGGTTCAGAGGAGAGATAAAATGTGCACCTCACCTGTGTTTAAGCAACAGTCAAAGCCCCCAAGAGAATTGCCTGATTGCCTGGAGAAAGAGTGAGAGGCCTAGGGCTGGACCTGGAGGAACCCTGGAACTTAGCAGCTGGTTACAGGTGGAGGAGGACAGTCTTACAAAACAGACAGAAAGGATCTAGTAGGAGAGAAGGATGTGAACCAGAACAGAGCTGCATCATGGAAGCCACAGGAAGGAGACAGCTGAATGGAGCTGCAAGGGACCAGTGAAGCCTGAAAATGTCCCTCAGACTTAGCCCATGGAGGTCAGTGGTGTTTTGCTGGAGAGGGAAACGAGTGGTTAGATTTGAGATATCAAGAAGGCAGAATCAGGGCCGGCAGAGTGGCGCATTGGTTGAGCTAGCTTAGGATGCCAGCGGCCCCGGTTTGGATCCCACATATGAGGGCCAGTGACACTGCCCTCCACAGCTAACAACAGCTCCACCTGGAGCTGGGCTGTGCGAGCCCTGGCGAAGGTGTAGGCTGCAGCCCCTGCTGCAGTGGGCTGCCATAGGCTACAGTGAGTGGCCTGCAGCCAGCGTGAGCTGCCAATAGCCGCGGTGAGCGACATCCAGAGGCCGGCGACCGATCTGCCTCATCCAGGAAGAGCACAATGACGATACCAACATGGGCCAGTGAAGCAACATCCTCCGCAACTAGACTGAAGAACAAAAAGACAGCAACTTGTCTGTTCCCTTCCCCCAATTCCCCAATAAAATCTTTAAAAAAAAGAAGGCGGAATCAGCTGGACGTCGCCATGGACGGACGTAGCCTGGCCTCAACATGAGATCCCTCTCTGCTCACTGCTTCCAGCCCAGCCGCCTGCACCTCCTCCAGCCCTTATCCCAGCCACACACCTTCCTCTATTCCCACCACAGAGCCTCCACACCAGCTACCCCTCTCCTGTCGGCCAGTCCACTCCCCCTGCCCCTTCAGCTCTCAGCTTCACCTCCAATTCCTCAGGAAAGCCCCCCCGCCCCCGCTCTCTAAACCCCAGCAGATTCTCTCCTATGAGTCCTCACTGGACTTCTCCTTCATGGCCCTTATCCCAGGGGAGCATTCACCCTCACCATGGGATGAATTGGGTCTCCCCTTTCCTAAACCTTAAGTTCCTTTTGGTCCCCCACTGAATTCCCAGAGCTTAGCACAGTGCCTAACAGTTGGTAAGGGATCAATAAAAATGTGTTGAGTAAATGAATGACTAAGAAGAAACTGGTCTTGAGAGCAGCTCGAGGAGGGCAGCCCAGGCAAAGGGAAGAGGTGGCTAGAAAGGCCCTGATGCATGGGCCGGGCTGGCCTGGCAATACCCCTGGGTCCCATGCAAAGGCTTGGCATGTCTGAGGACCAGAATGAGAACAGTGTGGCTGCAGCATGTGGAGTGAGCAAAGGGGATTGTTCATGTGGAGTGAGCAAAGGAGATTGTTGTATGAGGTGAGGTGGGAGGGGAGGCAGGGCTAGGTTCTTAGAGGGCCAAGGGTCACCGTGACACTCACACCCTCCCCTGAGGGGCCTGGCCCAGCAAATGAGGATGATGCTTCAGATTTTCTTTACTGTGTCTTCTCTTGTGTGTGGGCTCTGCTGCTATTTTCTCAGAGGGGATTGGGTAGGTCCAGGTTTGGAAAGAGGAAAAGAGAGTCTAGGGAAACACTCCTCCATAGTCTCGGAAGTCAGGCTTTGTGGAGATACAGGAGAATGTAACACTGTTTCAGATCCAGTAATGTATCAGGAACCGGACCTTGCCTCTAGATTGGTCGTGTCTTCCAGTTTACAGAAAATAGCCCTTCGGCCATTGAGGCTGAGCTGTGTGAGGCGTATGCAAACAATAAGGAGAAAATATCAATGGGACTGTCTGTGGTAATAAAAAAAAAAACAAGGAACAGGAAGTGAAAAGCTGGCCCCTTTCTCCTCAGCAGAAGCTGACAAAAGAAAGGAGATAGAGGGAAAATGATGGGGAGCCATTCACAGGGACCTTACTCCTGCACCCCCACCTTCTCCTCATGGCCCGGCCCTAGGGGAGGGGATGCTGGGAGTGGCCTCTCAGCACAGCCTGGGCAGGTTGCAAGCCTCTCGGAAATCTCGGTTTCTGTGGGGTGCAGCTTCCCACAGGGCTACAAAGCTGCTTTAGAAGAAGGTGGCTAATAGGTGAGCAGGAAGCAACATCCCTGGGTCCCTTACATGCCCTCACACATGACGGATGGTCTGAGGCCTGAGGGGGCCCCATGAGGGGGACAGCACTTTAAGCCAGCATGGCTCCCTAAAAGGCCAACTGGGACCAATGACCCCTCTACATTGCTGACCATTCTGGAAGGCAGGCCAATCCAGCCACCCTGCAGCACAGATCAGTGAGGGTCCTAGACCCCCCTCTCCCAGCCAACACCAGGTCTCAAAGCCCCCAGATGCCTTTTGGGAGAGCAGCTGGGGGAGGGAGAGGAAGCACGTAGGCTGAGTCATCCGGAAGCCAGACACTGAGACATTACAGACTGGCAAGTTTAAAGTTTGCCCCTTCCCACTACCTAAAAGGTGGTGAAGAGATTATATCTATCATGGAAAATAAGGTGTATTTCCTGTGACCAACTGGTGACGCCACCACCCCAAACACAGGCATCTCTTGGCTGCAGTGAAGTCTATACTCCCTCAGTTCTCAAGTAAACATAGCACCACAATTCTTTTAAAAATTATTTCTTGATTGTTCTCTTATCTGTGATGACACATCTGTTTTGAACTGTTCAAATGCTAACTTTCCATCCCCTATACCTTTGATGGGTGTGGGATTGGGGTGCAGGGAGGAAAAGTGAACCCAACCCCTGTGAGGGGTAAAGGTGAGCAGGGCACGGGCTCTGGTGACTGGTCAGGACCACAGCCTGCATCGGCCCTGGCTGGGGGCATGTGGACAGGAGGCGGGCAGAGGTTCTGGAGTTCAGGAATTCAGGAAAAGGAGAGTTGAGGAATGGTGCCACCATCAGCTTCATACAGCAAGAACCGGCCCCACGGCCTCTCTGATGCAAGACTCCACAATGGCAGACTATCAGCCAAGGGTCTCCAAAGAGCAGAGAAGTGCCATGAAGACCAGGGGTAGCAAACGTACCTCTGGGCATAACACACTGGTCCAGCCAATGCCTTCCTTTCACCCTAAGAAGTTTCCTCTCGCCCTTATAGCTTTGATTCTAGACACAGGGAAGTCTGAGCTGACCTCAACAACCCTGAGCTGGTCTCCCTGGAATGGAGGATTTCCATTCCGGCCTATTGTTTTGCAGGACTGAATTCCCACACACCCCACCCCAGCCTTTCCTCATGAGCCTCTGGCCACAGAGAGCCCTGGGCAATCGCCCGACTGATGCTGCAAGCTGGAGCCAGCTCCTCACCCCATGGGGGTCTGTCTCTAGGAGCTGGCAGAGCCCCAGTCAGGCAATAAAGCTCACAGTCACCCCGGGAGCCGCCCACTCCCTGCATACAAAGGGAAATACATAAGCCAAAGGCACCCCTTCGTCTGTGCTTTCTCCATTCATTCAAAATCAATCTAGGAACATCTATATCACCAACGGTCTGTGCTGGGTGTTCAGAGAGCAGTGGACGAGGCAGACCTCACCCCTGCTTTTTGGAGCCCATTGTTGGTATCCATAGAGAGCCCTGTGTACGAGGCCACTCTTTTGTTCATTACAAGGAGCCCGTGAGGAAGTGACCTATGTCCCATTTTACCCTTGAGGAAACTAAAGCAAAGCAATGTGCCCAGCTTGCTGATCTGGCAGCAGATCTCAGAGTCTAATTTGTTGGGCTGCAAACTCTTCCTTCCCCAGCTCCATTTATTCCGTTTATCCCTGCCCTCCCCTGTCTCTGCCCCTGGGATCCAGACAGCAGCTCCTTGGGAGCCAAAGTTACCTGCTGCTGAAATGCTTGCACTGGGGAGGGACCTTAGGACTTATTACAGTCACTGTGAACCAGTTCATCAGGCAGTATGCTGAGAGCCGGGCCCTGGGAAAAGGAAGCTGGAGTAGTAGGTTTTAAATAAAGGGAGGGTGGTAAGGGGAAGTGGATTGGTGCCCGAGGCAAATTTGGCCTACATGGCAGCTGTGCCCGGGGCAGCCTCAGTGAGAGTGTAGCCATTTACAGTAACTAGACAATCTAATTGGGACACTATTGTACCCTCACCTATTGCCCAAGAAGTCCCTGCAGAAGTTAGTGGTTCACAGAACTGGCCCTCTCAGGTATGAGACGACAAGGGACACCACGTTGGACTTTTTTATCTGGGGTTAAGGTGCAAACACTCTGAACCTGACGTTTATAGCCCTTCTCACCAAGGGATCTCATCCTAGCTCAGGCAGGGGGAAGAGAGGGTGAATGGGGGCTGCTCTGGGGGCACTCAGCCTTAGGGAGGAGCCCAAGACCAGCTGCGGTCAGAGGGAGTTCAGAGGCTCCGAAGCAGGACTGGCCCCCAGCCCAGGGGCACACCTGCCACCTGGAACTGCCTGCGAGGGGTTCTGAGGAACACCTCTCACTGTGGGCCTGTTGGTTCCATCCTCCTGAAGAAGCCAGATTCTGCTGAAGTTTCTAAGTGTTAAAATACATAAACAACAGCCTTGTACCCCAACATGAGGACACATTCAAATGAAACCTTTGCCTGGGGCAGTAAGAGGATGTGAAATTATCAGGTGGATTTCCCCGAAGCTGAAGTCCTTCATATCAGCCTCTCCTAAATTTGCCTAAAGAATGTGCAACACTTGTGAGCTTGCCCGCCCCAGACAAGGAAATATCAGCGTCCTTCCCACTCACCATGATGCAGCTCTGAATCTGCTTTCAATGAAAGCCACATTTCTGTTTTTAAAACCTGTTGGACATTTTTCTAAAGGCCAGGTGAATAGCAATTCAGGTATTCAGCTCACATTTCCCTCCTCTTTCACACACACACACACACACACACACACACACTCTCTCTCTCTCTCTCACACACGCACACACACCTTGAAGGTGTGGGGATTGTACTTGGACATCAGTCTCTGCGCTGCTAGTCAATCAGAGCTACTGTGCAATGCACCTGTGACGCCGAGGGTTCCCAGCAGGTTGGCAGCAGTCCTGCAGAGGGAACCTGGGCCCCTGGTGAGGCAGTGGGGACCTGTCTGCAGCAAGGCCAAATCCAGGACTCGCTATGGGTAGGCTCTGGCACCAGGATCAAAGCCGATGGGGTCAGGGTCTCCCACCCTGAGACCCTTCCCCAGGCTGGACGGGGAAAGCCAGAGGTGCACAGTGCTGGAGGAAATGCAGGGCTTTGGAAAGAGCACTGAATCCAGAGGCTGGCACTTAGTGCTCTGTGACCTTGGGCAAGTTTCTTACTCTCTCTGAACCTCTGCAGAAGACAAGAACTTCCTTTATAAGAAAAATGCATTCATTTCTTTTAAGCCATGCATAAAATAATCATACTGAATCCTAGAATGTTAGAAATGAAAAGCCATTTAGGAGTATTATTACTTAGTCCAACCTCTTAATCATATAAACCAGGCTCAAAAACATGTCTGGTGATTCATGCCAAGGTCACATAGCTGGTAACTTGAAAAGCTAGAGCTGCATAATCCAATATGTAGCTACTCACCACAGGTGTCTATTTGCCCTTGAATTCAAATTAATTCAAAAGAAACAAAATTTAAAACTCAGTTGCACATTTCAAGTGCTTGGTGGCTGCAGCCCACCAGTGGCATCGCAATGGACAGTGCAGGACAGTGCGACTTTCCATCATCACAGGGCATTTCATTGGGCAGCCCCAGGCTACAGGTAAGAACTCAGATTTTTGGACTCTAAGCCCCACATTCCATCCTGCTTCTGACCTCCCTGGTTTCCTACATGAAATACAACAAGAGACTCATCAAAACTGTGGAGCAAGCGTAAGATCTGGCTTCCCAGGTCCCCAACTTATGCACTCTTCACAGTGCAACTGAGAATACTCATTGAAGTTGACCCACCCCTTGTGAAATGATAAACGAAGCCATCGGTCCTGCTTATACGAGCCAAAGGGACTCCTTCTGTTTTTACAATGAGGAGATGAAAGGTTTTTTAGCTTGGTGGTATGGTTCTATTTAAATGACTTGAGAACAAAATGCGTTTCATAAAACAGGCCAACACTTGTGTGCTCGGAACAAATACATCCCTGCTTCTTTTAAAAAGCACTCAGCCAGTGACCCATGCTGCCGAGCCCTGGAGAGCGAGCAGTCACCCCAGCCTATTGGGCTCAGCCACTACCAACAGCCTCAGGCTACACATTCTGAAGCGCTGGGGAGAGAGGCCCATGGGAAATTCTACATAGAGTGGCATGGTTGGAGCACAGGGTCGGAGCCCAGGATCTGATGGAGCCAGTGCTGACCATGGCCAAGCCCATCTAGTTTTTTCCCGTGCTTCTTCCTCTCTTAACTGAGAGGGTCAGATGCTCCACTCTACCATTCTCTGTGCCAACGGAGGACACCTGGCTTAGTGCCTTCCATAAAGCATGACATTATCTATAATTTCTCATTCTGCATCAGTGGTTCTTTACATTTGGGGAATCACAGATCCTTTAAGTACTTATTGAAAGCTATGGATCTTCTCCTAGAGAAATACATATATGTACACACATTTCCACATTTTGTCTATCATTTCAGGCCACTGCTGGCTTGGAAATAAAAGGGGCCATGAGCCAAGGAATGCAGGCAGCCTCTCTAGAAGCTGGAAAAGACAAGAAAACATATTCTCACCTAGAGCTTTCAGAAAGAACACAGTTCTGGGGCGGGCCGAGTGGCTCAGTTGGTTAAGAGATCGCTCAAGAGTGCGAGCTGAGCTCTGAGCAACAGCAGTTCAATGCCCAGCCCAAGCTCAGCTGCCAACAGGTGGCAGGATGGCTCAGCTAAAAGTAAAACAATAAAAACTAAAAAAAAAAAAAGAAAGAACACAGTTCTTCCTTTTGGCCCAAGAAGACAACATGCTGGACTGCTGACCTCCAGAACTATATAAGACACTAAATACAAGTATGTGTTGTTTCAGGCCACCATATCTGTGGTAATTTGTTAACACAGCAATAGGAAGCTACTGCAGATTTCATTCTCTAAGGAACCACTGCAACATAGCTTCCCAAAGATAATGGGAAAACAAATTCACTGAAAAGTCAGGCTGCAATTGTCTGGGAGCAAAGGCAAAAGCTACCCCAGGCTCCAGGAGACAGAGCCATAGTCAGCACATCAACAACAGGCACCCACCAGGAAGCTGCAGCCAACAGAGGACACACTTCCCATCAGCTCAAGGCAGAAAGGACATGTGTCCTCATCTATCTTTCCCTCGGCTCCCCACTCCTTCAGGACCAAGCAGCACATGAAACAGCACCATCTTCAAAAACAGAATGGCCAAGTCTGCGATACTACCAAATCTCAGCAAAGGAGGATTTTCAGAAACCATGTTTCTGAGGTTAACTGAGTTTTGAGATCAACCGATAATAACTAGACACCATGTTGGGTTTCAGCCATCCATTTCCCCTGAAGGGAGAGCCCCACACTTGGCTCCATCCTTCACGACTGAGGACCCGCTGAGCCTGAGGAGCATGGTCCTGTTGAAACTCTGGTTGGAGGACACAGTAGGTGTGATTGCAGGAGAAGAGGGGATGGAGCTGAACCTCAGACCCCACCTCTCTCCTAGACTTGCCTTTGAACAAATCAAATCCCACTTGTCAGGTGGTGGTGGTGTACTTTATCCATTTTTCCTATTTCTCCATACATGTACATATACACACTGAGAACACACACAAATGCATGTGTCCTGGTTAACTGAGGTGATTTTTTCAGGCAGCAAGTGTGTGAAAGCATTCATGTTCCGGCACATTTTTAATAATAGCCTGAGGGATGATTTCCCTTTGTACCTCACACAGATTGAGTATGAAGGGATTAAACTGTTTACAATTGTGGGAGGTAGGAGGGTGGGACTAAATGGATGTACCCAGGACACATCATGGTCATATGCAAATAGAGAATGTAGTTTCAATTTGAATTCCAAGCAGCAATGAGAGGCTTCCATCAAAAGAAAACCCTCCACAACCACCCTATCATAACAATTCCTAAAAAATTGTCTTGTTCCCAAAGAGAGAATGCCTATGCTTTCCTGCAGCACCAGAAGTAGTCTTTTTATCTTACAGCCATTCTGTAACTTTGATCTGGAATCACAGAGCTCACAAAATCCATTTAAGCAATATCGTCTTACCTTCAAAGTCTTCTTTCTGTTGATGCCCAGAGGGAGTAGTGCCTTGTCTCCATCAGACAGAGGTCAGGCCCCCCCTTACAACTCCTCAGACTTTCTTGCTAGGACACTCGGAACCTACCAGCTTCTTAAAAATCCCTTAACTGCCCCCAAAGATCTTGAATTAAGCAGGATTTCATAGGTTGACTCAGAGCATGTGTGAGAATGTTATAGAGACCCCAGAGGACCAGCTTCTAAGGCCTGGAGAAGGGAGAGTTCCATGACCCGCCCATCTAATCAAGCCCAGAGAGCCCCAGCTGGCTAAAGCTTGGCTGCACACTCCCACTACACACGGAGCAGAGCATGTAGGGGCAGCCCCTGACACTGGGCCATCTGGGGTCGAACCATTCCAAACTTTTGGTCCTGCAGTGCCAAATGCTACATGAGCCCAAATCCCCAGGGAAAAGCCATTGGGCCTGTCAGCCTAAGGATGCCCCATGGACACGTTCTGTGCTGCTGATGACACCACTTTTCTCCATTCTCAGCCACAGACCAGCATCTGAAAAGGGAAGCATATCTATTCGCAGCTGTGAGTGACAGATTTCCTATGACTCTGCCCTTTGCCCCGCTGTAACTAAGCCAAGTAGTAGAAGAATGCACTTGTTGGGCAAAGCTGCCTTCTCGCCTGGTGGGGAGTATGGGGGAGGCTGCAGAGATTTCTTCACCAGGAAAGAGAACAAGGCAGGGCATGACGCTCTCATCACCGAAAGAAACACAGGCAGATGCCAATACACAGATATTAACTACGGCGTTTGCAGCTGGGGTGGGAGGCACAAGCTCAACTCTCAAACCTAGCTAGGGAACCACACCACCACAAGCTGCCTGCCACCCCACAACCGCCAGCGGAGGGCTTCTAACGAAGTTCAAATGAGTTTTCCCATCTGATTCTCACAACCTTGAGGGAAGTAGGAGAGCTGCCTATTGGCCTGTGTAACAGAAGAGGGAACTTGAGGTACTATTGCTTTCTCAGAGTCACACAGCTGGTTATGGACAGACCCCCAACCATCAACAGCATTCCTCAGAAGAGGGCCGCTCTCTGGGTTCATATGATAATAGTTACCACATGTTGAACTTTTGCTGTGTGTCAGGTCCTGTTGAGATTTTACACCAACATTACATATAGGAAAAGGGATGATCAGAGAGGTTAAGTGACTTGCTTTAGGCCACACAGATACTAAGCGATGAAACAGGGATTCAACAGCCCCATGCATGGGCTCCAAGCTGTTTGGAGCACGCTACCGAGAAGAGGGACAGCTCCCCCACCCCTCTGCTGCAGGATGAAGAAAGCTACCTCATTGCCACGTTGCTGCCATCGATCACAATGGGTCGCAAGGAACTGGCTGGATCTCCGCACTCGTCTTCCGGGTCAGCGCCGAGCCCGCGCTGGGCGGAGTCGGGGGTCCCGCAGGAGCCCCTCGGAACCAGCAGGGGCGCGGCACTGCTCTGGCGGGCCCCGGGGCGGCTCCCCGTCTGGATCAGCTCCTGCAGGACGTCGTTGACCAGCGCGCCCTCGCCCAGCTTGCCCAGCACCCTGACCACATCCTCCCTGTCGTAGCCTAGCTTCTGGAAAAACTCCATCTTGGCCGAGTGCTCCATGCTGTGCCAGATGGGCCTCTGGCAAGGTTCCTGCCCCGGCTTCCTCCTGGCAGAGCCCCGCCGGCATAAGCTAAAGAGAAAAAGCATCCATCAGGTGTTTTGTGAGTAGCCTGGCTGTCAGGTTACTGAAGGCAAATTATCGATGCTCCCTCCCCCCCATTAGCTGTCAGGAAATCAAGTCGAGACCTGGTCCCCTTGGGGATTTTCAGTTGCTCAGTGTGGTTGGGGAGCCACAGATGCAATCACACTGCTTTTACTAGTGCGTTATCAGAGGCTGTCACCCCACACACGCGCCCCTGCGCGATTCACGAGTCAGAGGCGCTGACGGCAGCTGAGCAGGCCAGCCAGCACTTGGGACATTTGTACACAGGCCAAAGAAAAGTGTCTGAGGCTGTTAGGGGCTGAAGTGTGCTCCCTCCCAGCTTCATATTGTGAAGCCCTAACCCTCAGAACCTCAGAATGTAACTGTACCTGGAGACAGGGTCTTTAAAGAGGTAATTAAGCTAAAATGAGGTCATTAGGGTGGGTCCTGTTCCAATATAACTGGTGTCCTTATAAGAGGAGATTTGGACACAGATGGGTACAGGGGGAAGACCAGGTGAAGACACAGGGAGAAGACAGCTGGTTATAAGCCAAGGAGAGAGGCCTCAGGAGAAACCAACCCAGCTGACACCCTTATCTCTGACTTCTAGCCCTCAGAACTAAGGCAATTATTATTATTATTATTATTATTATTGCCATTATTATTAATATCCAAGTCTGTGGTATTTTGTTATGGCAGCCCTTGTAAGCTAATATAACTCCTCAGCTTACACAGAGGAAAATGTCCCTATAAATTCTGTTTCCAGTTATGCAATGCTTCAACCCAAATTCAGCTCTGTGCACTGGCTCGGCTTTCCCTAGCAATGAATTCAGACCCTCCTGAACCTCTAAAATAGAAGGTTCTAACCCACTGTGATCCTTTCCTCCGAGCTGGACTGCTTGGCCTGCAGCTGTGGGAGGTTGTGGCAGGGGAGAAGGGGGCCTGCAGCCAGGTGTTTACAAAAAGTAGATGATTAAACCAATAGAACACTCCAGAAAGACTGGTCCCTCTCTCTTTTCTACGCACAAAGCCCTACATATTTCAGAAAACACTTTAAAATACAAAAGTAATCATGAAAATATATTTAGTGTGAAAATTTGAAACAATGCAGAAGTATAAAGAATAAAAAGACATAATGTTTCTTCAGACATACCACAAACCCCACTTGCCTCTCCTGCTCAGTATTTGTTTTCATCCTTACAGCATTTTTTTTTCTGTGTATGTACTTGCGTATCTACTAGACACACGTATTGTTTTAGGGAGGTTATTTTTACATAAATAGTGTCGTACTGTATGTATTGTTCAGCACCTTGCTTTTCTTATTAAAAATACGTTCTGGAAATCTTTCCACGCCTCTGTGCCTGTTCTGTGACCCACCGTATCCCCAGCGTTGAGAAGGGAGCCTCGCACGGCTGAATGTCAGCACGTATTTATTGAATGAATGCGTGAGTGATGTTTAACCCCATGCCAAACGATGGAAATTTAGATTGTCTTCCATTTTTTCCTGTTATAATTCATGCTCAACAAACATTCATGTACATATCATTTCACTCGGTCCTCTTCCCGGTACTCCAGGGCCTTGACCTTCCGTTCCCAGTCTCTCAGTGGAATCCCCTGAAGCATTCACGCCTCTCTTCTAGGTTCCCAGCTTGACTTCTCGTTCTCTTGCTGGGTCTCTCCCCGTAGTGTTGGAACCCGAACAGAACCAGCGATGACAAGGTCTGGCAGGTGACGGGCATCTCTCAGCCAGTCTCCTAGACAGAGAGGCCTCTGTGGCAGCCCCCACTTGTCACCCCCTACTCTGCCTGGGCCCACTGGCTGCTAAAACACCGAAACTGGCCCTAAGGTCACCAGTGACCTCTGAACTGCCAAACCCAACAGCAACTTCACATTCCTTGCCTTGTACAATCTCTCTACTGCTTTCGACGCTGTGGACCACTCCCTAACTTGTTATTTCAAAGAAAACATTTTTGGACGACCTCCTTCTGGAAACTCGCTTCTCCCTTAGGTTGTACAACTTGGCCTGAGTCTCCTCCTAACTCTTTCTAGTGCTTTCCTTAGCCTCTGGTCACTTGGGCAATGAAAAGGTCCTGCCCAGGTCCTCCCCGTTTACCAGCCCTTATTATCAATGGGCCCACTTCCTGCTCAGACCCCTTGCTAAGCACCAGGCACACACAGTTATAAATCTGTGAGGTAAGTGCCATACATGCTATTTAAATAAAGTCTATGGGAACTCAGAACACTGTCATTCCCCCGACATTTCAGTGGTTTCCAAAGTAAGGTCCAGGAAAACTTGGGGGAACCCAAGACCCTTTCATGGATTCTGTAAAGTGAAAACTATTTTCATAATAATGCAAAGGTGTAATTTGCCTGTTTTCACTCTCATCCTTTCGTGAGTGTACCATAAAATATTCCAGAGGCTACACGTCGTGTGTCATTGAAACAGTTTGAATGCAGAAACAGATATGAGATTCCAGCTGTCTTCTATTAAGCCAGATATTAATGAGATTTGCAAAAATGTAAATCAGTGCCAGTCTTCTTACAAATGCTTTAATTTGGGGAAATAGTTATTTTTTGTAAAAATATGTCATTTATATTAATGTAATTGGTTTATTATTTAAAAACATGAATATTTTTAAATTTCTTAGTTTCTAATAAGGTTCCTATTAATAGATATAACCTATAGATATAACACATAAACCAAAGCTCTTTGGGGTCCTAGATGCTTTTTAAGAGTGAAAGGGCGCTGGCTGAGTGGTGTGGTGGTTAAGCGCTGGTTTTGGAAGCCAGCGGCCCCGGTTCGGGTCGCATATATGAGGGCCAGAGACACTGCCCTCAAAACAAAAAAAAACGTTTTTTCTTAAATCCAGAGCTTTCCAATTAAGTATTCTTACCTAGATGGTTCCATGTAGGTGGCCTGTAGCACGTTACCCAGGGTCTCAGGACAGAGACCCAATGTCTTTCCCTCCCTCAGTCTGGTGCCTCTCATCCCCATCTCCTACTGCCCACCTGCTCCACCCCAGCCTCGGCCCTGCCTTCTTCATCCCATTCCCAGTGCATTGCAACCATCTCCAAAGAGGCCCCTTCCTCAGTCCCATCTGGCCCAGCCTCTATCTGTAGCCAACACTGTATTTCTAGAGCCAATCTGACCATGTCACTTTCCTGCTGAGAAACATCCGCTGACTTTGACTACAAGAAAAACACCAAATTCCTGAACAGGCTGCCAAGTTGTCACGATGCAACGCTGACCCCTCTCCACCTCACCCCCCAGCACTGGTCCACCTGCCTCTTTCTCTAGAGCTACGTTGAATCTCTCACTGCTCCCCAAGCATTCCAGAACATTCTCATCACTGTCCTTCTGCATATGCTTCCTCTCCACCTGGAATGCTCTTTGGTTTGGCAAACTTCAAGGTTCAGCTCAAACGCCACTCCCAAGTGGTCACCCCTCACTTCACAGACAGCATGAGGGGTTTGGTCATCTCGTCCAGCAAGCAGTTTGCTCACACCTGTTATGACACATTGAATAGTTGTTTAGTTATTTCCCAAGAACCTGTGAACTGCATTCTGATCTATTTGCCTTAGAATTACCAGCACCTGGCATACTGCCTAGTGTATCCGAGAAGTTTAATAAATTTTTCTTTAATAAATGTCCAAAGCTGAAATTATCTTCCATCCTCAAATATTTTTTCCTTGGGTTCTGAATCCCATTGACTGGCATCCCATAGAAGCCCAAAGAAGAAATTGCCAACTCACCTTTGACTCGTCTCTTTCCCTCACATTTACATCCAATTGGCTCTTAGGTCTACTTTCTGGACATCTCCCATAACCATCCTCTCCTCTACACTCACAGCACCACTGCCCTAGTTTGTCTATTTATTCAGTCAGTCCATTAGTCATGTAACAAACACTTACTGATCACCAGCTAGGCACCAGGCACTATGCTGGGACCTCAACGTATTCAGGAAAACAAACCAACAAATACAAATAACAAGCCATAAATCATGATGACAAGCACAATACTTTTGATTAGAAAAACATGTTTTCCAAACACAAGTGAGAAATGACTTATCCTTCTTTGAGGGGAAGGGAGAGGCCAGAAAGGCCCTCACAGAACTAGACAACAAAGGAAGAGCTGGCTTTTCCCGTTCAGAGAAGAGCCATGTCACCTCTCCCGGGGGCTACTGGGAAGGCCTCCTCACTGCACTCCCACCCACAACAACTCCTACCAAGCTACTCTACCGATCAAAGACTTCATATCCACTCTTCCGCGTCCCTCTGTCCTGTGCAGAGTAAATGTCAAACCTCTTCAGTATGAGAGTCAAGGCCCTTCACAATCAGGCCTGGCCCACTTTCTAATCTCATTGGTCATGCACCTCTAGTCCAGCCTCACCTTCTACTCCTTGACCAGTAACCAGTCCTGTCTCAGGACGGTTGTTTCCTTGGGTTGGGGTCCAGCGTTGGTCTAATCTCCATGAAGGGACACTCATGGAGTCTGGCAGGCCAGCCTCACACCAGGAGTTGCTCATGTCCCTGAGAGACCCATGGTCTCTCAGGCCCGCAGGTGTTCCCTCAGGCTCTTCCTTCTGCCTGGAGCACCTCCCCCTCCTCCCCCAGGCCTAACCACACTGTCACGTCCTGTAGGAACCCCTCCCAATCCACACAGCCCAGCTGCTCTTCTGCTTCCAGCCCTCCTTGCTAATGCACTTAGTATGAAAGGAAGAGAGAGAAGGGAGGCATGGGTGAAAGAAAAGAGGGAGGGAACTAAAGTCAGAGAGAAGGAAAAAGAAAGGCAGAAACAAGCAACGTGAGTATAAAAGTTCATGCCATTCTTTATCCTTTCCTTGTTACTTTCATGAAGAGACTCTTACTTGAACTTCCCATTGTTCCTGGCAGGTAGACAGAATAGATGAAAGTATTCCCTTTTCACAAGTGAAGAAACTGAGGTTCAGGGTGGTACAGAGCAAATGTTACATAGTTAGTAAATGGCAGGGACAAGTACATGCCAAAAATCACATGTTGCTTTGATTTGTGTTCAGGGCAGAGGCAACATCTTGTTATTGCAGAAGTGGAAAAACCAAAATATGACAGGGTCAGGTGACTTCTCTTTGGTCACAAAGTAATGGCTTCAAGGAGAGTCCGTGTTAGTTTTGTAACTTTGCATTCTGGTATGACCAAAACATGAACATTTTCAAAAAAAAAAAAAAAAAGTGGGGGTTTTCACCTGGGGTGGGGAGTCGGAGTGGCCACGTGAGGGCCTTGCTCTGTAGCTCTCCACAGAACACTTACATTCCGACAGAGCTCCTTTTCTGAGAAGACGTAACTCACTGAAAATTTCACCTACTTCAGAGGCTTTCTCCCTCCTTCAGACTTTAAAATCAACCTCATTTCCTTTTAAAACCTCTTTGAAATAAGGGAGAAACCTGGGGCAGGGGCTGTTCTCGGGCGCCTTCCCCGGCCTTCAGGTTGCAACCCTCCCCTTCAGATGTGACGGTCTTTGAGCAGCAACACTGCTAGCAGCTTCTTTTTCCTTTCTATTTTTAAGACCTGAAAGTATGAACAACTTCACTTCAGTTTTCTTCCTCAATCTTGACTGGAAGTCGCAAACAGCACAGATGATTTGTAACTCTTTGAGAGTCTTCAGCGTTTCCTCACAAGCTCTTACAATGGCCAGCATCACAACACTTTCCTATGGTTAGCAGTCCAGGCGACTGCAGCGACGTGTTCAGGTTGAATCCAAAGTTAGAGGTGACCTAAGGAAACAGCAGGGAAGGAAGGAAGAGGGAGGGAGGAAGGGAAGTGAAACCCCACTGGTGGGACAATGGGAATCCCATCAGCTCTCTTCCTTCTAGAATCAACCAATCCAGGCTAAGGACCCCCAGGCCAAAGGTCTGTAATCTCTGACTAGAAGAACCCCTGAGGAGAAGAATAAAAGAGAAACTGAAGAGGGAGAAAATGAAAGGGTAAGACATGTGGAGAACCAGTAGCTCGCATATGCACAGTATGTTATAGTTCCAAGGTGCTTCCTTGTATATTGTCTTTGGAAATTCCAACGTTCCTGGAAGGTTGAAAGGACTACTTCATTTCTCAGGTTGTAGGTGAGAAAACAGATGGAGATTTTGCTGACTTACCCAGGATCCCACAGCTAATCAATCGGAGAAACTAGGCTCCCAAGAGTGGTGATTCCTGCCATCTCCCAGGTCACAGGGTGCTACCCAGGGCTGCTCAGGGGCCACAGAGCAGGGTGAGTGCATTCAACACATTACCCCAGGCCCCCAATCCTGTCCCAGGTCACCTCTGCCATGAAGAAATAGAAATCTATCACATATGGCTGGCAGCAGTCACCCACCATGATGAGAAGAACATTCTTTTAAACGGATCCCATGCAGAAGTTCTCCGGTGCGGCTCAGACCTAGAGCCCCTCAGTAGGGTTGTCAGTTACATTATGTGGAAGTCACAGAGATTTGTAAAGT
This sequence comes from Aselliscus stoliczkanus, assembly GCA_033961575.1. NCBI lineage: Eukaryota > Metazoa > Chordata > Mammalia > Chiroptera > Hipposideridae > Aselliscus > Aselliscus stoliczkanus. The sequence continues at coordinate 143,952,488 of CM066733.1, forward strand.
GCAATTCAGTGGCATTAGGCAGCCATCACCATCATCCATCTCCAGAACTTTCTCATTTTCCCAAATAGAAACCGGGTACCAATTAAACACTAACTCCCCTTCTCTCATCACCTGGCAACCACCATTCTACTTTCTGTTTCTATAATAATTTGACTACTCTAGGGACCTCCTATAAGTGGAATCATACCATATTTGTTCTTCTGTGACATGCTTATTTCACTCAGCATACATAATATCTTCAAGTTCACCCATGTTGTGGCACATGCCAGAATTTCCTTCCACTTTACGGTTGAATAATATTCCATTGTGTGTATGGACCACATTTTGTTTGGCCACTGTCGATAGACACTTGGGTTGCTGCCACCTTTTGGCTGTTGTGAATAATGCCCCTTGAACATGTGTGGATTGGCCCGGTCTTTTGTTTTCTCTTCGAACTCGTCTCCTGGTCTTCTGTACGGCTATTGGTTACCTTGGGTGTACCCACAAGTATTTACAGTCCTGATCCATAGCCCAGGGCAACTCTGAAGCAAAGGTGTAAAAAAGAACAAAACCATGGGCCGGCCGAGTGGCGTGGTGTTAAGCGCTGGCTTGGGAAGCCAGCGGCCCCGGTTCGGGTCCCACATATGAGGGCCAGTGACACTGCCCTCAAAAAAAAAAAAAGAACAAAACCCTGTACTATATTCTACTTCCAACCTATGTGCATGTTGGGTGTTAGCACCCCAGGGCTGGCATCGCTGGGCTTTGGAGAGGAATTTATAATCTTGGGGAGCATGGCTGAGGCTTCTAACGGTTTCAGAAGATTGGTCAAGGCTGTCTTCACTGCCATCAGATTAAGTTTCATTTCAGTGTCCTCATAGGCCTTCTCCAAGCCCACGGAGTCATCTTCTAGAAGAGACAGTGTTGGGGCTGCTGCCACACGTTCCTGGTCTGCCAGGAAACTGGGCACACACATCAATGGCTAGTCTAGAAGACGCTTTCAGGAGCATGGAAACAGGTTTCAAATGTGCCCGCGAGTCCTATTCCTTCTGCTTTCATAAAATTAAAATACTTTCAAAAACCACAGCAGGAGTTTTTACTTCAACTGAGGAGCTTCCTCTGATTAATCTTTCTCCCACAAAAGTCATCTTAAAATTAAAGACAATGTTGCTAAAATGAGCAAGAATTTCACCTGAAGGAAATTTAAAATGCTTACCTCCTTTTTTTAAATCTGAGCACTTAATGATACTTTAAGGTGTGGGGAATCAGATTGGTTAGGATAATACTCACCCAAGAACTACTCTCCAACCTGCATCGCTCCCTTATGTTCTGTCCCTCTCCTCCTACTCCTCCGCCCAAGTCTGCACAGCGTTTGTGACAGACTAATGACCAGGGGACATGCACTCACCAGTAGGGCTCGTCTCGCCAGCCTTTACAGCGGACACCGGAGCTCCCCTCAGCTTGTCCAGCGGATCGTAGCTGTCACACTGCCCCTCCCCTCCCAGCTAGCAAGCTATATCACTGAAGCCACGGGAGCCAAGCTGGGCTGGGCCACGCGGCAGTTAGGAGACACTTTATGCCAGAGCTCCACTTCCTGGATGCTAGCGTCACATTCAGCGGCAAAGGTAGTTTTGTTTTGGGTTTAAAAAAAAAAAAAGGAAAGGAAGAAAGCAATCAAATGAGGGAGGAAGACTTGAAGCCTGAGCCTCAGCATGAGTCACCGAATCAAAGTTTAACAACCACATGCAAAACGAACTCTGTGAGGGCACAGGCTGGATGCACAGACAAGTTAGGAGGGACTCAAAGAGAGCAAAAGCGTAACACAACCCAAGGGCAAAAACTTCTGTTCCAAGTTTTTATTCATGCCTCCAGCTGCGAAGAGCAGCTGACCGTACATGCTCCCAAGGGGGTGTGGGGTGGGGGGGGGTCAGGGCTCACAACTTTATAAAGAGAAATACAGCATGCAGGAGCCGAGCAGTCGGGGTGACGGAGCGACCAGAAACAGCTGCATAAATCAGGGTGCACAGGGTGCACAGGCATGGAGGAGGACCCCGTCCCTTCCATCACAGAGTCCCAAGCAAGTCCCCAAGTCCTTCAGGTTGGGGGACCAGGGCACTTGCCTCTGTTAGGGATATGAGCCCTGGTCTCCCCTTGCTGCAGCCTTGCATGGGGCGGGTGGGTGCTTCTATCTCTATGGCCAGAAGCCTCACCCCAGGCCCTCCTGACCATGGCATTCTGCAGCCAGGCTTGCCGCCAGCCTCGGGGTACAGGCAACAGACCCCAGACTCTGTGTTTATTTCCTGCACTGGGGTATGCCCATCAGGAGTCAACATAAGACAAAGAACGCTCCTGTGTGATTGACACAGCAGCCTCCCAGCAGGTGACAACGTTGGGAAAATTTTCCCAGCGCCCAGAGACCAAAGAAAAGAGGCTGACCACTCCATCATGGCATCAGGAGTTTATCAAGGAGTTTATTAAGTTTACTACTTACATACAAGGTGCACCTTGGCAAGATGAAGTAAATGTCCTCCTCTGTGTGTGGCAGGCACTACAGAATTCTATAGAACAGGGCAGGATGGATAGGGACGTGACCTGCCCCAGGTAAGGGGAAATACCTTAGATGCTTGCCAAGGTTGGGCAATGGCCTTTCCAGGAACCAGCACCCTGCGGCATAGGTGAGGGGTCATCACCTCTGAGGGGTTGACAGGAAGCAATCTGTGTTCTGGTCCGGCTCTAGCCAAGGGTCTGGCAGCGGTCATGTCATGGAACAGTCTCTCCTCCACAGTGACTCGTCCAGGGACACATAGCCAGCCAGTTGGTCAAGCTGGGTTTAGAACCTGGGAGCTGGTGTTGAAGAAATACAAGTGGCACAAGTTAACTGGAATTTGCTGCTGTCCTTTATTTTTCCTCATTCTGTCTCCCACAGAACAGTTGAGACATCTAGAATATTAAAACACATATAGAATGGGATCATTGTAATAAAAATTAAAAGTTAGAAATCACTAGAAAAAAAGAACATTGTACTAGAAACGTTGATTAAAATAGTTCATTTGAGCACTAATTCTAGCTTTGACATTTCTGGCACAGTGGATTTTCTAATAACAACTACCATTTGTTTAGCACCTCCAGTATATTTGGAAAGTACCTTCAGTACTTTCCATCCAAGTATCCTAATCCCCACAACATTACAGGAATTATTTTTCCCGTTTTTGAGATGAGGTCATTGGACTGAGAAAGGATAACTTAACTGCCCAGGTTCACTCAGTTGATTCAGGATGGAAACCCTAGGCTACCCACCAGGCTCCAAAATACACTCTTTATACCAGCACAGGCCCTCTCTACTTCCAAAATCCCTAATAAATCATGCAGGAATTTCACAAGAAATAAATACCTTTCTGGGATTAAATTTTAGGAGAAATCTAAAACTGAGTAACATCGGATATCTTCACCTCCAGTCCTATAAGACATGTGGGGGGAGTGGAGGAGAGGTCTTCGAATGCCCATTCTTACCAGAAGCTTCTGTAAAAGCTGACTTATTACACCTCAACTGATGGAAGGCGTTTCTATGGGGAAATGTGCAAAGGTCATCCAAGATCCTTGTTCTCTGATTATCAGTGGAATAAATCAACAGAATTTAGAGATATTGCCAGTGGGTGCCTTGGACAGTCTCTTCTAAATACTACATGGCTGAGTCACACTTTCATTTTTTTTGTTTTTTCATAGGCTAACAAGCAATCAAGGAAGGAATTCTCAGAGGAGACTGCCAAGTGCCACCATGATGTGCACTTAATAGAAGATGAACCCAAGCAATGAAACTTAAAAGAATTCTGATTTGCATTCAAACCCAAGTGAACAGCATCTCTGCACAGGGCAGACACCATACTGGCCAACACCATGCCATTTCACAAAGGAGACATTTGAATCCGCTCAACTATCAGACAAGTAAGTATTTGGCAGAGGCCCCAGAATTCTGTGTCTGAAATCTTGGACACATTACCTAGACCCGAAAACTCGTTCCTCAACTCTCTGCAAAAGAAAAGAATCACTATATGGTGCCTTTACAATATCTGATATAGAGAAACCTCATCTGGATTCATCTACAGCTAAAATGACTTAGCCACCATGGCTCTGAGAAGCCGAAAGCAATAAACCACCATTTAGGCTATTTATTCCCAATTGAACAAGAAAATCAGATCTGCCAGAGGTACCAATTTTAGTTACAGTATCACTGACCCAAAACTAGAGTCTGCCTACCAGTGGCGTAAGAGAAAGCAGCAGCTTCCCACTTGCAGTGATAATTGGGCACATGTCTAGGTATCTTTAGAATTTATTAGAGTGTGGGACAGGAGGCCTCACACACTTCCCTTTCCTACTGTTTAAAATTGGCGTTGAATCTGCCCCAAAGTTATTTCTGTCTTTGCAGTGACTGACAGAGGTCCCGTGCTCTCAGGAAACGGCCTGGGGGTGTTGAGACAGTGCATGCTAAGCACGTGCGGTGCAGACCGTCCCCGGGGAGGAATACAGAGACTCATAGACGGATGATGTGAGCCGCTGTTTCTGGGGTTCACGGAGAGCCCTGGGAGCCCATGGCGGGACCCAGGTCCAGGACCCTGGCTTGGCTGCCTCCGCTCTCTCCACAGCCTCCGTGAACATCAGAGAGTCTCTTGCTGTATATTCCCTTTTCTCAGTGAGCTAAACAGAGCGTAGGGATTTGTAAGGGTGGCTCACCCTGCTGCACAGCACCCCAAGGCTCTTCAGTGACCCCTCCACCTGCAGCGTGTGGGAGTTCTTGGTTCTCTATCTCCTCACCAACATTTGGGAGGGGGAGACACTTTGCTTTTTGTCAATCTGATATGTAAGAAATGGTATATCATGTCTCAGGGTTATTTTAACTTTCTTAATTCCTAGTGAACGTGAGGATGTTTTCATAGTCTGCCATGTCGTTTTCCTCCATTACCCATTTTCCTTTGGGGTAGGCGTTTTCTTATTGTTTGATGTTAATCTTTGTATATCTTTCGCACTGATCCTTTATCTTTTGTATATGCCAGAGCTATCTGTTCCCAGTCGAATATTTGTCTTTTAGCTTTGTTTATGATGTTCTGGGGCCTGGAGATGTTTTTACTCTTGTGTAGTCAAAAACTTGTGGTTTTTCCTTCATTACGTATGTTTTTGGATTCTTGTTTAAGGAATTCCTGAGATTTTAAAGATATTTCCCTATATTGTCTATAGAGGTGTACATTTTAATTTTTTTATAATCAGGCTTTAATCATGATCTGGAATTTGATTTGATGAATTGTATGGGAAGGATTGTCAGGGGAGGGGGCAAATTTCCCCCTATCCTTCTTACTTCTTGTTGGCTGACTTAACAATTAAATTGACACAAAACAGATTAACAGGAAAAAAAAACAAATTTAATTCGCACATATGGAGGTCTCAGTTTTAGACAAAGAAACAATTATTTGTAAAGATTGGATAAAACAAAGGGGTTTATTTTGGGGATAACAAACTAAGAGGAAGTGGCAGCTTGTTCGTACAGCTTTCTCAGCCTTGATTCCCTGACTCTGGTGACAAGGATGTCTTCTGTCCCCCTAGTATAGGGAGGTACTTTCACATGGAAGATTTTATTTCCCGTGTGTGTTTGGGGTTGGGGGATGGTCGAAGGTCTTTTGTTTGCACCAGCTATTTCTCAAGTAACTTTAATTCAAAATAATCAATATGCCATTGTGGCACATTTTGGGAGAGTCCGTCCTGAACTCCAACAGGATCTAAGCTTATTATGATAGGCAATTTGGTATCATAAACTCAAAATCAGACTACCCTGCCACTTAACTAGCTGTGTAACCTTGAGCAAATTATTTAACCTCTCTGTGCCTCAGTTTCCTCATATTTAAAATGGGGATGACAATCATATCTACCTCATAAGGATATTGTGAAAATTAAATTAATTAATGCATAAAAGTGCTTAGGACACAGTGCTTGGCCTATGTTAGGTGCTCATCAGATGGCTATTCTTATCATAGACACTCACTTGAACGAAGATAGGATTATTAGAATTTATTATGGCACAGTCTACCACCTAGGAAACACTGAAAAAATGTCAGAGGGCTACAGAGACAAGTAAAACAACCCTCTTGGTCATCAAGAGGAATGTGCACACCCACAAAACACATAGAGAAGCACACTGAGAAGCAGTTGTCATTGCTACAGTGGCTTAGCCAATAATCTTATTGCAATTGCTATTGGCTTAGTATAGTAATCTAATTTCAAACAATTTTAGTTCATTAAATAAATTCTATGTGTGACTTCCTCTGGGTGCCACCTGAGATGTTATCATAGACAACTGCAGGGATCACAGCAATAAAAACTGTGTTAAGTACATTTCAATTTCACTTCACACCGTGGCCCGGGCTGAGAACATAAGCACCAAATGAAGAAGTTTCTGCCCCTGAGTGGATGGAGACTTGATTGCAAACAAAGAGCTACCGTCACATGGTAAATGGTAGCTAAAGCAGAGTTTCTCAACCTCAACACCACTGTCATTTTGGACTGGATAATTCTTTGCTGTGGGGACTGTCCCAGCCATCGTAGAATGTTCAGCAGCATCAGTGGACACCAGTGGCACAAACACCGACACTGTGATAACTAAAAATGTTCCCAGACATTGTCAAGTGTCCCCACGGGAGGCAAAATTGTCCCTGATTGAGAACCATCAAAGAGGAAGCACCAACTCCACAAGGCAGGCGAGGCCTTGTGGAGGAAAATGATAGCTCGGTTGACTTTAAAGGATAGATTGGAGTGTTCCAGAAGCCTGGGGCTCTGGGACATTTCAGGAGGAGGGAGCATCTAGGCATCAGGGGCACAAGGAATCATGACATGACCCCTGTGGCTGGGACTCAGGCCCAAGGTGCAATAACTCAGCTCAGGAAGAACTTCAAAAGCTTTTTCTTTTTTGAAACAAGCATTTTCATGTAAACAATACAATTAATTGAATCATTAATGAATATGTTCTTTCACACACAGGCTGTTAAGTTCTTGTAAACAAAATGATTTCTGTTTCTGGGCCATCATGAAGCTACCAGATTGGGAAAATTGTTTCCAAGTGCTTGAGGTTGATGAACGGGCCCTAATCCAGGGGAGGACCTGGCCACTCAAAGATTGTCTAACCTTTGAAAGATCTGAGGCCCTTTTATCAACCAACGGTGGGAATCATCATGGTTTCCAGGGCACTCCAGAGCTGACTCTCTTCTTTCTCCAAACTTGGCTACTGAATTCATTGCCCTAGTGTTACTGTGTGCTTTGCTAACCCCAAGTTCAAATGTCTTTGAGTTTGGTCCTGGAGACACCTCTACTTAGATAGCGAGTTGTGTCTGTACAACCTAAATAAGCTGACATCTTGGAAAATGTCCCCAAAGCTGCTGCAACACACAGCTCTTATGGATTGAAGCCGACTCTGGGAAACCCACCTTTTCTGGAGTCTAGTTCTCTCACAAAAAGCCCTGAGGGAGATATGAGATGGTCTAACACTCTGTCCACTGCTAGAAAGACAGAGTATGGCTCAAGGCATGAGGTCTATGGGAAACAGGTAGAGGCATCTAGGTTGAGGGCAAAGAATGAGTGATGACACGTGTTAAGATAATGGAATTGTAATAGATATATATGATGTCAGAGGGGCAATAGATTAGGGGAGGGGGGTTATCACTTGTGAGAGGTGAAATGCATAACTTACATTGTTTTGTACACTTGAAACTAAAAAAAAAAAAAGATAAAGCACTTACTACTGGTCTAATGACATTGGATTGTCAGTGGTCACATTTGAATTCTTGCAATATTCTATGTCTAGAAATGTGGGCTCTGAGGATTGGCTCAGTATTCACTCAACAGCATCTTTACTGGCCTCTGGCCAAAGTGCTACAGAGGCTTTTCTTGAACTTTGCAAACACCTCACCCCTTGAAGCGAGTCAAATTGTGCCCACCGCCCCCCCAAAAAAATACATTCAAATCCTAACCTCCAATATCTGTGACTATGACTTTATTTGGAAATAGGGTTTTTGCAGATGTAATCAAGTTAGGATGCTGTCATACTGGATTAGGGTGGCCCTAAGTCCAGTGACAAGTGTCTTTACAAGAGAAAGACGGGGATTTGGATACAGACAGGAGAGCCACAGGGAAGAAGGCCAGGTAAAGAGAAGGGATTGGAGCAATGCAGCTGTCAGCCAGGGGACATTCCCGGGAGCTAGGAAGAGGCAAGAAAGGATACCTCCCTGGCATCCTCAGAGGAAGCGTGGCCCTGCCAACACTTTGATCTTGGACTTCTAGCTTCCAGAACGTGAGATTACATTTGTGTTGTTTTACGTCATTCAGTTTGTGGTAATTTGTAATGGCACACATAGGGAACTAATATACCCCGCAACCCCCAAAACACCATTCCTCAAGAGCTCGTAGTTTTGATAATCACTCATGGCGCTGAGCACACGCCTACTATACAATGAGAAGACAGGAAGAGTGCTCTGAGGTGAATCCTGGTGCTTCCAGGGCCGGCTGGCAGGCCCAGGAGCAGCTGTCTGCATCTGGTACAGCACCGCCTGTGCCTACACAAGCTGCAGTCGTGCAGCAAGGACATTTAGGATAGACCTGAAGATCAAGCTAATTTTTTTTTTTTTTTGAGGATAGTGCCGCTGGCCCTCATATGTGGGACCTGAACCGGGGCCGCTGGCTTCCCAGGCCAGCACTTAACCACCAAACCACTCGGCTGGCTCTCAAGCAAATTTTATGGTGAGGCTGGTCACATTATTTCCCATAAGCATATGCTAGGGGGAAAGGCCAAAACATGTGTATCTTTGGTTGGTTTTCAGAGAATGAGTAGTAGATAATTATCAATGTAATAATGAAATATGTTATGATGGAGCTAAACATGCATTACTGCCATCTGCTGAGATTGCAGAATCTGGGAGCCGTTTCCCACTTGTGAGGTGCTCTCTTACATGCCAGATGTGCAGAGAAATCAAACGAGGTGCCTGATCTCAGGACGACTCCAGGCTAGCCCTCTGCCACATGTGCCACGAGCACATTACAAGGTGAGCACCCATCCACCAGCTGGTCTCCATTCCGACCCTGCACCACATCCAAGTTCCCCTAAAAGCATGTCCATCTGTGACCATTCCAAAGATACCTGAATTACTTTCCATAATGCCAAATGAGTGCTTATGCTTGTCCCCTGGCTGGCAGCGCAGAGGCCGCCCGAGGTCTGGAGTTACTGTCAAACACGTGAACCGGTGGGAGTCTGTCAGAGCTCAGGGAGCCTCCCTCAGAAAGCCCAGGAAGCTGCAAGTCCCAGAGTGGGTGCACACTCTCAGGCTGGCCAAGCATGAAGAACCTGCTCCCTGCGATGGGAAATGGTTTCACACGCCAGCTGCCTCCACCATGCAGCACCCGTACCTCTGGGGGGCAGCTCCAAGCCCAAGGTCTATGCAGGATGTCAGAGAAGCGGTGTCATGCCGGCCACTTCTGCAGAGGCTCCAAGAATGGGACCTGCCAGGTCCTCCAAGCCCTGGACAGGCTGAAAATGGTGGAAAAGGACCAGGATGGGGGCCAAAAACTGATACCTCGGACAGAAAAATCGGGATAGAATTGCCAGACAGGTGGCACCATTAAGATGCATTAAAACAAATAATACTGGGTTAGTAAATCGCCTTATTGGAGAAAAACAAAAGGGATTATGTAGCAAAGATGGGGTGACTATAGAAAGTTTTGTTGTGGTGCCCATTCTATGTTCTAGCTCTGCAATTTTCTATTGCCTGGCAAGTTAAATCCACCCTTCCCCGTTTTACACTCAGTGGACTCCCTTTCCTAACTTCCTCCTCCTTCTAGGCAGTCCTTGGCTTTCGTCAGACCATCATATTGCTCTCCCCTCTGCATCTTGCCTTTGTCCTTGAGTCACATTTTCTGATTCAGGATCCCAAGCTCTCTCCACCAGACCAAGCTGCCCTTGGAGGAAACAAAATAAAACTTTTTTTTCAGGAACCAGAAGTCCGTGTGGTCTTGTTCAGATACATGACAAGGCAGCCCTTTTTAAACTTCTCCTTTTATACAAGCTCTCTTGCTAGTATGTTGCCATATTTGCAATCCTTTAGGTGTCTAGAGCTTCCTAGTGTAGTGTCCTAGGGAAAAGAAACAATAGCCCTACAAGTTTTTGAATTGCACATAAAACACCTCTCAAAACCCCTGCCCATCTGCCCATTCAATGCACTAGGAGAGGAGGCAAACAAAAAAATTAACCCTAATTAGCAGTCCTGTGTGGGTAAGATAGAGTAAGAATAAAGACTGTCTTATTAGTAAGAATTGAGATTACTTGCTTTTAAAAAATTAACAATTTTGAAAATTAAGGGGATCTCCATATTCAATCATTTAACAACAGGAAGCATAAGCTTCTCTAAAATTTCCCATCAAAACAGAGTTTCATAGCAACAGCCACTGAAAGGTAAGTCTTCGGTGATTTCGATTTTACTGTCTATTATGCATTCTTTGTGACTCAGTCTAGATGGGTAGGAAATGTCAAACTTGAGATCAAAATTTTTTTATGATAAGTGGAAAACAGATATGAAATATCTTTCAGTAATTAAAAAGCAACCAATTTATTAAAAGACATTTGTATAAGTGTGAATTTATTTAAAGTCTATTTTGCTGCACACATTTGAATTTTCTCTAGTTTGAGCCTTTAACAGTTCTGATCAAAATCTTTCAAAATTCAACTGGTAAGAGAGGCTAACTTGAAAGTTTATAGCAAATGTATAACAAGTGAGCAATTTTGGTCTCAAAATAACTATTTTTTCTTTTTAATAAAAAAAAAAAATCTGACTACGTACATCTCACTTAATTTTTTTTTTTTTTTTGAGAGTAGTGTCACTGGCCCTCATATGTGGGACCGAACCGGGGCCGCTGGTTTCCCAGGCCAGCGCTTAACCACCACGCCACTCAGCCGGCCCAAATTTTAATTTGGTTTCAGCAAAATGAGTAGGACCTATTACTGGAGCCTGGTTTTAAGAGTTAACCTAAAACTTAGAGAAGCAAAGTAGAAGAGGAAACACGGTCACTTTACCCTGGGTATTAGCATAATAGTAGTAACAGCATAACTTCCCTGTATCTGGTCAAGGATACGTGATGGACAGTGATGAAAGGTCATCACCATTAAAATCACTTTCTGATCAATACAACTAAGCGTTTCCATACATGTATCTTTGTTAAAACTTCAGTCGTTCGTACCTATATCAGCTTTTCCAATTAAAAAATATCAGCTTAGGGCCGGCGGAGGTGGTTAAGCACTGGCTTGGGACGCCAGCGGCCCCGGTTCGGGTCCCACATATGAGGGCCAGTGACACTGCCCTCAAAATAAATAAATAAATAAAAAATATTAGCTTTTGGGCCGGCCGAGTGGTGCGGTGGTTAAGCGCTGGCTTTGGAAGCCAGCGGCCCCGAGTCGGTCCCACATATGAGGGCCAGTGACACTGCCCTCAAAAAAAAAAAAAAAAAAAAAAAATCAGCTTTTCCTTGAAATGCTAGTTTTACAAATTTTTACTTTTATTTTTCCCGCTGCAGATATCAATAGGTTATTTCTTCTTACCACTCTTATACTCAAGCATCATTTCTCTCTTGCTCATTTATTCTTTCAGATCACATTTTAGAATGTTCTGTATGAACAATATTTACTTTTTTCTCTATTCAGGGTGATAGTTTCTTCTGTAATGTCATTCTAATGTGTTGTGGATGGCTAAGAATTATGTAAAATACTGGAGAGAAGTCTGGTCTTAGCAGTGTGGCGAACTAGATGTTCTGAGCTGGGACCATCCTCCCCTCCCCCACCCCATCCCCTGTAAAACAGCAACATGCCAGATAAATTACAGCAGTCATACTCTGAATATTTTGATGAGATGGCAAGACGGTGAGGGAAATTCCTCAAGACCCAAAACCATATTAGCAAACTGGTGAGCAAACCACCAGCTCCTCATGTAGAGCCTCAGGACTGAAAACCTCAGGCCACAGCGAGGAGGGGTGTTGATGAAGACCCGGCTTTGGGCCGGAAAGACAGTTGGGAAGCTGAGTCTAAGATCTTCACATAAAGCCAGGAGACAAGCAGGGCTCACCGTCAAAGAAAACAGGGCTAGAAAAAAAAAACATCTGCAGGCGGCTCTGCAATGATGGAAACAGTTATAAACCTTAAAATAGACTTGTTCTCCCTGATGTTTTGTTAACTCTCATATGGTCTACAGTACAAAAGTGCACCAACCATACACATGGAAACTACAAACCAAGAGATTAAAGTGGTCCCAGGTGATAGCATCATCTGGACTTTGAAAGGCAAATAAATAAATATAAATCCTCTTTGGAGAAAAGCATCTGCAATTTAGGTACCTTAGGAGTCCCAAATTATGTTTTCCCAGTTTAAAAAAAATAAAATTAAAAAACACAAGGAAAGAAGCCATTATGCACAAGAGTTAGCAGCAAAAAATTTAAAGACTTAAATTCTCAAGAAATTAAGATATTGGAATGGTAAAAAAATAACCACATAAATAAAATAGTGGAAATAAATGAGCAAGGAGCAAAACCAGTCAAGAATAACCATGCAAATTTGAAAAAGAATCAAGCAGAACTTCAAAAAAATGAATCACTGAAACTGAAAATTCAGTGAATGGGTTAGATAGCAGACTAGGCTTACGTGAAGAAAGGGTGACCTGGAATACAGTGAAGAAATGATTCAGAATGCACTATATAGAAAACACGAGAATTAAAAATACAAAGGACATGGGCCAGCCGAGTGGTGCGTTGGTTAAGAGCTGGCTTGGGACGCCAGCGGCCTCGGTTTGGATCCCACATATGAGGGCCAGTGACACTGCCCTCTACAGCTAACAACAGCTCCACCTGGAGCTGGGCTGTGCGAGTCCCCAGGGATGGCATAGCTGCAGAACCTGCTGCAGTGGGCTGCCATAGGCTACAGTGAGTGGCCGAGAGCCAGTGTGAATGGCCGGCAGCCGGTGTGAGCTGCCAAGAGCTGCTATGAGCGGCCATCCAGAGGCTGGCGACCAATATGTCTCATCCAGGAAGACCGCAATGATGATACCAACATGGGCCAGTGAAGCAACATCCTCCACAACTAGACTGAAGAACAAAAGGACAGCAATTTGTCTGTTCCCCTTCCCTGATCCCCCAATGCTGTTCCCCTCCCCCAATTTCCCAATAAAATCTTTACCAAAAAAAAGAACTCTCAAAACTTGAAAGTCAAAATAATCCAATTAAAAATGGGCCAAGTGGGCCGGCTGAGTGGCGCAGTGGTTAAGCGCTGGCTTGGGAAGCCAGCAGCTGCGGTTCGGTCCCACATATGAGGGCCAGTGACACTGCCCTCAAAAAAAAAAAAAATAATAAGTAAATAAATAAATAAATAAATAAATAAAAATGGGCCAAGGACATGAAGAGACATTTCACCAAATGGTATGAAGATGGCAAAATGAGTACATGACAAGATGTTCAACATCATTATCAATTAGGGTAATGGAAATTAAAACCACAATGAGATAGCACTATACATGTATCAGACTGGCTACAACAAAACACAGTGAAAACACCAAATATTGGCAAAAATGTGGAGAACCTGTAATTCCATTTATAAAATTCTTGAAATGACAAAATTGTAGAAAGGGAGAATAGATTAGTGGTTGCCAGGGATTAGAAGGGAATAGGAGTGGCAGGGAGGTGGTCATGGTTATAAAAGGGCCATAAGAAGCATCCTTGTGAGGATGGGAATGCTCTGGACCTTCACTGTGTCAGTGTCACAACTCTGGGTGTGACTATGTGCTACTACTCTACAAGATGGCACCTTTGAGAGACGTGGGAGAGGGTACACAGGATCTGTTTATTTCTTACAATTGCATGGATCACAATTACCTTCAAAATTAAACGTTCAATTAACAACAAAAAAGCAATCAAAAAGAAAAGACACATTACTTCCAAAGGTAATGACATCTGGAACGACAATAGACTTCTCCAGGGCAATAAAAAAATCAAAGTAATAGAATAACATCTTCAAAGTGCTGAGAAAATAACTGTCGACTGAGAGTTTTGTACACAGAAAATAAACTTTAAACTGATTTGGTGAACATGGGCCAATTAAAAACATTTTTGATAAACAAAGACTAAAGGTTTACCATCAACAGACTATTGTGTCACCAAAGGGGTGTCTCAAAGGGCATCCATCAGGAAAGAAGAAAAACTACTCTAGGTGGAAGGTCTGAGATGCAAGAATGGTGAGTAATGAAACTGGTTAACACAAGGGCAAATGTAAACAGTAACCTGTATAAAAGCAATAGTAACAAAAAGGTCTAATGTGTAAGGTTAAAAATCACAAGCTTAGACTAAAATACTGGAGGGTTACAGCACAAAAGTTGGAAGAGGGATGATTTAAACTTAAAGATTTCCAAGATCTTCAAATAGAGGAAGGCAAAAATATTAACATTTACAGTTAGTATGGATGGTAAAATTCAAAGGAATTCCCCCAAATAAAAATGATGGGGGGAAGGGTGGAATTTTTTTTTAATGTTTTAAGTAGAAAGAAAAATGAGGGGGAAAAAGAGCACACACGCAAAAAGCACAAAACAAGGAATGAATCCAAGTATATCAGTAAATAATTAGGACTAAACCCAAATTTAAATTAAAAAATAATGCAGCTAGCTATGTTATTTCTGAGACACACTAAAACGAGGACTAAGATATAATTAAAAGGAAAGTAAAAGAATGTACCAAATGTACTATGAGGAACTTCATGTCACTAAATTAAAAACCTCAATGAAAATGACAAATTCCCAGAAAAATGCAATAACAAAAATGACTAAACACTTGACAAAAACAGAAAGGCTAATATTTCTATAACCAATGCAAGCTAATCAACAGTTCAATTTTCTCACAAAGGAAATACAAAGTTCAGACAATTTTATACGCAAGCTCTATCCAATTTTCCAGGAACAGATCATTTAAATCTTTTTCTTCTCTTTCAAGGGAATAAGGGGGAAAAAAAAAGTGAGAAAGATAGAGAGGAAGAGGGAGGGGTAGAGGGAGGGAGAGAGGGAAAGGAAGAGGGAAAGGGGGAGGGAGAGAGAGGGAGAGGGAGGGAGAGGGAGAGGGAGCGGGAGGAGGGAGAGAGACGGAGGGGGAGGGGGAGAGGGAGGGAGAGAGAGAGAGAGACGGAGGGGGAGGGGGAGAGGGAGGGAAAGAGAGAGAGAGACGGAGGGGGAGGGGGAGAGGGAGGGGGAGAGAGAGAGAGACGGAGGGGGAGGGGGAGAGGGAGGGGGAACACTTACTAACTTATTCCATAATGTGGACATCAAAACTAGACAAGTGCAACACAAAAAAGGGAAAATTATAGGCCAACTTCATCACTGTACTAGAAATTTTAGCCAGCTAAAACCAGTAGAAATCATTATTTTATCAACACTGCCCTAGAAACTTTAGACAGCCAGCACTAAAAAACCACCACCACCACAAATAAGTGTATACATATTTTTAAAAATAAATTTTAAAATAAGACAGAAGAAAAAACAATTATTTGCAGATACTGCCTTCATAGAAGACCCCCCAAAACCTTAAACAAATTTTAAATGTAAGACTTTAGTAAAATGGCTGCATAAAAGTACAAGCGCAGTAATCAAAAATATAACTTCTGTGCTCAATTCAGCAGCAAGTATACTAACTAAACTTGGAACAGATACACACATGATTACCGCGGCCTCTGCACAAGCATGATATGCAAATTTCATCAAGCGTTGCAAATTTTATTTTTGCAACACCTCTGTAAATCTAAAATTATCTCAAAATAAAAAGTTGAAAAAATATATGTAACTTATGTCAGGAAACGCTATTTATAATAGAACATAAAAGATAAAGAAACTAGGAGTAAATTTAACAAAAGAAGTTCTTTTGTTAAAAGCTATTTTACAAGGAAAATTCTAAGAGCTTAAAGAATTAAATGGAGGGACATGCTATCTTTATCAATAGGAAGATTCAATATTATGATGTGTTTTTCCACAAAATGATCTACCATTTGAATGCAAATGCAATTAACGTTCCAACAGAATTCTTTGGGAAACCTGACAAATTGCACAATTGCACAGAACCAACAGGCCAAGACATTCCTATTGTAATAGGTGGGGCAGGGGAGGGGAGGGAAAGTCTTAAAGACTTTCTATAAAGCTATATTGGTATTGGTGGTAGGATAAACACTAAACAAACGGAATAGAGAACCCATAAAACAAAATCCACACATATATAGAAACTTGTATGCCAGCAGTGGAACTACGGATCAACAAGGAATAAATGAATCATTCATTAGTAGGTTTTGGACAACTAGTTATCTTCAGGTAAAAAAAGGGGGAGGGGGAGATTTGGATCCCTATATCACATCATACATACACACACACACACACACACATACACTCACACACAATTCAATATGCAGCAAAGATTTAAATGTAAAAACAAAGCTTTATAACTTAGAATGTAAGAGAATATCTTTATTAAGGATCTCTTATACAAAATACAAAAGGCAAAAAACACAGAGAAAGGCTAATAAATTTGACATTAAACTTAAAGATTTCTACCTAAAATACATAACCTAATTCTAATAAAAAATCTAGTCCTAACTTCCAGTTAACACGAAATAGAGGCTAGAGGACAACATGAAGATACCATTAAATAATCGCAAAATGTGGAACATTCTACAAAACAACTAGCCTGAAATCTTGAAAAAGTCAATGTCATTAAAAAAAAAAAAAAAGAGGTGGTGGAGATAAATGGACAGATAAGAAACTCTTCTAGACACGGACAGAAACAACAAGCAGTGCGTGAACCTTGATGGAATTTGGGTTTAAAAACAAATGAGCACCTAAAAATGATATTCAGGGAAATTTGAATATAGACTATATATAATATTGTGGGATTATTGTTAATTTTCTTAAGTGTGACAATAGTATTGTAGTTATATAGGACACTTGCTTTTTAAGAAATGCATGGTGAAATATTAAAAGGTGAAATGTCATTGTTTTCAATTTACTTTCATAGTGCTCAACAACAAAATGTTATTAACTGTTAAGTCTGGATGGAAAGCATATGGATGTTCACATGTTTCTGTGTTTCTACATATGTATGAAATTTTTCATATTAAAAAGTTGAGGGTGTCAAATAGAAAGGTGAAAAACTAAGCCATAAACTGAGAGATGTTTGCAACATCTAATATTAATTTTTAAAACTCCTTAAAGAAATCTATAAGAAAAAGACAACAACTTAACATAAAATGGGCAAGAGACATGAAAAAAGCTTTGCACAGAGAGCAATCAGGAATGAACATAATATATATGCAAAGATGCTCAATCTTGTTAGCATTCAAACAATGAGACTTCCACTATAGCTTAAATGGAGTAACGGGACAGGACTTACCTTCCCCATCTTAAACAACTAAAATCCTGTACAAAATATAGACAACCAAGGTTTTCAGGCATTGGACAACAGCTAGTGCAGGACAGTGACTCTTAAAAGAAGGAAAACAAGGGAAGTCCTATGACTGCCCGAGTTTACTGCATGGAGTTTCCAGGATAAGGACGGGAATCCAGAGGACTCCCTGGGCAGAGAATTTAGGGGAGCCAAGGTAAAAATTTTAGGGGCAGAGTATCGGAGAAAGGAGGGAGATACAGAAGGAGAGTTTTAGACCTATGGAGGGTTCCTGAGTCTTCAACTGAATACTAATCAGTGTGTGCGTGTGAGGAAACTAAAGGGGGAAAAGAACCACCAGAAAAGAACACGTGGTACAATTTGGAAGTTGGTGTAGGGCTCAGAATAGCCTTGTTCTTGTTCCCAACAGCCAGAGTGTGAAATCTCCTAAGAAACCAGGCCTAGAGAACATCATTCGGAAGGGTGTTACTACCTCAGTGGTGGGCCAATTAGCCCTAACTAAAAGGCTGTTCCGGTCCTACCTCATTAAGCTTCAAAGCAAACTATGAAAGGATCAAACTGTTTCCAAGTTACTTAACTAGGTCCCAGAAAAAAGCTCAACATATTTAAAGGAATACAAAAACTCCAGCACCCAACAATGTAAAAATCCAAAAATTACCAAGCATTCAAAGAAGGAAATTACAACCCAATGGGGGGGGGGGAATCAACCAATAAAAACAGACCAGAAATGACAGAGAGAATGGTCAAGTAAATGAAAATAGCTATTATAAACATATTCTAGATGTTCAAAAAAATAGAGGAAAGCATGAGCATGTTAAGAAAAGACATGGAGGACATAAAGATCAAAATGAAACTTCTAAGGAATAAAAATATGTCTGAGGTGAAAAATACATACAATGGGATTAACAGGACATTAGATACTTATGGAGAAAAGGCTGATGAACTTGAGGACATAGCAATGGAAACTACCCAATTTGGAATACAAAGAGAAAAAAAAAAGGCTTAAAAAACAACAACAGAGCATCACGTGCTGTGAAACAATTTAAAGTGGCTTCACCTACAACTGCAGTCCAGAGAAAAAGAAGTGAGAGGAGGGCAGAGCCAGAAAAAATAACTGAAGAAATAATAACCAAAATTTCTCCAAATCTGATGAAAAACATAAAACCACAGGTAAACAGCCACAGCAGAAGGAACATGAAAAATCTAAACCAAGCACACCATAATCAAATTGCTTAAAAATCAAAAAATTTTTAAAAGCAGCCAGAGAAAAACACCACATTATATATAGAAGAACGAAGATAATAATAGTGTTCTTGCTGGAAACCAC
Organism: Aselliscus stoliczkanus; assembly: GCA_033961575.1. Classification (NCBI taxonomy): domain Eukaryota; kingdom Metazoa; phylum Chordata; class Mammalia; order Chiroptera; family Hipposideridae; genus Aselliscus; species Aselliscus stoliczkanus. The sequence goes on from CM066733.1 coordinate 143,971,275, forward strand.
AATAAGATACTACTTAACGTCCACTAGATTGGAAAAATTAAAAAGTCTAAAATAAAGAAGGGTTGGAGGTGATGTGAAACCACAGTTACTCACATAGTGCTGATGGGGTAGAAACTGGTACAGCCACTGTACAATGTAGTCTGGTATTATCTTGTAGATGAAGCTCCGTGTTGTGTGACCAAGCATTATCACTCATAGCAGCATTGTTTGCAATAGCAAAATCAAACAAACTTCAAATGTCCCTCAACAGAATGGATAAATTATGGTCTATTCATAAAACTACATAGCAAAAAAAATGAATGACTCTCAAAAAGTACTAAGTCAAAAAAAAGCAAGTCACAGAAGTAAGCGTATTATACCATTTATATAAAATTCAAAAACATATAAAACTTAACATTTCCTTTAGGGATACATATATTGGGAAACTGCAACAAGCAAGAGAATAGCAAACAGAAAATTCATAATAATAATGACTTGAGAAGGAGACGGCATAAGGGACTTCTAAACTGCAGGTAAGAGTTTATTTCCTAAGCTGGCTGATGGGTGCACAGATACTTATTATTCTTTATACCTTATCTATATATACATGTTTGTGTATTTTTGTAAGTATGAAATACTTCATTTTCAAAAAGTGGAAAAATGTGAAAGACTTAAAAATGAAGGCTATTATTTATGTATAATAAAATTAGTGTAAAAAAGTATACAAAGAAAATGTTCAATTTTTTACTGTCTTTCTGTGCCCTATATTAACCTAAAAGGGCCATAATCATAGCGTGCGGGGCGGGGAAGCAGAGTCATTAACTGCTTTGACAAAAATCTGAACATCTTGTACGCTAAGTTAGATAAAATATATTTTAGCTACTCATGTCTGATACTTGATCTTTCATCTGTACTTAGATTTTTCTTTATCTTTGGATTTTTTGGGACTCCTGCTTCGGTCCCTCTTTTTACTCCTTTCTCTTTCATGGGGACCTGTCTGGTATTTGGGTTTGTGGCTGTTACTGTAGTGGCCATCCCTTTCTCGAGATCGGCTACGACTTCGGTTTTGCGGTCGGTCTCTCTTTTCACTCTTTTGTTTCTCCCAACAGCTTTCTTCTTCTTCATAGTGGCCAAACCCCATTTCTCTGTAGATATCCTGTCGAAGGAATGGAGAGAGAATTACAAGTAAATCAGTAAAATCATTGGGAATTAATAAAACTTAGACAAGTCCACCGTTAGAAAGCAGTTTTAACAGCTCAAATTTGAATACTACCACTAATGCCAAAAATCTTGCCAATTATACAGCAAAAATAATTCAGAAAAAGATTGAACTGTTTTTCCTATTGATCTCATTGCTTTGTATCTACTATTTCAGCTGAACTGAAGGAGCAGATCCCCAAACAAGGAGGTGAAATCGCCCAACTGAAATGAGAACAAGTCTTTTTTTTTTTTTCCCTAGCTGAGCCATCCTGCCACCTGTTGGCAGCTTAGTGGCAGCTCAGCTCAGACTGGGCATCAAACTGCTGTTGCTCAGAGCTCAGCTTGCACTCTTTTTTTTTTTTTTTTTTAAAAGGCTACCTGATCTATCAAATGAAGGCCCCAACCAACTGGGTCACCTCTACTTAGAACTTATGTTTTTGTTTTTTTTGTTTTTTTTTTTTAAAGATTTTATTGGGGAATTGGTGGAGGGGAACAGCGTTGGGGAATCGGGGAAGGGGAACAGACAAGTTGCCGTCTTCTTGTTCTTCAGTTTTAGTTGCGGAGGATGTTGCTTCACTGTTGGTATCGTCATTGCGCTCTTCCCGGATGAGGCAGATCGGTCGCCGGCCTCTGGATGTCGCTCACCGCGGCTATTGGCAGCTCACGCTTGGCTGCCAGCCGCTCACGCTGGCTGTGGGCCACTCACTGCAGCCTATGGCAGCCCACTGCAGCAGGGGCTGCAGCCCACACCATCACCGGGGCTCGCACAGCCCAGCTCCAGGTGGAGCTGTTGTTAGCTGTAGAGGGCAGTGTCACTGGCCCTCATGTGGGATCCGAACCGGGGCCGCTGGCATCCCAAAACCAGCGCTTAACCAATGCGCCACTCGGCCGGCCCTCAGCTTGCACTCTTGAGCGAGCTCTTAACCAACTGAGCCACTCGGCCAGCCCGAGAATAAGTCTTTAGATCAAAATTGCAACACCTTCCTGCTCCCTCTTTTCTGCACCCCCAACATGTGGTCCCATCATCACTCATGTGCAATGAAACCACTAAATTCCCGTAATAATCCTATAAAGACATCATTTAAATAACATAGCCAGAAAAGGTTTTTGACAAGTCAGTCAGTCTAAAGAAGAAAGATACTGCATAGTTTGGTCTGAGTGATTATTTTTAAAGCTTTTATGTTATAATAGCTCCTCTCCAATCTTCAAATAAAATTTTCCTTGTTTACACTAGGCTAATATGTTTTTATTAATATCATTACTTACATATTTCTTAAAAATGAGTTAAAAAATACTGGAATAATCCATTGCTCCAAAGACAATAAAGTGGGTTCATTTAATTTTTTTTTTTTTTTTTTTTTTTTTTTTTTTTTTTTTTTAAAGATTTTTATTGGGGAATTGGCAGAGGGGAACAGCGTTGGGGAATCGGGGAAGGGGAACAGACAAGTTGCTGTCTTTTTGTTCTTCAGTTTAGTTGCGGAGGATGTTGCTTTACTGTTGGTATCGTCATTGCGCTCTTCCCGGATGAGGCGGATCGGTCGCTGGCCTCTGGATGGTCGCTCACCGTGGCTATTGGCAGCTCACTCTTGGCTGCCAGCCGCTCACGCTGGCTGCGGGCCACTCACTGTAGCCTATGGCAGCCCACTGCAGCAGGGGCTGCAGCCCACACCATCACCGGGGCTCACACAGCCCAGCTCCAGGTGGAGCTGTTGTTAGCTGTAGAGGGCAGTGTCACTGGCCCTCATGTGGGATCCGAACCGGGGCCGCTGGCATCCCCAAACCAGCGCTTAACCAATGCGCCACTCGGCCGGCCCTTAATTTTATTCTTAATAAATATATAATTTTCCCATAGAGAAGAGGGCTAATTACGAAAATTCTATTTGTTTGTGTTCTACCCCGAATTAAAATGAGTATCTCAGCAAGTAGCTGAAATCTAAAAAGACCAGAGCCAATGCTCTTTCAAGAGACAGTTTGTAAAATTCACCTTTCTTGAAAGATTTCTCAGAGGGAAAATCCAAAGGATTGAACTCCCAAGGGTACCAACTCTATGACCATAGACATTATTAGAGCAGGTGGAAAAGACAAGGTTTAAAATCTAGCGTGATGGACACCCATGGTTAAAGGCTGGGTTTTATGACACTGATTCATAATTATTCCATATACTGTCTACAGACTCTACAGCACGCTTGGCATGGGCACTGCAGTATGTGAACAGAGATCTAAGATGATGCTATAATCACAGTGTTTGTGAAATACAACATTATAAACCGATTCATGATTTCTCACACAATCCCAACAGTTCTCATCATTCCATGAGTCCCAGAGGTAGAAAAATGAGTATTTGGTTTAACCCTTTAAACAATTTTCTAGCAAACTATGGTATCCTTACATAAAAGAATTTTTTGTGCTTCTTGTAACATATACAAAATGTAATTATGTACTATTCTGTCTGTACACCTAATTTCTGCATTGGTTGAGATAATCAACTTTTAAAACAAAGAAATGGCTAGCTGATGTGACACTATAAAATCTTGAGCACATTACTACACATATAGGCACTTAAATGCTTTGAGTTTATAAAATGAGAGAGAGAGCGAGCGAGTGAGCGAGGGAGGGAGGGAGGGGTTATGCAGTACTTAATTCTTTGAAAAAATTGAGGAAGTTGAAAATCTGAAATGGACTGAAACCGTAAAACCTCTCCTACTTAGAGTAGTTTTCAAAGCTCCAGAAGCTTTGAAGTTGGGCAGTTCTGGGTTCCAATGGTCTTTGCCAGTTAGGAGATGTGTCAAACAAGGGCTCTTGAGATTAGACTTATCAGGGAAAATATCATAGCGAAGTTAGGACTTGAGATGAGCCTTGAAGAATGAGAGGCTTTGGACTGGCTGTGAGAAGACATCTTGCTGATGCAAGCAGTATAAATGAAAACTGAAAAGCAAGGAAGAATTAGCACTCAGTGCAGGAAGGAGGGAAGGTCAGGTGCCTGGGTGAAGCCACATAAGAGGGGATCCTCTGAGTATCGGCTGGCACAGCGCTAAGGCGTCTGGAGTCCAGTATCATCCTCATTCTAGAAATAAGGAAACTGAGACTCAAGAGATCCACATAGGGTGGAGATAACTGTTAGGTGGTTAATAACTTGACATCCAAATTAGAAAGGAGGTAATACAGAATGAAGAAAAACACACACCTGAGTTAAACAGTAAAGTTTGAGCTCTCCTGCTACACTACAAAGGTTCATGGGCCTGTGGGGTCAGGATCTTCTGATCTAAGATGAGGGATACGAGTTAGATGAGCTCTGAATCCTTTCCAGTACGGACTTAAAAAAAATTCTATCATTTTATACAAAGGACAAGATGATTAAACTAGCATGTGGCTAAAAAGGAAAGAAAAACATACCATAAAATGGCAAATTTAAAGCAACCAACCTACCCTAGCCAATGATTTCATGCATAGCAGTCAGAAAAAAGGCTACTGTAACTAAATGCAATCCTTGTTTCAGTTTCTGGGACTAAATCAAAGGTTTAGTTAAATCTAAATCACTATAACAACATTAAGGGATTAAAATGAGAGCAAAACTAGAGTCCCAAATTGTAAGAATACTAAATACCTAAGAAAACCACAAAGAAGGACTGATAACCAGTATGAATACTTCTCGGCCAGGCAACCCACAGCGAGTACTCATTTCCTGTAACCCAAACCTCAACAACACAGTAACCATCTTTGGAATTAAGACATGAGGTGGAAAAATTAAATAGAGAAGTTTTCGAATTGAACAGTAAGGTTGTCAGTCAATAAAAAACAAAGAACTTGAAGAAGTAAGTTAAAACATTCTTAGGAAACTAGGCTCACCAAACAAAATGCCAACAAATAGGAAAATTTGAGCTATGCCTGAAAATCACCTAGTATTGAAAATTCCCTTTAATGACTATATCTTTGAAAATGAAATAAAAATGATACAAAGCAGAATAGAAAAAAACGGGGCCCACTGAAATCTTAAATATGGATGCTGTTTCATTAGGGAAAAAAAATAAGATTAAATCAGTATAGCTGTATTATTAAAGTATAAAATCTTAAAAAAAACACAACACTTGCTTTAACTCACAGATACAGAATAGACTGGTAGTTACCAGAGGGAAGGGGATGGAGAGAGGGCTAAATCAGTAAAGGGGTCAAATGTATGGAGAGAGGTGGAAACCAGACTTTGGGTGGTTAACACACTGTAGTGTATATAGGTATCAAATTCTACTGTTGCATACCTGAAACTTATATAATATTATTAACCAACGTTACTTCAACTTAAAAAATGCATTTGCTTTAATACACTTCTGAGGGGAGAAATAAAGTTAGGAGATTATTTGGAATTTAACAATTTTAAAGTTTGCCAACTGTCTCAAAATTCTCTAAAAATACTAACAATATTCCCCAAAAATAACACTTAATGCATTTTATTCTGTGCAAAAAGAGAAGGATACGTGCTACTGTAAATTTTTAAGTAATCAAACGACAGGAAGATTCATCAAATCATCAAATGGGGGAGGGAGTAATAACAGATTTAAATTCAGACACCAGCATGTATCTCAGGCTCAAGTTCATTGATAATTCTATGTCTAAGTACAGGATAAGGAGCTGTAGCTAAAAGGAACACATGGGGTGAGGGTGAGAATTAAAGGGTTTTTAGTGGAAAACATACTAAATATTCATAGAAATGTGATACAGCCACCAGTAATCTCCTATCCTATATAACTATAAAATGCCAGGGTGATCTTAGGCTAAATTAAGAGTACAGAAATTGGGCCGGCCGAGTGGCGCAGTAGTTAAGTGCTGGCTTGAGAGGCCAGCGGCCCCGGTTTGGGTCCCACATTTGAGGGCCAGTACCACTGTCCTCAAAAAAAAAAAAAAAAAAAGGAGTACAGAAATTAACAGGGAGATGTTCCTATCAGATCACAGTGGAATATTTACTACGGGACAAATTATATTAGAATAACAATAGGATTTAGGAAAGAAAGCTGACAGGAATCTATTCCAGGTAAGAAGGGCAGCAGTCAAGTTGTCAGGAATACAAGTGTGAATTTAAATTGTGCTTCCACTATTTATTGGCTGTGTAAAACTATGGGCAAGCGCTCTTTTCTTTTTACTTTCCTTGATGTGAAATGGGGACGACAGAATCCACCTCACACTGTAAGGACACTGATGATGTGGCTCTTACTGATTCATGTGCCGATCACTTGAAGGATTGACAAAGGTGTAACGTAAAAACTGAAGTCAGTGTTGGTGGGATTGCAGATTGGTGCAGCCACTATGGAAGTCAGTATGGAGGTATCTCAAAAAACTGGAAATGGAACTACCTTTTGACCCAGCAATTCCACTCCTAGGTATTTATCCTGAAAAACCCAAGACACTAATTCGAAAAAATATATGCACCCCTATGTTCATTGCAACGCTATTTACAATAGCCAGGACTTGGAAACAACCGAAATGTCCATTGGTAGACGACTGGATTAAGAAACTGTGGCACATTTACACAATGGAGTATTACGCAGCTATAAAGAAGAGATCATACCATTTGCAATGATATGGATGGACCTAGAGAACATTATGCTAAGTGAAATAAGTCAGTCGGAGAAAGACAAATACCATATGATCTCACTTATATGTGGAATCTAAAGAACTGAATAAACGAGCAAAATAAACAGAAATAGTCTTAGAGACACAAAGGAAAAACTGATGAGGGCTAGATGGGACGGGGCGGTCATGAGGGAGAAGGGGAAGGGACAAGGCAACACAAACTGGTAACTACAATATCACTGCAGACACAGAAAGACAGTTTAGGGAATATAATCAATAAGGTTGTAAATATTTTTTTAGGGGACCAGATGGACTCATGTCTTGTCAGGGAGACTACTTCATGGACAGTGTAGAGGCCTGACCACTGCACTGTACATCTGAAGCTGCCGCTGAATAATGTTATATGTCAACTATAATTTAACACATATATAGTCATGGGATGTGGAATATAGTGTGGGGATGTAATGAAATTGTAATAGATATGTATGATGTCGGGGGGGCAATGAAGGGGGGAAGGGGGAGTCACTTTGTAAGGGGTGAAAAAGATAACTATTACCTAGTTTTGTACATCTGTAACTATTAATAATAATAAAAATAATACAAAAAAAACTGAAGTCAGGTCATGACTGATGGCAATCTTTATTTATTTATATTTTCATTTATTTATCTATTTATTTATTTATTTACTTATTTATTTATTTATTTATTTGAGGGCAGTGTCACTGGCCCTCACATGTGGGACCGAACCTGGGCCGCTGGCTTCCCAAGCCAGCACTTAACCACTGCACCACTCGGCCGGCTGATGGCAATCTTTAAATAGCTAATGGGCTGTGGAAGGAAAAGAGGTTACGCTTTTGCTGGATGACAGCAAGGAGTAGGCAAGTATGCTATCTGGGAAATAGGAGGCTAAGAATATATATAAAATATATACTTGCTAAAACTTTTCTTAAAATGAAGATTAAAACGTTTTATAAAATGGTTACCTAAGGGGGAAAAGAGCAGGTGGAGGGAATGGGGACAGAAACTCGATTTCCTGTATGACCCAACTGGTAGATTTTACTTCGGAACCATATAAATGCTTTTTAATTTTAAAACTACAAAAAACATTTTAGAGCAATCCTTATCAATGAAAAGAAATTAATTAAAATATGAATCCAGTTAATGGCATTATCACAGAGAGAAACTACTTCAACTGATTTAAAACAGTCATTTGACTATAACAGTAAAATAATAAGTCACTGAGGAAACTGATTGCACACACAATTTTTTTCTTCACTTCATGTAACAACATGCTTGTGAGATAAGAATTATCTCAATTACACAGAGGAGGAAACTGTGGCTCAGAAAGTTAAATAACTCGTTTGGGTCACATTAATGACTAACAGTGTGGAAATGTAAACCTAGCTTTTTGGACAGCAAATCCTTCCCTTTGCCAACCATACTGCATACATCTCTCCAGCTATGTGTCTCAGCTTGACATTCCCACCATCTTGAGTCCCTTCTTACCTTTGCCTAGTGAAATCCGCCTCACCCACCAGGGCCCAGCTCACGTGGAATCAAAAGCAAGGAGCTGTGATGTCATTTGCTTTTCACTGAACTGAGAGCCAAAATGCAGGCTGGAAATGATTTCTTCTTTAGAATCAATGTTCTTTCAAAACTTTTACTATTATTGTCTTAGAAAATTTATTATTCAGGAAAGCTTTGCGGATGATCAAGTGAATTATGAGTGCTGTTTTTATTTCATATATGCAGTATGGAAGGCAAACAGTATTTTACAAGCCCTAAAACCTCAGAGCTCTTAGTACTGTACATAAAATAATAAATGAGTGTCCACAGGTATGAAAATCACTTGCTTCATAATGTGGAACTGTATGATATATTAAAATTACTTCAAAAACAATCTTTTATAATTTGTGATATATAGTCTTGAAAATGAAGTTCATTACCCCAGTAAAACCATTGTACATTTTAGACTTAGAACATACCCATCCCTGTTCCAAACTCTACCCTCACCCCCTAAATCACATGGCATTTACAAAGGGATAAACATTTACTTCTGCATGGCCAAGTCTGGGCATTAGAAGTACCTGATTAGTATTTTTGATTGGCATGTAGTCCTCATCTTCTTTTTCTTCAGAGCAATGACGAGTTTTCTTCTTGTGTTTTTTGCTTGTGTGGGAGTGACTTGATTTGGAGTCTTCTGCCTGCTCATCTAGTATAAGTTCATATTTTGCACTGTAGCAGCTAGTTAAGGACAAATGTGAGCGCTGACACTGCTAATACATCAAAACAGAAGAATCTGGTGAATAAAGGAGGCCATGGGGTTAAAGGTGACTTAAAAAGCAAAAAAAAAAAGCGCATCATATTAGCATAGTTTATTCCTAAAACAAAACTAACTCATATATTTTTTCATTACATAGTCAAGAAAAATTGAAAGAACCCTGATTACATAAGCAGTTAACATTTGGTAAGTGGACAAAAAATATGGAGGCGGGAAAACTATATCCACAAATGAAAACATAAATATCTAAAAAGTAAGGAAATGTATTTGTCAATAATGAATGAACTTAGAAAATGAGGCACATGTTTACTAGAAAAAATTAAGACAGTAAAAACTCCAATGCCACAGAAGTAATACAAGATAAAGGTATATTTCATGTGACTCGTTTTGAGGTGTAAAATTAGTTCAATCCTATTGGAGGAAATTTAGCAATCTATATCAACAGTTATCCTGTTTAAAGCCAAATAAGAATCTATAAAAAATTGAAATAACAAGTTACATGAACAAAGGTATACACAATAGGATTATTTTTAGTAAGAGAAAATGGGAACAACAAAAAGCCTAATAATAAATATACACTTAAATATACTGTAGTAATTCAACTTGACACATTATTATAAAGGAAGTTATTAACAATGATAAACAAATGCTATGAAAAAACCTGGGAAGGTGTTTATGAAAACTTAAAAGTGAAAAAAGCTTGAAGCAAAAACTGTAAATACTATATGGTGATTATAACTTTATAAAACTTTATAAAAGATCCAAGGTTTGAAAGGAACAAGAAGAAATAAAAAATATAATTTATCTAGGTAGTAGAACTATGAATCATTTTTTAATTTCACATAAATGTGTGATAAAAACAGAAAATGTGTTTTAATTTAGAGCTAAATATTTTCTCTACTACACTATTATGCCTTAGAATAAGAGAAAGATATAACTACTACAACCTCTGATAAAAATAATCTCCAATTCTAAAATAGATTTTGAGGAAGGCTGACAAAGGCTAGAATAGTGGTTTTCAAAAGAAAGCATTTGAGGAAGCCCAGCATGCAGAGTTACTTGAGTGGCATGTGGGACCACAGTAATCGCAGACACACTTCGCTGGGGACCAGGGTTTCCTGTCTGTTTTCACGATGCCACAGCCTATGCTCTCCACAGGGATGACTCACTTGTACCTAAGATTAAATAGGAAAACACTGCACCTCACTTTTCCTAAGATGGTCAAGATGACTGGTCAGCCTGTACCATCCTGTTAGTACTCTATTATCTCTAACTCCTTTTCTCCTTTGTACTATGTCACACTGTTTCCAGAGTACCTTCTGGATCTTCTGTTTTCAGATACAAATTCAATAGCCCTTGCCTATGATTTCACCTTAGCGTGTTGCTTTACATATGCTTTTCCCTCCATCCAAAACGCTTTAGAGAGGTGTTTTTCAAACCGCTGATCATAATCCATCAATGGGGTAGAAAAACCATGTAGTGGTTCACAGCCAGCATTTTTTAATAACAGAACAAGCAACTGAGTGCATGACACATAATAAAAACACTAAGACATTTATGTTTCAATTATGTGCGCGTGTAAATGATTACACTTGGGTTGTGCTGGGTTGAGACATAAACTGTATTTCTTAAATAACAGATCACAGTTAAAGAAAACAGCACCATATCTCAGCCCTCCACCTCTCCCCCATGCTCAAGTTGCAGCTTTCATGTCACTTCTTTTAGTATTACTTGAGGGTCTTCCCTGACTCCTCTCCTCTATTAAAAATCCCATATCCCACAAATGTGGCTCTTTGCAACACTGTATGGAATACCCTCTCTACTCATCTGATTTGCCCTCCAATGACTTCTTTCTTTACCAAAAGATAAAGGGAATATTGAAAGGAAGGCATTTTGATGACATTCAGGACCATCAAGGTGGATGACAGCTCTGATGGCCATTCCAGAAAGATTTTCAAAATTGCTTTGAAGGGTGGAGTAGGTGCTGGCGTTGGTGCATAGCTTCCCAAGGGGAGTATTTCGAAGGTGACCACAGTGATATTCAGCAATGAGGTATGTAGCACTTTTTCTAGGATGAGTTCATGAACTTAATTGTGCGACCTCATATATCCCTACCATGCCTTTTTAACTGATATAAGACAACTTATCTGAACATTAGATTATCTCTGAATCCCCTTTCCTTGCCATAGTAACAAAGGAACATAATACATAATATATAATGTGGAATGACATATATATGTATCTTATATATTATAAACACATGTTCTATCCCTCTATTATTGTACTTGAGATTATAAATGCCTCATTACAATGAAACACATCAATTAAAAAGAACATAAAGGCTATCCTACTTACTGGGTCGAACTCATGAATTTCCTTTTGCTTGTTCAATATTCTGTTTGAGAATAATTAACAGTGGTTTACCCCAGGACACGTCTGTCTTCTCCATCAACCTCAAAAGACTAAAAGCAGGCACTGTTGAATACTAGCCAAATGTGGTTGTTTAAATTTAAATTAATTAAAATTATGGGCCAACTGAGTGGCGCGGTGGTTAAGCGCTGGCTTCGGAAGCCAGCAGCCCCGGTTCGGGTCCCACATATGAGGGCCAGTGACACTGCCCTCAAAATAAATAAATAAATAAATAAATAAATAAATAAATAAATAAATAAAAATTAAACAAAATTTAAAATCCAGCCCCCCAGTCCGTTCGTTCCGCATGCCCAACAGCCACATGTGGTGAGCAGCTCTACGGGACAGTGGAGAGAGAGTGCGTTTTCATCATTGCGGAAAGTCCTTGTGGACATTACTGGGCTAGAGATTTATTCTCAAACATGCCTAGTTTCTTTTCTTCACTCTTAGTAATCTAGCATCTTGAACTTAAAACACTGTAATACTACAGACTCTTTCTTTTCAGCCTGAATTACCTCTACGGGGGAAAAGACGCCTCCTTTGACTTCGTACTCTACGAGTGTACTTCCTTCTCTACGAGTGTACTTCCTTTTATTTGTCCTACACACTCCCCTTCTTCCAGCTGCAGTTACTGGTGGTTATCCTACATTTAATTTCAAAGATTCAATAAATAATGTTTACCTTTTCAAACTGAATCTTACCTTATTGCTTAGTCTGCCTGCATGTGAAAGCCTGTCTTCATACTGATTATGTCACTAGCCTGCAAACTTCATTCAGCTTTAATACCTTACAATGCTTTAGCACTGCAGAGAGTCGACACACTTTTTAAAATGAGTATAACAGGTCAACCCGATAATCATCTTTCCTTGATGACTACTTGGAAGAGAAATGTCTATATAGCATGGGAAAAGAGAATCCCTAAAATGCCAACAGAAACTAGAAAACAAAGAAACCATTTCAGAAAGAATCACAAAAGAAATAACCTTTGCAATGTGTGCACTGATGGATTTATAATGAGAACATCAACGAAAAATTAAAATTACATAGTATGAACAGTATGTTTCATTGCGTCTTACTTCTTTCAGTCTAAAACTTGGAAGAACCTAAATTAAATGGTCAACAGATTTCTTTTTAGGCCTATAAAAGTCAACTCTTGCAGACAACAGGAGTCTAACAAGTATTGGTTGCTAGACTCACAAATACTAAGCAGAAAGAAGCAATCTAATCATGTAAGAGAACAGGATTTTGTTGTCTATATATTCATCATCTCCAAAGAAGTAAAACATACGAGGAAGGTTAGCACAAAGGATTCTGCTTAGCTAAAATAAATTTCTGACTATGAGTAATTTAAAACATTACAATTATATGCAGGAAATACGAATCTTACCTGAATGATCTTTTGAGAATAAGTGTTAACCTTAACCTAAGAGTAGGGAGGGAAAAGAATTAAGCTAAAGACTTATTTCTACCCTAACTTTCTCTGTATAATAAAGAACATTTTGAAAAAGCAAAGCGTATATAAGACAATGAAAAGACACAAATATAAACACAAATGAAATGACTCCTTCACAAACTATCTGGATTCAGGCCCTTGTCTTCTACAGCCTCTTGTGGCTTTTTATAACATACACACAGCTCTCTACGCAGCGTGGATGGTTAATATATACTGACTAACTGGTGCTTGTGAAGGATACTCCTGTTTGGGCTTTACTTTATCTTTTAGAACCAAATTAGGTGGTTTATCCTGGTCCTTTTCATACTCCTTGAAATCACTCTTGGTGTATTTTCCACCTATTTATTAAAAAAAGAAAAAACAACTTGGTAGGGAAAGTCACCTTATTAATCAAAAACAAAAATTACTTTATAAGCGGTATAATATATAAGAGCTATTTTGTAAGTGGCATATATATCAGGGGATAGAAAAAGGCTAAGAGAACAAAAGAATAATAATAATTCCTTCTCCATTATAATTTTAACTGAAAACAGATATCCATGTTGCTAGGTAACCATATGCTGCCACCTAATGAAATATGTGAATATGACAACACCAAACTTTCAAATCCAACCAAACAATTCAGCACATCACTCTCAAGTAGTGCTCTCTACTTCTTTCTCTTAAAAAAAAAAAAAAAAAAAAAAAAAAAAATCAAGGGCAGCCAGTTAGCTCAGTTGGTTAAGAACGCAGTGCTCATAATACCAAGGTTGCCAGTTCAATCCCCACGCCCTCCACGACTAGATTGAAACAACTACTTGACGTGGAGCTGATGGATCCTGGAAAAACACACTGTTCCCCAATAAAAAATAAATAAATAAATCATAAAAATCGTGGGAAATAAAGAAAAATGTTATTAAAAAAAAAAAGTAATGCTAGAATTCCTAGAAAAATTTAGCATTATATGGTAAGTAATTGCCAAAGTAAAATCTTTTAAAAGCACTGCATCAAAGATCAAAAATCCGTATTATTTCAGCATACCACAGATTCAACCATGAATTTGACATGCAATTACCAGGAATTTATTTGAGATATATCTATCAATACACACACACACACACACAATATTGGGTTGTCGGAAAAGTCATGACGTATTTTTCTATGTTTTTTGTTGCATAAATGCGTCATGACTTTTCCGATAACCCAATATATGGAATGTCATATATGTGGGGATAATACAGAGTACATAGAATAAAAGATGAAAAACTTGAGTGTCCATTAATAGGACTGGTACAATATAATATGACACATACATTCAACAGAATACTATGCAGCCACTGAAAAGAATAAGTTGCCATTTTATATACTAATGTGACCTGATCTTGTAGATACACTGTTAAGTGAAAAATAAAGAGTACAGAAACAGTATGTAGAGCCTGCATCCATTTGTGTCTTCCTTTCCTAAAAGAGAAAACGGTACATAGGGGGTGCAAAAAAAATGTATACAAGTAGACACTTTGGTCAACGTTGCTCAAGCAGTAGTTCACGGATATCAGAAGTGTCTGGATGTTGATGGTAACCACTTTGAGCACCTCTTGTAATTGCAGAAGTCAAACGTGACTTGTATTCATCTTTTGTTATCAGTATATATTCAGTATTACAATTTTAATAGTTTTTTTCCTTTCTTAAAATGTGTGTACATTTTTTTGGCACCTCATGTGTGTGTGTTTGTGTGTGTACATATAAAGTATATATGGAAAAAGACATGAAAGGAAATTCTAAACATAAAAATACATACATATACGTATATTTAAAGAATGTCTGTGGAAAATTATAAAAGAAACAGGTAACAGTGGTTACTACCTCTGGGAAGAGAAATTGGGTAGATGAGGGGCAGGAGTGGAAGGGACTTTTTTCCACCACATTTTCATGGATCTTTTCAATTTTGGACCATATGACAACTAAAATAAACAAATAAACTTTAGGAAAAAAACTTTAAGAGTTTTGCATCGAGAAGAACCAAACAACAAGTGTCATAATAATTACTTTGGAAACACGTTCTATCTGCAGTGGGTAATTACAAGTAATTTATAATACAGTCAAACATAGGAAACATATTCATCATCAGTTTAAAATATACATATACACACTCACACACACCTCCCTCTATCTTAGATTCTAGATAACACCTATGTAAAACCATAAATGGCAGGAGTTACATCAATGAACATTTCTCCTAATTAACAGCACTAAGTCAAAGGAGACACACGCATACACATGCACGCATGCAAAGCAGAAGAGAAACAAACAAAACAAAACCAACCTACCTTTTCCTTTCCATTTAACCTTTGCAACAGACTGGCTGAAATCCACATGTATTCGTCTGTCATCTATAAGTACATTGTCCATTTTGAAGAATGCTTTCTCACAATCTTCTTCCTAATAGTAATTATAAAAACTTAAGCATAAATCTTTATGGAGAAGATTTCTGCAGCTAGAACAAATACTGAAAATACAAAACATTTGCTGTTACTAAAATGAATACATGTATTTGAATGCTTATTCAGCACCAAATGATGTTAAACGCTTTGTATCTCTTACTTCAATTCTGATAACAACCACATGAGGTACTATCTATTATTATCTCCATTTTCGAAAAGAGAAGTTTAGAAAGGTACAGAAATTGTCAATGTCACACAGTTAGCAAGGGCGAGGCCAAGATTTGAACGGAGGCAGTCAGCTGCAGTGGACATATACTTACCAACTGTGTTAGTCAAAACCCAAAATTATCCTGAAAATTGGAAGTTGCTTTTATAAGTTTGGTGTTAAAATCCATTTGACAGCAAAACCTGACCTAATGGGAGGCTATGGCCTTAATTTATTCCACTTAGTATGAATATTAATTTGTTTCACTGAAGAAATATTTTTTGATTGATTATGGAATGCTGACCCAGAGTATTATATAATGCACAGAATTGTGTGTGTACACACAAACACACACATATTATAATGAAATAGCACATGTCAATAAACATTCACAAAAAGTTAAAAACTACATGCAGTAACATATAAATCTTACAACTATAACGCTGAACAAATGAAGCCGGACACAAAAATACAAATCCTGTGTTTACATTTATACCAAGTTTAAAATTAGACAAAACCTCTCTATGATGTCAGGAGTAGAGAAAATGATCTGATGGGACACAAGAAGGGCTTCTGGGATCCAGGTTATTTTTTTTTCCACTCATGTTTTATTTCTTGACTTGGGTGGTAGTTCACATGAGTATATTAACTATGGTTAACTCATCAAGCTGTTCACTCATGAACTATACATTTTCTGTATGCATTTTACTCTTCACTTTAAAATTTTTGTTCAATCAGATTATCCTAAACATAGAGAAATTGCCTAACATGCAAAAAATACAGATGACGTGATAAACACTTACAAAGAGGCTACCGGCCCATGAGAATTACAAAGCTGAATAATGTAACTTAATCTGCTTTTCAAGAAATGAATAAAGCCACAAAAGATCCACCTCAAAAACTGAAATGCTGGGGCCGGCCGAGTGGCGCGGTGGTTAAGCGCTGGCTTGGGAAGCCAGTGGCCCCGGTTCAGTCCTACATGTGAGGGCCAGTGACACTGCCCTCAAAAAAAAAAACAAAAAAAAAAAACTGAAATGCTGAATCATAATGAAGAACTCATACATTCTATAATCACCCTATATTCTAAAGTTGAACTGAACTACATATTCAGGAAAATGGTATACCAGAGAAGACTGAGAAATATAGGCAGTCAATAGTCTATGTGCTTGCTATAAGTGAAATGAAATTATACTTGTGAGCAAATAAATAATATATCCTATAGTGTCAATATAGCCTATAGTATCAATGTCAGGTCTGCAAAAATTATTCATGGCAAATCAAAGGCAGAGATCTTTGTGCTAGCACAAATACACCTTTAGATAACATTTCTGGTATACCTGATAATATCTAAGTAAAACTTCTTAGGTGTTTGCCTTCCCAACCTTCCATTATTCATCTTGTACTCCTAGGTTTTATTATAGTGCCTAAGGTGTTCGATAAATGCATTGGAATATCCATAACTTAGAATGAGCTACTATTGGACACACATCAGTCCAAAGATGCATGAAAAAATTGCATAGCGTAGCACGGTGGCTAAAAGCAATGGGAACTGAGTCAGACATATGTAAGTTCAAATCCCAGCTATGACATTCACAAGGTGCATGATTTTAAGTAAGTCGCATCTCCACTATGTGTCTCAATACACTTATTTGGAAAAGGAGGACAGTACCTATCTTATAGAGTTGTGAGGATTACATGCATGTCAAGTAGCATAACGCCTGGCTTAAAGAAAGTTATTTGAGAAGCCTAAGCTATCATCATTATTATAGATCTAGAAGGTACCATGTAATCTAATACTGAAGTTTTATTTATAAGTTAACACCTAGAAAGAAGAGTTCTAAATAAACTGCCAAATGTCATCTAACAACTGGTGACAGAGCTCAGATTAATATTCATAACTTAACATCCAGTCCAGTTCTCTTTCTATTATTCAATTATATATCAACCTAAATAACACTGAAAAATCATTTATAGAATGTGAAGGACTTTCCCTAAAACTTTTAAGTTTAAAGATATATTAACACAAACTGCACCTGAACCTAAAATAAAAGTACATATACTAATATCAACAGATGCTGAATTTATCCCCTATTTGAATATAATAGTTATTTTTCTTGGGTGCCTAAACAAAGGACACAGTAATTTTCTAATCTCAAACACTAGAAAAAGTTCTGTAATTTTTCACATTTTAATATCATATAACAAAATAAACACCACACTTAACATATCCATATTATGACCTACCTTTTCAAATTCAATAAAAGCATAACAGAGGGATTCCCCTGTCTTCCAATCCCGGATTACTTCACAACTGAAAATTTGGAAAAAGTGACATTTAGAAAAAGCATTCACGGGCCGGCTGAGTGGCACATTGGTTAAGAGCTGGCTTGGGACGCCAGTGGCCCCAGTTCGGATCCCACATATGAGGGCCGGTGACATTGCCCTCTACAGCTAAAATGGTGAACAGAAGCTCCACTTGGAGCTGGGCTGCTGCGAGTCCCCGGGATGGCATAGCGGCAGCCCCTGCTGCAGTAGGCTGCCATAGGCTACAGTGAGAGTGGCCGGCAGCCAGCATGAGCGGCCAGCAGCCAGCATGAGTGGCCAGCAGCCAGTGTGAGCTGTCAAGAGCTGCTGTGAGCGACCATCCAGAGGCCAGTGACCGATCTGCCTCATCCGGGAAGAGTGCAATGACGATACCAACATGGGCCAGTGAAGCAACGTCTTCCGTAACTAGACTGAAGAACAAAAGGACGGCAACTTGTCTGTTCCCCTCCCCCAATTCCCCAATAAAATCTTTAAAAAAAAAAAGCATTCACATTCACTCTTCAAAAGTAAAGGACAAAATAAGACAGTTATTACAAGGCAAAGTTAAACTCACAGAACTATTTCTCCAAATTTCTTAAATAATAATTATTTTTGAAAAAACAGTTCACCAGTCTAGTTAACTACATTATCTAGTTCTGCTCTAAATGCCCTATGTAGGCCTACAGTCCTAAATTCCTGAAGCACTGAGGAAAAATAAGATAAAAATATTTAATTTTCCTGTGGCAAAAGTAAACCACTGTTAAAATATTTTTTTAATCATAATTAACTTCTAGTCCAAATGTAGATGAACTATAGACCACCTAATGTTACTGTAGAATAACGTATAGGTACATACATAGGTACATGGTTCAGTAAGTTTATGCTTTGGAGTTCTGAATTTTAAAATAAGCCAAGCTCAATTTTAACCTCACAAGTATAGATATCATAGAGAACTAATCCCTTTTACAACCAAGCAAAAGGGTAGTAAGGTGGAGTGCAAACCACCTGGCGTGGCCCTTTCCTCACGTATCCGAAGTCTAATTTAAAAACGTGAAATGAAACATGAAAATAAAACATTGTGAGAAAAAGGAAAAGTAGTCACATTTAGCATATGGTTCAGCTGTTAACGACATTTAACGTTAACATTAAAATATAAATATTGAACAATTACCTAACCAAAATTATGACACAAAGTAGTAGGAGGAAAGAATGAACACAGGTTAGTAACAGAGGTAAATGTTCATGTTCCTTAGCAGGAAAGTCAGCATATAATGTTTAAAATTCAAAAATAAAGTAGCAGTACAGGAGAATTTTTTATAAATATGATATATGGTAAGTGGGTAGAGGAATAAAGTTGGGCAGACGTTTACAGAACGGTGTTTCTTCAATTTCTTCAAGAGGAAGAATGAAGAATAGCTCCATGGAAAAAGAAACCATGAAATGAAAGGAAATTCTAACCACAAAGAAACACTTTTTTTTTTTTTTTCCTTTTTAGAGGGCAGTGTCACTGGCCCTCACATGTGGGATCTGAACCGGGGCCACTGGCCTCCCAAGCCAGCTCCCAACCACCACGCCACTCGGCCGGCCCCAAAGTAATACTTTTTTTTTTTTTTTTAAAGATTTTATTGGGGAATTGGGGGAGGGGAACAATGTTGGGGAATCGGAACAGACAAGTTACTGTCTTTTTGCTCTTCAGTCTAGTTGTGGAGGATGTTGCTTCAATGGCGCATGTTGGTATTGTCATTGCACTCTTCCCGGATGAGGCAGATTGGTCGCCGGCCTCTGGATGGCCACTCACTGCAGCTATTGGCAGCTCACGCTGGCTGCCTGCCACTCACGCTGGCTGCCGGCCACTCACTGTAGCCTATGGCAGCCCACTGCAGCAGGGGCTGCAGCATACACCGTCACCGGGGCTCCCGCAGCCCAGCTCCAGGTGGAGCTGTTGTTAGCTGTAGAGGGCAGTGTCACTGGCCCTCATATGTGGGATCTGAACTGGGGCCACTGGCATCTCAAGCCAGCTCTTAACCAATGCACCACTCGGCCAGCCCAATATTTTTTAATTAATTATAAAACATTCCCCTTTCTCACAGAAATACTAGCTAGCTTAATAGACTTTTGCATTAATAATACAAAAAGAAAAATTTGGGCAAATTTAGATTCAATTAATTTTGACACAGATTGCTGGTAATTCTAGGGAGAACTTAAATGAGATAAATATTTTTTTTTTTTTTTTTTTTTTGAGGGCAGTGTCACTGGCCCTCACATGTGGGACCAAACTGGGGCCGCTGGCTTCCCAAGCCAGCGCTTAACCACCGCGCCACTCAGCCGGCCCCTGAGATAAATATTTTAACATTAAAGGTTGAGATTACTACAGAACTAGACTAAAACTGTTCCATTCAGTTCCTATTTTAAAGTAAAAATATGTTGAAGTGGAAAAATCACTCAATTATATATTATGTATATGTGTGTATATGTATATAGTATTTGTATATATACTTATACATATATTCATATTTTCCTTCCCTACTGTTCAAAGGCTCCTCTGTAAAATTCACCAGTACAAAATTCACCTCAAGTTCATAGACTCATCAAAACTATGTCATTATAAAACAACCAACTAATACCTACTTTTTCTAAAATCTTTCACTAATTCTAGAGATTACCTTCTTATTGTCCCAAATCTTGAGAATATTATCTCCAGATCCTCATCTGTGGTCACTGGATTCAATTTACACACAAACAACACATTTTCTGGAGGTTTAATATCTGCATCAGGTAGGTCTCCCACCTAAATTATAAATAAACAAAAATATAAATCAATTCCTTTATTTAGTTTCCATTCTAAATACCCTAACCAAGCCCAAAATGCTGATTTCTCTAAAACATCTAAATTTATAAACTGCAGGCTTAGGAAAAGAAATCTAAACAAGATCTCAAAATTCGTAACTGACAATTCTTAAAACAATGCTTAAAACAACAATCCACTTTAAAGTTGACTAAAATGAAATTCAAAAATGTTAAATAGGGCTGGCTGAGTGGCTCAGTTGGTTAAGAGTGCTAACTCTGAGCAACGGGCAACAGGGCTGCCGGTTCGATTCCCACATGGGCCAGTGAGTTGCGTCTGAGATCAGATGTCGCTGAGCTACCAACAGGTGGCAGGATGGCTCAGCTGGTGAAAGCATGTGTTAAAACAAGGTTTCCGTTTCGACTTCCCCATGGGATAGTGGGCTATGCCCACCCTGCAACTAAGGTTGAACATGGCACCTTGAGTTGAGAGGCAGCAAGCTGCCAACAGGTGGCCAAACAGTGACTGGACTTGGAGCTGAGCTAGCTGTGCCTTCCACAACTG
This sequence comes from Aselliscus stoliczkanus, assembly GCA_033961575.1. Classification (NCBI taxonomy): domain Eukaryota; kingdom Metazoa; phylum Chordata; class Mammalia; order Chiroptera; family Hipposideridae; genus Aselliscus; species Aselliscus stoliczkanus. The sequence continues at coordinate 143,992,437 of CM066733.1, forward strand.
AGACTGAAGAACAACAACTTGGCTGTTCCCCTTCCCCAATTCTCCAAAAAAAATCTTAAAAAAAAAACCACACAAAACAGTTAATAACTAACTTGCCCAAAGCAACAGAGTTGCAATTTAAACCCAGGTTTATATGAAGTTTCAGCTCCAATTTTTCTTTTTTTCATATTTGATACATTAAAAACCCAATTTATGTAAAGTATATCTAAGTTATGAAGACTGAAAATAAAAAATACCCATGATGCTGACAACTAGCTTAACTAAAATGTCTCCTGATCCCATAATCCCTATGTCTCTTTCACCAGAAATAACCAACATCCTGCTTTTTGGTTTACCTTTTTGGTATATCTTTAAAGTTTTACCACATATGCGGGGAGGCAGCCCCCGCGAGGACCAGGGATTCCCTGGGACGGCGTCCGCGAGGAGAAAGAAGGAGACACCGGAAAGAGGTTCACAGGAGCATCACACACACTTTATTATTAAAGCCTGGCCCCTTTTATAGGGGCTTCTGACCATTATCTCAATTGCAAGTTATGTTTCACATGATTAGGATGTTTTTCTCTTTCTCAGAGCTTTTACCTTTTTATAATTCTATCTTTCCAGGGTACACCGTGGCCCATTCAAGGACTTTACTTATCTTCTAGAGAGTGGTTACCATGACTACCTTACAGGGCGCATACTTGAACTATTGCCAAGAGACTAGCAGTGGCTGAGTTTAGGGCAAAACCCATCTAAAGTCTATTTTTAAGTGATTAATGATACTTAGTAGCAAAAGGAGTCTCAAACTTTTCCTATCCTACGAAGAGCTGCATATTATTGCAATAGAGGGGAACATCTGCTTTTCAGTCAAAGCTTCAGTTTTTGTTGCTACAGCAATGTACAAAGCAAAGACTTAAAATAAGGCTGTTAATTAAAATACCTCATGGTCAGTAAGTTGTCTCTTATCAGAACTCTCATGGCCGAGAGACCTTGGTCTCCTGGTCTCCAAGGAAACCTTTCACAACTGCATAGGCCAAGGGGCTTGAGTCCCCAATATCTCAGTTCAGGGGTTCCCTCGGGCTGTAGCCTGTTTTAGGGAGTTTCCTTTTCTTTAGGAAATCTTGCCCCGTCATTGGCTTACACAACCAGCTATCATCAGGGTACCCCAAGAACTTGTCACAAATGCAGCGAGTATATTGTCTCCTATAGGAGAAAGGCTCATGGGTTCATAGAGACAGGAGATATTACATGACCAACCATAAGGCAGCATCCCAGACATCCAGTGCTGGGCGTGGATCTTTGTTTCAATGTGGCCTTGTCAGACACTGGGAGACTGTTGGCTCCCGGCACATATAGGTATGTATCTCTAAGCAATAGAGTGTTTCGTTTTGCTTGTTTTTGAACTTTTGAAAAATGGTATTATACTGAATGAATCTAGCCATCTGTGATTAGTAATGCCCAATTCTTTCCACATTATTGTTCAGTATGGAACAGCAAAAATTCCTTGATAGAGTTTCCAGCTTTTTACTCTCACCCTCACTATCATCTCCTTCAGCCAAACTGGAGTCAACTTCACAGTCAATTGCTGCACTGAGTGGAGCATATCACTTCCTACTGAAGAACGGGTAAAAGGCAACAATGAGGGAAAACCCTGACGATGGTGTGGGTTTCACCGTGGGAAAACTGTATTTCCCATAGCGTTTAGATGGGAAAACATATTCCTTTATACATATATTTGCAACTCTTAGTGATGATTTTGGATAAGATTATCAGGTAAAGTATCTCCTCTTGGATAAACACAATAAAACAAAAAGAAATTTTGAAAATCAGAAACAGCAAGAAACAGAGCCAGCAAGATCTGCTCAGCGTCTCTGCAGCCCATCAAAAGACAATAATAACCTATGTTCAGGAAGCAGTATCATGGTAAAACGTATATAGAAGCTCTCAGTATAACTTTTTGTAATTTTTCCATAAATTTGGAATTATCCAAAAATAAAAAGTTTGAAAACTACATTAATCCATTTTCTTCTGGCATAAACTTCTTAAACTTTTGCTGTTGAAAACTCTGATGATATTCTGATGTTCTTTCCCTTATATGTCACTTATTCTTGTTGCCCAGTTGCTCAAAGGATTTTCTTTTTAAGTCCAATAATTTTCTTAGAATTTGTGTTGGTGTTTACTGTTCTGGGTCAATGTTCTCTGATTCACAGTGCGCTCAGTAAAATGTATATTTTCAATATTTTTTTTAAATTCAGTAAAGTATTCCTGAATTATATAGCCTTTAATATTTATTCCTTCAGACTGGTAATGCTAGTATGAATTTTAAAACAGACTGTGAATCTGAAAGCTCTACTATATAAAATAATGGTAATAAAAATTTAATTATTATCCATCCAAATATTTATTGATGATCTACTATGTAAAAGGTATTCCTAGCCCACAAAAATAAGAAATGGGAAAAATACCCAGTAGGTCAGCTAATCATCTTCTGAATAACTGTTCCTCAAATGACTTCATACTGTCAGTAATATGGAGAAAGAATACATTTCAGAGAGCTCAATTCTAGCCAGGCTTGTTTTATCCTATACCTACTATTCTACTATTTAATCTCAATGCTTGAATTATACCAAGTATTATTCATTAATATACATAAAATTCAGTCCAAGAAACACTGTTTAAAAATCAGATGAATAGGGGCAGCCAGTTGGTTAGAATGCAGTGCTCATAACACCAAGGTTGCTGGTCCAATCCCAGCATGGGCCACTAAGCTGAGCCCTCCACAACTAGATTGAAACAACTACTTGGCTTGGAGCTGATGGGTCCTGGAAAAAAACACTGTTCCCCAGTAAAAGTTCAAAATTAAAAAAAAATTTTTAAAAATGAGATGAATATAACAATTGAAGTCCATTTACTATTTGTAAATTGGATGTCCACTTCCCATTTTTTAAAAAGGCATTTGGTACTATATTAATAATGGAATCAAATTTATTTATTTTCATGAGTTACTATGTCATATAAAATTTAATCCAGAAAAAAACTGTTAGCAAGCTTTTATATTTTAAGATCATAAAAAAGCCAGAAATAAACAGTAAGTATGAATTGAATATATTGCTGAACAAACTATTTGAATAAAGATAACTGTCTTACCATTTCTAATAAAATAGCTTGAGTTTTGGCCTCTTTTTCTGCCTTTATTTCTTCTACTTCTTCAGCTGATCTTCCTTTGAAATCATCAATTTCTTCATCTGCTCCTATTCGACCACTCTGTAAGGTAGAAGTTACTCATATATATAAAGAATAGCAAAATCTGAGAAACATGGGAGACATTATGCTTCATTCTTAGTTGCATCAAATGTGTTAGAATAGAATAACTTCATTTGTTTCACAAATGTGAAACTTACAAACCTCTGAAAATCGATTTAAATTAATTCAATAATATTAGCCAGACTAGTCATCTAATTTATTGTTAAAACAAAATAAATATTTATATAGAAACTATCTAGTATCCAACTAAATGCTGAACACAGAAGATAAATGATCTTAGAAATTAAGTACCAAATCCAACCATAAAAACAAATTTAGCTTTAAAAAAGTCTCATAAGCAGAAATTTATGCCTTAAAATATCTGAGGAAAATGTATGCATTATTTCACAAAAATTTCTAGGTTCTGGCCTGGCTTGAGTATCCCCCAGTGGAAAAATTCCCTTAAGGGCCGGCCGAGTGGCGCAGTGGTTAAACGCTGGCTTAGGAAGCCAGCGCCCCAGGTTCGGGTCCCACATACGAGGGCCAGTGACACTGCCCTCAACAACAACAACAAAAAAGTACAGTCTAGGGCCGGCCGAGTGGCTCAGTTGGTTAAGAGCTCGCTCAAGAGTGTGAGCTGAGCTCTGAGCAACACAGCTGTTCGAGGCCAGCCCGAGCTGAGTTGCCGTTGAGCTGCCAACAGGTGGCAGGATAGCTCAGCTAAAAAAAAAAAAAAAAGTACAGTCTATTTTAGGGGCCGGCCGAGTGCCGCGGTGGTTAAGCGCTGGCTTATGAAGCCAGCGGCCCAGGTTTGGGTCCCACACATGAGGGCCAGTGACATTGCCCTCAAAAAAAAAAAAAAAAAAAAAAAAGATAATAGGGCAGAGGGGTTCACTATCTATTTAGAGTTAGGAGATAAGAAGAATATTTCCCCAAAGTGTTCATATAAGCTCCCAGAGATAAGGTTCTTCTGGTGGAACAGAACCTGAAGAAAGGATATTAGAGAAATCAAAAGATAGCTAGAAAAATGAATACTTGCATAGAAAAGAAAAAGAGCTCTAAACTTATCCAAGTGGATCAAGCAAGATAATCATTTTGAAGAAGTGAGTTTTACTAGGCTAAACACAAAATCTATGTGAAGCATGAATATGCATGTTCATTCAATCACAAGGGGACTCGACTTACATCTAGTTGTTCCTTCGTAGGTTCTGGTGATCGATCAGGAATTAATAAATCAGGAGGGTCATCAAATGGATCATCTAAAATCACCGTATGATTAATCCTTACAAAAGAAATCCAAGTCAAATGTTAGATTTACATTATTTCAGAATCTATGTTTTACTTTTCATATAGATTGTAACAAATGTCTTTTGTATCTCTAAAGCCAAAAAACCATATGCTCTTAAATTTTATTGCATAGGATATTGCTAGAGTATATTTTCACAATTAGTGTTACTGTTCGATATTATATATATTACCCTGCATTACTGTAAAACATAAATGTCTAAATCTTAGTACTTTTGCCATTATTTCTCAACATATGCATTTTTAAAAAACTAAAGGATTAACAATTCCTCCCAACATAAACAATTATAAATAATTAGCACAAGTATAAAAATATAGAGTCTTTTTTATTATAAAGATACTTATTATCTTATAGTAGTTGACATTTTGGAATTATCCCCAAACCAGTCTTACGCATGCCATCACCACTACATTTCAAACATCACAGTGTTAAAATATTCTAGTACATTCAGGTAGTAAATTGTAACCACACCTGATATCTTGATATGGTACAAAATCCTTGTCAACAAAGGTCTCATTAATTTTCTTAATTATGTCCATGCCTTCTGTCACTTCACCAAACACTGTATGAACACCATCAAGATAATCTAGATTATCACCTGTTGTAATAAGAAACTATAAAGAAAGACAAGAATAAATACAAATACACACACACACACACATAATTCTAATGGAAATCAGTTACATACTGACAAAAAAATACAAAAGTAATAAGACTACATTAACTGCATGGATTCTTACCCACGTGTTACTAGTACTAAGGGAAAAGTACAAAGCTGATACATCAAATGTCAACACATGTGCCAAAGTTCCCAACTGTTTAAAACACTTGGACAAACCAAGGCTCAGTTTTTTCACATGAAAACTGTGAGGAGAAAAAAAGCATCTATTCCAAATGGGGTGGCAGTAAGCATTAAAGAAAATGAATGAAAAGTATTCAACATGACCTGTTTTGAAACAAGTAATAAATATGAAAGGAAATGGGCTACAATGTGAACAGCGATGATTCATGAATAGTGGGATTGGGGGTAATGTTATTTTTTCCTTTGTACTTTTTGGTGTTTTCTAAATTCCTCACAACGAACATGCTGTAGATTTATAAATAAATAAATAAATAAATAAATAAATAAATAAATAAATAAATAAATAAATAATTTTTGGGGGGTGATATCATGTAATTTTTGTTATATAGAAAAAAAGAGTGTAATTTTTTTCCTTCTAACAAATATCTTTGATTGAAATTTTTTTCCTTACTGGATCATTTTAAAAGATAACTTTGTAGGAGCCTTCCAGTCCTTCGTTGTAAAGGAAAACCCAACTTCTTGCCCACTTCCTCACCTGAGATCCATGCTGGTCACTGCCATTGTTCACCATGGACACGGTGCCTTTCTTTTTGTGCTTAATTCTTGGTACTTTTTCTACCTCGAAAAAGCTTGCTTGATCACCATACAGTTGACTGAAAATACATATAAAAAGGTTATAAGATAGAAATACTCTCAACATGAAATACAGAAGTACTAGTCACATAGGGTTACCATTTCTTTACAGAAATGTATGATTCCTAAATATTCCTCTTTTTTGCTTTATACATTTAGGGAACTTGGAAAAAAAATCTATATTTCAACTATATTTTAAAATGCGGATTGAAATATGCTAGTTAACACCATTAAGAGGCAATTCTCTTTTTACTCCTTAAAAATAAAGGAACTTACCCAAAAACAGACTCTCCTCCACGGCCAGTCCCTGTGGGATCACCAGTTTGTATGATAAAATCCCTCTATAATATATAGGATACTTTGTTAATTCACAGCATTTGCTAGATGGTTCTAATAACAAAGGACACAAATAATATCCACCAACTCACCTGGACATTGTGAATAAGGCAATAATTGTAATATTTTATTTTGCACAACTTCAGGAAATTCAAACAGGCTGAAAGAAAGTAAATCATACATTTATCACAGTTCACAAATACATATTTAAGCAAGTAAAAGCACAGATAGTATCATTTAATTTCTAAATTATCATACAAAACCTCCCCCAAATGGTCAAATGTCCAGAGCCATAAAAAAAAAGGCAGTAGGCCTAAAAAAGGCAATATATTTTAAAGTATCTCCTCATTCTCTTTTCTTTAGGGTTTCTTGGACACTGAGCTAATGCAGGAAATTGACACTTATCTGGGATAAGCAATAATACATTGACTTTGTAAGAGAATAGAAAAATTAAAAAGGATACAATGATGGGGAAGGATCTAGCAGAGTATCTAAAAATGGATACGGATTATATGAATTTGAGAAAATCAAATAAATATCTGGGACCAACTTTTTTTGTTTGTTTGTTGTTTTTTTTTCTTTGAGGGCAGTGTCACTGGCCCTCATATGTGGGACCCAAACCGGGGCTGCTGGCTTCCCAAGCCAGCGCTTAACCACTGCGCCACTCGGCCGGCCCCCAACTTTTTTTCACAAGAAAATAATTCCATATGCAAAAATCCATACACTGTCTTGTTCCAGTTTTCTCATATAAATGCACTTAATGATCCAATAAACACTGGCTAACTTCTAGGTACTTTGGTAATGCTGTCAAATGGCACTAAACCATAGTCCCTGTGCTCACCAAGTTCATAATCTAGTGGAGACACACGCTAATAAGTTCTCAAGGCACTAAGCTAGAAACCAGACAGACAGAGATACATGAGGTAGTCCCTGCCTTCAAGGAGCTTATACTAAACTGGGGTCCTTACACATGAACACAAATAGTTACAATACTGGGCATATCTGATAATACCATTTCTGCCACTTAGATAGTAAACTGGGAAAATGTGGGTTAAAAAATGTCACAGGAGGGCCGGCTGAGTGGCTCAGTTGGTTAAGAGTTGGCTTAGAGCACGAGCTCTGAGCAACAGGACCACCAGTTCGATTTCCACATGGGCCACGTGGGCCAGTGAACCCTGCGCCCTAGCTGAGCTGTTGCTGAGCTACCAACAGGTGGCAGGATGGCTCAGCTGATGTAACAACAAGATTGCCTGTTCAATGGTGGGTTATGCCCACCGGCAACTAAAAGATTGAACTCGGCACCTTGAGCTGAGCTGTTGCCTGGATGGCTCAGTGGATAGAGTGTGTGCTCTTAACAACAAGGCTGCTGGTTCGACTCCCACATCGGATGGTGGCTACGCCCACCCACAACTAAGATTGAACACAGCACCTTGAGCTTAGAGGCCACAAGCTGCTGACAGGAAGCCAGATGGTGACTGGTGCCCTCCACAACGAAGATTGAAGAACAACAACTTGGCTGGTCCTGTCCCTCAATTCCCCAACACTGTTCCCCTCTCCCAATTCCCCAATACAATCTTTAAAAAAAAAAATAAAAATGCCACAGGTGTTCAAAAGACAGATTGTTTCTTGTTGGAGAAACTAGAAGACCCAGTGGAGGCTGAGGGTGAGCATTAAAAGAACTGGACTGGCAAAGAATAGAAAATGTGTAACATGTACAATGTTACATGGTACAAATGGTACAAATAAATGTACAAGCCATGTACCACTCTAGCGGGGAATATTGACAATGGGGGATGCTGTACACGTGTCGGGGTATGGGGTATATGGGAAATCTCTGTATCGTCCCCTTAATTTTGCTATAAACCTTAAACTGCTCTAAAAAAAGCAGTCTTAATTTTTAAAAAGGGAGGGAGAGAACCCACAGATTAAAAGATATTTAAGAGACATATCAACCAATATAATACTTACATGGCCCTTGTTTAGATTCTATTTAAATAACCATTTTTTAAATCTTTATGAGACAATAAGAAAATATGAATGACACTAAAGAATTATTGGTAATTTTTTCAGATATGATAGTGATTTTTGGTTATGTTGTCTTTTTTTAAAGTATCGTTTGTATACATATTTACAATTGTTAAATGAAGCTGGTGATCAGCACATGAGGGTTCATTTACATGATTCTGCTTCTGTATGTTTTAAGTTTTCTATCATAAAAAGGAAAAGAGGAAAGAAAAAGAAGGGAGAGGAAGAGGGAAGAAAGGAGGAAGGAAAATAAGTCTCAACATGTTTACTATGGATTGATAAGTAGTTATACACACAAGTAGATATGCTTCAATCACATACTTAGAGACACATACAAACAGGGTAGGCTTCTGTTCTTATTGCTCCCAGCTACCTTTGCAAAATCAATTCTTGTCCATTCTGTCTATGTTAATTAGGTGGGATAACCCTACCTCCCCTTTAGTTCACAGCTGTGGGGAAAGAGGCCCACTAATTTCCTAGGTGCTGCTCCAAACGAAGAGTGGCAAACGAACTCAAAGGAAAGCAAAACCAAGACATGAAAAATACAATTCCTGGGGCCGGCCGAGTGGCTCAGTTGGTTAAGAGTTGGCTTAGAGCATGAGCTCTGAGCAACAGGGCCGCCGGTTCGATTCCCACATGGGCCAGTGAACGCTGCACCCTAGCTGAGCTGTCCCTGAGCTGCCAACAGGTGGCAGGATGGTTCAGCTGGTAAGAGCACATGCTCCTAACAAAGACTGTCTGTTGATGGTGGGCTATGCCTGCCCGCAACTAGACTGAACTCGGCATCTTGAGCTGAGCTGCCACCCGGATGGCTTGCGGTTAGAGCATGAGCTGCTGGATTGGACTCTTGCATGGGATGGTGGCTACGCCCACCCGCAACTAAGATTAAAAACAGCACCTTGAGCTTAGAGGCCATGAGCTGCTGACGGGAAGCCAGATGGCGACTGGCACCCTCCACAACAAACACTGAAGAACAACTTGGCTGGTTCCTTTCCCCAATTCCCTAATACTGTTCTCCTCCCCCAATTCCCCAACAAAATCTTTAAAACACACACACACACACACACAATTCCTCTGAACCCCTAGATCATGCTATCCTTAAAGCTAAGCTTACCCCAGTAAAATGAGGCAATTATTTTTTTCACCCAGCTAGAGTTGAGTTTCTATCATTTGCACAGTCCTAATACAATGCATACCAGTATACTGGGGGTGCCAAAAAATATATACAAGTGAACACTTCAGTCAGCATTGCTCAAGCAGTAGTTTGCCATAATCAGAAGTGTCTGGATGCTGATGGTAACCACTTTGAGCACCTATTGTAATTGCAGAAGTCAAACGTGACTTGTATTTGTCTTTTATTATCGATATTGAATATTACAATTTTAACACAGTTTTCCTTTTTTAAAATGTGTGTACATTTTTTTGGCACCTGCTATATGCATTAGTCAATATAATGAATGTTAAGTGTGTGTCCTCAATGTGTCAGGCATTGCACTAGGTGCTCAGGTAATAGAGACAATTAAGGCACAGTCCCTGCTATCTTGGGAGTTTCCATTCTTGAGAGGAGACGAGCCTTGCAAATAATTCCAGGACAATAGATAAAAGTTATAACAAAATATGTGTTGCGTGATTTATAAAAGATTTGGGACAGAGCAGAAGAAACAGATTTAACTCTGCTTAGGGACAACAGAGAGCTTCACAGCATAGATGATGCTTGCCCTGAGATTTGAATAAGCAGGATGTCTGCCAAAAGTACAACAGTGGAGAGGAATGTGGGATAGAGGAACCGGTATGACAAAGGCATGGATACATGGTCCAGACGGGGAAGATAACTGAGTGTGGCAGGAGGCACCCATTGTACAGTATTGTTGCTTGTTTCATCTTTTTTTTTTTAATTGGTGGGGAACAGTGTGTTTTTCCAGGACCCATCAGCTCCAAGTCAAGTGGTTGTTTCAATCTAATTCCGGCGGGCGCTTCTCAGTGGCCCATTTGAAGATCCAACCAGCAATCTTGGTGTTATGAGCACTGCGCTCTAACCAGCTGAGCTAACCAGCTGCCCCTCAACCTCTTTAAAAAACTGCATTCCATGGGTGCAAGACCCTGATTGTAACTAATCTCTCCTCGCCTCCAGTTTCTCCCTACTCTTATACATTCCCTGCACCGCTGCCTATTGTCTTTCTAAATCGAGTTTGCCACGCCTCAATCCTGCTTTTAAAATCTTCAGAGATTCCGGTCATCAGTAGGACACACAAGACTGACTATTCATGATCTAAGGTATGCAACCAGCTTTGCAGTTGCCATGCCACCTCACATACCATTCCTTGAAGCCACGTCAAACGACTTGCTGTTTCCAGAAAATTCCAAGCAAACTTAAAAAAAAAACAAAAAACCCCTCATTTCCACTCATCTTTGAAAGAGCTGGTTCAAGTGTTCTTGCATTCTTTGCTTGTTTTGCTTAGCTTCTCCCCGCCCCAACCAGTAAGAAGTACTCCCTCCTCTGGTTTCCATAGCAACTTACACACTCTGACACTGCAACACTTAGGACGTTAAATGGGGTCCCGCGTCCATTTCCCCCAAAGGGAAATTAGACCCCCTAGGGCCAGGCGCCTACCCCAGGGCCTGGCACAGAGTCCTGCGTAGCAGGCGATGAATGAGTGTTTTGCTAAGGCCCCGTGCACACCTCCAGACAGCCTTCCTCCATCCCAGCGCGATGCCCACACTCACTGAGCCAAGCGCATCCTCCCTGCTTTCACCGAGCCTTACTGAGCACACACCAAGGAATGCGGGCCGTGTTCCTCTCACCAGTTCAGCGCAGTAAGGCCGCTAAGGATCTGTGGGCATCGCATACGCGGTCTGCATCCCTCTCCCGCCTCTCTGTCTCTCTCTCACACGCATGCATTTAATGACAAGCACCCGCCATCCGATTAGCCAGCGCCCGATATGGGGAAGGGCTGCTCCGCACAAAAACTTTTCCAACCAAGGCTAATGAAAGAGCCGGATTGCTGGCACCAGCAGCCCACACGCTCCAACCAGCCGACGCTAGGGACTGGGAGGGCTCGGGGAGGGAGGGGAAAGAAGATCGCCGCCCCAGCGAGAGGTCAGCGGGGCCGGGCCTCACCTCGCGGACGCTCCTCGGTGTACAAGTCGATGACGACGTCGCCCAAAGTGGTCTCCAGCAGAACCGCCATGGCGCCCGTTTCTCCTCTGCACCAAGCCCTGGGGTGACAGGCGCAATCCGACGTCGTCCGCACCACGCGTCACCCACGGCGCGACGCCTTATGGCGTCATCGCTCCGGCGACACCGCCCCCTTCCGGGCGTCTGGTTCAAGTCTGTGTAGTCCGTGTTGTGTATAGTGCGGGTGGGTGCAAAAGAAATCTCAGACCTTTCACAATTCTTTACAATTCTTTCCTAAATTCCTGGAATTACCTTACTTCCATAATATTTCCCAACATTTTATTTTTATTGCATTTTTTTCCCCAGATACTAATTTACGGTAATATCTTTTAACATCTTTGGGTACAGATATCCACGCTTTCAGCTTGAAGGTTACTGGAGCTATAATAATAGTAAGCAAGGAACAGGAACCAGCTCTCGGCCTTCGGGGCCCTCTGGCTCCAGTTGTGGGAAAGAACGAGGCAAAGATCTCCCACACTTTTCTGTTTCTCTTATTTCTCTTACCCCAACCCATGTCTTTTTAATAAAATCAATGGAACGTTTTGTAATACTCTATAAAAACAAAATAGTGACTTTTACTCTTTTTTTTTTTTTTGGCCTTTATTATGAACCAATGCAATGTGTTAATTTAGAATAGCAGGGTTAAAAACAGTGGCGCCGTCACTGTGATGTATTTCAGGGCAAAAAGCTTAATCTCTATAAACCTCTATTTTTTACATTGAAGATGGGATTCTAAATTATAACCATGTCATGAGGTTTCTGTGAGGTTTAAATAATATACATAAAGCATTTAACACAATATATGCTGGCTGCTGCAATGATGTTTGTATGAGTCATTCTTCATAACAGAAGCATTGCTCATCACAGGTATAATGAAATTCATTTCCAAACAGACAAGGTTATAGTAAAAGCAGTTTTAAAATATATTAGAAGATGGGCCGGCCCAGTGGCGCATTGATTGAGAGCTGGTTTTGGGATGCCAGCGGCCCCGGTTCGGATCCCACATATGAGGGCCAGTGATACTGCCCTCTACAGCTAACAACAGCTCCACCTGGAGCTGAGCTATGCGAGCCCTGGCGATGGTTTAGGCTACAGCCCCTGCTGCAGTGGCCTGCCATAGGCTACAGTGAGTGGCCGGCAGCCAGCGTGAGTAGCCAGCAGCCAGTGTGAGTGGCCGGCAGCCAGCGTGAGTGGCCGGCAGCCAGCGTGAGCTGCCAATAGATGCGGTGAGCGACTATCCAGAGGCCGGTGACCTATCTGCCTCATCCAGGAAGAGCTTAATGACAATACCAACATGGGCCAGTGAAGCAACCCGTAACTGGACTGAAGAACAAAAAGGACAGCAACTTGTCTGTTCCCCTTCCCCAATTCCCCAACGCTGTTCCCCTCCCCCAATTCCCCAATAAAATCTTTATTTATATAGATATATATATATATGAAGAAAAATAAGGTAAAATTTGTGAATGGCTTTAGAAATGTAAAAGGATATTTTTGTAAAAGGATATTTTTCTTGCTCTCCCTTTGTCATCTCCTGGGGGTCTTCAGGATGTTCAGAAAAACACAGTTGAGTAATTCTAGAAAATAATGGAGTAGATTTTGATAGAAATACAGTGTCTCCCGTTTTCCCAGAAATTGGAAACAGATACAGATTATATCTCAGATTTCCCTTTGGTGTCAAGCCTGCTTTTGAATTGTAGAAAAAGAGGAATTTAAGTTTTGATTGAAAATGATGAAAATAATAATGAAATCAGTTGCTGAAAAAGAAAATATATCAAAATTGGGAGTCAAACAGTATTATTTGATGTGAAAATAAAGAGGTATTTTTAATCCATTTTACATACTTTGTTTCCTATGTTATTAAATTTTTTTTAGAATATTGCATGCTATGTGGAAGGTTATATTCAAATAACATAAAGCATCTAATGTGCACAGAAATACACTGGATTTCTAGAGGCAAACTGAACTCTTTTGGATGGCTTTCACGATTAAAGAAATCAAGTTGACATGAGTCCACTCAAAAGAACATCAAAGTCCACACCATATGAGGTTAGACAGTTAAGTTGGTGAACTCATCCTAGAAAATGTGCTACATACCTTACTGCTGATTATCACTATGGTTACCTTCACAGTACTCCCCTTGAGAGCTATGCACTAACGCCAGCACGTAGTCCACCCTTCAAAGCAATTTTGTAACTCTTTTTCTGGAATGGTCATCAGACCTACCATCATATTACCCTTGATGTCCTGAATGTCATCAAAATGTCTTCCTTTTGAAGTAACAGGACCCTTATCTACTATCCCGCTCCCCAGGCCTCTCTATATTAAAGAATTGTTAAAGCTTCTCCTTAGACAGACCAGGGATAGACCCCCCCCCCCTTAACTGCTTGTTAGGTTCCACAAGTTTTAACTACCTCGTATCTAAACACAAGGCCAAACTGCCTACATGACATAGGCCAGCTGTGTCTCGTCTGGATAAACACAAGGCCAGACTGTTTTTCACCAATTAATTGTTACTTATTTATGGCCCCTATGAATTTCCTTGCTTGCTACATTTTGGTGCTATCACACTTGCTTACTACATTTAGTACTGTTATTGTATAGCTTTTTGTAGCTTACTTGATATAATTGGTGTTGTCAAAACTATCATATAAGATTTATGGAAACCACCTGTAAACTGGAACCTTACTTTGCTTGCGATTTCTGTCTATAAAAACCTCCTCTTCTTTTGTTCGGGGCTGTGAGTTTATTCAGGGCATGAGCCCACTCACAGTTGCCGGCCACAAATAAAACTCCAAAACAACTGTTTCGGTTTGTATTTACTTGCTGGGTACAACACTTTAAATATTTCCTTTATCTTTGGGTAAAGAAAGAAGTCATTGGGGGCCAGACCAGGTGAGTAAGGAGGGTGTTCCAATACAGTTATTTGTTTACTGGCTAAAAACTCCCTCACAGACAGCGCTATGTGAGCTGGTGCATTGTTGTGATGCAAGAGCCATGAACTGTTGGTGAAAAGTTCAGGTCATCTAACTTTTTCATGCAGCCTTTTCAGCACTTCTAAATAGTAAACTTGGTTAACTGTTTGTGCAGTTGGTATAGATTCACAATGAATAATCCCTCTGATATCAAAAAAGGTTAGCCACATCACTGAAAACAAGTTTGCAAAGTTAACTGTCAGACCTCGTATTAACATTGATGGATTTATTTGCCAGCTTAATTCTGATTTTTGGTTTACAGATTAATGTGATGGCTGAGTATATCAAGCTGAGTCTTCCAAAAGATGATGAGTGAGTGGAAACCCACTGAAGTTTGTTTAAGGTTTTATTATAACTCATCAGAGTTGCAGTAGATATAGTGTTTTTTTCAAATGATGGGACATTTTTACAAGAAAATTCCACAGTACTCATGCAAAGCAGTCGCCTAACGAGAACCATGTCATACAAAATAGTAAAAATTGTTCATTATCAAATAGTGTCAACTACTTAGACATTATTTATCCAGTAAACCTCTGCTCTAGCAGGCTTGATGCTTTAACACTTGGCCACTGCCCTCCTGGAGCTAAGAGCAAGCCAAGAAGACAGACAAGTGAAAGAACGATAGATAGGCAGACTATGGGGAGGGCTCTTTTGGGAAACACAGAGTATCTTACTTTCCCCAATTACTTTTTCATATAAATGTACTTTGGAACCTTATACATATATCACTAGTTCAAATTATACAGATCCACTATTTTATGTGTTCTCACCTCTAGGTTTGTTTTTAATCCCAGCAGTCTAAAACAGTGAAAAGGCCAATGATTGCACTTGGAACCCAACAGTGGGTGGGGCTTGCAAGTTAATAATGTTGTTGAGTATATTATAGTAGGCCAGGAGTTACTTGAATGATTTTGTAGTTCATGCTACAAATATTTTGGCCAAAGATTTTGTAGGTTACTCTAGCTAAAAAAGCAGGCATGGAGAGAGAGGTTGATAAAAGTGGAAGGGGGATAAGAGAGAAATAGATTTGTGTTCTCTTTCATATCAAAAGTTTTATTTTTAAAAAAGGCTGTTGGGCCGACTGAGTGGCGTGTTGGTTAAGAGTTGGCTTGGGATGCCAGCTCTGAGCAGCCGATCCCCAGTTCGGATCCCACTCCCACATTAGAGTCAGTGACGCTGCGCCCTCTACAGCTAAGATGTTGAACAACAGCTTGATCTGGAGCTGGGCTGCCATAAGTCCCCAGAGACGCAGGCTGCAGTGGGCTGCCGTAAGCTTTGTGAGTGGCTGGCAGCCGGTGTGAGCTGGCAAGAGCCACTGTGAGCAGCCTTCTAGTGGCCTGCGACCGATCTGCCTCACCGGGAAGAGCGTAATGATGATACCAACATGGGTCAGTGAAGCGACGTCCTCCACAGCTAGACTGTAGAACGAAAGGACAGCAACTTGTCTGTTCCCCTCCCCCAATTCCCCAATAAAATCGTTAAAACAAAAAAAGACTGTTTCTTATTCTGCCTGAATGGCAACATCTGCAGATTCTTCTTAATCAATATGCAATTCAGTTATCTGAAATGCCTGACTCTTTTGGCATTCTCTGCTTTAGAGGGTCTAATATGTTTTTTTTATTTGAAAGGAGGAAAAAAGTCTATCATCTTCATGTTGTAGATTAAGAAACTAATTAGAAAGGTCCCTAAAGCCCAGGTGGACTGCTTTCTAGTTGATAGTGTTATTCGCACACCACCCCCAGTGATCTGCTGAATGGTGCTTTTAATGCGTGGTTGATCCTCAACCTTGGCACAATAAGTACCTTGGGGAACTTTAAAAACTACCAATGCCGGAGCCACAAGCCCAAACTAATGAAATCAGAAATTCAGTGCCTCAGAAAACCACAGTCAGTAAATTTTAAAACTTCCCAGAGCAATTCTCATGTACAGCACGTGGTGAGAACTATCGATTCAATAAAATTTCCCCTCTCAACATGATACGTCTTATTGTTCATGTGTACTCGTGTTCCGATATATTACCATGATTTTCATTTTACAGATATAGCTAAATACATAGACACACAGAGATATAGCTAGATGCATATAGAGTATATTACTAATTTTAAAATAATGACAACGGGAAGGCTTACACTCAGTTTGGGTGGGGAAATCCTCTCCAACCCAGGGCATCGGTCTAATGACGAAATCCGACCTTTTTGGACTCGTTTCCGCCCCGGCGGCCTTGAGCGGCGGCGGCGGCGCGCGTGCGCGACCCGCTGCTCCCGACGCCTTCGGAGACCCGCCCCGCCCTCCAGGCCCCGCCCCGCCCTCCAGGCCCCGCCCCGCCCTCCAGGCCCCGCCCCGCCTTCCAGGCCCCGCCCCGCCCTCCAGGCCCCGCCCCGCTGGCCAGTCCGGCCTTCCCGGTAGTGCTGTGCTGCGCGCTGCTGCAGGCCAGTCCAAGATGGAGGGCGCTCCGGGGGCGCCGCTCGCCCTCCGGCTGCTCTTGCTCGCGGCGCTGCCGGCCGCCGGGTGGCTGAAGACCGGCACCGCTGAGCCGCCGCCGCCGCCGCCCCGAGACCCGAAGGTAGGGCAGGAGGCGTGGCTCGGCCGCGGCTCGGGGGAGGCTGGGGCCGCGGACGCCGGCGTCTCCGTGGACGTGTTTGACCTCCGGCCGGCAGGCCGTGGGCCGGGGTCGGGCCCCCAAAGGGGGAGTGGGGCAAAGCACGCACGGACATGGGCGCGGTTAGCGAGAAGGCGCAAGGGGCCCTCCCGTGTGTGGTTCGGCCTGTGGCGGCGAAACGTGCGGATTCGTCCCGCTGAGCAAACGGCTGCCGTGCCGACGGGGTCCTGGGTCACTAGGCGCTCCCGGCCTTTGTCATGGCTGCTGCGGGGATAGCCCCGGGCCCGGGCAAGGCCGTGTCTGTGGGCTCAGGCGGCTGCGCGGGGAGACCGGAGGGCGACTCCAGGCCGCTGTTTCCCCCGGCCTCCCCCGGCGCGCAGGGCTGCGGGGTGCGCGCTGGGCGCTGGGGTCACGGAGGGGACGGAGGACCCGCGCGTGGCCAGGCGCCGCCCCCCCGGCGGGTCGTGTTGGGGAAGTGGCTCCACGCACGCGGTGGGACCAGCCGCGCCGGCGTCCCCGAGCCATCTGATAGAAATGTGCTGGGCCGGCCTGGGACGCCAGCGGCGCCGGTTCGGTCCCACATATGAGGGCCGGTGACACTGCCCTCAAAAAAAAAAAAAAAAGGAATGTCCTACCCGACGCCCAGAGGTTGGGGCCCCAGTCTGTTTCAGCAAGCCCCCCAGATGATTCCGAGGTGGGCTAACGGGTGAGAACCGCCGCATCCTTGTACTCAGGGCAGCCGGGTCTTGCCGTTTGTGCCTTGGAGTCGCTCTGACCGACACCAGTATTTGTCTTTCGTCAGTTGAATGTATGGTAGGGAAAAGTTTGAAGATTTTATTTGTTTGTTTTTGTTTTTGTTCTTTGAGGGCAGTGTCACCGGCCCTCACATGTGGGACTCGAACCGGGGCCGCTGGCTTCCCAAGCCAGCGCTTAACCACCGCGCCACTCGGCCGGCCCTGAAGGTTTTAAAATGCAGGTTTTTCCAGAATGAAAAGACACCTTTTCCTACTAGTCAAGACTTGCATACTCTAAATTCGGGGATGAGGGACACCATAAATGTCACTTTTAACTTTTAATGTTTTTAGAGTGTTATGACATTACTCTCCCTGGGGTACAGAAATGACGAACATGCCTGTTTTCAGTTGTGCTGGAGCATTCCAAGAAGCCACAACAATGCAAGCCCTAACACTACTTAACATCTGAAATTTGACGTGGACCCCAATTGCGACTGGTCAAAAGTATGACTGTGATGTGATGCGCAAGCACCAAAGAGACGACATAAAGATGAAATTCTTCAAGTTCCAATAAGACACTGTTTTCCCCCTTTTCCAATTTAGAGATTCATTATAGTCACTTGTGAACCCAAAAACATTTGGGCCTGTCTCTGTAATCAGAAAAATGCATTTTGACTACAAGCAAAAAATGCACTGTACCATGGGCTCTTACTTAGTTCATTTCAATTCTCCCTTCTTACCCCTTCATTCCACTTTTGGAAAGTTCAGATCTAAACTCAATTTCATAGAATAAACGAATGCTGAGCAGTTGGAAGGAGAATCTCATTCCTTGGAAGTGTTTCTATGGGAAGCTGAAGCCTGTCGACCTAAACTTTTTAAGTGTTTTATTGTGAAAAATTTCAAATGTACAGAACAATCATCCTAGTCGCTTGTGCAGTATTGGTGTGTTGTCTGTTCTCTCCATGACAGTAGCCACTGGACTACTGTGGTTGTCGCGTATTTGAAATGTGGCCAGTGACACTAAAAAAAAACCTGAGTTTTAAAATTTGTATTTAATTTTAATTAATTTGAATGGCAATAGTGACATCTGATTAATGGGTACCATATTGAATAGTACAAACTTAGACTATAATTAAGGTTTTACTATACTTGCTTCATCACATATCTGCTCATCTGTTCATTTTTTTATAACCATCCTGATCTAAATGTAAGATGGTTTGTTGAAGTCTGGATTCCCTATTTCACTTCAATGACTCAGGTTTACTGGATTATAAACATTTTTCTTTTTTGTTTATGTATGCAGTTGTCAGAAGTTGAGGTTATAAAGATTATAAAATAATAAAAAAATTTATTTTATTTTTTATTTTTTTAATTTTTATTTTTTAATTAGTTTCAGGTGTACTATTTTTTTTTTTTTTTTGAGGGCAGTATCGCTGGCCCTCATATGTGGGACCCAAACCGGGGCTGCTGGCTTCTGAAGCCAGTGCTTAACCACTGCACCACTTGGCCGGCCCAAATAATAAAAGTTTTTATAGTAATTCTTCTCATAGTAAAATGCCTAGTCACCAAAGAGAGGCATCCAGAAAACACTTAGTTTCTTATGTGTTGATATTTATTTCATATATTTTCCTCAGGCTTATTCATTTATGTTACACTGTCTGTTACGGTGGTCCTTAGGGAAGCTATTGTGTCCCAGATAGGCATCTTGTGAGTGAAGAGTTGAAAGTGAGTGGGGAGAAATTTCAGTTCTGCCACTGACTTTCTCCTATACACCATCCTGGCTCATAAACCTGACCTTCCAGTTCAGTCAGGTTCTCAGGAAGAGTAACAAGTAGGACCTAACTCTGAATTTCCGGTCAGGAGGCAATAAATGAAATCATTCAGAAGGGCCAAAAAGAATTGAACTTGATTCTCTAGCAAATATAGTATGCTAGTGTCTGTTAATTATGTTTTACAAACCCTGTATTCCACTAGGGAAGTAATATATGTAAGTGCAGTAAATTATTAACAATATAGTGTATGTTCGATACTGAAAGGAAGAAGCTATAAAAAGATTTCTTAGAACACCATCATTCATTGGAGGGTTATCTCTGGGCTGTTAGAAGAACAATAGTCTACAATTAACAGATCCTCTAGTTGGAAAAGAGGAATTTTTGGCTGGAATTTGTACACAAAACAATATAGCAACTAACTTGATGGCTTACTGAGCATTGATTTGTTCTAGAGATGAGTATATTGGTTCTAGCTTAATTCTAGATTTGGGTGGACTAGGAGAAAGCCAGGCTGGTTCTGAGGAATCACTAGTCCAAAAGCTGCCTGACTCCCTATAGGAGTTGGGAAGTGTACCAAAGTCAGCTTAAATGTGTGGTATGGGCCTTACAAGTTACAGTCTTGTTCTGCTCTTGGAATCAAATCAACTTCATAAAATCACTTCAGTCTGATTCTCATTTGTTGGAAATATATAAAGAATTGGGGATAGTCACAGTACTAAGCAATATACTTGTATATTATTTTAATGTTTATGAATAACTTTCCTATGTTTTTTTTTTTTTAAGATTTTGGGGAATTGGGGGAGGGGAACAGACAAGTTGCTGTCCTTTTGTTCTTCAGTCTAGTTGTAGAGGACGTTATTTCACTGGCCCATGTTGGTATTGTGATCATTGCGCTCTTCCTGGCTAAGGCAGATCAGTCGCTGGCTATTGGATGGCCGCTCACAGCTTACAGCAGCTCACGCCTGCTGCTGGCCACTCACGGTCCCTCATGGCAACTCACTGCAGCCCCACTGGAGCCTACGCTGTTGCCGGCGACTCATGGCAGCCCAGCTCCAGGTTGAGCTGTTCACCATCTTAGATGTAGAGGGCATGTCAGTGACCTATGTAGGATCCGAACTGCTGGCCCTGGTGCTCAGAGCTCGTGCTCCCAAGCCAGCTCTTAAACAGTGAGCCACTTGGCCAGCCCAACTTTCCTATTTTCAAAGTTAAAAATATCCCAAGAAAAAAGTATTTGAGAGGAGTATTGTTTCTATTCTGGGATAGCAATGTGAATAAACTTAGAGAAGAATTTGACTTACAAATGACAAATTGCAATTCTTGTGACCAGTCAGTGGTGAATACTTCTCAATATAATTGCTTTCTTTTCTATAGAAAGCATGTCATTAGTAAACTTTATTGGAGTAGACCAATTTTGAGCATATTTTGGGGGGCACTAAAACTGATTGTGCGCTGCACATACTTGTCCACAGGCACTGGGGACAATTTAAGAAGGGTTAGAGCAACTTTGTTTATGAAAACAAAAAGTTGGGAACAATTCAAATGTCCAGTGATAGTGGAACAAATAAGTAAATTTGTAATCATTTGATGGACTATTATGCAGCACTGTAAATAAATGTCTATATCTGAAGCATCACCGAGTGGCGCGGTGGTTAAGTGCTGGCTTGGGAGCCACCGGCCCTGGTTTGGTCCCACATATGAGGGCCAGTGACACTGCCCTCAAAAAAGAAAAAAAAAAAACCAAAAAACAATTTTAAATAAAACGTTCTAGAACAGGGGTTGGCAAACTGTGCGGCTCGCGAGTCACATGCAGCTCTGTAGGTACGTTCCATCTCAAAAGTTTGCCGAGCCCTGGAAGAGCCAATCCTGTCCCTCACAACAATTTAAAAATTATTCAAGAGCCATAAATATATTTTTACATAATCACCATTATGTGAATAATATCCCTTAAAAAATTTATAAATGAAATTATGATAGTTTTATTTTCATTTTCAGTTTTAC
Source organism: Aselliscus stoliczkanus (assembly GCA_033961575.1). NCBI lineage: Eukaryota > Metazoa > Chordata > Mammalia > Chiroptera > Hipposideridae > Aselliscus > Aselliscus stoliczkanus. The sequence goes on from CM066733.1 coordinate 144,014,011, forward strand.
TTCAGAGCCACATGTACATACCCAAAGAGCCACATGTGGCTTGCAAGCCACAGTTTGCTGACCCCTGGCAGCTTTTCTGTCTCAAAAGTTTGTCGACCCCTGTTCTAGAAAAATACATGCATATTATTCCACTTATATAAATCTGAGAAACAGATAAAACTAAGCAATATATTTAGAGAGAGATACATAGGTAGTAAAACTATGAAGAAAAGCAAGAAATGATTGACTTGGAAGACAGAATGAGGGAAATGGAATAGAGGGGATCATGCGGGGACTTTGAAGGTGTGGATGATACCCTAGGTTTTAACCTAGGTGGTAGGTTCATGAGTGTTAATCTTTTAAACTAGATTTACATATTCTCATATATGTGATGTATTTAATAATTAAATGGAAAAAGTATATAGATTATGAAAAATTGGAACTGTGAATGGGCCTGAAAAAGGCTGTAAAAATGAAAATGATGTGTTTTTTTTTGTTTGTTTGTTTGTTTTTTGAGAGCAGTGTCATTGGCCCTCATATGTGGGACCGAACCGGGGCCGCTGGTTTCCAAGGCCAGCGCTTAACCACTGTGCCACTCGGCCGGCCCTAATGATGGGTTTTTTTAAATGTTCTTTTAATGTCATAAGTGATTATAGAATAAACATAGTTGAGGGGAACAAAAAGAACTGAGTTATTTTCAATTTGTGAAATTTATACCTATTCCATTTATATAATATTTGTTTTGCAGGACAGCATCAGGATTAATGTAACTACTCTGAATGATAATGGGGAGGTAACTAAAGAACAGGTTTGTCTCCTTTGATTGTTTTTAACGTATCACCTAGATAAGTATTATGCAGCCTATTTTATTTATTTATTTTTATTTCATTTATTTTTTAAAGATTTTTTAAAATTCTTATTGGGGAATTAGGAAAGGGGAATAGTGTTGGGGAATTGGGGAAGGGGAACAGCCAAGTTGCTGTCTTTCAATATTAGTTGTGGAGGGCACAGCTTGCTCAGCTCCCAAATCCAGTTTTCATCTGGCCACCCATCGGCAGCTCACGGCTGCTCAGCTCAAGGTGCTGTGTTTAATTTTAGTTGTGGGTGGGCATAGCCCACCATCCCATGCGGGAGTCGAACGGAAACCTTTGTTAGGAGCACGTGCTCTCACCAGCTGAGCCATCCTGCCACCTGTTGGCAGCTCAGCAGCAGCTCAGCTCGGGCGCAGCTCACTGGCCCATGTGGGAATCAAACCAGCAACCCTGTTACTCAGAGCTCACGCTCTTAACCAACTGAGACTGGGCCGGCCCAGCCTATTTTATTTTCACCTACACACCTAATTTAATTAGATTAATGTATTTTTTTATATGAAGAGTTTGTCATCATTTATAAACCATAATGTATATGCTGCTTTATTTTAAGGTTGTTCTTAACATAACCTATGAGAGTGGACAGGTGTATGTAAATGACTTCCCAGTCAATAGTGGTGTAACCCGAATAAGCTGTCAGACGTTGATAGGTGAGTACTGCTAAACTATTTCCATAATTGTTTTTAATAGTACTAAATTAGTAAAACACAGTTGTTTGGTGTTATATATTTCCATTTTAAGTTAATAATTACATCATTACTAATGTGTCTAAAACTATTTCTACTTCACATTGGTTCTTCACATTCCTGACATATTCACATTTTCTCTTTCATGAGATTAGCATTAATGGAACTGCATTTCTAGTAAGTTTATATCAATGTAAGACTGTGCAAAAAGATAGAAAATAAGAGATTTACAAGCAAGAGGCAAAATCCTGGGGAAGTGCTTATCACAGTTATAAAAAGAAAAATGAATTGTCTTCCGATTCTGTAGTTTTCAGTTTCTTCTACCCCTATGCCCATGTAACATTTTTCTTTTTAACTTTAAAATCTTGAGTTGTTTAAAGACAAGCAAATATGTTACATTGGAATGTACCATATTATTTGAATGAAATAAAGAATATGAGAAATATGTATAGTATTCTTATTACCTATTTTAATATATGCATTTAAGGCAGTACATTTCTCTCTAGCACTTCATTTGCTATACATTGGTAGTGTTTTCTAATCATTTGTTGTGATATTTTCTTGTCCTATGGGTCAGGTACAAGTATACTGTTTAATTTCCAAATGTTTTGGGACTTTTGTTTGTTTGTTTTACTGATTCCACCTCTGTCATCAGAGAGATACTATGTACAATTTTAACCCTTTGAAATTAGAGATTTTCTTTCTGGTTTAGCATATGGTCTGTTTAGTAAATGTTGCTTTCCATATGAACTTGAAAATAAAGCAAAATATATAATTAGTTAGGTATGATGTTCTATTTATGTCAGGTCAAATTTATTAATCATGTTCAATCTTATGGAATTACTGATTTTGTTGTTTGTTTGCTTACTCTATCTATAACTGAGAATAATATATTAAAATCTCCACTGTGTAGATTTGTCTGTTCCTTTTTTTAGTTTCATCAATTTTTGCTTTACTTTGATACAGTAATACTAAATCCATACAGATTTAGAACTATTATGTCTTACTTCCTGGTAGATTGACTCTTTTATCATCATAATGTGTTATTCTTTATCGCCAGTGATGTTCTTACCTTAAAATCAGCTTTATCTATATTATTTTTAACATAACTGCTTTTTGGCTGGGCAGTGTAGAGGGAGGTGGATTGTTGCATGGTATGTTTCTATTTTTTCTTTTCAGTATTTTGGGTCCTTACAATTAAAGTGAATACCTTATAAGCAGCATATACTTATGGGTTTTTATTTTTAATTCAGCCTGTCAATCTGATTTTTAGTTGGAATTTTAATTTATTTACATTAATGTAATAATTGATATATTTGGATTTAAATCTTCATCTTAATTATTTGTTTCCTGTTTGTGTCCCACCTATTCTGTGTTCCTTTTTCTTTTGCGATTTTCCCTATCTGGGTTATTTATTTATTTATTTATTTATTTATTTATTTATTTATTTTTTCATCATTTTCCTTTATCTTTTTGTTTTTTTAATATTATTTTATTCTTCTTCTAATGATTACCGTTAAGATCAATATAGATACAGAGAACAAACTGCTGGTGGCCAGAGGAGAGCGGTATTGGGGAGCTGGGTGAAAAAGGTGAAGGGATTAAGAAATACAAACTAGTAGTTACAAAATTGTCTATGGGATGTAAAGTACAGCATAGAGAATATAGTGAATAATGGTGTGACAACTATGTATAGTGCCAGGTGGGTGCCAGACTAGTCAGGGGGTGGGGGGGTCACTGCATAAATTATATAAATGTCTAACCACTATGCTGTACACCTGAAATTAATATAAAATAATATTGAATGGCAACTGTAACTGAAAAAATAAATAATTTTTTTAAATTACCAAAATAAATGAACTATTACCTGTATCATTCCTTTCCCAAACAATGCAAGAACTTTAAAACACTTAAATTCCATTTATCCCCTTTCTCGTTTTGTGTTGTTATTGTCATGCATTTTAACTCTCTGTAGTCTTAAGCCCTATGCAGCCTCATTATTTTTATTGTTTCCTATAGTTCAGTTTTCATTTATGTTTATCCTCACAGTTACCTTTTCCATCGCTCTGCGTTCCATCCTGAATCTGTGTTCCCCTCTGCCTAAAGTCATTCCCCTTACCATTTTTTTAGTGCAAATTTGTTAGCAATGAATTATCTGAGCTTTTGTTTGTCTGAAAACATCTTTACTGCGCCTTCCTTTTAGGAGGCCATTCTTCCTGGATTTGGAAGCATAGGGTCGCACCTCACGGACTAGTTTCCGTTGTCTTCTCATTTCTGCAGTTTCCGTTGAGAATCAGTGTGTCATTGCTCCATTAAGGATAATACATTATTTTTCTGTGTATTTGTTTGTTTAATTCTGGTTGGTTTTAAGATTCTTTTTCTCTTTGTCTTTGATTTTCAGTAGCTTTACTCTGACCTGCCCAGGGGTGGGGTTCTTTAGTCTGTGACTTGAATGTCTTTTGTTAGTGTAGGGAAATTTTTAGCCATTATCTTTCCACAAATACTACTCCCTATCCTCTCTTATTCCCTTGTTGCTTTTCTTTTACACATATGTTTGTCCCTTTCACAGGGTTCCGTATATATCTTACACTCTTTTCTGTTTTTTCCTATTCTTTTTTCTTTCTATCCTTCCAGCACACAAATTTATCAGCTAATTGAGTTAATCTCATTTATTGGACTTCTAGGATTTCTATTTCTTTTTCTTTCTTTCTTTCTTTTTTAATAGCTTACAGTTATCTGGTGAAATTCTTCATTTTCTTGTCTATCTTTTTGAACCCACTACTTGCAGTACTTTCAAAATTTATGTCTGCCTGCCCTAATTTCTTGAGCCCTTCTGGATCTGTTGGTTTTTTTCTTCTTCTCTTGATCCTTCTGCTATTATGTGTTGGTATTATTGAAATTGTGTGTGAAAAATTATAAAGACTCTGAAGAATACCTTCTTCCAAAGAGGGTTTATTTTAGTTCCTGGCAGTCAGGATAATAAGGGGCACAACACCATAAGTATGAAATCAAGGATTGAGCTGATTGAAGGCTACATGCCAATCTTTGTGAGGCTTCGTCTATTTCTCATGCACTGTTATTCCTGATGTAGCTCTCCGTAGATCCCAAGTGAAAACCTGGGGTGTTTACCAAGGCTGCTTCTTTTTCGTGGGCCCTGATCTTCCCACCACCATGAGCCTGTCAAAAGTTCTGCCCAACTTAGTATCTTAGGTATATGCTCAGTTTCTCAGCCCAGACCACTTACTATCATATCAGCAAATGTTTCAATGGGGAAAACAGCGTAGAATGTTGACTTCTGTGCTTCCCTTCTCTCCGGGATCTTATGGTAAGTCATGAGTCCTTAAAGTTCATTTTATCCCCAGCTGCGTGAGACTGCCAAAAGGTGTGTTTAGCTTCTCTGCCTCTTAGCGCTTTCCAGTCAGCTTTCCAACTTCTCTACCAGTTCATCTTGGGAACTGGCAAATGCCTTGTGGGGTGCTGGCTGTCTTTTTAGCGCCCTGATGCCTCTACACAGATGTGGGTTTTGAGTGTATATGTGTGTGTTATCTTTTTATATATTTTCTAGTCGTTTTCATTGAGAATACTGGTGACTACAGGCTAATCCGTCATAGCTAGAAAAAGAAATGCTATTACTGGATTTAATAATAATTCCATTGGTGAATTCATTAGGAATTTGACATGGAATGCAACCTGGCTGCTGTGTTTATTACAGTCACCTTTCTAGTTACCCCAGTTGTTGCATTGAGTTTATTTCTCTGATAGCTGAAGTAATTGCTCATCTTGGCAGTTATAAGAGCCTTCAAAACACTAAATATAACAATAGAAAAAGTCTTCTTAATTCTTTTAAAAAAATTCTTTTTGGGTAGGTGTATTGGTTGTTTATCGCTGCATGATAGTTTAACTACACACGTAGTAACCTACAGCAATATTATCTCATGGTTTCTGCAAGTAAAGAATTGGAGCCTGGCTCCGCTGGGTCCTCTGGCTGCAGCTCTCTCACAAGGGTACAGCCCCGTAAGGCTCAACTGGGAAAGATCGTGTCCTCGCTCACTAGTGTACTTGCTGCTAGGAGTCAGTTCCTTGTGGACTGTTTGGCCTGAGGCTCATGACGTGTTGGCTGGAGGCTTCCCTTGCTTTCTTGCCACATGGACCTCCCTGTGGAGCATGTCACAGCCTGGCAGCTGCCTTTATCAGCAAGAGGGCAAGAGAGAGCATAGCAAGGCAGAAGTCACTCTCCTCTAACCTAATTATATAAGTGACATTCTATCACTTGCTGTAATCTGTTTGTTAGAAACCAGTCACTAGGTCCAGCCCACACTCAGTGGAAGGGAGTTGCCCAAGGGCATGAATACCATGAGGCACAGGCCATGGAGGCCTTTTTGGTTTTTTTTGAGGGCAGTGTCACTGGCCCTCATATGTGGGACCCGAACCGGGGCAGCTGGCGTCCCAAGCCAGCGCTTAACCACCGCGCCACTCGGCCGGCCCACGGAGGGCCATTTTTGAAAGCTGCCTTCCACAGTACGGGAAGTCAGAATAAGGGGTTTTGTTGTTTTTAATTTAATTTTATTCAAAGCACAGGTACCAGATTAGGGGGTTGAAGAATAGCAACTTTGATGTACTTGTATGACTGAATTTTCTCATCCAGTGACTCTCTTGTGCCCTAGTACACTAGCTTTTGGGCATACAGATAGACAAGGAGATGACTGTTCCATGAGGGAGACACTGAGATGACCATGAGAGAGGGGCAGCTGTACACTTATGAGCCATGGAGAATATGAGGGAGGTTAGGCAGACTAGAGAGAGAGGAGCAACAAGTGTTAACATAAGGAGCCTGAAGAAGAAGGACCATTCAGAGAACCACCAGAAAGACACAGGAATGCCATGGAAGGTGTTTGAACAAGGAGGTTGTATAATCAAAATATATTATGGTAAGATTAACCTGGCACTGTTGTGTGAATGATTTGAAGGGGAGGGACTAAAGAAGGCGAGAGTAGCTAGGGAACTCTTTTACTAGTAAGCAGTTAAATGAACTAGATACTGGATGAGGAGGTCGCTAGGAGATAGAAAGGGCAAATGTAAGTGTAAGATGCTTTGGAGCTGAAATGGCCCAAAGGAAGCAACTGACGGGATTCAAAGAATGAGGGTGAAGAAGTCAAGGGTAACTTAGTAGGAACTTTTGTCCTTGGCAGCTTGAAGAAGAGCGGGTTTATTAACAGGAACAGCGAAGTCAAGGAGTCTTGTGAAGACTTAGATTGAGCTAAAAGGTTAGGTCACTTGGTTCTCAATAGAATGTCTGTACCTGTTTAATAAATTAGCAAAAGTTGGTTTATACCCCCTAGAGATTTTCTTATTAAGATTGAGGTGAGGCTCTGGCATCTATACTGTTCCCTGGTGGTTTCTGATGCATAGTTAGAATTTAGAACCACTAGACCAGGTGTTTGAACATTATTGATAATTTATGAGGGCATATTTATTATAAATTGTTTATAATGCCAGATGGAATCACTGTTCAACAAAAGCTATAGAATAAACTTGATGCATACTCCCAAGGAACTTAACCTAGCTAAGGAGGCAGGTTTATAAACTAAGCTACACTGCAAGAAAATTAATGCTTTAAAAAAAAAAAAAAAAGGAAAGAAAATGAAAGGGCATAAACTCAGCATTGTGGGGATATGGTAGCTAGAACTACCTAAGTTGGAGTTTATTTTTAAAATGTATTATAGTTGGGGAGATTGAGAAGTAGAGAACATTCCAGATAAAGGAAATAGGCCTATAAAGATACGGAATCAGATTAAACCACTGGGTCTGTGCTCAGAATATCCATCTGGGTTGCTTTTTAGCAATTAACCCTCAGATGATAACGTTTGAGGGACAGAAACTAAATGCTCCTTTTGTGGTAGTGTCATTGGCATCTGTTGATTTATCTTTTTCTGTAGCACTTTCTGCCTTAATCAGGCAGCCATGAGTGCTGTAAGCCACCTGCCAGTGCCCCCATCTCCACTGGGTTGGGCTGCTGGGAGGTTCTTAGCTACAGGAACGTGGCCAGTAGCGGACCCTACCCCATGGTCCATTAGTAGGGAGTAATTTTAGGGCTTTCCCCACTTCTTCCCCATTCCTGCCTTCATACTTTAAGGACACGAGTTTTTGCTCAATCCTTTCCCCTTCTGTCACTGGATTTTGTGAATAAATGAATGGATGGATGGATGTGCTTACTTTGCCAGAACATGGCGTTGACTCTGTCTTCTGATCTGCTTTATGAATAGTGAAGCCATGTTGGTTCCTCATTGACAATCTGTGTAAAAGAATAGGAAAGATGCTGCCAGTGTAGTGTTTCACACAAAATCCAAGGACCATCAAGCAGTTTTCCCTTTTCAAATGACTGTAAGCATTACAGTGATTTATCAAATTGTCTCTTGTTTTCATAAATCTGAAACATCAATGAGGTCAGAGATGAAGAGAACCTGAGAAATTGGTTTACAACTGTCTTGTTCAATGTAAATGTCATCAAAATAATCAAATTCAGTAACAGATTTGATGTTATTTTTTGTTCAAAGCTGTCACTACTTTTTTTTTATAGTGAATGAAAATCTGGAAAATTTGGAGGAAAAAAAATATTTTGGAATTGTCAGTGTAAGGATTTTAGTTCATGAGTGGCCTATGACATCTGGTTCCAGTTCGCAACTAATTGTCATTCAAGAAGAGGTGGTAGAGATTGATGGGAAACAAGTAAGATAATATACTTATTAACTGGGAATTAAATTGTAAAGATTTGTGCTAGGTATTATGCATGTCAATTATTTTATTATTTATTACTGACTTCATAAGGAAGAAAGGTACTCTAATGTTGCCTGTATCCAATCAGTTAGAATTTTTTTACTTGTTTTAGCATTCATTTAGCATTTGAAGTCTTAATTTTTTAAAAACTTTCATATTCATACATGTTTATGTTGCTTTACAATTAAACAGAGGAAGTGAGTGGAGATTGAATTTGGTTCGAAGCTCTGCTACCATTTTTTTCTGGCTAAACCTAAGAAAATGAAATGGAACTGAGAGCAAGCTTATAGAGAGTGCTACAGCACATGGGAACATGATTAAGGTTGCAAATTAAATGCTTCAGAGTCGGGGTGGGGAATAAAGAGGAATTGTGTGAATACAAATTTTTTAGTTATAGAAATCAGGGAGGAAAATTCAGTCTTAAATTCTTAAGAGGTTGTACCATTATTTAAAATAAAGAGTAATTGCTTATTATATTTTTTATAGGCACAACAAAAGGATGTTACTGAAATTGATATCTTAGTTAAGAACCAGGGAATACTCAGGCATTCAAACTACACGCTCCCTTTGGAAGAAAGCATGTTATACTCCATTTCCCGAGATGATGACATGTTATTTACTCTTCCCAGCCTCTCCAAAAAAGGTACTTTAAGAGGTCATTATTTAAAGTAGTAAGGAAATTATTTCTTTCGTTGGTAGCCTTTTAATCATAGGTAACGTAATTTGGAATAAGCTTCTTTCAAAAATGCGTTACAGCATGTATTACTTTACATACCCCTTTGAGGACTTCAGGAATCTTATTTTAAATCTTAATAGAATGTAGTTAATGCTGACTGCAAAGCAACATTTTGCTGTAATTACCAACTGTTACTCTGGGTAAGTATCACAAAATACATAATAAGAATTTCATTCATTTAGGTTCATTTAGAGGAAGAAGTTTTCATAGAACTTAAAAACTTTGACTTTCTATGTGACAGAATCATAACTGCTATAGTTCCCTTTTAACTGTCTTAACTCATTCCTTTCTGGCGTTTAAATCTGAATAATTAAATAGGTTTATTTTTTCCTTCTGTGGAAAGCATTATGTTCTTGCCATCCTAAATGTTACTAGTCTGTGATCTCAGGACTTGTAGGAGACACCAGCATTTTGGTAACTTGGCTGTTCTCCCTCAGTGGAAAGTGGCAGTTCATTGCAGACCACCAGCCAGTATCTTATCAGGAACGTGGAAACCACTGTAGATGAAGACGCTTTACCTGGCAAATTACCTGAAACTCCTCTCAGAGCAGAGCCTCCATCTTCATATAAGGTAAATCAAGTATTGAGGATTATCTTTATATTCAGGCATTTATGGTTATGGTCAAGAGAAGAGGCACTAGCATTTAAAATGAGGTGGCAGCCTTGCAGATTGGAACCATGGGACATCGTGAATAATGAACTCATCACTTTTAATATGTGACATTTTTAGGTAATCCTGTTTTCAAGTGACATTTAGTAATAATATAGTCAGATAATGATTATCAAGGCACTGGATTTCATTTTGTTGGGACTTGCAGTTCCTCAGTTTTGCTCATATCCTCACGTGTCCGTTTATTCTGTGCCTCCTACCTTGTGTGCGCAGTGCCCTTGGGATCTTGGGCGGTGACTAAGCACACCTGGGCTAGAGTGTACTTTCTGGAGTCAGACTGCCTAGGTTTGGATTCTGGTTCTGCCACTTACTAGCTGTGATCTTGGATAAGTTCCTGGCCGCTTATCTTTATCTGCACAATGGGACACCCACTTAGTCTGTAAGTAGAGCCTATTTCATGTGTTGTTGTAAGGATTAATAAGTAAGATGGGTACAAATGTAAATATGCATTGGCACCTGCTAAGTCCTCACATATTACGAATGACATTATTGTGCTGGCTGGGAAAAATTCAGGGTTCAGAGAGAGTATCCTGCTTTCTCCGTATGTATTAGCTAGGTCCTTTGCTCAACAGAATTTCCATTTAACTGAGCAGAGTCTGGTTAGAATCCAGAGATGATTTTTGGAAGAAGTTCTCACTGAAGACTGGGATTGCGTATTTGGGGTTGCTGGAGAAACCCTCTCTCTGTGTGCTGCCTGAACTCACGCCCCCTCACCCTGCCTACCCACTTCTCTCAGAGCTAGAGAGCCCAAGGACAAAGTGAGTTCTCAGAGCCCAGGCCAGCAGTGCTGCCTTAGTTCTCTCATCCTGTAAGTGTAGAAACGTTTTTATACACAGGAAACTCCCCGTGTGCTCCAAGAGCTGATCCTGTGTTTGGCTTTGTCTCCTTTGCTTGCCCTACAGATACTGGAAACACATAGTTCGCTCTGGTCCATTTTGTGTAAAGTGGCCTCACCTACCTCTTATCAATTAGCAGTTATTTTCACTTGCTGTATAGTTAGACAACAGTATCAATAATTGTTAAGGATAGTAATATTTCTGTACCTGTGTTGTTAGAATGTAATTTTTAAAATTGTAAATAACTTCATAACTTCATTGAGATACATTTTAAAAATGCACTCATTAAAACGGGGCCAGCCGAGCGGCTCAGTTGGTTAAGAGCTCGCTCAAGAGTGCGAGCTGAACTCTGAACAACAGCAATTCGATGCCCAGCCAGAGCTGAGCTGCCAACAAGTGGCAGGATGGCTCAGCTAAAAAAAAAAAGAAAAATGCACTCATTAAAACCAATGAGACTTGACATGTGGAGGCATCCATGTAACCACCACCACAATCAAGATATAAAATATTGTCGGCTGAGTGGCGCATTGGTTAACAGCTGGTTTGGGATGCCAGCAACCCCGGTTCGAATCCCACATATGAGGGCCAGTGACACTGCCCTCCGCAGCTAACAACAGTTCCACCTGGAGCTGGGCTGTGCGAGCCCCAGCAATGGTGTAGGCTGCAGCCCCTGCTGCAGTGGGCTGCCATAGGCTACAGTGAGTGACCAGCAGCCAGCGTGAGCTGCCAATAGCCGTGGTGAGCGACCATCCAGAGGCCGGCGACCGATCTGCCTCATCCAGGAAGAGCGCAATGACGATACCAACATGGGCCAGTGAAGCAATGTCCTCCACAACTAAACTGAAGAACAAAAAGACAGCAACTTGTCTGTTACCCTTCCCTAATTCCCCAATGCTGTTCCCCTCCCCCAATTCCCCAATAAAAATCTTTAAAAAAAAATATTGTCACCCCAAAACTAGAACATAATTTTTAAAGTTTCTTAGAGCTCAAATGAAACTTGCCTATCTAATCAAAACTCCTTTCTTAGGTGATGTGCCAGTGGATGGAAACGCTCAGAAAAGACCTGTGCAGGTTCTGGAGCCGTGTTTTCCCCGTGTTCTTTATGTTTCTGAAAGTCGTTCTGGTTGGCATTACAGGAGCAGCCGTGGTAATAACCGTCCTAAAGGTGCTTTTCCCGGTTCGTGAATACAAGTACGTATTTCTTTATGAAACATTAGTATTTTTAGTGATTAAAAACTGAGTTGTATTTACTGTATTTTTTTTTTGCCTTTTATTTTTTTATTTTAAAAAATTCTTATGTTTCAATTACAGTTCACATTCAATATTATATTAGTTTCAGGTGTATAGCATCGTGGTTAAAAATTTAATTTACAAGATTAAGTCTTATTACCCGCCTGCCACCATATATGATTATTACAATATTATTGACTATATTCTTTATGGTGACTATTTTGTAACTGCCAACTTGTACTTCTTAATCCCTTCACCTTTTATTTATTTATTTTTTGAGGGCAGTGTCACTGGCCCTCATATGTGGGACCCGAACCGGGGCCACTGGCTTCCCAAGCCAGCGCTTAACCACCGCGCCACTCGGCCGGCCCATCCCTTCACCTTTTAAACCCAGCTCCCCAACCCGGCTCCCATTTAACATAAGTTTGTTCTGTGTATCTAGGAGTTGCATTCTGTTTTCCCCTTCTGTATAGCTTGATTTTTTTTTCAATCGTAAGAAATTATTTTATAAATTTAAAAACAAATTAATTGTTAGCATCTTTACAAGTTAGTCATTTTAGTTGTCTTAATAGGAGTAAATATCAGTAGAATAGAGATGGCCACAACTTTTGGCTTAGCTAAATTACTATGTTGAAGAGGCCATAGGATTGATAGAAAACAAGGCCCAATTTAAACATTCGCTTTCTTCTTGTCATGAGGTCTTCAGAATTCCCATTTCTTCATGTTTAACAGTGAAATAATGCCTCCCTTATAGGATTTTTAAAGATCAAAGTCATAATATAAGCAAAGTACCTGCAGTGTACAGAAATATGAGTGCCCCTTCCACCTGAAGAATTCACATATTCACACTCTCCATTTCTTTCTAATAATGAAAATTCGGAAACTTAACAGTTTCTTCCTTTATCCTTTGGCTGCCAGGAAGCTCAGAATTTTCTGTTTTAAACTTTATTATGCAAACTGCATAAAAACCAGTGTTGTAGGGCCAGCCGAGTGGCGCGGTGGTTAAGCGCCCCAGTTCAGTTCCCACATATAAGGGCCAGTGACACTGCCCTCAAAAGAAAACAAAACAGTGTTGTAAAATTTTTTATTGTTCTTTTAACAGATGTTTATATGACATGGGCTCCTCTCTGGGAACAAAGATGCAATGTAAAATTAAAAACCAAATTTGCAGTATGCTTAATCAGTGGCAGTTGTACTGAGGATACTTTTTGTTAGTAAAAGATTTCATCAATACCAAAATGTAGAGGGCAATTAAGTGAAAGCACCTCTTCATTTTCCTGTTATTCAATTCTTATACCTAAAGAAAATGCTTGACACTTTGGGTGCACATCTTTTATCCAAACTGTGTATTGACGTAAATGTGTACTAGATAATTATAGTATTTATCAACCTAGACTCTTAACACTTCCTGCAAATTGATTTATTCACTTATGACAGAAATTCCCAGTTTCTTGGTTCACAGCATTCTTAGTGTGCCAGTAATTTTTTCCTGGTGCCCCTACCTACACCAGAAGAAAAATTGAAAGAAAAAATTTTGTATTTAATTTCTAACCTACAAATAGGATGTGTGTGCCTGTAAGGCACTACACTGTACTTATATATCCTGGAATCAGTTTGGACACTGCCACCCTCATTTCCTGTTCAACTCTAGTTTTTGCACAGTATTTTGTTTTTATCAGAGTAACTGCCAAAAATCTAGCTTCTCAAAGATATGACTTCATTGAAAGGAATAGATTCCTAAAAATGAAATTACTCGGTGAAAGGGTTTAAGTATTTAACAACCCCTCAATACCTGATAGTAATCTTGTTTTTGCTGTGTGAACAAAAATATCTCATTTTAAATTGCATTTTCTTCTTAATAGCATCTTTGCTAGTCTAGATCTAGTTAAGTCCAGTGTCTGTGATAATTGGCTGTATATATTTCCTCTGCGTCATGCCTTTTTACAACCTGTGCCCATTTTTCAATTGTATTGCCTTTTGTAATCAGTATGTGGAAGCTCCTTTGTGATACATCCATCTTATATACACACACACACTATTTATCTCAGGCTGTGATTTGTCTTTTGCTCTTGTTTGTGGCATTCTATATCATACAGAAGTCTTAAATTTATTGCTAAAGCAATTCATATTTTTCCTTTATGGCTTGTATTGTAGGGTTTTTAATGTCCTAAGTAGACCTTTCCAATCCTAAAATTACATATTTTCTTAAAACTTATTTTTTACCATCACTTTTGTGTGCAGTTTAAGCTTGAGTTCTGATTTTGTTTTCCAAACACAGGCCATTGTTCCATTAGTAACTTGCCCGTTGAGTCAGAATGTTACCTTATGAACTAAATCCCCATATACATTAGTCTTGTTTCTGGACTCTGTCTATTCCTTTGCCAGTAGCATGGTTTTATAAAATCTTTGATAGCTGGTTAGGGCAGCTGTTTCTTCTCCCCGTTGTTCTTTTTACGTACTGTTATAGCGATTCTGGCAGTTTCTATCTTGTGCACTTTACAATCAGCTTCTTCAGTTTTATAAATAACCAACTTCTGTTGATGATTTGATTGGTGTAACATTGAACTTGTAATACAGAGTCTTGGATCCAGTATAAAGATCTCTCTCGTCAGCGGTGAGGACTGGTTAAGAAGCTGCTTGGGCCAGTCTTCCTGCCAAGCTTGTGCTAATCTAGGGCTCTCTTTGCCATGGAGAGCTATACTTACCCTGGCCTGCCCTTTCCTTTCCTGCAGTACCAGGTAAAGAACTTCCTCTTAGACCTTCATAGTCCCTCAGTTAGTTTGCTTTAAGTGAACTTTGGACTCAGAGTTTGTACAACCATTATAAATTAGATAAAATGAAGCAAAAGCATCTAATCCCAGGTATATTTGTTACCTTGAAGTAGGCCTATGTTACTGCCAAACTGTAAACAGGAAATGTTTGATTTTAATTTTTATATTTCAGAGGAATTCTTCAGTTGGATAAAGTTAATGTTATACCTGTGACAGCTATCAACTTATATCCAGATGGTCCTGAGAAAACAGCAGAAAACCTTGGAGATAAAACGTGTATTTAAAACATCAGTTCAAATCACGGACTCTGCATTAGTGTACTGGCTCTAAATTTGCCACTTGAATGTAAGAATCAGTTTACACACTAGAGGAATTGCTCAACTCCTAAAACTTGACCTTTAAAATAACAGGTTAAGTTCACCTTATTCTGTAACAGGGATGGCTATTTAGATGATGAATTGTTAAGAAAAATTTTCACAAAGTGGAAAAAAAGACGTGAAGAAACTTTGAAATTACCAAAAAGAAAAAAAAAGGCAAGACAAAATGCCACGTGCCAATACTTTGCAAGGTGCCTTTCTTAAGGAAATTATATCCACTTAATTACTGTAATATATAAGACTTTATGAAGAGCACTTTATAAAACTCTAATTTAAAAGCTCAAGAACTTAACACTTATTTTTTTATTCTATAAAATGTGCCTTTATATTAAGTATGTGACTCAGTATAAAATCACTGAAGTATATCATGATTTGGTTGTCCTGTACCAAAACTACTTACCTTGAATGCACCAAGATTTAAAAATAGTAGTGACATGTTCTCTAAAATAAACTTTTTTTGGAGGAAAAAAGTAGTCTTTTTGGTATAAAAACTTTGCCCAGGTTTCTACATAATATTTCTTTCATGTACCCTGGCTAAAACAAGGCTTAGTCAGTTAATGAGTCCATCTGTATCATGGAGTTAGAATGTACTTTTCTTATGGTTCTGAGTATAATAGTGCTGTTACCCTACAGCAGTGTTTGGTCTTATTTTTTTTTAACCATTACCCATATTGACATGATTTTACAGTGTGATCTATTACATACAATACTTTACTCCATGTGATACTTTCTCTTGTTTTATTAATAAAATTTTTTATTGCAACTCATCATTTTAAACACATTGTACACGTAAGTGATGACTGGTTTTTAAAACCATTTTATACTTAGGCTAAATAGATATGTATGTATGGGAGAAGCATGGCAGGTAGTAGAGTGAAGGAGTGATGTTTCATTTTGCCTAGCTGTTTTTAATAAAGAAGAACAACCCTGTGAAATGTACTATCTCCATATTATAGAATAAATAATGGCTACAATTTACAATTTGATCCTAAAGTCATCTAGCTAGTAATGCTACTTTTTTTATGTCCTTCCTCACTCGAAATTGGTAGAAATCACCAGTTAGTTCTAACTCCAAACGATGACAGGGTCTTATTCTATCCACTGAGCGTAAGCTTGTAGATTCTAGCAAGAAGAACCATGTAGGCGGCTACATGGCCAGTTGGCGGCTCTGCAGTCAGCGGATTCCTATCCTGCCTTTTCTCCTTACCTGTGAGACTTGGGACCATGACAAGACACTCTTATCTCCTTGAGGCTCTGTTTTCTATGGTTGGGATGATACAATAAATTTGTTTTGTTTTTTTTTCTGTTTTTTTACAAGCAATCAGAAATGAAAATCTTACCTACAATTTTATACCATTAACTTGTATTTCATTTAACTTTTACTTACACCATCAACTATTATTTGAATTATGCTTAGTATCCTTGAATGAATGGGTTAATGAGTTTCAGTAGAGTACAGTGAGAAGCACAGGCTTAGAAATAGCTACTTGCCTGTAGTGCAGCCTCTCATGTAGGCAGAATAAAATTAGGTAAGGTTGTATATAGATATATATACTCTTTCCCTTTTAAAAGCAAAGTAAAATGAAGGGTCTTTAAAGATCTCCCAGGAAATGGAAGCTGCCATCACACAAGGCAGGTAGGAAGGCACGCTGGGCAGCGTTCATGTTTCCATCGGCTACTTGTGTAAAAATGTTCAGGAATCTCCAGTTTCCTACCAGCACCCAAGGAGTTAGATCCAGTCTTACTCCCGAGAAGGAAAAGCAACCACAGACAAAGATGCTTTACTGAGAAGACAGTTTTCCAAACTAAGTAACAGCATTTGTGTTGCAACATTTGTGGTCAGTGAATGAGAAATCAGGTAATGCTAAAGTACAACAAGCTAGCTTGCAGCTTTAAAAAATTGCCTTTATTCAGAACCATAAGTTTTTTTTTTAATCTTACCATTATGAAAGTTTAAAAAAATATAGCACTCAGTGCAATGAAATACTACATTTAATTATTATTCAAATACTTAAGGCAGGTTTCTCACAGTTTACATGTGAGAAGTTAGCATGATCCAAACTCAAATATCCATTTCTCATATCTTTCAATGTCTGCAGCAGATACTGACTTAGAAACCTTTTTTAAAGCCATCTCAAAATCCTCCATAGTTGTAGGCATGTGCATTTCTTCTCTTGAAAGATTTCGGATTTCTTCTGGCGTCAAACCTTCAATACGCCTTCTCATTGCCATTAAGGATGCATCCCTAGGTTTAAAATAAAAAAAAACACAAACAAACCAGTATTTTGATTGAATAAAAACCTACTGCTAGAAAATTACATACTTTCTACATGTGTAGGCAATGCTAACTGATCAAATTAGGTGGTTTCTCTTTTCCCCCTCCTATTTCAGTGGAGTTTTGTTTTTATTTTTTTTTAAAGGAGAAACTTCAGATTCAAGAACCTCTTTCACCAAGCTTTATCCTTAATTGCAGCCACCATTTGTGCAAAGAGACAGCAACATAGAACTGCTTTATATACACACACATTATCGGTAATCCTCACACTAGCCATGTGATGTTTACTTTAGAGATGAGAAAACTAATGCAGGCAAGCACCTTGCTAATAACATCTGAGCTAATACTTGGACGAGGACAAAACTTACTTGAATTAGCTGGATTATAGGCAGACTTTTTTTCTTTTAAATGCTGTTGCTATTACATTTAGGACATTTTCACTGAAAATGGGATTGTACTCTACTTGGGCATGCCAAATCGATTTATTTCACCATTGTTTCCCTACATAACAGTATATTAAACAAATACACCACCATTAATTTTTTAAATCCAAGATAATTCTAGATTTTCTACTTTACACCTGTCGATAACAGGTTGGCAAACTTAAGACAGAAGAGCCGCCAGGGGTCAGCAAACTGGCTCGTGAACTGTTGCTCTGAAGTAAAATTGAAAATGAAAATAAAACTATCATAGTTTCATTTATAAAATTTTTAAAGGCTATTATTCACATAATGGTGATTATGTAAAAAGATATTTATGACTCGAATAATTTTTAAATTGTTGTGAGGGACAGGACTGGCTCTTCCAGGGGTCAGCAAACTTTTGAAATGGAACATCAGAGACGCATGTGGCTCTCGAGCCGCAGTTTGCCAACCCGTGTTCTATAATAACAGCTTCTTGAACATGTAGCTTTGAAACGAACTGCAGTCTCCTCACAGACCAGTATCATACCAGCACCTGCTAACACTAACAATACCAAAACTGGTGTCTCTGTCTAGACTATAATGTGTGTCTTTATTCTTCATCCATCTTAATTTGGCATAAACACTTCATAATTTTAGACCCACAAAAAAACCTATGCTTCCAAAATAATGCATACCTGCATACGTTGGTAATGTCCGCACCTGAATAGCCTTCCATGTTCTCTGCTATCCTTGCAAGGTCAACATCATCGGCCAATTCCAGCTCCCGGAGACTAATGCGTAGTAGCTCCTCCCTGCCTTTTGCTAACAATAGAAACACAGTTTAAAGTGTAAGTCTTCAACATATACATAGTGTATTATTTTTTCTGAAGTTTACTTTCTGTGAGTTTTCTAACTCTTAGAGCTCATTTGCTTAAAAATTTAAGAGCCATTCCTCAATGAATTTTAAATTTCTTGGTATCAGGGCTTTCAGACTCTAGATATAGCCAAACCAATTACTACAAAGACATCCTTGGGCCAGCCGAGTGGCTCAGTTGGTTAAGAGCTCACTCAAGGGCCGGCCGAGTGGTGCATTGGTTAAGCGCTGGTTTTGGGATGCCAGCGGCCCCGGTTCGGATCCCACATGAGGGCCAGTGACACTGCCCTCTACAGCTAACAACAGCTCCACCTGGAGCTGGGCTGTGCGAGCCCCGGTGATGGTGTGGGCTGCAGTGGGCTGCCATAGGCTACAGTGAGTGGCCCACAGCCAGCGTGAGTGGCTAGCAGCCAAGCATGAGCTGCCAATAGCCATGGTGAGCGACATCCAGAGGCCAGCGACCGGAAGAGCGCAATGACGATACCAACAGTGAAGCAACATCCTCCGCAACTAAACTGAAGAAAAAGACAGCAACTTGTCTGTTCCCCTTCCCCGATTCCCCAACGCTGTTCCCCTCCGCCAATTCCCCAATAAAATCTTTAAAAAAAAAAAAAAAAAAAAAAAAAAAAGAGCTCACTCAAGAGTGTGAGCTTAGCTCTGAGCAACAGCAGTTTGATGCCCAGCCCGAGCTGAGCAGCTGCTGAGCTGCCAACAGGTGGCAGGATGGCTCAGCTAAAAAAAAAAAAAAAAAGACATCCTACATTTGTCCCTTAAAGGAAAGTTATTACCAAATTTTTAAATTGCTTAAATGAAACTACCTAAGGTTAACGAGCTTTCTGACAAGATTCATGTGAATACCTGATGGTAATGGGATGTAGATTCTTTTCTCAAGACGGCGTCTTAGAGCCTCATCAATGTCCCACGGGAAATTAGTAGCTGCCAGAACCATAACCATTTTGGAAGGGTCATCATTTTCAGAAGCACCTCCCACACCTAAAAGAAGGGTTAAGGAGAAAGTAAAAAGATACTAGGTCGTATTCTATACAATAAAGCCCAACTATTTAAAAAGAATCAAATATTTAGCACGACAGTACAAAGTAGTGTAATCTTCAAGCCTCCTTAAGACTTATAAAACTCACTGGTACATACGTACGTGAATTTGTGATCCAAGGGAAATGAGTTCTTGTAGTACACAAATTTCAATAAAAAGACTAACTCAGCTCAACTACATGCCAATTTTTTAAAATTTTCAACAGCACACATATCCCCCATCTAAGGCCAATTTATTTGCATTTCAATTTCGTGACAAAAATAAGAGATCAGCATTCATGCCAAAGGGTGCCCTATGAATAGCCACTGTTTCTAGCATGACACCTGTCAGTGTTCCCAAGTTTACAGCTGTGAATCTCCAGGGCCTACTTGCCAGCTACCTCTAGTCCTGCACTGTGTGGTTAGCACCAGAAGCAGAGCTGTCAGCTCATGCACAGGCTCATGCATACCGTCCATCTGTTTGGGGGTATTTTTTTGTTTGTTTTTTTTTGAGGGCAGTGTCACTGGCCCTCACATGTGGGACCGAACCGGGGCCGCTGGCTTCCCAAGCCAGTGCTTAACCACCGCGCCACTCTGCCGGCCCCATACCGTCCATCTGAACCAGCAGCTCGGCTTTCACCCTTCTGCTTGCTTCGTGCTCTTCAGAAGTGCCTCTGCGACTACAAATGGAATCGATCTCGTCAATAAATATGGTGGCTGGAGAATAAAATCGAGCCTAAAGGAGAAAAACCATGCAACATCAGGCTTTTATTTCATTTAAAAATAAATCTACAGCAACTAGAAAATATCATCTGCCAAACTGTGCCTCTCTCCCTCTTGTCCTAATATTGGAGTGACAGGATTGAATTGCAACAGCTAAAATATAGCTTCTAACACAGACTCCTCATATGCTTAAATATTACATGATTTTTTTTTTTTTACCATTCAATACTATAACTGGCTATATATAGTGATATAAATATAGGAATATCCTGTGTACTACAAAAATATGAATAACTATGATGGGAGAACATTACAGATACTGGTTAAGTGTTTAAAATTCTAGAAAAAATTTGGTTAGAGAATCATTACCTTAAATAAAATTACATAGACTCCCTCTAAAAAATTCTAATTAAATTGCCCCTTTTTCATTTAGCTAATACAAGTACTTTTTATCCTCTTTAGGATAAAAGAAGCGTGAATATATGGCCCAAGGATTTTTTTGAGATAAAATTCACATAAACTTAAAGTTTACCATTTAAACCATTTTAAAGTGTACAATTCAATATTTAGTATATTCACAATACTGTGCAACCATCACCACTATCAAATTCCAGAATATTTTCACTTCCCCCCAAAAAATACCCAAAATTTCCCTTCCCCAGCCCGTGGCAATCACTGATTTATTTTCTGTCTCTATGGATTTGCCTATTCTGGACATTTCAGATAAGGGATCATACCACATGTGGCCTTTTGGTGTCTGGCATCTCTCCTCTCACTTAGCATGTTTTCAAGGGTCATTATACTGTAGCATATACAGTAAGTACTTCATCCCTTTGTACGGCTGAATATCCCCCAAGTTTATTTTTGTAACTTAAATGCATTTCTAATTCAAACCAAAGAATAGGAAAGATTGATCCATTCATTACATAATAGATTTAGTCAAGTATAAATCTAGTAAATAGCTCTAAGACTCAACAGTATCACCCTTCTCTTAAGGAGAAGGAAGAAGCAATGTATTAAGTAACTAAAGAAGTTAGTTCATCATTTCGTAAACAAAATATCCAAACTTATAGAATCACTACATAAGAATTTTGATCCTAAATAATGACAAAGATTTCTCAAAACAGCTTGAGTGAACAAACAAATTTAAAGATTTTTCTAAAAATAAAAATCCACAGTGACAAGTGAACATTACAGACTGAACATGCAATTGTACTGGGCCTATCAATTATTTTGAACCAGGAGGTTATAAAGTAACACCCTTTGAGGCAGCAATCAACTGTGTTGAAAGCACTATGCCTCCAAAGTATGAATTTAGTTTTAGTCTGTTCACATAGAAAATTCTAATATTTAAATCGCACTTTCTTTTCTAGTTGAAAATTTGAACCCTAAGTCATCTATTCCCTCCAAAGGGATAATTTCATTTTTAATAAAGCATCCTTACTTGGATTTTAGGCACTATGTACAAAAAATTTTTTATTTTTCAAAAAATGGACAAGGGAAAGAAAAAAAATCTCTCAATTGAAATTCTAGCTAGAAACCATCTACTAACAGAACGTACTACACTGACACAGATTAAATTTCAATCTGTTGTCACACCATGCAAAAACTACTAGACTGATTCTTCCCAAATACTGAGGGTGTGCTGAATAGTCTGACTTGAAGCAGAGACTGTGACACATGTAAAATTGGTTTTGGATGATCCGGGAACAGCACTGCAGAGACACTTGAACTAGACACCAATTATTTTTGCCTGCACAGCATCCCTTCTGGTAAGAGAAGCTCTCTTTTTCAATCATAAATCATCCCTTTTTCATTCTTATTCCACTACTTCAAAAATGGTCAACTCTACTGGAGTTCCAGGGGTATGATTCAGTGGCCACTCAGATCACTAATTTTCTGGCCCAAATGATGGGTTCAGACATGGACATGTGACTCACAAAACAAGCAAAACATTAATCCCTGGAATTTTGCTGGAAGAAATGAGGGCAAGTTTTCTTGGGATTACCATGAAGATAATAAAAATAAGGCTTAAGCCTCTGATGGCTACCACAGACCTGCCTATAACAGAAACGTTTCCAAGGTCATCTGTATCACCTAATCGTGCTAGGCCTAAAAATCTAAAACGTAACTTGTGAAAATTCCCAGTTACCTGACTCAATATATTATTCTTTTTGTTTAAATTCATTTGATACTTGAAAATGAAAGTTCTTGACACTACAATAAAAATTTTACAAATCAAGTTTTTGTATGTTTGTTACCATGTCATGTAAAAAATCCTGAACAGATTTTTATAATACTTAAATAGTCTTATTTAAAATACAGGCCTCGGGCCAGCCAAGTGGCTCATTCGTTAAGAGTTGGCTTGGGAGTGTGGGCTCTGAGCAGCAAGGCCGCTGGTTTGGATCCCACATGGGCCAGTGATGCTATGCCCTCTACAGCTAAGATGGTGAAAAACAGCTCGACCTGGAGCTGGGCTGCCATGAGTTGCCGGTGATGGCGTGGGCTGCAGTGGGCTGCTGTAAGCTACCGTGAGCGGCCGCGCAGCTCAAGTGGGTAACAAAGCAGCACACTCACATAAGCAGGGATTGAGTTAACAATGGTTAAGATTTCCAAGAAAACCCCAGTGAAGCTACTGAAAAATAAGCTGTTGGATAGGCCTTCATAAACCCCACTATAAAAAACATGCAAATTAGTCCTCTGTAAGAGGTTTCTCCCATAGAAGAAAATGGTCATTTTTCTTGAATATAAAACTCTACCTTAGAAAATATATCAAATAATTCTTGAAAAGTAACAGCTAATATCTTACAAGACAGGCTCTGTGTAATTAACGTGTATTAGCTCATTTTACCCACCGAACATTACAGAGTTAGGTCCTGTATTATTGGCCTCTTATAGATAAAGCAACTAAGGATAAGGAAAGGAATTTGCCCAGTTAGCCAGCTGGGAAAGTGACAAAGGTGGGATCTGAGCCAGGCCGCCTGACTCTATTGCCCACACTTAGTCATTTATTCTATTTAGCTTACATTGTTAAAAGGCCTGGTTATTCTCAAACACTGGCAATAAATTTTTCCCCCTTAAGCAAAGGGCAAACTAATTTTTCAAAATGATCTCAGAGATTCTCCATTGGGTCCCTGTTGTAGTATGGACTATTAATAAGCCATTAAGAAACCGTGGGAATTTGTATCTTGCCTTATGAATTTTTCAAAGTTCCTTTATATGAAAATGGATAACCTGAGATTGTGAGACTTTTTGTTTGCCTGCTTTGTCTTATTCTGAGCTTAGGAAGGAAGATCTGGGATAATATTAGCACGGTCATCTAAGGTTCTATTCCACTATGATTAAGAATGCAAGCTGGGCCGATGGTTAAGCGCTGGTTTGGGATGCCAGCAACCCCGGTTTGGATCCCATATATGAGGGCCAGTGACACTGCCCTCTACAGCTAAGATGGTGAACAACAGCTCCACCTGGAGCTGGGCTGCTGTGAGTCCCGGGGATGGCATAGCTGCAGCCCCTGCTGCAGTGGGCTGCCATAGGCTACAGTGAGCGGCTGGCGGCCCGTGTGAGCTGCCAAGGGCCACTGTGAGTGGCCGTCCAGAGGCCGGCAACCAATCTGCCTCATCCAGGAAGAGCGCAATGACAATACCAACATGGGCCAGTGAAGCAACGTCCTCCGCAACTAGACTGAAGAACATAAGGACAGCAACTTGTCCCCTCCCCCAATTCCCCAATAAAATCTTTAAAAAAATGCAAGCCTTTGTCACTATCTACATAGTAAACATCCGTCCTCATACATATAACTACGCTATCTCTTAAATGAGGCAAGACTGAAAGAATCAGCAAAGTTTAACAAAGTCAAGTCTAAAAAGCAGTTGAAATCAACCCAAACACTCTACCAGCACTCAATGGAATGACACTTCTGCTGACACTCAGGTTAGTGGGAATGGAAAAACATAAAAGAACCTCAAAGTAAGAAGCAAAGAACCTAATCCAAAGATTGGGTCATTAAACTCAGGGTATTTGGTATAATTAATAGATTGGAGGTGATCTAAGTTCCACAACTACATAAGATTTTCACATTTTTATCATACTGCATTTACCATTTTATAACTAAGCCTGATTTAAAAAACATAATTTCAAACTCATATAGCAGATTCCCTACTGTGAGCATGCCCATAAGCTAGCCGAGATGGCTCTACCTCCAGAGGAAAGGGGACAGACAGAATCCCAAGTTACTCAGGTTAGGTGTCCGGCCCCACGGGCACAGGCACATACTCTGGGCACAGTAACACTGCCCAGCTGAACATGGAGACAGTTAGAGCTCACTTTCTC
Source organism: Aselliscus stoliczkanus (assembly GCA_033961575.1). Taxonomy (NCBI): domain Eukaryota; kingdom Metazoa; phylum Chordata; class Mammalia; order Chiroptera; family Hipposideridae; genus Aselliscus; species Aselliscus stoliczkanus. The sequence goes on from CM066733.1 coordinate 144,038,576, forward strand.
GTCTTTTAGAGGAAAAGAACCATTAGACTTGTCTCAAACATTCACCATTTCGAACAGAAGACGAACCAGCTTCTCAGACTCCCCTCTGTATTTGGAAGTCAGCGTTGATGAGGAGACATTGAAGAATGTTGTCTTGCATTCTGTAGCTACTGCTTTAGCAAGAAGGGTCTTTCCCGTGCCAGGCGGGCCGACCATCAACACTCCCTGTTGAGAATATAACAGTGTAATATTCTCTGCCATTGTTCTAATTCATAAGAATTCCATTATTAAGGATGAATTTTCAACCAACTAATACATAATATTAAGACAAATTAAAGACAAACAGAAGGATACTTTACCACAAATTTAATTTATCCATTACAAAAGTAATAACATTATTAAAATTTTAGAACTTGGAGATGAAAAAAGATACAATCACTATTATAATATTGATATTATAATATCACACCCTAACACAGGTACCATTACCATCCGGATATGTTTCCTGCTAGCCATTTTGCTCAAACACATTAGTTATTTTTTTCCCACAGTTGTACTCAAAGTATGTCTATAATTTTGTATCTTGCTTATTGCTAACATTTAAAGAACTTTTAAAAATAAGTGCAGAATTAGCCATTAGCACCTTTTCCAAATCCATGAGTTCTTTTGACATCTCTTTTGAGATCTGCCCATGACTGTAAAAGGTCCTCATCAGACACAGATATGTTGCATTTCTTAAGAATATCTGCATTAGATGTAGATGTATCTTAATTTCTTAAGAACAAGATACAAGTTCTGCAACATGACACATAAAATGGAGTATTTCTGCATTGGACAATTTATTCACATGTGCAAATACAAGCTCATTCTAACTCTGCTCCTTGTCCAACTTTCCAGGACCACACTGTACCTATTTCTTATTCTGGGAACCTTGAAATAGCTTTCAGTCTAAACAAAATTCTGAATAACACAACATACACTTTTTAATTTAAAATTTTCTTTACCTATTATATTCCTTTCTCTCCTCACTTCTCCCAATACAGATAAATATTGGCTTTCTACAGCAATGTACCGGCCATTCACTTTGACGCGTTGTAGTAGCGATGGACTTACTTTCCATGGTCTCCTAATGCCCTTAAAGAACTCTGGCATCCACATCGGTAACACCACAGCTTCCTTAAGCAACTTCTTAGCTTCTACCAAATCAGCAATATCATCCCTGAAAGAGAAGATGTTTTATCAAGCACCTCTTAGATTATCTGTTTAACTCTCAGCAGTCCCTCTTGAGAACCACTAGAAGCACATGGTTTTATAAAAGCTGCTGACAAGTGCTGAGTGCCTCTCCCTAGACACTTGTGACCTAACACACTGTAATGAGGTCACGCCAACCAGCACATTTAGGGAGCACAACCCATACTTTCAGTTCTCGTCAGTGGTGATTTTCAGCTTGGCCAATGTGAACCCAGGTATGCAGGCCCACTCAAGTATTATGCCTTCTCATTTTAAATTCTTGCTGTTATGTATGTCACTCATTCCAAAAACTCCATGACTTAGAAACAGTGAGCCCATTAAAACAAAAACCATAAAGGATAAAAAGGGCATAAAACAGAGACAGGCTGCGACGCTGCTGCTTTACCTCCAACCCTGCTACAACATACATACCACAGCTAAAGAGTACCAGAGACTGCTACCAAGTCATCTCTAACCCTAGACCGCCACCACTACCACCACTATTGGCACACATGGTATTTTTAGTGACAATATACGTTCCGTGTATAAATATCAAATAAAAAAATATGTTTCAATATCCCCAAAACCACACCTAAAAATTATTAAGGTCTAGAATATAACAGAACAGACCTAACTTTGTGGGAAAGGAAGGTTTTATAACTCACTGTGATAAATTACAGTTCTCTGATTAGATATAATATTAATAAAGTTGAGAACTACTGCTTTTAGTAATAGGAAATAAAAGCAGCACCTACTGGATAAAACTATAGATAATAAACAACACACAAGCATAAGAATCATTGTCATTTCACCATTAGACGATGTCCCAAAAAGAAGATGAAATTTCTGTGATCTTATTCCCATTCTGTATTAACATTTTTTTTTATTTAATAAAAAACGTTTTATTAGGGCGGGCCGAGTGGTTCAGTTGGTTAAGAGTGCACTCAAGAGTGCAAGCTGAGCTCTGAGCAAAAGCAGTTCGATGCCCAGACCGAGCAGAGCTGCCGCTGAGCTGCCAACAGGTGGCAGGATGGCTCAGCTAAAAAAAAAAAAAAAAAAAAAAAGTTTTATTATTTATTTTATAAAGTTACAAAGTTTCAGATAAAAAGTTTGGTACAGCCCAAACCAAAGTGAAGTGATTGATGCCTCACCCTCTCACTGACTGTTCTCAGGTTCTATCCCCAAGAACTGGTCTTCAGCGCATGCCCACATGTGCTCCATTTTCTGTTCCCGAAAGCATCAGCAGCACCAATTATTTTGTTGAGACAGAACTTACCATCGGACATTGGGATTCTGAGAAATGATATCTCTCTCCAAAGCTTCTACTAAATCTTTATCATATCCAGTACTGTCAAATTTATTTGTCTCTGAGTCCGTAACGGCAGCAGGTGATTTGCTCTACATCAGGAGGAAAAACAAGAGATTTTCACTTGAAAAATTATATTTTGTTTCTGTGAGTCAGACACAAAGATTGGACTCAAGTGATATTTTTTTTTTTTTTTTTTTTTTAAAGATTTTATTGGGGAATTGGTGGAGGGGAACAGCGTTGGGGAATCGGGGAAGGGAAACAGACAAGTTGCCATCTTCTTGTTCTTCAATTTTAGTTGCGGAGGATGTTGCTTCACGGTTGGTATCGTCAGTGATCTTCCCGGATGAGGCAGATCGGTCGCTGGCCTCTGGATGTCGCTCATCGCGGCTATTGGCAGCTCACGCTGGCTCCCAGCCGCTCACGCTGGCTGTGGGCCACTCACTGCAGCCTATGGCAGCCCACTGCAGCAGGGGCTGCAGCCCACACCATCACCGGGGTTTGCACAGCCCAGCTCCAGGTGGAGCTGTTGTTAGCTGTAGAGGGCAGTGTCACTGGCCCTCATGTGGGATCCGAACCGGGGCCGCTGGCATCCCAAAACCAGCGCTTAACCAATGCGCCACTCGGCCGGCCCTCAAGTGATATTTTTTAAAAAGCTAATACATGTAATAAGGATAGAACCAAAGACTATACACATCAGAGTTTCATACTCAATTTTTATTTCTACATAAGTATGGCAAAGGTGTTAAAGAAACAAAAATATTATGCATATGAACTGATGAAAACCAAACAATACTGAGATTAACTGTAGTCATTAATGTACATCAGGTATGTGTGACACAAACCTCAAAGCGTTAAAGGAGAGAAGGCTAAAAATGGATGGTTTATTTAACTAAGACTATATAGTTCAGTCTTTAACCATCTACTCAGTCCTCATTGCTCCTAAAACTAAAACATCCCTTTCCACTATTCCCACCCGCCCTCCAACAGATGCCTCAGTCCTTAGGTGAGTCCCTCCGTCCTGTGATGACAGGCAGTCATAAGGGCCACAGATCCCAGACTGCACTAATGTACTCCAGGACACAGTGCAAACTCACAGGGCACTGAAAGGTGCTTTAAATTTTTGAGGAAAGCACAGCAACATCTGTTGAACACTGGGTGAACTACCTGCTCAAGGCAGTTCACAGTTTCTACATGAAGACTGTTATATTCCTTTCAGAAATGCCAACTTTTTGGGCCGGCCGAGTGGCGCATTGGTTAAGCGCTGGTTTTGGGATGCCAGCGGCCCCGGTTCGGATCCCACATGAGGGCCAGTGACACTGCCCTCTACAGCTAACAACAGCTCCACCTGGAGCTGGGCTGTGCGAGCCCCGGTGATGGTGTGGGCTGCAGCCCCCGCTGCAGTGGGCTGCCATAGGCTACAGTGAGTGGCCCGCAGCCAGCGTGAGCGGCTGGCAGCCAAGCGTGAGCTGCCAATAGCCGCGATGAACGACATCCAGAGGCCAGCGACCGATCTGCCTCATCCGGGAAGAGCGCAATGACGATACCAACAGTGAAGCAACATCCTCCGCAACTAAACTGAAGAACAAGAAGATGGCAACTTGTCTGTTCCCCTTCCCCGATTCCCCAACGCTGTTCCCCTCCACCAATTCCCCAATAAAATCTTTAAAAAAAAAAAAAAAATTAGAAGAAAACATAGGAGAAAAGCTTTAAAAAAAAAGAAATGCCAACTTTTTGTGAAGCTGGGTTTTTGAAAGGTTGCTGTGATAACAGATATACTGGGAAAAAATCTATGTGGAAGAGGAATGAGAGTAGAATGTCCACTCTGACTTCAAGGTCTGAGAAACTCAGCAGTGTCCATAGGTGTTAAGACATAAACAAACAAACAGACAAACAAACAATAAAGACATAAACGAAGTTGTTTGAACCTAACTTCTTCATAAATGGATGGGTATTTTTTGTCCTAAAGGTGCTGTGAAAAAATTACTGAGCCACTCATGAATTTTATGAGCCAAGAAAATTTATGAAGCTCTGCATTAGTGTAAATAATTGTTACCCCATCTCTACCACATTGTTTTGTGCATAAAATGATGATTTCTTTGTCAATGGTGCTGTCTAAATTCAGTAGTAATGCCTAGACTTAACCAATATTTATGATATTGGAAGTCTTAACACTAGATAACCAAGCATGTCTCACAATTTACAGACTATTCAGCATCCAATACTAACATAAAAGAAACAAGGTAGGTGTTGTGTAACATTTGAAAGAGGAGAAGGTTATCTTTTCTTTTAGGTATTTATGAAGTTGTTATTCATTCAAAATATTTAACCAAGAATCATTTCTGCGCTAGCAGCTGTGAGGGACAGAAAGAAGGCACTGTCCAGACTACTGGGAGCTTACACTATAAACCCAGGAAGACACAAATAGAAAGCACTTGATAGTTCTTTTTTTCCTCCCAGAGAACACAGCTTTGAGGGAATGTTTGTAGACAAAGCAAAATGAATTTAAGCTAAGCAGAAAGGAGAAACGATTCTATAATAGGTCAACCAAGAGGAGTTACAGAATTCAAATGCTGACATTTTTAATAGGATTTTAATGAATTAGCTGAACTAGTACAATTTTCTTTAAAAACACAATAACTTGCTCAACGTGAAAATACTACCTACTATTAGGAGGTGAAAGAAAGCAGCAGAGATGTTAAATAGAACATAGACTCCTTTTTGATACTCAAAATGAAGTTGAATATGGACCAATTAACCAAGAGGTCAGTCCCTGGACTTAGAACCAGTTATTTTATTTTATTTATTTATTTTTTTGAGGGCAGTGTGACTGCCCTCACATGTGGGACCGAACCAGGGCCGCTGGCTTCCTAAGCCAGCACTTAAAAAACCAGTTATTTTAAAAGCTGGCAAAATCATAATCACAAAATCCAAATCCAATGTCTCATATGAGTTAATGTGGAGAGGGCACTGAAGCTCTGCACCCTTCCCCTACCTCACCCTATGCACCTCTTCCATCTGGCTGTTCCTGAGCTGTATTCTTGTAACAAACCTGTCATCTAGTAAGTAAACTGTTTTCCTGAGTTCTGTGAGCTGCTCTAGCAAATCACTGGGCCTAGGGAGAGAGTCATGGTTTTCTTCCGATTTATACCATTCAGTCAGAAGCACAGGTGACAACTGGACTTGCAGTTGGCATCAGATGTGGGGAAGTCTTACAGGACTGAGCCCTTAATCTGTGGGTCTAATGCTGTCTCCAGGTAGATAAAGTGTCAAAATTGAGTTAAATTGTAGGACACCCAGCATGGCGTAGGGAAAACCCCTACACAATTGGAGTACAGAAGTGTTCTGTGAGTAGTTGAGTAGACAGAAAGCAGAGTTTTCCTTTACAGCGAGTAACTGTTTAATGGGTAGAGTTTCAGTTTGGCAAAATTAAAAATGTTCTGTGGATGGGTGTTGGTGATGGCTCCACAACAATGTGAATATCCTCAATTGCACTGGACTGCACACTTAAAATGATTAAAATGGTTAAGTTTTATGTTCCATATATTTTAACCACAATTTAAAAAAATAATTTTTAAAAAGTCAATTGTATTTCTATATACTAGCAATGAGTATGTGGACACTGAAAAAAGAAATACAATACCGTTTATAATCACTAAAAAAATTAAATAGGTATAAAATCTAACAAAACATATACCAAGACTTGCATTCTGAAAACTACGCAATGCTGATGAAAGAACTCAGAGGTCTAAATAAACGGAGAGAAAAAACATGTTCATGGATTGGAAGACTCAACATAATAAAGGTGTCGATTTTCTCCAAATTGATATAAAGATTTAATGTTATTCTTATCAAAATCTCAAACAAGGTTCTTTGTATATGTAGAAAAGCTGACTATAAAATTTATATAGATAAAGGAACTAGAGTAGCTAAAACACTTTATAAAAGGAAAAACAAAATGGGATAAATCCATCCACCCCATTTTAAGACTTACTATATAGCGATGGTAACCACGACTGTGTGTTACTGGTAGAGAGACAGACATGTATATCAATGAAACATAACAGAGGACCCAGAAATAGACCCACCCAAGTAGGCCCAACTGATTTCTGACAAAGGTACAAAAACAATTCAATGGAGAAATAGCCTTTTCAACAAATAGTGCTGACACAATAGAACATACACAGGCAAAAAATGAACCCTGACTTAAGGTCTCACAACTTACATTAAAATTAACTCAAAATAGATCATGGACTTAAATGTGAAATGTAAACTTTCAGAAAAACATAGAAAAATTTGGGGACCTAGGGACAGGCAGAGAGTTAAGAACACCACACAGAAATAGCAGAGTTGTGGCTTAAACACAAATCACCTGAACCCAAAGCCTACACTAGTAATCATCAGGCCATATTTTTGAAGTTTATATTTTCCTGCCTTAAGCAGATATTAATTTAATTTCTCTTGGGCAACTGATTTGTTAATTACAGTTACTTCAGGTTCTATACATCATTTCTCAGGGTATAAAAGTATAGATATAAAATGAAAACAGTACAGAACATTGAGCTGAGCTCTACAGACCACAGAGGGCTACAAGGCTTTCCCCCAACCCCTAGGGGACAGGCCAGGGAACCTCTGGTGCTGATAATACTGCCTAAGGCCAGATTCATTAGCCACATTCCCCACATCTTTCCTTGTTTCCGGAACTAAAACAGGGCTGCTGCTGCTGCTGAAGAGTACAGGGCTGTAGGGTTACAGAGCTATCTGGAAAGAGGGACTTAAGAGAACTAACTGTCCAGATTGTATAAGCGCAACTGACCTCCCGAAATGGGGAGGAGAAGGCAGATGGCACAAACTCCAAAGCTACATGAACATCTGTATCTTTATCAACAAGGAAGGCTTTGTTGAAATGTGTGGGTTTGCTGGTTACTGGATGAGGTTCTCATGTAGAATTACAAAGTTCGATTGCAAATCTAGGAGAAAGAATGAAGTAGGGGCTGATGAGAGGGTCTGAAAAGGAGTGGAAGGGCAGCACTGGGGGCTTTAACTGCGACACAGTTTTTACTTTGCCTAGGTGTGTGGAGGGGTCCTTTTGGCACAGCAAGCCAAACAAGTTACCCTGTGCTTTACTATGTCACAGCCACGGGATATGTGCCTCATGCAGGGAAGGGGACGAGGGAGAAGTAAAGGGGACAGAAGCTAAGCTCTTAGACTCCCATATGTTTCTTACTACAAGAGAGTATAAGCCCTCCAAAAAATATTAATTGGCACCGAAATCTTGGTTTCTAAATCCCATTCCTCGCTAATAGTAACCATGGAGGAAATACAAGATGAGCCCAGAACACCCTATTGTGCCAGAAAATGAGGAAGTGCTGAGAGAACAATGAGTACATGTCAAAAAAACATAGGATCCAGCTTTAAGGATCTCCCATTCCTGAAATCTTGGACAGTTTAAGCATCAAATAATGACAGTAACAGATGATAATTCACTGAATAAAATAAGAATCCATGAGTCCATACTGATATAATTAAATAATGGAGAAGAAGACAAAGCTTTTCCCTACAGTGAAGTGCCAATTAATTAATGTAGAAGAAATAGTGACATTAAAAAAAATCATGATTTTGCAATCGTCATAGACATAACTGATTCAGGCAAGAATTGCTGGATGCTAAAACAAGTACATGAAATTTTGAGGAGAAACAGGATATTTGCATAGTCTCAAAGTATCTTCCCACAAATTACAAAGGGAAAAAGAGGAACTTTATAATGGAGAGACCTGGCAGACACTACCATAACCAAGAGATCCAATTTATCTTGAGTAACAGAACAAATAAACACCCTTGGCCTCCTTACGTGCTACACTGAGATTAAAATTTCACTTCAATAGTATTCCTAACAAAAATGCATAACCTTGATCTAATCATGAGGAAACCTCAGAGAAATCCAAATCGAGAGATATACTACAAAACAGATGGCCTGTACTCTTCAAATATGCCAGGCAAAAAAAGACAAAAGCTGGGCCAGCTGAGTGGTGCGTTGGTTGGGAGCTGGCTTGGGATGCCAGCGGCCCCGGTTCGGATCCCACATATGAGGGCCAGTGACACTGCCCTCTACAGCTAAGATGGTGAACAACAGCTCCACCTGGAGCTGGGCTGCTGTGAGACTCCTGGATGGCACAGCTGCAGCCCCTGCTGCAGTGGGCTGCCATAGGCTACAGTGAGTGGCCGGCAGCCAGCGTGAGCAGCTGGAGGCCGGTGAGAGCTGTCATCAGCCGCTGTGAGCAGCCATTGAGAGGCCAGCGACCGATCTGCCTCACCTGGGAAGAGCACAATGATACCAACATGGGCCAGTGAAGCGATGTCCTCCATAACTAGACTGAAGAACAAAAGGACAGCAACTTGTCTGTTCCCTTCCCCGGTTCCCCAACGCTGTCTCCCGCCCCCAATTCCCCAATAAAAAAATCTTTAAAAAAAAAAAAAGACAAAGGCTGAGGAAATGGTCACATTAAAAGAGGCTAAAAACCAACAGAACCCTTTATTTGTGGGGCTTTTCTGCCTGGATATTATCACTGGGTAGTTTACACCAAAAATAATTATGATGAAAAACCTGGACTTGGATTATAATAATAATAATAATGTTAAAAGCAATGAAGTTTTTTTGTTAGAAATACTTTCTTTTGTCCATGTCTGAGTGTCTAATTTTTATTGAATTGGTTGACTTTTTATTATTGAGTCTTAGCAATTTTTGTATGATTTGGATACAAGTCTTTTGTCAGATACACGTATCACAAATATTTTCTCCCAGTCAATAGGTCACCTTTCATTTTCATAATGTCACTTGAAGATAAGAAAATATTAATGTTGCTGAGGATTGTTATCTTTTTTTATTTCAAGGTTAGTGCTTTTCAAATTGGATCTAATAAATCTTTGATTACCTCAAAAAAAAAAGAAACATGAGAACTAAATGTAACATATGATTCTACACTGGATCCTGGCCAGGGGAATAAAGCTAAAATAACGTTAGATAATTGCTAAATTTTATTAAGTTCTGTGGATAAATAACAGTACTATATCAATGTAAAATTTATGGCTTTTAATAACTGTATTGTGTTTAAGTAAAAGAATGTCCTACGGGCTGGCTGAGTGGCGTGGTGATTAAGAGCTGGCTTGGGACGCCAGCGGCCCCAGTTTGGGTCCCACATATTAGGGCCAGTGACACTGCCCTCAAAAAAAGAATGCCCTAGTACTTGGGAAATACACTCTAAATAATGAATTTCCTAGTACTTGAGAAATACACTCTAAAATATTTATGGGTAAAAGGGCATGTTATCTACAACTGATTCCCAGTGCTTCAGAGTCAAAAAAAAAAGGCATATAGAGAGTAAATGATAAAGCAAAAGCAGCAAAATATTAATAATTAGTAAAACGGTAAAGAATATATGGAAGTTCCTGGGCCAGCCGAGTGGCGCAGTGGTTGAGCGCTGGCTTGGGAGGACAGCGGCCCCGGTTCGGTCCCACATATGAGGGCCAGTGACACTGCCCTCAAAAAATAAAATAAAGTGTATTTTTAAAAAAAACAAAAAAATTAATGTATGGAAATTCCTTATACCATTCCTAAACTTGTTTGCAAGTCTGAAACTATATCAAGATGTAAAGTTACATAAATCAACCAAAAATAATTGTTGAATAGTGAGTGGGAAAAATCCTAGCCTAGGTGGAGCATGACTAAGGTTTTTTTTTTTTTGTTTTTTTTTTTTTTTTTAAAGATTTTATTGCGCAATTGGCAGAGGGGAACAGCGTTGGGGAATCGGGGAAGGGGAACAGACAAGTTGCTGTCTTTTTGTTCTTCAGTTTAGTTGCGGAGGATGTTGCTTCACTGTTGGTATCGTCATTGCGCTCTTCCCGGATGAGGCAGATCGGTCGCTGGCCTCTGGATGTCGCTCACCGCGGCTATTGGCAGCTCACGCTTGGCTGCCAGCCGCTCACGCTGGCTGTGGGCCACTCACTGTAGCCTATGGCAGCCCACTGCAGCGGGGGCTGCAGCCCACACCATCACCGGGGCTCGCACAGCCCAGCTCCAGGTGGAGCTGTTGTTACCTGTAGAGGGCAGTGTCACTGGCCCTCATGTGGGATCCGAACCGGGGCCGCTGGCATCCCAAAACCAGCGCTTAACCAATGCGCCACTCGGCCGGCCCAGACTAAGGTTTTTTTATAGTCTGGCAGTTTTAATGACTAAAAGTTATTAAAATCTGTACAGTCTTCCTTTTTAAAGTTAATAAATAACTTTTTCATTTATGGAAGTTGGGAGCGTTTACCTTTTCCTCTCTTCCTTTATTCTGTTCTTTCTTTTCTCGACAACGCACAGCTTTCCCCCTGTCATTGTGCAGACTGTGTGCAGACGGACGGTGAACTCGGACAGTTGTGCCTGGACGGGTACTGTGTGGTTTAGGGTCACTGTTTTGAGAAGACTGGCGTTTTCTAGGACCTGGTGAGGGTCTAATCAAACACAACATCATTAAAATTAATCAACTTCTGGAGTGGGGTCAAATATAGACAAACACACGCAGTGTGTAAGAGTTTATGAACTAACGCAGCCAAAGCAATAACTGAACAAAAGATATGACTGAATAAACTGAAGGTCACTAAAATCTAAGACCAAACATCTAATTTGATATAGCTGTGTGTGGTGATTTAATGAGGGGCTGGAATGCAGTGTGGTTACGTGGCAGAGATAATGAAAGGCAAGTGACTGTCACCTCTTCTTCGAAAGGAAATTAGCTATTGTATGCCAAGAAGGTATTGAGAAATTAGTCTGATTCTTGGAAACTGAAAACAGAGCAATCATCAGAGAAGATAGTATTATATCAAAAGCATCAGAATAGAGTGCAGGTGTAGGATTAACATCTATCCACTGGTATATATGCAATTTGGTACCATTTTATTTAGCAGGTATCATAGGTCTGTTTTAATTCACAAGCTTAATCATTTTCCTATTACAAAACTGATATGGGGCCAGCTTTGTTGTGTTGGTTAAGAGCTGGCTTGGGAGCACAGGCTCTGAGCAGCAGGGCCGCGGTTCAGATCCCACATGAGGGCCAGTGACTCTGTGCCCTCTACAGCTAAGATGGTGAACAACAGCTCCACCTGGAGCTGGGCTGCAGTGAGTCGCCGGCGACGGCGTAGGCTGCAGCGGGCTGCCGTGAGCTACTGAGTGGCTGGCAGCCAGCGTGAGTGGCCGGCAGCTGACATGAGCTGCCGTGAGCCGCCATGAGCAGCCATCCAGAAGCCGGCGACCAATCTGCCTCACCCAAGAAGAGCGCAATGATAATACCAACATGGGCCAGTGAAGCAACGTCCTCCACAACTAGACTGAAGAACAAAAGGACAGCAACTTGTCTGTTCCCCTCTCCCAATTCCCCAATAAAATCTTTTAAAAATGGATTAATTATAAAAAACGAACACAAAAAAACTAATATAAGCAGCACTAGCTATGGACATGGTGCTTTATATATATACATCACCTCATTTCATTTTTATTTCTGTGGCAGGAGTCAGACCTCTCAAATATTTTTTAGGCTCTTACTATGTCCCTAGACTTGGTTGGGGTCATTAAAATAAGCAGTAAAAAAGGTAGAGGCGGACCAGCAGAGTGGCATGTTGGTTAAGAGTTGGTTTGGAATGCCAGCTCTGAGCAGGAGGGCCCCGGTTCAGATCCCACATGAGAGCCAGTGACACTGCCCTCTACAGTTAAGGTGGTGAACTGCTCGACCAGGAGCTGGGCTGCTGTGAGTTGCCGCCGAGGTGTAGGCTGCAGTGGGCTGCCGTTACCATGAGTGGCGGGCAGTCAGCGTGAGCTGCCAAGAGCCACTGTGAGTAGCCTTCCAGTGCCCGTTGACTGATCTGCTTCACCCAGGAAGAGCACAATGATAATACCAACATGGGCCAGTGAGGCAATGCCCTCCACAACTAGACTGAGGAACAAAAGGACAGCAGCTTTTCTGTTCCTCTCCCCCAATTCCCCAATAAAATCTTAAAAAAATACCGGTAGGGGCATCCTATCCTCAAATACCTCAAGTATAGTTAAGAAAGAAGATATGTAAAACTAGGCAAGTATACTAGCCAGTGTAAGACACACCTGGTGTGATGGCAATAGCCTCGTGAAGGCAGAAAATAAGTCGGGCCTCTAAACAGGAACTGAAATGAACAAGAAGGCGCAATTGCAGACAAGAAAATCAACGAAGAAGAAATAAAATTACAATGTGCTTAATCTATGTAAAGAAGTATAAAGATAATGGTGAGCATTATGACTTGATACTGAACAGATAAAATGGTTAAGTAGAAGATCTAAATGCCAGTTCAAGAGGCTTGGCTTTTAGCTAACTGCCACTGAAAAGGTTTTGAAAGACCTTAGTATATCTTTTTCAGGTATAGTAATAAAGAAAACACAAAAAGCAGGGAGATGTTTGTAGGTTACAAATGCTATGAAGGCACAAAATGAGGTCTTAGCTTAAGATAGTAAGAGTCCAAGTGACACACGACCAAAAAGGACATTCCTAGATGTGGAAATTTGAGAATGAGAATTTGGGAGGATGATAAAGCCAAACCAATGTATGTGTGGAAAGAATAATGAGGGTTCAATTTTGGATTTAGAAACTTAGATAGCCAACTGGAGATATTCCCTTAAAATATATTTATTTTTTTCCCTTACCACAAAAATAATACAAAATAGACACTGAACTATAATAAAGTACAAAGAATTTTTTAAATTACCCTGTAACCCCACTGGTTGCCTTTCATTTAAACAAAATTGGAACCACTATACACACATATAATCATATTTTTCTCCACTTATTATATCATGAGGCATTTCCTGTATCATTACCTTATAAATGACTTTTAATGACTAGATGGCAGTCAATCATATACAATGTGCCACATTCTATCCAGTTTTTACTGCTAGCAATTCATTTATCCAAAAAATAATTTACTAAACTCTTCCTATTGATAGGCACTACTCTATGCATTAAAGATAAAACATTTACAAATAATTTTAATAAAAGCCTTTACTCTCACAGTTTTACATACAAGTGTGTGTGGGGAGGGGCTTCAATGAAGAAATTATCAGTATGTCAAATGATGCTAAGTGCTACCTAAAAAAATAAAGACGGGAAAAGGGCTAGGATGATGGAGGCGGGATCGTATTTTAGGTAGGATGATCAGAGATGATCTTTCTGAGGTGACATTAAAGAGAGACCTGAAGAAATGAGAGAACAAGCTATCAAACATCTGAGCTGAAGGAAAGGCAACTGCAAAGGACTGAAGCATCCGTGAGTCTGATTTGCTCATGGAGGCTAGGGGAGAGGGTTGTAAGAGCTTAAATCACAGCAGTGATGGGGAACCAAGTCTTATTGGCTGCTGAAGGCCATGCTAAAGCTTAAGGGTTTTTTTCTGTGAGATGAGAAGATATTTGAGGAACACCAGCTAACTGTTTAAGACATTTAAAAATAAACACACCTAACAGCTTTTAAGCTATTTCTAATCTTTACTAAAAGGCTTCAATGAACCTTCTTATACAAACATTTTTGTGTACAGCTCTACAAAAGAATAATAGTGGATCAGTTGAATCTGTTCTTAAAATTTACACAAGGTTAAAATCACCGACAGCTGAAGAAAGAATAGCTCTCTTGAGTTTGAGTACAAACGACGACTAACAGAAAAATAAAGTGTTGGGGGCTATCCTGTTGAGGAAACAAGTAAAATTACAGAAAAAAGCAAAAAGATGCAGCAAATAATGTCAAAGAGGATAACTTTTTAGTTAACGTACTTGAGAGCATTTAAAATCAGAGACAGGAAAAGAAACTGAAGAAAACAAGAAGCAAAAAGAAGGATGCTATTTCAGGCTCATCACCATAGAATTTTCAATATGAAAAGGCTCATCTAATTCAACTTCCCACTACCCCGAAGAGAGAACCCTCCTGCCTCTGCTTGTTAGACTGAGGTGATGAAAGAGTTCATTAACTTGGCCGACCTTTTCCTAGGCTCTTTGGAGTCCTCTGCTGCTGGAGAGGGCGTTGTCTGGTTGGGCTGAGTGGGAGAGATGCCTCAAATAAATCAAGAGGCAAGCCAAAAGAGGATTCCAACAGGATATTTAGATACTGGATTTCTCTAAGGCCTTAGGAAAAAGATGGGGGGGGGGGGGTTAGGGCTGAGTGAAGAGGTCTGAGGTGTGAAAGGGACTGAGTGCCAAGTAATCAATCAATATGCTTTGCCTTTTCCTTAGGGGAGAACTTGGTAAAAGCTGTGAAAAACTGCTGATATTCCCCTACTTACTTTTACTTGGGAAATTTATTTTTATTTTTTAACCTGAGCCATTCTGCCATCTGTTGGCAGCTCAGCTAAGGCCAGGAATCGAATCGGCGACCCTGTTGCTCAGAGCTAGCACTCGAGTGGGCTCTTAACCAACTGAGCCACTCAGCCGGCTCTACTCAGGGGAAATTTTAACAAGATAGAGAAAACTGCATTCACTAGAATTCACCTAGATGGGCAAACATCCTGTTTGGTAAAGTATTTGGGGTACAGAACCCCCAAGGAGATTCCAAGGATATGGATGGAACTCTTTTAAGCTACACAAGCAAAGAAGTTGCTCACTTCTTAGAGGAGAGGCAAGGAGAGGCTGCTACTGGTGGATCCACCCAAATAACAGCAGGTCATGTACTCCATAATGCAATCCCTCTTTATGACTGTCTAAATTTGTAATCAAAGTAATAAATGCCAGAAATGCCTGGGAAAAAAAAATTCAAGTCAACTAAATTTTCACTGGGAACATCTATTCATTGGAAAGTTCTTAGCAATAACAGAGAGGAGTTACAGGTCTGTTAAGGCTGAATGTCTGGGTACCCCCAAAATTCATTATGTTGAATCCCTAACTCCCAAAGTGACCATTTGGAGTAAGGAAGTATTAAGTTAAATAAGGTCATAAGAGCGGGGCCTGAACCAACAGAATGCGGGTCCTAACAGACACTGGAGAGTTGGCTCACTATCTCACTATGTGAGAGCCAGAGAGGTGTCTGTTCAGGCCAAGTCCTCACCAGGAACAGAATCAACCAGCGCCTTGTTCTTGGACTTCCCGGCCCCTAGAACTCTGAGAAATACATTTCTGTTGTTTAAGTCACCAAGTCTATGGTATTTTGTTATGGCGGCCCAAGCAGACTAATACAAGGGCAACAGCTAATTCTCCAGAAGAGAAATAGGAATAAAACATTATTAATAGACAAGGGGGAAAAAGTGACTCATCTATTATTCTACTTCTGAAATTAAGAAAAAAGTAATTATAAATGTAGAAAAAGTTTCATTCACAAATTCACTGCAACTTCATAACAACAAAAAAGGTGGTGACAACCAATAAGAGTATGATTAACTATGCAGGTTACAGCCCACCCAAAAGAGTAGCAAAAACTCTTAAAAAGCAGCAGAGAAAAAGGTCTGACATGGCTTGTGTAATAAATCATCAGTGTTTAAACATGAAGAGCAAATTACTTAACTTTTTCTAAGCTCAAGCTTCTTCATCAGAATTAGGCCTAAAAAATTAGTACCTACCTTCTAAGATTGTTTTTAGAATTAAATAATATATGTAAAGCAATTAAGACCAAACTCGGTACATAGTGTGTAACTATTGCCATTAGAATTTTTCTTAAAAACAGGGCACTGTTTTGGTATTTTTTAGGGCACAAAGCTATGAATTATGAATGTAGCACAACTACAACTATGAAAATAGACAATGCATAGAAGGACTAGAAGTCGCACTAGAATGACTATATGATTGCCCCTCTACTTTTATAGATTTTCCCTTTTTTCTTTAATGAACCTATTGCTGTACTTCTTTTTTTCATGAATTCTAAAATATAACAAAATATTATATGATAGTGCTTATAAGCAAGGGAGCTATTAAATATTCAAAAGACATCAAAGCAGTAACAGAACATTAGCACTTTATTATGGAGCCAAAGGAAAAAAAAATGACTAAGACACAATCACACCCATCAGCTGATCTTAAACTAGAGAGGGAACACTTTAGTATAAGGTACATCTAGAAGTGTCATACGTGGACCTGTATCAGAATCACCTGCAGATTCCTGGGCTCTACCTGCTATCTCCTATATCAGACTCCAGGGAGTGAAACTCAAAATCCCCATTTTTAATGAGCACCCCCAAAAGATATCTATGTATACTACAATTTAAAAATGACTGGTATGGCATAGAGTGCCTGCTTTGTAGTCAAATATATCTGGGTTCAATTCCTATCAGCTTTGTGATAATGGGGAAAAGTTATATAACCTCACTGTACCAGGCCCAACTTATCTGAAATACAGGGAAAATATAACTTAGTTGGAAGGCTTCTTGTGAGATATAAATAAAACAGCACGTGTAATCTATGATGGCTCTCAGAACACTGTGAGTACACTGTGAGCACTCAGTATCAATTGCCTATCATAAAATACAATCAAGAATTAAGAGCTACAATGTTAAAATGTTAAGCTGAAAAACACTTGAGCAATGTCTTAAAGCAAGGTTCTGAAAACTGGTTAGAGGATAAAGAACCTGCAAGTCACAAATGCTCTTTGTAAAATGCTGTGATACATGCACATATTTAAACTGACAATACAAACTAGGAAATCTATTATGTGAGTAAAATAGGTAAGTGCCATCCGCCTGCACACTGTCCGTTAAAAAATATGCAGTGAAACTAAACATCATAGGCCCTTTAGAGCACTTCAGTAAATACCACTTTCACTAATTGTTCACTAACTGGCACCAGGTAACAATGCCAGTGAAAAACCTAAAATTGAGAACGTTTTATCTTTTCTTTTTTTTCCTGAGAATTAAAAAGCCCATTTTTCAAGTTGGCAGCAGTACAGCTTGATGACTAGCAGTATTCTGTGATTGGGAACCACTGTTTTCATCTAACTCCCTCACCTTACATAAGAAAAATCTCAGGCCTAGAAAGATTACATGATGTTCCCAAAGCGACCAAGAGTGGCAAAGATAGAGCTAGAGCCCAGATATTTCAATTCCCAACCCCATGCTCCTTACTTAAGATAAGGGTGTCTCCACTACTTGAAGCTTAACTCACAAAAGCATACTGTGACTTATTTTCACCTAAATTTAACTTATTGAAATGGTTCAGTCACATAATATGCAATTTAAGAGTTATAAAAGGCATTCAGGAAAAAAACCATCTCCCACTTCTGTCTCCCAGCCCCCCGGGTCTCCTCCTAGATGTAGCCAATGCCATCAGTTTCCTGTGCCAGCCTGCTTCTGAAAAGGTCTCCACTTACCTTCGTTCAACAGGGACAGGCAAGGACCAGACTTCCCCCTCAGAAGCTGGGAGCTCATGCTGGGCAGCTTTCAATGGCGTGCTGTCTAATTTAAAGCTCTCTAGTGTTTTCATGATATCCTTAACATGTTTAGCTTCCACATTTATTTCCTGCCAAACCTGGTTTCAAAGGAGAATATGGCTCTTTAAATTTCTGTAACTAATAAATCACTGGCAAGATTACACTAGGGCTATTTATTAGAGATGTTAGAAACCTCCATTTTCACAGATATACAGTAAATCACACCAAGATGTTCTGTTGAAATTTTAATAATGGTTCATATATTATTTGTTTTCAATTGCACAATTATTAATTCTGATGAAATTAATTAAATATTCTGACCAATTTAGCCATGTTACTGACTTATGGTTCTTATTCAAATTGCATAACAGATTGAAAAGTTAACTGAACTATAAAGTCTGATAAGAATAATACTTTGGCAAGTTGCACTTTGATGGGTTTTTTCAATGCTATTTAATTGACTTTTTAAATGCTGATCAGAATACACTAATTTCATAACTCATTAAATGGATTGCACTTGAAAAATAATGGCTTCAGGGCCGGCCGAATGGCGCAGTGGTTAAACGCTGGCTTGGGAAGCCAGCGGCCCTGGTTCGGGTCCCACATATGAGGGCCAGTGACACTGCCCTCAAAAATAAATAAGACACCGATGCTAAAAAAAAAAAAAAAAATGGCTTCAGAAGATAAATGGCTCGATTCACATATAACCAAAAATTTTTTTTAAAGCAGTCTTGACTCAATTAAAAAAAAAATGTGTGTATACACACACACACACACACACAGACTGTTGAAATGAAGTTTTTAAAAATATATGATTTAAGTATCTTTACAAAAAATCTTAGACTTTTTAAGTAAAAGTCTCTGGCCTAAGAACAAAAGGTCTTAAAAGCCTTCAATGACAAACGAGACTCCTTATGAAATGAATTATTTTCCCCTTCCATTAATGTCAAGAATATACAGAGGCAGATTTAGGGGAAAAGATTAAATTCAAAGAGGTAGGATATTTTCTCTTTTAAAGAAATTAAGCACAAATATGGAATTGTATCAAAAAAGCAGTTCAGTTGGAATTTGAGGGATAATAGTCTACCTAGAAGAACAGCTCAAAAAGACTAATTTCTGTGGCCTTGCTATAAATGCCACCTTCAACTGGACCTATGAGTTGTACAGTTTCCACCCGTAAATTTCTATTGGTCCTCGTTGACTAACATGCCTCAAATGGGATTCAAATATAGTCTGCTTTATAATGTTCTATAGAAAGCATGGCACCCAAGAGATCCAAGTGTCATCTGCAGTTTCAAAAATGGTTTAGTAAAATCAACTCTAGCTTTACCAGGTAAAAAATGTGATCTAGAAAAAAATTTCAAAAGCATAATTTTTTAAAAACCTATTAGATTCCAACAATTAGAATAATTGAATAGAACTCATAATACTGATGATGGTGAATACAGACTATTACTAATATAATAAATCAAGTTTCAAGTAACATTATACAAAATTCCATATAATAAATCATATACTGTTAGTGTTGAACTTCAAAAAGCACTGATAAGCTATTTAAATTTTCTCTTCTGAGCAAACAATTAAAAACACCCAGCAGAAAATGATTCTCACCTGTTGCCATTTCTGCTGGAGGTACGTGTCTTTGACTGAGTATAGATACTTGTTCATTTGGTCAAGAACTCCCTGATAATACACCATCGCAGAGTCATAGTTTCCCAGCAACGCATATTCACGAGCCAATTTTACATTCTCACTAATCATAAGAAGACTCATGCTCGACTGTAAGCTGAAAAAGAAAGAAATGTTTCATATTATATATCTCTTAAAAATAAATACTATGAAGCGTTTTTTTAAAGTATACTTTCCAGGACTCCTTCAAGAAGCTCACAAGCGCATACACTGCACTTTCCGTCTCTCAGCATCTGCTCATGCTACTTCCACTCCTTCAAAGGAACTTCTTTCCCACAGCCAAGCCGCACCTACGTGTCAAAGTCCCGCAGTTCTCCCAGTATGTCTCCCTTCTGAATTTCCCAGTCAGAATAAACGCTCCCCTGCTCAAGGCCCCTGGCGCTTTTCTGGGACCTTCCATCTCAAGGCACCTGTCTACTTTGAATTATAGTAATTGATATATGTCTTATCTCTGCTACACTGAGTTCTCTGAGGGCAGGGTTTGCATCTGAAAGGCATGAGGCCGTATCCCCAATATATGACACACAAGTCTTATTGACTATCTGCAGAACAAATACAGAATGTTAGACACAGTTTTTGGAAGGCAATGTGGAAAAGCAGGAAGAACATGTGTTTTCAAGTTAGAAAAATCTTGGTTAGAATTATAACAAAATTCTGCCGCCTTGGTCAAGTCCCTTAACTTTCTAAGATGCAGTTTTTAAATTTGTAAAACTAAGACTGTAAGTACTTCCAAGAGTTAAAATATAGGGAATAAATGACTATTTCAAGTACCTAGCATACTCCTTGGCAAAGAGTAGGTTTTAATAAAGTGCGTAAATGCATCTCCCCTGAAACTCTATATACAAGCACCAAGCACAGTGTTTGTACTTTGTAGGATATGAATAGGTAGATATGGATATAAAACATTACAAGTAGGCACTTGATAAATGTCATCTTTGCTGATGATGATTACTATTATTTATTAACTGTACATAGCATGATGACGTGCAAAATCGGAAAGATCTGTGTGCTTTTGAGAGGGCAATGATTTAGATTAGGGTTGTGGCTTTGGAAATAAAAAGAAACAAATCTGAAATGTGGTGAGAACACTGCTGAGAGTACTTATGAACTTGTATGGAGATGTTGAAAATGAATGAAGTTTCAAAACTGAAGGACTCATGAAAGATTTCAGCTTTCTGCTTCACAGAGAAGCTGAGAAGAGATAAGATGTATGAAGGGTAATAAGTTCATTATTTTGACTGCTTTTGTGTGTCAGTGGGATATCCACATAGATGTGTCTCATGGATGAACAGAAATAACTTCTCTGTGGGGAACACTCTACCCAGCTTAATTTAATCCAGCCAGAGACGTTTCCTAAAACTGTGCTTCCTGATACCTCCCCACTCCACCCCACCTATGGTTAAGGTCAAGTGATGCAACAGAGCTTAAGTCTAACCTAGACCACAATGGTTCTTAAGTGTTCCATTTTTATTTATTTTTATTTATTTATTTTTTTGAGGGCAGTGTCACTGGCCCTCATATGTGGGACCCGAACTGGGGCCACTGGCTTCCCAAACTACCGCGCCCCTCAGCCGGCCCTTAAGTGTTCCATTTTTAAATTCTTGACCCTGGGATGAGGTTTTCTGTGAAATTTCTTAGGTTTAATTTAATGTAGAATGTTTAGCAGATGGGCAGGGCAAAGAGGATGATAGCAGGCCGACCAGGAATATAATCAGACTATGTGTTAGACAGACATAGGACCAAAAAGATTTTCTGCCAAACAGACAAGAGAAGGTAATCATCTCCACACAGTCCATAATCAGAGGATTTTAGGAAGCAAGATGAACAGGAAATGTTGACGGGTGGAAGAGCTAAAAATCAGCTCTGCTGTGTCAGAGGAAAAGAGGGTAGGTACTGTGCCGCTTAGGGCAGAGATTAGAGTGAGATGGGATCACAACCTCCGTGGAGAAGCAGGGATGTCAAAATCATACCAGCCTTCTCAGGCTTCCGTTCTCTGCCAGTCTTCGGTGATTCTCATTCTCTAACCAGCTGAAGGAACAAGTGTTGTTCCTTCCCAGTTAGACTCAACTGATATATGTCATGTGTTATATATTAGGATATATATTAGGATCTTCGAACGCAAACATCTTTAATCTCAGTTATCAGGTTAAATTCATAAGTATGACACCAAGATAACTGCTGTTCCCTTCCTGAAATCCAATCCTAGAAGATTCACAGAAGGTTGATGGGCTCCAGAATTAAACAAAATTCTGAAAAACAACCGAAATGACAGATGGTAATTGGGTCTTTGTGTGGGGGAGGTGCCAGACGGCCCACAGGGAAGTAGGACCAGGTGAGTTTTATAGCTGTGCCCTTTCTGGCGTCCCTGGTCCTGGCCACTCCTTGTTCACCCTATCCACCCCTGCAAGTGTAAGCCCAGTACCAGATGGAGACAGCAGCGTACATCAGGGCAAACCCAGGCCTGGATAGGGGAGGCAATGGATAAAAACAGATAGGGTCAATACAGCATCTCTTGAGGGTGATCTCTTGCTGCCACTCTTTTGCTCATGTTAGGCTAGATGATAACAACTGACAGCTCTTAGGAAAGTAGTTCCCAGGCTGAGGATCCCTGAGAGGCAGGACTGGGACAGGCACACAATTTCAAAATGATAAGGAGTGGCTGAATACAGCAGCATGGACTCACCACTCCCTCCCACCATAATAAAGGGTAAACACAACTGAGTTAAGCTATTAACTCAAGAAGCTAAGGAAAAAAAACTAACAGAACAGACCAAAAAGGACAAGAGGGAAAAAAAATAAAGGTCCATATTAAATAAAAACAAAATCAAAAGTGAACCCCAAAATACCAGAATAGATTTGCAAAACCGAAATAGGGATCTTTAAAAAATCAGGAAATAAATCTTTGACAATACTGATCAAGGGGAGAAAAAAAGGACATGCAAATAAACAAATACAAACTGAAAAGAGGAGATAATTAGATCTGAGACGAAAGTAAATTATATATTTTTTCTTTTTCTCTTGCTGCCTAGAAAATGAAATTTTAGTAAGAGACCTCCCCCTTTAAAAAGCTCCAGGCCTAGAAGATTTTTTTTTGTTTTTTTTTTTGAGGGCAGTGTCACTGGCCCTCATATGTGGGACCTGAACCAGGGCTGCTGGCTTCCCAAGCCAGCGCTTAATCACTGCCCCACTCGGCCGGCTCTAGAAGGTTTTTTAATAGTTGGGTTTTTACCTATCTTCTAAATAGAAGATAATTTCAACCACAGAAGAGTTGATCCAGAAAACAAGGGAAAAACTGACCACCCTTTTTACGAGGCTGGGATCACCTCAATTTCAAAACTGAGTAAGAATACAAAGCCCATTTCACTTAGGCTCATAGATGTGGAAATCCTAAATAAAATGTTAGCTAACTAACAATGTGTCAAAATACACACACACACACAATCAGGAAGGTTTATCCCAAGAATGCAAGAATAACTTAAGATCAGAAAATCCATCTTGTAATTCCCGGACAAAATGGCATCACACAAAAAAAGAGGGTAAAGAGCATTAAGGACAATTCACAGAAGGGAAAATCCAACTGGCTAACAAGTACAGATACTAGTAACAGATGAATGCAAACTGGAGCAATGAGACACCCCTTTTACATTTACCAGATGTTTTAAAAAATTAATAAATCCAATTATATTAAGTACTGCCAAGGATTTGAGGAAAAGTAAACCCTCACATACCATCTGTGGGCGGAAACTAGCACAGTCATTTTGGAGAGCAATCTGGGAGTACTAAGGGGAATTATGTGTGTACATATCCAATGACCCCACAGTCCCATTGTTCAGTAATCATTACTGAGAAAATCTCACACAGATCCATAAAGGGACTTGTTTGGGGATGTTAATGATATTAACTATTTTGAGAAATTAAGGAGTTGGAGGCTATCTATCTATTCCCAGCTAGGGAAACAGATAAGGAAATGAATACCATGTAGCAAGCAAATGGAAGCAAAATTTACAAATAGCAACATGGACAGATCATCAAAATACAGTGTCGAGTGAAAAAAATCTTAAGACACAAAACAAGACCTAAAGTCTAACACCATTTTGTAAATTTAAAAATATGCTCTAGTTACATAGCTATGTAAAACTTTTTAAGGATACATATACATCAAGAACATATACTGGGTAGTCGGAAAAGTCATGACGTACTTTTTCTATGTTTTTCGTTGCAAAACTGTGTCATGACTTTTCCAACAACCCAACAGTAAGTATACTGCAGTGTCTATGGAGCTTAAGATAGGGAAATATCAAGGGTAGAAACACAAAAGAAATAAATACAACAAAAGAGCCTTATATCCACTGATAATCATAGAGAGCCTCTAAAATGGCTCTCAATACCCATGTGTAATCAATCACCTCTCCGTGACTGTGAGCTTGTAACACACAGAATATGCAAACATAACAGTGCCATGTCTGAGATTAGACTGTGGCTTCCATCTTGCTCACTGTCTCTTGCTGGCTCGCTCCAAGGGAAACCAGCTACCTACCACGCTGTGAGCTGCCCAGTGCAGAAGCTCACATCGCAAAGAAGTGAGGGTGGCCCCAGGCCAACAGCCAGGAAGGAGTTGAGGCCCTCATTCCGATAGGCAGGAGGAAGCGAATCCTGCCAACAGCCATGTGCAGGAGCCTGGCAGCAAATCCTCCCGCGCTGAGCCTTGAGATGACTGCAGCCCTGATACGCTGATCACAGCCTGGAAGGACCCTGGATCAGACACCCCCAGGGAAGCCAGGCTCAGAGCCTGACCAAAGAGACTGAGTGATAAATGCTTGTTGTTTTAAAGCCACTGAGTTTTGGGGCAATTTGCTATGAAGCAACACAACTATGAACTGAGGTATACAAATAGCTCAAGACTAGACAGCTGAGGTTCAAAAGAAAAAGAAAAAAATCCTATGCTCTAAACAGTACCTCTCCGGAGTCACTGATAATATCCCATCTTAATAAAAGCTCCATGGCCAGGGACCATGGCTCCCTGTTACTTACCGATATATCTGAAGCAGCCAGAACCAGGCTTGGCACACAGCAGATACTCAATAAATCTTTAAATGAATGAACACTGCCAAGTTTGTGTCTTAACTACTAAGATTTCTTACCTTTGTCCAGTTTCTGACCCTCAGCACTCTCAGATTCCTTGATCCTCAACTCATCCCCACCAGCGCTGCGTGACTGCTTCTGCCCTGAAACTACGTGCCCTGTAGTGACACCTCGTCTGGGCAACAGTGTGAGGAGAGGAGAGCGGGGCCAGCTGCAGGGAGTACAGTATACACAGAGTAGGTCTAGAAGAGCTTGGTAGCAGGCCTCTCATGTCTCTTCCCTCTCTCTCTTTTCCTTAGTACACTTTCTTCTGATCTTTCTTCCCTTTTCCCCCACTTAAAAAATAAAAAATCTAAATTAAGTTGTTACTTATATATGGACAGTTCTTTTTTTTTCTTTTTTCTTTTTTTTAAGAGCCATGATTCAATGGCCCCAAACTCACAGAAATTACTCCCGGCCTTCTTTGAAGTTTCTGTGTTATGAATACTTCTTTCTAGTCAGATAAAATTCCTTAAGAGCCAATGAACTGACTTTTTCTAACAAACAAAAATGTAAAGTCAATCCAAGGGCACATTAACAAATGACCTGAAAAATTCCTGGTCATCAAAGAAACAACATGTTTACTGAAAACTATCAAAATACTCTTAGGTAACTAAATGTTAGACAAAAATAATTTTTCCTATCTTTTCAGTGGTCACTAAGCAGAAGACATTGTTCTTCTCAAATGAATGTCAACACTGTAAATTAATGAGATTCTTCAACTTTCAACAATATATCCTTATCGTTGCTAAAATTTCACTGCAGGACAGAAACTGGATCTACCTAGCACAAAATCTGGCAACAAAATTCAGACTCTTGTTTTATAGAGGTTATTAAAGAGAGAAATAACCATAGGTGATGACACTTGCTTTATCTCACAGCAAGCTTTTCCTTTACATTATTCTATCGGAACAACCCTTCTGCTTATATGGCTCGAGTATTCATGATTTAGCTAATGACGAAATTCATTTTTTTAAAACTAAATAAACTGCACCATGAAATTTTAATTCAAATAACAGGGTCAATTCTTTTTTAATTAAACACTAAAAACTCAATATTACAGGAAAATTTTTAGCAAACTTAATATTTGATGTGGTGTGATATCTCCACAAAGAGACATAAAGTGCCTTTTCTCCTCTAGAATTAGAGAAGAAAGTGAAAAAGAACAGGCAACAGATCCAAATACTTGAATTCTAATTACTATTCCTATTCTCTTCCCAAAACAACAAATATGGGGGCCTTCCCTATTCCACATCTAAAAAGAATAACTTTGCCACTAAATCTTTAAAGGAATCTTAGACTGGGTTCCATTTATATTTCAGTTTTTACCATAATGTGTGCAGCTCATTCAAGAAATATTTAGAGAGCACCCACGAGCAAGGAATTGCACTGAAGACAAAAATAATACAGAATGAGACCCTGAAATCCTTGAAGTTTAGTAAAAGGGATATCATTTCATTTTAGGTGGGTTTTTTTCAATTTGCTTAGTAACCGGAAACAACCCTAGGTTATTAAGCACAGGCTAAAAAAACCAGCATCAATATTGAAAATATTTATCTGTAAAACTGGTGTCCTACAACAAAAACAAATGAAGCTCAATCTTATTTTCCCGAGGCATTTCAGTAAATCAAATGTTGGTAACTTTAAAGGTGACAATACAATGTTAACCAATTTTCAGAATGTTGATGTCTGGGATATGAAAGCAACCATAATGCTATTTTGCAGCTAGTCCTTGATGATTATGAATAATAAGCACAATAAATGAGTGGCCCATGACCAATTAAAGCATGAAATACATTTTTCTTACCCTTATAATCATATGATAAATACTCGAGAAGCATGAGAATTATAAGGAGAACACGAAAAAGCAACTTGCTCAGAAAAAAAACACAAAAAAAACTTATTGTATATGTATTTAGTAACCTCTCTTTCCATTTACCCTGAACAATGCAAAAATAAATCCGGTAACAATTAAAATGTAATTTAAAAGCCATCTTCAAGCTATATCAATACACACCACAAGCAAAATCTATTTAGCATGTCATCACCATTGGCCATTGTGATTTGATACACTATCTTTTTTAACCAGTCAAGTTGCTTAAAAAAAAAAATTGTAAAAGGAAATTGAAATGTCGTTAACACAGTAAATTCTACAAGCTTCTCCAGTCCTTAGTATGTGTCAGAATTGTGATACCAGTTTCAAAATCATATGCAGACTCCATAGTATGCCTCGTCCTGAACCTACAAAAAGGTCAAAGCTTCTTGAATAACCAAAGCCATAAAGCTCTGGATAGATTTTCATAGTCCAGGTGGACTGGGAATTGATGGGCACCGACTTTTTTTAAGGCATGATACAGGCCACAAGGTATTAATGTCACTACAAGCACAAGAACGTTGCTGCTTTTTCTATGTGAGAACTCGGATTACAAAGGAAACGGGGCTGCGCACCGAGACAGGCCCGTGTGAACCCTGCGGGAATCCGGCGACACCGTGGGTCCCATCATTGGGACGACGTGGCAAACATCTGCCCCATGCTAAGCCAGGAGGCGTGTTTTCAGGAGGAACTAAAAGCCCCGGTTTCAAAGAGGCAGCCCTGCGCGCACCCGAGCGCTTTCAGGCCAGAAGAGAGCAACATAGTGGCTGTTGGAAGTTAACAGCTGATATACAAGCGGCACTTCGCGGTTAAAAGAGAAAATGACTTGTGGAAAAAAAAAATACGGCTTGAGATTACCCACTGTGAGGCACTTACACGTCCATGTTTATCTCTAACTGCGTCGCCATATAATATACTGTCTGAGAGGAACGTTTCGAGGGATGCATTTTCTAAAAGGTGCCAACTCTCAACAATAAGGGCCATAAGCTTCCCAGGCTCAGCAATAAACTAGATAAGAAATAACACCCTCAACGGTATCGCACCGACCTGATTCGGAGATTTCAGGGGGCAGGGTTTCGGGGCGGGGGCGTGGGCAGATCTGGGAGAAGACCGACTAAAAAGCGAGGACTAACACGTTCTCCAGGTGGAAGCTTCTCTGACGACACAGACCTAGGGATCGGAAGGGCAGGCGCCCCCCAGAATTCCTGGGGTAAGGGACCTGTCACCTGAGCCGCAGGTGCCAGCAGCAGCAGCAGCGAGGCCCTCGCCGCCCCGGCCCCGGAGGCCCGGGAATGCCCGCAGCCCCCGCGGAGGCCGAGGCTGCTCGGAAACCGCCCACCGCCGGGTGAAGGCGCAGGGCCGAGCGGGGCTCCGGGCGACCACCGAGGGCCCGGAGCAGCCCGAGCCCCCCACCCCCAGCTCTAAGCTCACCGTCCCTGCTGGGTCCAACCGTCGCCAGCCCCCCAGCGAGATGCTACAGCTTACCAAGAATTGGCAGGCAAACCCGCCAGGGCCACTTCCGGTGCCGGGGCTGGCCGCGGCGACTCCGGCGCACGCGGGGCGACGCCCCGGGAGCGAGGACGCCGGGCGGCGTGCGCGCGCCCGGCGCGGACTGCGCGTGGCCGACGGAGGAGGGGGTGGGTGGGCCGGCCGGGGTGCGCCTGCGCATTCCGGGTTTCCTCCTCCTCCAGGGCGGGGCGCAGAGTAGGGGCAGTAAGGACCCAAGTGGGTGCCGCCTCGCGTATCTCAGCACCTGTTTCAAAGGGCGTGCTCATGCTTCCTCCCATTGGATTTTCTCCACAGTCTTCAGACGTTAGGAAGTCAGTGTCTAGTGTATAGGTGAGTGTCAAGGGTCAAACAATTCGTTTATGACAAATCCTGTTTTAGAACCAAATGCTCAGAATTTGGTTGAGGTGCTTCTCGCGACGTAACATGAATAAAATAGGGGATGGATAAACAAAGATATTCCGACACTGCTGGTGTCGGAATTTATGCTCTCGATTTTATACAACCAGACAACAAAATGAAGATGTTCCACGAATTACAGACATGTAGTCGACAGTATTCTGCTTCCTTCCGTACGTCCATCTATAGAAGGAATAGGGACATTTAAGACACATGTAAAGCATCCCAGTAATCTAACACAGACTCAGATAAAGACAACGCAAAGGTAATACATCCACTGAATCTGCAAATATTTATTGAGCAACGATTATGTGCCAGACACTGTTGTAGGCACTGGGTATACAGTGCTCAACAAAATAGAATATTTCATGGAGCTTAAAGTCTTGTAAAATTCTCAGCTAAGAAGAAAATAATAGTTTTGCTATGGTGGATATGAACCCTATTGTAATGGAGCACAGCACATAATTAGTATATCTTTTTAAAATAAACCAATTCAGAGAGGTACAGATTATTCTAGTTAGGCTGAATTAATTTTCATCTTTTATGTGAGTACAAAGGTATGTTGAATTATAAAGCCAATTTATAGTTTAAAGTCATCTCAAAAGGCACAAAATAAATGTATATTGTATGATTCCATTTATATGGAATTCTAGAACAGGCGAAACTAATCTGTAGTAACAGCTGATCAGTTGAGGCTGCATTGAGGAGTGGGGGAGAGGGAAAGGGTAGACTGCAAAGAAGAATGAGGAAATTTTCTATATCTCAGTTAGGGTACTGATTAAACAGGTGTATATGTTTATTAAAACTAATCAAACAGTACACATAAAATGGATGCATTTTATGGTACATAAATTACATTTCAATGAAGTTGATTTTGTTTAAAAGATTTTATTGGGGAATTGGGGGAGGGGAACAGCGTTGGGGAATTGGTGGAGGGATAACAGACAAATTGCTGTCCTTTTGTTCTTGAGTCTAGTTGCGGAGGACATTGCTTCACTGGCCCATGTTGGTATCGTCATTGCGCTCTTCCTGGATGAGACAGATCGGTCGCTGGCCTCTGGACAGCCACTCACAGCTGCTCATGGCATCTCATGAAAGTGGAGGCCAGCCCCACTGCAGCCTATGGGGTCGCCGGTGACTCACTGCAGCCCAGCTCCATATCGAGCTGTTGTTCACCATCTTAGCTGTAGAGGGCGCGGCGTCCCTGGCCCTCGTATGTGGGATCCCAACCAGCGGCCCTGCTGCTCAGAGCTGGCGTCCCAAGCCAACTCCTAACTAACGTGCCACTTGGCCGGCCCTGAAGTTGATTTTTAAAGTTAAAAAAACAAACTTCCAAAGCGTAGCTTACATTCACTATTTTTGTTTGTTCACTAGTTTTATTAGCAGTTAAGAGTGACAAGGCTATGCTTTAGTAACCCCTAACTCGTAGAAGTTTTCAAACAATAGGATTTTTTTCTCATTTGCTCTGTATGTTCAGCGCAGAGTGGATGTAGGCACTTGGACCCTTGGCAGTGGAAAAAAGGAAATTAAATAACTTGCACAACTTCTGCCTGGATGTGATTGTTGCCACTGCTGCCCACATTTCATTGGCCAGAGCAAGTCATGTGGCCATGCCTGACTTGAAAGGGATAGGAGTTCAACTCTGTGTGCCCTGAAGAAGAGAATACTTGTGTGCTGCCATCATGACTACACTAGTCATTTCTTCTTTCATGTTGTGGCTTCTACAACCATCACCCTTCTAAAATGAGTGTTTCCAAATGGGGACTCAGAAAATCAGAGATTAGTTTTTCCTGGTGAATAGCCACATTAATTTGGCAGGATCATAGGACACAAGAAAAAAGAGATAGAAAGGTAGGTGCCAGTGAAGAGTTTAAACTTGATTCAGCAGACAAAAAGGAACCACTGAAAGTTCTCAAATGAAGGTGTAAGTTACGTAGCAAATAGGAAGTTAACTGGGCAGCTGTGAGTAGGAAGGTTTGGGGGGAGAATAGATTTGGGAGAGCTGTTGCAAGCAGTGGTGTGACCTCTGGAATTACACAGAAAAGAATGACATAAAGACAACCTCTTGACATTCTGCATTTGTTACCTCTCTTGCCCTAGTAGGTAATCTTAATGAAGTTAGATATTTCCTCCATTTGGCTAGAACAATGTCTGGCATACTGTAGGCATTAATTAGATTTTTGTAGAATAAATAAGTACATTATCTCACTTTAAAAAGAATTTGGAGGGGCCAACCGAGTGGCTCAGTTGGTTAAGAGCTTGCTCTGAGCAACAGCAGTTCAATGCCAGCCCGAGCTGAGCTGCTGCTGAGCTGCCAACAGGTGGCAGGATGGCTCAGCTATAAAAACAAAAACAGAATTTGGAGATACTTTTTACATTCCTTCAGAGAAATCTAAAAGGACTTTCAGAACTAGTTTATTAACTTCACTCATCTGGTCAATTGCATCTGGCAATCCTCTATGTACTTCACAAATGTGAGCCATCTCTTAGGATACAAAGTATATAGATGATTAGAATATTCTAAGCATAAGTAAGAAACTGCTGAATTTTTAGATTATGTCACAATAGTTGGAGTAACAAACCAGGACAGATCTCCAGTGTTGTTCACCAATCTTACACGCATTTTATAGCTTCCATCACCAACCTGCTTCTCCCAGACTGCTGAATGCTACCGGGAAAGATCGCACGACCGTGAAACTGATGCACCACAACCGCACTTCCAACACGCTGGACATTTTCCTGCATAGCCCACCTCAGTTATCGCTCTCACTCTTCACATTAGTTATTTCAAACTGTCACCACTTTTTCCTCAAGCCAGCCACCTACTCCTTTCTGCTGTGTCTCCACTTTCAGAAAAAATAGAAGCTCTCAGATCAAAATTCTCTCAGCTTGCTCAGAGAGGCAGAGACTGTCATCTGTCCACCAAATATTCATTTCCCTTACTTAATAACAGAACCTAGCTTGATAAAATTGGGTACCCCTCGAATTAATGACTATATTTTCCAGACGCTCATGCACCTAGGTGTGGCCATGGATCTAACTTGTAGCCAGTAGAAGTATTGTGTAGAGCTTTTAGGAAAGTACCTTAAAGGGAGAGGCCCTGAAAATCTCCCTTCCCTCCACCATCCCCATTTCACCAGATCAGAACAGGGAAAAGATGGAGAGAGTATAAGAAGCAGCCAACTGCTGATTATAAGTGACCTTTAGGATAAAAGCCATCTATGATGATAACAGAATTGAACAGATGAAGTGTGGGCTGGAATGGAGCTGCCATACCAATTGTGAACTGCCAACTCCAGACATTGTATGTCTGAGTAGTGGTTGTTTGGGGTTTTATATGCAGCTGAACTCAATCGCAATACTCTTACCTTCCAATTTACAAATGTCTCCACTTCACACTCTTTGGTTTTTGCCTCCCATCTCAATAAAAGTGTTCCTTTTAGCCCAGTTTCTCCACTTGAACTTCTCAACATCTGACAGTTTGTCTGCAATTAAAGAAAATTTCCTTTTGGTTATTTCTTATACGTTCTATTTTCTGTTGGCATTCCCTATCTTTATATTTGTTATGAGAGTATTTTTCTTTATATCACACATAGTTATAATAGCTCTTGTAATATCTTTGTCTGCCAATTCCAGATGTGAGAAATAGGATCTTGGAGGTCAGCCTCCAGATTGTAATATCTCTTCAGACAATGTGCTATTTTTTTTTGTTTTTATTTTGAGGGCAGTGTCACTGGCTCTCATATGTGGGACCGAACCGGGGCCGCTGGCTTCCCAGGCCAGCGCTTAACCACCGTGCCACTTGGCCGGCCCCGACAATGTGCTATTTCTATATTTCTTGGTATATCAGGTAATTTTTGGAGTACATCCTGGATATTGAATATGTTATATAGTCTGGATTCTGTGATATGCTTCTGGAGTTTGTTGTTAAGCAGGCGATTAACTTGGTTTGACTCTTCCTGTTGGGCAGCACCTCAAATGCCAGTTTGGTTCTTTTCTTCTTAGATAGATGCTTGGATTTCTCCCCACATGTGTGGTTCATGATTCAGCTAGAGATTTGAGCCTTTTTCAGGCAAGATATGAAAATGAGATACTCATCCAGTGCTAGTCCTCTGTTCCAAGTTGACGTCCATCCAGAATCTACCCGCTCTTGGCTCGTTTCTTTGGGTAGTTGATTTTTGTATTTTTCCCAGAGTTTTTGTTTGTTTGTTTGTTTTTGTTTTTGAGGGCAGTGTCACTGGCCCTCATATGTGGGACCAAACCGGGGCTGCTGGCTTCCCAAGCCAGCGCTTAACCACCACGCCACTCGGCCGGCCCTTTCCTAGAGTTTTATAGTTATAGCTATATATGGTTTTATAGCTATATATAAGTGTATTATATAGTATATGTGAGAATGTCAATCCATTAGGAGCTTCCTCGGTCATACTAGAAGCAGAATCACGAGTTATCTGTTAGGGTGTTATCATTTGGATGATAGTTATCATCAGGGTGATAGTTGGATAATAAACTTGGGACCAGAATGAAGTCCGATTCAATTAGAAAGTTATTACAATAGTTGGGCAAGAGCTGATGAGTTTGTCAACCAAATTAGTAACACTGGGTATGACAATGTTGAGTGAGAGAAAAATGTACAAGGTAAAATAACTGAATTTCATGATCGATTGCACAGTTGGTGGTCAAAGTACAAAATGACCTTAAACTGTTTTGCAAATTAGATCATACAGTCTAGGCTGGACAGAGAGCTCTGCTTCACACAACCTTTCAGGTAACAAGGTTCTATTCATTCTGTTGATCTACCACCTAGGGAGTTATTCTTAGTTTTTATGGTCAGCATGAAGTCACCACTCTGTTTTTGTTCCCTCCTATGGGAAGAGGGAAAGAGCAAGTGGACAAGCAATATCAACTTTAAGAAGCAGAATTTGCACACATCACGTCTGTTTATATCCCAATGGCCAAAACCTAGTCATGTGGCCACACCTAATTACAAGGTAATGCCAATCTGAGAAACATGGGCTCTAGAGGGGCAGTTAAAACTTGGACAGGGATGAGGGCTCTATTTAAAGGAAGAATGAGAGGATGGATGCTGGGGAACAAGAGAGGCCTTGGCATTAGTCAGCCCCTCTGGCAGTTAAGCGCTCAGGAGAACCCCTTTTTCTACCAAATTTAACCCCTCTCCAGGGGAAACAACTCGAAGTTCCATCCCGATTGTGAATCCAGAAAAATATTCAGGATCTCTAGGTGACTCTAAGGAAGCAAAAAGGAAAGACTGGATACTTGGAGGACAATAACCGCCTGTGTTTCAAACATAAATTTGACATCTTCCCTCTACCCTTCACACACATAAGCAGATACATTTTTTGTTTGGCTTTAGCATAACAAGGTATAGTCACATTAAGCATGCCAGGCTGGGATCCCCACTGTAGCAACAGGGATCATAGGAATAATGCAATTTGCATCAACTATACAATGGCCTCATGTAGACCAAATATAATTTTATAATACAAGGGAGCGCACACAAGAGGATAAAAAGGAGACCTAAGAATGATGGTATTGCTACCTAAATATTTGTTCATCTGTGTAAAGTTGATTTAAGATGTAACAACACATATTTTATCTGGTAGGCAGTTCATATGATAAAGGATTATAAAGGAAAACACATTAGCTAACATTTTAAAACTGGACTCAAATGATACTAAATGCAGAGTTTAATAATTATAAAGGGCCAGCCGAGTGGCTCAGTTGGTTGAGTTAGCTTAAGAGCGAGAGCTCTGAACAACAGGGCCGGCCGCCGGTTCAATTCCCACATGGGCCAGTGATGCTGCGCCCCAGCTGAGCTGCCAACAGGTGGCAGGATGGCTCAGCTGGTGAGAGTACGTGCTCCTAACAACAAGACTGCCTGTTTGATGGTGGGCTACGCCACCTTGATGTGAGCTGTCGCCTTGATGGTTCAGTGGATACAGCCTGTGCTCTTAACAAGGCTGCTGGTTTGATTCCCGCAGGGGATGGTGGCTACGCCTACCTGCAACTAAGATGGTAACACAGCACCTTGAGCTTAGAGGCCACAAAGCAGCCAGATGGCGACTGGCGCCCTCCACAACTAAGATTGAAGAACAATTTGGCTGGTCCCCCTCCCCAATTCCCCATTTAAATAATAATAATAATTATTATTATTATAAAGGTTTAAATATGAGCTGATCTAAAGGAAGCCCTTAACATGAAATATTTTTTGTATTTATTTGGACAAAATGAAAACATTTTACACGAACTCTATACTCTATTCAATTTGGTTTAACCTAATTAGGCATTACCGGGCTGGCTGAGTGGCACGGTGATTAAGCGCTGGCTTGGGAAGCCAGTAGCCCCAGTTCGGGTCCCACATATGAGCACCAGAAAAAAAAAAAAAATCTTAGTTAATTAGGCATTACCATTAGTAATATGTATTTTAATTAAAAAGCATCAAATTTTTAATCATCAATTTTCTTTGAGAATAAAGAGATTAAAATAAACTTTTGAGGGGTGGCCAGTTAGCTCAGGTGGTTAGAACACAGTGCTCATAACAGCAACGTTGCCGGTTCGATCCCACATGGGCCACTGAGATGTACCCACCACAATGAGATTGGAACAACTAGACTTGGAGCTGATCGGTCCTACAAAAACACACTGTTCCCCAATTTAAAAAATAAAAAAAAACTTTTGAATAAAAATATCAACGTACTTAAGTGGCTTAAAAAGTCAGCTCTCCACACAAAGTTGAAAGATTCAAATTTTGCTTTGTTTTATTATCCCAGAAAATGTTACACTAGATAAAATGGGAAAATACAAATAGATTCATTAAAAACACAGGCTGATTATTCTTATCTACTACATTCAAAAGTATGCAAAACAATTTAATTATATTGCAAAGCTGTAAATCCTTTTCCTAACAAAGCATTATTTATAAAACTGTAGTGTTGTATTAACTCACTTTTAATACAAAATACTTTATATACACAATACAATATAAAAGTAAACTATGGTATAGTGCCTTCCACAAAGGGATATATTAAGGCGCTTTACAAATATACCAATATGTTGACCCAAATTACTTTTTGTTTTAGATTAAAACAAACAGGCTAAATGTTTCACTTTAAATACCAAAGGGGTTTTTGTTTATTAAAAAAAATTTTCTAAAGTACCTTAGGTAACAGCAGCAGCAATATCTAAAAATCCTCCCACTGTCTTCTCTAATTTCTAACATATTAAGTCAGAATAAAACATTTCCACTCACAGTTTTGCACTTTGCAACAGCAGAAGGGAATCACTTTTTAAAAAAGTCAATCTCAAGGTGACTTCTTAGTCATACATTCTATAGTTTCTATTACAAATAAGGTAGAAAAGATACAACAGGGCCTGCCTTAGGATGTCACTGGACAATACATAACAGTATCTACAATTACATAATAATAGAAAACATTTTATAAATACTATTGATATGCATAAAAAGGGGTAAGTATAAGAAAGACAGTTTTTCATCAGTGGGTAAATTATTTTTAAAACAAAATACAAATAACCAAAGTTTTCACTCCATTTCAATTGAAAGCATATAGATTTTTGACGTTCTTATCTTTTTGGGCAGGAAGCACCAGATTCGATACTGGAAGAACTGAATCTAGTTTGGGAATAAAATAACTAATAAGTATATGCAAACTATTAAAACTGCAGATACTGAAGGCTTGTACACGGCTTTAGATGAACACAGAAAGCTTACATTGTCACAGGAAATTTCAAAAGAATACAAAATTTATAGTGTCTGTTACATTTGAGAAATAAGGGCCACACAGATTTTGTGGAGAGGAAGGAGAGGCGACAGCACCTTAGTTTCCCTACAACATAAATATTACAAAGTTGGTTTTGTACTATATTGCACCATAGTCCAGAAGTAAAACAGCTAAATGGAAATTTCAATACATCTTACTGAGAAAGCCCAAGAGAAAGAGGGATATCTTTTAAAAATCTGAGTATTGCCTGAACTAAAAATTCTTGAACTAATTTGTTTGTATAGAATTTTATAGGACTAATCAAATGTTACATGAAGTGAAGACTGCCATCTCATAGTGCATTTTCTTACAATTCTGATCAGAATTCCTTCAGAAATATTTATCAAGCCTGTCACAAGCCAAACATACATTTCAGTGCCCTCAAAAGGGTGTTTAAAATGTCTTAGTGCTGTACCAGCAAGAGACATTCATAGGGATGTCTTGTCACATGGTACAGACTTTTTCCATCACAAATTAATCAGTGTTTATACAAAATGTACTAATCTGAGTACTAATCAATAAATTTAAAGCAAAGTTCTTAGTTTCATATACTGGGTTGTAGGAAAAGTCATGACGCATTTTTTGCAACAACAACAAAAAAATGCATCATTACTTTTCTGACAACTCAATATTAGTGTTCTTATAGGACACTAATGATAGGTTTCAACATGTTCAGAACCCCTAAACCTGCACACAGCATGGTGTGTGTATGTGTTAGTATCCATTTTTTCTGGGTTTCTTCAGATTCTCAAACAGACCAATGACCCCCAAAGACCCACCATTGCACAGTGGGTTGTGCAGTGGTTTACAAGCTGAGCTCTGAGAGGGCCACCTACAGAAAGGTGGGAAGTGGGAGGTAATAAGTCTTTGCCCTCCCCAATTCAACTGGAACAGCTTGAGTTCATTTTACTTACATATATGATTTCCATTAGCTTTCATATGAAGAATGCTAAAAGTCTGAAAATCACTAAAATCATGCCTCTTATCCACATATACTGAGTGGGGGTGCCAAAAAAAGTATACACAAGGCTTGTATTCATCTTTTGTTATTAGTATATATTATTACAATTTTAATAGTTTTTTCCTTTCTTAAAATGTATATACATTTTTTTGGCACCCTCTGTATTATCTTGATAAAACAATTCCCAACCAGTGGAGCTTAAAAAAAATAAAATACAAATTTAACTAATGAAAGAATAGAGCCCTTTCCCCTTCCTAAAAGATAAGCTAAATGTATTTTGGTATGAAACCACAAGTCTTCCTTGAAACCTAAGCCTATATAATAGGAATGCTGAAAAACATATTATTTAATCTTAAATAAGTTAGGGGGATTTGAATTTTCTAAGACCACTATGTAACATTCTCTAATTACGAATGGCCACCTTAAGAGTTAAATAATTAATTTTTTCATCAATTAATCTGCCCATAGGAAAAATATTGCCAACTAGCCAGATTTTCCTTTGCCAATACATAATCTGTGTAGGCAGCACTGTTCTGAAAGAGGAAACTTGTAACATTACTGATGACATAATAAAAGCTGTCACCATATAGAAAGAGTACTTCTCTAATGAGTACCCACAAATAATTTTTATACAAAGTTTCACATGAAACTGAAAATCTCTCTGCTTAGGTTGATAAAAATCATGTTTTAAATTTCAAAGTAAAAATATGAAAAATCTTAGCTTTTAGTATAAGAAGTTTTGATTTATGGCAGCTTTGTTCCCCTTTAAAACTGGAAGCAGGGCCGGCCAAGTGGCGCGGTGGTTAAGAGCTGGCTTGGGACACCAGTGACCCCGGTTTGGATTCCACCTATGAGGGCCAGTGAAAAACAAAAACAAAAAAACAAACAAACTGGAAGCAGCATTAAAAATACCAGTATGGAAAGAAAAATGGTAGTGCTTTGCTTCGTCTAATGCCAGTAATTCTTGAGAAACAAATGCTAGAAGATTAAATATTCCACAGATGGAAAAAAAAGATAAACTTTTTTTCCTTCTGATTCAACCTGTTTCAACCCTGTATTTCTTAGTTCCAAGACGTGAATTATACAGATTATCATTAGCCTAGGAACACTCACCACCATGATGGCTTAATTTCTATAGCTTATTTTGTACCAAAAAACAAGGTTATGGAGGGGAAAAAAAGAGAGCTTTGTAAATGTGGGGTATATTTCATATTTGGTTAAAGCAAGATAAAACTAAAACTGTCTTTCAAAAAAATTTCAAAAACTCTTTTTGTCTTTTAAAATTATTTATCATATGTACAAATAGATACCAGGCTTCTCCTTTTAAAAAAAGCACTATTTTTTATTTTAAGTACTTTAAGTACCAAGAACTGACTATAATATTCAGTTCATAATTTACTTTATAACAATTTTTTCTAAGTTACTGATTTAAAAGGCTGGAATAAATTAACATTTTAAAAGAATTTCCCATAATTTAGGAACATAAAATATTGTACACAGAGCACATACACACACACAGCTCTGTCACATTTGCATAATTTTACTCAGAGCCTCAAAAATCCCTGCATTTCAGGCCTGTTTGTAAATCCTCATTGACAATTATTTCCTAGTCTGTTAAACATACACTAGATCACGATTTTTGATCTCTGAGCCTGTGTGCTGATCATCTTCATCTGACTGTTGCTCGGAGCCTTGTGAATTAATATATTCATATTCAATAGGCTTTGGATAATTATATGGGTAGCCATTGTCATCAAAAAATCTCC
Organism: Aselliscus stoliczkanus; assembly: GCA_033961575.1. Lineage (NCBI taxonomy): Eukaryota > Metazoa > Chordata > Mammalia > Chiroptera > Hipposideridae > Aselliscus > Aselliscus stoliczkanus. The sequence continues at coordinate 144,077,594 of CM066733.1, forward strand.
GAAAGGTAAATTCATAGAAAGCATGTTCAGGGTGCTTTCCATTTTTATACCATCCATTTAGAGTGTCGTTTACATTTTCTTCCTCGTTATCATCACTCCATAACTTATCAGGATCAACAGGATCAAAATTTGATGTATCTGTTGGGTGTGTAATTTTAGGAATGTATGAAGCTGACTGTTGTCTCAGGTCACTGGAGAAATCAATTGTTTTAAAAAATGGATGAGCTTTTATTTCATCAGCACCATTCTTGCCTAAGCGATCTTCTGGTCCTCGGCAAAGTTTAATAATAAGATCAGAGGCTTCAGGACTCAGTTTAGCTTGCGGTGGAATGTGAAGAGATGTCTGCCAGTTGATAACCTTTAAAGAAGATTTTTAAAAATTAGGAAGGAAGAGATAAAAGCACAAAATTTTCTCCAAGTTTTATACCAAAATGTCTTACTGGATTATTTGGTGTTTTTTTTAAGTAAACTGCATGATATTTCACTTTCCTTACCTTTAATAATGAGACATTGGTGGGAAATACCCTTTCTTCCCAGCCCTTCCTCTGCAGGCAGCTTATATTAAAAGACCCATTGTCAGTGTTAGCTCCCCTGTTAAGCCCTTCTACCTATGGCAGAAATGACTCTTTTTACTCCCCCCTGTTTTACATATTTACTTACATCATTTAATACTTTGTGGTACCTATTTATGTCTGTGTTCTTCTACTACAGTTAAAACCCCATAAGGCTATAGACCATTTGTCTATTTCCCAGTGCTTGGCAAATTGCCTGGCACATAATTTATGTTTAGTATGTATTTATTACAGTTTTGAATAAACCAGAATGAGGGGTGGAGGAAGAGAGGATGAAAGAGAGGGAAAAAAAAGAGGGAAGGTGGGAAGAAGGGAAGGAAGGAGTTGGTAAATATTTGTTAAATGAATAAATGAACCCCATTCTCCCATATTCATATAGGAAGTCATCAACTACTGTAAGGGGAGGAAAAATAAAACCCCTTTTCTAGTATCTGTTCATCTTTACGTCTTCTCCCAAGTTAGAAAAAGGAGATGCCTCAACTAATAAAATGTCTTTGAATTCTTTTTGAAAAACAAAAAATAACAAAACAAAACAGTAGTTATTTACGCCTGGTTCCATCATCTCATATTTCAAATAGAGGAAATTAAAATATACAATCAGCTGGACAAGTTCTTCACTTTAAAGTTACACTCAGCAGGATTTTTTTTAGTTTAAGGCAAAAGTAAAATAATAAAAGACAAGGCACAGCAAAAAAAAGATTATTAATTCAAAGATGGGTCAATAGAAATTAATGTAAACTGAAGCCCAGAGAGAAAAAAATGCAATAATAAAAGAATAAAGCATAAGAGCCATGAAGGACAATATCAAATGTATACCCTATGTATGTATACTAATTAGAGTCCCAGAAGGAGAGAAGGAAGCAGGTGGAAGAAATCTTTTAAGAGTAATGACAGGGAATTTTCCAAAATTGGTGAAAGTCATCAATCTACAATTCAAGAAGCTTGGTGAACCTTAATCAAAATAAATAAAAACAAAACTACACACGGTGACATCATGATGAAACTGCAGTAAACCAAAGTTAAAGGGAAAAAAATCCTAAAAGCCAGAGAGTGATGCTCCAGTTTGGAGGATATAATAGGTATACTCCATCCAGTCTTTCCTACTGAATGCAGCTATACAACTGGGACAGGATGCATGTAGCAGCTACCTGAGGATCTTGAAGAGTAAACAGTAACAGGTAGATTGGGGAAGAATTTCCAAACCAATAAAAAGGGTGGTGACTTTACCATTTTTTTCCTTGTAGAATACCTGGCCAAGACTCAAGGTAGCCCTGACCCTAAATGTATAATGCAGAAAGAATGAGCTCTTCTAGGAAAAGGCCCTCTATTCAGGCTCAGGGATGGGAAAGTGGTTTCCTAGCCACAACAAAGGTGTAATAAGGGCCACCCAAAACACTGAGAGGAGATCCTTCCTCTCCAACGGGAAGTTAAATCATACAGTTTCTGTCCCAACAGGACAGCTTGAATCCATGTCACTTTTCTCTGTGTCCCCTCTCTGCCTTGTCCTGGATGCGGGCAGTCCTGAGACGGCGTGTGTGGCAGAGTAGGGTAAATAAAGCCTTACTTTCCAGTCAAAGAACTGAAAGGTGAAGCCAGAGGGAACTAGAAAGTACCGGGACCATGGCAGAGGAGGAGGAGATTGGGAAATTGACCCCAACAAGTTATGTAAAAATTCCTGGGCTTACCTCCCAACTGTACCTATATGGCTCTAATCCTAAAGAGCATATCAAAGACTTTGAGAGCTGAACTAAGGAAAATATCATAGCCCAGGGAGAGATCTGCATAGCAATGTAAAGGTTTTGACAATGAAACCGACATTGAAATCACAAGCCACAGAAGGCTGGTTGGAAATTGTGGACTAAATCTAACCAGGTTTAATGCCTGCCAAAACAATATCAATATTCTCCATAAGATTTAAACAAGAGCCAGCCGAGTGGCACATTCGTTAAGAGCTGGTTTTGGGGGCCGGCCGAGTGGCGCATTGATTAAGAGCTGGTTTTGGGATGCCAGCGACCCTGGTTCAGATCCTACATATGAGGGCCAGTGACACTGCCCTCTACAGCTAACAGCCAGAGATGGTGTGGTCTGCAGCCCCTGCTGCAGTGGGTTGCCATGGGCTACAGTGAGTGGCCGGCAGCCAGGGTGATTGGCTGGCAGCCAGCGTGAGCTGCCAATAGCCACAGTGAGCGACATCCAGAAGCCGGCGACCGATCTGCCTCACCCTGGAAGAACGCAATGACGATACCAACATGGGCCAGTAAAGCAACGTCCTCAGCAACTAAACTGAAGAACAAAAAGACAGCAACTTGTCTGTTTCCCTTCCCCGATTCCCCAAGCTGTTCCCCTCCCCCAATTACCCAATAAAATCTTAAAAAAAAAAAAAAAAAAAAAAGAGCTGGTTTTGGGGTGCCAGCGGCTCGGGTTCGGATCCCACATATGAGGGCCAGTGACACTGCCCTCTACAGCTAACAAAAGCTCCACCTGGAGCTGGGCTGTAAGCCCCGGCAATGGTGTAGGCTGTAGCCCCTGCTGCAGTGGGCTGCCATAGACTACAGTGAGTGGCCGACAGCCAGCGTGAGCTGCTAATAGCCACAGTGAGCGGCCATCCAGAGGCCGGCAACCGATCGGCCTCACCCGGGAAGAGCGCAATGACGATACCAACATGGGCCAGTGAAGCAACGTCCTCCACAACTAGACTGAAGAACAAAAGGACAGCAACTTGTCTGTTCCCCTTCCCCGGTTCCCCAATGCTGTTCCCCTCCCCCAACTCCCCAATTAAAAAAAAGATTTAAACAAGATGCAGAATCTCAGAGTATTCAAAATGTCCAGAATACATTCCAAAGTTACTTTGCATACATAGAACCATGAAAATGTGAACCCGTATAGGAAAAGAAAATCAACAGACATCAGTGTTGACATGCACAGATGTTACAATGATCTGAAAAAGCCTTTAAAGTAGCCGTTATTAAAATGCTCCAGGGTCGGCTGAGTGGTGCGGTGGTTAAGTGCTGGCTTGGGAAGCCAGCGACCCCGGTTCGGATCCCACCTATGAGGGCCAGTGACTCTGCCCTCTTAAAAAAATAAAATAAAAAATAAAATAAAATGCTCTAAATGGGGATGAATACTCTGGAAATGAAGACAGACATTCTCAGCAAAGAAAGTGAAGATATGAAGAGGTACCAAAAATGCTATAAGCAAAATAAAAAACTCAGTGGATGGGCTCAATAGCAAAATGGAGACGTCAGAAAAAAGAATTAGTGAACTTAAAAATAAATTGATAGGGCCGGCCAAGTGGCCTATTGATTAGGAGCTGGCTTGGGATGCCAGCTCTGAGCAGTGGGGCCCCAGTTCGGATCCCACATATGAGGACCAGTGTCACTGCCCTCTACAGCCAAGGTGGTGAACAACAACTCCATCTGGTTGCCTCTATAGCTAAGATGGTGAATACTGTCTCTATAACTAAGATGACCGGCGGCGGTGTAGGCTGCAACCCTTGCTGCAGTGGCCTGCCATAGGCTACAGTGAGTGGCCTACAGCCAGCGTGAGCTCAGCACCTAACCTCAAGCCATAAAGATTTTCTCTTCTATTTTCTTCTTAAAAGTATTGTAGCTTTATATTTTATCTCTAGATCTATGATTCATTTTGAGTTCATCTTAATGTAAGTTGTTAGGTTTATGTCAATTTCACTATGTTTTACCCAAATTTTCCAATGTTATCTGTTCAAATACTATCCTTTCTCCATTTTCACTTTTGTCAAATACCAAATGGCCATATTTGTGGAGTCCTATTTTTCCATTCTCCATCCTTTTGCATTGATCTATGTGTGTATCCCTCTGTTAATATCACACAGTATTTCTATAACTTCATAGTAAGTCTTAAAATCTAGCAGTTGATTCCACTTTGTTCTTTTTAAAAACGGTTTTCTTTATTCTAGTTCCTTAGTCCACCCATTTAAATTTTAGAATTGACTGATCTATAACTACAAAAATTCCTGCTGGGAGTTTATTGGAATTGGAGTTAAGTCTACAGATTTAGAGTTAAATCTTCAGATCGGGGGGGGGGAATTAATAGCTTTATTACATTGAGTCTTCCAATCAATCAACATGGTATATATCTCCATTTATTAAGATCTTCCATACTTTCTTTCATCAGTTGGTAGCCTTCAGCATTCAGATCTTGTTCATGTTCTATTACGTGTAGACCTAAGCATTTCATTTTGGGGAAGCTATTGTAAGTGGTATTGTTTTTAAATTTCAGTTTCCAGCCTTTCATTGCTTGAATATATATAGAAACACAGTCGACTTTTATATATTACCCTTATATCTTACAACCTTGTCAAACTCACTTCTTAGTTCTATGGGTTTTTCATAGATTCCCTGGGATTTTCTATGTAGAAAACTATGTCATCTGTGGACAGGGGAAGTTTTCATTTCTTTCTAATCTATATGCCTTTTCTTTCTTTTTGTTGCTTAGAGCGCTGGCTAAGAGTTTCAGAGCTATCTTGACCAAGACTAGTGAGAACAGAAACCCTTGCCTTTTTCTTGATCTTAGAAAGAAATCATTCACTTTTTCACACTTGCACATGCATACATTCATACTCACACACATGCACACACACATGCACACAGATGTACTTATATATATACATTTTAAAATGAAGGTGAAATAAAGACACTTTTAGATAAACAAATCTGACACAAACCTGAGAGGATGCATTACCAGTAGACCTGTACTAAAATTAATTCAAAAAGAAATTTTAAAAATAATATATTACATGCAGTAACAGAGTAGTTACAATCTTGTAGAAGATGATATCTCAAGATACTATCAAAGAATGATGAAAAATGATCAGGAGTTAACCAGGCTTCAGAAAGAGGAAAGGGTTGTGGAAGATAGGAGATAAAGGACATTCCGGACAGAAGGAATGGTATGAACAAAGTAACAGAGGACAAATTTGGACTTTCAGCCATGGACAAGGGAACCACTAAGGGATTTTTAATGGGATAGTTTATGGTCAAAAACTTCAACAGGGGCCAGCCCAGTGGCTCAGCTAGTTAAGAGTTGGATTAAGAGTGTGAGCTCTGGGGCCGGCCAAGTGGCTCAGTTGGTTAAGAGCTCGCTCAAGAGCGTGAGCTGAGCTCTGAATAACAACAGTTCGATGGCCAGCCCAAGCTGAGCAGCCGCTAAACTGCCAACAGGTGGAAGGATGGCTCAGCTAAACAAACAAACAAACAAACAAACAACAACAAAGCGTAAGCTCTGAGCAATAGGGCCGCAGGTTCATTCCCACATGGACCAGTGACGCTGCGCCTGAGCTGTCGCTGAGCTGCCAACAGGTGACAGGTGGCAGGATGGATCAGGTGGTGTAACAATTTGATTGTTCAATGGTGGGCTACGCCCACCCACAACTAAGACTGAACTCGGCACCTTGAGCTAAGCTGCCGCCTGGATGGCTCAGTGGATAGGGCGTGTGCTAACAACAAGGCTGCTGGGTTCGGCTCTGGCTTGGGATGATGGCTACACCCACTCTTGGCTGGGATTGAGCATGGCACCTTGGGCTTAGAGGCCAAGAGCTGCTGATGGGGAGCAGGATGGTGACTGGCGCCCTCCACAACGAAGACTGAAAAACAACAGCTTGGCTGGTCCCCCTCCCCATTTCCCCAACACTGTTCCCCTCCCCGAGTTCCCCAATAAAATCTTAAAAACAAAACAAAACAAAACAAAACAAACCCAACTTCAACAGATGATTGGATAAAGATATGATACACACACACAATGGAATATTACTTGGCAATAAAAGATGAAATTCTGCCATTTGCGACAACATGAATAGATCTTGAGATTATGCTATGTGAAATAAGACAGACAGAAAAAGTCAATAACCATATGACTTCACTCATATATGGGATATAAAACTGAAGGCAACAAAGCAACAAGACAAACAGAAATAAAAACTCATAGACACATGGGCCGGCCGAATGGTGCGTTGATTAAGAGCTGACTTGGGACGCCAGCGACCCTGGTTCGGATCCCACATATGAGGGCCAGTGACACTGCCCTCTACAGCTAAGATGGTGAACAACAGCTCCACCTGGAGCCGGGCTGCTGTGAGTCCCCAGGACGGCATTGCTGCAGCCCCTGCTGCAGTGGGCTGTCATAGGCGGCAGCCAGCGTGAGCGGCTGGCAACTGGTGTGAGCTGCCAAGAGCCTCCCATGAGCGGCTGTCCAGAGGCCAGCAACCAATCTGCCTCACCCAAGAAGAGCGCAATGATGATACCAACATGGACCAGTGAAGCAACGTTCTCCACAACTAGACTGAAGAACAAAAGGACAGCAACTTGTCTGTTCCCCTTCCCCGGTTTCCCAATGCTGTTCCCCTCCTCCAATTCCCCAATAAAATCTTTAAAAAAACAAAACAAAACTTATAGACACAGAAAAAACCAGAGGGTAAGAGGGGGCGAGGAGTGGTAGAAGACAGTAAAGCAGGTCAAATATGGTAACAGAAGGAGAACTGCCTCTGGGTGGTGAACACAGAATGTAATATGTATATGATGTTATAGAGAAATGTATACTTGAAGCCTATATAATTTTACTAACAAGTGTTACTCCAATAAATTTAATAAATAAATAAAAATTGTAAGCAGATTCTCATTTAAGTGCCAGAGGTCATTTCACGTGGAGATATAGTAGATCCACCTTAACCACAGGGAATATGTTCCAAGGCCCCCAGTGGATGCCAGAAACCACAGACAGCACCGAACCCTTTATATACTATATTTTTTTCCTTTTCATACATACCTTTTTATTTAAAGGAAGCACTTTACAGTTTTTCTTTGGCATATCTGAATTACCAGCATCACTACACTTGCACTTTGGGCCGTTACTGAGTAAAATAAGGGTTATTTGAATACAAGCACTGAGATACTACAGTCAATCTGGTAAGTGAACTGGCTACTAAGTGACTAACAGGTGAGAAGCATATAGAGAGAGGGTGGAGATGCTAAACAAAGGGATAATTCATGTCCCAGGTGAGAAGGGAACAGGACGGCGTGAGATTTTGTAACGTTACTCAGAAGAGCACACAATTTAAAACTTATGAATTTTTTATTTTTGGAATTTTCCATTTAATATATTCAAAGTATGGTTGACCACAGGTAATTGAAAGTGCAGAATGTGAAACCATGGATACGAAGGAGCTACTGTATAGACGTTTGTAGTTTGGGGTGAAAACGTGCATGGAAGGAAACAAAGCCAGGAGCCAATAGGTGACAGACAAGGAGTAAACTGGAATACATCTTCCAAAGGTACTAAAGACTTCTATGAGAATGAAACATGAGTGTAGTGTATGAGTGAGGGAGAATGTAGGAGTATGATGACAGGATGATGGAGATCAGAGCTCATTCATGGAATTTTAGTGGGTTCCTCTATCCTTACATGTTCATTCCGTAATTCCAGATTAAGATGCTCTATGTAAAGGACTGATAAAAGTTTACAGTGTAAGAGGCTTTGTGACATTCTTTTGGGAGAGATTCTATAACTTACCTTCATTTGTGTTTCTAATGGTGTTTGTGCCAAAAAAGGAGGTTGTCCCACCAACATTTCAAAAAGAATTACACCAACACTCCACCAATCACATAACTGTGTATAGCCTAAAATAAGATACCAAAGTTATAGTTACTTATAAGCACTTTTTAAAAAGTGCTCAGAATCAGTACAAAATTACTATTAAATCACCAATTTATACTGTAAAATTCATACTTTCATTATAAACCTGAAAAATAAGCCATATTCTAATTACAGAAAAACAAGTCATATTTTAATTAAGTTTCGGCTGCTCTACAGGCCTACTAAGATTATAAAACGACTGTTTTACCTGTTCGTAACAACACTTCAGGGGCAATATAATTGGGAGTCCCCACCAAAGAATGTGCTAGACATCGCTGGTGCTGGCGTGCAGCTCTCCGCTCTAGTGGCTTCAGTCTATCTCCACATCGACAGTTAGAGGGGTCACCCCATTCATTACTGAAATCCATGCTGTCTTGTCGGGGATGGTCACCTGTAAAGTTAAAAAAAATAAAAAGGAAATAAAAGCAACAAGAACAAGAGTAAATCTACAGTCTGTTTAATCTTTTGACACCACAGTTTAGTTAACAAGACGCTCCCCGGGCTGGCCGAGTGGCGCATTGGTTAAGAGCTGGCTTGGGATGCCAGCGGCTGTGGTTCAGATCCCACATATGAGGGCCAGTGACACTGCCCTCTACAGCTAACAACAACTCCACCTGGAGCTGGGCTGTGTGAGCCCCGGCGACGGTGTAGGCTGCAGCCCCTGCTGCAGTGGGCTGCCATACGCTACAGTGAGTGGCCAGCAGCCAATGTGAGCTACCAAGAGCCGCTGTGAACGGCCGTCCAGAGGCTGGCAACCAATCTGCCTCACCCGAGAAGAGCACAATGATGATGCCAACATGGGCCAGTGCAGCAATGTCCTCCACAACTAGACTGAAGAACAAAAGGACAGCAACTTGTCTGTTCCCCTTCCCTGATTCCCCAATGCTATTCCCCTCCCCCAATTCCCCAATAAAAATCTTAAAAAAAACAAAAACAAAAAACCAAGACTCTCCCCTTGTGACAAGCTAAGGCACAATATATACCAAATCATTGATGGTGTTTATTATTGACTGGATGCTCCGATCTGAGATATCAATAAGACAAGTTTTACACTAAGAAAAATTGGCCCAAGAATCAGTAATGTACTCAATGTTAAATCACAACAACTGAAGCATGAGTAGATAGGATTAAGAATTTGTTATTCAGACTGCTCCCCATTACTACTCTGGACAAAGTTTCAAACAAATTAGGTCAGTGTTTCATTCATTCAACAAATGACAATGATAAATAAGAAAGACAGGGTTCTTCTCTCAGGCCACTTCTCTGTAGGGGAGAAACACAACAAATACATACATAAAAAACAGTGATGCATTCCATGTAGGCAGTCAACATGGAATGATATGACAAATGGAGGTGATATTTATAAAAACCAAATGGAAATCAACCATTTGAAAACCAGGGCAAGGCATCTGATACAGAAACAATAACAGAGAGAAAACCAGTGCGATTAGAAAGGGGAGAATGGTAGGAAAGGGAGTGTGAGCCAGTGCACATGGGTTCTGTAAGCAAAAGAAATGGTTTACCTTTCACTCTAAATGGGAAGATATCGGAGAGTTTGAAGCAAGAAAATGACAAGATCTATGTTTAAAAAAGAAAACTGCTGTGTGGAGATTAGATAGTAAGGGAGGACAAGAATAAAGAGAGACCACTTAAGAGGCTATTACAGTTAAGCTTGGACTATGACAGTAATGGAGGAGATGGACAAAAGCGAACAGATTCAGGATATATTTAGAGATGGAGTAAGCAGGATTTATTGATGAATTAGATGTAGAGGCAATGGGAAAAAAGAATCAAGGATAACTAGGTGGGTATAGTAGTATAATTTACTATACTGGGGAAGACTGGAGGAGGAGAAATTAAAGAGTTGTTTATTGGTAATGTTAAATTTGAAAGGCCTATTAGAAATCCATGTAAAAGGAGAGGCCATTTCTGGAGAGACATTTGGAAGTCACTGATACACCGGGGGTGCCAAAAAATGTATACACGTGACTTGCATTCATCTTTTGTTATCAATATATATATATTATTACAATTTTAATGCAGATTTTTCCTTTCTTAAAATGTGTATACTTTTTTTGGCATCCTCTGTAGAGATGGTATTTAAAGTCATGACTAGATGAAATCTAGTTAGAAAAATGTATCTAAAATTAACCTAACGGTCATAATCATCTGGGATGTTTGATTAAAATATAATTTCTACCCTCCAGTGAAGATTTTCAATCAGTAGACTGGAATAGTGCCTAAAAATCCTATTTTTAAGAAGAACCCCAAGTAATTCAGGTGAATTTGGGGAGACGTTATATTGCATTAAGCTGAACATTAAGGTAGGTTTGGGTGTCTCAGTTCTATCCACTTAATGTAATCTACTTGTGTTCGCAGAAACACAGTATCCTCTGTGTAATAATACTTACCTCAGAGGACTGCTGTAAGCATTAAGTTAGAATATGTGTAAAGCACCTAGTCACAGCAAGTATTCAACAAATGTCAAATTGACTTACACTTCCATTAGTGTTTGAAGAGATCTTTTTTTTTTTTTTTTTTCCATATGTGGGAACCGAACCGGGGCCGCTGGCTTCCCAGGCCAGCGCTTAACCACCGTGCCACTCGGCCGGCTCTTATGAAGAGATCTTGATGAGGCACTGTGGTGTAGTACAAATAACATGGGCTCTGTAATCAGACAAACCTGGGTTCAAAGCCTAACCCTTACACTTAGTTTCTGTCTGACCTTGGGCAAGTTAGGCTATGCCTCTAACTAAGCTTCAGTTTCTTCGTCCTCCCTCACAATGACGTTGTGAGGATTAAAGAGAATCACAGACATAAGTGTTTAAGGTAAAACAGGTTGTGTAATAGTCATACAATGGAATCCTAAATAGCAGTGAAAATAAATGTTACATGCAAAAACACAGACGAATCTCAAACATAAAAGAAGTCAACACAGAGGAATACACAGAATGATTACATTTAAAGGTTCCAGAGTAGGCAAAATGATATATTGTTTAGGGATATACACATATGTAGTATAAATACAGAGAAAAGAATAGACTACAAAGTTCTGAAATAGCAGTTAGTTATGTGAAGGAAAGAAGGGGAAGTGAGTGATTCTAAGTTTAGAGACTTCAAAAATACTGATAATCTTATAGTTAAGCTGAATGTACTTAGGCATGGGGCTTCATTTAAAAATTATTTTTTACTCTGAGCAACAGCGGTTCTAGGCCAGCCCGAGCTGAGTTGCCGTTGAGCTGCCAACAGGTGGCAGGATGGCTCAGCTAAAAAAAAAAAAAAAAATTATTTTTTAGGCCGGCTGAGTAGCGCAGTGGTTAAGCGCTGACTTGGGAAGCCAGCGGCCCCGGTTCGGGTCCTACATATGAGGGCCAGTGACACTACCCTCAAAAAATAAATAAAATAATAAAAATTATATTTTAAATGTTATTTGATATATTTCAGAATAACAAAATGTGAAGAGGTTAACTCAAAAATGTCAATGATATTTAGAAGTAACTGAATCTAACACTCATTTTATGTCTAAGTGTCTGAAGGATCACCCATGTTTATCCAACAGTCAAGACCTGACCCAGGGGCCGGCCGAGTGGCGCATTGGTTAAGAGCTGGTTTAGGGATGCCAGCGGCCCCGGTTCGAATCCCACATATGAGGGCCAGTGACACTGCCCTCTACAGCTAACAACAGCTCCACCTGGAGCTGGGTTGTGCGAGCCCCGGCGATGGTGTTGGCTGCAGCCCCTGCTGCAGTGGGCTGCCATAGGCTACAGTGAGTGGCTGGCAGCCAGCCTGAGTAGCTGGCAGTCAGCGTGAGCTGCTAATAGCCGCGGTGAGCAACCATCCAGAGGCCGGCGACCGATCTGCCTCATCCAGAAGAGCGCAATGACGATACCAACAGTGAAGCAACGTCCTCCACAACTAGACTGAAGAACAAAAGGACAGCAACTTGTCTGTTCCCCTTCAAAAAGACCTGACCCAGGACTTCTGGCTCCCACCCAGCGATAATACAGTCTTATATTTTATTGCATTAAATAATCACATTAATATGTACAAACTGTATGATTTTACTCACCACTCTGATAGTACTTAGAATCATGTGTCCATCTGAAGCCAGTGCAGAGACCGAAGTCCGTCAATTTAATATGACCATCACGATCAATCAAAATGTTATCAGGTTTAATATCTCTATGGATAAAACCCATTTTATGAACACTTTCTACTGCACAGGTAAGTTCTGCTATGTAGAATCGAGCCAGATTTTCTGGAAAGATGCCCATTCTAATTAATAGGCTCATCATATCACCCCCAGGAATATAGTCCATTACAAAGTATAAATTGTCCTTATCTTGGAATGAATAATATAGACGAACTACCCATTCGTTGTCAGCTTCAGCCAGGATATCTCTCTCAGCTTTAACATGAGCAACCTGATTTCGAAGCAGAACATCCTTCTTTCGAAGAGTTTTTGTCGCATACAATGCCTTAGTATCTACTTTTCTTGCTAGACAGACTTCACCAAATGCTCCTATTCCTAGTGTCTTTATCTTCACAAACATAGACTTGTCCATTTTAGCCCTCTTAAGACGGATGTAATTAGACTCTTTTTGGCAAAGCATCTTTCTCATTTGATCCTGGGCATCTTGAGATAATCCAACCTAGGCAAATAAACTAAATGTTACATAAGAAATTATCTTCTATACAGAAAATTAATAGCTTGGAAAAAATTCAGGCATATATTTAAAGGTTAAATGCACAATAATTTTTAATAAAGCATGTTAGAGATCTAGAATAATTCAGAGAAAATTAATTATCAAAAGTGCAGCTTAAGGGATAGTTAAGAGGATGTACATACAAAGTGAGTATATATGCAGATTCTGCTGTGAAGAGCAAAGAATAGACAATACCAGTGATCAGCTTTCTACTCTTCTCTAATGCACTCAAAAAAGGGTCCCAATGTGCAATAACTAGACATCTGTTCACATGCAGCCTCATCTGTCCCTCCATGCATATTCATCCCAAATCACATGATTAAATTGCCTTCATTTTAAGCTTCTCTTTGTGGAATGCCTAGGCCTCAAATATTCTTCTCTGATTTCATCCTTAATGAAAAGAAATTCTTTCACTCTACGTTCATTTATTATAAAAAATTGATGTATTAAGAACAAAAGAATATCTTCTCTAACCTAACCACTCATTAATAATCAGTTTTTCCTTTTACCTTTCTCAAGGCATTAGAATAAGGGTAGGTAGGACTCCCAGCCATCACTCACACAAAGTGCAAAGGGTTTCTCCTACCTTATTTAAGAGGGACAGCTTGTGTGATTACAGGGTATCTTTTAGATATTTTGGAAAATTTCAAAGAATAGTCAGTGTGACTTATGAAGATACCAAGACAGATAAAAACAAAAACCAACTTCTAAGTAGACAGAATACCTAGATTTAGAAGGTACAGTTTATTTTTGGCTAGCTAATAAAGAACTAATATAAGGGTTTATGTAGTATAGGAATTTGATTTGAAGAGTAAAGTCTAATTCTAGAAATGCAAGACTAATTAAAATACAGCAATCTCATGCTTCTGTTAGGATACGTATTTGCATGCAAAATCTTTTAAGAAAGGTGGCATGCCAGACTTAGTATAGAACTGTTTCTCTTAAAATCTTACTTGCCTACACAGTAATGGAGGCTACAGAAGTCAGCAAAGCTTCCAACACCATAAAAGTTTAAATCAGCTATTAGTGAAAGTGAAGAGGAAAAAGGAAAAATAAACTAAGAAAATACATAGACTTTAGTAAGAAAACTTAAGAGCTAAAATACGGATAAGTCATACAGATTATCATGGTATTTCACATCCAGCAAAACTGAATTTATAGCAGGAATAACAATACTGTGAAATCAGGTTTAGAAAAATGATTTTAAAAAAATGGTTTTCTTGTTTTGTGAGAAAATTTTATCACAAATTTAAGCCTCTTGGATTTTGAGCAACAGATGTAAGATTAGGAGCCAAACCTTTGAACTATAAACATATGATAAAAATAATAATGATGACAGTAGCATGTAGTTACCTACTAGTAAAGAGATCTATATGGAATTACAACAGAGATGAATTTAAAGTGGGTATTTACTTATTCTGATCTCTTTAGCAGACTTTGATTAAATAATTTCAGCACATTTTTCCAGCACATTATAAAAATGAAATTAGATAGGGAAATAACAGAAGGGAGATAGATGTCTGACACTTTCAAGACCAACCTGATGAATATAAACCCACAGTCCAAAAATTACTAAATAAACGTTTCATAACTGTATCAAGAGATGAGACCCTGATAATTCTAGCTCATTTTAAAATGTAAGATAACATGTAAAACAAAAAATAATCCCTGCTCCAATTTCCATACAAAGGGATTACATATACCGCAGCTGCACACTGTAAATTATATTTTTCTTAATTTATTAGAGGAACTTTATTATAGGAAATTCAATAAATCTTGAAATACTAAAATAAAATGCTATAATCAGAAGTACTATAATGTTTACTGACTTTTAAATAATTGACAATATATTTAGTCATGAAGAGAGAAAAATACTGGATCACTATATTTTAAAATAGACACCAAGCAAATGGATGATCAAGTATAAAAATGGACATTTTAAAAAGTTTTACCCGCATCATTTCGTTCTCTAATTGTTTTTTACGATGCAGACGTTGCTGATGAGATTTGAGTACATTTTCTACATGTTGCTCCATAAAGAATTTAAATGCCTGAGGAGAATAACTTTGAATACGAGATTCCCTTCGCTCTTCATCTTTCTTGTTTTTCCTAACGGTGATAGGTGAAGTTGTAATCTGTTTCTTTTCTTTATCCCCACTATCAACATTCTCATAACTTTTTTCACCCTCATCTTCCTTGGGCAAGCTTGGCTGATCCTCTTTGTTAGATTTACTGATTGATTCATAAGGGGGAACAGGTGGGTTTTGGTGTAGCAGGTGTTTTGGATAAGGTGGTGGTGGACCTTGGTAGTTTGGAGCCTCAGCAACAGGTGGCATAACAGTCATATTTGAAGGGGTGCCCTCAGAAAAAGGACTAGGTTGAACAGTTTGAATTGGCTGTGGTATCCAGGAAGGGTGCGTGGGTGCTAGAGCAGTCTGTAGCTCTGGCTTTAATACACGAATGCTTTTCACAGGTTGTTGGATTGGAGCTGGTGTGATAGCAGTGACTGTGGTAGCTGAAGGCTGGGAATTAGCAGGATGACTGGCTCTGTTTCCTAACGGGTTATTAAAAGAATTTGACCTCACTGGTATGTTGGGTTGCCAGGTGGGGATTTCATGCCCGGTGCTGGGGGACGACTGGGCTGGAGCGGAAGATGACTGAGGCCAGGTCGTCTGCAGTCCGGATACACTAATGTTATAGAGTTCCATGTTATGGCTGTTCCTATTTGGCACCATCATGGCCTGAGGAATGTTTCCATTTGCATACGATGAAGGAGAAGCAGAGCCCCCTGTCTGTAAAGCAGCAGGGCTTTGTCCGTTAGTTGTGGTCAGAGGATATGGAGGGGGCGGCTGCCGGTTCACGGCGCCAGCAGGGACAACATTTTGGTGTATCATAAAATCAGTCTGACCACCTCCATTCTGGATGCCAGGTCTCCCTGGTGTATAGTTAAACTTGTTCGAGCTCTGCATGATGATTGGTTGTCTGCCAACGGGAACAGAACTAATGCCTCTCTGTCCCTGGTTAGGAGGGTTCATTGGGGACGTGTTAAGAGGTGGGGGAGGGTAGCCCTCCTGCCAGGCTCCAGGTGGAACGGGAGAGATTCGGGAGATGACGTATTCCATATTCCCGGAATAGCGCTTCGTTTGGGAGTTTGGTTCCCACGAGGGGGGAGGTGGAGTTGTACCTCTTGGAGGAGGAGTCTGACCTCGTGGAGGTGGTGGAGGAGTGACACTCCTTACTTGAGGAGGTGGGGGCGGATTCACTCTCTGTCCATTGCTGGGGTGAGCTTGAGCAAACGCTGTTATACCAGATCCTGACAAGGGTTTTCCTACATCTGTCTGCGAGCTGGGACTTTCAGCACGATAGGCCACACTGTCTCCAAGGGGTGGGCCATGTCTCTGAGGAACTAAGGATTCTTTAGAACCTTTCCAGCTTTGTTTGCGGTTCACTGATTGTTGCACATTTCCTATGGTCATAAAAGAGAGGGAAAAAAAACGAGACATGTTTTAGCCTCTTTATTTTTGAAAAATTTAGCTTGGAATTCCGACACTACTGATAATTCTCTTTCAAGAATCATAAAAACCCGATTTCAATAAGTGGTTTTAGTTTACCTGTTAAAATTTTATTTGTTTTTGACTAAGTAATACATTTTCATAGCTCAAAATTCCAGAGGTACAAAAGGATACTCACCTCTGTCCTTTAGCCAACCAGTTTCCTTCCTTGAAGGTAATCAATGTCACTGGTAAGACATTTTAGGGATACACAAGTAAATAGCATGCCTCCTATTTATACTCTTGTGCCTGGCTCTTTTCATTAAAAAATTGAAGATTCCTTATCAGTATGTAAAGTATTTTCCCATAATTTGTTATCATAGTTTTTCACTGTTTAGATATACCCGAATTTATTTAATCAGATCCCCTATTGATGGACATTAAGGTTGTTTCTAGTCTTTTGCTTTAAAAAAAAAAAAATTTTTTTTTTTTGTACAGATTTCATTTCATGGGTATGTGAAGTACAAAATTATTAGAAGTAGCATTGGTAAGCCAAACAGCGTATCTACTTGTAATTTTGATAGATACAACAACTAATTTTAAATACATTTCAGACAGCAGGGGGTAATTCGCTGAACACTAAGTAGGTATGGATTTTAGAGTCTCTCTCTCTCTACTGGAATTTCCAAATAAATGAGATAGGCAAGAAAATATATGATACAAAAAATATTTAAAATATTCTGGTCATTGGAAAAAGGTACATATTATATATGTAATACATCTGTATAAAATACAATATTATAAATAATACATTCCAGAAGGATTAAACATTTAAGTGTTAAAGATGAAACCATACAAGTACTAGGAAAAAACAAGTGAACATTCAACAATATTGGGGTGCATCTTTGTAAAGTCTTCTCAAGTATGACAAAGGTAGAGATCATACAGTAAAATACTAACAGATCTAAACACAATCACCACTTATCACTATCAAAACAAACCAGAAGGATCTACAAATTGAAAAGGTCAATCTCAACCTGGGAGAAAATATTTAATAACATATGAGAAAAACGCAGTAAATGTTCAGAATGTACAGTTTAGCACTCCATTTCATCTTGGTTGGGCAGCATCTTGGGCCTGTGACTTCCGGGAAAGTCATCACTCTAGGCAAACTACACAAGTCCCTTGGCCACCTTGCTCAGATCACCAGCTGAGGCTAAATACACCATGTCACTCACCCACCTTTTACTAGTGAAAATGTGAGTTACCACAGTAGACTGCCATCACTATAGCTTTGCACCTCCCAAACCCTGCAACAACTGCCCTCTAAACATGCTCTGCTCTCTAACCAGCAAATGCCCCTCTATCCCCCTAACCTCAGCTCCAGGCTTGCCCACCACCTTCTTAAAGCTGGTCATCTTCTGCTTACCTTACTTTGCTTTCAGCCCTTTGCAGTTAAAGTTTTCTTTAAAAATGAATTGGAGAAAAGGTGAGATTGTACCTCTTTACTCTCCATTTATGCTTCCAGGTCACTGTTTTCCTTCAGTCTTTTCTAAAAGCCAGCTCTTTGGAAACCCCTGCTATTTGGGAGGCCGCATTCATTCCTCTCACCAAACGAATGAATTCTTACACCTCCTTGCCCTCAATCATGCATAACTTTGGCGTTTGCTGTACCCTGAGCCTAGCCAACATTCTGTAATTCAATATCCGCATGGACAAAACATCCATCACCCTCCCCTCAGTTTCTTGAGCTCCTTCCCTCCTACATGTTCAAGTATCACTCTCAAGATCAGATTTCCATTTTTTTTTTTTTTTTTTTTTTTTTTAGAGAGCAGTGTCACTGACCCTCATATGTGGGATCCCAACCAGGGCCACTGGCGTCCCAGGCCAGCTCTTAACCACCGTACCACTCGGCGGGCCCCAGATTTCGAATTTTGACATCACACATATCTGCTTTTATAAATCACTAATTTGAGGTTTACACTCTTGGACCACAACTCCTTCTCATGTTTACCTATGCCTACTGCAAACGTCTTCAACCTCCTTAAGATCTCCAATGTTAATCCCCTACTTCATCAGTCCTCCTTTCTTTACGGCACACTTTAACCAATTTAAATCCAGGGCCCATTAATTCTTTCTTCCCTCTTTATTCCCTTTCTCCTCTCCTCATTTCCATTCATTCTCTAAATATTTATTGAGCACCTTGATCCAGCCATGTCCCTAAGCAATACAAGTACACTGGTGAATAAGGTAACATCACTGTCCCCATGGAACCTACATTCTTGAGGGAGAAGACTGACAATAAACAAGTGAATAAAAAAATAAGGTAACATCCTGGTACAATAAATGCTACATGAAGGAAACATAAATGTGTCAAATGATACAGTAACAGGAGGATAGAAAGGGATGAGTCAGTGGTCAGAAAGGACTCTACCAGGGCCAGACATGTTCTAAGACTGAGCACAAGTCCTGAGGGGAGCTTGGTATTTTCCAAGAACAAAAAGAAACCCAGTATGGCTGGAGAGCAGTAAATGTGGGGCAGGGTGGTACCAGATGATGTATGAGTGTAGCAAAGCCATGGAGAGGACTTCGGAAGGAATGAGAAGCCACTAACGGTAGAGGAAGAATATGCCCTGATTAAGGATTTAAATTACCTTTTCAGCAACATTCTGAACTCTCTTTCTGTACCTTATTCTGTACACTTGTTTAGCAAAACTTGTCACAGGTGATTCCAGCTATCTACTTTTTTTCATGCCTGCTAGGGAAGGTGAAGTAAAAGCAGATTGATTCCACCATAAATTCATCATCAGCATCATCCAGCAGCCTCAGCACTACCTGGAAATCCTACTGTTCCTTTTGGTCTCCACTATGACTCTTGCCAGTGCTGTGTCCTTAAATTGCCTGCCCTGTTCCTCACCCATCATTTAATTTTCTACTTTAAAGAAAACTGAAAGCATCAGTAAGGAACTCCCTTATTCTTCCCTACATAACCAAAGCCCATTTGCTCCTATCAGAGCAAAATGGTTATTTCTCTTCCTGTGTAAGGCCTCTAATCTCTCATCCCATGCTTTGGATCCTTTCTTTTCCTGGCTTCTCAGGAACCTTACTCGCCTCTTCTGTCTTGAATATTTCATTTCATCCTCTAACTAGAATCTTATAATTACCTTTTTTTTGTTTTTAAGATTTTTTATTGGGGAATTGGGGGAGGGGAACAGCATTGGGGAACCGGGGAAGGGGAACAGACAAGTTGCTGTCCTTTTGTTCTTCAGTCTATTTGTGGATGACATTGTTTCACTGGCCCATGTTGGGATCGTCATTGCACTCTTCCTGGTGAGGCAGATCGCTCGCCCGGCCTCTGGACAGCCACTCACAGCGGCTCTTGGCAGCTCACGCTGGCTGCCAGCCACTCACTGTAGCCTATGGCAGCCCACTGCAGCAGGGGCTGCAGCTATGCCATCCAGGGGACTCACAGCAGCCTGGCTCCAGGTGGAGCTGTTGTTCACCATCTTAGCTGTAGAGGGCAGTGTCACTAGCCCTTATATGTGGGATCCGAACCAGGACCCTGCTGCTCAGAGCCGGCAGCCCAAGCCGATTCTTAACCAGCACGCCACTCGGCCAGCCTCTGTAATTATCTTTTAAATATGCCTAAGTCTTTCCTATTGAAAAAATAAATAATAGGGCTCTCCTTCTACTCCCATATAGACCACTTCCTCAAAGTGTTATTTGGTGCTGATCCACAAAGTAGTATTAGCCCACTATAAGATAAGTATGCGAATTGAAAGTAAAAGTTTATACTTACAGAAATTTGACAATAATTTTATGTCTGTTAAATGTAGTAATGAAATATTTGGACTCATATTTTATATGTCATTGAAAATTTATTTTCTAATAATTTGTTAGTATTTTGTTGTATAAAATTACCAATCTGTAATGAGTTGAAAATTTAAAAAGATCTTCACCACAGATAGGAAGCACTACTTTTGCTAATGTTCTTGCTCTATCCTCACAGAAAAGCTTCTCAAAGAATTGTCTATACTTGAGTTCTTCACATCCATTTAATTCCCCAACTCACTCCAATCTGAAGGATGCTCCAATGGCTGAACAAAAACAGGTTACTCCATGTGTTATGGGATGAACTGTGTACTCCTAAAATTCAGTCAGAATGGGACTGTATCTGAAGATGGGGCCTTTAAAGAAGTAGTTAAGGTTAAATAAGGTTATAGGGTGGGCCTTAATCAAGTATGACTGGTGTCCTTATTAACAGGAGGAAATCTGGACACAGAGAAAGACACCAGACACGCGTGCACGCAGAGGGACCCAGTGAGAAGGTGGCCATCTGCACATAATGGACACAGGCCTCAGGAGAAACTAAACATGCTGTCTCCCTGAGCTCCAACTTCTAGCCTCCAGAACTATGAGAAAATTAATCTTTTATTTAAGCCACGCTGCCTGTGGTATTTTGTTATAGCAGCCCAAGCAAACTACTGCACCATGTCACTAAAGCCAACAAGGCATTTTCTAGTTCTCACCTTGATTGATTTCTCTTAGTAGTATTTGGCATTGCTGACTATCCCTTCCCCTTCTTGAAACATTCTCTTCCCTAGACTTTCAAGACATTAGAAACCTTATTGGTTTTCTAACTTCTTTTTTAGCTAATTATTCTGTCCTCTTTGCAGGCTTATCATCTCCTATCAGCTACTGAGTTTAATAGGCTTGGTTCTAGTCCATCTTGTCATCTTGGTCTACGTTATCTCCTTTAGGTGACCTATTTCATGCAGGGCTAATACAAGAGCTATATGTATCTAGCACCCTACTTGACATCTTCACTTAATTAACTCAATGAGCCTAATTCAATCTTATGTCTACAACCAGACTTATGATCTTTCTCCACCAAATCCTGTTCTCTCTTTGCATTCCCTTTCATAACACAGTGTATCAGCATCCATTTTCTACAACAAAATCCTAAGAGTCATCCCTCTTCAGTATCATTCCCCCTATCACCAAGTCCTTGTCAACTTTACTTCTCCCATCTCTCTTAATTCATTCACATTTCTCCATTTCCATAGCCCTAGTCAAACTGCCCTCATTTCCTGTGAACCACTGTATGTCTTATCAAGTCTATCCAGAAGTTACTCTCCCTTGATCTCTCCAACCTGTTCTCATCCACTGCAGTCATCTTTTTGAAACAAATCTAATCATGTCTCCATAACTTCCTGCTGCTCTTAGGAGAAAAATCAATAGACAGTCCTGCATAGTCAGGCCCCTATGTATTTCTCTAGTCATATCTCATACTTCTGTTTTCAGTGCAGTAGACATTTTCATTTCTTCGACTGTGGTATCAAAACCTGCCAAACAGGCCATGCTAAGGACACTCTTCCTCACTAAAACCTATCCCCATTAACCCTTGCCTTTCTGAAGATATCAGCTCTACTATCAGTTTCACAGGAAGGTTTTCTCTGATCTTGATTAGGTCAAAATCCCTCTATTATATCAGTTCGTAGTACCATGTAACTCTCCCCTCTTCATTCATACTATGTAGTTGTAATTCTACATGTATCTGATCTCCTATACTAGAATGTCATCTCCACAAAAGGGCAAGAACTTCATACCCAGTGTCAAGCAAAGGGCCTGAAACAGTGGTTGATCAATAAAATGTGTTGAATGAAAGGAAAAATGAATAAATAAGGCTTCTTATAAATCAATAATAAAGACAAACACAAGATTAACAAGGAATTAAAATACCAATTGAAAAATAACTAAAAAACAAATGTTCAACCTCACCAGTGATCAAAGAAATGTGAATGTAAAATGAGATAGTATTTCCACAGTCATTAAATATATAAAAATGATAATGCCTAGGATTTACAAATATAGGCATTGTCATATTAAACTGATCAGGAAAACATAAGTTGGTAACACCTTTCCGACAGTAAAATCTAAGAGAAACTTTAAATTTTTGCAAGTCTTTAAAAATTTAGTTTTATGAAATCAGGAATGTACAGATATTTAGGTACCAGGGCATTTATGCGAGGCTGTCTATAACGGCAAAAAAGAAAAAGGAAACAAGACAAATGTCAAAATATGAGAGACTAGTTAAATACAGTATGTGATAAATCTGTTTTAATGTAACTAGTATAAAATCATTCCTTTAATAACGAGGAAAGTTATGCATGGTATATTAAGCGAATGAAGTAGGTTTTAGTATGACCCATTTTTTGCAACAAGAATCAAAATATACACACAGAAACCCACTCAGGTTTTCTACAGGACAAAAGACTGAGAAACAAAACCAAAATCTTGTGGATATTAATAGTGGTGGTTTCTTCTTGTTTATTTACTTCTTAACATTCTATGATGAACATGGTTTACTCTTATAATAAGATTATAAAAAGAAATAGTTTGAATGATATTTGTGGTCAAATGAAAGAAGTATTTAAGCTGCAGTGTAACCAGTCACGGAGTTCTCAACGTGGACAGCCGCCTACCAGAACTGCCTGTGGAACTTTAGGGCCCACCCTCTAACTCATCTTGGTATACTATAACACTATAACATTATTATCCTAATTTGAGATTTTCACTTACTGTGATCTTTTAACAACTTCTGAGAGTAAGACTTGATATACTTAAATATCTAAAACAATGCTATTAAATAAGAGACTATGGAAAAAGTCTGATTAATCACCTGGTTTCAAGCTGGCATTAATAGGTCTGGCAGCTGCCGCAGCCATCTGCTCCCGTCGAGGATCCTGGTAACTCATTTTACTAATGAATTCAATGGCAGCTTCTATACTTCTGTTATTAGTTTTCTGAAGAGCCTGTATAACCATATCCTGATATGAAATTTGAAAAAAGGAAACAAAGTTTAAATCTTATAATCACTAAGAGGGAAAGAGCACTATGAGTTCCACACGAAAAATCCATAAATATAAGGAACAGGGCCCCGAACCATAATATTCATGTCCTCTTGGTGAAGCTACTGTAAAAATCCATATATTCTCAAATTACTAAAGAAAACAAAAGAAACCCTCAAACCCTTCAAATGTTTCTGTAATTTTTTCACCACTATGTAACATATTACTGTTTTCTTCTAGGATTAACTACTTCTGGGTACAACCATAGAAATACGATTCTGATTATTTCTCATTCTTAATTTCATTCTTACATGAACAGAGACTATCGGATTGTTAAAAGGTATCATTCAAAATACTGAAAATCACTCTTTTGTATCATTAAAACATTTTATCAAGCACCTTTGCCACTGTGTTTAAATAGAGCTATGTGGTTCTGGTTCCCATCCTCCTCAAGCTTACATTTTAGAGAACTTCATTTAGCAAGACATAAATCCAGGACAAATGGTAGAAGAATAACACTTAGGCTATCTGTGATTACGTGATGAAGACTTTAAGAAGCTAGATGGTATGGTGGAAAAAGCAGAGTTTGGAATCAAAGAGAACTGAGTTGGAGTTCCAGCAGCCCCACATCACTACGCTTTTGTTCTTCATGCTCAGAAGCAAAAGTATACTCCAGTGATTGTAGATTTATGTGCCGCACTTCAGAATTGTGTGAGCTTTGGCAAATTACTTAACCTTTCAGAGCTCAACTTCTTCATTAATAGACTCAGAGTTGATGTGGGGATTTAATAAGAAAACATGTACAAAAGCACGTAAGCACAATGCCTGGAGCTCAGATGTGGGGGTGTCCTCCTGTTCTGCTCCTTGTCCTGTATATGTAAACATAAATTATACACTAACTTGCAGAAAGTATACTCACATGCGTCTTTCAAAAAGTAAGCAGCTACTTACATGTTCTAGACGATTTAGTATTTCAAACAATATTTTTAAATGAGAAGTGGCTTAGTAGGATGGACTAGCAGGTGAACAGGCTACTGAGACATGATCGTCCTATGTGAAATGACTGGAGATGAGTGTGAGACCATCCAAAAACAGGCTGTGACAGAGACTTGCTGCCTACTCAAGATCCATTCTCCCTTTCTTGGAAAAAGGTACTGATTAGGTAGAAAAAGTTTCCTTATAGCTACAGTGGCCACATGACAATTCTGACCAATGAGACATAAGCAAGGATTTCTGGAAGAATGTTGCTATGCCTGCTTTGGGTACTGTTGCTTCCTATGTCCTGTTTCCTAGACAATACATAGACCACCTGTGCTAGAGATGTTACCATCAAGAAGGAAAATTCAAGAAACTTCTAAGAGTCATTGGTTCTGAAATCTTTAAGAGACTGAATCAATGCTAGCAATATAATCTGAGTCACTATTGTTCTGTTTAAAGTGTTATTTGGATTTTTGTTGAAAAGCAACCAAAACCAATCTTTAATTGGTACAAAGGTACAGTATGGTCACATTTTATGCCAATCAGGCTCTGCAAATTTGTAGTGAAATACAAAGGAATTAACACGTCTTTTTTTATGTGCAAATTTTAAATAATAAAAATCAACCCAAATTAAAATTCACCAGAGACTATTTAACTTTAAAACTGGCTAAGCCAAGTGAACTACATTTATGCTATCGCCACATAGCAGTGCCATCTCAGTTGGTAAGAAAATTGGCACCCACCATCCTTTTTCAATATGTTGGGAACCATAATCTTATAAATTGCACCAGAATTTCAGCCTGTGATTCTGGTGATCATTATGCTGGCTTTTATTTTTGAGTATTTATTGCTATATGTTAAAATGTTTTTACATCTGTTACAATATGAACCAAGTGTTTCTCGGGTAGGGGTGTTAGTGCCAGTATGAAAGAGAGCACCCTCAAATGAGTAACTTTGGAATAGAAATCTTATGTGATAAGAAAACATGTCCATATTACTATGCTTTTGCTTTTCATGCTTAGAAGCAAAAATACACTCTAATGATTGTAGATTTGTGTGACAATGCATCAATTCTATTTAAAATTTATTCCTATAAGGAATAAATATTTGTTTTTAAGTTTACAGAGCACCAGAAAAATATTCTCAAAAAACTGCAACTGCCTTGAACCTGGCATAGCTAAAAGAATAGATCAGAGCTTATGAAATGATAAAAATAATGAAGTAAAAGGGTCGGCCGAGTAGCTTAGTTGGTTAAGAGCTTGTTCAAGAGTGCGGTCTCTGAGCTACAGGGTCGCTGGTTCGATTCCCGACCAGAGCTGAGCTGCTGCTGAGCTGCAAACAGGTGGCAGGATGGCTCAGCAAAAAAATGAAAATAAAAATAAAAATAATGAAGTAAAAACTGGATAAGAATTTTAAAGAGCCAAATTAGGATCTTGAATAAATTCTGCAATATAATGGGAAGCTATCAGAATCAGTGATTCAAAGAAGAGTAGAAGTAAATTGCCATATTCTTTGTAACGCCATACCTTCATTATTTGGACAAATGAGAATTGATAAATGTCTAAATGTTTTTTAGTAAAGCAACCTGACTTAAGGGTTTATTAATGTCATAAGACGACAATTTCAAAATGTGTGATTGTAACAAAGCTATATATCTTTGTAATGGAAGCAATTATTGTTATTATTGCCAACACATAAAGAATAGGGCACTGACAGATACCTTACGAAAGTTGCCTACATTAGAAAGATTATTTTTTGTTTTTTTTTTAAAGATTTCATTAGGGAATTGGGGAAAGGGAACAGCCAAGTTGTTGTCCTTCAATCTTAGTTGTGGAGGGCGCAGCAAGCTCAGCTCTAAGTCCCGTCACCATCCAGCCACTCAGCTCAAGATGCCGTGTTCAATCTTAGTTGCGGGTGTGTGTAGCCCGCCATCCCATGCAGGAGTTGAACTGGCAACCTTGTTACGCACACACTCTCACCAACTGAGCCATCCTGCCACCTGTTGGCAGCTCAGCAGCTCAGCTCGGGTGCAGCTCACTGGTCCATGTGGGAATCGAACCGGTGACCTTGCTGCTCAGAGCTCATGCTCTAAACCAACTGAGCCACCCGGCAGGCCCAGAAAGAATTTTTAAGTTCCTTAAAGGCATGGAACATGTTTGGTATGACTATCTTGATTGATGAACTCACGCATAGTAAGAGCTCCACAAATATGTATCTACTTAGGTAACTGACATACACATTACCATTTAAGGGCCTTTATAGTCATGTGTTTTTCTAAACTCTCCCTAGCAATGTATGAAAGGAAAGAATAAGAACAACGATTCAACTGTGTCTTTATTCTTTGCCTTTGGGCTAAGGGATTAGGAAGAAAGTACAGTCCTCTGGAGAATCTCCATTCAAGCCATTTCCTGGATCCTCTAACTACCAATCAGGAAAACAACCCAGGTCCTCTCCTCCTCTCTTTCAATTTTCTGGTGCAAATCCAATATTTTTAGAACATTTGCGGCTAAAAATTATAGGAAATGATATTAACCACATGAATACAAATGAGCCAGAAAAAAAGAATTGTTTTTCTTTGTAGTTTAATTGAAAATCTCTTTTTTCAAATCCTTTAGTATAATGTAAACTTAGGTTCTCATTTTTAAAATTAAATATAGAGATATCTGAAATGTAGTCACCAAAATATTAACAATAGTGAAAGAATTTTAAGGGTAGTTATCTTTGTGTTGTGGACCTAAAGGTAATTTTCAGTTTCTTCTTTATACTTTTTAATTTTTAACAGAAAATAGGTATTACTTTTATGATCAGGAAAAAAGTTCCTATGATTTTGAAAGGAAATGTAATTAATGCTTGATTATTCACATTTAATTGTATTTTCCACAGCCAATTTTCATCTAAAATGGTTTATGCCACCTAAAGGATTCATATAAAGGATGTAATCACGGAAAATAAATTTATTAATAAAATATGATTAAATATATGTGCTATGAAAACTTTTAAAATGAGTTCTGAAAGTAAACATTAAAGACTTGGCATAATTAACACAAACTGAAATTTCATTAAAGTAAAACTGAAATTCTTGAAGACTGATCAACATGTAAATTTTTAGTTTTTATGAATTTACAATTTGGGCCTGTGAGTGATGTGAACATAATCTGTTCAATGAAAACTCATTATGTTTCTTCTGTGCTGTAAAGTTAAAACTGCATATCCTGAGAGCTGTCATTTCTGCCATAGCCACTTAGCTCACCAGAGCTCCTATCACACAACCACAGGCCCTTACCCCGCCCTCACCTGTGCCTTTCTTCAAATGTACTTCCATTCTGACTTCATGGCTTGACCTTTTAAATCCCAGAAACCACAGAGAAAACTAAAGAAATAATAATTATTTTGTTTTAATAATTAATGGAATTGTGAACAACATTCTTTGCTGATAGAATATACAAAATGTATACCTGATAAATTCTCTCAAAGGAAACATCTAGGCAGGAGATCACCTAAAATGTATTATGTAGTACAAAGTAAGAAAAATCCTTTCTTTTGTCTTTAAAAGTTCTTACCTCAGGCCGGCCGAGTGGTGCGGTGGTTAAGCGCTGGCTTGGGAGGCCAGCGGCCCCGGTTCGGGTCCCACATATGAGGGCCAGAGACACTGCCCTCAAGAAAAAAAACAAAACAAATGTAAGTTCTTACCTCATCAAAGCCAGCAGCCTGTAAATCCTGAAGCATTTGTGGATTAACTTCTGAAGTACTTCGACTTGTTTCATTTGCAAATGGTTGTAGAGAGTTTCGAATTTCCAGCAAGGCTTTATGATGAGTCCCAAATTTGGGTGGATTTCTGATTTGTCGAGGATCTTCAATTGACATTTTGCTCATGTTATGCTCAGCCTTAATGGCATCGGATGGTTTCGATAAATTCCGAAGGGATTCTCGAATTTCTTGCAACATTTGCCGGCTGCTGCCAGTGTAGTTACTGGCAGGAAAGGTCTTAGGTCTCATTTGTCTATATCCCTCAGGCTTTTCACTCCTCTTCATGAAAACATCTATATGTATAACCCACACACAGGACTTCTTTAAGAGCTATGTGACAGATTCAGAGACTTCTCTTGAGCAAAACTGAAAAGGATCCTTTGCATAAGTCCCCAGGAATGTTAAAATTCTTTACAATTTAAATAATTAAACCTATAAAAGAAAATAAATAAAAGCTATAAAGAGATTAACTGATAAAGCAGGAACATGAAGGGGGTTGTGAACAGCACTGATTTAGGAGTGAGAGACCTAGGTTATAGTTCTAGCTCCATTATGGATTACTGTATGATAAGGAGAAGTTAGTTAATCTCTGTGCCTATTTTCTAATCTAAAAAATGACCTCAAGTAATGGTAATTATAAAAAATTATTTTAAGAGTGCTTTAGTAAACATACAAAGTATACACAAATGCAAGGGACTGCTACGTGAACAATACAATACGCAACCTCTCATCAACTTCACCCAGTGGCTCTAATTTTAAATTATACAAATTAGACTTCACATATAAGATTTCTTTGGGGAAAAAAGGGATACTGTTGCTTTAAAAAGGTTTTTTAACCACTCGTTCAGAAGATTCCTTTATGCTGCAAAACATATGCCTGGGTTTATTTCCCAAACTGTGGACTGGGCCTCTAGAGACTGTTACTTCTTAACAATGGGAGGGGGAAAGGACCTCTGAGGACAAACTGTCTCATTCCTCACTTAATGCATGAATGTTTTCTACAATGCACCAGAAGAATAGTCATCTAAAATGTATTTACATGTCCCCATTGATAGGGAAATCAGGAACTCAAGAAAGCCACTCCTTTTGATCTACAAGAATTGTTTAGCCATGTTTTCTTTCTGTGGAGCATTGTGAAATCTCACCCATTGCATGTGGAGAGCCTGTTATGGGCCAGTACGGAGCAACTTTGCCTACATTCTTACCTAACAATCCTAACAGCCCTATGAGCGAGGCTTACTATCTCTACTTTGCAGATGAGGAAAAGAGGTTCAGAGTTTGGGTAAAACAGTCTGTAAGTGGTACCACTGGGATGTTAAACTGCTAATTATCATCTACTGGGAGCCTATTTCTATTCTCATTAGACATAATCACCACTCATGTCACATAAACATGTCCACAGACAGATATATGTGTCTCTCCTTGTTAACTTCTCAAAGACCCTTTCCCTGGTCACCGAATCACTCTGTTTTGTACTTTTCATTTTTTTTGAGGGCAGTGTCACTGGCCCTCATATGTGGGACCCGAACCTGGGCCGCTGGCTTCCCAAGCCAGCACTTAACCACAGCGCCAATGGCAGGCCCTTGTTTTGTTCTTCTTGATAGTATTTATCACTATCTAAAATTATCTGACTTGTTTAGTTTATAGTCTATCCCTCCTCACTGAAATAAAGCTCCTGGAGAGTAGAGGACCTTATTTATCTCTTAACCACTGTCTGTCCACCACCTACCGTATTTTACCAAGTATAATGAGTACTTTTTTGTCCAGAATTGTGAGAGAAAAATAAGAATGAGCATTATATATGGGTAGTATTAACTCCGTATCTATATAAATGTTTTTAATTCTTCTATTTATGCTTATGAGTTAAAAGTGTAACTCTAGAAATCAATAACAATATCCTGGAATATGGTAATTGGTTTTGTTGAACTTATGACAAACTTGCAACAAAGAAGAGTTCTTGGCCTTCTATGATGCATAAATATCATAAATTTGTTACCAGTACATAAAATTTCTTGTACCTTGTATCTATCTGTTCTTCTAATTACTTGTCACATAAAATTTCTTGTACCATAATGTTAAAAAATAAATGCTAGAGCTGGCCGAGTGGCGCGGTGGTTAAGCGGCCCCGGTTTGGTCTCACATAGGATGGCCAGTGACACTGCCCTCAAAAAAAATAAACACAAATAAATAAATAAATGCTAAAATTCCTTTGTGATACAAAAAACAAGTACCTAAATGTAAACAAATAAAAATTTGAAATAAAAAAAATTAAAACGAAAGATTTTTTTTTTCCTTGAAAGTTTGGGCCAAAACCATGGATGCGCATTATACACGGAAGTGCATTATACATACACGGCAAAATATAGAGTAAGTTAGAGCCTAACACATAATAGGTGCTCAATAAGCATATACAGAGGGTGCCAAAAAAATGTACACACATTTTAAGAAAGGAAAAAACTATTAAAATTGTAATACTGAGTATATACTGATAACAAAAGATGAATACAAGTCACATTTGACTTCTGCAATTACAAGAGGTGCTCAAAGTGGTTACCATCAACGTCCAGACACTTCTGATTATGGTGAACTACCGCTTAAGCAACGTTAACCAAAGTGAGGGCTTGTATGTATTTTTTTGGCACCACCAGTATGTTGAACAAATTAAATAAACATGTGTCTCCTAAATATCCCCAGTTCCTTTAGCTGTTCCATAATTCTAGTCACGTTCTTTTGGACCTAATTCTAGTCATGCTCTTTTGGATACACTCCAGTTTGTTTTAAAAAAACAACAACAAAAAAAAAAGCACAGCACTTGTAATGGAAAAAAGAAATATTATTCGAGTACTTGGTCTGTTAATTATTAGCAATATGGACTTGGGCATTGAATTCTCTCAAAAACTGTCTCCTGAGGGATAAAATGGTTAGAATAACAAGGTTCACCTTATGGCTTGAACAAGGATTAAGAGGAACAATGTGGGCCGGCCGAGAGGCACGGTGGTTAAGAGCTGACTTGGGATGCCAGTGACACTACCCTCAAAAAAAAAAAAAAAAAAAAAGAGGAACAATGTAACACAATTAAAGAAATATAGGACCCAATGAGTGGCGCGTTGGTTAAGAACTGGCTTGGGATGCCAGCTCTGAGCAGCAGGGCCCAGGGTTCAGATCCCACGTGTGAGGGCCAATGACACTGCCCTCTGTGGCTAAAATGGTGAACAGCAGCTCCACCTGGAACTGGGCTGCTGTAAGTCGCCAGTGATGGTGTGGGCTGCAGCTCCTGCTGCAGTGGACTGCCATAGGCTACAGTGAGTGGCCGGCAGTCAGTGTGAGCGGCTGGCAGCCGGTGTGAGCTGCCAAGAGCCGCCGTGAGCAGCCGTCCAGAGGCCGGCAACCGATCTGCCTCATCCGGGAAGAGCACAGTGATGATACCAATATGGGCCAGTGAAGCAAGGTCCTCCGCAACTAGACTGAAGAACAAAAGGACAGCAACTTCTCTGTTCCTCTTCCCAGCTTCCCCAACGCTGTTCCCCTCCCCCAATTCCCCAAAATCTTTTTTAAAAAAAATATATACACATGGTGTTTGAAGATGTAGGATATTCCTTGTAACACCAAAGACAGCAAAAGATGACATCAATCCAGATGCTCATCAGTAATTGTTTAATTCACAGTATATCTATATGTGATGGAATCGCTGTTAAAAAGAATGATGCAATCTATCTAAATATACTGACATGAAAAGATACCCATAATGCATTCTTAAGCAAAAAAGGCAAGTTCCAAAACACTACGTATAAAATAACACCACGCTGTACTCTAAAATTAGATTGTGATTGCTGTAGAGCTCCATAAATATATTAAAAACCACTGAATTGTATACTTGAAATAAACTTCTCGGTATGTATATTTTATCTTAGAGCTGTTAAAAATAAACCTTTTTATTTCGGGCCAGCCGAGTGGCTCAGTTGGTTAAGAACTCGCTCAAAGGGCCGGCCGAGGGGCGCGGTGGTTAAGCGCTGGCTTGGGAAGCCAGTGGCCCAGGTTCGGTCCCACATATGGGGGCCAGAGACACTGCCCTCAAAAAAAAAAAAGAACTCGCTCAAGAGTGCGAGCTGAGCTCTGAGCAATGGCAGTTCGATGCCAGCCTGAGCTGAGTTGCCGCTGAGCTGCCAACAGGCGGCAGGATGGCTCAGCTAAAAAAAATAAATACATAAAATAATAATAAACCTTTTTTATGTTTTAAAACACTGAAGGATATTAATTATACAGACACCTACATGAATATCTGCAGCAGGCCTGAGACAGGATGAAGTCCTGAAGCAGACCACTAGAGAGAGGCACAGTTTGCTGATGACTGCACCTCAATAATCAATACTTTTATGGTACAATAAGTTACGGATCCATCGAGTTCTACTTGACAGGCAATCCGCATTTCCCCATTTTGTAAAAACAAAATGATGAAGCCTGGCACTGTGTTGCTGAAAATGACATATTCTGTCTACAACATAACCCTATCTACTGACAATTCATAAATGAAATTAAGACTGACGCATCTTGGGCTGGCCGAGTGGCGCATTGGTTAAGAGCTGGTTTTGGGATGCCAGCGGCTCCGGTTCGGATCCCACATATAAGGGCCAGTGACACTGCCCTCTACAGCTAACAACAGCTCCACCTGGAGCTGGGCTGTGCGAGCCCCGGCAATGGTGTAGGCTGCAGCCCCTGCTGCAGTGGGCTGCCATTGGCTACAGTGAGTGGCCAGCAGCCAGCGTGAGCAGCCAACAGCTGCAGTGAGCGACACCCAGAGGCCGGCGACCAATCTGCCTCATCCTGGAAGAGCGCAATGATGATACCAACATGGGCCAGTGAAGCAATATCCTCCGCAACTAGACTGAAGAAAAAGACAGCAACTTGTCTGTTCCCCTTCCCTGATTCCCCAACGCTGTTCCCCGCTCCCAATTCCCCAATAAAATCTATATAAAAAAAAAAGACTGACGCATCTTGTGTTTTTATGAAGATGGTCCTAATAAGCATTTTTCCCCAAGCCTTCCCAAAATATTACTTTAATAGCTTATTAATGAATTTTTGTATGTTTAACCTTTAGCTCACCAGTCTAAAATTTGCAGAATTCACCTTCTTGCCCTCCTTTTTGAAGGTGAAGGTATTTTCCATTTCTCGTTCTGGAACCTCTCATTTCTGCATGATCAAAGATTAACAGTAATGATTGTGCAATCTCACATGTCAGTTCTCTTACTACCTGGGTTGTATTTCATTTATAGCACTCCTTTAATACCTCATGAGTTTCAACTGCTAGCTAACGATCATTTTATTATTTTCCCCATTTCCAAGATCATTCTTGATAGAGAAGAAAAAAAAAAAAAAAAGCATACTTTTGCTTCTTTCTCTCAAGATAAGTATTTGCTTTCATTCTCCTAACACAGGACCTGGTAAGCAGTAGGCAGTGCAAAAATATCTCTGTTGAACTAATAGATGCAGGTGACCTGTGTCTCTTAAAAAGGGATACCTTCTTTTTCACTCTTAAGAAAATATAATCTTGGGCCAGCCGAGTGGCGCCGTGGTTATGAGCTGGCTTGGCATGCCAGCGACCCCGGTTCGGGTCCCACATGAGGGCCAGTGACACTGCCCTCAAAATATATATATAGAATCTTTGTTTTTTTCCTAATTATAAAAAGATGTGTTCTTATTGAAAAATTCAAATACTACATAATTATGTAGAGTCGAGTCCCTCATTCACACCCCTCAACAGAGAGAATCATTGGAGTAGGCTGAATGACATCCCAAAAGTTATCCATCTTCTAATCTCTGGGATCCATAAATGTTATCTTGTTTGGAAAAAGGGGCTTTGCAAATGTCACTAAATTAAGGATTCTGAGATAGGGAGGTTATTATGAATCATCCAGGTGAGCAGTACAAGCAATTACAAGTGCCCTTAGGAGAGGGAGGGGAGATTTGGTACCACAGAGATCTGATACACACAGAAGAGGAGGCAGCAAAGTATCCACAGAGGCAGAGCAGAGACTTGAGTGATGTGGCCAGGAGCCAAGGAATTCTGGCAGCCAACATAAGGTGGAAGTGACAAGGGATGGCTTTTCTCCTAGAGCCTCTAAAGGCAAAGTGGCCTTGCTGACACCTTGATTTTGGGCCAGTGATACTGATTTTGGATGTGTGGCTTACAGAACTGTAAGAGAATAAACTTATGTTGTTTTAAACCATCAAGTTGGTAGTAATGTGCTATATAAGCCACAGGAAACAAATAAAATCATTATTAACATTGCATATTCTAACCTATGTTACTATTAATCAAAATGGAATTATAATACACAAAATATGCCATTCTTTTACACAATCATGTGAATTTACAAGAAGAGAATATCATGCTCCCCAAACTTCCTCATCCAAAGGACCGTTTTCCCCAGAGCATTTAATGAAATTCATGTTCTCTGGAGTATAGTTTAGAAAATGATGGACCAGAAAGATTGATTCTCATCCTATATGACTCTGTGCTTTGACAATGTAATTTCTAACACTTGCTAATATCCAAGGGAGTGCACAATACTTACAGAAATGACTAAGTACTGGTATATGTTTAATAATGTTTTAGGTTGAAATAAATGAAAAATTAGTTTATGCTTCTCTCTTTCATCTACATGTTCAAATACTTAAATATAT
Source organism: Aselliscus stoliczkanus (assembly GCA_033961575.1). NCBI lineage: Eukaryota > Metazoa > Chordata > Mammalia > Chiroptera > Hipposideridae > Aselliscus > Aselliscus stoliczkanus. Next base: position 144,112,285 of record CM066733.1, read on the forward strand.
AATATGCCTGAAATAATTAGGATTTGTGGTGAAATGGATGGAGACATAGATGAGACAAAGTAGCAATAAATTGATGATTGTTGTAGCTGGGTAGTGAGTACATGAGAGTTTATTGTACTATTCCTTGTACTTTTGGGTATGCTTGAAATTTTCCAAAACAGAAAGTTAAAAGATAAAAAAATAAGGGCCGGCCGAGTGGCTCAGTTGGTTAAGAGCTTGCTCAAGAGTGCGAGCTGAGCTCTGAGCAACAGCAGTTCGATGCCCAGCGCAATATGAGCTGCTGCTGAGCTGCCAACAGGTGGCAGGATGACTCAGCTAAAAAAAATAAAAAATAAAGAAAATGACTATACCACTCTATCTGGGAATGGTTCTGCTACAAATTATTCTTTTTTTTTTTTTTTAGCTGAGTCATCCTGCCACCTGTTGGCAGCTCAGCAGCAGCTCAGCTCGGGCTGGGCATCGAACTACTGTTGCTCAGAGCTCAGCTCGCACTCTTGAGCGACCTCTTAACCAACTGAGCCACTTGGCCTGCCCTTGCTACAAATTATTCTTATTCAAATACAAAATACACTGAAAACAGAGGATTTCTTTAAAGAAACCATTAATTCTATGAAACAATATCATTTCAACACAAGGTTTTCAAGAGAAATAACAAAAATATTACATTTAAATGTTCATTTCAGTTGTAAACTATCTGCATCTTCTAATTTCAGAAATGTTGGAATGGAGGAAATGTGGCATATCTTTATCCAATCGCTGTTGATAAATCCTTGTGGAAGAGGCTCTATTCACAGACTCCCTCTGTTTCCCAGATTAGTTCTGGGCAAAGCCCTGTGAGATGTAATATGTGCCAATTCTGGGCTGAGGCAGTTAAAAGCCAGGGTGCTTCTCCATCTCTTTCCTGCTTCAGTGACAGTGCAGGTCACATTTTGAGATGGTAGTTTCACAATATAGAGGAAATATGGCCTACTACTGATCCCCACTGGACGTTGATTTTGTGTGAGCAAGATAGGAATCTCTATTGTTTTAAGCCATTGATATATATATATATATATATATATATATTTTAAATCACAGAACAGTCTAATATTATTGTGGAACAGAGACCATCCAAAACAAGAAGAATATTTATTCAGAGCTTGCTGTAGAGCAAGGAAGTGAACCACTACCACTTGTGTTTGGCAGAGACTCAAAGGCAGGCTGGGGAATAGAAAAGCTTTATATTGAGGGGATAAAAAAGGGAAGACTTCAGGTGGGCCTTGATTGTCGGTTGTTTCCAAGAGGAAGCAGGAGGCCAGCTAACAAGAAACGGGCATCCTATCTGACTGGTCTGAAGAGCAGATTTGGCTTTGGTGGTCTTAAGTTGGAAGCTGGCAGTTACTGAACAAGACTGTTTGGGTTACCTGCTGCTTAGGATGTTGGTCAGAGTTCTATTTTCATAGATGATCTGGCCATTGTCTATTTGTCTCTCATTATCCTAACACAGACATTGGGCCTAGAAATTAGTGTTGTTTTAACAAAAAATTTAATATGGTATTGGCTTAGTGGTCAGAATGAGGGTTTCAAAGAAACTGATATTGGGGGCTGAAAAAATGTAGAACCATGTTTTATACTGACAAAATATTTGATAAAATTGTGGTCTGTTATAACTTACATGGTGACAAGGAGTCTACTGAACTTGTAGTTCTATGAAATGGGAATCTTAAAAGTATATTTTGGTTGCTATTTGCTGTTCAGCGAAGTATTATAAATAAATGATAAGGTCAAGAAAGAAGCAGCTGATTTGCAAGCAGAAATACAAAGAAACAGAAAGAGTTCAGAAATTTACAGTCTTACAAGGTTGGAAAAGCAACTTGCTTCTAGGCCACAAACAGGAAGAGATGAGATTAAAAGATCATGAGCACAGGATATGCCCACTGAAACCTCTTAGCCAACTACAATCAAGTATCTGAGCGGTAAAAATCACAATAAGGTATGGCCTTCCTTCCGATAAACAACTGAGAAGGGAAATGGGAGTTCTCAAACCTTTGGCTGAGGTTACTAACATATGTGGACTTTGGTACGGTTACTGACAAATGGAACTGACTGGAACTAAACACATCAGGGGCTTAAAAACCCTGAGAAAACTGTTCTGCTAACCAATCAAGCTCAAACTAAAAAAGCCTTTGACTATTCAAAATTTAAAACCCCTGGGCTCCCAACTTCTAAGAGCAGTAATCTAGTTGAGAAAAATGTGCATCTTCCAAAGAGGGAATAGTCCCCCAAAGCTCACACGTCATCTGACCAAGGATGATAATGAAAAAGAACTCCCAGGAGGCGCTTGGAGAACAATGGCTGAGGAACACAGAGAACAAGGGGTGAGGGAGTCCCTCCCAGATAACTGAATCAAGGTCCAATCAAGGATTCTCTCCTAGCTCCAGGGCTGGCTGCTTTCACAACATGTGCCTACAAAGATTTCAAAATTATTATAGATTAGCAACTGCTGCTCTCTCTCTTTCTTCTTTGCATTGTAATAGTGGTGCTTATTACAGCCCCTTCATCCTTGTTCTACAGTTGTGGTGGGTGGGTGAGTGAGGAACAGAGAGCAAGAGCAAAGGGAACTTCACAAGTCTCTGGACCAAGAGAGGCCACATCTGGACTTAATGGAAATTACCAGACATACTCGTATGGACCACAGGACCTGTGGAGCTAGCTACTGCCGCTTAGGGCCCAATATGCTAGCAAAAGAATAGCATAATATTACGAATGTCTTTCCACCACAGTAAGTACAGTGCATTCTTTTGTTTTTGTTTTTTTTTTTGAGGGCAGTGTCACTGGCCCTCATATGTGGAACCGAACCGGGGCCGCTGGCTTCCCAGGCCAGCGCTTATCCACCGCGCCACTCGGCCGGCCCAGTACAGTGCATTCTTGATTCTAAAATGTATGCTTTTCTATTTTCCAATATTTCTAAAATTGAGTATATCTTACAATCAATATTAAAAGAAAATTGCCAGCTCCAAAGCAAAGAAGTTCTGGAAAAGCAGACAATGCACATAGCTAACTTGACCATAAATAAAAGACGGAATTTCCTTTTCACTTCAATTCTATTTTCATTGGAAGCATCATGTATGGTTGAATCTAAAACCTTGATTAATGCTCAAGATGTATTTTAAAAGATTCCACTGTGATGTAGCATTACATAATCAGAAAACATCTGTCACCCAATAAGCAATGAAATTAAAGGCATAAACAATTACTGAATTTAGAAAACAGAATTTTCAAAGGTGAGAGGCTCTTATGAAATACAAGCACTCAGACATGAAACACCTGTCAAAACTTTTTGAGTTATCTTCAGAAGCTGTTTCAATTCCAACAGTAACTCACTCAACTAAGGAAAAAACAAAACTAAGAGGTTACGCAAAATGGAAGACAAAACCTCCTATTCAACATGCCTCCATATTATACACTCAAACATAAAGACAAGAGATTCAAGATAATTAGCTAGGGTTATGAAAACAAGCATGTCACCATGACATTATATGTTAATGAACCCAAGCCTAAAGTAATTCAGAAGAATCCTAGATTCTAAATGTGAATAAGGCTGAGACTCTATCTTTACTGTGAATAAAAAAAAAAATAGTATACAATTGAATGGATAAATGTATGCTATTGAAGGTTAATAAAAACTATATGTTAATTTTCTTTCCCCCGAAAAATTGCTACTAAATAGGTGGCTTTAGACTTAATGGTGTCTCAAACCTGTAAAAAGACAATTCAACATCATCTTTTAAAATAACTATATACTGAATTACATTGTGTGGGTGTGCCATAATTTATGCCCTACTGATGGGCATTTAGGTTGTTTCCAGTTTTTTGCTATTATAAATTATGTTTCAAACACTGGTAACTTCAGTTGTATTGGTAATATTCTAGTGTTGAGGATGGGTGGTGCGTTGATGGATGGTCATTTTACTATGCTTCATAGCTTACATGTGTATAACATATTACTTGTACATACCAAAATTAGTTAATAAAATTCTTTTGGGGCCGGCCAAGGGGCTCAGTTGGTTAAGAGTTCATTCAAGAATGCAAGCTGAGTTCTGAGCAACAGCAGAACAGCAGTTCGATGCCCTGTCTGAGCTGAGCTGCCGTTGAGCTGCCAGCAGGTGGCAGGATGGCTCAGCTAACAACAACAAAAAAATTCTTTTGTAATTTCCCTTATGATCAATTCCCAGAAGTAGAATTGCTGGGTCAAAGGGAATGTATACTTAAAATTCTGATACTCACTGTCAGGCTGCTTTCCAGAAACGTGTACTAATTTACAATCTCTCCAACAAGGTATGGTCAACACTGGCATTAACGAATCTTAGAAACCTTTGCTAATATGATGTGAAAATTCTAATTAATAATAGGTAAAGAGAATTTTTAAAAGAACTCTACAAAGCAAAAGAGTTTACCTCTTTAACCCATGCTACAGGTGCCAGATTAGTCTTCCTAATAAACAGTTCTGATCACGTCCCTCCCTACTCAGAACCCTCAATGATTTCTTTAACTTAGTGGTTAAAGTAAGAGCTCTGGAGTAAAACTGCAGGGTATGCATCCAAGTTCTGCCACTAACTAGCTGTGTGATCTTGGCAAGCTGTGCCTCAGTTTCTTCATCTGCAAATGTGGGTAATAAGGATCCTATTTAACTGGGTTTCTTTGAGCATTAAATAAGTGTAATACATGTCAAATGTTTAGAATAAGTGATCGACTCAATAAATGTTACTTATTATCTTCTTTCTTCTCATTCTCTTACCCAGACACCCCTAGTCCCCATGCCCACTGTGTACCTTAAACTCTAACCAAGGCAAATTACTTGCTCTCAGCTAACACACTTTGTGCTTTTCTATTTTCATGTTCTTACTCATCCTGTTTATTCATTCTTCTTGGGAGATCCCCTGCCATATTTCTTCCTGTAGAAATTACACCAGCCTTTAAGGTGCCATTCAAATGCCTCCTTCACAAAGTTTTCACTGAACTGCCAGTTGTTATTCTCCTCTCAACTCCAAATGCATTTTGCATGTCAAATTTGTTTTTGCCCTATTCTTGTACTTGTTTTATTTTTCGTAGATTACGATTTTAGTGTATGTGCTGCTGAAGCGAGCACCCTACTAGATTACATATTCATAGAGCATAAGGTGCCATACATACATACACATACATTTTTTTCCCTCCCCCTCAGATGAGGAAATGGACCCAGAAAGGTAAAGTGGCCTGTCTAAGGCCATGTAGCCATCTGGAGGTCATGTTAGGAATGGACTCCACACATCCTGACCCAGCTCAGAGCTCTTTTCAGCATACCCATATACTTGTATGAGTTTCCTAAGAGCTGGGATCAGGACTCGCTGAACGAACAATTACATTGGTTAGACTGAACAGACAAAACCTACATTTCTTTGAAAGTTCAGACCTGTATCAAATATGCAAATATCAGTAAATCCAAACAAATATTGTTGATATCTTGTCTAACCTAGGAAAACACAGATACCATTACATGAAAAGATTTCAGTGTTACTTTGAGTTTATAAAAAAGATGGCCTGTCTCAATGCTGACTAAATCAGTTATGAGAATAGCAAAAGTAATATGTACTGTTTCTTTCTTAGCAGCAATAATCAAGAATTTCTGTATAATGATGACATGTCCTTCAATTCACTTTCTAAGAATTCATCAAAAGTGAAGACAATCACTGTATTTTATCTTCATGCTGAAAAATGATTGCCTGTCTACATGATAAAAATGTTGTTCAATGACTAAATAACTTTTGTGGTCTACAAAAATTCCCCACTAATCTAAATATAATGTCTTGACAACTAAATGACCAGAATTTGAACTGTTTTATTTATATAAAACAGCAAGGACTAGCATTAAAAACAAAAACAAAAATAAAGACTCAACGTATAGAAGTAAATCCAGATGATACCATACCCCCAAAAAAATGTAGCCGAAATTTTTTATTTGCTTTTAGGGAGTGGCATGGCATGTTCAATAAATATGCAGGCACAGAAAGGCTGCACCTTCCCAGCATGGACCACGATCTAGTTTCTTGCATTAGCAGCTGATCAGAAGAACACAATGCTGCTACCTTTTACTGTTAAATCAGTCCGATTCCTCCACTGCCTTAGGGAATCAACTAGCCCATTTTACCAGTCTGTCAACTTATGACAGGAAAGAAATAAACCTTAGTTAAATTACAAATGTAGCTATCTTAGCGGAGGACACTGTTAACTATAATTATCATTGTAATTATAATGAATAACTATATCCCTACCCTTTTCTTCCTCATGGAGGAAATTTGACTAAAAAAATTTAAATCTTCAATAAATCACCCATCAAGACCTGACAAGCTTCGTGATTTCGGGCCTTCAAATCCATTGCCCAAACCGGAGTGGCACAATGGTGTTTGTGGGAGCGACTGTATGGCTCACTAGGTTTACGAATAACTTCTGCACGAGGACATATACTTTAAGTCCCATTAACATATATATAGATCGACAAACATCAAAAACTTGGTTCCTTTAGAAAATAACTTTCGGGGTGCCGGCCCCGAGTGGCGCGGTGGTTAAGCGCTGGCTTGGGAAGCCAGCGGCCCCGGTTCGGATCCCACATATGAGGGCCAGTGACACTGCCCTCTAAAAAAAAAAAAAGAATAAAGTGTGGGAGACAGACAAGTTTAAAAAAAAAAAAAAAGAACTTTCCAATTGGAAAAGTCAGAGAATGGGGTTAAATCAAATCACCTGAGAGGCATTCTTTACGAGTTCTTCTTTAAGTTCTAAGACACAGTGTTCCCTTCCTTTTCTTTCCTTCACGTGCTGTATTTGTATCCACACCATATTGCTCCATAAAGACCCCCCCGTCGCTCCCAGCCCTCCCGACTGTGAAGGGCAGTGACCTAACGTCACCGTGGACCGCACCGAGACTCCCAGGGTTTCTTCAAGGCACATTCAGGACCGAGCGGGTCCCTCTGCGCCGCCCAGCGCTGGATGCGGCTCTCCTTACTGCAGTTTCCCTTCGCCGCCGCCTTTCGCTTTCCCTCCCTCCTCAGCACCGCGGCCCCAGGCGCGCTGCGGGCGGGGATGGAGGTGGGAGCCGGGCGCCACACGGCCTGGGCAAGGCGGCCCTTCCGCAGCCTCAGCTGCCCCGCAAGGCCGCAAGGCCGGGGTGACGGCCCGCGGCGCCGCTTCCCCAGGGCAGGGCCCCTCGCAGGTCCACGCCGCCCGCCAGGTCGGGCCCGCGCCGCGCCGGCCCGCAGCGGGCCCTGGAGCGCCGCCAGCGGGGATGGGCGTGGGCCCCGGCGGCCCCCGCCCCGCCGACGCGGGCTCCGAAGGACAGAGGCGCCCCACCCGTTCCGCTAGCCCCGGACCTACCGGCGAGGGAGTGCGGGGCTCCTGGACAGCGGCCCCGGGCCGGAGGGCAGGCGCCGAGGCGGCCGCAGTCCCTCCCAGGGACCCCACGTATCCCCAGGGCGGGGGCAGGGCGGGGAGAGAGGCCGGGGGGGCTGCCACAGGCCAGCGCGGCCCGTCGCGAGGGTCGCGGGGACCAGGCTCTCCCCGTCGCACTAGGCCGCCGCCGCCGCCGCCATTTTGCCTTGCACTCGGTGTCGCGGCCGCCGCTCTCCGCCGCAGGTTTCCCGGATGTGGGCATTTCCCGGCGTCGCTTGCGCGGGGGCCGAGGACTGGGGGCTTCTGCCCGCGCGGCCGCCTGCCGAGAGCGCCGCCTGTGGTCCGCAGCCCTGCGCCCGCGGCCCTCTCGGCGAGTTGGCCAGCGTCGCCCCCGCCGAACGCTCCCCAGGGGACGCGCCCCTGTTCTTGGGACCCAGCTCTCGCCCGCCGACGCCCACGCATGTACTTCACTCTCTTTTTTCAACCCAGCTCTTTCAATAGAGGGCTATAAGGATGCGCATCTTTATAACAGCAATGAGTTGCCCTTGGAAACCTCGCTGGGGACATCAAGATTCAGGATTCCTAACGGCTTTGAAATAACATTGACTTTTGCTTAGCACGCTTTCCCCCCAGTAAATCCTTAAGTGTAAGTATCTCCTGAATCAGCCAGATAGTTTCGAACCAAGAAAGAAGAACAGTGCAAAGATTTTTGTCTCAGCCACATCGGTAGAAGAGAAAGTCATTAGTGCCAGAGCTGATGTGACTGTGAGAAGAGGTTTTATTTTTTGTGAGATTGAATTGGAAATTTGAGATGGACTCCTTGGGTTTATGAGGTTTGTAAAGAGCACCTTGGCCAATTCTGCCTCTTGAAAATATACGCGGTTGGTATTTTCAAATATCCCCTTTCATCATTTTCCTACTAGAGTCTATTTTAAAATGTGTTAAATTAATGATTTCTTTTTCTGATGTTAGTTACTGGCTACTGTATCCAGAAGTTCAAATATGAAACATTCTGTTAAAAAGATTACATTCTAAGAGCACTTGTTTGAAAATCCATGTTCCACAAGCAGAGTTTGTAGAAAATAGAGTATATGAATCAAGGGGGGGGGGTGTCACTTAAAAGCCGTAGGTATAGCTTTCATCAACGGCAGAACTAAGTAACCTCTAAGGTCCCTTTCAGCCTCAAAATTATATAAATGATCTGAATCTAACAAATTCACAGTCCTGGTTGCCCTTTCCAGGATTATGTATCTGGAATAGCATGCTACATCGGGTGTTGTCATCTCTGTCACCAACCCGTTGAACTTCCTCACTTACGTTTCTCGTTTCTCGATTCTCTCCTAGCATACAGGTGAGTAGCTCCATAGAACACCACCTTTGGGAAAATTCCTAGATAATTCAAGGAACTTGGAGAATTGTGCTTTCTAAGACTAGGAGGTTTATTCCTGTGAAGTAGACAGAAAAAAGGGCAGGGGAGTGATCAGGAGAGAACTGACCTCCAAGATTTGAAAAGTGTCTGAGACTGCAAGTGGGGGTGGATTGGAGGTGGAGGTGAAAGACCAGGGAAATGCTTTCTAGGGGTGCTGGACATATGAGCATGGCAATATCTGCCATTGCGTTTGAAGGTCTTTATATTGCTGTGATGGAAAACCGTTGATCTAGCCTCAGCTTTCTCAGCTCTTCAGTGCTTCATGGAAGTGGCAAGAACCCATTTCCTTCCCTGGCTGAGGAATATTCCATTGGATATATGTACCACCTCCTCTTGATCCATTCATCATCCATCAGTGGACACCTACGCTGCCTCCACATCTTGGCCATTGTAAACAGTGCGGCAATGAACATTTTATTCATAATTCTGGTCTTTTTTTCCCACTCTCTTAAAGTAGTCCCTTTTGGTTTGGTGATGATGAACTCCTTTAGCTTTTTCTTGTCTGGGAAGCTCTTTATCTGTCCTTCTGTCCTTTTAGTCTAAATGATACCTCTGCTGGGTAAAGTAGCCTGGGTAAAGTCCTGGGTCCTGGCTTTTCATCATATTTATTTTGTGCCAATCCCTTCTGGCCTGCAAAGTTTCTGTTGAAATCAGCTGACAATCTTATGGGAGCTCCCTTATAAGTTACTAGTTGCCATTATCTTGCTGCTTTTAGGATTCTCTGACTTTTAACCTTTGCCATATTTATTTATTTATTTGTTTATTTATTTGTTTATTTATTTATTTTAGCTGAGCCATCCTGCCACCTGTTGGCAGCTCAGCAGCTGCTCAGCTTGGGCCGGGAATCCAACCTGCAACCCTGTTACTCAGAGCTCACATTCTTGAGTGAGTTCTTAACCAACTGAGCCACTTGGCAGGCCCTTAACCTTTGCCATTTTAATTATAATGTATCTTTGTGTGAGCCTATTTGGGTTCATCTTCTTTGGGATTATCTGCACTTCCTTTACTTGTATGTCTATTTCCTTCACCAGGTGAGGAACGTTTTCAGTCATTACTTCTTCAAATAGTTTCTCAATCCCTTGCTTTCTCTCTTCTCCTTCTGGTACCCTGATGAGGAAAATGTTGTTATGCTTGATGTTGTCCTAGAGGTCTCTTAAACTCTCCTCACTTTTTTGGATTTTTTCTTTTTGCTGTTACAATTGGGTGTTTTCTACTACCTTGTCTTCCAGATTCCTTGATTTGATTCTCTGCTTCATCTAGTCTGCTGGTGATTCCTTCTAGTGCATTTTTTATTTCAGTTATTGTATTCTTCACTTTGCTGGTTCTTTTTTATGGTTTCTGTGTCCCTTTTTATGCTTGCCATCTATTTGTCCAAGTTCTCATGAAGTTCCTTAAGCATCCTTAAAGCCATTGTCTTGAACTCTGTATCTGGTAGGTTGCTTGTCTCCCATTTTGTTAAGTTCTTTTTCTGGAGTTTTCTCCTGTTCCTTCACTTGGGATGTATTTGTTTCCTCCTCATTTTGGTTGCCTCTGTTTGTTTCTTTGTATTAAGTAGATTTGCTACATCCCCCAACCTTGACCGGGTGGCCTTCTGTACTAGGTACCCTGTGTGGAACCATGGCACAGCCTCCCTTGTCACCTGCTCTGGGTGCTCCAGGATTGTCCTTTGTGTGGGTTGTGTGAGCCTTCCTGGTATAATTGAGCCTTGATTGCTATTGACACATCAGTGGATGGGATTGAGCCTCAGATTGATTGGCTGTGGGATTTGGCCACATCCCTAGCTTACAGGCTGCTGTGCAGGGGTCCCACCCTACTGAGTGGCGTTCACCTCAGCAGGCTCTGGTGCTTATTGAGACCGCCCTTTGTGTGTGCCACTTGTGAGACCAATTGGGCAGTGTTCTGCTGTGGTCTGAAGCCAACCTCCAAGTGTGTTGGTTCTGGGGCCTCTTGCGAGGGGGCTCTGTTGCAGGCCCAGGTCAGCCACTGCCTATGATGGCTGGGGACTACCTGGTAAGAGCTACAAAACGGTCTGCAGTGGTTTACTGCCTGTGCTAACCTTGGAGGAATATGGGAAGGGCCATGCTGCAAACCGAGGATGACCGTACCAGGCCTGGGGTAGTTCTGCAAAAAGTCAGGGCACCCCAAGGCCTGCCGCCATCTGCTGGCTCCCTTAAGGTTCAGCAACTAATAAAGCCTCCTGTGGTACATTAGTTGGGTGAGGCAGGCTCTCAGAGAGTCACTAGACTGGAATGAGTTGTAGTCACCAGGTTAATGTAAATTCTGGTTTGGTGCCAGTGTTGAGCCTGAAGCTATTCAGCAAAAGTCTAAGCACACTGACAGTTTTTCAAGAAAGAGTGCAATGTGGGTGAGGCTGGCTCCTCACTGAGAAAGTGCCTCTGGGGTTGGGCGAGTTGGGTGGGGCAGGGTCTCCTTGAGTCAACAAGGCAGAGCAGCGGAGCCCACCAGACCAACCAGATTCAGATTTGGTCATAAGCATAGGGGGCAGGCTCAACACAGGAAAGATGGTGCCTGCCTTCTGGCCACACAGAAAGCCCCCTCACAGGGAAAATGAGTGTCCTCCAGTCCTTGCTCTGAGGCCACACACTTCATTCTGAAACCTCCCCCCACCCATGGCTCTGACATCCCCCATGTCATCGTCCTTCCACTGGAGCCCAAGGTAAGTGCCTATGAGCAAGTCTGTTCAAGGACCATTTAAGAGAACATCAAGTTTCCACAGCCTTCTGTCCTACCTGGCTGGTCGTAATCCCCGCTGTTTTTCACAGCCAGATGTTGTGGGGGCTCCTCCTCCCAGCACCAGTACTCTGGGCTGTGGAGATGGGTGTGGGGCTGGGCTCTCTCGCTCCTCCAGGGAATCTCCAAGGCCCTGATATTCCTCCTGATTCTCAAACGCCACACGTAGGTGTGGGGCCTGTTCCACGTCTCTACCCCTCCTACAAGTCTCCATGAGGCTTCCTTTATATCCTTAGTTATAAAACTGTTCAACCAGACTTCAGATTGTTCTCCCGTTGAGTATTCTATAATTTAGTTGTAATTTTAATGTGTTCACAGAAGGAAGCAGGCAATGTTTACCTACTCCACTATCTTGGATCTTATAGTCTCGTATTAGAGTTTAGCTTCATATATCCACAGCCTACACAAAATTTTTTTTGACAGTGGATGCATTTTTGATGGTTTTGTTAAGCTGGTCCATCAGCTACTTTCCCCCAGAGTCCAGTCATAATAGTTTGGAACTGAACCTTAGTTTATTTTTCACTAATTAAAAAAATTTATGTGATCAGCTAGATCAGCTGCTTCTCCCTTCTCACCCCGCCCATCCCTTCATTGTTTCTTCCCTCTATGTACACCTCTAGTATAGTGAAATGTTGGTGGGAATTGTTTTGATGCTAAGATGACTAGTCGCAGATGTAGCTGTTAGTTCTACATTGCCATTTAGTCATAGTTCAGAATGACGCCAATAAAATAGTTTAAATAGTTGCATGTCATAGTCTAGATCTCCTTGGGTTTCATATCTGGAAAACAAGAGCACTACTAGTGCTTCAGACCATCTAATTAGTCTGAGCTACATGACATTGATCCCATAACCTTAAATGAAGGCTTGATAAAAACTACATTGGTGAACTTAGTATGCTTCTTGGACAAGATTCTAGGATGGATTATTAAAAGGTTATTTCCATAATGCTACGGTATTTTCACAAAGTACAAGGAATTTTTCAATTGGCCAATTTTTTTTGATAGGATGATAGCCATAGCACAGATGTTTTCTCGCAGTAAGCCTTGTGAGCAAGATAAATGGGGCAGAATGTCAATAAATTAGGTTGGTTTATAAATATTTCAGTGACTGTAGCCAAATACCAATGATTCATGTGTCACCCGGTAACTGAGAGGACTCTTAAGAAAGGGCCTACGCACTTTAGCCCATTTAACCTATCTCCTAGCCTGTGGGATGAGAATGCAGAAAGCACGATGAGCAATTTTGAAAATGATTAGCTCTTACAGAAAAGATTGAAGAGATTGTTAATTATTTCCTATACAAAAATAAAATGTCTTTTTGGAGCAGGAAAGATGGACCTATAGTAAGGATCACAACCATTTGCATTAACTCAAGAATATGGGAAGTATGGCTTAGGAGTACCACATGTGATAATTTAAGGGTTTAAGTCCAACTAGTTCAGTCTAACTGAACAAATGTCCGAATTGTTAAAGTAAACTGACAGTATTACAGAAGATATGGTGCCCAGAATCAGGATGGTAAGATTTCTGTCATACTCTCAACAAGGCAGACACCACCTGGAAAACTGTCCATTTTGGAAGTCATAGTTTAAAGATGGCCTTTGGCAAATGGGAGTATTTTTTAAAGAGAAAACAAGATTGAGTTCAGTTCAGTTTGCATTGAGTTAGTGCTTAGTTGGATCAGACACTGAATTAAATATTGTTAACATAATACTAACACATGGCCCCTGTGCTTGAGCTTATGGTCCAGTAGAGGGAGGCAGGCTGCTCACTACATGGCAACAAGCACAATGTAAGCTCTGCACAATGGGCTTTTGAAGCAGAGTACAATTCAGCCCAGAATGTCAGAGGCCAGGAAAGGCTTTCTTGAGAAAACAGGAGTCCAGAAGGGTCAGCAGGATTTAGCCAAGCAGGGCAAGAAAGGCTGGGAAGGGAACCTTACCCATAAGAAACCATTAAAAGGATGCATTAAAAAGTTTTGCCCCAAAGAGTCTACAATATGTAGTTTTGAATATGTGAATGGCTTTTGTTTTTTTTTGTGGTTCCTGAAGAAAAAAGGCAAACGGAAACATATTTCACTTTAGTATTTGAAAATTCATTTATTTAGTAAAACCTTATGGAAAGTACCCCAACATAATGCAAATTCAGTAAATTGGCTGTCCCATAGTAGGTTCACATCCTTTTATTAACGCATAACATCATTCTACCTTTTTTTTTACAGGGTTGTTTTGAGTCCCACTTGCACATGAAAATCTTGCCATAACACTCCTTATCAACTAGAGCTGTCCAAATGAGAGGCTGTACTAGGAAAGGGAAACTGTCACAGTACATGGATGAAAATTTGTTGGGAATGTTGTGGAAGAGATGATTAAATTTAGATTGGAGATGCCCTCTAAGGTGCCTTCTACCTCTAATATCTTGCAGCCCTCAAAAAACCTCTATTTGATAGTTTCATAAATAAAGGCAGTAAGTGACAATGAGCAAATTCATATATTGAGGTTTTATTTATAGTACATAAAATTTGTTTTTTATTGAATGTAACACTATTCAAATGTACTTCCTTTTACGCATGGTTATAAATACCCTTAAAACAAAGCTTCAAACTTAGAACTGTTTCCAGTTCAAGTTAGTATTCTAAGCCTAAATGTCTGGCTCCTTCCCTTTACCAATTATTCACTATAATAATCAAGGGAAATTGTGTACATTGCTGCTGAAAACTGAAAAAGGTGCTAACAACATATATGAAACCTTCCAACTTTTCAGCAGCAGATGATGCAGATGGAATCGAAGTCACAACAAGTTTACCATTCACTGTATATGGAAAACGTACCACCTGGGAGCTAGGGTCTTCTAGAAATGAGATCGACTCAGAGCAAGGATGTTAGTCTGCTGACTGTAATGAGAGGGTGCTTGTGCTGGGTGATGAAAGGGACGCTGCAGCTGAGGCTGCAGCAAGACATTCATACAAAGGGAAATATAAAGCCAAAGGAAAATTCATAGCTATGTTTATATTATGGAATCCATGTTTTTACTGTTAGGGAATGTACATCTACAAATATAGTTATGGGTGATACAGTTCATTTTTACAAAAAATAATTATACACATTGATGGATAAAAAAGGTATGAAAGACTATTGTCTGAGATTATAAGTACTGAACATTTTCTTTTGACTATACATTTTTTTCTGTAATGAACTACTTTTGTTATAACCATCTTAAAAATTAGTCCCAGCAATAAAACTATAAACAGATTAAAAATTCCTATCAGCAACACTTTCTTTCCTTCTCTGATTCTTTGGAATTCAAAGTTACTAATTATCATTAATGAAACATTTTTGAGCAAAATATATATAAAAGAGCAGATGCGTATATGTATTACATTTTTAAATGTTGACAAAAAAAAACAAAAACAAAAAACCCGGAGGTCAAGTGGCATAAAAACATTTAAAATATTTATTAGTACAGAAAAACAAAACTTTACCAGAATTGTTATTATTGGCATTGTAAAGTAAATGAACACACACTTCAATTGTATAATAGATTTGTCATTAAGGTCTTACCAATTCAATAATGCATTTAATCTAATAAACTTCGGAAAGACTGTGTCATAAACCTGTCTTAAAACACTATGCTAGGTCATCATTAACATTTTAGATAAGAATAAAGATGGCAAAATTCTTTACTCTTGCAATACTACATTGTAATACTAATCTCATATATGTTACCTATCAAATTTTAGTTTAGAAGTCAGCTCACTTATGAATGTCAAATTCTATTTTATTGCACAATGTCCAGTTCAGTAATCTCTGACTACACTGTAAAACTAAATAAAAGCAAAAGTCCCTGGGAAAAATGTATTTTTTTTTTTCTTTTTAAGAAAAATAAAGTTAGGTCTAAGCAGTTGACAGAGTTCTATTCAAACTGTATTATAATAAAAGGAACCTGTCACAACATTTTTACTTTTTAAAAACATTGGTCATTTTTGTTCTATTAATTCTTTCTGAAAAAGCTTATTAAAATTATTAAGGAAATAAAGTGGGAAGGATTGAAGAAAAACTTGCAATAAAAAGAATAAACATTAACAAATGCCACATAATGATGATAAAAAGAATATGAACCCATTGGTGGTTCAACAGTATTAAGTTTTATAACATGAAAAATGAAAAGCAGGTCCTATGAGCTGTCCAGGACAGTGTCTGAAGGCAGTGTGTTCATCAACAAAGATCCCCGCCTCTGACGTTCATCCTCACGTTCCAGTTCTTTTGCCATCAGTCACCTAACAGATTCTGCAGCTGTTAGGGGAATATCCAACTAACAAAATCCAAAACTGGGCATTGCCTTTAACAACAAGCTTACTGATGCTTCCCCTGCAATTTTCACATTTTCTAATAATAAAAATTTGCACAGAAGATGGAATTTGAAAGGCTAACTCGATGTTTTTACTTGAAATCTTATAATTACAGTATTTTCATGAAAAAAGTTGTCTAGTAACATAAATTGCTTCTGCATCAGTTCCACAAACAAGACAAGGACCTAAAACATCCAAACTGTTCACAGACAGAATCCTATTGGGAAGCAAGCTTGTGATCTCAATACGGTCTTTCGCAGGATCAGTGCTGAGCCAGGAGCTTTTAAGAGACTGGTGAACAATAGCCTGGTTACTAATGCTATGAGACAAAAAAGTACTATTTCTTCCTCCTGGAAGAAAAAAAAGAAAAGGGGAAAAATCTTTCAAGACCAATTTTATATTAGTAAACATCCAAAATTCTACTGATATTTTTAAAAGGCAATTTAAACTTGTTTAATTCTCAGACTAACAGGCTAATTCCATTATTTCACATCACCATTTTTGACCAAAGACTTATTCAATGACATGAAATACTCAAATTTCCATGGGATCATACAGATATCAAGCTTGAAGTCTTTCAGGCAAAGCAGATTTATGTTGACCCTGTTTCTGTTCATTTTTTAATGGAGTGTCAGAAATGTAGCAAAATGGCAAGAAAAGTAGAAAGAATAGAAAAGTAGAAAGAAGTAAAAAAGATAATATACAGAAATCTAAGCTCTTGGGTGATTAAAAAAATCAAGTAATCATAATTTCTGGACATATTTCTTAGATGAGTACTTCTAAAAATACATTTCTGTATTTCTAAAAATACAATCAACTTGCTTTAGATTTCCTTTTTTCTAACGCTTTATTTTAGGTACTTGCTCTTAAAAGTAAAATCTTAGAACACTACCAGATGACCTTTTATCTCTAACAGTGCTCTGCATTTAACATGGAACCAAGTGAGGGACAAGCAGTATATTTCAGAGTAAGCTATTATTTACAATTTTGTTTCCTCTCAACTTTCTGCCAGACCAAAAAAGGACAGATTTCATGTACTCATTGTATGGCTGAGTAGCTACTATGTGCCAGGCTCTGCTAAGTGCTGGGAATACAAGGCGAAGTCTCTCACGTCTTAAAGCTTAGTGATTACTGAGGCTTAACTCTTGCAAGCCCAGCTCTACTTCCTTCTCTAAGGAGCTTTTCTAGACAACACTAATTCATGCTTCTCTCTTCCTGGAGTCTTTAGCATTGTATATACCACTAATTTACTACCTTGTAACAGTTCTCGTATCATGATTTAACTTTACATGCCCTTTCTTCATAACTAGTTAGGTATTTTTTAAGAGCAGGTTACACAGTTTGTATTTGTTGTACCTTTTCAGTGTTCAATACTGTGCTTTCCAATACTACACACAGAATACAGTAAATGGCTTTACTTCTAGTCTAAAAAGGTTCTTCAAAATTTCAAATGTTTATAGTCACAGGATGTAGAATACAGTAGTGTGGGGAGTGGAGTCGATGGAATTTAACAGATATGTTTGATATGGGGAGGTGGGGAGGTGGATTTGGAGAGGGGTGTTGTCACTCTTTGAGGTGTGAAAAGTATAACTATTGCATTGTTTTGTACACCTGAAACTAAAAACAAAACAAAACAAAAAAACTATTAAAATAATTTCAATGTTAGACAGTGGAGAAAGGGAGGAAAGAAGTAAAAACCAAGTACTTAGTTAATCGTTAGATAAAATTTTTAGTTTCTCCATAAATGAAGTTAGCATAGATATATGCTACATGCTTTACACTTTCCATACATCTCCAAAATTTTTTTGGAACAGGTTTAGATTTTCCCTTAGTTTTTCATATTTTACTGCTGCTATATTTTTACATTACTCCTGAATACTATGAAAATTAACATTATTAGAACAACTGTGATAAATCTCCTGCCTGGTCTGCCTGCCTCCACTTTTATAATCCCTCTCCCCATAGTCCATTTTCCACACAGCAGCCCGAGTGATCTTAGGAAACCTAAGTTAGATCATGCCACTCCTTTGCTCACGGTTCTCCAATGGTTTTCTATCACACTTAGAATAAAATCTAAGGTGCTTATCTATCTACAAAGTCCTGTTCCTCAGCTACCTCTCCTTACCCCTTATCACTCCCCACCCCGTTCACTGAACTGCAGCCACACTGGCTTCCTTGCTGCTCTTTGCCTGTCTCAAGTCCTTAGTATTTGCTGTTTCCTCTGCCTGAATGCTTTCATAGTCACGTGACTCTTACTTCTCTCAGACCTCTGGCTCCTTATACTAGAGTAGCCGCTCCCCCTAGTTCATTATCCTTCTGCTGTGCTTCATTCTTCATCACGGTTAGCCGTTGTGTTTGGCCCAGTTGTTTTCCTTTTTCCTCTCAGTCCCCTTTCCCACTTTTCCGCACCCTGCCACGTACTGCAGGGACAAACTCCATTTTCCAGGCTTCCTTGCTGTCTGCCTTCCAAGCGGGCCCTGCCAATGGCGGTACTATTGTGGAAGACTGGAAGGTGGATGAGGGGAGAAGCTCCAGGTTGCTGGCAACAACGACAAAGGCAGTAATTCCAGCCATGGGTGGGTGGCACCTTTTCTGCTGATCCAGAACCAACCTTGACAGCACTTTTAACACCGCAGCAGCAGAGGTATTAACATGTTTTTTAAATTTCTAGGCATTACTCTTCCTTTTTATTTGCGCTTCTAGCATCCTTCCTCCTTTTTGTTCTTCTAGCCCTTTGAACACATGTGAAACCAATTCCTTCTAAATCTAGGGTAGTCTATGTTTTTGATTGGACCTTTCCTGAAACATTATCTATTTATTTACTGTCTGCTAGAATATTGTTTTTTTTTTAAAGATTTTATTGGGGAATTGGCGGAGGGGAACAGCGTTGGGGAATCGGGAAAGGGGAACAGACAAGTTGCTGTCTTTTTGTTCTTCAGTCTAGTTGTGGAGGATGTTGCTTCCCTGTTGGTATCGTCATTGCGCTCTTCCCGGATGAGGCAGATCGGTCGCTGGCCTCTGGATGTCGCTCACCGCGGCTATTGGCAGCTCACGCTTGGCTGCCAGCCGCTCACGCTGGCTGCAGGCCACTCACTGTAGCCTATGGCAGCCCACTGCAGCAGGGGCTGCAGCCCACACAATCACCGGGGCTCGCACAGCCCAGCTCCAGGTGGAGCTGTTGTTAGCTGTAGAGGGCAGTGTCACTGGCCCTCATGTGGGATCCGAACCGGGGCCGCTGGCATCCCAAAACCAGCGCTTAACCAATGCGCCACTCGGCCGGCCCAGAATATTGTTTTTTTATGAGAGACTTTTTGTTCTACTCACTACACTCTAGCACCTAGAAGAGTACTTAGCACATGGTAGGCATTTGATAAACATTTGAATGAATGAACACATGAACTTTGGAACAACTCAAGACAAACTCAAAAACAGGAAGCTTGGAAAATACCCAAAACAAAACAAAATGCCCCTTCATTATAAATCTATGGTTTCTGGCTGACCTTTACTTACCTGTCTTTAATCAGGAGACAGGACCTTTTAGTCTGAGGAGAGAACGGTACCTTAATACCTAAAAGATAAACTTCTGCCACACACCCTTGGCAATGTAATATAAAAGAGCTGTCCATGCCTATCCTATGGCATGAGGGCGCAGGACAACGCACTTACAGCCTTCTGTGAGCCAGCTGATAGCATTTCTCATTATCAGCAGTAAGCTATACAGTAAGCTGGCAGGTTTTCAGCTCTATGATACTACAATAGAATTTACCCTGAGGCAGGAGAATGGCGACATTTAAAATTCTGAGAATTTCTAATTTGGTATATAAAAGTATGATAAAATTATACTCAAGCATCTTCATTGAAACTTTTTACCTTGGTAAAAGAGCGACGATTTTTCAGGTCCATCTGTAGAGGCATCCCAGTGCCAGAGGGATCCATCTTCCGAACAAGTAAATAGATGATCTGGGTTGGATGGGTGAAAGTGGACTTCCCACACTAAAAGAAGGAACCAAGGAATTTATCCTGTGTAGGTTAGCTGAATGAATGTTAAAACCCTGTCTCTGGGCATCATTTTCCATTATCCTCCACACACACCTTCAAAACCCAAGTCTGTGATAAAAACCAAAGGCTATGGAATTTAAAAAAGATCTACTATAACTCTCCAAATGGCTGTATCATGTAGATAGAACAGAGAAGTCAAGTAAATCTACTTGTGCACTGGGCCAGCAAAGGATGAAAATAAATGCTAATCATCCGACCTACTATTTGTTTTTATTTAAAAGTATATAACAATGGGATAATTCTGAAAACACATTTTAAAAATTGGTTTACGTTCTCTTATTTTAAATTCCTATGTCATTAATGCATGCAGGTTATATTGTTGGAAAGACTGAGAGAGAAGACCATAAAAATAATATACAAATGAATTTCTAAGAAGCAGAGTCCAATTTCGCCTCATGCCAGGACTCTGGATACTTCCGGTCTGTATCACAGATTTAGCAACTAGCTCCTAGCAAACCCAAACCTGGAAATGCTCCAAGAATCTGGATCTAGTTTCAGATGCAGAGATGTTAAGAAGCTAACCTGGGATTGAGGACCCCTCAAGCTCTACACTTTAAGGAGACTGTGTGCCAATGGACATCTGGGAGCCAATGACTGGCCAGGAAGTTATCTGCAGTCTAAGGAAAGACTGTGCAGCATACAGATAAAACCAGTAGTGTGTAAACAAGGGTTCTGTGATTCTAGATTAGGTGACCTTAAAGGGGTAGCATAGAAAGTGCCCAGGATGTGTGGCATACAAAGTGCACGGCACATTCTGCAAGCTAGCAATTTTTTTTTCTTTTTAAGATTTTTTTAAATTGGGGAATTGGGGGAGGAGAACAGCATTGGGGAATCGGGGAAGGGGAACAGACAAGTTGCTGTCTTTTTGTTCTTCAGTCTAGTTGTGGAGGACATTGCTTCACTGACCCATGTTGGTATCATCATTGCGCTCTTCCCGGGTGAGGCAGATCAGTCGCCAGCCTCTGGACAGCCGCTCACAGCGGTTCTTAGCAGCTCACACTGGCTGCCAGCCGCTCACACACTGACTGCGGCCACTCACTGTAGTCTATGGCAGCCCACTGCAGCAGGGGCTGCAACTATGCCGTCCCAGGGAATCACGGCAGCCCAGCTTCCAGTGGAGCTGTTGTTCACCATATTAGCTGTAGAGGGCAGTGTCACTGGCCTTCATGTGGGATCCGAACCGGGGATACTGGCATCCCAAGCCAGCTCTTAACCAACACGCCACTTGGCCGGCCTACAAGCTAGCAATTTTCACTCGGACAGTTACCACAATTAAATACCATGTCATAAAACATAAAAGGTCACCTTCTTTAGGAGGAGAATGTGTTCTGGGTGAGTCCCTGTGTAAAGTATATTCATACTGTGTCATTAAAACAAAATGAAACAAGCCAGCCTGTAGCAGTTACCAGAGGGGGAGGTGGGAGAGGTGGAAGAGGATAAAGGGGTTCAAATATATGGTGACAGAAGGAAAACTAGACTCTGCGTGGTGAAGACACAATGCAACATACAGATGATGTATTATAGACTTGTACACTTGAAGCTCATATAATCTTATTAATGAATGTCACGTCCCAAAAATTAAAAAACAAAAAACCCCAGCCCTTACAGCCATAACCAAACTGCCCAAATCTAGATTATTAACTATTTATTTATTTTCAAATTAGAAAACAAACCTCTATAAAACATCTTATTTCATTTATAGACACAAGTCAGGATGAATTCAAAGTAATACATTACAATCTACCACATTTGTGTGTGTATTACTTAACAATACAGTCTGGAAATTAAAAAGGGGCTGGAGGCCGGCCGAGTGTCGCATTGGTTAAGAGCTGGTTTGCGGATGCCAGCAGCCGCGATTCGGATCCCACATATGAGGGCCAGTGACACTGCCCTCTACAGCTAACAACAGCTCCACCTGGAGCTGGGCTGTGCGAGCCCCGGCGACGGTGTAGGCTGCAGCCCCTGCTGCAGTGGGCTGCCATGGGCTACAGTGAGTGGTCGGCAGCCAGCGTGAGCAGCTGGCAGTCAGCGTGAGCTGCCAATAGCCGTGGTGAGCGACCATCCAGAGACCGGCGACCTATCTGCCTCATCCGGGAAGAGCTTAATGACGATACCAACATGGGCCAGTAAAGCAACGTCCTCCGCAACCAGACTGTAGAACAAAAAGACAGCAACTTGTCTGTTCCCCTCCCCCAATAAAATCTTAAAAAAAAAAAGGGGGGGCTGGTAAGAATAGATCTGAAAGTTTGTAATTCCACTATCACTGGGTTTACCAACATTAGACTCTTATCAGGGCACACCCTATTCCTTTTTATTCTTTTATGTTCCTGGGCACAGATATAACTGGAAGAGGCAAAAAGTTTTCTATCTTTTTATTTGCTTTATCTTAAATATAACCTTAAAAGGTTTTTTATCTTTCCAAGGTAATGTGAAACTTAGATTGAGAAGTTGCAGTACTGATATAATGTTTGCTCATTTGTACTTTTATTCAAACATTAATATAGACTTCTTTTCTCTTAAATCATAATTTAAAACTATAACCCGTTCTGGCATGATAGCAAAGACATTGGAGACATAATGAAAAACTTGTATCCAGCTCAAAAGTCCCCACCAATATTGGAAGACAACCAAAACCAAGAAAAGAATCTATATCTATTGTTCTTGTTAAAAGAAAAAAAAAGTATCATGGCACCAGCTTCTGAGAAAGGAAATGAAAAATTAAAAAAAGGAAAAAGGTACAATAATAAATTGAGGAACACTCAGAGTAGTTAATATTAAATAGCCTACATTTGCATGGGAAAAGTGCATTCTCACACCCTAACATGGCAATTTAAAGTGGTTTTATTTATTTATTTATTTATTTATTTATTTATTTATTTATTTATTTTAGAGGGCAGTGTCACTGACCCTCATATGTGGGACCCACATCGGGGTCGTTGGCATCCAAAGCCAGCACTTAACCACCGCGCCACTCAGCCGGCCCCCAAGCCAGCTCTAACTACCACGCCACTTGGCTGGCCCTAAACTGCTTTTATTATTATTATTATTATTATTATTTTTTTTTTTTGAGGGCAGTTTCTTTTCTTTTTTTTTTTTTTTTTTAAAGATTTTGTTGTGGAATTGGGGGAGTGGAACAGCGCTGGGGAATTGGGGAAGGGGAACAGACAAGCCGCTGTCTTCTTGTTCTTCAGTCTAGTTGCGGAGGACGTTGCTTCACTGGCCCATGTTGGTATCGTCATTGTGCTTTTCCTGGATGAGGCAGATCGGTCGTCAGCCTCTGGATGGTCGCTCACCGCGGCTATTGGCAGCTCACGCTGGCCAGCCGCTCATGCTGGCTGCCGGCCACTCACTGTAGCCTATGGCAGCCCACAGCAGCAGGGGTTGCAGCCAACACTGTTGCCGGGGCTCGCACAGCCCAGCTCCAGGTGGAGCTGTTGTTAGCTATAGAGGGCAGTGTCACTGGCCCTCATATGTGGGATCCGAACCGGGGCCGCTGGCATCCCAACACCAGCTCTTAACCAATGTGCCACTCGGCCGGCCTGAGGGCAGTTTCACTGGACCTCATATGTGGGACCCAAACCGAGGCCACTGCCTTCCAAAGCCAGCACTTAACCACCGCGCCACTTGGCCGGCCCTGGTATTATTTTCATGTAGAACAATTTGACAACATGTTTCAGGTTTAAAATTAAGAAACCTTTTTTGGGGATGAGTTAATGATTATAATGTATACAATAATGTATACTGAATGTATACAATTCAGTCAAAAGCTGTGATGTAAGAGGATCCACATGTATTGTTATGGAAAACTGCTTGCAATATATCATAGGACTCACCCAACAAAAATACATATTTCCATAACACTTACTTTCAGCTTCATGAGCCTTCAGCAGAGACACAGGCATAGTTCCTTGTCTCACATCCCAAATACTCAACATTCCATCCTGGCCACCAGTAGCGACAACATGCTGCTGGTTGGGGTGTCTATCAACACAGTGGAGTGGCACTCTGTCACCAGTCCTTTGATGGGAGATATAATGACATCAAATGTAAAGTAAAATGTATCTTTTCATAGCCCATGAAACATGTTTCATTCCAGTAATTAAATAACTTTGTAGCCGGAGCTATTGGTTGAACATAAATCAAGTAAAAAAATTGACTACATTAAATATACTTCTAAATATTAGACTCTGGGTTGGGGGTAGTTAGGGCCAAATTTATTCATTCTCTCTTCAATTTGGAGGCATAGGTGGGCAAGATAATCTGATGGTAAGATATGCAAAACACATTTCCATTTCTTGGCTTTTTAAACCCATTATATTATCAACTAAACAGCATATCTTTACTCCTACTCTTACTGTTTAGTTTACGTAACAATTTTTTCAGTTTGACACATTCTATTTTCTTGTCAGAGAATAGGTGGCACACATAGAAAGGGGTTTCTGTTCAGAAAAAAAAGTCTTGGATTGTATTTTTCTCCCTCTCAGATATAGAGTGTATATACCCACTATTAATAGAACCATTTGATGAACAAAAATAACTTCCCAATAATATAAACTTCAAAGAGTAAAGGCTCTGAATCAAGAGAGTAAATATTTAGTAAATGCAGCTCGGCAGTATCAAACCCATCAAATTATAGTTTCTTTATCAAATTTAATCAAGGTTGTATTCTCTTACAATGCAATTAAAATATAATATGTTTAAAGTCAATTGCTATAAACAATAGGACAAATTAGTTTTGCATTACACTATGGAAATTACAAAACAAAACTTACAGTGAAAATATCTGAGAGGGTTCATTTCCTTGTTGTCTGAAATCCCATATTTTTAACTGTCCAATTGAATTTACTGTAAGAATCTCAGGAGTTCGAAGGAAGGTTACAGCGTGGAGTGTACTGCTATCTGCATTGTCTACAAATTAAGAAAACAGCAGTGCTAATGGGTCCCCTTTGCCATGAAAATCTTAAATCAATTCTTTGTTATTGAAATATTATAAGTAAATTTTTAAAAGGTCAGTTTAATTTTTATAAAAAATGTACAGTAACATGTATGTTAAAATGAACTCTCCTTTGATAGAAAAATGATGCCATAGGACACCTGAACTGTTTTCCGCATACAGAGCTGAGTTTTCCCTTACGTATTTCCCTATTTCCACGTAAAATTCTTATTCCGTGTTTCTCAGACAACTGCTCAAGCTCTTCTAAAACCAATCTCATTTCTGACCAGTATTAACCCAGAACCTCCATTCTATTGGGCCAAACCCCAGTGCTTCCTCCAGAGCTCATTCTGATCCTGTATTATTCTGCTGACTTATCAAATTTATTCATCTTTATCTTCATTGACTCTCTCCTCCATGAAGTCCTTCCTGATTGCTATAATGGTCCTTTTCTTCTTCCAACAGTGTTTAAGCTTATATATCACATAATTTAGCATATACTTATAGACTTTTGTTTTGTAACACTCCTCCAAACTGCCACCAGGTAATGGTCTTAAACAAGTGGTATTCCTCAGAATTCATAAACATAATAAACAACACAAAAAAACTGATTCATGAGTTCAATCCATGCAGGTTCTGATTCAGGTCTAGCATAGCGGGCTGTTAAAAATCTCCTCAGTGGGCCGGCCAAGTTACTCAGTTGATTAAGAGCATGAGCTCTGAGCAACAGGATCGCCGGTTCGATTCCCACATGGGCCAGTGAGCTGCGCCTGAGCTGAGCTACTGCTGAGCTGCCAACAGGTGGCAGGATGGCTCAGCTGGTGACAGCTTGTGCTCCTCACAAGACTGCTGGTTCCACTCCTGCATGGGATGGTGGGCTATGCCCACCCACAACTAAGATTGAATGTGGCACCTTGAGCAGAGTGGCCATGAGCTGCCAGTGGGCAGCCAGATGGTGACTGGACTTGGAGCTGAGCTAGCTGCGTGCTCCACAACTAAGACTGAAGGACAACTTGACTGGTCCCCTTCCTCAATTCCCCAACACTGTTCCCCTTCCCCAATAAAGAAAAGGGGAAAAAATCTCTTCAGGGAAGTCTTAGTGAAGCATAGTTGAGAACTAGAACACTAGAATAATCCTTCTAATGCACAACAGGGAGTATATCACCCCTTATTCAAAAACTTTCAACAGTTCCTTAGTTGCCCACCTAACAAAATGTAACCTCTATGGCTGTGCATTAGATTCCTCACAACCTGGCCCCAATTTACCTGTCTTGCTTCTTCTCTCACCTCTCCCAGATAAATAACGTCAGGTCAAACTATGTATTTTGTCATTCTCTAAATGGCCTTATCCTGTCTCCACACTATTCCTTTTGTCTGGTGTGCCATATTTTAGTGATTTATGGTCTAGAACCTAGATGAATTGCCACTTCCCCCTCAATTCTTTATCCAATATCCCACTCTAGCCAAATAAGTTTCTTTTTCTGCTGTAGTCACTCAGTCATATGTGTCTTATCAACACACTGTCTTGATAAAGGGATCCTGCTTTGTATATTTCTATATGCCTCAAACACTTAGCATTGTATCTACTAAGCACATGGTAGGTGCTCAGTTACTATGAGTTGGAAGAAAACAAAATATAATGATTTTTCTTACCTATAGTTCTCACAGCTTCCTTGTGATCAACTCTGAAGAGATTTATTCGACCATCTTCTCCGACTGTGACAATTTCTGGGTTGCTGCACACAACCCCTGTGCATGGCGCACTGCTACAGGAAGGGCTGCCTGGGCCTGTGTGGTAGTGGGCTGTTGTCCACTGCTGGCTGACTGACAGCGTCTAGGTGTCAGAAATGAGGATATGATTAATCAAAGCAAAGCTCTAAAAACACAGCACTTTTCCCCAGCTAAAGAGTATTTTAAAATTCTGTCTTATATCCTTCTAGCAAAAGGACAATTCTCTCCTTTTTCCTTTGTATTTCCAAGTATTAAAGTCTAGAAACTACTTCTATCAAAGCTCTATATATACTGGATTAGATTTAAAAGGAACACTGTTCAATAATATCTCAAACTTATCTCAAACTAAAGAAATGGCTTTTAAGTATCAGGTAGTTGTATGTTCAAAAGCAACTTTAAATTCTTGAGGGAATTAGCCTACATCTAAGAAATAAATCTCTATAGCGCTTTCTAAATGACTCCATTAATACTTAATAAGATCTGTGTCTTATATTTCCTAGGCATGCCTATTAGCAAGGTGACCTTTATTAAATCCAAAATCTAAATAAACACTTTCTTTCAGCAACTTAAAACTATTACTACAAGTAGGGTTATCTATTTTGAAGGAATGCCCTCACCACTATGCTCGAAAGGTCAGCACTCCTAGGCTTCAGCACACAAGGCAGGTACTGAAAAAAATGTCAAGTCTTCACACAGTGTATCCTTTCTTCTAATTAAAACCTAGGTTCTATCCACAGAAGCAAAGTAACTGTTCCTGTTTTCTCTGGTGATACCTGAGCTAAAAGGTGCTCTTTCTTCAAAGACCAGAATGGGAACTTAAAAGAGAGAATTACAGGGAAATTCCTTGCCAGAATACCACATTGTTAGGTCTAAACTAACAGAATTTAAGAGATACCCAAATTCAATAAAAGCACACACAAACACAGTTCCAGAATTAATCTACTAAAAGATGGGTAATACAATGATGTTTTTCCCACTCCATGTTTTGAGACTATATGATTTTATTATTTGTGTCATTAAGTACAATCTTCTTTAAGCCTTTCTAAAGATAATTAAAATACAAATTAAGTTTCCAAACAAAATTTCTTTACCTGGTTATTCGGATGGTGAAGGAAAACTGTTACACATCCTGTTGATGAAGCAGCTACAATTCTTTCCTGGTCAAAAAACTAAACAGAAAATTCCTGCTTGTTATAGATTCAGAAATATCAGTAGGGCAGAAGCCTATCTGTTTAGCTTAATTAGTAGTAATAACAGTTTTAAAATGCAAAGAGCCTGTAAATGCTAAGCAAATAAAATGTGATAGACCTGAAAGTAAAAACTCCAATACCAATATAAGTATTTTTTGTGAAGAAAAAAATAACAAATTTTTTTTCCCTAAGCTCATTCACCTAAAACTGATTTAGTTAATTTTGGACCACTATCATAAAGGTTTAGAAAAGCAGGGCTGGGCAGGTTTCGACTGAAGAAAAAAACAGGGACTTTGAAGTCCCATATACCAGGATTTGAAAACTTAATTCCAGTCCCAACACTCACTACTGGTTTTTTGTTCAATTGTTTAAGTCTAGGCAAACCTTTAGTGGCAGAGAACTAATCCCTACGCAGGGAGTTGTTGTGAGAATTCAAAGAGCAAAAAACATGTGAAGTGACTTGCACAGTATGTCGCACAGTACGTGCTCAAAAGATCCCAATCTCAGTTTTCTCATTGATAAAACAGAGATAACAGTACCTGATTCACAAGCATGCAATGAGAATTCACTTACGTAAAGCTCCCAAAACAATGCTTGGCACACAGTAGATGGGTCAACTAAAAAACCAAAACAACAAAAGGAAAAAAAAAAAAGCCCTAGGAGTAAACCCACACCCCCTTCCCCATTCCTGATTTTAACATGATTAAATGGCTATAGGATGTTCAAAAGTTATAACCTATAGAGAACTCAGTTTCCTGTAAACCCAGGATGACACTAGACAAACTTGCAGGTCCTTTTACATCTCTAAATGTATTACTGTGTGTTTTAAAAGTTAGCTTTTGGACATCACATGGACTTACTTGTAAATCCATAACATCACCATGGTGTCTGGCTCCACACAGTAACTGATGGTCTCCTTCAAACCCTCCATCAGAGTCCAGGTTCCCAAAATCTCCAATAGACCACAGGGAGACATAATTGTCCTGTAAAGCAGGAAGTTCTACCTTGAGATAAAATATTACGTTAAACTCTCGAAAATTTAACATTTGTACTGCCTACAAGCAACCCTGCTTTGTGAAAGCATCCCAGAACAGTGGTGATGGTGTGGTGATAGCTTAAAACAAAACGAGACTCGAGCCTAAGGCACAGGTGCAGGGCAACCGAGACAGGGACTCAGGGGATGAAGAAGAGCGAGAGGACCTGCAACGCGAGACCATCCGCGCACAGGCGGCCGGGGTCGCAGGGGCTTCCGGGCCCGTGCACAGAGATACCTCGTTGTCCCAAGAGCCCGTAGCGAAGATGTCCGCCGTCTGCA
Organism: Aselliscus stoliczkanus; assembly: GCA_033961575.1. Taxonomy (NCBI): domain Eukaryota; kingdom Metazoa; phylum Chordata; class Mammalia; order Chiroptera; family Hipposideridae; genus Aselliscus; species Aselliscus stoliczkanus. The sequence goes on from CM066733.1 coordinate 144,141,442, forward strand.
GACTTCCCGGAGGTACCGGTCGCCAGCGGGTTTTACTGATTTTCTGAGACACAAACTTAGCATAAAATTCCTCCATGCCGAAATCAACCGCAGCGCGGACAGCAAAAAGCACAGCCCGCGCCTCCTAGCCCCGCCCCTTCCCGCGGAGCCCTGATTGGACTGGACCATACGCGGCGGACGGTGGCTGCAGAGAGCCAATTATCTGCGGTCGGCAAGGCGGGCACCACCAGCCCTCAAAGCGAAGGAAGTGTTTGACGCCCTCCCTTACCCACGTGTTTCTGAACAGAGGAAAGAAGGGTGCTGCTGGTCCTGGTACTGTAGGACCTGTTTCTAATCTGCAAAATCAGTGTGGGAACACAAGGCATTTATGCAATAATTGTGCAACGTAAAACTAAGAGAAACCACCTAGCAGCCGCACCTAAATATTCAGCTTTGTGTTTCACTGCGCCTAGATGATTCCAAATCCTTAAATTCTCATGGAAATGCATGCCATTAACACACCAATTTATTATTCTAAACTTCTCCCTCTTTGTCTTCCAAACAAATTTTTTGCTTCAAGGTTGTTAACACATACTTGCAGAGCCTGGAGTTGGAATGCTGAAGACTCCAGTTGTAGTTTTGACGACCATTGCCCAACCTTCCTCAATTGACTTACGTATATAATTGAGTTTTTTTTTGTTTTGTTTTGTTTTGCGGGCATTGTCACTGGCCCTCATAAGTGGGACCCGAACCGGGGCTGCTGGCGTCCCAAGCCAGCGTTTAACCGCAGCCCCACTCGGCCGGCCCATATAATTGAGTTTGATATGTAACATCGACAGCACAGGAATCAGTGCTGTAGGTGTTTTTCAGTGGTCTTGGTTACAGCTATAACACCCTTTTAGTCTCTACTTCTCAGGATCCTATCCATCTTTTCCTGATTATTCCAGCCCATGATCTTAAATAAACATAGGACGTTAGACCACTAATTTAGGCCACTAATAGCACTTAGGTTTTGCTCTCTGTTGCTAGTTTTCTTTTGATGCAGATCTCCTCAATTACAATGTAAATTCTATTATATACAAGAGGTATGACTTATTCACCCTTCTAAAAATCTCCTTGATGCTGTACTCATAACGATATGTTGGTTATCAGCTTTAGAGAGTTATCAGGTCTTATTGAGGACTGAGACTTTTTTTTTAATGGACTACATTAGGAAACTGCAGAGGGATGAAATGGAAAACTATTAGTCCCAAACTGACAATTTTATTCCTAATATTGAAGTAAAGAATACTCTTTTGAATGTGGTTTCATTTATGGTCATAGTATTCCAGAAAATAGGTAACATATATTTTGGATTGGAAGTAGGCTGCGTTTTACATTTGACATCTGGTGAGAGCTAGAATTTGAAAAGTGCTGCTGGCACATAGATGTCTTGACGTAACTTTGTTTTTTTATAATTATATTCGACTGAATGATGACTGGATTGTTTTAGTTCTGATTAGGAGTCAGCAAGTTGAATGTGACAGGCAATGCTCCCTTTCAGCTTCTCACTGTCTTTCACAGATGACAGCAATAGTGATGTCCAGTGTTGTTGTTTTTTTTGAGGGCAGTGTCTCTGGCCCTCATATGTGGGACCCGAACCGGGGCCGCTGGCTTCCCAGGCCAGCGTTTAACCACCACGCCACTCGGGCTGATGACGTCCAGTTCTAACGATAAAATCTGTGAGGCTTAATTTGCTGAAAACTCACACTGGTGTTAGAGTAACACATTGGACATAAGACACTGGAGTATTTTAAACCAATTGCATTGTGCTAACGAGTACAGCTTTCCTCACCCGGACGTCGTATCCTTCTTCTACTCTCTGAATTAGAATTGAAAACAAGCCAGGGTCTCCAGGTCTCGGCTAACCAAACACTGATGTACTTGTCGCAAAGCCAGAGGCTGGAGAACTCCGGTTAGAGATGTCCTTTGCTCTCTCGTGCTGTTATGATTATTCAGGCTCCGCCAGAGCGCTCTGTCTCTAACCGACCTAAATATTAGTAAACAGGGTTGGGTGAGGCCGGACGGAGGAAGCCCACCGTCTAACAATCTGGGCAGCTATAGGAGCAGACCCGCCGCTCGCAACAGCTGACCCAGCGGCGACTGCAGAGCCACCGGCAGCGGCGGCACCGCCATCCTGCAACCGCGCTCGGGGACCAGAGCCTGAGCCAGGCACGCGACCGACCGCAGGGCGAGCCCACCAAGGAGGCGGTTTGCAGCCTGAGGCCTCATTCAAGGCGTACGGAGCGGCGGCGGCGGCAGCAGCGACGGCGCTAACTCTGCCCGGCCTCTCTGCCAAGTCTCCAGCAGGCGCGGCAGCCCACAGCGCCAGCGGCAGGGCGCCAGGCCCCTCCCCCCCCGCCTTCGGGCCCACCCAGCCGCGCCCGAGGCCGCGCGGCGTCACACAGCGCATGCGTGCCGCGGGGGATGCCGGGAGCGCGCAGTGGCGGCAGCAGCGGCGGCGACGGCAGTCACAGCGGCAACAGCGCGGACGCGAGCGGGGCGGTGACCGTGTGGGAGGTGGTCTCACTCTTGGGGAAGCTGCTGGGCACCGTCGCCGCTCTGAAGGTGGTTCTGTACCTGCTCCGGGTGTGCTTAGCGATGGCCTGGAAATCCGGCGGCGCCAGCCACTCGGAGCTAATCCACAACCTCCGCAGTAAGTGCCACCCCCGCCGGGTGTGGGGCCGCCGGGGCAGGCCGGGCCTGGACCGAGTCCCCGGGCCGGCCGGAACGTCCTGTCTCCCCCGCCTTTGCTTGCCGGGGGGCTTCGGCCCAGGGTTGCAGCAGCCCTCGCGATCGGCACGCGCTCGCGTCCCCCGGGACCTGTCCCTCCTAGGCGACGTGCACTGGAAGGGAAGAGAGAGGTCCCGCGGCCGCTGCCGGTGGGAAGGGGCAGGCGTCTCCCCGGAGGCCTGGGGGGGGGCGCGGCCCAGGTGCTGGGGCTGTCACTCGGATCCGCCGCCTGGACGCCCGGGCCCGGCGGGCGGGGGGCGCGCGCGCGGGGTGCGGAGGTGTCGGCCAGGCCTCCCAGAGACCGGGCTGCACCTGACGGGACGCCGCCCTGGCCCCCCGCGCCTGCTCACCTTCGTTCTCGCCAGCGCTCCCTCCTAGGCTGCCACCCCGCCCTGCGTGTTTTCCTCCGGAGGGAGATGCCACTGTCTGATACAGGCGAGGGGAGGATTGTCATTGCGGATGCTGGGAGACGTTTCTGGGGCGCCTGTCCAGTGGAAAGCCTCGCGGGGGGCGGAGGAACAAATAATCCGGGGATGCTGTTCCTGCGAGACTTGTATTTCAGGAGCCTTTAGAGGTCCTAGAATCCAACGGACAAGTGCGTGTGTGTGTGAGATGTTCTAACTTTTTTCAGAACTACCATCTGCTTTAAAAGCCTTGCATGGAAGTTTCCTTTATGTCATTCTCTTTAGTTAATTGTATGACTTCCTCTGATGATAATTTTAGGGTGGGATGAAGTGCTGTGTCGCTTTCTTTTTTTTTTTTTTTTTTTTTTGAGGGCAGTGTCACTGGCCCTCATATGTGGGACCCGAACCGGGGACGCTGGCTTCCCAAGCCAGCGCTTAACCACTGCGCCACTTGGCCGGCCCTCACTTTCTTTTTTTAAATCGAAGTAGAGTGTCGTTGCGGTCTGGTGGGGAGGCCAGACTGCAGCCAATAATACTCATTCCGGTCAGAATTTATAGCGCTCTCTTTGCCACTAACTTTGCACATAATCATATCTTGCCACGTGATATTTTTAATAGTCGTAGGTCGTGTAGCTTTTCATGTGTTTGTCATAGTTCCGAATTCAATTTGCAACCTCTGGAACTTTAAAAAAAAAATCTGTGAATCCCCTCAAAGAACTTATTACTCATTTTTTTTTTCATGCATGCCAATTAAATGTACTTTATGTGCTTGACTCTGTGCTAGGAATACTCAGATGAGTTAGAGAAACAGCACTATCTGGCGCATGGTTTAGTACTTAATGTTAGGCATTTGACTTTTTTTAAAAAACAGTATTTAGTAGTTGGAAATCATGGCCTTAGTGTGTAGTAATGAAGAATGTTTAGATTTTAAAATTCTGTCAAGGATTGCCGGTATTCACTTTATGGAAGGATATTTGATTGGAAGTGGGCATTTATAAGCCAAGGCAGCATTGTTAAGTATGATTTAGGTTCCCTATGGATTGCACATAAACTCAATATGTTGTCAATACTTTTATAAAATTTCTTAAAATGATCTAGTGCCTGCTATTGCAGTATACACACCTGAAACATTCTATACACGAATTGTGATTAAGTAATTTTCCACCGGTAGGTTATCTTAGTAGACGCTTGGCTGTGGCAGAAACTTGTAATCAATCAGGCTCTTAAAGTCTCTCCTTTTGGGGCCAAATTTGTAGTAAGCCAAGACTGGATCTTTTCCCACTTTAATGTATTGCATTACTATTCTTAGCTGAAAGTTCCAAGAATATTCTATCAGCAAACCTGATTAAGAGTATTTAATGTGCGTGTTGATATTGTAGATATTTCATTTTATACTACATCTGTGGTAAGAGGAAATTAGAGCACTCATATTGTTTAGCCTTTTTTTGTAACACTTTTGCATCTCTAGTTTCAGCATCCTGCTAAATTAATTTTAGCTCATAGATTTCGTTTTTATTTATTAGTTTATTATAAAACTATTATTTGCTCATGTAAACATTTCAGTTGGCACAAAATTAGAAAATTTCTCTTTTTCCTGATTATTCCACTGTTGTGGAAGCCTTCCTAAAGGCTCCTGAGTCTTTAGAAAAATATTAAAATGTGATTGTTTATTTTGAGGGCAAAAGGAAACTGCAAACTGAAAGAGGAAGCAAATTACAGTTCTAATTTTTTGTTAAAGAAATGAAGTTCATGATTGATTTTGTTTTAATGTTATAATTATTGAAAATATCTACTGAGTATCTGTTACAAAAACACAATAGAAACATGATTATGTATGATTTCATAGTTGATATACCATTTATAGATTATTTTAGACTGTAATGGTACTCTCCTAATATCTCAGTTTATGTTGTGATGACAACTGCCCTTAAATAACTTAAAACAGTGGTCTAAAACTTGAGATCATGTTTCAAAATCTCCTGGATCACCTGGACAGCTCGTTAGAACTGATTAAAACAGATTGCTGAATTTTGTACAGTTGACCCTTGAACAACACAGGTTTGAACTTCATGGGTCAACTTACAAATGGATTTTTTTCAATAAATATACAGGTAGCCCTTTGTATCCCTGATTTGCCATTGCAGATTCAATCATCCGGTGATTGAAACCAGTATTTTTAATCAGCAGTTGGGAATCCGCAGATGCGGAGGGCTGACTGAATGCATTATTCTTTGCTATTTTATATACGGGACTTGAGCAGAAGATCCATGGTTTTGGTATCTGAATGGGTTCTTGGCATTAATCCCCCGCGGTTACCGAGGGACAACTGTAGTTAAATTTTTGGAGAGTCAAAAGCTATACCTACATTTTCAACTGTTAGCTCCCTTAAGCCCCATGTTGTTGATGGGTCAGCTGTATTTCTAACAAATTCCTAAGCAATGCTGCTGTTGGTCCAGGGACCACACTTGGAGAATCACTTGCGTAGAGAATTGAAAATTACAGAGTTAAACTCTGCCAGTGTTTCAGCTGAATCAGTTTTATGCTTTAAAATAAAATTTTGGGGGAAAAAGTCTATAGCAATCCTACCCAATAGAATTCTCTTTAATGCCTGTATCTGAGCTGTTCAATATGGTAGCCACTAGCTGTGTGTGGCATTGAGCATTTGAAATGTGGTTAGTACAGTTGAGGAGCTGGATTTTCGTGCTATTTAAATTAACAAAATATCCACATATAGCTAATGGTTACCATATTGGACAGTGCAGGTCTTCAGAAAGAAATGATAATATGCTCATGAAACAAATTATCTTTTTTTTTTTTTTTGAGGGCAGCATCACTGGCCCTCATATGTGGGACCCGAACCGGGGCCTCTGGCTTGCCAAGCCAGCGCTTAACCACCGCGCCACTCGGCCGGCCCTTTGAAACAAATTAAAACAACTGTGAACCTGCTTAATCTAGGGAATGTGCCAATTTGTTGTTGTTTTTGTTTTGTTTTGTTTTTAGCTGAGTCATCTGCTAAACAGTGACCTGTTGGCAGCTCAGTGGCAGCTCAGCTCAGGCCGGGAATCAAACTGGCAACTCAGGGAACGTGACAATTTAAATAATGTTTATGTTAGAGTGTGTTTTCTATTTTTATGGGGACAATTTCAAGCTATGGTTAAATTGAGGAAAAGGGTGGGGAAGGAGTGTAAGAGGTTGAGAGAGGTGGCCTCCTAAAACAGGGGTGTCCAAACCAGAACGTTTGTGCAAGGTTAACTGTTAACTAACAGACTTCAAGTGCTCTATTGGCTACTTAGAACAATGCTAACAATTGTTCTTTTTTACCTGTTTTTATTTGTAAAAAAATTCCATCCACTACCCTAATGCATCAGTTATTTCTACTAATATGTATATTTTTTGTATCCTTGATTGTGTCATTTTGTGCATATAATGTGTATAGAATAGCCATTCAGTCAACTGATATTTGACTGTCTTCTAAATGCCAAGCACTAGGGATTCAGCAGTGAACAAATCAAACAGCCGTTCTCTCTTGTAGTTTACTTCTAATGGGAGCAGACAAAATATATGTCACATGATAAGTGAGAAAGTAGGGAAGGAGGATAGGGAGTGTGGGGTATTAGGTTTGCAGTTGTAGGGAAGAAGTCCTCACAACGCTGTCATTTGAGCAAAGATTTGGTGGAGGGGAAGAAATTTAAGCCACGTAGATAGAGCTCGGGGATGAGCGTTCCAGGCAGAGAAAATAGCAAGTGCTAGATTTGGATTTGGGGTGTGGGAGGAAGATTGGAGTAAAGGATATGATACCAAGGTTTTAGGCCTGGGCAACTTGGAGTGACTTGCTATTTTCTGAATTGGAAATAATAAATGATTGAACAGCAGGGGTGTGTGTGTGTGTGTGTGTGTGTGTGTGTGTGTGTGTGTGTTGGCAGGGAGGGTGTGCAAGGAAGTCTGGGAGAACGAGTTTATTTTGGGGAATGTTAGGTTTCAGATGTGTATGAGACATTTAAGTGGATACCTTTGGTAGGTATTTGAATATGTGAGAATTATGGTAATTTGCAATTTTTGTATCCTTATTTATTTCTGCAAATAAATTGAAATTATTTTAAAATTCTATTTAGAGCATCAGTTTTTACTCACTAGTGGCATAACTGGTGGAAAAAAGAATATTCCATTAGTTATTATTATGCGCTTTCAAGACCCAAATACAACCAGTGAATAAAATTCTAAGGGACTGTGTTCAGAAAATGGGCCTCAATTAGACTCCAGAAAATACCTCCTCATTTTATCTTAATTCAGGTAAGTCTAACAGGTGCCTACTAATAAGCAAACTTACAGTGCTCTGAATAGGATTTAATTTATATTTAAAAAAACTTAAAAACTTGGGGGAATTTTTTTTTTTTTTTTTTTTTTAGCTGAGCCCTCCTGCTACCTGTTGGCATGGGAAATTTTAATATCAGTGAGTCTGCTTAAATTTCAATTAATGAAAATTAAATAAAATTTAAGAATCAGTCATACTAAGCACATTTCAAGAGCTCAGCAGCCACATGAGGCTTGTGGCTAGCCTGTTGGATTGTGCAGACACAGAACATTTCCGTTATCACTTCTGTTGGACAGCACCGGATCTGGGTGTTAGGTTCTTTACATCCTATTTAATGTGATCTTAGTTCCATTGTGCTGTTCCATATATTTTTATTAGTATTGCATTTAGCTGTGGCCAGCATGCTTTAGGAGTAGCAGTTAAAAACCAAAGATTTTCAGACAACAGTGAAGAAGATAAGAGTGTCAGCATTTTAAGTGATTGTTTGATGGGATTGGGGTTGTTTGGTTTAATAATGCAAAAACTTAAGGGAGCAATAGTATTTAAATATTTGAAGAAATCATGCAGTAAAGGGTCAAACCAGGACAAATGGGAGGCAGATTTTGGCTCATTATAAGGAAGTATTCACAAAGCTATCCTAACAGTCAAAGACTTGGCTTTGAAAACCAGTGTTTTCTGTCACTGGATATGTTGAAGCAAAGAATGGTTGATCATTTCACTGTAAGGGGTATTGTGAAGAGATTTGTCTTCAGCTTTGACAATATACTAGATCTCTAAGGACACTTCCACATCTAAGATTCTGTAATTTGAATCACATCATGGATTGCATTAAAACCACCTGTGTGCGTGTGTATGATAGTGCGCATGCTTGTTTTAAGAGAGAGTCACAGACGTTAACATTTGGTTATCTATATTTTAGCGTTTTGCATAATACTTTAGTTGTCAAGAGCTGTGAGGAGTCCAAGGAGCATCCTCCTGTAGAAATAGTGTCAAAACAGTTTATATTCATTCTTCTAGTAAGAGGGATAGCAGTTTAGAGAAAGATGTATTTTTAAATAATTTCTGGTACTTAGATGATACGCTTTATCATAGTTTGCCATCACGTAAAATTCTTCTTTCATTATAGTGTGAATTTAAAACTAATGCCTTTCAGACTTCCTGTACTGAGAGCGTCTCATGCTCTACTTATCATTTATCGTGCCTAATCTTCTAGATAGGAAGTAACAGGTGTCTGGTTGGTTCATTTTTTTCTTGTTTTCCTCACATATTGACAGATGAGAAGAAATATGGAGTAGGTGATTAACAACTGTTCAAGTCATATAAACTAATATAATAAAGTAATATTTCTTTTATTGAGATGCAACTTTGTAACGAGCTTAGAGAAAGTTTATATGTATTTTGAAATCCACCTGCAGTTTGTTTCCTTACCTTGTTTTTATTGCTTCTTACCAACACAGGCCCTCTTCTTTTTCATTTCTGCCAGGATTGTTTCCATTCTTCTATTCTCCCAGATCAGAAATCTTGGAGTAGTCATTGATTCTTTCAGACTGTCACCAAATTAACTCAAGATACTAAGTCCTCACTTAACATCATTGATAGGTTCTTGGAAACTGCAACTTTAAGCAAAACAACATTTAATGAAACCAGTTTACCATAGACTAATTGATATAAACTGGACTTAAGTTCCTAAGGCATATTTCTAGTCGCACTTATTCCAGTTTGAGATTTCCGGTGGCCAGATGCCTATGTAGGCAGCTCAGGGCTCAAAGTAGGATCCCACCCTGGAGAAAGCCCTCCCCATCTCAGGGCTCATCACACACCCCCACACTCACTCAGACAGGGACAAGTAGGACATGCCAATCAACCTAACATGCACATCTTTGGAATGTGGGGGAAAACTGGAGTATCCGGAGAAAACCCACGCAGACATGGGGAGAACGTGCAAACTCCTCACAGATAATGGTCCTGACCCAGAATGGATTTTTTTTCTTCTTATCAACATGGTAATGAAACGACATTGAATGAAATGACATTGTTCGAGGACCTGGCTTAGTTCTTACAGATGTCTTTCATAGCTATCCCTTTCACTGTATTTTCTTTGGTACTATCCTAGCCTAGCTTCTTAGTTCGCCCGTGCAGTGATATACCTCCAAGTGTCTGATTGGTCATCACACTCTAAATTTCCCTCTACTCAGATCCATTTTACACATTATACTGATTTTTGTAGCATACTGCTTTCTGTTATGCTTTTCTGTCCAGGCTTCCTGTCACTTACTGTATTAAGTGTAAACACCTCTTGCTTAGCTTTCAGGCCCCTTTAGGGACTTATTCACCCAATTCCCATGTCCCAGCTCCAGTCCTGTCCTTCAGACTGATTTCATTTTTCTCATATACCTTGTGCATTAACGGTATCCGTGTGGCTGCTAGAACCAAGACCACAATAACAGTGGCTTAAACAAAATCAGTGTCCCTCTCCTGTAACAATGCAGTATAAGCAGTTCAGGGCTAATGTGGTGGTGGTTCCATGGTGTTGAGGACCTGGGCTCCTTCACTCTTGTCGCACTCCCTGAAGTCTCCCTCATCTGCAAGGTTGAAAATAGTTTACCTCGATCATTTCAGTATTCCAGCTGGTGGGGAGATGAGAGGGGAAAGAGAAGAACCCACTCCTTTTACGGGCATGATCTGGAAGTTGCATGCATAATTTCTGCATATGTTCTGTTGGCACGAACTTAATTATAAGACTACACATAACTACAGAGAGGCTAGATAATGCATCCATTAAAATTCTAGCACTATAAAAGAAAAGGAGTCCCCGTCACATCTACACTTTGCTAATTGGAGGACACACACACACACACACACGTGAGTGTGTGCACTAATATGTTAGCAATACAGTATATACATCTATATAAATACATACTATCTATAATAACAAGGTTAGGAGAATCAAAAAGATTAATTTTTAGTTAAGTTATATGTATACATGGTTAAAATATAAAATACTGCAGAAGGACTTATGATGAAAAATAATAATTACATGCCCTGTTCCTCCCCATCCTCAGACTCATTGTCTGGAGTGAACCATTTTAAACTATGTTTTTGGTTCTTTTAGTGATTACCTTCATATCTTTTAAATCATGTGTTTAAATTGCTGTTTCTTGTTTTATCAACTTTAGACATCATCTGCTGACCTCCTGCCAAGAGCATGAGTATTTATACCCTAAAACCTACCCCTTCCCACCATATAGTTACATCATAAGTTTTGCTTTCTCTTTTGTGATATCTTTGTAATTTTGTTTTGTTTTGTTTTTTTGAGGGCAGTGTCACTGGCCCTCATATGTGGGACCGAACCAGGGCCGCTGGCTTCCCAAGCCAGCGTTTAACCACCGCGCCACACAGCAGGCCCTTGTAATTTTGAGTAATATACTATAGCCTTAATTTCTTGTTTCATAATTTATAAACTGACACTATCTTTTAGCCCCACTTTGTCATAATGGATATTAGGGAGACCTCCCTCTCATTTTCCAACTTACTAGTGGCTTTTACATTGTGGAATTTAACATTTACGTTTTGTTCTGAGCAGTAAATAAGTCTTTTCCATTTGGTTGATTTTTTTAAGTGTTGAAAATCAATAACCATCATTAATTGTGTGGCTGTGTCAGTGCTTTGTTGAGCTGTATAGTGTGCTATGAGTTTATTACCTGCTGTTTGTGTCTAATATCACAGATCCCAGTACTATTGAAGAGGAATAACCAAATGTTTCTCCTTTTTTTTTTTTTTTTGAGGGCAGTGGCACTGGCCCTCATATGTGGGACCCGAACCGGGGTCACTGGCTTCCCAAGCCAGCGCTTAACCACTGTGCCACTCGGCGGCCCTGTTTCTCCTTTGAATTTATGCTATATTTTAGTTTTCTTCATATCTGAATCATGACTCCTGTGTAGTATTTTTGTTTTTTTCTTGGATTTATCTTCCGTTATGCCCTTCCCCACCCCTCAAGTTGAGAAGAGAAACAGATAACCTTCTTAACGTGGCTCTAATTTTTTTAGTTTTTTATTTCACGTATAGCTTGGATTCTATTGCATTCTCCTTTTGAATCCTACTAACTTCTCATTTGGATCAATTGCATATTTGGACCAACATTAGCCATTATAATTATTTAATTAGGGTCCTTGATCCCTAGGGCGCAGGAAGATTGGGTATGGGGTGGTTCTAAAGCTGCTCACTATTTCAGAAAGACTAATGGTAATTGCACGTTTACTCATAATTAAGACTATACAGGCAAAGTGAAATGTTAAATTACTTTGCTGTTTGCCAGAAATATCCCAGGGCACTGGAAGTTGTAAATGCCAGATTACCAAAACTGGGAAAATGATTTAATGACTTAGTTAATATAGCTTGGTTTAGCATCTATCAAAATATGGAATCCTGGGCAAAAATAATAAGAACCTGTGGTAAAAATTTTGGAAACCACCCAATAATGTCCTAATAAAGCTTTGTTCTGAGACTTGATGTGTTCAGTTCAGCTTTTTAATATAGTAAATGACTGTTGACATGCTTTTAAAAAGCGTTTAGAGTTTTTAGTGAATTCTATATGCCTCTATAGACTAAGAAAGCAGCCAAAGAAACTCACATAAGATTTACTGAAGTATATTATCTAGTTTAAGGAAGTGGGGAATTGGGGGAGGGGAACAGCATTGGGGAATCGGGGAAGGGGAACAGACAAGTTGCTGTCCTTTTGTTCTTCAGCCTAGTTGTGGAGGACGTTGCTTCATTGGCCTATGTTGGCATCGTCTTTGTGCTGTTCCCGGATGAGGCAGATCAGTCGCCGGCCTCTGGATGGTCGCTCACCACAGCTATTGGCAGCTCATGCTGGCTGCCAGCCACCCACTGTAGCCCATGGCTGCCCACTGCAGCAGGGGCTGCAACCTACACCATCGCCGGGGCTCACAGCCCAGCTCCAGGTGGAGCTGTTGTAATCTGTAGAGGTCGGTGTCACTGGTCCTCATATGTGGGATCCAAACCGGGGCTGCTGGCATCCCAAAACCATCTCTTAACGAATGCGCAACTCGTCCGGCCTATAATATGTTTGATTTTAGATGTTACACTTTAAGAACCTATCTAGAGGGCCGGCCGAGTTGGTGTGGTGGTTAAGCACTGGCTTGGGATGCCGGTGACCCCGGTTCGGATCCCATATATGAGGGCCAGTAACACTGCCCTCAAAAAGAAAGAACCCATCTAGAGAAGAATGAATAAGTGAATATGATGATGGTTTTAAAACTGATGAATAATTGGGATTATTATTATTATTATTTTGAAATTTTATTGGGAAACTGTGTTTTTCCAGGACCCATCAGCTCCAAGTCAAGTTGTTGTTTCAATCTAGTTGTGAAGGGCGCATCTCCTTGGCTCACGTGGGACTCGAACCACAACCTTGGTGTTATGTGCCTGCGCTCCAACCACCGGAGCTAACCGGCTGCCCTGAATAATTGGAATTATTGAGTGAGGCTGCTTAGTCTGTAAAGGATAGGGCGTGAAGTGGTCATGGTATGTCTTCAGATGTGTAAAAAAGGTTGGCTGGATAGAAAATTCAATATGTCCCTTGTGGTTAAAGAGAGCAGCACTAAGGTTCATGTAAGTGAGTTATAAAGAGTGATATTTCATCTTAATACAGAGAAGTGTTCTGATAATTAGAGTAGTCTGAATGTGGAAAGGGCTGTTCCACATTAGTGGAACTCTTCAAGTAGAGATCATGGTACCAACTTATCAAGTTAGACTTGATGGCTTCTAAGGTCCCTTGTGACCTGGAGAGTCTGTGAATCACCTGTCTGGAATTTGAACTGAGTTCAGGGCAAATGAACCACTCAAGACTTATTTTGAGAAATGAATTAGTAGAATTCACTAAGCTATTTGAATATGTTAGTAGCAATACAGCAAAGTGGTCAGTAGGAATCTAATATCTCAGTTTGAATGGCCCTTATTTGCTCTGTGACCTTGAACAACCTAATCTCTTATCTAAACTGAATTTCATCATCTGTAAAATGGAGTAATAATAGTGCTTACTTTATAGCACTGTTAGAAACAACATACGATTATTTCATAGTTCATAGTCCGTGAGTTCATATCTTAAAAGAGATAGTTTATGTAATGTGCTTAGGGTTTTGTCTGGCATGTGGTAAATTAAGTCAATGATATCTCTATTATTATTACACTGATTTTAAAACCTTAAAAATGTTTTCATTTTTATTTATTTGACTATTTTATTTTAATATCCTTTTCAGGTACCTTGCCTAAGTTTATTTGTATAGAAATAATATTTTCTGTTTGGCTTAATTTATCCAAAACTTATAATATTTTAAAATAGAAAGATGGTATAAATTGGGCTTTGCCAATCTGTGACTGTTTACAATGTTTCTTTGTTTGGCGTGCCTGCCTTGTTTGCTAATTTAAAAAAATACCCTTGCTATTTGAAGGATTTGTATTTATACCTTTTAAGTGTCGTTAAACCACCTCTTTTTTAACTATTTATTATCTGGTCGGTCAGTATTAAATGGAGCCCTTTGATTCTTCCTATTACCTATATGACAGTCAAGTATCTAATTTTACTTTTTCCCTTTTTTCTCCTCCCATTGTTTTTAGTTGTATTTTTTCTGCTTTGTAAAAACAAATAACATTTAAGTATTATTATTCCACCCGTATCTCCTCCACCCTTATTTTAGTCTTTGCTGTACAATTGGATATGTGTCCTTTGCTATATCCTCATATATCTCTTAGTTAGATGAAGATTCCTCAGGAAGGGCTTGTGTATACAGCATTCCCTGAGTCTTGCACATCAAAATGTTTTTTTATGTGGTTTTCCCCCCCTATAACCTTGATATTTGAAGGACAGCTTGGCTGGGTATAAAATCCTTGGCTTACGCTTTTTTAAAAGTCAGCTTTATTAAGGTATAGCTTACATGAAAATTTACCAATATTCCAAGGTTACCAAGGTTACAATTTGAAAATTTTGACAAATATAATATGTAACTACCACCCTAATGATATAGAACAGGGAGGGGTCAGCAAACTACAGCCCACAAGCCAAATCTGGCCTGCTGTCTATTTTTAGAAATAAAGAGGGCCAGCCAAGTGGCGCGGTGATTAAGAGCTGACTTGGGACGCCAGCGGCCCTGGTTCGGATCCCACATATGAGGGCCAGTGACGTTGTCCTCTAAAAAAAAGAAAAGAAAAAAAAAAGAAATAAAGATTTATTTTAGCACACCATACCCTTTCATTTAGTATTGTCTGTGGTTGTTCTTGTACATTGGCAGAGTTGAGTAGTTGCAATGGAGACTGTACGGCCAACAACACCTAAAATATTTACTATTTGGACCTGTACAGAAGTTTGCTGATTCTTTAACTCAGTAGGTTCCCTCATGCCCCTTTGCAATTAATCTCCTTTTTTTACCCTCCAAACGCTAGCAAATACAGATCTTTCTTCTGCCACTGTAGTTTTTACTTTTCTAGAATTTGATATAATTGGAATCATAGTGTACAGTCTCCTTGTCTGGCTTCTTTCACTGAGATTAATGCTCCTGAGACTCATCCATGTTGTTGGGTGTAGTTGGTTCCTCAGTAGTCGGCTCTTTTTTATTGTTGGCTTGTACTTTCCCTGAATTTCTTGAAAATGATGCTTCATTCTTTTTTTTTTTGTTTTTTTAAAGATTTTATTGGGGGAATTGGGAGCAGGGAACAGGGTTGGGGAACTGGGGAAGGGGAACAAGTTGTTGTTCTTTTGTTCTTCAGTCTAGTTGTGGAGGACATTGCTTCACTGGCCCATGTTGGCATAATCATTGTGCTCTTCTCGGGTGAGGCAGATCCGTCGCCGGCATCTGGACGGCCGCTTACGGCGGCTCTTGGCAGCTCACACTGGCTGCCGGCCACTCACTGTAGCCTATGGCAGCCCACTGCAGCAGGGGCTGTAGCTATGCTGTCCCTGGGGACTCACAGCAGCCCAACTCCAGGTGAAGCTGTTGTTCACCATCCTAGCTGTAGAGGGCAGTGTCATTGGTCCTCATATGTGGGATTCGAACCGGAGCCCTGCTGCTCAGAGCTGGTGTCCCAAGCCAGGTCTTAACCAGTGCTCCACTAGGCCGGCCCAGATGCTTCATTCTTGTTTGTTTTGAATGTTGCTCTTAAGAAAGCTGATGATTGCCATTTTTTTTTTTTTTTTGACACTTACTAGGTAACAATCTTTTTGCCTTGAGGCTCTGAAGATTTTTTTCCTTGCCTTTAAAAAAGTATGATAGTTTTATTAGTGCATGTCTTGAAGTTGATTGTCCTGGTAATAGT
The DNA here is from genome assembly GCA_033961575.1 of Aselliscus stoliczkanus. Lineage (NCBI taxonomy): Eukaryota > Metazoa > Chordata > Mammalia > Chiroptera > Hipposideridae > Aselliscus > Aselliscus stoliczkanus. The sequence continues at coordinate 144,157,237 of CM066733.1, forward strand.
TTTACTTAATTTGAGTGACACTGCCCTCAAGAAACAAACAAACAAACAAAACAAAAAAAAACAAATAAAATATTTGCCTCATTCATTTCAGAAAATGGAATCATCAAGACAGATAAAGTATTTGAAGTAATGCTGTCCACTGACCGCGCCCACTATGCAAAATGTAACCCTTATATGGATTCTCCACAATCAATAGGTAAGCTTTGCATTTCTGAAAACGTGACATTTTTACTCATTCTATAATTTTTGTAAGTAAAATAAACTGGGACACAGCTATTTGTCTATTATTACCTTGCTAGTTTGAATTTTCTGCCTTAGTAAGTTTCATAATCCCAAACATATCCATTTTAATAAAATGATGTTATATCTATATGAAATATCTTTTCTACTTTTTCAAACAATGTAATACATATAAAGAATTTTTTTTTCTTCAAGATTTTATTGGGGAACAATGTTGAGGAATTGGGGGAGGGGAACAGCGTTGGGGAATTGGGGGAGGGAGAACAGACAAGTTGCTGTCCTTTTGTTCTTCAGTCTAGTTGCGGAGGACATTGCTTCAGTGGCCCATGTTGGTATGATCATTGCGCTTCTCCTGGGTGAGGCAGATCAGTCGCTGGCCTCTGGATGGTCGCTCACCGCGGCTCTTGGCAGCTCACGCTCGCTGCCAGCCGCTCACGCCTGCTGCCGGCCACTCACTGTAGCCTATGGCAGCCCACTGTAGCAGGGGCTGCAGCCTACACCGTCATCAGGGCTCGCACAGCCCAGCTCCAAGTGGAGCTGTTGTTAGCTGTAGAGGGCAGTGTCACTGGCCCTCCCTTATAAGTGGGAACCGAACCGGGGTCGCTGGCGTCCCAAGCCAGCTCTTAACCAACACTCCACTCGGCCGGCCCTATAAAGAATTTTTAAAACAGTTTTTCTTAAAATGTACTTTTAATGAAAATTTACAGTTTAAGCTGAGTGCTGAGTTGTTTTTTTTTTTGTTTTTTTTTAGGGGCTTTAATGTGGACTAAGGTTGTTTTTCCTATGGCATCCGTTTTACAAATCAGTGCTAAAGGAAATAAGTGTAGTTATTACTGACTTCTCTGCGTCACTTGCCCTGAATGTTTTGACCTGTGCTTGATTTTAGAAAGCTCCATATTTAACTCCTTCTCCTGAAGCGGGTTTTGCTGAGCTGCTGAGCCTTGGCAGCGGGCGCCTTTGAGGCTTAGAAGTGCCTCGGGATTCATTCGGCCGGCTGCCATACTTTCTTCTTTTGAAGCACTCTAACGGTCAGCAAAGAAGATCCTGGGGAGCTTCTGAACCCCGAAGGCACCTGCTACCACCGCTCAGTGAAAATTGCTTCAGATGCAGAAGCAGGTAAATACATTTTGAGAAAGCAACACTGGAAGAAAAAAAAGAAAAACAACTAAGAAAAGAGTGTAAATTTAATCAGGTGATAGTATAAAGAGTAAATTGAAGTAGTTTATTAGTCTCTTAAGCTATTGGGTTGGAAAAGTCATGACGCATTTTTGCAACGAAAATCATAGAAAAAACACGTCACGACTTTTCCAAAACCCAATACTTTACTGGCTGCTCTAGTTTTTTTTTTTTTTTTGTTACCAGAAATATGAAGCAGTTTAATTTTGCAAAGATTTTGCATATCTACTATATATATGGAAGCTTATTTTCTTTTTAAAAATCTGAAGAGAAAATAAGTCACTTATCAGCTCAACTTATTGAAATTCTTCCTTTCTTAGCTAACTATACAGGAGAAGAGATGTTTGAAAATAGTGGACTTGTATTAGATGAGTACCGTGGCCTTGGGCGTGATTTCCTTGTTTTAACTGTTGCATGACAGTACTCCAAAGTACAGAACAAAACTTCTTGAGATCATAAGAATGAAAAATGTTATGGAAAGTAATTTATGGATGTGAGGAAAGGAATTACATGGAGTCTTTGGTATGTTTTTGCAGCTGAATGGATCAGTAGTTTTCTTCTTCTTTTGTAGGTTTCCAAGCAACAATCAGTGCTCCACACATGGTAAGTTAACTTTGGTTCTTTGGGTACTAATGGATCACATTTTCCCTCTACGATTGTTTTCTTCAGTAAAAAGGTATAAAGAAAGTTTTAAACTTTTAATTACATCAATTTTATCACCTGTGAATTATAGCAAATTGACGATGAACATCTTATTCTTAATACATGGTATATAGAAGGAACTCTTCATGATAGAAAGTGTCATTAAAGTTTTTGGTGGTTGTCTTTGGTATCTAATCATGTACAAAATGGATATGTAAGGTTGTTTGGTGATGACTTAATGAAGGGAGAGTATTTCAAATAATGGGCATATTATAGAAATCTCAAATTGAATATTCATGTTTAATTTGGAAAATTCATTACAAACTGGTCAAGTATAGCAGCTATAAAGCTATATAACTTTTAGAAAGACCTATTTTAAGTTATCTAACACTTTTAATCTGTTGGTCATTTTCTTGGGTTTTAAATGTCAGTTCTTTCAATGAATACTCTGTTAGTTTTGGTGAACAGAACAATAGCTTTTCTGATTCTCTGCTAGTACTTAGGGTTGGAGAAGCTCTTATTTAAACGTTGAGTTTTCTTTTTACTGAAATAAATTCTAACATATATTCATAGTGAATATATCGAGTAGAAATGACTTTTTTTTCCAGGTGAACAAAATAATGTAATAGACATTTATATCCCTCACAGTGATAACTCCCTCACCCAGAAGTTAAAAACATGGCAAAAGACAAAGAAGCCATTAAAAACTTGACATATTTTGCATAAAAATTTGGGATTTCTGCAAAGAAAAAATGTTATAAACAAAATTAAAAGAAGAAAAACTGAGGGAAATATTTATAATACATAAGACGACATAGGGCAAATTTCCATATATACATGTATGCATACGTATGTGTATGTATGTCCTGTAAATTAAGTAAAAGGCCAATAAGTCCAAAAGGAAATGGGTCAAGTATAAGAATGATAGTTCATAGAAAAAGAAATACAAATGACATTGGTATTTAAACAAATGAAAAGATGTCATCTTCACTTATATTTAGTAAATTGCAAGTTAGCACTACAGTGATATACCATTTATCACCTACCAGATTGTCAGAGATCAAAAAGTTTGGTACTTGGTGTTGGAAAGGGAAAACTGGCAGTCACATACATTTTTTGGTGAGAGAGTACATTGATAGTGTTGGAAGGCAATTTGGCAATATCTATAAAATGTGAAATATACTAGACTTTCCAGTTTTATTTCAAGATATGCCATCGTATATTTATATTGTACAAGTGTAAAATGACTTAAAGATATATTCATTGATATTATTTATCATAGGAAAAAAATAACAATCACTGATCGTCCACTAATAGTGGATGGTTAATAAATTATAGTATATCTACACAGTGAAATACTGTGAAACTTTTAAATGAGAAAGCTCTATAAGTACAGACATGATCAGATCTTTAGGAAACATTAAGTATAAAAGTGGAGTGCAAAAGAGTAAAGTATTCTTTAACATACAAAAGTCAAACACACACACACACACACACACAGATACACACACTCATGCGCATATGTCTTCCTATAGGCATGAAAACTAAAAATGGTTTCTTCTAAGGTAGTGAATTAGACGATTGGAGGAATAGGAGTGAAAGGGAGATCTTCTTTTCACTCTTTACCCTCTATATGTTATCAATTTCTTTCTCCTTTTTTTTTAAACCATGGAATAGGAATGGCTTTTTTATGCATTACCTATTCAACGAAATTAATCATTTTTTTAAAAAGTTATAGTTTTAAGATCCCTACGAGCAATTTGAACTACTTAAAATGAAAAATTTATGTAGAAAAACATTCATTTAAACCTAAAAGTTATTTTGGAGAATTGGTATGCAACATGTTCAAGAACTTGACTGGAGGTATATGTTTTTAGATATTTAGGGAACTACTGTGTGAATTGTTTTTTTTCTCCTGAAGTTTGATGCTGAGTGTCCAGTTAATTGCCAAACAAAATATGACATTAGTTTCATGGCAAAGGATGCATTTTTTAAAACAAAATACAACAGCTTTATTAAGATACAATTCACATATTATAAAATTCACCCATTTAAAGTATGCAAATCTGTAGTTTTTAATCTATTCCAGAGTTGTGCAAACAAAAGTACTTAATTTCAGAACACTTTCATCACCTCAAAAAGGAATCCTGTACCAAATAGCAAACCATTCTCATCCCTCATTCTGCCCAGGTTCTGGCAACTTCTAACCTGCTTTTGGTTCTGCAGTTATTCTGGATATTTCACAAAAATGGAATTATTATAATATATAGTCTTTTGTGACTGACTTATATTTTGCACAATATTTTCAAGGTTTATCTATGTGGTAACATTCATCAGTACTTAATTTCTTTGTATTGCTGAATAATATTACATTGTATGAATATACCAAATTTTGTTTATTCATTTGTCAGTTGATGGACATTTGGGTTGTTCCCACTTTTTCTTTTTTTTTTTTGAGGGCAGTGTCACTGGCCCTCATATGTGGGACGGAACTGGGGGCGCTCGTGCCACTCGGCCGGCCCACTTTTTCTTTTGTTCCCACTTTCTAGTTACTATGAATAACGCTACTGTGAACATTAATGTATAGGTTTTTGTGTGTGCATGTATTTTCAGTTCTCTTGGGTATGTACTTGAAATTGCAGGGTCATAGGGTAATTCTACGTTTGATAATATTTTGAGGAACTGCTGAGCTGTTTTCCAAGGTGGCTGCACTATTTTACCATCCCATCAGCAATGTATGAGGGTTCCAATTTTTCCACTTCCTTGTTAACACTTGTTATTGTATGTTTATTTTATCCGTCTTTGTAGCTGTGAAGTGGTATCTTGTGGTTTTGATGTGCATTTCCCTAATGATAATTATGCTGAGTATCTTTTCATATTCATGTTGACCATTTGTATATCATCTTTGGAGAAATATCTGTTCAAATCTCTTTCCATTTCTTAGTTGGGTTATTTGTCTTTTAATTTTTGAAAAGAATGCATTTTAAAATTTTTGTAGTGGTGAGCCGGCCGAGTGGCGCGGTGGTTAGCACTGGCTTGGGAAGCCAGCGGCCCCGGTTCGGGTCCCACATGTGAGGGCCAGTGACACTGCCCTCAAAAAAAAAAACACACAAAAAAAACAGGGGGAGATAAAATTTTTGTAGTGGTATAATGTACACATAGTGTACAGTTTACCACCTTAACCATTTTTTAAGTGTGGTTATGCTAACTACATTGACATTTTTGTGCAACCAATCTCCAGAACTTCTTTCATCTTGCAAAACTAAAGCTCTATACCCATGTAAAAATAATACCCCATTTTCTGTTCCTCCCAGCTCTGATATCTACCATTCTATTTTTTGTCTCTATGAATTTGATTACCCTAGGTATCTCATAAGTGGAGTCATACAGTATTTCATTTTTGTGACTGTTTTATTTCACTTAGCATAATGGCCTCAAGGTTTATCCATGTTATAGCTTGTATCAAAATTTCTTTCTAAATAGGATGCATTTTTTAAAATTTTAATCTTTTTTTATTAAAATTTATTGGGCTGACAATGGTCAACAAAACTACATAGGTTTTAAGTGTGCAATTCTATAATACATCATTTATACACTGCATTATGTATTCACCACCCAGAGTCAGTTCTCCTTCCATCACCATATATTTGACTCCCTTTACCTTCCTCTACTATCCCCCTGCCCCCTTACTTTCTGGTAACCACTAAATTGTTGTCTGTGTCTATGGGTTTTTGTTTATTTGTCTTGTTCCTTTGTTGCTTTCAGTTTTATATCCCACATATGAGTGAACTCATATAGTTCTCAACTTTTTCTGTCTGACTTATTTCCCTTAGCAATCTCAAGATCCGTTAATGTTGTCACAAATGACACTATTTCATTTTATGGCAGAGTAATATTCTACTGTGTGTATATGTCACATTTTATTTATCCAATCATATAGCGGAGGACACTTTGGTTGTTTGCATGTCTTGGCCACTGTAAATAATGCTGCAGTGAACATCAGAGCACATACATCTTTATGGATAAATGTTTTCAGATTTTTGGGGCAGATACCCAGGAGAGGAATTGCTCGGTCATATGGTAATTCTATTCTTAATTTTTTGAGGAACCTCCAAACTGTTTTCTATAGAGGCTGCACCAATCTGTGTTCCCACCAACAGTGTATGAAGGTTCAAAAAGGTGCTTTTTTTTTTTGAGGGCGGTGTCACTGGCCCTCATATGTGGGACCCGAACCGGGGCCACTGGCGTCCCAAGCCAACGCTTAACCACTGCGCCACTCAGCCAGCCCAAAAAGGTGCATTTTTAATTACTTACATTTTGAGTAACCTATGGCTCTTAATTAAGAAAACATGTGTATGTATATATATATGTGTGTTCTAGTAGTCACACAGTACATCTACGTGTGTATACCTATACAAACAGTAAGCATACGGTGTTCCTTTGATCCTTGCTGGACAAGGGTATGAGTAGAATAAAATAGTATTAATTATATGGACAAGCAGTTGTGGTTTTGTATCATTTATTGCATAGATCTTAATATTAAAAGAAAAGTATTAAAAGAAAGTATTAAAAGAAACAGAAAGTGAGGAGAAAAGAGAAATGACATCTACGTTTAAGGAACCTTAAAACCACAGGGTTGGAAGTAACTACAACCCTGGGATATTTTCCAAAGTCTTAATAAAAATGTGATATATGCCATGGATCAGAGATTAAAAGCAGTCTGTTAAAATGGCATCCTGGTAGCAGTGAGCACACTGAGCATCCAGATATTGATCCGAAATACCTTTCTCACTAAAGAGATTAGAGGTTCTTGGAGTAATGATTGGATGTTGGAAAGTGAGTACTCGGAGGCTCATGGGGTAATGTCAGAAGGTCATAGGAGCAGGTTTGAAGAGACTCCCAGAGGCTACATTGGAGACAATTTGAGAATCAAAAAATGATAAATAATGAAGCAATCAATTGTAAAACAGTGAATTAAGAAACAAAACTCCATGAGCCCATAGAGGTTAAAAAAAAAAAAGGCAAGACAGGGTAAAAATGAAAAACAAGAGAATGCCAATTAATAAATGTGAAAGGAATAATAGAATTGTGAAAATCACTATTTTCTAATCAGTGTAATGGTTGAATTAGGCAATGAAAATCAATTAATCAAAACTACACAAAGGAAGATTGTTAGGGAGCAAGAATAACCATGTAGCCTCAAATGATTACATAATACTTGTTAATAGCAAAGAAAAATGTGCCTTGTCAATACATTGATCTGTTAGTTACAACATTTACTAAGTGGTTGAGCTTGGCAAGCCCAGCAGTGAGGTTGCCCAACATATGTGCTGCTGTGATGTAATGGGAAGTGCCCAGCAAGTCCTGTGTGGTGCCCTTGCCAAAAGTCTTTGATCTGAATCTAACTATAAGGAAATTATCACATTTAGAATACAGGCTGTTATGTAGGACAACCAGACAGGACTCCTTAAAGGAGTCAGTATTCTAAGAACAGAAAAAAGTGGTAGGTGGAGGAGAGTTCGGGGAAGAATATTCTAGGTTGGCAAATGCTGTGCATGAATCTTGAATGGATTGCGGGTGCCAGGGGACAGCTTAAAGGACATTTTGGGGACAAAAGAGGAAACCTGCATATAGTGCATGTGTTGGATGATACTAAGTTGATGATTTTCCTGAGTGTGATAATGGTGATGTGGTTACGAAGGAAGATGTGTGTGTGTGTGTGTGTGTGTGTGTGTGTGTGTGTGTGTGTGTGTGTTTGGCAGATGCATGCTGCTGAAGTATGTAGGAGCAAATTATGTCTGTAGCCTGTTTTTAGATGATTTGGTAAAATAGTATGGCACAGTATGAACAGTTGGTGATTCTATATGAGGAGAAAAGGGTGTTCATTGTATTTCCAGTTTTTCAGTGGGTTTGAAATTTTTCATAATTATAAAAATGAACTTTTGAAGAACAGTTAAGTTTTGGATTTGCAGATGAGCATGGGTTATCCAGAAGAATACTATCTATAGTGATTAAAAAAAAACATGAAAAGAAAGCTAGGAATTGTGATTGAAGTTCTTGACATTTTAAATCTGAATGAGACTTAATAACTTAGCATAACCCCCTCTTAAAAAACCAAAGCTTGGGCCGGCCGAGTGGCGCATTGGTTAGAGCTGGTTTTGGGATGCCAGTGGCCCCGGTTCGGATCCCACATATGAGGGCCAGTGACACTGCCCTCTACAGCTAACAACAGCTCTACCTGGAGCTGGGCTGTGCAAGCCCCAGCGATGGTGTGAGCTGCAGCCCCTGCTGCAGTGGGCTGCCATAGGCTACAGTGAGCGGCTGGCAGCCAGCATGAGCTGCCAATAGCCGCGGTGAGAGACCATCCAGAGGCTGGCGACCGATCTGCCTCATCCAGGAAGAGCGCAATGACGATACCAACATGGGCCAGTGAAGCAATGTCCTCCGCAACTAGACTGAAGAACAAAAAGACAGCAACTTGTTTGTTCCCCTTCCCCGATTCCCCAACGCTGTTCCCCTCCCCTAATTCCCCAATTAAAAAAAAAAATCTTTAAAACAAAACAAAACAAACAAAAAAAACAATGCTTAGGGCCAGCTGAGGGGCACGGTGGTTGAATGCCGGCCCCGGTTCGGGTCCCACATTTGAGGGCCAGTGACACTGCCCTAAAATAAATAAATTAATTAATTAAATTAAATTTAAAACAAAACAAAAACCAAAGCTTATGCCAACATAATGCTGAAAAAAAGATTCCTGAATTTCTCTTGGAATTAGGTTGGGACAGTAGTGCGTATAAGTTGGGGATTGGCACCTAAAGAAGTCTCTTCTAGTCCTTTGATTTCTGGATTCAGGAAAGTCAAGTATTATAGGAGTTACGTTGTTTCTTTGATTACTTCCGTTTTCTTATCATGTGATACTTGTTATCTTATTAGTGGAAATGATTAACTTTCAGGGAATACTGATTGTTTTAAGAGTGTGATGAAAGCTATAGATCTTCATCTCCTGAAAAGTACACAAACTCTCTCCATAGCGACTCCATCCTTTAGATTAACCTCTTGGCTAAGAGCAACAGGTTTAAATAAAACATCCCAGCAGTTTTCCTCAGTAAAAGTTAATTAATCCAATGTGTCTTAGAAACTCATTAACTAGTACTTTCTTGCTCTACTTGTTGACGTTCATAATGGTGATTCAGATACTATCCCACTGAACCATTTTGAAACATCAAAGAAAGATAAAGTTAGATTTTTAAAAAATTTGAAAGTATCTCAAACTTACAGAAAAGTTCCAAGTACAGTATCAAGAACCTTTACACCATTTGAGAGTAAGTTGGAGAAATGACGCCTTCAATACTTTCGAGTGTTTTTCCTTCAAGCTAGGCATTTCTCCTATATAACTACAATATAACCATCAAAACTAAGACGTGAACATTGCTTCATTACCATTTAATCTTTATACTCCTTTCAGGTTTTTCCAGTTGTCCCTATGATGTCCTCGATAGCAGAGGATCCGGAAGAATCACTCCTCTTTTGGCCTCCTTGAATCTGGAACAGTTCCTCAGCCTTTCTTTCACTTTCATGGCCTTGACTCTTTTGAAGAATTCAGGGCAGTTGTTTTGTTGATGTCCTTCAGTTTGGGTTGTCTAATTTTTCCTCATGGTTAGATTCAGGTTATGCTACTTTGGTGGGAATATCAGAGAAGTGATGCTAGGTGCTCATTGTAATCCTATCCGAGAAGGTACACTTTTGATTTGTCCCATTACAAAAAATATGATATTCATTTGATTAAGGCCATGTCTGCCCGCCTTCACTGTAGAGTTACTTTTATTGGCATTTACAATTAAACATTATCTTGTGAGGGGGTACCTTGAGATCTTACGAATGTCTGTCCCTTATTGTTTGTTCGTTTATGTCAGTATATTGTCATGGTTTCCTGTCTTCTCCCTTTTCATATGTAACTTCCGTTTCTGACAGTAAGAAACCTGGTTCCTTTCTTCTTAATGTATTTATTTATTTGATCAATCCCCCTGTATGTAGCCAGTTTCCCACCTCCCGCATCCTCCCCTTCACCATTCATGCTCTAACACCGGGCATGATCCACCACGGTGCACAGAAACCCCCTCATCGAGCTTTGTTCTGACGCTTGTTTTGGTCCCTCCCTTGTGTCAATGTAGATGACTCTCTGACCCTGCCTGGGCCCTGACACTTCTGACTGGGCACTGCAACTACCCTCTTGGCCTCCTGGCTATGGGCAACTACCTTGCTCAGCCCACCTTAAGGCTTTAGGATCCACCTGTTCAAAAAGGGAAGGAATGGGGCAGGATAACAGGAGGAAAGCGACAGGAGGGTGTTAACCAGATTTTTATTTTTTTTTAAAGATTTTATTGGGGAAATGGCAGAGGGGAACAGACAAGTTGCTGTCCTTTTGTTCCTCAGTCTAGTTGCGGAGGACATTGCTTCACTGGCCCATGTTGGTGTTATCATTGCGCTCTTCTCGGGTGAGGCAGATCGGTTGCTGGCCTCTGGACAGCTGCTCACGGTTGTTCTTGGCAGCTCACACCAGCTGCCAGCCACACACGCTGGCTGTTGGCCACTCACTGTAGCCTATGGCAGCCCACTGCAGCAGGGGCTGCAGCTATGCCGTCCCGGGGATTCCGAGCAACCCAGCTCCAGGTGGAGCTGTTGTTCACCATCTTAACTGTAGAGGGCACAGTGTCACTGGCCCTCATATGTGGAATCCCAACGGGGCCCTGCTGCTCAGAGCTAGCATCCCAAGCTAGTTCTTAACCAGCATGCCACTCAGCCGGCCTCCAGATTTTTTTTTCTCATAACCAAGTCATTTCATTCTCTAACCGAGCAAAAGAGGGGAACCACTGATAGCGGTTACACACACAAGATTCCCTAAGAGAGTTCATCAAAAAGAAGTAAAAGATCAATTACTTGTTAATTTTACCTTTATATATGACTTTGAAGTACCTTAAAGAGTAATAGCAACAGGTCATTATTCTGTAATGGTTGGATTTTCATTAATGTAAACATTGTACCTTTCATTTGTAAATCTTTTAGAATTTATAAAGTACTTCCATATATCATTACTTTTATTCACAATGATTCTTCTGTGGAGAAGACAGGATAGGAACAACTTTTTTTCTCTCCATGTTAATTAATGTCATAGAAACTGAGGAACAATGAGCTGAAAATAATTGCCAATGTCACAGGGCTAGTAAAAGCAAAACCAGAAAAACCCAATACTTTTGACATTTAACCCAAAACTCTTTTTTTCATAGTACTGGTGCTTTTCACTCTTCAGGCAAGAGCCTCTTTGCAAAAGAAGCTATATGATTCTCTTTTGCTGAACCATTTAAAAGCCAGTCCCAAACATAATATTGTTTCACCCCAATACTTTAGTATAAATTTGAAAGACACAAATACCATGTATTTTAAAAACACAATACCATGTAATACCTAACAGTGTTCCTTAGTATCACAACTAGTCCATGTTCAAACTTTGCAAGTGTTTCAAAAATCTTTTACAGTTGATTTGCTTAAATCAGGATCCAAACAAGGTCTGTATTTTGCATCTTTCTAGTTTTTTTATTTTCTTCTTAGTCTTTTTTAATGTTAACAGTCCCCTTTTTGCCATTTTATTTAGTGACAAAACTTATTCATTTGTCCTATAGAATTTCCCGTGTTCAAACTTGGTTCATTGTTTCCTAGTGGTATTTAACCTGTTCCTTTATTATTTTTTCTTTTTTTTTTCTTTAACTTTTTTTATTGGGGAACAGTGTATTCTTCCCAGGACCCATCAGCGCCATGTCAAGTTGTTGTCTTTCAGTCTTAGTTGTGGAGGGCACAGCTCAGCTCCAAGTCCAGTCATCATCTAGTTGTGGGGGGCGTGGCCCACCATTCCATGCGGCAGTCGAACCAGCAACCTTGTTGTTAAGAGCATGCGCTCTAGGGACGGGCCAACGGCCCGTGTTCGGATCCCACATATGAGGGCCAGTGACACTGCCCTCTACAACTAACAACAGCTCCACCTGGAGCTGGGCTGTGAGTCCCCGGCGACGGTGTAGGCTGCAGCCCCTGCTGCAGTGGGCTGCCATAGGCTACAGTGAGTGGCTGGCAGCCAGCATGAGCTGCCAAGAGCCGCTGTGAGCCACCATCCAGAGGCGAGCTATTGATCTGCCTCATCCGGGAAGAGCGCAATGATACCAACATGGGCCAGTGAAGCAACGTTCTCCACAACCAGACAGAAGAACAAAAAGACAGCAACTTGTCTGTTCCCCTTCCCCAATTCCCCAGTAAAATCTTAAAAAAAAAACACACACTCTTAACCAACTGAGCTGTCCGGTTGCCCATCTCAGGTCATTGTCTTCACTCTAGTTGGGGAGGGCGCAGCTCACTGGCCCATGTGGGAATTGAACCGGCAACCCTGTTGCTCAGAGCTCACACTGTAACCAACTAAGCCACCTGGCTGCCCCACATCCTTTTTATTTTCTTTTCAAGAACACTTCCTAATGGTTCTTCCTGTTGCATCACATGAGGATGTACTTATACTTTTAGTAATTGGAATAAATAGTCTTTTAAAAGTTTTTGTTACTAAGTTATGATATACACACAGTAAAGTGCACAAACCTCAAGTGTTCGGGTTGATGAATGTTTACATGAGTACATACTTGTAAGCACTACACAGATCAAGGCGCAGAACACTTCCTGTAACCCAGGAGGCTCCCTCATGCCATTTCCTAGTCAGCCTCTGTCCTGAAGTAACCAGTATTCTGGCTTTTGTCACCTAAATTAGTTTTCCAAATAGGGAGTTTCCAGTCTATCCTCAATTTTGAACATTACCTATTTCTGATGATTAATTCTTGTTTATTTTAACAGAATTTCAGACTTACAGAAATGTAAGAATAACACAAATAGTTCCCATATACCTTTTACCCATATTTCCCAAATGTTATCATTTTACCATTTTTGCTTTATCGTTTATTATTTCTCCTTCCTTCTCTCTCCCGCCCTCATACAAATACATATATATAAAATATATGTACTTTTTATGAACTTGGGGAGTCATTTCTAGACAGAATACTCTTTACCTTTAAACATAGCACATTCTCTTATTAAATAACCACAGTACAATTATCAAAATCAGGAAATTAACATTAATACAACACTGTTAGCCAATTGTAGGCCTCATTTAGATTTTATTAATTGCTCTAGTAATGTCCTTTATAGGAAAATAAAATTGCAGACCAGGAGTTTTATTCAATTGTCATGTCTGTTTAAACCTTCTTTAATCTGGAATAATTTCTCAGTCTTTTTTTAAAAAAATTTTTTTTGTTTTGAAGATTTTTATGAATACAGGCCAGTTATTTTAAAGAATGTCTCAATTTAGTTTGATCTGCTGTTTTCTCATGATTAGGTATGGGTTATGCATTTTTGTCTGTAATATTCCAGAAGTTATATATTTTAGCAGATGTCATATAATGTCAGGGTGGCCCATTGATGTTGTTTACTTTGATTACCTGATTAAGGTAATGTCAGCTAGTTTTCTCCACTGAGAAATGTTTTTCTGAACTCCACTATAAAGTTACAGTTTTCTCTTGTGTAATTAATAAGTGTGTTGGATAAACACTTTGAGACTGTGTAAATATCCTTACTCTTCAAATGATAATCCACTAGCTTTGGCATCCATTTATAATTTTTTATAAATTATTTGTTACTGAATCATTTGTTACTGAAATGGTTGCCAAATGGTGATTTTCTAAATTCATCATTTCATCTATGTTTATTAGTTGGGAACAGTTTCCCTTTGTTCTCCATTTATGTACGTATAGATGTATGTCCATATTTACTTATTAGCACAGTGGATTCGTGGATATGTATTTTTGTCCACCAAGATCTGGTAGTGAATGTCTTATTGCTATAGGACCTGCTGATTGTAAATAGTGAACATACCAGGCATTAAGGGCAGCTTTGGAGCTGATTTTTATTAGATCTAACTTCATATTTGGAGAGAGCACTGAAATATAAGTTTAGAAAGTAGGTGGAGTAGAGAAGGCTTTCTTTTCTTTTTTTGTTTTTTGCTTTGTTCCAAAGCATAACCAATATGCTTTTACTTGATTTGTAATTTATATATACTGTAAATATAAAAATATATGTCATTTGGCCCCTCATTTCCACTTCTGGAATTTATTCTATAGGTATATATTATATTATTATAAAGATTTGTATGTTATCTTACGGATCCACCTTTTAAGATTATTTGATCTCTCAATTTTTTTAAAATTCAAGTTTATTGAGGTGATAGTTGTTAGCAAAGTTACATAGATTTCAGGTGTACAATTCTGTAATACATCATGTATATATCACATTGTGTGCTCATCACCCAGAGTCAGTTTTCCTTCCATCACTATATATTTGATTCCCTTTACCCTTATCTACTACCCCCCTATTTTATCTCTTTTGTTACAGAAAATTGGAGCTAACGTAAATATCTCTCATGAAGGACATTTGTTATTATAATACATCCATGCAAGAATGTACTCCTCAGCCATAAAAAAAAAAATGAACAAGCTGTTTAAATATTGATAAGAAAGGTTCTTCAAGATATAATAAATAGAGAAGAAACGGGAAATTATATATCTATATATATAATTCCACTTGAGATCCCCAATTAAAGAAATACTGAGAGATGTGTATTTCACTAAGAAATAGGATCTCAGAAGGAAGACACAGGATGTCAAAAGCACAAAAATATATAAACATATTTGTTCAGTTTAATGAATTCATTCACTTAAGCTATTTAACTGTTGACTATAATGAAATAATTATAACAACTATTTTTTTGTAGTAAAATAAAGATGTGACCTAAAACTCCAAAAAAAAAAAAAAGATATAATAAATGAAAAAAATGCATATGTATTTGCTTATATGTACGTAGAATGATTATGTTTGGAAAGAATCACAAGAAATTTGGTTGCCTATAGGGAGTGAAACTAGTTGAGGATGGGGATGGTTGGGAGAGGTGTGGGATGGAGACTTTTCACTGTAAATCCTTTTATAGTTTTTGACTTTGAATTAATTACATTTTAAAAATTCACACACTGGAGATCAAAAGTTACTGAAACATTTCATCTATGTAAGAATTTAATCAAACTGAGAATTTCCTTATGTAATTCTTGTGTATGTATAATATGCGTTCATTGTCTTGATAGATGACAATAGTAGAAAAATTGGTATGAAATTGGCAACTTCATTTATATACCATGGTATATATACTTTATAGAGTCTTGAAAAAACTGAACATGCTTTCTTTTCTTTTGGCAGCATGCATATGCACTAGAACTTCTGTACGATCAGTTGCATGAAGGAGCGAAAGCCCTTGATGTGGGATCTGGAAGTGGAATCCTTACTGCATGTTTTGCACGGATGGTAAGACCTTTATTTTCCTTTTGACCCCAACAGAAGCATAGTATATGATTTGGCTGTATGTTTTTTTCATTAGTAGTTCTTGAAGCGTTGTTTTTTGTTTTTTTTTAATTCTATTAAGATAGCAGTTAGAATATATGTCACTTAGGATTTGTTATTGTCGAAAGTGACAGAACATTCAGTCCAAACTTGCAGGGATAAAAGGAATTTGTTAGGTTTATAGAATGGAAACATCTGAAAGTGTATCTGGCTTCTTGTGTTGCTGGATTTAGAAGGTCAGAGATTGCTAATGACAACAGGTTTCTCTGTGGTTCTTGGTTTGGCTTTGCTTTTCTCTGCATGTTGGCTCGTTATCAGACGGGTTGTTATGATCACAAGATGGCAGCCAGTAGCTCCCAAACTACATGCTTCCAAGTTCTCACCTGGTAGAAATTAATAGAGCCTGATTTCCGAACAGGCCTACAGGTTTATCAAGAATGAATGAGGGTACAAGTTCTTTTACATAAGGAAAGTGCTCTTAGGAAAATGCCTTATTTATTATACTTCAACTTGTATCACCAGAGGCATATCTATAATAGTAAATGACTACCAGTGTGTAAGTCTGGAGGCCCACTCAAGCACCTTGGGGAAAGGTTCGTCTGTGTTCATATAATCAAATCAAGTTGATTTTGAAGAAACTTGTCCTTTGAGGCCAGATTGGAAGGTTCTGGTGTAGTAAAATTGGGATTTCTGGATCCATCTTGGACTAGAATCCATTTAATTTACTATAAATGTATAATGAGCAAAATATTTGCATGTATGTTTTAGGGAGGTGGAAGTTTTGTCTGATTTTTCTCATTGATGTTTCTAGAACAGCATCTAGAACAGTGCCTGGTACATAATAAGGGCATAGATATTTCTTTTCAGTTGTTTTGCTTGTCTTGTAGAAGTTAAGCCCTTACTACTGGGATGTCAGGGTTGCTTTTTTAAGCTTAGAAATAACATTTAATTAGTGACAGGTTTTCTATACCACATATTTATGGTTTCCGAAGAAAATTTATTTTTTAAAAATCATTAGATTTCTGAGTTATCTTTTAAAAAATGGTGTTAATTTAAGTTAATGTATTTCACATATTTACCATGTGCTAGACAGTGTTCTAGGTGCTTTTCATGTATTCTCTTATTTAATCCTCACATCATTTATCATCTAGTAAAGAGGTATGTACCCTTTTCCTCCTCATTTTACAGCTGAGGAACCTGACTCATAGAATAACTCGCCAAGGTTCTACAATTGTAAGGAAGTGATATGAAACTTAGATGTGAACCCAGATGAGTCTGTATGTTAAACTTATTTACAATTATATTTGTGGCCTTTTCATATTTTTTATGTATTTTATACTTTCCACACATGACAATAGAATCAGGTGTAGAAATCCCTATAAATTTTTTTACGTTACAATTTAATGTTTAAAGTCCTACTTCTAGGTGATTTAATTTTTTTTTGAGGGCAGTGTCACTGGCCCTCATATGTGGGATCCGAACCAGGGCCGCTGGCATCCCACGCCAGCTCTTAACTACCTCGCCACTTGGCCGGCCCTAGGTGATTTAAATTTAAATTTAAAAAATGATTGCACTGACAGTGCAGTCCATTGAATGCTGGCAGTTAAGTCCTACTTCAGGGTCTTAGATTTAAAAACTAGAAATCAAAGAATGATAGCATTTTTCTTAGTATTACAGTTTTTATAATTCATTCTAGCTTCTTAATTACTGAAATACATTCAGTTGAGCGCTATAGTTGAGGAAGCAGTATTTGGCAAATGATATATAGTAAACTGAGTAGCAGTCTAATTATAGGCCTAAGCTGTGTATTTGTCTTCATTTCTCATTGCAGAATATGACTTTAGATAAAGAAGCATTTTAATAACACTTTAGAAAGACAAATTTAGACCACTGAGCTGTTGAATTCCTCCATTTCCAGGTTGGAGCTAGTGGGAGAGTCATAGGAATTGACCACATTAAAGAGCTAGTAGATGACTCAATCAATAACGTCAGAAAGGACGATCCAGCGCTTTTGTCTTCAGGGAGAGTGCAACTGGTTGGTGAGTATCTGAGAACTTAAAAAATGTCCTCTTCGGAGAATTTTTCCTTTTAGAAGATCCCCCTGCAAGCTGAATGAAACTTAGAGCTAATTATTGTATTAGCATTCACTTTTAAGTATGAGGTGAGAAAAACAGTTATTTGAAAATGTTACTCTAGGCACCTTGAACGTGGGTGACATGACTGTTAACTATTTCAGAAAATGTCCTTGTTGAGTTCTTTCTTCATTGCTTTTTAAGAATACCAAAGTTGTTCCGGCCGAGTGGCTCAGTTGGTTAAGAGTTAGCTTGAGAGCGCGTGCTCTGAGCAACAGGGCTGCTGGTTCGATTCCCACATTGGCCAGTGATGCTGCACCCTAGCTTAGTTGCCGCTGAGCTGCCAACAGGTGGCAGGATGGCTCAGCTGGTGAGAACATGTGCTCCTAACAACAAGACTGTCTGTTCAATGGGGGGGCCGTGCCCACCTGCAACTAAGACTCGGCACCTTGAGCTGAGCTGTCGCCCGGATGTTTCAGTGGATAGAGTGTGCGCTCTTAACAACAAGGTTGCTGGTTCGACCCTGGCATGGAATAGTGGTTTCACCCACCCGCAACTAAGATTGAACACAGCACCTTGAGCTTAGAGGCCACGAGCTGCGGACCAGCAGCCAGATGGCAACTGGCGCCCTCCACAGTGAAGATGGAAGAACAACAGCTTGGTTGGTCCCCCTCCCCATTTCCCCAACACTGTTCTCCTCCCCCAATTCCCCAATAAAACCTTTAAAAAAATAAAAAATAGGGCCGGCCGAGTGGCGCATCGGTTAAGCGCTGGTTTTGGGATGCCAGCGGCCCCGGTTCGGATCCCACATGAGGGCCAGTGACACTGCCCTCTACAGCTAACAACAGCTCCACCTGGAGCTGGGCTGTGCGAGCCCCGGAGATGGTGTGGGCTGCAGCCCCTGCTGCAGTGGGCTGCCATAGGCTGCAGTGAGTGGCCCGCAGCCAGCGTGAGCGGCTGGCAGCCAAGCGTGAGCTGCCAATAGCCGCGGTGAGCGACATCCAGAGGCCAGCGACCGACCTGCCTCATCCGGGAAGAGCGCAATGACCATACCAACAGTGAAGCAACATCCTCCGCAACTAAACTGAAGAACAAGAAGACGGCAACTTGTCTGTTCCCCTTCCCCGATTCCCCAACGCTGTTCCCCTCCACCAATTCCCCAATAAAAAATCTTTAAAAAAAAAAAAAAATAAATAAAAAAAAATAAAAAATAAAATAAAATAAATTACACACGGGTTTTTTTTAATTGACTCATGCTATACATATTATCCTGTAGTTTGCTTTTTTTCTACTCACTATACAGTCGACATATTTCCATGTGAGCATATTGTGTATTGTGAAAAATAACATAAAAAATAAACGTAAAGCTTAGATACCTCCTTATCACCACACTGATCAAGAAATGGAACGTTATTTGTACCTTGGAAATCCCCTGCTTTCTTCTCATCATAACTCTCCTTCCTATTGGTAACCAGTATCATTACTTCTATGTGTTTACTACCTAATTGAACTTCCAAAAATGATGTTTAATTTAATTTAAACTTTAGATAAATGGTATCATGCAGTATATAGTCCCTGGTGAATGACTTCACTCAATATTATCTTTGAAAGATTCATCCATCTTTTTGCATATAATTCATTTTTATTGCTGTATAGCATTCCATTGTAAGAACATCACCAAAATTTGTTTATTTATTCTATAGATGAGTATTTTGGGCTGTTTCTAATTTGAGGATGTCACAATGCTGCTTATGAACATGTGATCATAAGTCCAGATTCATATATGTACTCATTACATAAGCACTCATTTCAGAGGGTGACCATAGACACTGCAAAACTTTTTAAATGTGATTGAATCAATTTACATTACCATCAGCAATGTATCCGGGTTCCTGTTGGTCCACATCTCTACCAATGCTTGGTATTGCTAGATTTTTCTTTTTGTCCACTTAGTATATAGCAGTATCTCTTTGTGGATTTTTTTGTATTTCCCTATTAGCCAGTAAGGTTGAACACTTTTTTCAGATATTTTGCCATTTGGATTTCCTCTTTTGTGAAATGACTTCTCAGGTATTGAGTTGTTTATATTTTTCTTTGATGTGTAGGACTTCTAGAGACTATCCCTTTGTCTGTTTATGCATATTATAAATTTTTCTTCCACACTATGGCATGCCTTTTCACTCTCATATTGGTTCTTTTTTGTTAAATAGAAATTCTTATTTATTATTATTATTTTTAATTGTTATATATTTTTATTTTATTATTATTTTAATTGGGGAACAGTGTGTTTTTCCAGGACCCATCAACTTCAAGTCAAATAGTAGTTCCAATCTAGTTGTGGAGGGCGCAGCTCAGTGGCCCATGCAGGGATCGAACCAGCAACTTTGGTGTTATGAGCACTGCACTCTAACGAACTGAGCTAACTGGCCGCTCCTAGAAATTCTTATTTTTATTGTAGCCAGACTTACCAATTTTTCCAGTGATCTCTGTGTCCTGCTTAAGGCTATTCTGAAGTCATGAAAATAGTCTTTATATTATTTCTCAGAATACTTATCACTTTAGCTTCTTTACATTTAGGTCTTTGATCTTGCTGGTATTGATTTTTGTGTATGTATGAGGTATAGGGGTCTAAGTATGTATTTTTTCCATATGAATATTCAGTTGTCCTACCATCATTTGTTTAAAAACTATATCCTTTCCTTGCTTTAAACCTCCTACAGTTCTTCACACTAGGTAGTTCTATCGGAACAGGTTTTTAAAGCATAATGTTTTTTCTTTCAGTGGGGGATGGAAGAATGGGATATGCCGAAGAAGCCCCTTACGATGCTATTCATGTAGGAGCTGCAGCCCCAGTTGTGCCCCAGGCAGTGAGTTGTTTTTTTCTGTTTGCGTGCTTTATTCAGCTAAAACTCTAAGATTTGCAGAGAAATGACTTGTAATGATGTTCAAAATGTAATTAGGCTTGTATGTCATGCATTTTAGTTACGGTTAGTAGGTAATTTTTTTTCATATGCAAGAAGTTGTATAAATGACATCAAGATTACCAAACCCCAACTCATGGCTGTCTTATTTGAAGCAGTATTTGATCCAGCAAAGAACTTTTTTTCTTTTGCTTCCCTAGCCCAATGAGATATATCAGAAAAAATATTATCTTTTTTTTTAGCTGAGTCATCCTGCCACCTGTTGGTAGCTTAGTGGCAGCTCAGCTCGGGCTGGGCATTGAACTGCTACTGCTCAGAGCTCAGCTCTCACTCTTGAGTGAGCTCTTAACCAACTGAGCCACTCAGCCGGCCCTAAAAAAAAAAAAAAAAATATTACTAAGAGCAATGTCAGAGCATTTACTGCCCATGTTTGCTTCTAAGATTTTTATGGTTTCGGACCTTACATTTAAGTCTTTAATCCATTTTGAGTTTATTCTTGTATATGGTGCAAGAAAGTGGACTGGTTTAATTTTTTTTGCATATATCTGTCCATTTTTGCTAACACCATTTTAAAAAAGAGACTGTCTTTACTCCATTGTATATCCTTGCTTCCTTTGTCATAGTTTAATTGACCAGATAGGTGTGGGTTTATTTCTGGGCTTGCTATTCTGTTCCATTGATCTCTGTGTCTGTTTTTATGCCAGTACCATGCTATTTTGATTACTATAGCCTTATAGTATAGTTTGATAACAGGTAGTGTGATAACTCCAACTTTGTTTTTTTTTCAAGATGGCTGTGGCTGTTTGAGGTCTTTTGTGGTTCCAAATAAATATTAGGATTATTTATTCTAGTTCTGTGCAAATGTCATTGGTATTTTGATAGGGATTGCATTGAGTCTTCAGATTGTTTTGGCCATATTGGACAAACCCACAGCTAACATCATACTCAATGGTGAAAAGCTAAAAGCGTTTTCCTTAAGATCAGGAACAAAACAAAGATGTCCACTTATACCACTTTTTTTTGAGGACAGTGTCACTGGCCCTCATATGTGGGACCGAAAGGGGCCACCGGCTTCCAAAGCCAGTGTTTAACCACC
Organism: Aselliscus stoliczkanus; assembly: GCA_033961575.1. Taxonomy (NCBI): domain Eukaryota; kingdom Metazoa; phylum Chordata; class Mammalia; order Chiroptera; family Hipposideridae; genus Aselliscus; species Aselliscus stoliczkanus. Next base: position 144,178,848 of record CM066733.1, read on the forward strand.
ACGCCACTTGGCCGGCGCTATACCACTTTTATTCAACATAGTATTGGAAGTCCTAGCCACAGCAACCAGAAAAATTAATAAAAGTTATCCAAATTGGAAAGGAAGAAGTAAAACTCATTATTTGCAGTTGACATGATATTATATATATAGAGAGAGAGAACCCTAAAGATTTCAACAAAAAACTATTAGAACTGATAAATGAATTTAGTAAAGTAGCAGGATACAAAATTAATATTCAGAAATCGTTTGCAGTTTTATACACCAATAATGAACTATCAGAAAGAGAAATTAAGAAAACCCATTTGCAATTGCATCAAAAAAATAAAATACCTAGAAATAAATTTAGCTCAATGTGTTTTTAAACATTGTAGTAACACTTGGAAGTATTATAGGGGTCTTTATGCATATGATTAAATGTAAAGATAGACATGCTGAAGGGGCTTTCCAGTTTTAAGTTACCAGTACAGGTGTTTGTGCTCCTCTTGGATGTTAGAAAAACAAGAAACAGAAATAAAAACTAAATTCAATTATCAAAGAGATTATACTTATAATCCTGAACTCCACAGTGTATGAAGATAGAAAGCAAATGGAGTAGTAACTGACCCAGGAGGGCGGAGGAAGTGGGACCAAAGAGACAGTAGCAGCGATGTCCTGCGCATCCTCCGCAACTAGACTGAAGAACAAAAGGACAGCCACTTGTCTTTTCCCCTTCCCCGGTTCCCCAATGCTTTCCCCTCCCCCAATTCTCCAATAAAAATCTTAAAAAAAAAAAGTTTTAGACTTGCAAATCTCAACTTCTGTCTTTTTTTTTTCTTTTGAGGGCAGTGTCACTTGCCCTCACACGTGGGACCCGAACCGGGGTCACCGGCTTCCCAAGCCAGCGCTTAACCACCGTGCCACTCAGCCGGCCCAACTTCTGTCTTTTGAAATATTTCATGCACTGTTTCACAGCATACTTCTGGAGGAATGACTTTAATAATAGCAGAAAATGAGGAAAGAGAGACAGTACGAAAAACCAAAACTAGGAAGCCATGGGCTCTGGGAAGGTCAGACATCTTGTTCAGGAGCAAGGTGATGGAGAGTTCCCAATATTATTGCAAAGAGAAGTCCCAGGATGGAAGGCACTCAGCAACCTGAAGAATAACCAGTCTGGATTTGGAGCACCAGGAAGAAGGCAATAGAGTCTACCAAAAATGGAAAAAACCCACAAAACTGATTAGATAGGTCTGTGTAAACATTTCACTGAGAAAATGTTAGTGAGTACAAAGATTTAGGAATAGTTAGTCACTAAGAAACTAAAGTGAATGAAAAAGAAAAGACTTCAATTTTGAAATGCAGGGAAGCAACAGTTGTACAAGAAAAGAAACAACCTGGGCCAGCCGAGTGGCTCAGTTGGTTAAGAGTGGCTTAGAGCGCGAGCTCTGAGCAATAGGGCTGCCGGTTCGATTCCCAAATGGGCCACTGACTGCTGTTCCCGAGCTGAGCTGTTGCTGAGCTGCCAGTAGGTGGCAGGAAGCTCAGCTGGTGTAACAACAAGATTGCCTGTTCGATGGTGGGCTATGCCCACCCGCAACTAAGACTAAACTCGCATCTTGAGCTGAGCTGCTGCCCAGAATGCTCAGTGGATAGAACGTGTGCTCTTAACAACAGGGCTGCTGGTTCCACTCCCGCATGGGATGGTGGCTATGCCCACCCACAACTAAGACTGAACTCAGCACCTTGAGCTGAGCTGCCCCCTGGATGGCTCAGAGGATAGAGTGTGCGCTCTAAACAAAAAGGTTGCTGGTTCAACTCCTGCATGGGATGGTGGCTGTGCCCACCCACAACTAAGACTGAACACAGCACCTTGAGCTTAGAGGCCACAAGCTGCTGACAGGAAGCCAGATGGCGACTGGCGCCCTCCACAACGAAGACTGAAGAACAACAACTTGGCTGGTCCCCTTCCCCAATTCCCCAACACTGTTCCCCTCCCCAATTCCCCCAAAAAAAAGAAAAAAGAAAAAAGAAAGGAAACAATCATTGATACCTCTTGGCTTAGCTGCAAACTACGTTTATTGGCATTGTACCAGTAATCCTAAATTGAGCTATGAAACCAAAGTTCCCTTATCTTTGAGTGATGCTCCTAAATTCTACAATTCTAGAATAAGGATTCCTTGTTGAATATCTATACTTCCCCTCATCCGCTCCAAACCACAAAGATTCAAAATGGGCCGGCCGAGTGGCGCGGTGGTTGGGAGCTGGTTTGGGGCGCCAGCGGCCCCGGTTCAGATCCCACATGTGAGGGCCAGTGACACTGCCCTCTAAAAAAAAAAAGATTCAAAACAGGCATACGGGCATTAAAATTTTCAGCTTTGCCTTTGGTCTTCCCGAAAGGATAGTTCTGCATTACTCGTATGTGGTTCAGCTCAAATATTTGAGCACTGCAGTTGTAACAGATACTCTGTAAGGTGCTTGGGGCACAGAGATGAGTAAGACACACTCTCTCTCATCCAAGAACTTGTAGTTTAGTAGGAGAGGTGCATAAGTAAATTAGTAAGTGGGTAACTGAGTAATAAGTTCAGCAATCAAAGTACGTGTGTACTAAATAAAGTACATTTCTGCGTTCCACCCATGGACACTGGAAGCTGTTTGTAGAGCTATAAAATGACTATTAATATAGACTCTATAACTTGGTGTGTATGTGTTTTGTTTGTTCGTTTGTTTTGTTTTTCTTTTAGCTTATAGACCAGTTAAAGCCTGGTGGAAGATTGATATTGCCGGTCGGTCCTGCAGGTGGAAATCAGATGCTGGAGCAGTACGACAAGCTACAGGATGGCAGTGTCAAAATGAAACCTCTGATGGGAGTGATATACGTGCCTTTAACAGATAAAGAAAAGCAGTGGTCCAGGTGGAAGTGATTTTATCTTCTGCTCTTTCTTCTTCCACACATGCAAGGTGAAAGGGTGTGGATTTTAAGACATTAGACTACAAGAGCTGCTTTTTTGGTTGTCATCTCTATGCTACTCCATTTTAACATCAGAAATTCACTACATTAAAAGTGAAGACAATTTTGCATGGTCTGCCCTTCTTTTGGTTTAACTCATATCTTTGGGGAAGGGAGGGTGAGACTTGGTTGGCACAAAGGTATTTTTTTCTTTTTTCTTAAAGAAACTTTCAGCCACAGTTCAGCACTCAGATCTCTAAAGAGATTTTATTATCAGCCACTCTGTTTCTATATTTACAAATTATTTTTACAGCCGTGTGGTCATGGAGACAAAAGCTTTGGCTAAAAGAGAAGGGGCCATCATTTCCTGCCCTGTCCACTCTCTGTTGTCCCATTGTTATAAAGAGAAAGCAAGGGAGAAAGATATTCTTGTTCCAGTTTTCAAAGGTTTCAGAATCCCAGAGAGGACATTCTTCCTCTCAGCTTGACTTCTCTTTCAGTCAAGTTCATAGGTGTGTGCCAGCCTGTGCCTGTTTTATACTGAGCTGGCGTTTCAGAGCTACTATTACAAATAAATTTCTCACCATTCTACAGAACAGGCCAGCCAGTGTTTAACCTACTTGATATAAATTCCTGGGGAAGGGAGAGGACTCTGTAAGCTCAGAGGGAGTGCCCAGGTCTCACAAACCCCCCCAAAGATTCAACAGCATGCAGCATACTGCTCAGCCCAGCATGGCTCATGAGAATGCCCACTTGTGTTGTACATCTCGGCATCATCAGAATCTGTTTGAAGCCAAGATCTCTCTTCTTCCTCTCCTCCTCCTGTCCCTCCCCACCCCTTCTGTGGGAAGGAAGGCCATCAATAAGTAAAAGTGACATTAGCTAAGACCACTTGAAATTAAATGCCAAAATAAAAAAGGCTTTACAGTTTCCTTGTTCTAGAATCTTTATTGACAGAAGTGCTCATTTTAAGTCAACTATTTTCTTAATAAGTAACATGGTGATTATAAGTGTAATAGATCTCTCAATTTTGTTTTCTGGAAAGAGGAAAGGAACATTTTAAATGAACGTTTAATTGCAAAAATGGTAATGAATCTTTAAATTCTGATTGGCCATTTCTTATCTGGGATATCTTATTAGAACTGCATTTTATTCTTCACCTAATGTAGTTATAGCTGTTTTCTTTTAATTCTAATGTGGAGCACAGCCACATCTTAAAAAAATTTTTTTAAAAGCTATCAGTCTTGTCAGAATCAGATTTTGTCATTAACAACTAGTTATAACCATCCTTCACTTTACTTCCAGTACGGTTATACCATTGCAGAATTGTATGATTGCTATTGTATAAAGGAGAGAAAACATATCACTGAAATAACTGAAATTTGATGTCAAGTAAGAGTTCAGATTTTAATTTATACCTTTTAAATTTCTCTTTTTATACACAATATATTATTAGTATTGAGCATTCTACCTATAATTTAATGAAGGAAAAAAGGTGTTTTATTTTGATAACCAGAGGTGGATTTCTCATGAAGCTAATGAAACTGAAGCCTCAGGCCCCTTATTTGTTTAGGGTCCTTTCTGACCTATACCTAATATTATATGATAGTCTTGTATTTTGTTTTTCTTTTTTTCTCTTCATAAAGAGGTCCCTCCCCACACAAAAATTATATAAGCTTTAGGCTTTCACAACACCTGTATTCACTCCTCATAAAACTAAACTATTTTTATTAAATTAAAAATGATTTTTAAATTTATGGATATTCAGTCAATTACCAAATATTTAAATGTATAAATACTTGGGGGGTTTTTTTGACCTTCAACTTTTTAAAACACTGAGCAATTTTACATGTATGCATCATTGGAAACTTTTCTCTTGTACTAGGAGGACCTTTTTTTTTTTTCTTCAAGATTTTATTGGGGAAATGGGGGAGGGGAACAGCATTGGGGAACAGGGGAAGGAGAACAGACAAGTTGCTGTCCTTTAGTTCTTCAGTCTAGTTGTGGAGGACGTTGCTTCACTGGCCCATGTTGGTATCATCATTGTGCTCTTCCCGGATGAGGCAGATCGGTCGCCGGCCTCTGGACGGCCACTCACAGCAGCTCTTGGCAGCTCACATTGGCTGCCAGCCGCTCATGCTGGCTGCCGGCCACTCACTGTAGCCTATGGCAGCCCACTGCAGCAGGGGTTGCAGCTACGCCATCCCGGGGACTCAGGACAGTCCAGCTCCAGGTGGAGCTGTTGTTAGCTGTAGAGGGCAGTGTCACTGGCTTTCATATGTGGGATCCGAACCGGGGCTGGGCTGCTGGCGTCCCAAGCCAGCTCTTAACCAATGCTCTACTCGGGCGACCCGAGGAGGACCTTGTTTTTTCTGTTGTAAATTTTCTAATTGTTCAAATACATTTTCCTATATCCAAAGATGTAGTTCTCATTACAAAAGGTAATTTATTTAATTGTAAATCTTAAAATTTAGAGACTATAAGTTTTAAGAATATAAAGGTGAAACAAAATCTGGAAACAAAATTGTAAAAGATACTACATTAACAATTTTTTTTTGTACTGAAATAATTCTAGAAAATAGGGTGTTTGAGAGGATAAAACATCAACACTTAAACACAATCTTAAGGGTCCATGACCATTAATCTGCTATTTCTGTTTGCATTCATTAACTATCAGTCAGGTTCCAGACAGGAAACAAAGTATTCAGCCAGGATTTTGAAGTGATTTGGGACTCTTCAAAGAAATATGGGAAAGGTTATGGGAACCAGTAAAGGATGTTGACATACCAGGGACCAGGAACATCCAGGGAAATTCGTTGTTAAATGTGTTAAATATTTTTCAGTGTGAGGACCTTCTTAATACCTTCATGAATTCGGTATGCATGTGTGTGCCCATTATGCCAGGTACTAAATAGGGCCAGGAATACACATCTGTGAATCTGAAGCTGACCTTTCTTGTGGAACTTAGTCATGTGGAAGATCAAAAAAAAAATCCAAAGGTGAAGACAAACAGGCGATTACAGGCATACCTTGTTTTATTGCCATTTTTTTTTATTGTGCTTCACAGATACCTTCTTTTGTTTTGTTTTGTTTTGTTTTGTTTTGTTTAACACAAAGGTTTGTGGCACTCTGGGTCGAGCAAGTCTATTGGTGCCATTTTTCCAACAGCATTTGCTTACTTATCTGTGTCATATTTCGACAATTCTTGCACTATTTCAGACTTTTTGATTATATTTGTTATAGCGACCTGTGATCAGTGATCTTTGACGTTACTATTTGTTTTGGGGTGCCGTGAGCCATGCGCATATAAGATGGTTAACCTAATTACTAAATGTGTGTATTCTGACTACTCCACCAACCGGCTATTTCCCCATTTCTCTCCCTCTCTGTGGGCCTCCATATTCCCTGAGATACAATAATATTGATATTAGGCCAATTAATAACCCTGCAGTGGCCGCTAAGTGTTAAGTGAAAAGAAGAGTCACATGTCTCTTACTTGAAGTCAAAAGCTAGAAATGACTAAACTTAGTGAGGCAGTCATGTCGAAAGCTGAGATAGACTGAAAGCTAGGTCTCTTGTACCAACAATTAGCCAAGTTGTGAATGCAAAGGAAAAGTTCTTGAAGGAAATTAAAAGTGCTACTCCAGTGAACACACAAAAGATAAACAGCCTATTGCTGATATGGAGAAAGTTTTGGTGGTCTATATGAAAGATCAAACCAGCCACAACATTTCCCTAAGTCAAAGCCTAATCCAAGGGCCGGCCGAGTGGCGCGGTGGTTAAGCGCTGGCTTGGGAAGCCAGCGGCCCAGGTTCGGGTCCCACATCAGAGGGCCAGTGACAATGCCCTCAAAAAAAACAACCAAAACAAACAAACAAAAAGCCTAATCCAGAGCAAGGCCCTAACTCTCTTCAATTCTGTGAAGGCTGAGAGAGGTGAGGAGGCTGCAGAAGGAAAGTTTGAGGTTGGTTCATGAGGTTTAAGGCAAAAAGCCGTCTCCATAACATACAAGTGCAAGGTAAAGCAGCAAGTGCTGATGGAGAAGCCGCAGCAAGTTTTCCAGAAGATATAACTAAGATAATTAAGGTAGCTACACTAAACAACAGATTTCAATGTAGACAAAACAGCCTTATATTGGAAGAATATGAACTTGCATAGCTAGAGAGGAGAAGGCAATGCCTGGCTTCAAAGGATAGGCTGACTTTTATTAGGGGCTAATGCCGTTGGCGACTTTAACTTGAAACCAGTGTTCCTTTACCATTCTGGAAATCCTAGGCCCTTAAAAATTATGCCAAATCTACTCTGTGCTCTATAAAAGGAGTAGTAGTGTGGATGACAAGCACATCTGTTTACAACATGGTTTACTGAATATTTTAAGCCCCCTTTGAAACCGGCTCAGAAAAAAAGATTCGTTTCCAAATATTACTGCTTATTGGCAATTTTTCTGGTCACTCAAGAGCTCTGATGGAAATATACAGTGAGAGTAGTATTGTTTTCATGCCTCCTAACATAATATCCATTCTGCAGCCTATGGACAAGGAATAATTTTGACTTTCAAGTCTTATTATGTATTTAAGAAATACATTTTGTAAGGCTATAGCTGCCATAATAAGATAGTGATTCCTCTGCTGGATCTGGGCAAAGTAAATTGAAAACTTGGAAAGGATTCATTTTAGGTGCCCTTAAGAACGTCATTCATGGGAAGAGTTCAAAATGTCCACATCAACAGAAACTGGGAAGAAGATGATTCCAACGCATGTGGGCTTTGAGGGGCTCAGGACTTCAGTGGAGGAAGTAACTGCAGCTGTGGTGGAAATAGCAAGAGAACTAAAATTAGATCAGTCAATATTGAGGTAAAACCCTCTACCAGAAAAAAATGTGATGACTCAATAAAGGCTCAGTGATGGTTAGCACTTACTAGCAATAAGGTATTTTTAAATTAAGGTATGTACTGTGGTTTTAGACAGAATGTTGTTATTGTACACTATATGACTACAGGATAAACATAACTATTACATGCACTGGGAAGCCACAAAATTTGTGTGGCTCACTTGATGGCAGTGTTCCCCTTATTGCACCCACAGTACCTGCAAGGTGTGCCCACAGAGTGCAGTGTGTTCAGACTCTGCCTTGCGGGTGGCAGAGAGCAACTGAAATATTGAAGCCAGGCAGTGAAGTGATTAGAATTACACTTCAGCTGGCCGAGTGGCTCAGTTGGTTAAGAGCTCGCTCAAGAGTGCGAGCTGAGCTCTGAGCAACAGCTGTTCGAGGCCAGCCCGAGCTGAGTTGCTGTTGAGCTGCCAACAGGTGGCAGGATGGCTCAGCTAAAAACAAACAAACAAACAAACAAACAAAAGAGTAGAATTACACTTCAGAAAGCTGTATCAACTCTGGCCTTGATACAGGGAGTAGATTGAAAAGGGACAAAACTAGAGTCACTAACAGGAGGTGATGTAGCAATGTAGAAGTGATGGCGGCCTGAACTAAGCAGTGAAAGGAAGGCTAGAGTTTGGATAAGAAAAGTCACCATTGTCTAAGTGCCCACCCCACATTTGGGAATTATCGAAAAAGCTCCTTAGTTTCTTGCCAGGCTAGATGATTTCTGTTCTTTCAGATTTTTTCATGATTAATTTAACATTCATAGTGCTTTCATAGGAACCTTCTCTTATTTCTCACCAACTTTCCATCCTTCTCTTACTGAGGAATCCAGGCTAGTTGCAGTGCCCTGTGAGTGTGAGATCCAGTATTTGCTCAGAAGGTGTGATAGAAATTATATAGGGAAAAAAGGGAACTAGTGGGAATGCTGAATTTCACTGCCACGTGAAACCCCAAACCTGAATATAGACTCATGTCTCCTTATGCTTGGAAAAATGTCACTTTTAATTTGGTGGATCAATCAAGGAGGAGAGAGTGCCAGACATACAGGCTATTAACCTAGAATCTATGGTATTATGTTCATGACTAAGGATGTGTAATAGTTGTATTAATTGCTTCATAAAGGATAAATACTTTAAAAGTTTTGTTTTATATAGGTATATGTGTAGAAATCGGTGTATTGTTAATCTTCTGGTAAGTTTTGTTTTTATTATCCACAAGAATCAGTGGAATAGGTTCACCTCTGGTTTGTGAAACTGAGGAATGCTTTGGGGTTCTCATTCCTAAGCACTTTATTTAGCATTGTCTTAAAGTGCCATGCACGTCTAAAGAGGATGTTGGGAATCGATTGGGCATTTCTAGGATTGACAGTATAGGTCCTAGGGCATGCTCCGTATTGTTCTGTGTTGTCCCTTTTAAATTTCTTTACATATGTCACAACATTATGACGTGTTTGCATCCTTAAAGGCAGGGATTTGTTCTGTTGCTTTGGAATTCTTTTTATGTCTCTCATAACACTTTATATAGAGTAAATTGTACGCAGCCTTTATTACCTCTGAAAACTCATTAACTAGAAAACATTCATGGCTTTTAATTGTTTCATTTGTTCTCCATAAGGAATATATAATACTAAATGTTAGTAGCTTAGCTATAAACCTAATAGATAATTAAATTAAGTATAATTATATATTCTATAACAAAATCATTGTTTACAATTATTAACCTAATGAAAATATTTAGCACATGTATGGCAAATTTAAATGGCCTTTCTAGAAATTTAGGACATGCTACTTTTTATTATAAATGATGTATATCTGTAAGTCAGATAAAGATATGGTATAGAATTTTGAACATTAGGAAAAATTAATAACTTGAAAATTCTATAGATTGTAGAGTATTAGGATGTGACAAGGCTATACATACACTGGCAGCGAAGTTTTGGTTTTCCTTGGTATTCAAATGTTAAAACTCAGGTCCATAAACTTAATTTCTTTTTCTTTTTAGTGCTGTACATTTCCTTCTGTTTTTAACAGTACTGTTACACCAAAGTAATGCATGTGCATTATAAAAATAAAAGAAAGTACAGAGAGTAAAGTAAAAATCACTCATAATCCCAGGACCCGGAGATAGCCACTGTTAACACTTTTTTTTTTTACTCTTTTATCCATAGGTCTATGTACATCTCTTTTGTAATCCTGAGACCGTACAGTAGCATTATTTTGTAATCTCTTTTTTCATTTCATAAAATGTCATCAACATTGTTCACATCATTAAACATTTTATACAGTACGATTTTTCCAGTTTTATTGAGATATAAATTGACTTACAGTATTGTATTTCAAGTGTACAAAATAGTGCGTTGATATATGTTTATATTGCAAAAACGATTACCTCAATACATTTTATGGTTTCTTGTCCTGTGTTCCAGTCTGTAAGCCACTGTGAGTTGATTTTTTGTGTGTATGTGGTACACAAGAAGGTCCATGTCCTTCTTTTGCATGTGACTGTCCAGTTTTCCCAGTGTCATTTATTGAAGACACTATCCTTTCCCTATTGTGTGTTCTTAGCTTTTTAATTAATTATGTGTGGGTTTATTTCTGGGCTGTCTATTCTGTTCCATTGATCTATGTGTCTGTTTTTATGTTAATACCATATTGTTTTGATTACTACAACTTTGTAATATAGTTTGAAATCAGGAATCGCTCCAGTTTTGTTCTTTCTAAGAATCGCTTTGGCTATTTGGGATCTTGTGGTTCAATATAAATTTTAGGAGTGTTTGTTTTATTTTTGTGAAAAATGCTATTGGAATTATGATGGGAATTGTATTGAATCAGTAGATTGCTTTGGGTAGTATGGATATTTTAACAATATTAATTCTTCTAATCCATAAGTATGTAATATCTTTTCCATTTATTTGTGTCTTCAGTTTTCCATGCACAGATCTTTCACTTCTTTGGTTATATTTATTCCTAGGTATTTTATTCTTTTTGATTCAATTATGAATGAGATTGTTCTCTTAATTTCTTAATTTCTCTTTTTGACAGTTATTATTAGTATATAGAAATGCAACTGATTTTTTTATATTGATTTTGGATCCTGCAACTTTATTGAATTAGTTTATCCTAACTTTTTTTTTTTTTTTTTTTTTTTTTTTTGGTGGAGGCTTTAGGGTTTTCTATATGTAATGTCATGTCATCTGCAAAGAGACAGTTTTACTTTTTCCTTTCTGATTTTGATGCCTTTTATTTCTTTTTCTTGCCTAATTGCTCTGGCTAGGATTTCCAGTACTATGTTGAATAAAAGTGGCAAGAGTGGGCATCCTTGTCTTGTTCCTGATCTTACAGGAAAAGCTTTCTGCTTTTCACCGTTGAGTATGATGTTAGCTGTGGGCTTGTCATATGTGGCCTTTATTATGTTGAGGTACGTTCCCCGTATATCCAGTTTGTTGAGAGTTTTTATCTTTTTTCTTTAAAAAAATTTGTTTTAAGTGGAGAGGATATTTGGAAATGTACTATGTTGTTGGGCAATAAGGATATTTATTTATGATTTCCTTAATGCCTTGCAACAGGTAAATAAAATGTGGCAAATTATTTAAAAAACAATAGTATCTTCAACTAATGTTTGTAAAAATACAAGTGAATTTAATTTATGAATAGAGCACTTTGCAAATGCTCATATTTTAATGCTTGCATGATTTTAAGTAAAAGCTATTCTATGAGAATTATAGTACTTAAGTTATTAAGAAGAATATATTAAGAGGAACCAGACTGATAATTTATTGTTTAAAAGGTAATCCAGTACTCTGTGTTATACAGGCAGCTTCTGGGAGAAGTTAATTTTTAGAATATTTTCTTGCACTGTTTATGAAATTCAGTTTTTTTAAAACATATTATCTGATAATCCCTTAATTCACCACTTTCCTGAGAAATTTTTGTTTTTTATCTTCCTTTCAAATTTATTTAAACAACTTTTAAAAATCTTTTTATTACAGACAAGTTGCAAAAATAGTACAAAGAACTCCTGAATCTCTTCATGCAGAGTTGCCAATTAACATTGTCTCACATTTGTTTTCTCACTTCCTCTTCACACACACACACTTAATATGTTTTTCCTGAATCATTTGAGATTTGTTGCAAATATCAAACTTCTTTGCCTCTGAAGTAGTTGAGTGTTTAACAATGTTTTTGTCGCTCAGATTACTCTCAGATATAAGCTTTTAGGCTTTTCTGATAGCTTTATTTTTTCACTTTGAACAGCTTTATTGAGGTACAATTGATATACCATACCATTTATTTTAGATTGCATTTTTATTCCTTCCTTCCTCTCACTGGCAGTTGCTGGTACTGTGCTCCCCACCTGGCTGAGCGAATGGTTTCTTTTGGAGCTGATAAAGCTGCCTTATGAAATCAGCTGACAGGTATATTGTACCTACAGATGATGCTTTTTCTCCCAAAGAGTTTGGGTTGAGATTGACCCACTCAGCAATTGCTAACAGATACTTTAAGCGAAAGGCTAAATTTTTGTCCAATTTTGTGAATGTAACTGTAAAAAATTATTTGAACTCTTAAATACTCAAGTCATTTTACAATAAATAGTATTAGCAAGATTCTAGATCTAAAAGCTACAATTTTTCTGAATTTTTGGTCTTGAAGAAAGAAGGTTATCTTTAGAATTAAAAAGTAAAAAATTGCGGCCCTTTAGTTTTCATACTTCATTCTGGATTAGCATGAGAGATGTTTGAAATGGCTGATTTCCATTTTTGCTTGGACTTGGGATCGTTTGCGCTTTTTTTTTTTTTTTTAAATAATATATTACTTGGGGATTGGTGTATTTTTACTGATTTAATAGTTGTACCTAAACTATTAGACATCCAAGTTTTGTAGTATGTCACTCCTACTTATATATTTCTCTTTTTTCCCCTCCAGGGATGAACTGTAAAAGCAACATCAGCTTGACCAGAATATAATAATTACAGTGGATTGCTCATCTCAGTCCTCAAACCTTTTTGAAAACCAACAGCATCACAGCTTGTTTTGGACTTTGTTACACTATTATTTTCAGCATGAAAATGTGTGGTTTTATAGCGTTTCTAATTCTTCAGAGAGGCTCCGAAGCCAAATTGGTAGAGGAAGGATGCAAAGTATACATCTGTGTATTATGACTTTAACATGCCCACATTTTACTTTAAAATATTAAACGAAAGGGTACTGCAAAATGGAAAACTTAGTTTGTGAATTGATTTGGAGGAGTGTTGTTTTTTTTTTCCTTAGGCACTTAATTCTGTTCCAATATTAACTTATCAGTTTGCTTTTGTGCATCAGATAATACCACCATTCACAAGTTAAGATTCTTTGATTTTTGGATGTCTGTTAGATGCTACTAAGAAAATAGAGATGAGCTTCCTTTTTAAAGCTTTTGATGTGGTGTCATAGAATAGCATGTTGTAGATACAATCGGCTGCTTTTTACCTTAAAACTAAGCATTTGTAAATATTAAAACTTAAGAAGATGGCAGGTGATGTCCCTTAACACTCAGCTGTTCAGATTGGACATAACTGACATAGTTCTTCCTTTCTGTCTTTACAAATGATAGAAGACTTGTAGCTCAGTATTATTTCTTCTGTTTCTAATTTGCTGCTGATAATGTATATGACTTTCACATGCTGTGTAAGCTGTGTCCTAGTTACTAAACAGTTTATGCAGTGCTGCTTTGCCAAATAAAGTTAAAAGCAAAAGAGGCATTGGTGGTGTTTGAATGTAGAACGGCATGTCCACCAGATACAGAATGCTGAGCAAGATCATGGAGAAAAAAATGGTTTCCCTGCTTCCCATTTTGTGAAACCTGAGTAGGTGAGTAGCATTAATTGAACTGTAGATTTGTAGAATGTGACTCTGTTTTTTGAGAACAAGGATACCTCATTTATCTTTTTTTTTTTTTTTTTTTTTTTTGCTTAATATAGGGATTGTCCTCTTGTAAAGGCTGAATGAGTGAGTGAATGAGTTGGCTGGATGTCAGGGAAGAGCCGAGTTGAAGATAAATTTACCAAAACACATCTCTCACCTACAAATGGATTTATTCATATAATGACTCTAAATGAGTTTCTAAGAAGGCAGTAGCACTTTGAGATCTTGTTTAAAGGTTGTGGTTTTATACCTTTTGCAGTGGGATCTTTGTTTTTCTGAGTATTCTAGAACTTGAAACAATATAGAGCTAGCAGAACTAGCACTCCCAGCAGCGCCCTCCAGAGACCAAGTGTGCCTGATTCTAACAACTAGATCCTTGGGTGAGGTGCGAGGCTCCCCACCTCCAGAAGCCTTAAACTTTACTTCTTTAAAAATGGTTTAAAATTACATGTACATCTTTTCACTAGCATCTCTTGGGCAAGGTCTTAGACACAGTTGAAACTAGCATTAGTTGGTGGCCAAAATTTGTGAGTTTCATTGGTGTCAGTTGCTGTTGGTATTGCTTCTGGACTGAGGCCGTGAACCCTTTTGGTCCAGGACTCAGTATCATTTGAGATAGTTTCAAAGGTTAAGTATTCTTTAGGACATAAATTAGTTCTTAAACTTACCCACTAGTCTGTATCCATCATAGCTGTTACCAACATTTAATTATATGTAAATCCCTGTGTTAGGTCTTGGGATAGAAAAAGGCCCTTACTGTTAAGGAGTTTGCAATCTGATTGAGGGGACAGTTTATAAAGTGTCACCTGATTGGTATAGGCAAATGCTATGCCAAAGCATTACTCTTGGACTTTACTCTTCTGTGAGTTAAACATTTTAAATATTGAACAAACAAGAAGGGATTTTAAGGAAGCATCAATAAATGGGTAGAGATGGAAATAATGAATTTTATCTAGGTTTAAGAGCTTTTCTCTTTAAGAGAGTTGAATTTATATACACGTGTGTGTTGGTCAGAGATAAGAAATCTCTTTAGTCTTTACTATTCATAATTTCTAAAGTATTTTAGTATTTCAGTTTTCATTAATAGAAGTGATTCCTTTATGTAATATGAAGGGCAACAATGAAAATATTTTTAATAAAAAGTTTCAGTCTAATGAGATCTTGCTGAAACAAGTTGTTTCTTTACAGATTTGATTTTATTAAAGGCCCAACCTAGCTCTCAAGAATTAAAATTAAAATTCCAGTTTCTAATAAGATTTTCAACTCTTTCTCAATTAGTAGCATTAGAAAACAGTGATATTTTGGGGAAAATAGTGCATTAACATCGTCCATGCAAATATTTAAAATCCCATTGCCTTAATTAAAAAAAACCTATTGTTCCAAAAAAATTGATTTTGCTTTAATTATAATAATGTACCTATACTAAAGCATCTTAAAAATTCAGTGTATTTTAAAATAGAATAACATTTTTTTTTAGTAGTAACTTAATACTCATGAATTCTTTGAAGCTATTCTTGGCATCTGATTGGTTGTCAGTCAAGAAATAAAGTTCCTTAATTTTGTTTCATTAGAGAGGTAGGTGTTTGTAGTTTTTAGCTAAATGTTAATACATTTCTAATAGTTTGGTATGGTACTAAAAGAACTCTGTGGTAATTGAATACTAGTATTGTACATGAAATAAACATGTCTAATTTAAAAAGTGTCCTAAATGGAGCTCAAAACATCAATAATTTATCATACTTGCAGGGTACAAATGATCATTTCCTGTAGCATACTGTGTTATTAAAGAACTATTGGAAAAGTCATGACACATTTTTGCAATGAAAAACAGAGAAAAAATATGTCATGACCTTTCCAACAACCCAATATATTCAGCAAACAAACGAATTCTGATCGGATTTCAGTTTTACCCCCCTTGAGTTCTCCTGTCATTTTTCAGGAAGTGAGTGTTTTGTTCCCATTGTACTTAAAGACTGGCTCAAATGCAGTGCCAATAAAAAAAAATCCTTGAAGGAAAATGGCTGGTCCATGGGGCCCAAAGAAGTTTGTCTATTGTTATATAATAAAAAGAAAACAAGTCCAATAATTTCCTTATCCTCAGCCCATCACACAGTAGTTGTTGTTTCCCTGCTTTAGGCTTTATCTTTTTAACTGACTGTGGTTTGGGCCAGGACTCGGAAGCCTGCCTTGCTCAGTGGGAGAGGAAACAAACCTCTTTCAGGTCTCTAGAGCGCTGTGCTGGGCCAGTGAATCCCTTTCTCCTCCCCTTCTCTTCATCTCTCCTTACACTTCCTTTCCCTTTCCTTTCCCAGCATGAGGGCAAGCTTTAAGTTCTAGGGCTGCTGGATCTAAAGAACTCCTCAGGTGGGGTTGCCCAGTAGAATGGGCATCACAGAAAGGGTAATTTTTTTGCCCAAAGGACAAATGATGGTAACACTGAGGACATGTTAAGTGTAAGGAGACAGCAGTCCGGGGGTCTGGGGCAGCTAAGGACATTTACATTTGAGTTTCTGCACCCTGAACACTTGACTGCTTCCCAAGGGGTCACATCACTTGAAGTACTCCCTTGCCTTCACTGTTTACTTTTAGGTTTTTTGGCGATTGTGCTGCCAGGACTTTTCCAGAAATTACAATGTGGATCAAAGGGCTTGCAGAATTTCTATGTTAACACTATTGTATCAGTTTTGGATTAACTGTAAAAAGGGTGTTTCTGGGTAAAAACATCTGCCCTTTAGGATCTTGGCTCCATTGAGCCTATTAGATTGTAGGTAACAGTTGGATAAAGCAGGCCAGGAAGTTCACAGGTAGGGGTGGTAAAGGACTTGCAAAAAAATGAAAGGCATGGTCTCCGATTGCATAGTTCATGGTTCTGATTTCTTCATTCTTCTATACACATTTAGAGATTTATCTAAACCTGTTTTCATCTGTGAAACTGCTTTGTTGCTTTTGATTTATTTGGACTTTTGGGTCTTCAGTCATGAAATAATGTATGAAAATGAAAGACAACATTTTTTTAAAAAGTCTGGATACTCAACACAATTTCCCTAAGCTTTTTGGGAGAAGTTAAAATGGTTTTTGTATTCAAATTTGTTTTGAGTTTCCTAAATTTTGAAATAACTTTATAAAACGATCTTTAAGCTAAATGATATAAGTTGATCTCTCTCCAATTTAGTGTGATGGCATACAAGACTTAAAAAGTGATGTGACCTGAGAATTAAAATAAGTAGGAAGAAAGACATATTTAGTTCTAAATAAAGCAAATATAGGAGAAGGCTCAGTTCTAACCATTCAATTCATTCCTGAACACATCCAGCCTCGGCGGGGAGAGTCTAACCTTATTTTTATCCTTGATGGTTTCATATTTAGCCAAAAAGTCTTTAAGTGTTTTCCGTTAAAGTAGCTATAAGTTGAAATAATGCACTTTAGATAGAATCAAGTAGGGCAAAAGAACTGGGAAAATGGGGCCAGTGCCCAAGAAAAAGTCAGCAACACAGTTGCAAAAACCAGGGAGATGAGAACATTTGTAAACTGCAAACTAAGCTTTTCCCTCTTTGTATTCAGGTTGGGCGGTTTCTGTTGTTAAAAGTTCTCAATTTTAATGCCAACAGTTGTAGAAAACCTGGAGTCCAGAAAAGAAAACGATAGAGTAACTCTGCTAGGGACAAAGTGGTGTAATCCCCAAGGAAGCAAAAACCCAAACACGAAATTGTTCTGGGACAATACAGTTTACCAGTGACCCCAGATTACAGAATCTCAGGCTCAGATGCTTACGTGACAGCGTTATCAATATAATGGTGGAGACTGCGAAGATAAGGATGGAGCCTGTATCATGGGGCACACTGCACTGCATATGTGGGTTCATGCAAATGAAATCCAGTGAATTCTTCAACAAGGTCTGCCTTGAACAGCAAAACTTAGGCACAAGTAGAAATAGGCCTCTGTGTTCTGGCCATGGGAAAATACAGTGAAGTGCAGCGTGAACGGCCACCACTGCCCGAAAGGAGGGGTTGGTAAGTGTGACAGCGAATGGCGCCAGCCAAATCACAGATTTTGAAAAGTCAGTGGGAGAAAGATGAAAAAAATGCTGTTATTTCCTGTGGAGGAGAACATATGCGATGCTTGGGTGACTTGAGACATTAAAATGCTTGTGGAAGGATGGAGGAGTAGCTGTAGTTTATACTGAGGACTAAAGGAAAAAAGTTTTCAGTTTTCAGAAAGATGGCTTAGGTGGGCCTTTTCTCAGGAAATGAGATGTGAAACACAAGAATGCGTGAGGGGTAAATTGTGGACAACCTTCCCTTTAAAACTTTTTTAAAATTGTCATAAATGCAGAACTCCTTCAATCAATCGACAGGTAAGATGACTTTAGAAAGTCCCTTTCAGTCCATTCAACAGTACAAATACTTTGTAGGCTGTGATTCTCCTTCTCTAATCCTTAATTTTCCTCTTTGTACAATAGGATTGGGATGATTAAATCCAGGTCAATAACAGCTCAGTAAATATTAGCACCTTTTGATTATATTAAAAAGTTGTAAAGAAGGCTTAAGAATAAAATACGATTTATTAAAGGAATATTGTACACATAGAGGACATCTTTTCTCTCAAGTATTTCAACACCGTAGCAATCCTAAATTGTTTGATTTCTTCATGTATAAAAGATGTGCTAAAAGACATTCCTCAACAGTTTTTATTTTATTGGGTATGGCTATAGGTGACATCCTTCCACAGAGAGACAAACTGCACAGCATTACATATACAGTACAAACATGTTAAGTTCATTCACAGTCATTTCTCTAAACTGCCCTTGAGAAATTTAAAATTTTGGTCAATTCTAAACACTTGAGAAAACGCTTGAAGTTTTCTGGAAATAAAAATAATTTTCATTTTTTCTAGAAGTAATTGTCCGCTTGTGAATGTATTCTGTTATATCTCCAACTGAAATTGAGCTCTTTGCTAAAGGAACAACAACCTGTTACAGGTTCAGTGTGAACATGTGTGCTAGTGTGGTTTCAAGAACTTGAAAAGTTTTGCCATTTATGGTGAAGAACCACAGTGTGTAAACAGGGACATTTTGTGAACGTAGATACCACAGGCACCATGCTATGCATTCCTCTCAGCAGAATAATTCCTAGAAAATGTGTAATCCTGGCAATAACTGGTGATGGGAATAATTTGCCTTTAAAATCCTATGAATTAGAAGAGATGCTAAGTTAGACGCCTGTTTTCTGTAAAGATAAATTTGGACAAAACTGCTTTGTATTTTGGGAACACACAGCCTGGCATCAGCTGATGGCACGTAACATAGCATTACATACATAATGGGGAAAGCTCGTTTTATTGGATGAAACAACCTGCTGATACTTAAACATGGGACATTTTTACAAAAGCGTCACCCAGAAATCCACTCCGTGTTTTGCTTTTCAATTTAGATGCATTTTTCTCTTCCATCAGCACAGACTGGTGTTGAAACCCAGTGACTCTGAAAATGAGCCGCGGTGCTGTGGACACCAGGCAGTGTCGAGGAGAGAGAAGAAAACACTAACCGTCCTCCTTGCTCACTTTGCCCTCAGCTAAGTTCTGCTACAGTTTTGACCTGCCAGCGTCTCTGCTTCCACCTTGACTTCTCACATCCCTTCCTGACCATGTTAGAGCTATTTGTAATCCAGTCTGAGTGTCTTCTCCCAAAGGTCAGCCTAATGAGGCAGCCACCTACTGGACATGATGTCAGAGGTGTTGGAAAAAACATACATTCACCTTCCCTGAGACATGGACCTGTTCATAAGGTTTACAATTTAGATATACCTGCCATAGGTAACATCTCATCAAAGGTATAAACTCACTTGAGATTGATTCTCAGAAACAAGTTTGAAGGGGAGAAGAAAAAGGGGAGCTTTGGGAGCTTAAAGTGAGGGACAGGAGGGCCACAGACCCAGGCCGCGCTGGCGGTACAGGTTGCCAGAGGCAACGAGAGGCTTCCAAAAAGGAAAAGTTAGTAACACTGCCATTCTAAGGCCGCCTCTTCAGATGCTAAATTTTCTGCTTTGGCTAACTACATATGTCTACCTTAAGGGACAGCTTAGGTAAATCAGAATTAGATTTGTAAAATCATGAACCATAAAATCATGAACCAAATTTCAAAATATTTCACATATTTCCCAAGGAAAATCCACAATAAATAAGAACGAAGGTTTGGGGATTGTAGCATCTTCTGGGTTTTCAGTAGTTTTCTTAGCCCAGTGAGAAACAAAAGTTATAAATATCCTGAAACCAATATATGTATAATTATAAATGAAATGTGTCCTTGCCCCAGCTATTTAAGTTACACTTATTAGAGATACATCCCATTGATGAGGTAGTCAGACTCCTCGGATGTAATGGGACGAGCTTTTTTAAGTTTCTGTTTCACCAGGCGTAGTCGGCAAGCAACCATGAGAAGCAGCAACGCAGTGATGGCCAGACCCAGTGCCAAGGGCAACACTGCACCTGCGAACAGGGAAGGCGTGAAGGGGGTAGGTCAGTGATTAGCAACAATAGCAGCCACCATTTACCATACGCTAAGACTTTGCACGCACTGTTTCATCTCATCCGTACAGTTCACTTAAGGAGACACCTGTATTAGCACCGTTTTTCAGATTAACTGAGGTGCACAGAGATTAAGTCTTGGTTTAAAAAAAGCCTGTAGCCTATAAATGGCAGGTCTAAGTCTCAAACCCAAACTTCTTTGAAACCAAATTCTCTACCAGGTTCCTACAATTAATGACAGAAGCTTCAGTGGGTACACATGTTGCAGCCAGATCACCCTTATGTCCGCTGTCATGGAGACTCTAAACAGACAACTGCAAAGACACTGTGGCCACAGGAAATGTTTCCATCGTCATAGATTACGTTTACGGACTCATACCCAATCATTCTCTCTTAAAATAAGCATAGACTAACTCCTGACTTCTTGTTCTGGTTATGGCTTTGAGAAATTTATTTCCTTTTCTCAATCCAGGCGACCTACTCTGAGCCAGTAGAACCATGGTTAAAAAGTAACTTCCAAAATATGCTGGTGTAGGACTGGCCCAGTGGCTCGTTTGTTCAGAACTGGCTTGGGAGCACGAGCTCTGAGCGGCAGGGCCACCGGTTTGGATCCCACATGGGCCAGTGACACTGCGCCCTCTACAGCTAAGATGGTGAACAACAGCTCGACTTGGAGCTGGGTTGCCGTAAGCTACTGTGAGTGGCCAGCCACCGGCGTGAGCAGCCGTCCAATGGCCAGCGACCCATCTCCCTCACCTGGGAAGAGCACAATGATCACAATACAAACATGGGCCAATGAAACGATGTTCCCACAACTAGACTGAAGAACAAAAGGACAGCAACTTGTCTGTTCCCCTTCCCCGATTCTCCAACGCTGTTCCCCTCCCCCAATTCCCCAATAAAAATCTTAAAAAAAAAAAAGATGCTAATGTAATTTTGGCTAAGGGTAGTTGAGGAGTAAAATCTCATTCTCCTTTACAGGGTTTTTCCTGTGGGGTTGGTACTAGGCGCCCAGACTAGAAGCAGCCTTTGGAGGCTTCCTGGAGTCTAGAAGGGACAGGATGTGCTCCAGTCTTTCTTTTTATTTGATAAATTTTATATGTTACATTTTGCAAATTTAAGGTGTACAGTGTGTTACTTTGACACATTTATATATTGTAATGTGATTGCCATTGAAACAATGTTTATCACATTACATCCTTATAGTACAGTGTTATTATCTGTATTTATCATACTGTGCATTAGATCTTAGCTATGGCTTATGTACTAAGTGAGATAAAGAAGACAGAGAAAGACAATTATTGTATTGTGGAATCTAAAGAAGTCAAACCTGTAAAACACAGATCAGTCTTTCTTATCGTGCTCAGCAGGCTCTATTTTTAGTCTGACCTACTCTCCAGTCAGGCCAGTCTTGCAGATGATACAGTGGAACTATTTTTAGCTGCAAGGGTCTTGCCAACTGGTGGAACTAGAGAAGCCAAAGTCTCCATTGCATAAGCTGATTCTATAACATTTTCTTTCATTCATTTATTCATTCCTCCTGCATTAAAAGCCAGGTGCCTGACACTGAGCTCAGTGCTGGTAAGCCAAGATAAGAAGCTAATGCTACAGAATGCCAGCATGTTCTCAGTGCTTCCCAGCTTCGGTTATTTAAGTCTCACAACCACCATGAGCTGGTAGAATTACTATCCCCATTTTACCAAGGAGGAAACTAATGCATCAAGAATTAGGTGACTGGGGAGCTGGGTGGAAAAGGTGAAGGAACTAAGCGATATAAATCAGCAGCTACAAAATAGTCCCGGGAGAAAGTACAGCACAGGGAATATAGTCAATAATATGGTAATAACTATGCACAGTGCCAGGTGGACCCTAGACCAGTCAGGGGGATCACTGCATAAATTACATAAATATGTAACCACTATGCTATACACCTGAAACTCATATAAAAAATAATATTGAGGGCCAGCCGAGTGGCGCGGTGGTTAAGCTCTGGCTTGGGAAGCCAGCGGCCCCGATTCGGGTCCCACATATGAGGGCCAGTGACACTGCCCTCAAAAAAATAAAAATTAAAAATAATATTGAATGTCAGTTGTAACTGAATAAGAAAATTTTTTTTTAACTGAAAAAGAAAAAAAAAGAAGTGACAGTCTGTGCGGTAAGTGCTGGAGCTCGGACGCAGCCCAGACAGCACAGCACCAGAACCTCTATGGTCCGGAACTGCAAAAAGTAGAGGAGGTAGTTTTTTAGTGACCTCAAGTCTGGGTAGATAGACATTTAAGTGAAAAAATGCAATAAAGTATTACAGTTACTGTGATAGAATTCTATGTGAAGCATGGGTGTAAGAGGAGTGGTCCAGGTATCGGGTTCGCAGGACTTTTGCTGGAGTGAGTGATTTCATGTATGATGGAGTTTCTCTCGGTGGGCGTGGGAGGTAAGTTTATTTTTGACATTTCAGATTGATATTCCTAGAGGTGCTCCAGGTGGAATTCTCTCTTAGGCTCATGGGCTATTTGGGCCTAAATATGGGGGAGCCATTAGCATCAAGGTGGTTGCTGCAGCTACAAAAGTAGGTGAAATTGCCAGGGAGGAAGGGAGGCCAGGGACAAGGCCCCAAGAAAAACCATTTAGGAGGGCAGACCGAAAAAGGGAGCCAAAAAGAACAGAAAAAGACAGGTCAGGGAAATGGTAGGGCAACCAAGAGAGGGAGTCATGGAAGCAGAAGGAAGAGATGGTTTTGAGAGAAAAGTGCTCAGCTGAATTAGATGCTAAGGAGAGGTCCAGTGAGGTCACTGCCGGGGGGGGGCCACTAGACTTAGCAGTCGGGAATTCATTTACAGGGAGATTGAAGACTGAGGGACACCATTGTGCTTTTTACGTTTTGGGAGCGATCTAATGTGTCTGCAGCTGTTGGGAATGAGCCACTCGAGAAACAGATGAAAACATAGGAGAGTTAATAAATGATGGAGAAACGTACCTGAGGAGGTAAGAGGCCGCAGGAAGGTCAGGGGGAAAGGCTGACCTCGGAAGAGGGGACACCTTTTCCTTTGGTATTGGAGGAAAGGGAGAGGGTGGGTGCACACAGACTAGGGTTTACGTTTGAGGGTGCCAAGCATGAGGAAGTTCATGCCTGACAGCTTTGATGTTCTGGGCTAAGCTGGTTCCGAGTATCGCTGCCAGCTCTTCAAGAGGACCTGGCACTGAATACCTACTAATGGCATTTCAACTACTGGCGTATTTGTAGAATCCCAGGTGAAACTCCTGAAGAAGTTTCTCCAGAACAGTCTGGAAGTCTGCGTGCAGAAGGAGGGGATGTGAGAGTTGCATTAGTGACTGACTGTTGGGCAGCAAGTAAAGTTTTGGGCGAGGCTGGTATTCCCAGAGAGGACTGTGAAAGAAAGAAACCTGTGAGAGGCCAACAGTCTAGAATTGGATTCTAGAGCTGGCTCATACATTCCACACACAGCCGCCCCTCTGGAGGAGTGAGAATCACTGCTGAATTACTACTCCATGCTGACAGTTTGGGCCTTTGCTGCTACAGCCTCCTACTGGCCACCCTGAGCAGGGCAGGTCTGACGCGGGCTAAGGGCCAACAGTCCTCCCCGCGTGGCCCTCTTAGAGCTGTGTAGGTTGGACATGTTCCAAAGGAATGGGACGAAAGAGACTTTGGTCAACCTCTGCTTGTTCAGGGCAGGAATATGATTAGAAGCTGCCCTTCTAAAGGTGGGTGACTTGTTGAAAGATGAGTGCAGGCTACAGGATAACAATAAAACAGACGTGTAATCTAGGGGAATTTTGTATTTGCCAAATGAGATGTGAGGTTGCTGAACTGTCGAATCTAATTCCTGTTTAAAGCTTTGAAGACAGGGAACATGAAATCTCCCACAAAGTACTTGCTGGAAACTGAAAATTATTCTCGACTTTCCAGGAGGACTTAGTTGGCATAGATCCTTCAGTGGTTTTAGTTTGGGTAATTTGAGTTTTACAGCCTTCTAACCCCTCCTAAAACACATCATGATAGTTTTCTCAGAAACCAGCTAAGGGGGTGAACTGGGTGGGTATTCTGTTCATATGACTGGGGTTGGCTCTTTTATTTAAATATCTTGGCACAGGGTAAGTCAGCAGGCCAGCCGACTGGGCGGCATCTAAGTGCTTGAGAGCCGGAATATTTCAGCCATATGGTTTTTAAAAATGATACTGTGATGTTGTCCAGATATTACGAAGAATACTCTCAGGTAAAAAGAAAGTTCTCGCAGTGTTGATACATCTAAAGATCTATAACTGAAGAATCCTATTTTGTTCTCCTAAATTTATACTAATTAAGTTTGTGGGAGGTAGGAGTAAAACCTACCTTTCTGTAGGACTAGGTTGAACGTGTTTTCTTTCTAGTTAAAGCCAACCAAAATCATGGAATTCTGGTATTCTTCACCCACTTACTAATGTTTCCTCTGCCTCCAACACCCTTTCCCTGTTCCTATGGTCACTAGAACAGTTGGAGAGAGAACTGGGTACTTACTCTAAGACCTTTACTCTCGTGTCATAAATAACTCAGTCATAACAGCCGTTATTTATATGGCTCCTTGTATGAGCCAAGTAGTGTGCTAAATGCTTCCTATCAACTGTCCCACTTATTCTCCCTAACAACTCTGAGGCAGGTATAGTTATTACTTCCATCTTACTAATGAGGAAATCGAGATCCAGAGAGAGATCCAGATAACCCGCCCAAGGTCACAGAGGTTAGGGGTGGGCAAGGATGTGAGCCTTGGCAGCTGATCTAGTGCCCATGTTCTTAACTGCTGTGCACGAGTGTCACTCTTCACACAACGTTACACCTGGAAGGGACTACAGTGATGATCTAGTCCAATCAGCTTTCATAAAAGAGGGAGAAGCCGAGGTCCAGCGATGTGAGGTGACTACTTGAAGAGCCCAAAGGGGAAGCATGACATAGGAGATGAGAATACAGTTCTTCTGAGCCACAGACCACTGCTCTTGTCATGAACTTGCAGCCTCACCTAATATCTTCAACTAGATGGTATGTATGCGGCTCTGCAAATGTTGATACTCTGCAGTGAATTTCCAACGTTTATATTTACCTGTTTCTGGGGCAGGGTGTGCCTCTCCTCCTCCATCGCTCTTTGACTCAAAAATATAATTTCCTTCTTTTCTGTTCTTCCCTGAGGAACTGCTATCTGTGGAAAATTAGTAGAGCATACACTGAAGGTACATTCGAAACTTGAGGAAACAGGCATGAAAAATGCAGCCTTCTTTATTTTTTTTTAGGATCGATTTAAGGACTTACAGGATCTATTTCTCTAATAAACATAGGCCTATGTTTGATACTAACACACTGGATAACTAATGTGGCCAATTTAATAAAGCAGAGTGTGTGGCTCGTACAAAACCACTGGACAGAGAAAGGGGAACCACACGCTGCCGAGACTCCCACCCCCACCCCAAAGGAAAAGGGGAAGGACTCAACTAGGAAGTCAAGGTAATCTCTGGACTTCATACAATAGAAAGCAGAAATAAGGGCCGGCCGAGTGGCTCAGTTGGTTAAGAGCTCGCTCAAGAGTGCGAGCTGAGCTCTGAGCAACAGCTGTTTGAGGCCAGCCCGAGCTGAGTTGCCGTTGAGCTGCCAACAGGTGGCAGGATGGCTCAGCTAAAAAAGCAGAAATAGTTCAGGAAGGTTTTTCTTCATTAAAAACAAACAAACAAAAAAAACCCCAAAGAGCATACATGAGGCACACACACACACATGCTATTCCACTTTCTCACCTTGGCCCTGCTCCATTTATTTCCTGCCTAGTAATTTATAGCATCTGTGTGTTTATTACATTGACAATATAATAATGAGTCAGTAGAGTTAACCTCATGCTGTGGGTGATTTCAAGTGAGTCTTTTGGAAAACACAATGCTTTATGGCCGCAAATTAGAAATAATGTGCTGACAGGAGGAATTTTATGGAAAAACAAACAATTTAAAGCTCCTTTATTCAGAGAACATTTCATCAACAGAAATGTTCAGAACACCTGCAACTGAAATAAAACTATTTAAAGGGAGTATATAAAATTCTTTGGTAATTTGACTAAGAAACATACATGAATTTACTAAAGATCACAAACCAACTGGATAATGGACAATTGTGAAGTTATCCCAGATTCCTACCAGAGCCAGAGAGCAATGATTGAAAACGACCATTGCAATCACGCATCACTGCTGTTCAGCAGAAGGGACTACAAACACACATACAGTAAAACCTTGGATTGCAAGTAACGTGGTTTGCGAGTGTTCCGCAAGACGAGCAAACATTTCTAATGCATTTTAATGTGGTAAACGAGTGATATCTTGCAATACGAATAGTTTGTTTCTGGAACGAATTATGCTCGCAAACCAAGGTATCAGTGTATTTGTGACAGCGTCCTTAATCCTCCATCTGTCACCATGCCACGGGGACCCACAGCTCTGTCCTCACTGCCACAGCCTTAGGTCTCCCAGCTTTGGCTCCGGCTCTGCACAGCCTACTCCCTGGCCTGTCTGCTTTCAGACAATCCTGCTGGCGGGGGTGTCTGCAAAGGTTACTCGCCCTACTCATTCAAAGGATCAGGGCAGTGAGGTTGGCCCACGATTGCTTCTCTCCGCCAAGGCCACAGCAGGCTACATTCTGCCGAGCCTCATCAGGTTACTCTACAAGGAGCCACGCATAGGCCCACATACAGCCAATACTAGTGTGGGCTTTTCCCTATAATCTCAGCCCAAAGAGAATGACAGAGATGAGTAAGGCCTACACAATTTCCTGTAGGCTAAAGAATCAAGCTGCTTTCTATTATTGTCCACCTCAGGGGAAGCCCCACTTCCTTCCAGAACAGTGAGGAGAGGGAAAGGAAGAAGCCAGCCAGTGTGAGACTAAATGAAGACAGAGACCATCACGGGACCAAAGGTGAAGGAGACAGCCAGGTGGGAGCTGTGCGATGGCATGGCTGCCAGGCATAGAGGCTGCTCAACTGTGGAGGGAAAAGGGGTTGTGGCCTGAAGCTGTGGAGACCTGTGTCGCAGCAGGATGGGGACAGGGAACCCTGGATCTAAGTGACAGGGCTGATGTAGTGCTGGGACCATCGAGAACTCGGGCTCTGGTCCACATGGCGAGGTGATTTCAACGCCTTTGGATTTGCGTGAACCAGCATATTAAATTCAAAATAATTTGGGGGCCAATTTAAGGTTGACAATTTTTCTTATTGTGCCAAGTAAAGACATTAAAAGAAATAGCCATTTACTAAGGCCATCACCTCCACTTCATTATGAAGTAAGAATATGTCTACACCAAATCATGAAGGATTGAATACATTAAAAGGACAGATCTTTAAATAGAATAAATTTAACTTTACAAAAATAACTCACTACATTGTCATTTTTCTTCTTTTGCCATGAGTGGTGAAAGCTTTCTGATGGATGGGCACTGAGCCTTCTTCAACTGGCTCTGGGCACTGACGTCTCTAAGTTCTGTTTTACCCCTTTCTCAGTCAGGTCTCCCAGGCTCTCCATATCACCCTCTGTTCCCAACAATCTCTCTTCACTTTATGCAGCGGGGGTGCCTGGCTTAAATATTTTCACTCCCCGTTCCATTTACTCATGCAATCATTTAAAATCCTTTTATTCTACTTATTGAATTATTTCCACCCATTCTTCAGAGCACGGCTGACTGTGCACGCCCATCACAAAGCCAGGGCCGACCTATTCACTAGGCACAGTGGGCATGAAGTCTAGGGTCCATGGTGCTTTCTGGGGCCTGCAAATTTTTTTAAATTTAATTTCTTTTAAAATCACAAGAAAATAGTGAATATAACAATAATGAATAATAGTGATTCTAGCCCTGCATTATATTCACCTCTGTACCAACGCAGTCATAAAATATAATATCCAATTTTTTTTAATGGAGAAAGGGGCCCGTGAAAGTCATAGTGCAGCCCTGATAAGTAGCCCACCCTGGTGACTCCAGTGCTCACGGGTCCTTCCTTCTGAGCTTCTATGCCCTAAGAGTGCCTTACAAGCAGGTCTTAGGAGAGCTGTAGCTGCTTCCTGTCTCTGTAGCTGCTTCCTGTCTCTGTAGCTGTTTCCTGTCTCTGTAGCTAAGGAAGAAGGTTCTTGAGTACACAGGGAGGCTTGCTGCATCAGCCATCATCTGGCTGGGGCTGGTATTAGACTGCTACATTAAATCCTGTTTTCATCACTTACTAGCTGTGTGACCTTGTCTAAGGCCTTAACCTCTCTGTGCCTCAGTGTCTTTATCTACAAAATGTCAGAACAAAACAAGACCATTATATAATTCACTTTTGCAAATACTGTAATTCCTTTTGGTAATGATCCTTTTAAAGGAGTTAATGTCTTAGAAATGATTTTTTCCCCTCTTCTGAATGACCTATTGTGCTGTATTTACCATGCGTAGCTAGCTACCCATTCACAGAGGGAGTTGCAAGCTGGATGGAAGGTATTTTAATTTCATTAAAATAGTACATGCCACTACATGCTGAGCAGCACGGCCCACTGTGCCCTGTGTGGTTCCCACCAATGGGCCTCAGTGGTCAGCGTGTGCATTCACTTAAGTAACCCGATATTTGTACACACCCATGATTTTAACCTTAGTGACATGCTTGTGATAAATTCCCAAAGTAGGATAACTGGGTCGATGTACACACAGTTTTCAGGCTTCAGAAACTGCCCTTGGAACGTTGTATTCATTTTAATCTCACCGAACACACATGAAGACTTGCCTCTCTGCACTCTTATAAGCTTAATTATTATCTGTTTTTTCACCTGTGCCAATGTGATAGCTGAAAAACTTCCTCTCATTACTTCCTGTACTACATTCTTAATACTAACCTTAGTATCTCTTTAGCATGTCTTCAGTGAGTGCAGGTTTTTTTTTATCCTCACCACATGTCCATGGGGGAAGGGAGGCAACAGAAAATCTAACTTGTCCATATTTATTGTAGTAGCTGATGACCCTTGTTAAAATGCAGGCATAGGCCACAGACAATAATGTATTTTTAAATCTATTTATGCTATGCCGGCTGGAACATCATTTCGACTCACATGAAATTGGAAGCTGGGGCTTCTAGCCTGGTGGCCTTAGGGATAATAGAGGGATGGAGGGGATAGCTGGGGCCTAAACAGAAACCAAGTGCTGTGAGGGCCCTTTCTAACATTTTCAAAGTCCTGTTCTTCTCATCCCACCTTCTCTACCCTGGATTTTCAAAACCTGTGTTTTTGATGTATATTTAATAACATGTAAACATGCTCAAAAGTGAGAAAGATAAAAGTTTTGTAAAAATAATATTAGCCTAATTTTGTTAAAAGTGAACAAATGTGTGTATGTGTGTGTGTGTGTGTGTGTGTGTGTGTGTGTGTGTGTATATATATATATATAATAAGTAACCAGAAGAAAATGAAACAAAATGTTAATGGTGAGTTTTGTTAGATGATTTCAATTTTCCTTCTTTATATTTTTCTGCATTTTCCAAAAGTTCTACAGTAACTACATATCATCACTTCCATAATTAGGAAGAAACAATGTATACTATAAATAATCACTGGACCTCTAATCTCTCTGCATCTGCAAAACTCCAGTCCTGACGTTTTCATAGACCAAGTTAAAGGCTCATTATCAAAAAGAAGAAAAACAGAGATTGCAAATATATTTCAAACTGGGTGTCAACTCCCATCGGCTAGCGGTGGCAGCCTGGGGCATTAGTTTCAAAAGCATTCTGAGGCCAAGCCTGACTCCCCAGGAGCCAGCGCTGGGGTCACTGAGCAGCATCCAGCACGAGTAAGGGCCGAGGGAACACTACTTGAACCCCAGGCTATTGGTCACTCCTCAGACGGACTCTCAGTGCCAGAGGGGGGCGCAGAGGTCATCTGGTTGAAATCCCTTATTAGCTGATGAGGAAACCGAGGTCCAGAGATAGGAAGCGACTTGCTCAGGGCTCTCCAGGCAGAGCCAAGGCTAGACAGAACCTAATTAAGGAGACCTGGCCTTGGCTCTCTCCTCTGCCGGCAGTGAATTCATTCATGATCACGAGGGCCTCTCACCACAGGATGTGGTGAGAGTTCACCCCTCCTGGCCTCTGAGAATTCAATTATCTTCATCAGCAATTCATCCCTTCTGCCCAAAACACTGGGTCTCCCGAGTCCTGTTTCTTAGGTTGCTGTTTTCCCAATACAAGCCTTCCTTTCAAACAGAGAAAATGGACTCAAGTCCCAGGGCAGGGCTGAAGTGACTTGATTTGCCTGTCAGGTGGCAGCATCGACCAGGGATTAACCAGAAGCAGGCATTCTGATGGGCTCCTAACCTAAACTGTCAAAAAGGAAGGTCTTGTATGGAATATTTTGCAAACATATCTGTATAGAAGCACTTAAAATTTACAAGGTAGATAAACAAAAGATGGGAAGGAAATATACTAAAACCTTAAAGGTTGCTTTCAATACAGTGGTATTTTGAAACATTTCCTTTCTGTTTGTTTCTTCTATGTCTTTTGAAATGAACAAAAACTTTTCCCAAAGAATTATTAAAATAGTGAGATTATTTCAGTTTAATGTATGCAGAGTCTGAGTACTGAAAAGACATTCACGAAAGCATACAGAACTGTGATGTTCTATATTTCTGTCTCATCTGTCACATAATCATGCAAATATAAAGGTATAAACAGAAATCTTAAATGATACAATTCTGTAATGCTTCAGCGGTGTGAATGTATTTAAAAATCTTATTAGCCTTAGAATTAAAAATTACAGATTTGGGGAGCTGGCCAAATGGCGCATTGGTTAAGAGCTGGCTTGGGAACCAGCTCTAAGCAGCAGGACCCAAGTTCGGATCCCACATATGAGGACCAGTGACACCGCGCCCTCTACAGCTAAGATGGTGAACAACAGCTCCACCTGGAGCTGGGCTTCTGTGAGTCTCTGGGGACGGCATAGCTGCAGCCCCTGCTGCAGTGGGCTGCCATACGCTACAGTGAGTGGCTGGCAGCCAGCGTGAGCTGCCAATACCCACTGTGAGCGGCAGTCCAGAAGTTGGCGACCCATCCGCCTAACCAGGAAGAGCACAATGATGATACCAACATGGGCCAGTGAAGCAACATCCTCCACAACTAGACTGAAGAACAAAAGGACAGTAACTTGTCTATTCCCCTTCCCCAATTCCCCAATGCTGTTCCCATCCTCCAATTCCCCAATTTAAAAATTCTAAAAAAAAAATTACAGATTTGGTTAAATTGGAGGCATAACACTGAATTACTACAACATGCAACCATTTCTACATGACATAATATTTTCTTTACAGTCACTTGCTTAGTATGAAGAGGATTCACATGAATATATATTATGCTGCTTCATCTCAAAATACCTAAAATCTAACACTTAGGGCATTAGCTTCCTTAACATAGGTGTTAAAACTTTCTAACTCTAACTTATTTATAAACAAATGTGTTGATACCTCTAGAGTGTGTACCTGTGGATGAATATATGATTGTATTTAGTAGGTGTATATAGTATACTATAAATATTCAGTGCAAATGTCAGTTGCTTTTTTTTTCTTTTTGGACAAATTCTTCATTTTAACCGTTTTCTTCCTTTTAAGATATTTCCTTCACACTGGTCAAATAGAACCTTCATTTTGATTCAAGTGTCATTATAGAAAATGAGGCTCTTTGTGGAGAACCCGTCTCAAGTCCTTACCTGGCATCACAGGATCAATTTGACCCTTTGGTGCCCAAAAAGTGGAATGATTCCTCTTCTCTGTGTTTGATATCGCAGATGGCCAGTTTGAGGCAGTGGCTTTCTGGGGCTTTTCAAACAGGATGCTCCCTGCTGCATCTGGGCTGGGTCCTGTGGTCCTCGGCTGGGCAGATGCTGTGTGAGTCACCATTTTCCTCTCAAGGCTCACTGAAGTGTGAAAGAGCTACCGTTACTCATCAGACTTCTTTTCTGCACTTTAATTAAAACCGCTAAATTTGTAGTATATTTAAAGTCATGGATATTTGAGCCTAATAGCCTATCTATCTAAAACATGTCTGGGCCGGCTGAGTGGCGCAGTGGTTGGGAGCTGGCTTGGGAAGCCAGCGACCCCAGTTCGGGTCCCACATATGAGGGCCAGTGACACTGCCTTCCAAAAATAAATAAATAAATAAATAAAATAAAACATGTCAGAGACCCATAACAAACTTCTCTCTCTTGTTTTCCAACAGGTCATCTTCTCTCTTCTTCCCATAATTAATTTTCTAAGTGTCACACACAAATTGACAAAGACAGAACTTAAACCTAAGGTTGTGAGAGTCTTCATCTGCTTCCTTCAAACGATACTTCACTAAACTTTCTGTGGCTTTTCTTCTTTCCTGGGGGACATGTTTATGTATACGGCATTACAGGACTGCTTTACAGATCTGACTTGGCCACACCCTAGTGTATCCTGTTTTCTAAACAAACTGTTGAAAGGAAACATTGACTCGCTTCAGTTTTTTGAAAAGCACATGCTATCGAGCATTTTTTAGGATGGGCGAAGCTTTTGGAAAATTGAAAACAACTCCTTAAAAATGTAAGCAATATAGAACATTTGACCTTTGTAACTAGCATAATAAATGTTCTTTTATTTAAGGCATAGCTTGTTCACATAAAGTTGTACTGGAAACTGGGCAGAAAAAGAGCAATATTGAGTTAGGACATTATTATGAGAATACAGACATCCCTTCTACCCCAAAGGGCCATGCAGCTGACTCACGGTTTTGACAGAAGCTTTCATCAGACCCATCTGGACACTGCTCCACACCATTGCAAGCCAGGGTGATGTCAATGCAACAGCCATCATCACAGAAGAAGTGGTAGCGTGAGCAGACTTTCAAGCACCCTGTTTATAAACAAGACTCAAGTCACAGGACTGCAGGGAAGCTAAGATTTCCAGATGGCCTAGATGAACGCAGACTAAATATATGATGGAATACATGTGGCCAAAGAGATGCAGATAATGAGCAGTCAGAGCTGGAGTAATGGAGCAGGTTCTAGTAAGTTAGGGGGTCTCTTCCTGGGCCACTGCCACCCCCTGATTTAGTTCTCAGGAATCACCATGGGTTCTTCATCTAAGGGCTGTTCTCCTAGCCAACATTGCCTAAGAGATGGGAAGAGAGAAGCCACTCTGGCCGTGTCCATCCACACCTGGGTTTTCTCCCTCAGGTGTCTCACTCTGCATCAGCTCTTTCATCCCACCATCTCCTCAGTAGGCCACCTAACAGGACTATACCTCCTGCATGGCACTTGGGTGGCTGACTGTGTTTTCTTAGAGACACCATTTTACACATGCTATGTCCTATGTTTTTGTTTTCTAAGTAACAATTTTCACTGAGATTAACTTTCTACTATTGAATCCTATGTGTTGACTACCATACCTCTTTGGTGCTGTAAAGAATAAACAGAATCTTTAGATACTAGCTGGTTGATCATTTTCTTTGAATAATGAAGTTATCTCCCTTTTGGAGCTCTTGGGAGTTTTTAATCCCCATCCTATGATTATAGGAGCCAAATGTATTTTTTTTTAAAGGCATTCTCCCACTCCTGATTAAGCCCACTTGACTAGACTTACCTACGTAACAACTGAGTGACTTTCTGACACTGGTAATGCAGGTTAAAAGGATCAGGCTAAAAGTAGGTTGTAAGAAGCTCCATGATTTTCCAGGGACAGGGTGGACTAGACAATGAATGCTCTTGGGACCTGGGATGGTGTGGTAAATGATGACAGTCCCCTGAGACAAACGGCTGAGCATAGTGCACGTGCTCAAGCTAAATCCTTCCTATATATTCCATTGGGAAGCAGTTAAATTAAAAGGCTGGGAAAGGAGTGTAAGGCAATTCAGAGAGGAAGAAAATAAAGAACATAGCTTTGCACAGTGGCAGTATCGTAGCCAAAGAGGTTTATCCGAGGCACGATTATTGCTAATAGAAAATAAAGAACAGAAATAGTGGTTACATCTGGTGAGAAAGAAGAGGAAGCAAAGAGCCTGCTGTGATGACTCAGAAGGGGGGCCTAGAAGAGAGGATCAAGTTTCAGACACAGGCAGGGAGGAGGAAAAGTGACGGGGACTCTGTGAACACCCAGAGGGATGCCGCTACTACTCACATTCCTTAAATCCATGGTGGGAAAAATCCTGAGCACCTCAAGGTTTCACTCATTCCTCGGTAGTTTTGGAGATAGATCCATATGTATAATTCATCCATTGATTTCTGGCTGAGTGGTCCCCAAACTTTTTGACCATGCATCCTGATCAATAACGTATTGGTGGACACCCCTCTCCAATCTCTAAGTAATAGGCATGTACTACTGTGTTAACATGTTGTACATGTTATAAAATATACCGAGAACTGAAAGGAGAAGATCAAAAGTTCCTAAAATGGAAGTCCTGGTTTCTTCTTTTCCATCCTCAGAATATCTTGACCGTTTGTGGGGGATCCTATTTGGGGATCACTGATGTAGGTCATATGGAAGTGTTTGTTGGCTTGGATACATTATTTTCCCCAAACTTGAAATCATGCAGCCTCTGTTATTATCTCATAAGCAGGGGTACGTGCCATTCTTGGTGACTATTACAGCTGGGCCATTAACTACAAGATCAGTATTCATAATATAGGGGAAAGAAACAACTATTGATCCGAACTTCTGGTTTTCAGAGTCTCCATGTGGTGCTTTATTAACTTTAATTCATAGTGTGTTACTCCAATCTAACCACTGAGTGACTCCTGAGAGCAGCCATTAGTACCACAGCCATTCGTTTCTATTTTCTATATAACGTTACATACATTAGACCTATACCCAAGTGGCCTTTCAGTAATCAAAAGCAATTCACATAACTGTCTGCCACTTCAAGTACATTTTATCATCCTCTTGGAGAAAGGCCAGAGATGTACAACTGGCAATTTACCTTTGGAGCCCTGGAAAATTGGCCTGAGTAAATAAACCAGGACAAATAAGTGGCTGGCGAGGCGTCTCCATCTGCTTCTACCAGCGCAGGCCCTTTTTCCCTCCCAGGCACCTCGGCTGTGCAATAGCAGTTGTTTCCTAACTTCTGTAGGGGATGACAGGGTCTCTCTGTTTTCTTCCCACAAACACTTTTCTCCCAGAATCAACACTTGACTTGATCCCTGCCCAGGCCAGCCCTCTACCCCTGGAGAACAGCCCTCTGGACCCAGAGGTCCCCTGCTGGGGAGGCACTGGCTGGAGCTGGAGCCAGGTTTCCAGTGGCCCTGGTGCACGCCCAGCGCATGCAGGCACTCAGCCGCGCTCTAACTGCCTGGCTGGCCTGCGCAGGCGCACAAATCCACAGGGCCTGCTCAGCTGGGCTGGGCCGTCTGGCTCGGCCCACTCACCATCACAGCCTCGCGGTGCTGCAGGGGCTGGGCGTCTGTGGCCTGTCCATGTGCAGTCACCCCTTTTTCCTCACAGGACACTTAAGACGGCTGGACAGAGAGTCAGCCACCCGAATTCTGAGTGCTGCCTATGCTCTGATTCCCCGTGGAAGGCAGATTCTCGAGGTTGCCAAGTCCTTGGGATTCTAAAATCTCCTTCCTGCACTTCTAATAACACTTACTGAGCTATGTCTTTGATGGAAGATAAGTTCAGCAACACTACTAGTAAATCATAGTCATATTCCAGTCTTTTTATCCTGATTCTTCTAACTCCTGGCTTAATCACCAGCCAAATACTGAGTAATCAAGGATGTCAGAGACATGCTGCGAGTTTACGAGAGCCCCGGTTAGTGACAGTGAGGGTCCACTACGGGGACAGGACCAGGTCGGGGTGGGGGTGCCCCACTCCACGCCCAGAGCCCAGCACAGCTTCTGAGCTCTGTATACACTGAGAAGGTATCACTGACTGGACAACAGGACTCTCAAATACACAGTATCTCAGTACTCCCCGCGAAGTTAACCGAGGGGGCTTTCCTCTGTCATACCCTGTACTTTTAATGCTGCCGGTTCCATATAATTTTGTTTTTTAAGTTGATGGGCTAATCTCAGAAATGGAGATGTTTGGGAAAGTAAGACATGTAGATAAACGAGATAAACGCAATAGAAGGTGAGCACCATCACAGACATGTAAAGCTCTATGATTAATGGACCTGTGCATCTCTGTAAAGTGTCCATGAAAATTTTCAAATAGTCCTTTTAAATTGACACAGGTACTTCATATATTTTAACCACCGCGCCACTTGGCCGGCCTGGTACTTCATATATTTTAATTTGTCTTAAATGTACCCCTTGCTATACTCTTTGAACATACATATCAAAGAGACCACCCACCTTTAAACCAGATCGTCTCCCGGAAAAGCCCTATGATGGTCTTTTATGGAATTGAGTCAAGGAGACCTGGAGCATCTATGGGGCCCGTAGCTCACACATTTGTTCTCATATTCGCATCCCCCAGAGTGCTTCCCCACCTCCGTCCAGCAGTGTCACTTAACACAAAGTATAACGGAGCCTATTCTTATCATATTTTTAGTAAAGACTCTCTCATTCAACAACCACCAATAATGAAATGGAAGAACCCATGGGGAACATGGTTAGAATATAAAACGCTAATCCAACACCCTCCTCCCGCAAACGGTCGGTTTTCTATTGGCCATTGTGAATGCGAGGGAAGAAATTCCTTCTCACCTCCCGTGGAGAAGGCCATGGGAAGCACTGTCACCGAGACGTTGTCGGAGCTTCGCTGTCCGGCAGTGTCCGTCACAGTGAGCTGGAAGGTGTACGTTCCCTCCTGTAAGTGGGACAGCTTCAGGGTTCCTGACTGAGGCACCTGACACCCAAACAGGAAACATTATGTTATTGGGAGATGTGAGGCACGGAGGCCAGCATCATCCTGAACTGGAAATCAGGGTCCATTCGGCAGCACTCCCACGACCGGCCTCTCCACTCTGGGTCCAAGGCTACAGAATTCTAAATCGTACACTATTTTGGCAGGTTGGCCCTACTTCCGTTTTACCTGCGATGACAATATCCTTGGCTGACACAGTTTTCCCTTGGCACTGGCAGCTGCTGTCCCAAGCCTGTACCTCCTCCCAGCTCCACGCCCAAAAGCTAGTCCTTCCTTCTCAGCCGGGGACTTCACCTATTTCATAATGATGGCTCCACCATTCTCCCCGTTCTGGGAACGCACCTGTATCTGTACCATTGTCCCCTCCTTTCCTCCAGCCAGCACATGAGCTGTCTCTCTTGCACTCCAGGCCAACCCCTCTATCTCGGTCTAGACCCCTTTCCCTCTACCACCTCCAGAACACCCACCCATCAACTCATTTCTCTTTCAAACAGCTCTGCTATTAGTAGGTTCCAGTTTCTCTTGACCTAAAAAACAAACAAAACAACAACAAATGAAAATACTCCCTAGGTCTTCTCTAGCCTCAGCCCCATTTCTTTCCCATTTCAACTCAACGTCTCCAAAGGGCTGCCTCTCCAGTGTTGCTGCACTATTTCCATCTACTCCTTTGCCACTTATCACTATCCCACCCATCTGACTCCTTTCTCCACCGTTCCCCGGAAACTGTGCTGGTAAAACTTGCTCACTGACCTAGCAAAGGTCACCTAGTCATCAAGGTCAACAATACTCCTCTGTCTTATCTTTTTTTCCTTTAATTGGCCTTCTGACTGTATTTAATAATGTTGGCCACTCGGTCTTCGAACTCCTACCTCCCTGGCCTCTGATTCTGTGTCTCCCAACTAGCCCTTGTTGATCACCCTCCTGGGCATCTGCTTACTCCCTAAACCCAGGGCTCCATCCTGATGCTCTGCTCCCTGATCCTGACGAGAGCAATAGTTCCAGTTCATTGCTCTCAGTTCTGCGGTGTGATTTTGGGAGTTGGTTTGGAGGTTCAATCTGAAGACTGTTTTTTCAGCCCTCCCAATGATAATATGAACTGTTCAATATCCTGGTTTTCAAAAGGTTCTTTTCTGCTTAAATGAACTAGTTGGGCTATTATTCTCTACAAACAAAATTCTGAGCATTGCACACTTTTTTTTTGCTGAGCCCTCCTACCACCTGTTGGCAGCTCAGCTCAGGCTGGGTATAGAACTGCTGTTGCTCAGAGCTCAGCTCGCACTCTTGAGTGAGCTCTTAACTGAACCACTCAGCCGGTCCTCTGATTATTGCACATTTTATTATACTGATGCATTAATGGACTTGAAAGTACAGAGTTGCCCCATTAAAACTATTATCAGCTTGTTTTCATTTAAGCAATCCTAGAATTTGGGCTCCTGCACATAACCTTAGCTTAGAGGGTTTGTCAGTGCTACGTAGACCCATGAGAGGAATGTTCTGTATTTTGCAGCAATCTAACGAGATCGAGTGGGGGTCACACTTTAGGCCACTCAGTATTCATCCAGAGGTCCTGTTGAGTAAAGTACAGATTTCCAGGCCTGGCCTCAGAGTCTGGGTCAGTGGGTCTGGAGAGTGGGATCTGGGGATCCACATAACAAGTACACCCAGATGATTCACTGATCGCACTGGAAGCAACAAGTGACGTCGTTAAGAGCACGAAGTCTGGGGTCTAGCAGACCTAGCTTTGAGCACGAGCCCTACTGCATACCAGCTGAGTGACCCTGCACAAGCCACTTAACCTATCAAAGCCTCAGTTTCTTCATCTGCAAAATGGAAGAAATACCAGCACCTTCCTTATGAGGGATGAACGAGGTAAGCATGTACAAAGAGCTTAATAGAGGGCTTAAATATAAAACTGATAAAATTAAATTTTATTTTTTAAAATATAAAAATAGCCAAATACGGTAAATGCTTAAATGTATCTGCTATCTCCACGGGTTGATTCTCATCTCAACATGAAGACATCACCCTGTTTTTATAGACAGGGACATGAAACCCCAGTAAAGGGAGTGTCCTTCACACGAGGCTGTGACAGAATTGAGACCTCCAGTTGTAAAACAGTCTTCAAGATGTCTCAGCACTTTCACTGCAAAAGCTTTAAGCTAGACAGTTGCCCACAAGGCCACCTGTCCCTTGTTGTTTATTTCTAAGAGATGTTAAGTAGTATTCACTGTCACACTGTTATAGTATCTTCAGGCCCAACTATACAGAGAGGATATCAAAGCGAGGTCACCACTATGCAAGAACTACAATACTGCCTGAGGGGTGAGCAGAGACAGGGGTGAGCAGAGACAACGGTGAGGACAAGAAGACAACTTTAAAAGAGTGCGCACATGGT
Organism: Aselliscus stoliczkanus; assembly: GCA_033961575.1. Classification (NCBI taxonomy): domain Eukaryota; kingdom Metazoa; phylum Chordata; class Mammalia; order Chiroptera; family Hipposideridae; genus Aselliscus; species Aselliscus stoliczkanus. Next base: position 144,218,306 of record CM066733.1, read on the forward strand.
CCACAGAAACCAGGACGGGCTGAGCTGAAAGTAGAAGTCAGTCTGAGAACAGTGGGAAGATCAGAGATGTGGATGAATGAGATTTAAAACAGGACAAGAACTGGGGTTTGGGACCTCAGGGCCCTGTTTAACCCCTCTTTTCTTTCACATTTCACATCCCAACCATCAGGAAAAACAGTTGGCTCTGCTTTAAAGACACACCCAGAATCTGAGTACCTCTCATTAGGTCCATTGTAACCACCCCGGTCAGAGCCCATGCTGTCTCTCCTGAGTCACTAGAGTGGCGAGGAGACCCGAGCAGCAGCGGGACTGGGGCCTGGCACCCCTGCCTCCTGGAAACTTTCCCTCCCACCACTGTCCACATGGTTGTAAGGGAAGGGTCAGTTATGACCTCTGCCTCTGGCCTCTGTGGTGTCAGGCTGATCCAATGGTAGCCAATGACAGTACACGGGGCAGGTTGTAGAGCATGGATCTGCCTAAGTCCAGGTGGCAGGGCAGCTCTCACTCTCCCCAACTCTGGCTCAGAACCAGGCGGGCCCTGCTGGGTACAGTAATGCAATAGGTTACACAACTATTTACTGTTTCTTGGGACTCCCCCAGAAACACAGGGAGCCTGGTAGTGATGAGAATATCCCTGGAATGTGCTGACATGAGCCCTGCAGCCTTGAGTTCCTTCTGTCCCCACTCATCGGGCTGAGTGCAAACAAGGAGATCTAAGCCACCAAAGGCCAGCAGCTGTGGGATTCTCTGCCTGGGTATAAGAGGAGAGAGGGTAGGCTGCAGGACTGACCAGAGTCGGGGTTTGTAAGGAGGGTATGACAGAGGGACACTGGGTGTGGCCATCAGAGTGAGGTGGAGATAAAGTGAATGAAGACTTTAAGAGACTAAGAGAGCAGATGTAATTAGTTACGTTAGGATGAGGTCATACTGGAGTAGGATGGGCCTATAATCCATATGACTCCTGTCCTTATAAAAAGGAGAAATATGGATGCAAACATGTGCAGAGGGAGAATGCCATGTGAACAGAAAGGCAGAGATGTGGACATGCATCTCTCAGCCAAGGAACACCAATGACTGCTGGTAAACCTCCAGAAGCTAAGTGACAGGCATGGGCAGATCCCGTCTCAGAGCTCTCAGAAGGAACCCACCCTGCTGACACTTTGATTTCAGACTTCCAGTCTCCAGAGCCGTGAGATAATAAATTTCTGTCATTTAAGCCGCCTTTGTTATGGCAGCCTTAATAATAGAAGATTATATGTATTCTGGATATTGGGCAACTTTCACTTAATTTCAAAGAATATTTTTAACGAAGGGGTTTGTGATGTTTGGTCATTTCTTTTCTATTGTGAGACTGACAGTTACGTGCTATGGGAAAAGAAACAGTACTCCCAATAGAAACAATGGTTTCTGGAAGGGTTTATAAATAGCCACAGAAGTTACTTCAGTCAGTACCATAAAGAATGGTGGCAATAAAGAAGATGAAAATCCTTGCAAATGTTGAATGACCTTGGCATTCATGATCACCAAAAAAGTTCTCAATGCAACAACTGTTGGTATAAAAATTCAGCTGGTGGTTGCAACTGCCAGACGTGCTAATTAACAGAGTATGTGAAGAGAAACCCGAGTCCTGTTTTCAGATATGGAAAGACGGAGCACAACATTAATAATCTGTTTTAACCCAAGTCCTGAGGTACTTTGGCTTTACTCAGTTGTAGCATAGTTCCCTCTGCTGGGTAGTTTAAGGAATTTAGATTTGAAGAGTTTTGAAAATGCTTCTGTTAGCATATTGGTCATTTTGGAGTTTTTACTTCAAAAGGGGCCTAGACTAGCCAAAATATCTCAAATAAGAACAAAATTGGACAGTTTACACCAAGATTTCAAGACTGTATGCTATAAATATGCTACAAATTGATAAATCAGAATTTGTCAGAATTAACAACTATTCGTTAAAAATACCCTTTTAAGTGACTGAGAAAGTACATAGCAGAAGAAATTTGCAATACATATGTACCTCAAAAGAATGCAGAAAACATGAATAACTCCCACAAATTGATAAGAAAAAGATGGACAATCCAATATAAAAACAGGCAAAAGTTTCAACAGGCACTTCAACAAAAGAAGATATCAAAAACATCTGCAATAGCCATATGATAACATGGAAGGAAACGTAGAGACAGGACACCTACAGTTCTTGTCCCTTTCAGTCCTTCTTTCACACCAGTAAGCTGAGTGTAGACAAGTGTTGGTATAACGTGCATGTACCAAAAATCAAGCTGAAAATATCTGACTTAGTTCAATGCAGCATTTTCACTGTTTTGTTAAGAATGAAATACATATGTATGTACAAGCTATGAAATGTGAATTGTGTAATTTCAGTGTTACAAGTTAAGAGCACACGAGTTAAATGCTCTTATCATTGCATTGAAAACTGCCATATAAAGGTGAATTGTGAAATTCATGCTAATATCTAAGCAATTTAATTTTTCTTCACTTAGAGTGACATTAAATAGTAAATAAAAGAACACCATGACAAGTTGAGAGAGATCATGCAAAAAAGGAAAAAGTCTTTCTATTTTAGTACCTTTCATGGCACTTTGCCCACTGTTTGAACAAGAAGGCTGGCATTTTTACTTTGTACTGGGCCCTGCAAATTATGTAGCCGGCCCTGTATACGAATCAGTAATTTTAATCTTACATATATACTTAACAAAAATAAATGCTGATTTTTGCCAAAAGACACACATAAAAATAGTTACAGATTTACTCATCATACCCCCAAATAAGAAAGAACCGCAATGTGCTTCAATGTTAGAACGTATAAACTGTAGCATATTCATATAATGGAATACTAGACAGCAATGAAAACAACTGGATTCCTGCTACCTGCAGCAACATGAATGAGTCTCACAGGTGTGAGGCTGAACAAAAGAGCCCAGACCCTAAAATGTATGTATACTATGTGCTTTCATTTATGGGAAGTTTAAAAACAGGCTAAATAAATGTGTATTGATGGAAGTCAGAATATTGATTACACTGGAAGTGGGGGGAAGGGACAAAACAGAGACTTCTGAGGAGCTGGGAATGTTTTCTATCTTGATCTTGGGGTGATTAAACTTACACATGTCACATCTGTAAAAACTAAACAAGCTGTACCTGCAAAGATACGTATAGGTTTTACACATCAAAATAAGGAAATAAAAAGAAAAAATTTATCTATCTCAAAGATAACATATAAAAAAGAAAGAGAGAGAGAGAGACTAGGGGAGCTATGAAGTTAGGGAGTTGGGTGAGCCACCCACACGACACTGTCCTCCCCAGGCTGTGCCCCAGCTCCCTGCCAACCCAGTGAGTCACTGCGCCTGTGGTGTCAACACTTAGCATGCCAGTGTCAAAACTTCTTTCCACCTCTGAGGCTGGAAGGACAGAGCATCCCGTCCCTGGCTCTTGCTGCCTCCCTCTGCCTTCCTCTCCGATGGAGGAAACAACAGGTCCGGATCCAGCCATGGTAATCATCTTCAACGTCCCTCGGGCACTCCAACTCAGATCTGTCTGGATTAGCTATCCCTTCCCTGGCTCTTTTTATTGATTTAGGGGGGAAAACCTGCCTTTCCTCAAAATCAGCTATTTAGAATATATAAAATTATAAGATGAACATTTTCCCTTCAAGCACCCAGGTCTTCCAGTGCTTTTCTCACCTCACCTTTATATGACACTAGAAAGGATTTAAAAGTGTTTTACAAACAGTTCTGAAGTGTCAGGAGTCAGAATCACAGATACACACACACACACACACACACACACACACAAAATACACACAACATAACTGATTTACAACTTGAAGAGAGATACTACACTTAACAAAAATAAAACAAGGAGCCTCTAATCTCTGCACAAGATCTCTTGTTTCCATCCCCTCTACATAGTAATGTAGTGGCAAGGATTTTACATACACAGTCAGCACACACGCCTACCCATGTATACACACTTATCATTATATATGCTTAGTTACAAAATACGTAATATCTAAGGAGTCCCTCCACTCCAACAGTAGCTTCTAAAGTGTGTAAGACAATTGGGCGTAAGTCAGCTACAAAGTAGCGATGAAATAATGTGGTGTAAAATACACAGGAGGAGAAGCCAACTGAGACAACAAATGCAAATGAATACTAGCTGTTTGCCTCCTGTAGGCTAATCCAACCTGCAAAACTGGATAAGATCTTTATTAGTGGTTTGAAGTACATAACAACCGTTGTTATAATCCAATGCCTTCTGCCCACACATATTGCGAAGGAGATAAATGAGGCCATTATCCTGATAACCAGAGGCCAGGAAATAAACTGCTTCCACAATTGTCTAGATGCTGCAGAACACACACCTAGGCCCTGTTCTTCAGTTAAGGGTTACTTTTCCTATTTTCATCACAGGTATGACTTTGAGTTCCACAAAGAGAATCAAAATGAATCCCTCAGCCTGACTTTTCCTGTTATACATGGTCAAATGAAGGGAGTTACACCATCTTTTTTTTTTTTTTTTTAAGATTTTTTTATTGGGGAATTGGCGGAGGGGAACAGCGTTGGGAAATCGGGGAAGGGGAACAGACAAGTTGCTGTCTTCTTGTTCTTCAGTTTAGTTGCGGAGGATGTTGCTTCACTGTTGGTATCGTCATTGCGCTCTTCCCGGATGAGGCAGATCGGTCGCTGGCCTCTGGATGTCGCTCATCGCGGCTATTGGCAGCTCACTCTTGGCTGCCAGCCGCTCACGCTGGCTGCGGGCCACTCACTGTAGCCTATGGCAGCCCACTGTAGCAGGGGCTGCAGCCCACACCATCACCGGGGCTCGCACAGCCCAGCTCCAGGTGGAGCTGTTGTTAGGTGTAGAGGGCAGTGTCACTGGCCCTCATGTGGGATCCGAACCGGGGCCGCTGGCATCCCAAAACCAGCGCTTAACCAATGCGCCACTCGGCCGGCCCTACACCATCTTTATGAAGAATAGAACACTGACGTTCCCATCTTTCTCAATTCTGGAAGAATGTGATTTTAAGAGTTTCCTCAAGAATTTGGAATTTCTTTTATAATCCTGCTTAGAAGAGTAGTTGAGAGGAATTCAAAAGAATAGGACCAAGGTAAGTAGTAATTAAGACAGAATTAAATTGATTTTTTTCTCTTCAGATTTCAGGAATTAAAGGGAGAAGTATTTTTGGATTCGGGCCTTTCTCTTACTCTTTGGAAGCTCAGAGGCACCTCAGCTTGGATCGGGAATCAAACCGGCAACCCTTTTGCTCAGAGCTCACACTCTTGAGTGAGCTCTTAACCAACGGAGCCACTCAGTAGGCCCCCTTTGTCTTACTCTTCAAACCCTCTTAAAACACACCATATAAACAGTAGTCCACCTATAAAATTAGCCATGATTAGAAGAAGCCTCTAGAAGTAGAGAATAGAACCAAATTTCCCTTCTGTTATTGTTTCAGAATATGTTTACAACCAGTTTTCTCCGGCTCTGCTCTTACTTCCTTTCATGCCTCTAACTCAATCAATCCAGCCAGACAAGATTCTTTTTTTTTTTAGAGGGCAGTGTCACTGGTCCTCATATGTGGGATCCAAACCAGGGCCGCTGGCATCCCAAGCCAGCTCTTAACCACGGCGCCACTCGGCCGGCCCAAGATTCATTTTTTTATGCTGAAACTTTAAAATGCTTTTAGATATAAGCAAAACTGCTTACTTAGGATGAAAAGCCAGAAGCATGAAGAAACAGCATATAAAATCAAAGGAGTAGAGCAAACTTAGCTCCTAACAATATGCAGAAACAGACAGGAATAGAAAGAGAAGAAATATAGGAAAAAGCCAACCTTTCAGGCATTTCACATACAGACCCCACTCCCTATATTCTGGGTGAAAGCTCTTCCTAGGCACCCTGAACTCTCTGACTAGGGTGATTGGAACAAGGAATCTTGTTCTATTTACTTTCTCACCACCAGCAGTACCTCTGTTCTGAGACTAGACACCAATGTTTGAAGAATGAATGGGCAAAAGAATGAATAGAAAGGCAAATAATACAAAAGAAGATGGAGAAAGAGAACAGAAGAGGCGAAAGAGAATAAGACAGTTCTCCTTGTTCCCACCAAGAGCAGGATTTCATTCCCTGAGAGCACGAGCCAGCTTCTTTGACACCTGGCCATAGTGCAGTTTCTACAGACCAAAGATCAGCTTCCCTCCTGTTTTTTCTCCTACTGCCTTTCCCTTTTTTCCAAACTAGGGGAGTTCGTAAACGTGTGTTGCTGCACAGACCACTGGGCAAATGGCCAGCGGTCCTCTGACTCTCATTGTCTATGGATGCTGATTCCATGGCCCTAGTTACTGTAGCCAGAAAACACACGTTGAACTGGAATGCTCTCATCAGACATGCCCCAGATTTTTGCACTATAGTGTGCAGATCTTTTTTAACCTGAAGTTTTCAAGTCAATATAATTTTATGCACCCTATTATCAAAATGTTAAGATTACAGACACATATACCACAGGGCCCTCCTCTGCAAAGTCTCCTCTGACTTCCCTCAACTAGATTGTAATCTCTTCCTCCTCTGAATTCCAGCAGCACTTTATCTTTTACAGTCTTGCCACTTTCTACTTCCTGTTATTATTGTTTGGTACATGTCTCATTTCCTCTACCAGGGTCAAGTTACTTGAGGGCGAATTCTTTCTACACATTCGTCATAGTGTCTTACTTCCTTGCCCATTGCCTATATACAAGTGAGTAAATCTACTCTGATCACAGTTCAGTTAAACTATTGGTCAAAGAGACGCCTCGGATATTTTAGTTTCCAAGATGTTTAGAATTACCCACGATAGTTACCTTTCCTTTTATGCTCTGCAATATGCTAAGAGCTTGATTTGCATTTTCCCATTTTAACATCCACTGCAATCCTATCAGGTATTATTATCCGCTTTACAATTGAGGATGCTGAGGCTTAAAGAATGAAACAATTTCCCCACGTTCAGCCTGCTCAAGAAATGGACAAACCTAGATTTGAACCCAGGCCATCTGATTCTGAATTCCAGGCTTGTGGTCATTGTAGGATCCTGTCTCCTGATCAGCAGGGAAGGCCTTCCAGGTCCTTATTCCAAGAATCATTTCTTGGAATAAGGCACAGCTTATACACAAACCAGCAAACTGCTATGGTCTGGAAAACAAGATACTTCTTCACAAAAAGAAACAAGTTCTTTAAAGCCTCTGAAAGCTTCCCCTCAGAGTGGAAGTGCCAGGACCTTTGAAGGGAGAGTGACAGGAAGTCAGGTTGAAACTCAGAATGGCCTGAGGCCCAGGCTGCCTGCAGGGAAACCTGATACCGGAAGCCTCTAGTGCTATAAATTTATTGTCTAGGAATTTGAATGTTTGTTTTTGAACAGAAGAAGGACTTAAGCTCCTACTGGAATAGAACTTTCCTAATTCAATTTACCCAGATTTATATTTCATGAGGTATGTACATTATTTTCCCTAGGGAGATAATTTTTCAATATTTCCTTCTAAGTAATTTTCTTAAAGAAAAAAAATGCAATTAAATTTTCAAGGCCTTGAGCTATGGTGTAAAAAGAATCCGTGCTTAATTAAGTAAGCTTAGTTTACATTTAGGCTCCTAATTAACATTGAAACACACCAGGTCTGAATTATTATCCAATCCTGTGCACTGTCACATATCTTCCTGCTTAATTAGAGCAATAAGTCATAGGATTCGCTTGGATTTCTTTCCTGATATGACCATTCATTCTTGATGAGAGATACTTAAAAAGAAGTCCTCAAAACAATGTTGGAATACTCATTCCGTGCTCCACCTTATCCCCAGTTGTGACTTAGAGAATGTGCAGCCCTAGGAATCATCTTTGTCCCTGAAATGCCCTGTCAGCTGCCATTTCTTTCTTCTCTTTTATGAAAAGCTTTGGGCAAGTGAAATCACTCAGGTACAGGGATGCTGGTGAAATTTGGGGCAGGTTCAGATTTGTTTCAGACACATGGGATGTGGCTTTTTATTTTTTATTTTTTAATTTTTTGCCTTTTCCCTCTCCTTCTGCCTTTACTCTCCCTCCCAGAAAACACCTAGAACCTCTCTGGTGAATAACAAATGGAGGACTCTTGTTATTCTCATCTTGAAAATGGTTTAGGTCATCTGTCAAAGTCACACAAACAGGAAGGGGTGGAACTGAATTCAAAAACCAAAGGAAAATAGATACTGTGTTAGAAGTACTGTACTATCCCTCTGCTTACTATATGTTTGATCTTTTATTGTTTTACTATGTTTGATCTCTTTTATTCCCTGCTAAACTGACTCACTGAAGAAAGGAAAGAAATAGATGAAGTGTGATAGGAAGCATTCTCAGTTAGTTACTATTTTTCTTTCTTTTTTAAATTCAGAAAGTCTCCTCTTTTTCTCTCCCCCACTCCCAACCCATGGCCTAGAGTATTTGGGATAACTTGCATTGAAATAATTTACATTTTGTTTTTATGAAGACTAGAAATTGTCCAACAGCCAAGAAATAATAATAGGTTAGATGTGCCTGGGATCCCCCTTGATGAGGTGCAAAACAATCTTCAGACAACACGTGACAGCTCTCCCTCACATCACTATGTGAAGGGCTGGACAATGTTGCTTTGTCCATCTTGCTAAAAAGGTGATAAAAATTTGAGGGCTAGAAGGGCACTTTCTGAAAAGTTAGCCAACTAATCAATGACTTTAAAAAAAAAAATCAATCAATTAGCATATAAGAATCCTAGTAAGTACAATGTACAGTTATAGACTTTGAGAGAGAAAGGGGAAAATATCAAGAAGAGAAGACAGAAAGAAGGCATGAAAAGGGGAAGGAAAGAAGGAAGAAAGGAATAGGAGAAGGAAGGGAAGAAAGGAGGGAGGAGAGAGGAAGAAGGGAAGTAAAACCCCTGGCGGCATCCACAGGCAATTTAAACCCATTTTCAGTTCATCACTGCTTGCCTCATTGAAAATAATTCTGAAGAAATCCTTTATTATCCTTATAAATTCTGCTGTGATGTTATAAATTTTATATATATATATATATATATATATATATATATATATATATATATATATATATATATATTTTGGCCTGTTATCAATGAAGATAGGTAGAAAACAGAAAACAACAGATGCAGTTAGCCTTCAATCTTTCAAGGTCACTGTAGGTTCTCTGGAACCTTCTGTGTTGGTTAAACAACTCAGGCTGCCTTGAAAATTCTGCTCACTAAATTTTTATAAATTCTTTCAGGGCAATTTAAAACTGTCTCCTGGGCCAGCCGAGTGACACATTGGTTAAGAGCTGGCTTGGGACACCAGCAGCCCCAGTTCAGATCCCACATATGAGGGCCAGTGACACTGCCCTCTACAGCTAAGATGGTGAACAACAGCTCCACCTGGAGCTGGGCTGCTGTGAGTCCCCAGGGCGGCATAGCTGCAGCCCCTGCTGCAGGGGGCTGCCATGAGCTACAACTTTGCTCTTAGAAATGCAGCTTCTTCCATCAGTCATCACCGAAGCAGCTGTCAGTTAAGTATTGCTATTTAAGTGAATATAAGATGCTGACCAAGGGTCCAGCCCAATTATAAGACTATACAATCACTGAGTAAATCAGTGTACTTCAAGCAGTCTTGAGGGACTAGGTGGTTATTGTTTTTGTTTTTGTTCCAACAGAATATAAATCAGTGCTTCCTTCCCCAGAGGGAAGACCATATGAAGTTACAGGAAATAAATGACAGCCCACTACCAGCCAAGGAGAGAGGCGTCAGAAGAAACCAACATTGGTGGAACCTTGATCTTAGACTTCTGCCCTCCAGAACTGTGAGAAAATACGGTTCCGTTGTTTAAGCCACACAGTTGTGGTACTCAGTTGTGGCAGCCGCAGCAGACTGATTCAGGTTCTCCCCACTTCTTCTAACTGCAGTGGTGTGGTTGAAGTTTATTTGCCTAAGCCAGGAAATACTTCAAACCAGGAAGAGTGCTGACAGGAGTAATAGAAAGCCGCTTGCCTCACCACCCAAGACTGTGTGTGTCAGCAGCTGCTGGCAAGTGGCGGGGTCCCATCTGTAGCAATTCCAGCTAGGCCCAAGTAAGCCTGATGACAACCAGTGCGGAGCACCTGATTGGGGCACCTCATGCCACCCTCCACTCGCTTAGTCACTAGATTATCTCACGCTGGCTTGACTGTAGGTAAGATGGTTGCTTTTGGATCGTGTGTAGGATGAGTTCATCCTACTGTTATTTTCCTCTTTATACTCCTTTGTATTTTTCACATTTTCTACCTGGATCTTGAACTAAGAAAAGAAATAAATTTAAAAAGTAACCTGAGTCTTTTTTTCTTAAAGCATATTTGGATTTTGGAGGAGTCAACAAAAAAAGCAGCAAGAATGAGAGAAAGCTTAAAAGCAAATTATCAGGGTCACTGTCTACTCAGTAGAAATGTAAATTTATAAAATAAACCTTTTTTTTTTTTTTTTGAGATTTTTATACTTTCTGCATTTTATACCTCTCCTGCTCGCTTACAGCCACTTTGGGCACATAAGTGGAAGGACATTACCAATGACCACTTCCCTGGACCATTAGTTTTCACTGCAACGACAATGTGAATTACCTTCATGTCCATTGATGGGTCACCCTGCAGCAGTGTCCACTCGTACTGGATGATGGCGTGGTCATCTGTGCTCTCGCGGCCATCCAAAACCACCCCGTCTATGGGCAGGCGCAAAACCACATCCTGCCCGGCCTTGCTAAGTGGAGGCTCGTCCTTTTCTGTGAAAGAAAATCATACCCAGGAGAAATGATTCCCTGTTTTTCCTGATTAATTAAGAGAGGTATCTTGTTTGCTAAAATAGTATAGTCTAGCAAAGAACTGCTGAAAAAATACATAGCAACTGAAAGTGATTTTCTTACTGACTTTCATTGTATTACCTTTACATAATAAATAGAACAGCAATAAATTATGAATATGGACTTTAGCTGTACTACATGCAAAAGAAGAAGTGTGGGGCCGGCCGAGTGGCGCATTGGTTAAGCGCTGGTTTTGGGATGCCAGCGGCCCCGGTTCGGATCCCACATGAGGGCCAGTAACACTGCCCTCTACAGCTAACAACAGCTCCACCTGGAGCTGGGTTGTGCGAGCCCCGGTGATGATGTAGGCTGCAGCCCCTGCTGCAGTGGGCTGCCATAGGCTACAGTGAGTGGCCCGCAGCCAGCGTGAGCGGCTGACAGCCAAGCGTGAGCTGCCAATAGCCGCAGTGAGCGACATCCAGAGGCCAGCGACCGATCTGCCTCATCCGGGAAGAGCGCAATGACGATACCAACAGTGAAGCAACATCCTCCGCAACTAAACTGAAGAACAAGAAGACGGCAACTTGTCTGTTCCCCTTCCCCGATTCCCCAACGCTGTTTCCCTCCCCCAATTCCCCAATAAAATCTTTTAAAAAAAAAAGAAGTGTTCCATGTCAGCTGTGAGCAGCAGTGAAGATAAAGTTGTGGGTATAAGACAGTGAATTAGGCCCTCAATGTGTAAATCTGGAGTAGTTTTATTCTCTACAGTGAAATTTTCACGTAATTTATAAACAACTTATGTTCAAAGACCTGTTAAATGAATTTATCAAAAAAAAATTCTTGAAACAAAACTTAAAAAAACACCAAACCCACTTCGGATATAGATTTTTTATTTTTTTTCTTATCCTCAAGTGTTTAAAATAGGAGTGACAGGGCCGGCCGAGTGGTGCAGTGGTTAAGAGCTGGCTTGGGACGCCAGCGGCCCCAGTTCGGATCCCACATATGAGGGCCAGTGACACTGCCCTTAAAAAGGAAAAAAAAAAAAAAGAGTTTATAAATTAAGAACTTTATAGTTCCAAACAAAATAAAGCCCACACAGAAATTTTCTGGAATCCAATTTTTCATCTAGGAAAATAGAAACCTCACAGCTTCTAAATCCTTATTTCTTTTTCTTTTTTTTTTTTTTGAGGGCAGTGTCACTGGCCCTCATATGTGGGATCTGAACTGGGGTCGCTGGCTTCCAAAGCCAGTGCTTAACCACCGCACCACTTGGCCAGCCCACAGCTTCTAAATAACCAATCTTTATAACAGAAGCCGGCACACCAAGTTTCTGAGATAGCAAAACACGTATGTATTTACCTATGAGCTAGAATGGTACTAAATAATTTAAGGCTAGTTATGTTCACTTAAATAGCAATACTTAACTGACAGCTGCTTCGGTGATGACTGATGGAAGAAGCTACATTTCTAAGAGCAAAGATGTGAATATTTTCACTGATGTAAGCTTCTTATTAATAAGCTTACCCAAATGCACGTGTATTTTAAAGAAACTTAGTAAAATGTAACTGGAAAGTCAAACTCTACAGGCTGTCATACATTCTTTTCAGCATCCACTATTTTCTCCATCCTCCAATACCAAAGCTCTGGTCCAAATGTTGGCTTGAACCTGCTTCTCCTTATTAACCGCACTCAGAGTGATGAGGCTAAGGCACTTCCTCATTTCTTCCACAGCTGAAGTTGTTTCCAAAGCAAACTTCTGAGGGCCCCAGTCCTCCCAGTGTCTGAGGTTTGAGGCTGGCTGCAATCCCATTGGTTTCCCATTAGAGAAAACAAAGGGTACTTAGTCATGCTCCACGCACTGCAGCTAGGATGACTCTTCTGGAATGCTAATTTGATTGGGTCATTCTGTTGCTTAAGAAAAATCCTTCAACAAGTTACCATTACCTTTCGGATGTTCAGAAACCAACCTGTTCAGAGCCCTGTCTTCGCATCTAGTGACTCTCTCAAGGCCCAGAAATGGGGTTTCTGTGAGGGGCTGGCAGCTCTTTGAACTGTGACTTTTCTAAATGAGAATGCCGCTGCCAGCCTCAATGGGAGATGACTTTTTTTTTTTTAATAAGCATGTTACAAAGAATAAGCACACTTGATGTTGCCAAAGGGCACATATGTTTACTGAGAACATGATGAGTCCCATTTTTATCTCATTCAAAACAATGAGGACTCATAACTCAGATTTTTAATGAGCCACAGAAGGAACCCCTACCTAAGAAGAAACTTGTTCTGCCTTGTTCCACCCCTGAGCAAAGATCCAGTGCCTGATGTCTTTATTCTGCTTCTTCCAGGTAAGGAGAGATGTGACAGCTGTATTACTAATAGACCTTTTTATAGAGATTTATTGAGAACTCGTTTTTGGTTCTGGAAGATTCCTGGCTTTCCACACAATGGTTTACCACTTTATAATTTTGGAAAGCAGCGTACAATTCAGCAGTAATACATTATAGTTAGCAGCTATTATATTTGTATTAATGTTTATTTTAAAATACTATTTTTAAGTAGACAAACTGAAATAAACCTATATGCTATAAACAGCAATGGATGTTAATAATATACATATCTATGTATCTATCTATAGATAGATAGATAGATAGATAGATAGATAGATAGATAGATAATCTTTAAACCCTCAAAGATTTAACCCCAAAAATTTCAGATGGAAGAATCACATAAGCATTGAAATATCCCACATATTACATAACTGATTAATCTTGCCCTCCTGGAAAAAAAAAATTATCCTTGGGCCGGCCGAGTGGCGCATTGGTTAAGCGCTGGTTTTGGGATGCCAGTGGCCCCGGTTCGGATCCCACATGAGGGCCAGTGACACTGCCCTCTACAGCTAACAACAGCTCCACCTGGAGCTGGGCTGTGCGAGCCCCGGTGATGGTGTGGGCTGCAGCCCCTGCTGCAGTGGGCTGCCATAGGCTACAGTGAGTGGCCTGCAGCCAGCGTGAGCGGCTGGCAGCCAAGCATGAGCTGCCAATAGCCGTGGTGAGCGACATCCAGAGGCCAGCGACCGATCTGCCTCATCCGGGAAGAGCGCAATGACGATACCAACAGTGAAGCAACATCCTCCGCAACTAAACTGAAGAACAAGAAGACGACAACTTGTCTGTTCCCCTTCCCCGATTCCCCAACGGTGTTCCCCTCCGCCAATTCCCCAATAAAATATTTAAAAAAAAAAAAAAAAAAAAATTATCCTTTTACTCATTTACTTTTCTTTAGGTGAGCTTTAAGATCTGATTTATAAACAGTGAAATCCTCATATCCTCTAAATTGATCACTGTTGTATTTGAAATAAGAGAGATACATTTCCTCCTCAGTTCAAGTCCAGCAAATTATACTGTATAATGTATTTTAAAATAAGCCCAAGCTTATCTAGCCAGAAACAGGCCTTAAAATAAACAAATGATAACAAGAAGAGGAAAGGAGTATGCTACACTTAAAAATACTTGACTTACTGATGAAGAACAAGATACGTGTAATTTTGAATTCTCGTCATAAAAATGTAATAAGCCAATGTTAAGTACGATGGTAACATTGATTTCTTTTGAAAACTAAACAAATTTGGTAAGATTTGCAAAGGTAAGACTCATACTAATTTTGGTGGAACATATCAAGGTAGTGGAACATATCAAGGCAGCACTTTAAACAGAATAATATTGTTCACTAATCTGATTTACAACACACTGCTGAGAACAGGGCCTCAATGACATGGAAAAGGTTCTGGACTTTGGATCGGCACTATGCGGACACAGATGATATAGCTGAGGCTGAGGAATTAGTAGGGCCTCCTGAAGCCAGGATATGAAAATGGGGCCAGACTAAAGGAAGAGAACATACTTAGGACAAGTCAAAAACCATCGTGGTGTTTTGGTGGCAGGTTTTTTTTTTTTTTTTTTTTTAGAGGGCAGTGTCACTGGCCCTCATATGTGGGATCCAAACTGGGGCCGCTGGCTTCCCAAGACAGCTCTTAATCACCACGCCACTTGCCCGGCCCTGGTGGCAGTTTTTAAAAATTGCAATACTTTAGGGAAAAAAAATGATCTGCAACCTCAATATGATTTTTGGTGTGTACTGTTATGGTTTTTCTCCATATGAACTGATGATAATAGCTGCCATTTACTGGAAGATTTCTTTATACTAGGAACTGTGCTAAATACTTTTTTTTTTTTGAATTGGGGAATTGGGGGAGGGGAACAGCATTGGGTTACAGGGGAAGGAGAACAGAGAAGTTGCTGTCCTTTTGTTCTTCAGTCTAGTTGTGGAGGACGTCGCTTCACTGGCCCATGTTGGTATCATCATTGCGCTCTTCCTGGGTGAGGCAGATCGGTCACTGGCCACCGGATGGCCGCTCACGGCAGCTCTTGGCAGCTCAAGCCAACTGCCAGCCACTCTTGGTAGCTTGCTGCAGCCCACTGCAGCAGTGGCTGCAGCCTACGCCCAACTGCAACTCAAAGCAGCCCAGCTCCAGGTCGAGCTGTTGTTCACCATCTTAGCTTTAGAGGGCAGTGTCACTGGCCCTCATGTGGGATCCGAACTGGGGTCCTGCTGCTCAGAGCAGACATCCCAAGCCAGCTCTTAATCAATGCACCATTCTGCCGGTCCGCTAAGTACTTTTTTTTTTTTTTTGAGGGCAGTGTCACCGGCCCTCATATGTGGGATCCGAACCAGGGCCGCTGGCATCCCAAGCCAGCTCCCAACCACCACGCCACTAGGCCGGCCTCCTGCTAAGTACCTTTGAGGCATAACTTCCATCAACTTTCACAAGTCTCTGAAGTAGGTACTATATTATCATCGTTATACTCATGAGGAAACCAGCCTCAGAGAGATTAATTTAGTTGCATAATATGACACAATTGTCAGTTCAGATGTCAGCCCAGGTCTTTCTAACTAAAAGGGTCTGTCCTTCCCACTACTCTTTGACATGCCCCAAAGTATATTCCAGTTATAGAAAATATAAATTTACATCCTGAATTTAATCTAATAATTTATTAATATGTTCTATTTCTTGATATTAGACCTAGCATATATCCTAGCCTATGTTACTACATAAACTTCACAATTGCCATTTTGATTTTCTAGCCTCTATTATTGAACATTTACTTTACCCATTTTTATACCATTATAAGTAATGCCTTTTTTGACAGCTCAGCGGCAGCTCAGCTCAGGCTGGGCATTGAACTGCTGTTGCTCAGAGCTCAGCTCGCACTCCTGAGCGAGTTCTTAACCAACTGAGCCAACTTGGCCTGGCCTAAGTAATGCCTTTTTTGCTCATATGTTTTCTTTAGCATGGATCATTTTCCTAAAAAAAAAAAAATATTCCAGAAGAATGAATATTTTAATAGCCTCTGCTACGTATTTCCTGATTTCCAAAAGAGTGGTACCAATGTACATTTTGGTGACCATATGAAATAATACTAACTCCACATGCATGGCAATAGAGCAAACTTATTTTTGCCAATTTAATAAGCATAAGCTGTCACCATTTTCTTTGATTACTTTTTTTTTAAATGTTTGCAGTATGTTCTTCCTTATTTTTTATTACTTTTTTGTTTTTAAAGATTTTATTGGGGAATTGGGGGAGGGAACAGCGTTGGGGAATCAGGGAAGGGGAACAGACAAGTTGCTGTCCTTTGGTTCTTCAGTCTAGTGTGGAGGATGTTGCTTCACTGGCCCATGTTGGTATCATCATTGCGCTCTTCCCGGGTGAGGCAGATCGGACGCCAGCCATGGACGACTGCTCATGGTGACTCACGGTGGCTCACAGCAGCTTATGCTGGCTGCCAGCCACTCATGGTAGCTCACTGCAGCCCACTGCAGCCTATGCCTTCGCCAGTGACTCACGGCAGCCCAGCTCCAGGTTGAGCTGTTGTTCACCATCATAGCTGTAAAGGGCAGTGTCACTGGCCCATGTGGGATTCGAACCGGGGCCCTGCTGCTCAGAGCTCGTGCTCCCAAGCAAATTCTTAACCAACGATCCACTTTGGGGGCTCCACTTTGATTACTTCTAAGGTTGAACATTTTTCTATGTTTATCAACTATATGTCCTCTTCTGGAAACTTGGTTCATATCCTTTTTTCATATCCATTTATTTTTGTTTTTCTTACTGATTCACATAAGCTCTTTCTATTAATATATTAATACTCTTACCTCATGTTTTCCCAGACTCTTGTTTGCATATTCCTTTTGTTTCTTGACAAACATGTATATAATCCATCCTTTCTCTTTGTGATCTCTTTAATTGATTAGAAAGTTATCTTCCCTTCAGATATGTAATAGTAAATTTATTTTCTTTATGTCTTCATATGTATGGAGTAACTTATGGCTTAATTTTTTAAAAAAAGATTTAATTCTTTACCCATCTGGAATTTATTGGTGTGTGCCCAGAATTGCAAGTCTAAATGTATTTTTCCCAACATTCTCGAAGTTATCTCAATATTATTTATTAAATATACTTGCTTGCCATTCTTTTGTGATCTTTATTTACAAAACAAAAGTGAGAGGTTGAAAATGTGAGAAAAATCCTTGGAGGAGATTGGTCAGGCACCTGTTGGAGGGATTAGCCCTGAACAAGGCAGATCAACTCTTTCCTTTTCACTTGGAGGAGAAGAGGGAGAGGCTGGGTGTGGCAGTGTGTGTGTGTGTGTGTGTGTGTGTGTGTGTGTGTGTGTGCGCGCGCGCAGAGGGGAGAGCAGAGCACTGCTTAACAGCTTTGATTTTCTCTAACACAAAAAGGGGCCTGATTTCCCAAATTGCACAAGATCTTCCCACAGACCCTGCTTTTCAAGTGAATATCTAGTGGAAACAACTTAAAGGTTCTGGTCCGTGAGCCCTTTCAGATTGTATTGTCTAGCTCTAGCTCCAACCTCTCCACACCCTCTCTCCTGCTGCTCTAAATTTTTTTTTTTTTTTTTTGGCTCAGCTCACAGTGGTCCATGCGGTGATTAAACTGGCAACTTTGGAGTTATCAGCACCACGCTCTAACCAACTGAGCTAACTGTCACCGCTGTTCTTCACTTATATCAGGGCTCCAGTCCTCAAACACCCCCTCCAACCAGCAGCACAACCCAACCAGGGTCCTATAACATGTTATATGTGTGCTGCCTTTATAGTTCACAAAGCATGCCTTTCCTTGATCAGCACAACAGCTTGGGCTGGAGGGCAAGGCAAGCACTCAAGTCCCAAGGGATTAGCAGGGACACACACACACACACACACACACACACACACACACACACACACCCATATGGAGGAGCTGGCTCTCACAGCCAGGTATCCCCTACCCTGCTCTTTGCATATTACTGCAGGCAGATTCAGTCATGTCAACACACCTCTCTCCAACATCCTCCACCTCCCACAGCCACCTGCTCACTCTGCTTCTCTGCTTTCAGGTTGCCTGGTGCTGCTGGAGATCACATGACCTGCTCCTTCTAACACAGCTCCACACATCCGGTGCTGTGAGGCCCTCAGGCAAGTTACTTTCTCTTGCCAAGCCTTCCAGCACACTGGTTTATAATAGAACCTAGATCTCTGCATATTGGGAGGACAGAGAGATCTCATGTGTCTAAGGAGCTTATAACACCAAACCCAATAAACAGCAACAAACAGGACTGATGGGTTTTCCTATAACTTGGTGCTATCCCATCCCACTTGGCCCCTCACCATTCATGGTCTTTTTATTCATCCTAACAAATTCTCTGCAAGTTTTTCTAAACCACTTCCGCACTCCTTTAGCCTACAGCTCCATATTCTCACAGAGTTAAGAAAAAAAACATTCAAGAAGGAAAACCTTAGTAGTCTCAGAAGCATAAAGAACTTGAAAAGGTGAAGCACCCGGGCAGGGAAAACACAGGATGTTTCGGTAGGGTAACCTTTGTCCTATCTGCAGAGAGCACCCTTCCACATTTCCATGTTGCTGGGCATCTGAAGAAGTGCGAGTATGGCAGTGTTTTTCCAGAATGAGGACCAACCCCAGGAGTCACCTATTTTCACCCCTAGACATCTACAAAACTGAATTCCATGACAAAATTCTAGGGCAAAAAAATAAAGGAAAAAATGACTTGGAAACTTCTATTAGTAAACTAAACTTTCAAAAAATTTCCACGGGCATGCTTTGTCTTTGTTTATTTTGGTTTCCCCTGGCTTATAGGAGAGCTCCCTTTGGCAATGTTGGTGTTCACTGTGATCCAGGGAAAGGGTTTGGGGTGTTTTTGCTGCTGGGTCCGTGTTTGGACCGTGAGGAATGATGTATGTGTAACAGCCATGGGGCAGGCCCATGGGTGCTGGTGAGATCCAAGTAAAAGTGCCTCCTGTCCCCACTTCAGTGAGAAAACTTTGCGGTCCTTGCCAGTGTCTCCCTCCAGGCCCTGGCAGTTACCGGGTGACCTTTGATGTCTGCTTCCCTGAGATTCTGAGCCTCTGCTGGATGGAGATGGGTAGGTATTGTGCACACAGATTTCCAGACCCTACTCATTGGAAATGAAGGTCATGGAGAGTCCAGATTTCTGAACTGGCTGAGGCTACCCCTTCTAATCTTGCTATGACATCATTCTTGTGTTATTATAAGTCAAACAACAATAGAATGCGATCAAACATGCTGAGCTGACCACAGGCAGGCCCAATCAAGATTTTATTTCCTCAGTGACCTTAATCTCCAATTGCTACAAATTTTTGTGCCTCCTCTTTTGTGCCTTGATTCTCCTTCTCAACATCTGCAGGAAGCAAAACCATCAGAAGAAAAGTATCATTTTTAACTCTTTAAAAAGGAATGTGCCTTAAAGTTCCTTATTTTCAACGAAAATCAAGTCCCTTCTTTTCACTCTATGAAAGGGAAATGTAGTTCATGGGAATCAGTTGGAACCAGCTATTCAAAAATAGCTGACACGTGTTCTTTCCCATTTGTGTCTGATGATAACAACGGTAGGTGAAATCAGGAGTTGGGCGCCAAACTAAGAAACGGAGTGTTCTGAACAATCTGGGACCTAATTACATGTTGCTCTTGGCAATTACTTGACACAAATCATGTCTTATAAAAACATGAGACTAACATAAACTTTTTTATTTTTTGCTTTGAGTTTTTTTGAATTTCCTTGAATCCTCTCACATCAGCCTCTATCCCCAAGACTAGAAAAATTGTAGAAGCAGCCCACCGGGCCTGCTTCTGCTCAATCTACTGGGATTTCCCCCCTCCCCCTCCCCCCCGCCCTCCAGAAACCAACCCTAAGGCTAAGAAATCAAAGCCACCTTTCTGTTTGTTTGTTTTTGTTTTTTTTGAGGGCAGTGTCACTGACCCTCATATGTGGGACCGAACCAGGGCCGCCGGCTTCCCAAGCCAAAAGCCACCTTTCTGGATGCACCCAACTAAGATAACTTGGAACAAGGGTGTTTCGTTCCTGACTTAGGGGAGCCTCGAGGGCACAGGGGTCCCGCCTGGGAGGGGGGTGGGGGTGGGGTGGCTTATAGATGCAGACACCCATGGGGTGCAAGGGCAGCAACCCAAGCGGTGTGACCCGGCCCCCTTCGGTGGCATGCTTACCCAGCGGTGGCGAGGCCCGAGCCGTGGCCCGGAGGCCGGCTTCGAGGCCTTGCGGCCCGCTCTCCGGGGCGCGGCTGAGGCTGTAGCTGCTGTAGCCGCGATGCATGGCGAACTTGCAGACTCTGCGGCCGCGCGCGGTGCAGTCGAAGAGGTAGCAGGCGAGCGCGGTGGCCGAGGGCGCGGGCCAGCGGGGCAGCTCCACCACCGCCACGGAGCAGCGCGGCTCGGCGCAGCAGGCCGCCACGCACTGCCGCCAGTCCCGCACGTCCGCCGGCGCGCGCAGGAAGCTGGCGCCCGCCGCGATGGAGTCCTTGGTGCGGATGATGGCGTCGGGCATGGCGCTGTAGCCGCCGCCGCCCGGGCCCGGGCCCGGGCAGCCCTGCTGTGGGGCGCCGCCGGCGCGCAGCTCCAGCTCCAGCTCTTCCTGCGGCCGCTCTTGCTGCAGTTGCCGGCGGAACTCCTCCAGCAGCTGCTCTACGCCCGAGAGCTGCGAATGCAGCTCCGATAGCGGCGGGGACGGCGGGGCGGGGGCGCGGCCGCAAGGCAGCCACAGGCAAAGCAGCAGCAGCCCGCGCAGCGCGGGGCGCCGCGGCGGCCTCCTGCGCTGCGCGCTCAGGCTCTCCCGGGCGGCGAGCGCCATGGCGGCCGGCAGCCGAGGCAGCGGGGGAGCGGGGAGCGGAGAAGGCGGGCGAGCTCGGGCCCCGGGCCCCGGCTGCACGGCCGCGGCGCGCGGGGGCGCCTCAACACGCGGCCTCCCCGGGGCCTGGCTGCGCCCCCCAGGCCGCGGGCGCGCGGGCGCCGACGGAAGCCGCAGCAGCGGGACGCATGGCCTACCGGGCCTGGCACCGCTTCCCGGTCCTTCTGGGGGGGGCTTCCCAGCGCTCCTGCGTCTCTCTGCGGGGACCCGGGACGCGCGCGCCGCAGCCACAAGGCGGCTTCCCGGAGGATCAGCACCGGAGTTGGTGACAGCGGTCGGGGCGGGCGGAGGCGCGTCAAGCCCCGCCCAGGCCCGCCCACCGCCCGCGGCTCCGCCCACTCCCCCCTTTGGCGTTGGCCCCTGCCACTTCTACCCTCTGCTTCGGGCAGGGAAAGGAAGGAATCCTTGATAGTGAGTGAGCTTCCAGGAGTGCTGGGCTCTCTGTGTGGTTCTTCGCCAGCGGCCCTTCCAGTCTGGACAGAGTTTATATCAAAGCCAACCGTTCTTTATAACAAGCCAGCCCTGCTCTAGGGTGTCAGTACAAAGGGGCACGAGCTGTTGGGAAACCGGGCTCTCACAAATCCTTGTGATTTCAGGGACTGCTCAAATGAGGAACCATCATCAGTCTTTCACCTTCAACATCCCTGATTATTCCACTTTAGGTTCCCGAGATGTTGTACTTGAGTAACAAAGGGCAGGCAGTGCAGTTGAAAAAAAAAAAATCAGTAGTTACATTCACTCAGATTTCCACAAACACAACCAGAAATCTGAACACAGCCAATTATGGGGACCTGATGAGTTATCTCTACAGCACAAGGAGGGGCCTTCAGCTTAGATCAGGTAAGATTGAGAGGACTTATGTTTTAATAAGGTATATGAAATATGACATAATAAGGTATATGAAAATGTCCAGCCCAGTGGCGGCTACACTGGAGAGTTCTAGCTGCCTGTGAGGAGCGTCTGCATTTTATTTCTCAGTCAGTTTCTCTTGGTTCATTTTTCTCCGGACTATGGATCACATTTTCTTGCTTTTTAGCATGTCCAGAAATTTTTTGATTGGATTGCTTGAACATTATAAATTGTATATTCTTTTTTTTTTTTTTTTAGCTGAGCCATCCTGCCACGTGTTGGCAGCTCAACAGCAACTCAGCTCGGGCTGGGCATCGAACCACCGTTGCTCAGAGCGCAGCTCGCAATCTTGAGCGAGCTCTTAACCAACTGAGCCACTTGGCCAGCCCTGCGTGAATTTTAAGATATTCTTAAATATCTGGGTTTTATTTGTTTGGAGGGCAAGAATAAATAACTGGATAAGAAAATGGTCATCTTTACTATGTTTTATTTTCTTCTGAGCTGACATTTAGGAACCCATAGTTTTCATATCCAGAACAGAGTAGGAGGTGAAATTAGATGATTAAAAAAAGAAGAAGGAAGAAAGAAGGGGAAAATATTAGTCCAATATTTCTTGTCATTTCATGAAAAGGAGAAATTTCAAAGTTTTTGAACATGTGTATTTGAGTAATTTGGATGCTGCAAAAAATGGTCTCACCTCTAAAGGCTGTGTCTGGACTGTAGCACCGTGGGCTGCAGGGTCTTCCACTTATGAGACATTTACCCCACACAACTGCAGCCACTGGAAGATGCCCTTGAAGCAACATAAGGATTCTTTTTGCCTTAGGCCTCAGAGAGTTGAGTCAGCTTATTATGAGGAGAAATTTTCACTTATGATAAAAATGGCCCCTGAAGTTATCATCAAGTCTTTTAAATACTAGTTATTACAACTATTAATGTTAAAAATAAATATGTGTGATAATATGATATAATGTTAACAAACAATTGTATATGACTTCAAAGTTTGCTGAACACTTTCATACACATGATTTCCAATGGCAGCTGTGGAGTGTGGGGTCTCAGCACTAAGAAAGTGCATCATTTCTATGTAGAGATGGATCAGGGGGCAAGGCTTTGGGTGAGACAATGGCACCTCTCCCAAGTCATTAACAGGCTATGTCCTAACCAAGAGCCAGAGGCCAGCCTGTTTCTCATCTGACATGGTGCCTGAGGACCATGATGAAGATGCCAATTAGCACTGAGCAGATGAAGATCAATGGGATGATCCATGCAATTAACTGAATGGCAAAAGTTCGGTACATATCTGGGGACTTCAATGGTGGTACTAAAACAAAGAAAAAAGCAAAAGCCCTGTGAAATCTAAGAATACACCATTTTTCCCCAGGCTACACAAGTTGCCCCCATATTTACTGACTTATTATTATGTGACAGCCACTCTATCAGGTCCTGAGTATAAAAATGAGCAAGGGATTGAGCCCTGTCCTCATGGAGCTCATATTTCTACTAAGGGAGATAGCAAATGTCCAGTCTTTGAAAGGATGTGGGTAGTGGCCCATACCTATGGGACCCACATCGTCTCATATTCACTCCACCCAGAGCCACAGGCAGGACAGGGCTCGTTTTTTGGTGTTCAACACAACTGAAAAGGATCCCTGAGTAATGATTTCCTAGTGTGGTCCCCAAATCTGGGACACCCTAAATCTGGAGTCAGCAGTCTAGGCCAGTGTACAAATCTGGTCCCCCATTCACTTGCATGTTGTCTTTGGCTCTTTTGCACTGGAAGGTGGAGGTGTGTAGTGCATACAGAGGCAGATACTGAGTGGACAGCAAGTATCACAACATTCACTATCCGCCCTTTGTACAAAAGGTTTGCAACCTCCTGCCTAAATCTATGACCTTTATATGCTGCTGCCTCCTCCTCAGTGGGTAGAAAAGGTGGGTTTGGGCCAAAAGGTAGAGTGAGGGCGCCCTTCCTTACCATTATTTCCAGGGTCACACTTTGGGAAAGTGCCCCTTCTACTCTAGGTTTCCTGGGCCAGGAGCAGAGGCTTTTGCTGGGGGGAGTCCTCAGGGAAGGGGATCAGGTGCCACTTGGTGGAGGACGTGATAGGGTCACTTCACAGATGGGAAGGTGTTGGAGCACTGGAGTATTTGAACCCCACAGAACTGGGTAATAAAACATGGTGAGCTGGGGTGGGGAGCAGCGGGTGGGAATGGGAAGTGGCTGAGATGTGTCTGGGGCTGCAGGTTAGAATGAGCTGGTGGAGGGTGTGGGGTTCAAGGGTAAAGGGCAGTGGGGATGCGGGAGGGTTTGTGTGTGCAAGTCATTTGAGCAGAGTAGGCAAAGGACTGTTTGTGGGTGACTGTGGCTTGAGACCTTGGGGGTACCCCCCTGTCCTGTCTCCTCGGTTCCCCATAGTTTGGGCTCCCATTTTCCCAGAAGTGAGGTGGTGGCCAGAAGGGGAAGTGGTGGTGGTGGCGGTGGTGGTGCTGGTGCTGGTGTCAGAGTGGAGCGCGGGGTCGGAGCGCTCGGAAGAGGGGTGGAGGTGGCTGCCGCGGATAGAAATGCAGCCTAGAGGCCACACTTAACGAGCCGGAATTAGCGGAGAGGGCGGGGCCAGCTGATGCAATCAGAAATTCTTGCGGCGGCCTCTCCACCCGCTCCGCTTCCTAGGCAGAGTAGATGTCAGTCAGTCTCTCGCCTGCAGAGGGAGAGCTCGTCCCGGAGAAAAGGGGTGGAAGGAACACCTTCTCTACTTCCAGCGCAGACTTGCTTCCCGGCCTCAGCTGCTCCGCACTCTGGCTCCTGGTCGTGATAGTGCGAGCCGCAAGCTCCGAGTTCAGTCCTGCTCTCCTGGTCCTTCCTCTGCTGCGGGACTGCACCTGGGCAGCGCACTGTTTCTGGGCGCGCGGCAGTGAGTTGGGGATGAAACATGCAGGGGGGCGTTAGGGAGAGGGGTTAGGAGGCATTAAGATCAGGGATGGGGACGCGGTGTCCACAGCCGTTCGCGAACCTTCCCACCGGGTGCGTCACCACCTCCTCCTCAATCCTCAATTTGAGCTTGTTTCTGCCTCGGTGGTTTACGGGCAGGGCTGACTGTTGCCATCCCCGCAAGAAGAGGGGTCAAAAAAGAGGCTGCGTGGGAGAAAAAGTGATGTTGGGTAAATTTGGGGGTGGAGGGAGGAGACGGGGAGAACCAGGGAGGGAGAGAGGGCGCGGCAGGAAATTCTTCTGAAGCACCCACACCCCCTGGTCGCGCTTCTGGAAGTGGGGGCCCGAGCCCTGGGACTCCCGGTGTCAGCACCAGAGCACTTTCGCAGGGTCGCGTTCCAAGAATAACAATATGCCCCTACTGTGCGCACACAACTTTCCCACATAAACCCTGCACTGCCGTTCACCCTTGAACTGAGAGCGTTCAGCCAGCTGATCACCTAAGCACACAGCCCCAGGCTCTCGCTAAGCCTACTTCCCCTCAGGACCACATTCTCCCCACAGCAACTCACCATGCTGTCTTATTACCCAGTTCTTTGGGGTTTGAAGAACTCCAGTGCTGCTAACACCTCCCCATGGGCGAAGTGACCCTAACCCCTTCCTCCACCAAGTGGCACCTGATCCCCCAGGCCTGAGGACTCACCCCAGCAAAAGCCTCTGCATCTGTCCCACAGAACCTAGAGTAGGAGGGACAGGAAGCTTTCCCAAAGTGTTACCCTGACCTTGATGGCAAGGAAGGGCACTCTCACTCCACCCTTTGGTCTCAAGCCCATATTTTCCACCTGCTGAAGAGGCAGCAGCATGTACTGGTCATTCATTACACAGTAGCAAAGGACAGGCAGACAGTGAATGATGTGATTTTTTTCAGGCCACTTAAATTCCTAAGTCCCGTCTCTGATGCACCACACACCTCCACCTTTGTGGGGCAAAATGACCAGAAGGCATGTAAATTAATGGGGAACCAGATTTATACTTTCCTATACTGCTGACCCTAGATTTAGGGTATAGGGTGTCCCAGATATGGCTGCCCCAGTTCCCTCGGGAATTATGTCTCAGGGAGCCTCCTCTCTGTGTTGAAAAGCCTGCCTGTGGCTTCTGAGTGGAGTGAATGTGAGAGCATGTGGGTCCCAGAGGTATGGGCCACTGCCCTCCTCCTTTCTGTACACTGGATTCCTTGGCCCAAGGGCCCTTTGAGACACTGCTTGACCATAGGTGTGACCTGAGAATCCTGCTGGTGCGACATATTTGATGTGAAGATCAGGGCCACCTGCTTCTGTATCTCATTTGTTCCCTCTGACCTTGATCATTTCCATGCCTGAAAAAGCCCTTCTTCCTTCAGACTCATAGAAATATGAGTCTCTGCGTTGAGCTCAGTAGGCAGCTTTTGTACCTTCTAGACAAAGAAACAAATTTGTGAAAAATTGACAAAGGGGTTTCGATTTGGAATAATAAATTCCTTAAGAAGTGAGTAGGTCAGTTGATACAGGCTTCTCAGCCCTAACCTCCCCATCTCTGGTGCTGAGGATGTCTGTCTTCCACCTGGTACATGGCAGGTTTTTTCCTGCTTTCAGGGGGACAAAGGTGGGTCACAGTTTACTTCTTGCACTGCTGTTTCTTAAGTAACTTTTAATTAGAAATATTTGATATATCAAAGAGGCATTTTTGGGGTTGCCTGACTTGAACCCCATCATCACTATGCATTCTTTATAATATTGGTAAACAAAGAGTCCTCCAGGCCTTCCCATGGAGCATAGTTTGTGGACATTTTCTGTTTTTTTCTAGCTTTCCATGCTATATCCATTTTGAATATGTATTTCTTGGAGCCTTTTAATTCCTCCCTGGGCTGTCTGCCTTGGAAGTTCCTGATATTCTATTCCATGTGGTGTAGCCATCCCTTTTCCCAAAGTCCCAAGACCCATCCTAGTAGCAGGTTAGCACCATCTCCCAGCACCGTGCAAAAAACAGTGACACATGTCAACTCTCCCTTCTCCAGCAGTGGGTCCTCTCCTCACCCCACCCCCACGGTTATCCAGCTCCCTCAGGAGTAGCCCCAGACACTACACCTTCTTGCTGCACAGCACGGGCTAGTTTCTGACAATCCTCTGCCATTTAGACTGTTTTTTCCCCTATCCAACCTGGCATGTCCCTGCAATGGTTATGGGCTGATGATGGAGTGTATTGGCTTGGTGGACAGAAGGGACATATCCGGGGATGTGTGGTTTTTCACGAGACAGAGACCTCCTAGTCCTCCTCAAGCAAGGGAGGGACACTAGCCTAAATGTTGAAGGGAGGTGCTGGGCAGGGCCAGTCCATGCCCTACCAGCGCAGCCACCAGGGGCACTCTCTTGCTGTTTCAGAGATGGGGGAGGGGTGCTTATGGGTCCTTTTCTTCCAACCCCAACCATCACCTGTGGTTTTCCTTCACAGATGCTGCCTCTCTTTGCTACACCTTCACCATCACTCGTAATGGAGAACCATGGTATGAGGTTCAAGGCCAAGTCGATGGAAACCCATTTCTCAAGTACACCTCTAGTAGTGAGGCCAAACTCATTGGTCCTCTGGGGATGAAGGCGAATGCCACAAAGGCCTGGAATGATCAGACAGGAACTCTGAAAGAGCTGATGGAAGTTCTCAAAAAGAAACTGCTTGACATTAACTCAGAGGTTACTATAAACAGAGGTAAGTTTGAAAGGCCCAGAGCAGAAGTAGAACAGATGTAGGGTTAGGGAGTGATGTGATTATGTAAAAATTAGATGTTGGTGCCTCCCAAGAGGACCCCGACACAGAGGAGAGGGGAGGACCAGGAGTTAGGAGGGCAGCAGAGGGCAGGATAGCAGCTGGGGTCAAAGGGTCTGTGAAGAGCAGAGGCTGACATCTTTCTCATGGTGGGGTGCAGTTTCTCTCTCCCTGCAGGGCAGTATCGTGGTTCAGCTGGAGGCCACTAGAACCATCAGGGGATTTTTGGAGTTGGGTTCTGATGGACAGAGATTCCACCGCTTCGACTTAGAAAACAGAAACTATATAGTGGATCATTGTGGAGATGAACGGATGAAAGAGAATTTCGAGAATGACAAGCATTTGACCATGTTTTTGACCAAAATCCCTGGACACTGCAAGAAGTGGCGTGATGAATTCTTGGAGCACTGGAAGGAAGAGCTGTCCGCAACAGGTAAGAGGGAAGAGAGGGATGACCTGGTAGTTTTGTTTGGATGAGACCAACTTACTGCGTGTGTGTGTTTGTTTTTGAAATAGTGATTCATCCATGTTGAGTTCTCTTGGGAGAGCAAGAGCCATAGGTATGTCCTACCATCCTTCCTTTCCCTCTCACCTCCTGACATCTCTTCCTCACTGCACATGACTTTGGACCACTCACCGTGGGTTTCTTACTGACTCCAAACATGAGGACATTATTGTGTTTCCATACTTTGTCTTCGTACTGTCCCTCTTCTTAGCATCACTTTTCTTTCTCATCTCACCTGGTTCATTTTTGGAAATCCTTCAATACCACCTCTACTGTCAGCCCCTGAGAGGACTTCTCTACCTCCTTCCTCATGTGTCACCTCCTCTTCTGTTATAGCAGCAGTGACTGGTCATATTTTAACTTCCCCCATTGACTGTATGAATCTCAGGGGTACAGGCCCCATGTCCTGTCTTCCTTCCAAGCCTTGAATCTGTCAGGCTGGCTGCCACATGTAGAGGGACAGAAAATGTCTGCGTGGTAGGATTACCTGGGGCAGCGACACTGAAGAGGCTTCTCCTTAGATTCGCGGTCTGGACCAGGGCTTTCACTCTTGTGTTTCCATTGCAGCCCCACCAACCATGGTCCCAACCACAACCCCATCCAAGGCCACATCCACCAAGCTCATCAGCTGGATCCTCTCTGTCTTCCTCCCCTGCTTGATGACAATTGGCATCCTGAGAGGTGTCATTTACAGTTAACAGGTACTGAGGGCCGAATTGAGTGGGAATGGGGGGCAGGTGGCCTAGAGTGAGGGCCGGGAAGGGTGAATTCACTGTTGCCTCACTGAACCTTGTCATCATGGTAATGAGACCAGGACAATAAGACCTTATATCATCTGATAGCAATCAATGGGACAAGCTCAGCTCCAAGTTCTGATATCTCCTCACAGTTAGTGCCAGTGGGAAAGGAGGGGCCCAAAGCAAGGTTTAGGGCCTGTGGATGATAAATGGGTTTAGGGGAAGGGATTAAGAAGTACAAATTGGTTGTTTCCATGTCTTGGCTATTGTAACAGCGCTGCAATAATAAACACAGGGGCGCATAAATTTTTTCAAATTAGCGTTTTCGATTTCTCAAGATAGATACATCAGAGCAGAATTGCTGGGTCATAAGGTGGTTCCATTTCCAGTTTTTTGAGATACCTCCATACTGATTTCCATAATGGCTGTACCAATCTGCAATCCCACCAGCAGTGCACAAGGGTTCCCTTTTCTCCACATCCTTGCCAGCACTTGTTGTTTGTTGATTTATTGATGATAGCCATTCTGACCAGAGTGAGGTGGTATCTCATTGTTTTTAAAAATGTACATTGGTGGATGACTGGATTAAGAAGCTGTGGTACATTTACACAATGGAGTACTACTTGGCCATAAAGAAGAATGAAATCTTACCATTTGCAATGATATGGATGGACCTAGAGAACATTATGTTAAGCAAAATAAGTCAGATGGAGAAAGACACTACCATATAATCTCACTTATATGTGGAATCTAAAAAGCCACTCACAGTGGTTCTTGGCAGCTCACACTGGCTGCTGGACAGTGACACTGCCTGCCGGCCACTCACTTTAGCTTATAGCAGCCCACTGCAGCAGGGGCTGCAGCTATATGCAGTCCCGGAGACACACAGCAGCCCAGCTCCAGACCGAGCTGTTGTTCACCATCTTAGCTGTAGAGGGCAGTGTCACTGGCCCTCATATGTGGGATCCAAACCGGGGCCCTGCTGTTCAGAGCTGACGTCCCAAGCCAGCTCTTACCCAATGTGCCACTCAGCTGGCCCTCATATATTCTAGTTTAGGTTAATCCTGACCATATACAAAAAGGCAATCTGAAGCTCAGAGAAATTAGGAAAAAAGTTACCTGTATGCGCCTGAATAAGGGTCTCAAAGTGGAGAGTATAGAATTATTTTCACCATCAGTGAACTTAAAATGTCCCATGTTTTTATTTCTTGATGTTAAGTGATGTTCCTAAAGCTAGCCTTTCATAAAAGTATCTGCCTTTCCAGCGTGAGCTGCCAATAGCCGCGGTGAGCGACACCCAGAGGCTGGTGACCGATCTGCCTTACCCTGGAAGAGCGCAATGACAATACCAACATGGACCAGTGAAGCAACGTCCTGCACAACTACACTGAAGAACAAAAGGACATCTACTTGTCTGTTTTGCTTCCCCATTTCCCCAATGCTGTTCCCTCCCCCAATTCCCCCAATAAAATCTTAGAAAAAGAAAACTTAAAAAAAGAATAATGAAAGGACAGTCCCTCCATTTTTCTGGTAGAAAATAATATTCAATAAATATGAATGAATGACAAAAAAAGAAGTACAAATTGGTTGTTACAAAGTAGTCATGGGGATGTAGAGTATAGCTTAAAGAATATTGTCAATAATATTGTAATAAGTATGTATGGAGCTAGGTGGGTACTAGAGTAGTCAGAGGGATCACTTCTTAAATTATATAAATGTCCAACCACTATGCTGTACATCTGAAATTAATATAAAATAATATTGAATGTAAACTGTAACTGAAAAAAGGAAGGGAAGGTAAAGGGCAATAAGAGGTTCCAATTTTCAGGTATAAAACAAATAAGTCATGGGGATATAATGTACACCATGGGGAATATAGTCAATAATATTGTGATAGTGTGATATGGTGTCAGATGGTTTTTGACTTACGGTGATCAGTTCTTTAGATATATAAATATTGAATAACTATTGTATATACCTGAAACTAATATGATATTGTATCTTAGCTGTATTTTTATAAAAATATTTAAAAAATAAAATAAAAGGACAAAATGGTATTTATGATTGTTTCTTTGAGGAATTTTTCATTGTAATGCCATTTAAATTTACATCTTTATAGTGTAAAAACAATTACTTACACATTTTGGTTTATAAAGCACAGCATTTTTGGCAATCATTATTCGTCCACATCATGGACTAAATGAAACCAGGAATTTTGTTATTTTACTATGGAAACAGAATTTAAGGATCACTCTTAACCAGCAATAATAAATCCATCTCATTGTTAGCCTGGTAACTGGATTGAATGAACCACATGGTTCAAAAGAATGAGTTTTTTCTGATTTCACCCAGCACATCCCACCCCAGCAGTGATTTCTCTGTGATCCCTCCCCCGTGACTCACCTCCTTCAGTGAAAAGTTTTCATGGCACAAACTTCTCTACTTCTCAAAGTTGTTTAATCCCCTTATGACAAAGGACTAGTATGTAGAGTATATAAAGAGCTCCCACAAATAAATTAGAACCTGACAATTCTCCAGAGATACAGGACAAAGGATGTGAGGAGTTCACGACACTATTGAAACAATTGAAAATCTCACAAATAATCAAAAGTATGCAAATGAAAAGTACAGGAAATAGTCTTACACACCCATGAAATTGTCCAGTATTTTAAAATGTATCGACCCTAACCGCAAGCGAGGAAATGAAAAAGTAGGAATTCTCTTGCGTGGTTGGTATGAGTATGAATGGAATCAGCCACTGTGAAATATAATTTAACAATATCTAGTAGAGTGGGCAATATGCTCATCCTACTCCATGGCAATCTGAGTGTTCGTTCCAGTCCCACAAACATGGACCTAATAGCATCTAGATATATGGTTTTTTCATTGTAGCGATGTTTGTCATAGGAAAAAATTAGCAACGAGCTAAAAATCCAGCAAAAGGAAATTCTATTGAAAATGTTAGCAAAAAATTTCTATTTCTTGCTACCTGGCAGTCTAGATAATCTGAATCACTGTCAAAAATCAAACCAAAAGATTAGGTTAAAAATTTAAATCTTTCAAATATATTAATGGTGACTTCTGGTTGAACCACAAGAACAGTGACCATCTACATTCAAATCTCTCCACACATCTTTAGAAAGCATACAAATCACAAAAGGGCAAAAAGAACACTCATAAACTACAAATTTAGTGAAACAACGAGATACAAATACCTCAGTCCATCAGACCCTTTTCCTGAATGTCATTGGCGAATAGAGGACATTCTTGGTGAGATTTATTTGATGGGGACTAAGGATCTGCTGGCAATAATGTATTGATGTGAAATCTATTTTGAGGATTGGGATGATATTAGAGAGTGTGCCCTGTTTTTAGGAGATACACTCTAGTGTATGCAGCAGTGATGGGATATCAGGGTGACAGCTGACTCACAAATAGCTCAGGAACAGGAGTTTCTTTTTTTTTTTTAAAGATTTTATTGGGGTATTGGGGGAGGGGAACAGTGTTGGGAGGCTGGGGGAGGGGACCGGACAAGTTGTTGTTCTTCAGTCTTAGTTGTGGAGGGCGCCAGTTGCCATCTGGCTTCCCGACCGCAGCTCGTGGCCTCTAAGCTCAAGGTGCTGTGTTCAATCTTAGTTGCAGGTGAGTATAGCCACCATCCCATGTGGGAGTCGAACCAGCAGCTTTGTTGTTAAGAGCGCACACCCTATCCACTGAGCCACCTGAGTGGCAGCTCAGCGCATGGTGCAGAGTTCTGTCTTAGTTACGGGTGGGCGTAGCCCACCATTGAACAGGCAATCTTGTTGTTACACCAGCTGAGCCATCCTGCCACCTGTTGACAGCTGAACGACAGCTCATCTAGGGCGCAGTGTTCACTGGCCCATGTGGGAATCGAACCGGTGGCCCTGTTGTTCAGAGCACGCGCTCTAAGCCAACTCTTAACCAACTGAGCCACTAAGCCAGCCCAGGAACAGGAGTTTCTTTTTCTTTTTCTTTTTCTTTTTAAGCTGAGCCGTCCTGCCACCTGTTGGCAGCTCAGTGGCAACTCAGCTCAGACTGGCATCGAACCGCCGTTGCTCAGAGCTCAGCTCGCACTCTTGAGCCAGCTCTTAACCAACTGAGCCACTCCGGCCAGCCCAGGAGTTTCTTAATGCACCTGCAATGCTCTTTTGTAAGTTTACTTGTTTCAGAATTTTTGAGAAAGTTGTTAAAAATGAGAATTTAGGAAAAACTTAATTTTCAGAATTTGATGTAAGTAGGGGAATATGTCAATAAATACATGAGAGATGTTTTAAAAAACTTATAATCCCCCCTGTCTCAATCACATCTTGCTCCTTGTATAAAACAGCCCCCCACCCCCACCCCTGCCCACCTTTGTTCCCTTCTCACTCTTCTGGTCTCCAGCCTTCATCAACTTCTCCCTCCACTCCCTCATCAGCATGGTCAGCACAGGCCCTTCTAGAGACACAGCAGCTCAGGCCTGGAATGGGAGGTGTGCAAATTCACTGTTAATAGATCCTGACCATCACTGTGATGCAGGAGCTTCTGGTAACCAAATCAAAGAAGAGGGCTTAGCAGCTCTGCAATAGGTCAAGCCTCTAAGCCCACTGTGCATGGCTGTTCATGGTGCACTTTGTTCCTGGAAATCGTGGTTTTTGAAGGGATTTCCCACACATGCACTAATCCCGTCTCACTTCCTGGCCTCTGCTGTTCTCCAACACCCTATGGTACAGGCCCTTGGCCTACGCCTTGGTCATCACAGCGTGCCTTCAAACTTCTGTTTTGGCTCTTTCCTCTGGCTGCTGTTCCCTGTGCCACCAGCAAGAGCTGGTCCTGCTTTAAAGCGGGGCAGAAACATCACCTCCCATTAACTCCCATTGACCCTTCAGCCTGACCTCCTGTGTGTCCAAACACCTGAGTCCACAGGAAGACTACTGTACTTGTGTGAGAGGTGTTTGTAGATTTGTGTGCTCTACACTTCATGTGGTCAATGGGAATAGAAAGTGTTCTTTTATCACTAATATACAAGGTGTAATGCATTTTGTTGCTCAACAATCTGTGATAAATTGAATTAGCTTGGGGATCGGGAGCTTAGGGAGGGCTGTACTGAAGTTTGGAGCTCACTTCCCTGGACAAGTAGGTGTGGGGAAGGCATCCCTGACTCCAGGGGTGCAGTCCCACCCTGAGTTAATTGCTCTGATTACTGCAGACATCCCAGTGGGGAAACCTGAATCACTTCCTTGTTGTTATGAGAGGAAAGTAAGAGGCATTAGCCTGTTGTCAGGACTGGGAGAGCCCAGGAACCCATCCCTGTCCCATCCACTGAGCCCTGTCCTCATTTAAATGAGAGAAATAGACAAAGACCTTGTAATCCATACATTCACAACATCTGGATCCTGTGTCCTGTGTCCAAACTAGGCACTTCCTGGATCTGGAACCCATTACTAGAAAGGGCCAGTTTCCGATGAGGAGGAACCCCCTAAATCAGTGAGTGCAAAGGTTCCTTCCGGCCTTCCCCAAAGAGCCATGTGGACAGTGACTCAGCGTACCCTGGGAGGCAGATACTATCCAGACATGCAAATTGGTATGTTGCGTTTCTATTTTCTTTCTTTTTTAAATATATTTGATTTCTCCTTTGACTTCTTCTTTGACCATTTGGTAGTTCAGGAACAGGTTGTTCAATTTTCACGTATTTGTAAATAGATTTTTCCAGGTTTTCTTTTGTTGTTGAAATCTAGTTTCATAACATTGTTGTTGGAAAAGAAATGTAATCTAATTTCAGTCTTCCTAAATTTGCTAAGTCTTGATTTGTGTCCTATCAGATGGTCTACCCTGGACAATGATCTGTGGGTACTTTAGAAGAATGTGTGTTTTGCTTCTTTGGATCAAATGTTGTATAAATGTCTGTTAGTTCCATTTGACTAAATGTATGGCTCAGGTTCATTGTTTCCTTGTTGATTTTCTTTCTGGATGATCTATCCATTGCTGAAAGTGGGTTATTGAAGTTGTGTATTATGCTTGTAGTGTTGTGTGTTTTTGCCTTCAGATCTGTTAGTATTTGCTTAACAGATTTAGGTGCCCTATTGTCGGTGAATATACCCTCCCAATTGTGATATTTTCTTGATGAATTGATACTTTTATCATTATAGAATGATGTTTTTGTCTCCTGTTACTGTTTTCGGGTTAAAGTTTATTTTTCGGATATAAATATAGGTACTCCTGCTTTCTTTTGGATTTTACTTATATGAAATATCTTTTTCCATGTCTTCACTTTGATCCTATGTGTGTCTTTAAAGCCAAAGTGAGTGTCTTGTAGGTAGCGTATAGTTGGGCCATAAAATAGTTTTTATTTATTCAGCCACTCTATGTCTTATAATTGGTCAATTCAATCCATCTAATTTTAGAGTTATTGATATGTGAGGATTTATTAATGTGTCTTGTTAATAGTGTTTTTTATTTTCATTTTAAAAAAATTTCTATTGTTTCTTTTCTTTCTATTTCTGTGTAACTTTTTAATTGGTGATTTTCTGTGCTGGGATGCTCTGTTTCCTCTATTTTATCTTTAGTGTATCTGTTCAAGCTTTTGCTTTGTGGTTGTCATGAGGTTTATGTAAGACATTTCATAGGTAAGACAGCCCATTTTAGGCTGATAGCAAGATAACTTCGATTATCTACAAAAGCTTTTCCTTTTTACTCTCCCAGTTTATATTTTTAATATCTTCATTTACCTCTTTTTATATTGTGTGTTCAACACATTATAATAGCTATAAAAATCTTTAATACTCTTTTCCTTTGAGTTTTATACAAAACATAAATATTTAACACACTATATTATTACATATTTAGAGTTTTTTAAGTCTTACTATATATTGATCTTTCTCAGTGTGTTGTATACTTTCA
This sequence comes from Aselliscus stoliczkanus, assembly GCA_033961575.1. NCBI lineage: Eukaryota > Metazoa > Chordata > Mammalia > Chiroptera > Hipposideridae > Aselliscus > Aselliscus stoliczkanus. The sequence goes on from CM066733.1 coordinate 144,254,115, forward strand.
TGTAGTTTTATGTCAGTAATTAGTGTCTTTTTATTTCTGCTTGAAGTACTCCTTTCCGGATTTCTGAAAGGTGGGTCTAGTGGTGAACTTCCCCTTTGTTTTTCTAGGGAAGTCTTCATTTCTCCTTCAGATATGAATGATAATTTTGTCATACAGAATATCCCCTGGTTGGCAATTTTTTTCTTCCAACACTTTGTATGTATCATTCCAGTTTATCCTAGCCTTTAGGGTTTCTGCTAGGACACCCACTGATACCCTTATGGGGGCTCCTTATAGATTACAATCTTTTATTTTTATTTTTTACATTATCTGTTTTAGAATTCTCTCTTTATGGCCAGCCGAGTGGCGCGGTGGTTAAGCACTGGTTTGGGAAGCCAGCGGCCCTGGTTCGGGTCCCACATATGAGGGCCAGTGACACTGCCCTCAAAAAAAAGAAAAAAAAACAATTCTCTCTTTATTCTTAATTTTTGACAGTTTCATTTTAGTGTGTCTTAGAGAAGGTCTTTCTGTATTGGTATAACAGGGTGATCCTTTAGCTTCATGTATTTGGATGTCCAGTTCTCTTTCCAGGTTTGGGAAGTTCTGAGCTATTATGGCTTTAAATTACATTTCTGCTCCCTTCTCTCTTCTTCTGGAGTCCTGGTTATTTTAATATTTGTCCTTTTTATGAAATCCCATAGATCTCAGAGGCTTTCATCTCTTTTTTTTCCATTCTTTGTTCTCATCTAAAAGGGTTATTTCAAAATTCCTATCCTCTAATTCACATATTATGTATACTCTTCTACAGATGTGCTCTATTGTATTTTTTATTCCATTCACTGAGCTTATCAGCTCCAGAATCTCTGTTTGGTTCTTTTTAATGATTTTTATCTCTTTGGTAATAACCTCATTTTTGTCATATTTTTTTCCCCCAAGATTTCATTGAGTAATCTTTCTGAGATTTCTGTAGCTTTTGAGTTTCTTCAAAACAGCGATTTTGAATTGTTTATTCGCTAGATCACAAAATTCTGCACCTCTGAGTTTGGTTATTAAAGAATTATTATTTTCTTTTTGTAATGGCATGTTTCCTTGATTTCTCCTGATCCTTGTAGCTTTGGGTTTCTGCTTTTGCATTTGAAGTAGCAAACACCTCCTGAAATATTTGCTAGTTACCTGCAGGTGGGGTGTTCTGTTAGATGGTGGTGTTATTATTTTTTGTTTTGTTTTGTTTTATTTGGATAGGAGATTCATTTTATTTCCCTTGTGACATATTTACAGTTGAATATAAATTAAAGGCCCGCTTGCACACCAAAGCCAGGTCCTTTGGGTGGTTCAGCCAAAGAGGTAAGACCACTAGCTGACTCACAGGAGAAGCGTCCACTCCTTGGTCCAGGTTTTGGGATTTTGCCAGCCTTGAGCTCATCAATAATTTCCTTAATATCCTTAGGTGTCAGATCTTCGTAGTAGCTGTCATTTATTTGAACCATTGGTGTGTTTACGCAGACCCCTAAACATTCCACCTCTATAAGAGTAAAAAGTTTGTCAGGTGTAGTCTCCCCAACCTTTATTCCAAGCTTTTTCTGAATGGCCTCCAGTATGCTGTCAGAGTTTCGAAGCATGCAGGGTGTAGTAGTGCAGACCTGAACGTGATACTTTCCAACTGGCTTTCGATTATACATTGTATAAAATGTTGCTACTTCATATACTCTCATTGGAGGTACTTGTAATACTTCTGCAACCTTGTTCATAGCAGAGATGGGCAGTCATCAGTTCTGTCTTTGGGCTAAATCCAGGACTGGAAGTACAGCTGCTGCTTTATGCCCTTCTGGATAGTTTTTTTTTTACAATTGTCTCTATCCTCTTATAGTTTTCTGGTGTGAAATCAAATCGAGTATCTGGGTTATTCTCAGGTGTATCTCTGTGCACAAATAAAGCTCCTCCCACTCCATTTTTAACTGCGGTCCTATGCAAATTCCTTATGTGTCTTCCCCACTGGGTGGTGAGGCAAGTTGCCAGGGCCCAGAGCTCCGCAGAGATCACTGTGGGACAAACTGTTGGCCTTTATCCGCAGCGCCATGTGAGAATCCCGAGAGAGCTTGGGACACAGGACGTGCGCGCTCCCAAACCAGGCCCGGTGGTGTTATTATTTGAGGTTTTCTCTTTTGCTGTATGGGTACACCTGCTCATGGCAGTATTCTTAAGCTTTTATGCTTTTTCTGGTTTTTACAACTCACTAGGATGGATAATGGAAACTTTTGTTTTCCAGAAGATGGAGCTATAGCGCAAGTTTGTGGGAGACTTTGCCCCAGAATCTTGGGCTATTTATGGAGTGCTTTTCCTGTCTGCTGGAGCTCTCACACCACATACAGAAGCTCACACAGGAAACCAGTTGCAGTGTGTGTGTGTGTGTGTGTGTGTGTGTGTGTGTGGCCGCCCAACAATTAGGGAGATCTTGGGGTGTGGTACTCCAAGCTTGTGAGTGCACTTCCTGTGAGTGCAGTTTCTTACTGAGGTGATGACTCAGTACTCTGGGTGTTTCAGGAGAGAAAAGGGTTTTCTCCAGCTGCCTCCCTCACAACTTAGGTAGCTGGGACCCTAACTTACCACTATTTTGTCCCCTTCTCTGCCCCAGAAGTCCCTACCCCCAAATATATCAGCCTTGGGCAGTGTTTCTTTGGTGGGAGGGGGCACCTCTGGGAAAGTTTCTCTTGTGGCTGCTTTGGCTGTGACCAAAGTTGTATTTCTTTCCTCCAGTGGTGAGCTGGAATCTGCCCTAGGGAAGGCTGGACTTCTGAAAACTCTCTGTTCCATGGGTATTTGCACTCTCCAGACCTTTTCTTCTGATCTCAGAGACAGGGATTTTGGCAGGTTCCTCAGTCTCCCTATCACCAAATGCACAATTAAGTGAGACTTCTCCTGAGGTCCCTCAGCATATGGTGATGTATCCCACAACACAAACGTGTTACTGTTCGCAGATAGGTATGTAATTTGTCGACAATGGGGAATGAAAAGGAAGAATGTCTTACGCTACCATGACATCACTCCATTCTTCAATGACTCAGGATATTCATCTTCTAGTATATTCCTGTCTTAAATAAACATGTTTTGCTGAGCCTCTGTACAGCAAGAGATGTAGGGAGGATGGTTGTGTTTGTGGGAGTAGGATGTGCCAATCTCACTGAATAGATTGCTATAGATGTTCAGGAACGGGGTTCTCAATGTGCTTCTTGATTTTAATGAGCAGAGTTCTTGCTAACTCATATTGTACATATGGCATGAGACATAATATCTTTGAAAAAATAATTTACAAAATTTACATTGTGATCAAAACACACAAACTTTACCATCTTAACCATTTTTTTTTTAGTGCACAATACATATTAAGCCTCTGATATTTTGGTGGGTTTGTTTTTGTAGTAAACTTAACCTAATTTGATTGAGATAGGCTTTTTACTTTTAACCTTTCTGTTCTTTTCATTTTAAGGGCATCTCTGGAAAACAATGTATTTCATTGTGCTATTTGTAAATCCAACCTGAGAATTTCAGTTATTCAGTTGGTGAGCTTAATAATTTACATTATGATAATTATGCTATATTAGGACTTATCTCTGCCATCATACTTTTCATTTACTATGCTTCAGAAAAGATTCTCCCCTCCATACCTGCACTCCATTTACTTTAGTGAGTTTTCTTCTACTGGTTTAAACCTTATTTTTCTTCTCATAATGGTTGCTCTGAACCTATGACCCACACCAATGTTTACTTACATTTATTTATTATTATTTTTGTTTATCTTTTATAAAAAGTATTTGGCATATTTTCATATTTTTTTTGTGTGCCACCTACCATCCAATGTCTCTGATATTGTCTAACATTTTATTTCTGTATTATTTATAGGTATACTTTTCCTTTTCTGTGATTTTAACTCCTCCTCCCTCCTTTTTAGATAACAATAATCTTTAATAAATTTTTTGGTTACTCATCCTTTTTATTTCTCTTGTCACATTTCCTGGATGTGTTTCTCTTATTATTGGAGTCCTTCCTCCAAAATGTATTTTCATCTTGGGTCTTTCTGTGGCAATTATTCTTTAAGCTTTATATATTCAAAAAATATATATATATATACACACACACACACACGCATATGAAATATGACAATTAAGTTCGTGAACTTGTTTGCAATGACGTTGCTAATCTTTTTTGATATCAGAGGGATTATTTATTACAAATTTGTACCAACTGGACAGACAGTTAACCAAGTTTACTATTTGGAAGTGCTGAAAAGGCTGTGTGAAAAATTTAGATGATCTGAACTTTTCTCCAACAATTCATGACTCTTGCATCATGACAATGCACCAGCTCACACTACACTGTCTGTGAATGAGTTTTAGCCAGTAAACAAATAATTGTATTGGAACACCGTCCCTACTCACCTGATCTGGCCCCCAATGACTTCTTTCTTTACCTGAAGGTAAAGGAAATATTGAAAGGAAGACATTGTGATGACATTCAGGACATCAAGGATAATACAATGACAGCTCTGATGGCCATTCCAGAAAAAGAGTTCCAAAATTGCTTTGAAGGGTGGATGAGGCACTGGTGTTGGTGCATATCTTCCCAAAGGGAATACTTCAAAGGTGACTGTAATGATATTCAGCAATGAGGTATATAGCACTTTTTCTAGGATGAGTTTGAGAACTTAATTGTCTGACTTCGTGTGTGTGTGTGTGTGTGTGTGTGTGTGTGTGTGGCACATCTTTATCCATTCACTTATCGATGAGGACCTAGGTTGCTTCTGTATTTTGAGTATTGTAGGTCATGTTGCAATGAACATAGGGGTGCATATATCTTTTTGAGTCACTGTTTTTGTTTAATAGTATTCTTACACACTGTGGTAGACTTCTAAGATTTTCCTCAAGTTTCCTGTCCCTTTGTTACTCAATCAGACACTAATTTAGGCACTGCTGTGAAGGGGCTTTGCATATACAATTAAGGTTACTAATTAGTTGACCTTAAAATAAAGAGATTATCCTTGGTTACCCGAGTGGGCCCAGTGTGATCAATCACATGAGCCCTTAAAAGTGAAGAACTTTATCAGAGCAGAGGCAAGAAAGATGTGGGAGGAGAAGTCAGAGAGATGTGATGTACTATGAGATGGAGGGGACCATTCGCAAAGACAAGAGAGAGGCCCTTAGGAATCAAGAAAAGCCCTTAATTAGCAGCCAGCAAAGAAATCTCAAAGTCCCAAGGAATTGAATTCTACCAGTAATCTGCTTGAACTTGTTAGCAATTCATCTCAGGGTCTGTGGCCAAGAGCCCAACTGGCCGACACCTTTATTTTGGCCTTGTAACACCAGAGCACAGAAATTAATGGAACCAACTCAGACTTCTGACCTGCAGAACTAGGAGGTAATAAATGTGTGTTGATTTAAACAGGTTATCTTGTGATGATATGTGATGGCTGCAATAGAAAACTAATACTCTCTTATGATTGATTATTGATTTTTCTCCTATTTAAATGAGAATTTGACTGGATATAAAGCTCAAGGCCCAAAGCTCTTTTCCTTCAAAACTTTGGAGATACTATTCTTTGGTCCTCTTGCAGTTAGGCTTGCTGTTGAGAAGTCTGCTGTTGATCTGCTTCCTTCTTCTAGAGTTTAAGGGTCTTTTGGGGGAGGGGGCTGGAAGACTGTGCTTGTTTGTCATTTCTGCTCAGTTGACCCTGTACTATGTACCAGGTTGCCTGTCGTAGTCTCAAGGAGATGAAGGAAGGTTTTAAAAACTTTTTCAACCAATAGATCAATAGATGCAATTATAGGTGTGACAACTTCATTGCTTTTCTTTTGTTCAGCACACTAGACTTCTCTCCCTCTACCTTGTACAAAAATCAAGTTTATTGAGATATAATTTACAGACAATGTTCTCCTTCTTTTTGAATCCTGGTAGCTTACAGTCACTTATCTTTGGGAGTATATGAGAAACATGTAGGCATTTGGCCAAACTCTAAGGCATGTTCCAGGTTATAGAAGTAAAAGCAGATGAATGATATGACTTCAGCCATGAATCATCTTACCAATCTGTACGTTCTAGAGAGACTCATATTTCCAAGTGGTACTATCTTCAGGTTTGAAGAGAGAGGGGAAAAAAAAAAAAGAAAAGAAAAGGAAAAAAGAGTCATATTTTCAGCAGACATGCTTTAGCTTTTAGACTAAGTGAATGCTGGAACTAGAGTAAGTCACTTTCACTTACTATCATTTTTATATTTTATAAATTTCATAAAATCAGTCTACATAATCCTAATCCTAGATTTATTGTCCGTATGATAGATATTTTAATAAAATACCCAATCCCTTTTTGTCATTGGAAACACATACTAATTCTAGGCTTTATAAAGTAAATAGCTACACTGTGAACAACAGAACCCTTTAAAAAACTAAACTCTAGGCCGGCCTAGTGGCTCAGTTGGTTAAGAGATCACTCAAGAGTGCGAGCTGAGCTCTGAGCAACAGCTGTTGGAGGCCAGCCCGAGCTGAGTTGCCGTTGAGCTGCCAACAGGTGGCAGGATGGCTCAGCTAAAAAAAACACCAAAAAACCCTGAACTCAGCTGAATTAATCATACACTATTGTACTAGATATTTTTAGGACCCTAATAGAAACTTAAGGAACACTTTTAAATAGTTTAAAATACATTTTTAGAATATACTTAAACTGTGTGAATTATAGAAACACTTTGTCTTTGAGGAGAAATCATTAATTTTGGATTTAACATACAGAGTGGCGCTGTAGGAAAACATGTAAAGTCAGTAGAATTGTACCTTTAAGAGTACAAATGAGCAATGAAAACACACATTACTAGAGTTACCTCATGGGATGCTTAGACATTTCCTTGCAATGAGAACATTTTTCTGCCTAGAAACTGCATAATTGACTGTTCAGCTCTAGCTGGCAGACACCACGTGACATAGCAACAGCAGAGCAAGAAAACCACGAAATTTTCTGCCAGAAATGAAATGATTTCAACTCTTCTTTTGAAATGCATTTTTTCTAAAGTCCTTCCTCCTCCCAACAAACTAACAAAGAATAACAGCATTGATAATGAACAACGGTTACACCTCTGATTTCTGCAACAATAGGTGAAAATTTTCAATAGAGGGGATTAATATTTATCTGGGGGAAAAATGTATGTACATAAAATGAAAAGCTAGTAATATACATTTTTCATGAAAAATTTTGCTTTATTAGCAGGCATGTGCTAAACAATTACACCTGTATTTAATCAGGTAGTTTTATTTTTCATTTTTTCAGATTTTTGTTGTGTATTACAAGACATTTTCTCCCACTTTTTCTATTTTTTAAAATTGGTTTCAGGTGTACAAAACAACATAATGGTTAGACATTTACACCCCTCACAAAGTGATAACCGCCCACCCAAGTCTACTACCCCTCTGACATCATACATAGCTATTAAAATGTGTTTGACTATATTCTCTATTTTATATATATATATTTGACATTCAATATTATTTTATATTAGCTTCAGGTGTACAGCACAGTGGTTAGGCATTTATGTAATCGATAAGTTCAGTACCCATCTGACACCCTACATAATATTTACATCATTATTGATTATATTCCCCCTACTGTATTTCACATTCCATGACTACTTTGTGACCACCAATTTGTACTTTCGAATCCCTTCACTTTCTCCACCTTCCTCCAATCCCCCTCCTATCTAGCAACCATTAGTTTTTTCTCTGTATCTATGAATCTATTTCTGTTTTATTTGTTCGTTTATTCTGTTCTTTAGATTCCACATAGAAGTGAGCTCATATGGTATTTGTCTTTCTCAGTCTGACTTATTTCTCTTAGCAGAATATTCTCTAGGTGCATCTATGCTGTTGCAAATGGTAAGATTTCTTTTTTTATGGCAGAGTAATACTCCATTATATAAATATACCACAGTTTCTTTATTCAATAGTCTTTTTTTTTTTTTTTGAGGGCAGTGTCGCTGGCCCTCATATGTGGGACCGAACTGGGGCCGCTGGCTTCCGAAGCCAGCGTTTAACCACCGCGCCACTCAGCTGGCGCTTCAATAGTCTTTTGATGGGCATTTTAGTTGTTTCATATCTTGGCTATTGTGAATGACACTGCAGAAACATAGGGGTGCATATATTTTTTCGAATTAGAGTTTTGGGTTTCTTTGGTTAAATACCCAGGAGTGGAATTGCCAGGTCATAAGGTAGTTTTATTTTTAATTTTTTGAGGTAACTCCATATTGTTTTTTATAGTGGTTGTAAGGATATACAATTCCACCAAGAGTGCACAAGGGTTCACTTTTCTCCACAGCCTCACCAGCACTTGTTATTTGTTGATTTATTGATGGCAGTAATTCTGACAGGGGTGAGGTGGTATCTCATTGCAGTTTTTATTTGCATTTCTCTGATGATTAGTGACTTTGAGCATCCTTTCATATGTCTATTGGCCATCTTTACTCATATGTCCTCTTTGGGGAAATGTCTATTCATGTTGTCTACCTATTTTTAAATTAGTTTGTTTGTTTTTATGGTGTTGAGTTTTATGAGTTTGTTTTTAATATAAATTTTAGATATTAACCCCTTATCAGACATGTCATTGGTAAATATCTTCTCCCATTTAGAAGGAGGTCTTTTTGTTTTATTGATGGTTTCCTTTGCTGTGAAAATTTTTAACATTTAATGTAGTCCCATTTGTTTACTTTTACTTTTGTTTCCCTTGCCCAAGAAAATATATCAGTAAAAATATTACTAAGGATAATGTCTGAGAGTTTAATTCTTATATTTTCTTCTAGGAGTTTTATGGTTTTGGGTCTTACATTTAAGTCTTTAATCCATTTTGAGTTTATTCTTGTATATGGCAAAAAAAGTTGGTCAGGTTTCATTTTTTTGCATGTTTCTGCCCAATTTTCCCAGCACCATTTATTAAACAGACTGTCTTTACCCCATTGTAAGTTCTTGCTTCCTTTGTCATAGATTAAATGACCATATAAGTATGAATTTATTTCTGGGCTCTCTATTCTGTTCCATTGATCTGTGTGTCTGTTTTTATGCCAATACCATGCTATTTTAATTAGTATAACCTTGTAGTATAATTTGATATTAGGTAGTGTAATACTTCCAGCTTTGTCCTTCTTTCTCAGGATTGCTGTGGCTTTTGGGGGTCTTTTATGTTTCCATATAAATTTTAGAATTATTTGTTCTAGTTCTGTGGAAAATGTCATTGGTGTTTAGATAGGGATTGCATTGCATATATATATATTGCTTTGGGTGGTATGGTAATTTTAACTCTATCAATTCTTCCTATCCATGGGCATGGTATATGTTTCCATTTATTTGTATCTTCTTTAATTTATCTCTTCAATGTCTTATAATTTTCTGAGTATAGGTCTTTTATTTTCTTGGTTAAATTTATTCCTAAGTATTTTTTTTAATGCAATTGTAAATGGGATTGTTTTCTTAATTTCCTTTTCTGATAGTTCATTAATAGTGTATAAAAATATAACCAATTTCTGAATATTAATTTTGTATCCTGCTACTTTACTAAATTCATTTATCAGTTCTTATAGTCTTTTGGTGGGATCTTTGGGATTTTCTATATATATAGTATCATGAAATCTGCAAATAATGACAATTTTACTTCTGTCTTACCAATTTGGATGCCTTTCATTTCTTTTTTCTGTCTGATTGCTGTGGCTAGAACTTCCAATACTATGTTGAATAAAAGTGGTGAAAGTGGGCATGCTTATCTTGTTTTTGATCTTAAGGGAAATGCTTTTATCTTTTCCCCATTGAATATGATGTTAGCTGTGGGTTGGTCATATGGTCTTTATTATGTTGAGACATGTTTCCTCTATTCCCACTTTGCTGAGAGTTTTTTTTTTTAATCATAAATAGATGCTGGATTTTGTCAAAAGCTTTTTCTGCATCTATTGAAATGACTATATGATTTTTATTTTTTATTTTGTTACTGTGGTATATTATGTTAATTGATTTGCATATACTGAACCAATCTTGTATGCCAGGAATAAATCCTACTTAATCATGGTGTATGATATTCTTAATATACTGATGAATTCAGTTTGCTAATATTTTGTAGGATTTTTGCATCTATGTTGTTAGGGATATTGGCTGATAGTTGTTATTTTTTTGTAATGTCTTTGTCTGGTTTTGGAATCAGGATAATGGTGGCCTCATACAATGAGCTTGGGAGTCTCCCCTCCTCCTGGATTTTTTGGAATAATTTGAGGAGAATAGGTGTTAATTCTTTTTTTGAATGTTTGACAAAATTCACCTGTGAAGCCCATGTGGTTTAGGATTTTTGTTTGTTGGGAGCTTGTTGATTACTGATTCAATTTCATCAGTAGTAATTGATCTGTTCAGCTTTTCTGTTTCTTCTTGATTCAGTCTTGGAAGATTGCATGCTTCTAGGAATTTATCCATTTCTTCCAGCTTGTCTAATTTGTTGGCATATGGTTGCTCATAGTATTTTCTTAATTTTTTTTTTGTATTTCTCCGGTGTCAGATGTCACTTCCCCTTTTCCATTTCTGATTTTATTTAATTGGGTCTTCTCTCTTTTTTTTCTTGATGAGTCTGGTTAAAGGTTTGTAAATTTTGTTTTATCTTTTCAAAAAGCCAGCTCTTGTTTTCATTCATCTTTGTATTGTTTTTTTTTTGGTCTCTAGTTCATTTATTTCCACTCAGATCTTTATTATTTCCTTTCTTGTGCTCACTTTGGGCTTATTTTGTTGTTCTTCTTCCAGTTCCTTAGGTATAAAGATAGTCTGTTGATTTGAGATTTTTCTTGTTTCTTTAGATAGGCCTGCATTGCTATGAATTTCCCTCTTACAACTGCTTTCGCTGCATCCCATAGATTTTGGGTTGTTATGTTTTCATTTTCATTTCATTTCGTTTGATTTCTTCCTTGATCTCATTTTTGACCCACTCGCTATTTAGTAACATGTTATTCAGCCTCCATGTATTTGTAAGCTTTATGGATTTCTTCTTATAATTGATTGCTAGTTTCACATCACTGTAATCAGAGAAGACACTTGATATGATTTCAATCTTCTTAAATTTATTGAGACTTGTTTTGTAGCCTAACATGTGATCTATCTTGGAAAATGTTCCATGCGCACTGGAAAAAAAATGTATATTCTGCTGCTTTGGGGTGAAATGCTCTAAAAATATTAATTAAATCCATCTGATCTAGTGTGTCATTTAAGGCCACTGTGTCCATGTTGATTTTCTGTCTGGAGGATCTGTTCATTGGTGTCAATGGGGTGTTAAAATCCCATACTATGATTGTGTTACTGTTGATCTCTGTCTTTATGTCAGTTAATATTTGTTTTATGTATTTAGATGTTCCTGTGTTGGGTGCATAGATGTTTACTAGGGTTATGTCCTCTTGTTGGATCGATTCCTTTATTATTATTTAATGTCCTTCTTTGTCTCTTATTGTAGTCTTCATTTTAAAGTGTATTTTGTCCAATATAAGTATTGCTACCCCAGTTTTTTCTCGTTTCCATTTGCATGAAATACGTTTCCCCATCTCTTTACTTTTAGTCTCTGTGTGTCTTTTGATCTGAAGTGGGTCTCTTGTAGACAGCATATGCACAGGTTTTATTTTCTTATCCACTCAGCTACCCTATGTGTTTTGAATGGACCATTTAATCTATTTACATTTATTTATTTATTTATTTATTTATTTATTTATTTATTTATTTATTTTTTTAAGATTTTATTGGGGAATCGGGGAAGGGGAACAGACAAGTTGCTGTCTTTTTGTTCTTCAGTTTAGTTGCGGAGGATGTTCACTGTTGGTATCGTCATTGTGCTCTTCCCGGATGAGGCAGATCGGTCGCTGGCCTCTGGATGTCGCTCACCGCGGCTATTGGCAGCTCATGCTTGGCTGCCAGCCGCTCACGCTGGCTGCGGGCCACTCACTGTAGCCTATGGCAGCCCACTGCAGCAGGGGCTGCAGCCCACACCATCACCGGGGTTCGCACAGCCCAGCTCCAGGTGGAGCTGTTGTCAGCTGTAGAGGGCAGTGTCACTGGCCCTCATGTGGGATCCGAACCGGGGCCGCTGGCATCCCAAAACCAGCGCTTAACCAATGCGCCACTCAGCCGGCCCTAATCTATTTACATTTAAAGTAATTATTGGTAGGTACAGAGTTATTGCCATTTTATTATTCATATTTTTGATCTTCATTAGTTTGTTTTCACCTTTCTCCTGCTTAAATAAGTCCTTTTAACATTTTCTGTAATGCTGGCTTGATGGTAATGAATTCCTTTAGCTATTTTTTGTCTGGCTCTTTATCTCTCCTTCAATTTTAAATGGTAGCCTTGCTGGGTAGAGTAGTCTTTGTTGTAGGCCCTTGTTTTTTTATCACTTTGAATATTTCCAGCCACTTTCTTCTGTCCTGCAAAGTTTTTGTTGAGAAATCAGCTGGTAGTCCTATGGGGCTCTCTTGTGAGTAACTATTTGTCTTTCTCTTGGTGCTTTTAGGATTCTCTTTTGTCTTTACCCTTATATTTATGATGTGTCTTGGTGTGGGCCTGTTTGTGTTCATCTTGTCTGGGACTCTCTATACTTCCTGGACTTGTATGTCTATTTCCTTCACCAGCTTAGGGAAGTTTTCAGTCATTATTTCTTCAAATAGGTTCTTGGTCTTTGCTCCCTCTCTTGTCCTTCTGGTACTCTTATGATGTGAATGTTATTATGCTTGATGATATCCCACAGGTCCTTTAAATTATCTTCATTGTTTTTTATTCTTTTTCCCTTTTGCTATTCTTTTTATTTATTTATTGTATTGTGTTTTATTTATTTATTTATTTATTTATTTATGTATTTATGTATTTATTTATTTTTCCTTTTTTTTTTTTTATTAGTTTCAGGTGTACAACACAATGCAATAATTACACTCTTTACCCCTCCCTTTTGCTATTCTAATTAGATGTTTTCTGCTACCTTGTCTTCTAAATCACTGACTCAGTCCTCTGCTTCATCTAATCTGCTGGTGATTCCTTCCAGTATATTCTTCATTTTAGTTATCGTATTCTTTATTTCTGATTGGTTCTTTTTTTTATATAATTTCTATGTCCTTCTTCATGCTTGCTATCTCTTTGTTGAAATTCTCACTAAGCTCCTGAAGCATTCCTATAATTAGTGTTTTAAATTCTGTTTCTAGTTGGATGGTTGCATACTAGGTTGCGTTTCACTTAGTTCTATTTCTGGAGGTTTCTCCTGTTCTTTTATTTGGGACACGGCTTTTTTGTTTTCTCATTCTGTCTGCCACTCTGTGTTTGCTTCTATGTATTAGGTAGATCTCCTATGTCTCTTAGACTTTGCTGACTTATGTAGTATGTATTCTGTGTAGTACAATTGAACAGACTCCCTGATCTCTTGTGTGTGTGTTCCAGGAATGTCCCTTGTGTGTTCAGTGTGTTCTCCTGTTGGAGTTGAGCCTTGATTGAGTTTGGCATGCAGTGGGTGGGATTGATTCCCAGGATGACTAACTGTGAAGACTGGCTCTGCCCACAGTGTATGAACTGCTGTGTGGGGCTGACCCCTCTGAGGAGGCTTCACCCCTAAGGGCTCCTGTGCCTGTTGATCCCCCCACCTTTGGGTGTGCCACTTGTGGGGTAACCAGGTAGTGCTCTGGTGTGGTCTGAAGCTGGCCTCTAGGTGTGTTGTTTCTAGTGTCTTTTAGGAAGGGCTCCCATGGAGGCCAATTTTAGCCTTGCCTGGTACCAGCCCACTGCTGTTTCGTAGGAACCACAAAACTATATGTGATTGGCTGCTGCCTATTCTGAGTCATGTGGAATGGCTTCGCTGTGAACCAAGGCTGGCTGCCACCAATAGTGAGCCTGAGGCAGCTTAGCAAAAGGCTCAGGGCCCCCTAGGCCTATTGCCACCAGCTGGCTGCCTGTAAGACCCCAGCCATTGAAAGAACGTCCTGAGGTGCACAGGCCAGGCTGATTGACCCAGTGTTGAGAGTGCCCTCAATGATGCAGCACTAGCTGGGTGGAGTGGAGTTCAAGGGAGTCACAAGATGTGACTAGTGCTTTTTACAAAGTTAATGCAGATTCAGTTCTTATGCCAGTTCCCGGCCTGTGATCACTTTGCACAGCTCCCTGAGAATACTGCAGCCAGCCACTGTTTGCCTTGGAGCAGTGCCTGGCCTGTGACTTCACATTACGCCCTTAGAACACCACAGCCAGCTACCGCCTCAGGCGCGCAAATTCCTGAGAGCTGCCCCAGAGTGGCTGAGGGACAGTTTTTGGGTCACTGTCCACCACCTAAATAGCCTCAGGCCATAGCAGATTGCCTGCTGCTGTAAAAGGCCTCCGTGGATTGTGGGGCAGGACTGGCCACCCAGGCACCCAGAGTGCCCCTGGCCATGCAGCTCCAGGTGGGTGGGGGAGTGTTTCAGGGAGCTCAGGGGTGTGGTTGGTGATTACTCCAAAGTCAATACAGTCTCGGCTTCCGCACCTGTGCTGTGCCTGTGACCAACCCACAAAAATGCCCGGCTAACACCACGGCAGCCACCACCCGCCTCGGGCTGGCAGGTTCCTAAAGGCTGCCCAAGAGATACTACAGCGCAGGTCTTGGGTTACTGCCCACCAGAAAATGTTTCCTGGTTCGAAGCAGGCCATTTGCCCACTTCAAACAGGCTTCCACGCCCGGTGGGGTGAGACCAGCAGGCCAACAGACAAGAATTTTCTGGGCGATGTAGCACTAGCTGTGTGGGGGGGCGGGGACCTAGGGCATCCCCAAGGTGGTGTGCATGCGCTGGTTCTACCAGCCCAAGGCAGTCCCAGGCTTGACCCTTTGGGGGACAGCTTAACATTGAAAACATGGCGCCCTCCTGTAGGTCACACATGTATCAGGCTCCACGCAGGGACAATGGCTCCTGTCTTTCCGGCTCCCATGCCAAAGCCACACAACTCAGTCCTTCTCTGAGTGTCCCTGGGCCTCCTGAGCTGCTGCCTCTCCACCAGAGACCAGGTGAGTGCCCACAAGTGATCAAATTTGTGTGTGCTGGCTCTCTAAGAGGGCATGTCTGAGTTTCCAGTCACCCTCTGCCCCACTGGGAAGGACAGGCAGAGTCCTCACTGATTTTCACTGCCAGGTGCCATGGGAACTCCTCTTTCTAGCACAGGACCTCTTAATGGCCAGGGAGCCTGGCATGGGGCTGAGGACCCTCCCTCTTCAAGGGGGCCTCTGCCACTGCCAAAGTGTCCCTCCTGGCATTCAGTTACTATCTGTGGTTTGGGGGTCAGCCTGTTTTGCATCTCTGCCCCTCCTACCAGTCTCAATGTGACCTCTTTTCTATACCGTTAGTTATAGGGGTTCAGTTCAGCTAGTCAGATGATTCTTGAAGTTGATTGTTAATTTAGTTGTAATTTTGGTGTGGTCCTCAGGTGCAGTAGGCAGAGTGTTTACCTAATCTGCCATCTTGGACCCTCCTCTCCACATATATCTCTCTTGCTTTTTCTTCCACAATATTGAGTGCTGAAAAAATTGCTCCTGTCAGAGAATGCCATCCATTTTAATTACTGTCAAAATATTTCTTATGTCTTCATAACAGTAAACCTTGTCTCAAAGGAATGTGCTTTTCTGTTTGATTTTTGCTTGCAGAACATTCTTACCTGATGTTAAAGATTAATCTTTGCAATTGTTATATTTAGTTTCTCTGTTTCCACTCCTGGAAAACATTAAGACAGTCACTGGTACTCCATGGTTGAATCAAAGTTTACTGCAAGCAATACTCATTTTCTTACAAAGCCAGGTTTAATAATTTGTTCAGTAGCCATTGGTGGGAAAGAGAATATTTGGGGCCATAGTGTAAGCAGTCAAAGATGTGCCTTGGAAAAGGAGAAGGAGAATAATGAGAAGAAGAAGAAACATGAGATTGAATCCTATGAATCAAACAGAGGTATTAGATGGTATTTAGAGACTTGTGATTCTCTAAATCACGTGATGAACACTTGCTAAAGAATTCTTCGACTAATTTATCACTGTTTCCTTGGGCTCTCTCCAGTTTTGGGGAAAATCTTCTCTTTATGTTTCTTGTAGACATTGTCTAGGCCTTTTCCTCAGACCTTAAGATTTTGGAAAAAAGAAAGGAGTCTTTTCTACTTTCTCCTCTGTCATGAATGTCCCCTGAGGGGAGCTTCCCTAAGCTATTGCTTAGATGGAGAGAAGGGAAAGTGGAAATACATAGGGAAAAATCTAGTTTATCTTTATGTTGCTACAATAAAGCCCTCTCAGCTGACACAGGTCAGATTAGATTTTATTTCCTGAAAGATAACACCTGAGAATAGTTTGCTGCTGCTCTTTCTATAGGTTCTAATTAGTTAAGATTCCAGATTATGGCCGGCTGAGTGGCTCAGTTAGTTAAGAGTTAGTTTTTTTTGTTTTTTGTTTTTTTTGAGGGCAGTATCACTGGCCCTCATATGTGGGACCCGAACTGGGGCTGCTGGCTTCCCAAGCCAGCGCTTAACCACTGCGCCACTCGGCCGGCCCAGTTAAGAGTTAGTTTAAGAGTGTGAGCTCTGAGCAACAGGGCCGCTGGTTCGATTCCCACATGGGCCAATGACGCTGCACCCGAGGTAAGCTACCGCTGAGCTGCCCACAGGTGACAGGATGGCTCAGCTGGTGACAGCAGGTGCTCCTAACAACAAGACTGACTGTGTGATGGTGGGATACGCCCAACTGCAACTAAAACTGAACTCGGCACCTTGAGCCAAGCTGCCACCTGGATGGCTCAGTAGATAGAGCGTGGGCCCTTAACAATAAGGCTGCTGGTTCAACTCCCGCATGGGATGGGGGCCACGCCCACCTGTAACTAAGATTGTAACAGAGCACCTTGAGCTTAGAGGCCATGAGCTGCTGACTGGCAATCAAATAGTGGCTGGCACCCTCCACAACTAAGGTTGAAGAACAAAAACTTGGCTGGTTCCCCTTTCCAATTACCCAACACTGTTTCCTTCCCCTAATTCCCCAATTAAAAAAAAAGATTCTAGATTAATTATCTATCTTTAACTGAGAAATATGACATTTTAGGTTTAGGGTTTTGGCTCTCTTTCTCCCAAGTAGGAGGGATCTGAAATCTGAGTTTACATGAGAGGGAAATTTATAAAGGCCTAATATGAGAAGAGAACAACAAAGCAGAGCGGTAAACCAAGGGTGGGCATTGTGGCTTTCCAGGTGTTGGTGGAAGGGCAGGGCAGGGAAGGACAGGAAAGGGTTCTTGGTCTCAGTATACAAGCGGTATAGATTTTACTCCTATTTAGGGACCTGGAATCAGGCTATGGGCTCTGTCAAGGCGAGGAGTTAGACTGGGACACCATATATAAAGCTGAGATACAGTGAAAAAGTGTATTAGGAAAAAGTCTGCTCAAGGGCACAGGGAGACAATGTAAAAGGAGATGGAAAATACATTTCTCTGTCTCGGCCTGGGTTCTGTGTATAAAAACAAAACAAACAGACAAATAAAAACTCTCATAAGAATTAATAACTATAGGTTGTCTTGACTTGGCTTTAGGTTTAGTGTTTACTCTGCCTAACTGATCTGGGACTCTCCAAGCTTCACAATTAAGATAAAAATGTAGCTAGTCTTTTGGGCGAGTAAGAAAAAGGTGTGAGCAGAGGCCTGGCAATGTTAGTCTTCTAAAAAAGCCAAGTGAAAATTGTTAATTAATTTAGTCTTCAGGTACGTGGGTGTGCTTTGCTTTGGGAGAGCGGTTGTGTATATCTTTGTTACCCTCATCTGGATTGTTTTATGAAGCTTAAAATTTCATATTAATAAAATGAAAACAAATGACAAAAACAAAGCACTTTTTCTTTTGTTGTGGATTTTTTTTTTTTAAATTGGGAGAGTGGAACAGACAAGTTGCTGTCCTTTTGTTCTTCAGTCTAGTTGTGGAGGATGTTGCTTCACTGGCCCATGTTGGTATCGTCATTGCGCTCTTCCCGCATGAGGCAGATTGGTTGCCGGCCTCTGGACAGCCACTCACGGCAGCTCTTGGCAGCTCACTCCAGCTGCCAGCCATTCACACTGACTGCCAGCCACTCACTGTAGCCTATGGCAGCCCACTGCAGCAGGGGCTGCAGCCTACACCATTGCCAGGACTCACGCAGCCCAGCTCCAGGTGGGGCTGTTGTTCACTTAGCCGTAGAGGGCAGTGTCACTGGCCCTCATATGTGGAATCACAACCAGGGCTGCTGGCTCTTAACCAAAGTGCCACTCGGCTGGCCCTGTTGTGGATTTCTATGCAGTGGGAAGTGCTTCCAGGGTTCTAGTATTTGGTGAAGGAGAAAATGTTCTATTTTATAGTGTCTGTCAACACTATAGGCTTTCACGTAACTTGTGGGGGGAGGACCCTCTGAAATAAATGAACTTTGTGGCAGTATACACACAGTGACTGTAGTCACCAAGGAAAATTTAGGTTCAAAGGAATGCACATTAGGAGATGGATAAAGATGAATGGGTAATAACTGAAATATAATTCTTTGAAATCATATTATTTAATTGAACTGTTTTTAATACTCGAAGAGGTGATACATTTTAAAAATTAGAAATATGAACAACTTCATAGAGACTAGGACTTCATGAACGTTAGATTTTACACAGGACTCTTAAATTATCTTCCAATATCTGTTTATGAGATAAGGCCTTATAGTCTGTCTGTCCTATACTCTTTTTCCCAGTTAATATAATGTTGAGGGAACAAATAAAGATCTTCAGGCAAGCGACGTTTTATAATACAATATACTGCCTTACAGTTCAGAAATAATGAAAATCTAGCAAATGAAGCTTCTCATAGGTAACAAAAGGCTTCCATTAACTGCTGACCTCCTTCTTCATCCCAGCACTGCCAGTTCAGAACACTGGAAGCCTAAAAAGTCTCACGAGCTATAAATGGAGCTGACATGAGCATGAAGAAGGATGGACATTCCAGCTCTGACATATGACCATTCTAAAAACTGAGCAGATATCTACACAGTGCACTAGCTACTTCCAGAAAAGCAAGGGCTTAAATACAATCTAAAAAATCCTGTTGGTTACCAAGAGCTATGAAAGGGAGCATGGATGCTTCTCATAAGAAGTTGACAATAGACTTGTGTAGGGATTAGTAAACAAATGATGGAGTGATAGTTAACATTTAATCTAATTTCTAGTTGCTGCTCTGAAGACCTGTGGTGTGGTGTATTCATTTGCTCAACATGGAGCAGATGTTATCTTTAGGTAGACAACTCTTGGCCTGGAACCTGGCGACCTTCTTTCAGGGGACATTGGGTGCAGGAGGAGGGTCTGCCCCATTTTGGAGCTCATGTAAGTGTCAAAATCATTATTTTTAATTGCCTGCTTCTCAGTACTCATTGTCAAGCTTGAGGTTGACTTCACACCTTTTAATTTGAAACCCAAGTGTAGGACTACAAGCTCTGGGGGATGGAAATTTAAGAGTTTCCTAGTTTTGTGCATCTCATACTGGCTGTGTGTACTTGTCAGTACACTGCTGAGTGATAGGGACTACAAGAAACCACAGGATAAGCCTGTGCATTGCCCTAGAGAATCCATTTTAGTAAAAAATTTGTATGGGATAAGCTTCTTAATTTATGTTTATATTTAAATAAATCCAAGTATATTATGCAGATCTGCACACGTGATTGTTTTCAGAAGAAAAAAGGAACTTCAAAAAAATTTATATCTTGCAGAGGGCTGCTTTGGGCTGGGTTTCTTGGTCCTTAGCAGTAAAATGGATGCTTGCTCATGTTCTTCTGCCATTAGCGCTTCTTTAGGGGAAATATGTGGAATTCTTGTTTAACTATCTCATTTGACATTGAAGGAAATATAGCCCAAAGTAAAAACTTCTAATTTCTGAATGTGATTTTAGGCTTTATATGTTCTTCCTTCTTTGATTTAACCTTGGCTATTTCTTCCCACTCCCAGCCCTGGCCAATTAGAAAATTCTGAGAAAGTATGATCTTGTGGGAAGGAAGAGCACAGGGTTTTAGTCCCCGCTCTGCCACCAACCACTGGTGGCCTGAACAATGGGTTTAATGTCTCAGTCCCTCAGCAATAAAGAAATGCATTTAAAATAAAGAAGTCAAAAGAGCCATCATACTTGCCTTGTGTGGTTGTTAGAAAGATCAAACCTGGTAACAGATGTGAAGTGAATTTTGAAGAGCTATAAAAAGAGATGGAGCCTGCTTTTCAACAAATGGGGCTGGGGAAACTGGATATTCACATGCAAAAGAATGAAATTGGACCCTTACCTAACACCATATACAAACTTTAACTCAAAGTGGGGCCAATGGCCTAAATGTTAGACCTAAAAGAACAAAACTCTTAGAAGAAAACATAGTACAAAAACTTTATGGGCCGGCTGAGTGGCGCATTGGTTAAGAGCTGGCTTGGGACTCCAGTGGCCCCGGTTCGGATCCCACATATGAGGGCCAGTGACACTGCCCTCTACAGCTAACAACAGCTCCACCTGGAGCTGGGCTGTGCGAGTCCTGGAGATGGTGTAGGCTGCAGCCCCTGCTGCAGTGGGCTGCCATAGGCTATAGTGAGTGGCCGGCAGCCAGCGTGAGCTGCTGGCAGCCAGTGTGACCTGCCAATAGCCGCGGTGAGCGACCATCCAGAGGCTGGCAACTGATCTGCCTCATCTTGGAAGAGCACAACGATGATGCCAACATGGGCCAGTGAAGCAACGTCCTCGGCAACTAGACTGAAGAACTAAAAGACAGCAACTTGTCTGTTCCCCTTCCCTATTTCCCCAACGCTGTTCCTCTCCCCCAATTCCCCAATAAAATCTTTTTAAAAAAAAACCACAAAGAAACTTTATGACATTGGATTTGCAATAATTTTTTTGGCTATGACACCAAAGGCAGAGGTAACAAGAAAAAAATAGACAAATTGAACTTCATGAAAATTAAAAATTTTGTGCATTAAAAGGCACTATCCACAAGAAAACTCACAGAATAGGAGAAAATTTTCATACATTATATGTCTGATAGGGGATTAATATCCAGAATATAAAGGAACTTTTAAAACTCAACAACCAAAACACACACAACCTGATTTAAAGATGAGCAAAGAAGTCAAGTAGCATTTCTCCAAAGAAGATATACAAATGGCCAAAAAGCTCAACATTCTTAATCATTGGGGGAAATGCAAATCAAAGCCATAAAAAGATACCACCTCACACCCATCAGAATGGCTACTATTGAAAAAACTAGAAAACAAGTGTTGGAGAAGATGTGGAGAAATTGGCACCCTTGTACACTGTTGGAGGGAATGAATATGGTACAGTTGCTTTGGAAAACAGTATGGCAGTTCCTCAAATAATAAAAATAGAATTATCATATGATTGAGCAATCCCACTTCTGGGTACATATCCAAAAGAAGTTAAGGCAGAATCTTGAAGAGATATGTGTATACCATGCTTGTCGCAGCACTATTCACAATAGCTAAAATGTGGAAGCAACCCCAAATTCATCAACAGATGAGTGAATAAGCATTGTGTGTTATATATACACAATGGAATATTCAGCTTTAAAAAGGAAGGAAATTCTGCAATATGCTACAACATGGTTGAAACTTATGGACATTATACTAAGTGAAATAAGTCAGTCACCAAAAGACAAATACTGTATGATTTCACTTATATATGGTACTTGAGAGTAGTCAAAATCATAAGGACAGGAATAATGGTGGTTGCCAGGAACTGGGGGGAGGGGTGTAGGGAGAGTTATTATTTAATAGGTATAAAATTTCAGCTTTACAAGATAAAAAGGGTTATGGGCATGATGGTGGTGATGGTTGCATTACAATGTGGATGTATTGACTATCACTGAACTGTACACTTAACAATGATTAAGATGGTAAAATTGATGACGTTTTGACCAGGGATGGGAGTGGATTTACCCTGAGCAATTCTAACCTCAAGTTAGTGTACTTCATGCTGCTCTGTCTTCACAGCCTGTGGTTGGTGAGTCATCAGTTTGCCTCCACGGCTAAGCTTTACTTTATTCCTTGGCTCTGAGCTTCTTCCTAATTCTGGCCCACGGATACCAGAAACACACACCCAGGTCGCTAGGAGCAATGGGTGAGCAAGAAGGAATCTCCATCAATCCCTCCCAACCCTCACCCCCACTGACAGGAAACCAGGATCCACCAGAGCGTAAGCCTCCAGAGTGCTGTGTGATTGTCAGTTATTGTGCTCCCCAAGGCTCTCTAATCCTCTCAGGAATGTCATTAGATTGGGTCTATGCCTTCCCTCATCGTATGGGTAAAGAAATGGAAGATTACAGAAGATAAGTGCTTTACTCAGGTATCCTTCTATCTGCAATGCCTACCCTCACTTTTGCATGAGGAACTCCCCACCCCCCACCTTCCTCAGGAGCCGTCCAGTTTAGGGACCCCTTCTGTGATGTGGCTACACATGGTTTCCTCAATTTTTTCCCCAGGGTTTGTGCCTCTGTCTCCTGAGATGGAGTGATTGCCTTGAGAACAGGAACTGTGCAGATGTGACTTCGTGTCCCTGTCACCTAGTGCAGCCTGGCATAGGGAGTCTTGTGAAATCCATGAATAAGTGAGTGAATGGATGTACAAATGAATAAATAAACAATATTATAAACTAGCAAGTCCCCAGGTGTTGCATCCCATATGATTGGGATAGGTGGGTGTGGAGAAGGGACCGCGAAAGGTTAAGGAAAAAAGAGAGAGAGACACAAAATAGAGAAAACAGTTCGGGGTCAGGGGACCCCAGCCTCGTGGACTGGAGCCCCGAATTGGGCCTGACCGTTCCTTTTATTATCTTACACCTAAGCAAGGGTCAATGTAGCTTCCACGGTCTGTGAGTCTCACAGGCCCAAAAACATAGCTCAAGGCCAAATCACCCACGCCTTCAAGTTGCCATTACAGCAGGTCCCATGAGGTTATTGTCATGCACCTCTTAAGAGACAGAACCTCCTCCAAGGCTCACTGATAAGAATACAAGGAGGACAGGCATTATCATATCAATAAGTTATTTCACAGGCAGCCTGCTAGATCCTGAAGCAAGGGGTTCACGCCCTATTTCTTCAACTCAGTGATTCCTCCTGTTGGTACCCACTGGTACCCACTGGCACCCACGCGACCGTGTCTGGTTTAGGTTGTCCGTCTCGTGGGATCTTATCTGTCACTGACTAGCCGGCCATCCTTTGGTGCCAAACAGGGATATATACAGTAAGCATAATATTGAAGTTATTATCTTTCTTTATGCAGAGGTGCATGGGGGCAGTCAGGCAGGCTATAATGTGACACCCAGGTGAGAAGTTCATTCTGGTTTATGATCCCTTAGACTTTCTTATCAAGTCTCCCTCTTTAGAGCTATTAACAACCAACTGGAATGGGTTCACATATCACTGAGACAATGTTTAGAAATCGGTGTAGATCCTGCTGGCTCTAGCCCAGCTCTTTCGAAATTGCTGCTGAGCCTCATGCCAGAAAGCTCCTTCTTGGAGCAGTGTCTTATGAAGAAAACTCACAATTTGAGTAGGAATCAGCCAGTTTAAAACAGCTTATCTATTGGCAGTTGTTTTCAGTCCTCCTGCCATTAATTTCATGCTAATTAATTCTGTGTGTCTTTAGGGAGACAGCAAATTCTCTGCAAGTTGTTCTGGTCTCAGAGAAGATTTTGATGGCCCCCAAGAGTTCTCTCCTCATATGAGGTAAAATAACTGGGACTGGAAGGGGACCTCCTCTAGAAAGGCTGATAAACACTCGAGCTTGGACTTGGTTTAGAAGGTCCATTAGGGCAGTAATGTGACTTCTTACCCACTGTAGTCATACCAGGGAGAGAACAGCGGAGCTATGACTTAGACCTTAGCTGCTAGCAGTGACCCGGGGAGTGACACGTTCTCCTTTTCTAGTGATCATTGTTTGCTCCGTGAAGCTGAACTGGGCCACAGAGCTGGTTCACTGATTTCACTTCCGGGGCACTGCCATGTGCCAGGCTCTATGGTCAGTGTGTTATTGATGATGTAAGATATTTCCTGTGTCGGGATCCTAGTCTCCTGAAGTCGAAGAATGGAGACACAGACCAGAGAGGTAAAGTTTACAGCAGAGGACAGTTTATTAGAGTAGAAAGTAACAGCTCTCAAAATGAGAGGGGTTCCCGACTGGGGTGCCCACTAGTTAGGGCAAAAGCCTTATTTTTTGTACCTTTTATATGTCTGGCGAGAGGGGCTGGCTGGCTCCTTTTGGTGCCACATTTGTTGCTCAGCCCAGAGGAAGTGTTTCCTCCAAACGCCTAGTTCCCTTAGAGCTTAATCTGCTTAATCATTGTCGCTGTTCTGATAGGAACAGGTCAGTGGAGACTGGCTTTGAAAAGACTGCTGAAAGTCTTATGTTATGTTAAATAACCTCTTTGGAGATATGCATTCTACCTGGGAATCCCTGACTTGGAAAAAGAGGCCCCCCCCCCCCAAGTTTGTCACTCTGGTGGGTCCTGTTGCTTAAACCTATCTGTTAGCTAATAAATTATTTCCCTGGCTTTGTTATAGTTTAGACCCTGATTCCCTCTACCATGGCAATTTCCCTGACTGCCTATAATTTTCCTATCTCATTGACAAGCCTCCTTATCTTTGACACATGGATAGGTTGGGTCCCTAGTCTCACATCTCTGTGATCACTGCTATAACATGCCAGGGGAAAACATTGCTTCCTAAAGAAGCCCACTCAGTCTCCATACAAGTTTGAATCCCTGTTATCAGTCTCTCCATCACCTTGTACTAGACTAGAGCTCCGAAGAGTAGGGGCCACACCTGTCTTGCTCAGCACTGTCTCTCCAGCTGAGCACAGTGATGAGAACATAGGTGTTTAATGTGTGTTTGTTGAAGGAATGAGAAGTCATGAAAGCATGACAGAGGTGGTGGCATTTGGAGTGGTTCTTGTCAAATCAGAGGAGTTTGCCAGGAGAAGTGATGGATAATTTTGTAAAACAAATGTACATGATTCAGTACAAGATTAAGATTTATGTCTCCCCCAGTTAGCACAGCGAAATTACCTGTTGTTTACAAGGACTTTTCATGGCAGGATGAAGTGTAGGCAGGTGAAGTATTTTTTAGTTACTCATGGATGCACAAAATGTTTGTGAACTCTCAACATACTTGGGGAAACAATGTCATAGTGAGATGGGGCTTGGTGAACAGGGAGCCCCAGATCAGAGTGCAGTAACAAGAACCTGCCTTTTCTTCCTTCCTGCTCCTTCTTGAAGGAACCCCATTATTTCCACCCTCCTGAGACTGTGAAGAGTTAAGATTCGAAAGTAACCTTTGAAAGATTGCTCTTACTTTGGTTAGTATTCCTCATTTTACCTTCCTCTACTTTAGAATTGGGGTGAATATATTGGAGACAGGGCATTTGCCAGCTGTGGTCTAAACTAGGAATCTTTCATTCATGATTCAATTAATTTCAGCAAATATTTAGCAAATACCCATGGCATTCAAGACACAGTGTGGGAGCCACAGCAGAAAGCACAAGGTGTGTGAGGCTCTGTCTTCGGGGAGCTGATTTATAATAAATAGCACAAATAACATAAACAACCCAAATGCAACCAGAAGGTGAGTGCTTGGGGAATCCCACCTGCAGGTCTGAAATGGCAGAGCGGAGGTAGACTAGAAGGACAAGTATATGTGATGGGGCAGGGACTTCTGCCAGAGTGAGGGAATGATCCCGGAAAGCATGGTGTGTTTAGGGAGGGGCTAGTAACAGCTCCTTGTAGGAAGGTGATGGAAGGTGAAGTTGGAAAGGGAGATTGGAGCTATACCATGGGAAGCACCAATATCATCAGATCTAAACATTTCCAAATGTTAAATATCCTACATGATGGGCACACTAAAACGTGCCCCGGGCTTTAAACTCATGTTTGGTCTGACTCGGAAGCCTTGTATGTGCCCGGAAACACGGAGGCATATGTGAACTGAACTAAGTCTCTTGGAATTAGGAAGAAAGTCGTAGAAATTTCAAGAACCTCCACTGTCGGCTAGATTTGTAATACAAAATTGTCCTAAATTTCTAATGCACAAGGTCCACACACCCCATTGTTCTGAGTGGAAGGAGAGTCCGGGGGAGGTTTTTCTCACCCAGCCCCAGGAGGAAACCAAAGGAGCAAAATTGGTGCATGACCGCTGCAGCATTGGCTCTTGGTTTGACTGGACAGTTGAAATTGCAGATTTGGTTTCTGTTTTGTTTGCTTTGTTCTTAGTGGGGATTTGTAGAGGCAAAGGAACAGAATAGTGTTATACTCCATAGGAACGAAGGAGGATTGGGAAAAAAGGGGGCTCCTACTGCAGGGCCCTACGTGCCCAGTGTGTTAGTCAAGCTATTTTATGGGCATTACTGATTAGACCCCCGAGAAGAAATGGCTGGGAACCTAATTCCCATTCATAGAATCGTTTCCGTCAGAAAGCAAGTTCTAGGTTCTAAAAATGACATGCAATTGAGCTTTTGCTTGTAGCCTGTTTGTAAGTTGAGGTTATTAATAATGATGATAGTGATTTTTGGTTCAAAACAACTTTTAAAATCTTGATTGTTGAAATACTTGTCAACACAAATTAGGGTAGGCAAGAACATTTACCAAATGGGTATGTCTGACAATGAAAAGCTAATGGTCTGACTGGGTTGAGAGAAAGGATACGTCCATGCATTTTTCCTGCTCTCACACAAACTAGCCTAAAACCTGTCTCTACCTGAAGTGACTCTCTTCCTGCCAAATGGTTTCCCACTTGTCTTTTTTTATTAGGTAAGCTTTGTTTATCTTGGTATGATGATATCTTTGATGTCTTTCACCTTCAATGTAGTACATTAGTTCTAGTTCTTGCTGTTTATAGGTGGAGCAGGGGAAGGGCACCAGTGTCAGAAGAGGTGAATGGGTTCCTTTTCTCTCTTGGTCATTCTTGCTAAGGGACTTTGGACAAGTCACTTGACCTCTACAAGTCCAGTTTGCTCATTTGAATGTGAAATGAGAGGTGGAGCTGGACTTTCATCCAGCTCTGAAAGTCTCTGGTGGTGTTAAAAAGCAAAGTTTTCTAGTAGAGCTTCTCTGAAGATGATTTTTAAAACAATTGTTCAGTGAGTGATCTTTTTTTCTCCATCTCTATATTGTCATCATCAGAGATAGGTCATTGTTTGTGTTCAAAGCCCGGGTCTTGAAACAACTCACATTGTTAAACATTGTGTTTTTAAAAAGTCACTTGAGTGGCAATGGACATTCAGTAACAATTATGGATCCTTTGTTTTCTTTGTATTTTCTTTTTGATGTGCAGCTGGCTAGTTATTTGATTTTCCAGGAGAAAATACAGGAGAAAATGCAAACATGAAATCTTAATCTTGGAGTTAAGAATGTGGATACATAAATTATTATTTTTTAAGATTTAAAACTTCAGTTACCTTAGGAAGGGAAGAAATACCATGGGTGCCAAAAAAATGTATACAAGCGGACACTTTGGTCAACGTTGCTCAAGCAGTAGTTCGCCGTAATCAGAAGTGTCTGGATTCTGACCGTAACCATTTGAGAACTCCTTGTAATTGTAGAAGTCAAACATGACTTGTATGCCTCTTTTGTTATTGGTATATATCGAGCATTACAATTTTAATAGTTTTTTCCTTCCTTAAAATGTGTACACATTTTTTTGGCACCCTCTGTATTTTACACCACTGCAGTGTGTGCTTAGAAATAACTACACTGTCCCTCCATTTCAGCTTTGAGCTGCCATTCATTTCTATTGACCTACTTTCCAGCTGTGAGTTTTCTGTCTTTTTTTTTAAAAAAAGACTTTATTGGGGGAATTGGGGGAGGGAACAGCATTGGAGAACCGGGGAAAGGGAACAGACAAGTTGCTGTCCTTTTGTTCTTCAGTCTAGTTGTGGAGGACATCACTTCACTGGTCCACATTGGTATTATGATCATTGCGTTCTACCCGGGTGAGGCAGTTGCTCTCCAGCCATTGGACGGCCACTCATGGTGGCTCAAGGCAGCTCATGCCAGCTGTCGGCTGCTCACGTTGGTTGCCGGCCACTCACAGTAGCACTTGGCAGCCCACTGCAGCCCTGCTACAGCCACCTGCAACTCAGGGCAGCCCAACTCCAGGACAAGCTGTTGTTCACCATCTTAGCTGTAGAGAGCGCAGTGTCGCTGGCCCTCGTGTGGGATCCAAACCAGCGGACCTGCTGCTCAGAGCTTGTGCTCCCAAGCCAATTCTTAACCAACTCACCACTCAGCCAGCCCCATGAGTTTTCTTAAAAAGTTAATTTCAGTGCCATTTTCTTCTGTAAACATGGTTACTTCAGGCTGGGGAGGGCATAAATTCACTCTTTTTACAAAGATGACCCCTCATTAGATGTGCGAATGGATGAAAATGTGTAAGTGGTCATCTGGGATGAGGCACAATTTCTCTGATAGCATGTCAGTTACACCAATCCACAGTGAGACCCTCTATGATATATCCAGAGCAAAAGAAAAAGAAATGCCAAAAGGATAAAAAAATTTAAAGCTTATGTATCAGAATGAACCTTCGAAAGCCAGAAGGAGACAGTGGATATAGTTTTAAGGAGGCAGGATTTTGCACAGGCGCTATAGGTTATACAGAGGGAGAGGTCTACAATACATAGACAAGTTGGGGCATGTGGCTGGGGAAACCTCTATCAGACCTGTTATTACGCTGAACAGAGAAGGCTGGGCAGATGCCTCACTCCCTTCTCCTTACTGTCCATCCATTACACAACAGTATGTCTCACTCTCAAAGCCAGGCTCTGTTTGGGCAGCTCTTTCCATAGTACCCACTGGACTCTCATGTTGCAGGTTGGTCAGGAAATATGATTTACTCCATTTCCTAGGTGAGGAAACAGATCTGGAACAGTGAACCGACCCTTCCAAGGGCATACTAGCTAGTAAGCGTTGTGGAGTTTGAACCCAAATCACTTGTTGTGAAATGTAATGCTTTCTCTGCATTCCTTGTGACTTCTGAAAGAAATTCTCAGGCTACTTCCTGCACTGATTTGCTGCCTTGCCATTGTTAAATTCCTTGCAGAGTGTTAATAACATCCTTTGTGCCCTGGCTGTTTAGAACTAGTCAGAGACTATGAAAATCTTACATCCTGTGGCTACGGGAAAGCAAGCTGCCATTCTAGCAAAGAGAGGTGAAGTGTCAAGATAAGATGGCCCTGTGTCAACTGGCTTGTGGGTCACAGAGGCTGGCCCTGTAGCTGGGCTGTTTGCAGGAATGTGGTAGTTGTAGCTTCTTTCATCAGTGGTGGGGTACCAGAAGGGGATGGAGCAGAATGGATGGAGCAGACATTTATGGGGTACCTCCACGGCTCTCCCTTAAGCTCCAAAGTGGGAGGAGTACGAGAGTAGATATTATGTCTTCCAGTTCCTGGTAGGCAGAGGACAGGCTTGTGGCCTGAGCATGCTGACTGCATGCTCCTGCCTGGGGTTCTGAGGAAGAAGGAGGGGCCCAGGGTGCAGTGAGAGGCCGGGATGACTCACGGCAGCAGCGAGTGAGTGCCCTAAGTGGAATGTCCCCATGGTGATCATGGCTGGGCCTCACCTGGCCTGATGCCTGTGGTTTGCAAGCCTGGATCTCCAGCCCTCCCAGGGATCCTGAGAGATTCCCTTTCAATAGATTCTTTCTGCAAAAGATGGTTTCTGTCTTTGGCATCTGAAACCTCAACTATGCAGCCAGTAAAAGGTAGAATCATGATTCAAACTGGGCTTCTCAGATATTGTAAATGCATTATTTATTCTTTTTTGCCCCCAAAAGTGATCAGAAGCTCAGTGACTGAAATCTTGTCCAGTTTAAGGCTTCATGAGAAATAGAATTAATAGATCAATAATGATTAAATAGATCAATAGTGATCATATACACACACATATATACCTACACACATTTCTATGTTTACACACACTCACTTTTAATTTGATTGGCAAATATCATGAAATAAATTAGTTAAGCTTTACGTTGCTTACCCTTGTGACCTTGGACAAATTATTTATCTTCTTTGGTCCTTAGTTTCCTTATTTGTAGAATGGGGATAATAATACCCATTTCAGAGAGATTCAAAGGAGCATACAGTGCTTGGCACATGGTTAGTGCTCAGTAAATGGGAGTTTTTATTTTTATTTAAATGTATTGCCTAGTTTAATTCTCACAGCAATGCTGGTAGGTAGGTATTTGTCCTTTCTTGAGTAAGTTTAGGAATCTTGCTGGAATATCCTCTTACTCCCTTTTAGAAGAGCAATGTGGAAGTGGGTGAGGAGCAGGTGAGATGAGGGAGCCAAAGACATCTTTATACAAGTTCTTTTTGAACTTCAAGTGTCATCTGAGTTGTCCATTTTCAGGTTCATTATTGAAATGTTAGTCAGCAGTTAACTTGACCTGTTCATTTTATTTGCCATAATATCCAAGACAAATTTAGATTTAAAAGACTCTGTTATAAATGTAGGGCCCTCAAGGCTGGCTGAGTGGCACATTGGTTAAGAGCTGGTTTGGGATGCCAGCGGCCCCGGTTCGGATCCCACATATGAGGGCCAGTGACACTGCCCTCTACAGCTAACAACAGCTCCACCTGGAGCTGGGCTGTAAGCCCCGGTGACGGTGTAGGCTGCAGCCCCTGCTGCAGTGGGCTGCCATAGGCTACAGTGAGTGGCCGGCAGCCAGCGTGAGCTGCCAATAGCCGCGGTGAGCGGTCGACCATCCAGAGGCCGGCGACCAATCTGCCTCATCCGGGAAGAGCGCAATGATGATACCAACATGGTCCAGTGAAGCAACGTCCTCCGCAACTAGACTGAAGAACAAAAAGACAGCAACTTGTCTGTTCCCCTTCCCCGATTTCCCAATAAAATCTTTAAAAAAAAAAAATGTAGTGCTCTCAGTGTATTATGATAAACCATGATACCATTTCCCTTACTGGGGTTGTCCCTGGTCTCCTGACATTCAGGGCCATGATCCACCCAGGCAAGGCCCACAGCCCAGATCATCCTGGCTTAGGATACTGTGGGAACCACAGGAAGGCTCTGAACGGCACCAGCCCTGAGGCAGCCACATCACAGTGAAATGATGATGGCTTTGGAGGAAGCAACTGAATCCACTTAGAAAAATCAATTAATCAATCAACACATATTTATTAATGAATAGTAATCCAATTATATTCTGTTACATGAGGTAACATGCAAAATTTTTGCCAGTACGCTGAGCAAATAACAGGCACTAAAGGAATGTTAGGTTCCCTTCTCCCTTTCTTACACATACCCTTTTTGTAGATTGTAAACATTTTTCATGTTAATTAGCTTATATAATTCTCACAATGATTTAAGGAGATGTGTGCTGGGTTTTTTTGGTTAGTTTTTTCCTCTTTATTTTATATTTTAAAATTAAAAATTTTTTTTTTCAATTATAGCTGACGTTCAGTATTATATTAGTTTCAGGTGTACAGCACAGTGGTTACACATTTGTATAATTTACGACGTGATCCCCCTGTAAGTTTAGTGCCCATCTGAGAGATGTGTGTTGCTTTTCATCTCTTTTTTATGGAGGTGGAAATCTAGAATTTGGAAACAGGATTTTTATAGGATCGTGCTATCTGGAAATGGAGGAGCAGGGGTTCAAGCCCAAATCATTGGACAGCAATCCTGTATTCATTCGTTCCCCATTTGTGGATCATCTACCATGTGCCATGGCCAATGCACCGGGGACCCAGGACTTGGCCATGGCCTGTGCCTGCAAGGAACTCACACTGGTTAGGAAGAAGCCTTTCTTTTCTGCCATCCTGTCTAAGACAGCACCGTCTTTTTTTTTTTTTTTTCTGGCCCTAATTAATCATCCATTCATATCTCAAGGCCAGAGGATGAATAGCTATATTCAGGTTTCTAATTTATGATAATTTTCTTTGGAAACCAACCAGTTTCAGGTCTCTATTTCAATCTGCCCACATGTTTCATGGTTCAACTGTCAAAAATGAGGTGGAACGTGGGAATAGTTTTTACAAGGCCTGAAAAAGGGGCATTTCAAGGGTCTGTGACACCCCAAAACTCTCTTCAGTCTAGGAAACAGGGGGATGATGTCTCAGAGTCAATGCATGTCCAATGATTGTTTGTTTGTTTCTGGTTTTCATTTTTTAAATGAATTAACTAATTAATTTTAATAAGACAAAGCTAGGCTTATTGCTTACCCTGATAAGAGAGACAGCTATCTCAACCAAGGCTTGCTAGCATCTCAGTGGGATGAGAGTAAAGTTGGGTTATTTACTGAGACTTTGAAGTCTACTTTAATGCAAGTCTTTCGATGTGGTGCTGGATTACGACTTTGTTATTGTTTTAAAGCTTGAGATTTAGTTCCTTGAGAGGAAAAAGTTTAGAAAATCCTTCTAAGATTTGGGCCTATTGTTTAAGTCTTCCTTTGGGCATGTTGTAACATAATTAGTTCAAAATGGACCAAGGCACCAATATAAGTCTATATGCGCATGTCCAGCCACTTTGGTTTTCTTAGTTCACTACTACGTCCCAATTTAGTCCAAGGATGAACCCTCCTTTCCTCCCCATCCCACAAAAGGCAGAGCTTCCTGAGAGCATCCTATATAAGACAAATAATAATCACACCAACCACAGTAATACCAATAGCCAACATTTATTTACCCCTGACTATGTTCAGGAAACTGGGCTGAGCACTTCACATTAAGCCCCATAACAATGCTGCGAGGTGGATACTGTTTTCTTCTTATTTATAAATTGGGATAATGAAACTTACTGAGATTAAAGAACTTGGACAAGGTGTTAAGTAGTGCGGGGACCAGAATTCAAGCTAAAGCTATCTGCTACCTAAGCCCAAAGGCTGTTTGCTCTTACTATTATGCAATAGAAGCCCTCTCTCCCTTTAAAATTTATTGTTTCTACAACTCATTTCTTTAAAGCAACATCCAAATGTTTCCTCAAGAAGAAGTTTGATTCTCCCAATAGAACTCCTCTCTTTCAATCTGGCAGAAAGTTCCACATCTAATCTACATTTCAGTAATGAGGTAGATCCTCCCATTCTCAGGGGTGGAGGCTGCCCCACTTTTGTGCTGTTTCTGCCTGGCTTCCCAATTTCCCTGGGAAGGCTTCCAGGTAAAAATGGTTTCCTCAGTAACTGACAGCCCACACACTGCCAGAGTGAATTCATCGTTTTGTGACTCTTGGTTTCTTCAAGGTGTTTCTGTTGGGATATTCCCAACTGCTTTGACGCATGTTATGACAAATTGGTGAAGAAGACACTTCCTTGGGCTAGAAGGAATGAATATTCAAATAAATAAAACTGTCAACATAAATGGTGGCTGCTGTAGAGTGGGAGGACTTTGAGCAACTGGTTAATTTATTTTGCTGGCTTTTAGGCAGACATATCTAATTGTTCCACACAGATGAAATTCTACCAGTTTTAAAAGCTCCTTAGAGAAGGAGATTTCACTGTTTCCTGTAACTGGTATAAGCGTGTAACATGTGGGTAATCTTTTCTAATAGCTAATCAAATCCCCCTCACCTAGCAATCTTAAATTCATTTCTAATTATTTTTCCTAGGGGGAAATGGACAAAGGATTGCCCACTTGGTAAAAGGGAGCCACACTTATTCTGTTTTCTGGTCTTATGCGCAGGGCCTGCAGTCGGAGGAAAAGACTTGCTGGCCTTCATGAAAGGGTGGAGGGGGAAGGGAGTAGTAAACCCCCAGCTCAGGCTCAGAAAATGGAGGCCCAAGTTCTGAAGAACAGGAACCATGATCATGGGCCTTCTAGAACGCCATAAATGTTTTGTGTGTTTAGCTATTGCCTCTTCTCCCATTGTGAAAACAGTTATAAAGCAGGGCTCTGTATACTTCTAGGCAGCAAAAAAACGATGAGGAGAAGGTAGCATGGAGATGACTGAGCTGACTTAGGGAACTAGGGGACAGAACAGTCCCAAGGGCAGTGTGAGGAGGGGGCTGCTTGGTCAGGAGAGGATGCAGGCTGAGTCTCGGCCACCTGAATTGACAAAGACATCAAAAGCATGGAGAGTGATTAGGAGGTCTCAAAAAGGATCCCGATTGAACAGTAGAAAGACCCCATTAGAGCTGAATTCTACCATGGTCTTTAACACATGTGTAAACGGTGAGTGATATTCATGGCATCCTGACACAGTCCTGGTGAAATCAAATCTCCTCCAGACTTGTGGCTTTTTCATTCCTTGTATTTTTGTCTGTTCTAGTCAGAGTATTATTTTGTACAGAGAGGGGAAAAAATGGGGGGAAGAAGAGGAAACAGATTTCTTGAAACAGGTGGACTTTAAAGGTAAGGCTTTGGGGGCTGGCCAAGTGGCACGGTGGTTAAGTGCTGGCTTGGGAAGCCAGCGGCCCTGGTTCAGGTCCCACATATGAGGGCCAGTGACAATGCCCTCAAAAAAAAAAAAAAAAAAAAAAAGTAAGGCTTTGGGAACAGAGGCTTTCAATTTAAAGGGCAGGCAACAACAATAAATTAGCAAAACAAACAAGAAAGGAGGAAAGAGAAGTACAAGAGTAAAGACAAAGTATATATATTCCCATATCACACACACGTGCAATGACTAGTCTTCCATTGATTCTATAAGTATTTATTAATACTACCATACCTAGGAACTGTGCTGTTCGGTCTGGACAAAGCTTACACAAATTAGTCTTAGAGAACCCAGGGTCTGAGCTGACTTATGTAACAGAGCTAGATGGTGATAAGTGAAATATGGAGATCCACAGCCAGTGCTGTGGGGCTCAGAAAAGGCGAGATTCAGCTCAGCTGGCACAGCAGGAAAAGGCTGGGGAGAAGGAAGCCTGAGAACCAGGACTTGAAGAATGGCATGTCCCTTCCTTGTCAATACCCCTCCCCACCAGAGGTCACCGCTTCTGACACCATCGATTCGTTTGGCCTATTCTTTAACTTCATATGAATAGGATCTTGCAGCATGGTCTCTTTCATGTCTGGTTTCTTTTGTTCTTGTAATGATTGTGACAGTCATTCTGGTTGTTAGTTCTTTTTGGAAATGGTCAGTAGTATTCCTTTATATGACCACACACAATTCTGCTGTCTACACCAACCATTCTACAGTTGATGGGCATTGGGGCTGTTTCTGGTTTCTGCCTGTTATAAGTAAAGCTGCTATGAACTTTCTTCTCTTTTAATGTTAGCTTCCATTATAAAATTTCAGATGTGTTTCCTAGAAAACATTTGGACTGTGACAAGTAATGTGAAACACCAAACATCTAATTGAAGGTCTCCTTGTGTAAAGGACAATGATGGTTTCAGATGGCATCATTCTCGTAAGCAAATCACATTGTAAAGCAGTGTCTGATATTATTTTTCCCTTTGGCACACAAGCAGAAGAGTTCACAGCAGTGTTTTTCATACTGCAGATTGGGAATCATCAGTGTTATAAAGTAAAAAAAAAAATTAAAAAAATTTTTTTTCTTTTTTTTTTTAGGAAACAGAAAATAAGAGAAAAACTCAAACTCTTTAGACCTGGTAACGGTAAGAAGTGTACTTCAGAACTTCTATTTAAGTGATATATACAAGTGTCTATGGGTTGCAACTATAAAGAGAAATTTTTCCCAAACTTCATCTAGGACA
Organism: Aselliscus stoliczkanus; assembly: GCA_033961575.1. Lineage (NCBI taxonomy): Eukaryota > Metazoa > Chordata > Mammalia > Chiroptera > Hipposideridae > Aselliscus > Aselliscus stoliczkanus. The sequence continues at coordinate 144,289,783 of CM066733.1, forward strand.
GAACCCTGAGTGTGATGGAATTCACTACCTCTTTCTGGGAAGAAATTAGCATTCCAGATAAAAGACTGAAGTGATTTTCTGATGAACTTTAAAAGGATTAAGACTTGGTCAAGGAAACTGGTTACCTACCCACTCAGTTGACTGTTAGTATTAGTCAAGAATCTAGTGACCATATGACACCATAACTAGTTACTACAATTTCATTGCTTATAATCCTTATGCTGTGCCGTACATCAGAATGACTACTTTGTAACAATTTGTACTTCTTTTTTTTTTTTTTGAGGGCAGTGTCACTAGCCCTCATATGTGGGACCGAACCGGGGCCACTGGCTTCCTAAGCCAGTGCTTAACCACCACGCCACTCAGCCGGCCCTCGATGAGCTCTAAGTCAAGTCGTTGTCTTCAATCTAGTTGTGGAAGGCGCAGTTCACTGGCCCATGTGGGAGTCTGACCAGCAACCTTGGTGTTATGAACCTGTGCTCTAACCACCTGAGTTCATCGGCTGCCCCCCATATATATATATTTTTATATAAAATGTCCCCACCACAAATAAAATCTTTGAATGGCCTACCAGAGGGTTTTTCCTTTGCAGCAAGATTATAAAACTAATAATTTCAAAATGTGGCCATAAATTAGACTGATGAAAATCTCCCTTAACACTATGTAAAATGTATTTCTAGAGAGAAATGAGTCAGGATCAAAAAGGTTTGAAACTCACTGATTTGAAGGGGATGGGACAGTGGCCGACTGATGGAACAGAGCACGTGGCATTCGACAGTTTCCTGGATTCAGATGCCAGGTCTCTGTGGCTGTCAGAAGCAGGGCTGCAGAGGCTTTCGCATCCCCAGATGGCACTGTCAGGAGAGGAGACCAGGTGAGTGGCCCGCTAAGGGAGTGGCAGCTGCACAACAAATGAGGCAAACAGGGTTCATGCGATGACATCGCCCGTGGGCTGAATTGCGCCTCTCTGTGGCCTTAGAGCTGATTAATGTGGCCACCAAGTGAAGGGCAGGGTCTGAAGGCAGACAGTGAGAAGCCAGAGTCTGCATCAGCCCCTGGAATAATCATCTGGGATCTTGTGTCTTCTTGGCAGTCCTGGCCATGGCAGGCAACATCTTGTGCCCTTGCTGGGAGACAGAAAATTGCCTGTCATGCTCTGTGCTGCGTCTCCTAGCACATAGTGGGTACACAATAAATATCTGTCAAATGAACAAGTGTGACTTTTCTATCACGAAGGGGTCCTGATGTGTCTCCCTCTGCTCAGAAGTCCTCTCCATGCTTTCTCAAGCAGGTCAGGGCTGGCTGGTGATGAATCTCCCTGGTTACTGGGCTTTTACACTACCTGCTTGTTTCCCAATGGGCCAGGGGTTGGAGCCTGACACGTGAGCTTTGACTGGGCCCCCCAAATATGTGGTTACTCAGATCCTATTTCCTGGGACTTAATGGAAGCTGCTAGCTCTTAGTATGACCAGTCAGAGGAAGGAGAAAACTAACAGCTAAAGAAGAATGAAGCATAGATGATTATTGTTAACAGGGCAGAAGATGAAAGAAAAAGAGAGTGTATTTACTGTATCGAAGAATAGTGAATGAAATATTTGATGGGCAAATTCCTGAAAATGAAGACACCTTAAAATTTGATAAAAGGACTCATTAGGTAATATGTACTCGATTGGTTACCTAATATTCTCCATTTTAAAGTCATGAATTTTAGAATATAAAATCTAAAATAAACCATGCTGAATATCTCTTCGCTTGTTTTGCTTGTTGACTCTGCTGGAAATAATTTGGCCTGGGTTATTAAAAACCAGCTTTCAGAATAGGCTATATATTCCAGAAAGTATGTCATCGTCTTTCCTTTCCTCATAGAGTCGAGTATTTAGAAGCAGGTTGATTGTTTTATTTCTTCACTTGCTCATTTCCATTGTGTCTTAGCCTGAGTTCTGCAGAAAGCAGAGACTGAACAAAAGGCTTATGTATGAAGATTTTCCTGGGGTGTGTGATCCCATGGAAAGAAGTCACCATCAAGCAGGGCCTCCCTGGCACTTAGCCTGGCCTTGATTTCTCACTTGCTGATTAAGAGGGAAAAATGATTTTGATCAAACTCTCCAAGGAGAGGAGGGAAAATTTAATTGAGTGACTGTTGGGAAGTATTGTTGAAATCAGTAGAATCAGCAGAATAGCTCTGCACTTCATAACTTGCAAACTATCCCCTAATGTTAGAGAAATAAGAATTTCCCATGGGCTAGCCCTGTTCAGTCTTAGGAGAGGCATTGAGAAAGACATAAACCATGCCTCTCAATGCAGGAGGCAAGGTACATATGTGCGTCATTGATACAAGGTCAGAGGATCAAGTGCTGAATCATGTGGGGCAGAGATAGAGGCTGTTAGAGGAGATTTTACAGCATCTCGATGACCGATCGTGGGAAAAATCTAAGAAGGAACCACCCTGGGCTCATATTGTATTTCACAACACATCCATCCAATGTTTTTGTTTGTCTGGTTTTCGTAAAGTCGTATATGAGAAAATATTTTACCTGATTGGAGTTTCACTGAAAGTTCATAAGGCACCTTCTCTTGTGATTCTAGTTACTGGCTATTTCTCTGTGATCGTAAACATGTGAACGAAGAGAGAAAAATTCAGTCATCTCTGTTTTTTGCTTACTTTGCATGACTGAGTTTTAAACTGTTCTTCCAAATGTTGGAGGCACGTTGGCTGAGCCATGGCAAATGACAGAGACTTAGTCATGGGTTAATGAGAGCTGTAAGGAAATAATCGTGGACATGCTGCCTTCTGTCAGTGTTTACTGTATGACACTGAGATTAATCTTATTTTAATTAGGATCATTACTGTGGCCTCAATTTCTTTAATAAATGCCAGGTTAAAACCTATTACTTAGTTCACAGCTATGAATGAGCTCCATTGTTCATTAATATTTGCATATTCCAGAGGTCAGGTTTTTCTTTCTTTATGTAAGAGGAATTTTTCCTTTTGTTTCACATTTAGGTTGTTTAACTTGTTGGGTCTGTCAAAAAGTGAACAGAAAAACCATTTATGATCACTGCTCCTTAGGCTGAATGGACTCATTTGACTAAGGGTAAAACTTGCCAACATCTAACAAAAATGATTTATTGTTAACACATCCATTATGGACCGATCTGTGTCCCCCTCAAATGCATATGTTGAAGCCCCAATCCCCAGTACCTAAGAAGATGACTGTTTTGGGAAATAGGGCCTGTAAAGAGGTGATTAAATTAAGAGCCATTAGGGTAGGCCCTAATCCAAGTGGACTGGTGTCCTTATAAGAACGGGAAATTTGGACACACAATGAGATACCAGAGATGGGCACAGGATGGCCATCTCTAAGCCAAGGAGAGAGGCCTCAGGAAAAGCCAAATGTGCAAACACCTTGATCTTGGATTCTATCTAACCTCCATAATTTTGAGAAAATAAATTTCTATTGTTTAAGCTATTCAATCTATGGTGTTTTCTCCTGTCAGCCCTAGCAAACTAATACAACATCCAAAACCAAATTTATCATTCCCTTGTTCAAACTCATTCATTCTGTGACAGAGACATTTACTGCTCACTGAATATCCCTGTAATTTCCTTGAAAGCCTTGCCCACCTGTAGTTAGGTGGGGCCATGTGTTAGCTCTGGTTTGTGGGTGACAGCAATATTACCCCCTGTCACAGTGATGAAGGAGCTACTGTCCCAGAGGTGTAGCTCCGTGGTAGTGGGATTTCTGTCAGGAGACTGAGTGGAGCAAAATCTCCCACCAATCACTGTAGAGTATGTCTCCAGGTGAGAAATAATTCATTACTGTATCAAGCCTGAGATAGAGAGTTTCATTTGTTTTATCAGCTTAATTTTGTTTATCATTATCAGTACAATTTCCATTTTCTTAGTTCTCCTTGGAGTGTAACCCTAACCATATATTTGGACTCTTCTCACTTCATAATTTCGCATCTGACTGGTCATTAGTCTTTTCCAGTCTACCTTTGCAGCATTCCCCAAGTCTGTCCCTACTTTTCATTCACAGAGCTGAACAAATGATAACCAAGTGACGACAATGACAGAACACTGTTCCAGGCACTGCTCTTTATTCTTATACAAAAGTCATTTAATCTCATAACGTGTGAAGTGGGTACTATTATCATCCCCTTGAAGAAATTGCAGTGCAGAGAGTTTAAGTAACTTGTTTAAGTTCACACAGTTGGCAAGTGGCAGAACTGGGATTTGAACCCTTGTCAATATGGTTTCCATTGTTTTTGAATAAATTTATAGCATTAGTGAACTTAAATTTATGGCATTTAAGTTCTAGTCTCAGTATACCCTTTCAGTCTCTTCTGTCATCAAAGACAATCTTCCACTGCAGACTACTTCCAAGCCTTCACCCTGGTTACAGTCTAGATTGTTTCTGTTCTCCAAATCCTGCATTTGCCAACCTCTGGTTCATTGTCCAGGCTCTTGTATCAGAATTGTTCTATTTTCCATTGCCTCTCCCCACTGGCCTTAAGTATCAATATCCTGTGCATCCTGCACCACCCTACTCATTAGCCAGATCTTCTGGGAAGCCTTCCTTGGGTCATCTTCATTCAGCGCTCCCATAATCCCTGTGGGCACTCATAGTTCATTTTTTGTGTAGGTGTTTATCTATCTCCCCAAAGTATAAGTTCCCTGAGTGCTGGGACCCTGTTTTCTTTATCTTTAGATCGCCTCTCTAAATAATGAGTGCATTGTACACAATCTTTGGGTTATAAATGTTGATTGCAATTAATTCAAAGGAAAGTTTCCTTGCATGCTTTGTCATTTCACAGAAGATAATAATGTTATCCCTTCTCACTTTGGCCACAATAGTTTAGAATTCCCAATCACACAGTATGAAAGTGACTTTGTTAACATCAGAGCATTTTTTCTTCATTCCTCTATCTGCTGTCATTTCTCTGAGTTTAATGTTATCACATCTCATCTGTGTCATGTTAGCAAATTGCTCCTTTGGTCTTTATATTAGAACTGAATTTCACTGGATTTCAATTATTTCTTAGCTTTGATTTATTGATTAAGAGCAATCTTTTATCCTGGTGGTACTTTTCAAGCATACGGCAATATATGTTTCAGTGAGTTGAAAGAAAATAGGATGGCGTTCCTGCCCCTCTTTTTCCCTGCAAGTCTCACCTTTGAGCATTTCATGAAACCTTAGTTCTTTTCTCTCAGGGGTGAGCAGAAAGCTGAAAGGAAAATGGAGTGTGATTACTTGATACGAGTATTTCGGGTTCAAATGCAGGATGAATTAGAAACGTGAACACAATTGAATTTTCTAGGGATTTCAGGTGATCATTTCCCCCAAGAATGTATTGGTGTTAAATGTATTCTTACCTAGGCATGCTTTTACCACGGTATGGCTGCCATTCTCCAAGATGGCCTCCAATGGGACTTGCTTCCTGATAGTCATGCTTTTTGGTTGTCCCCTCCCACACTAAATAGGGGAGCGATCCTGTATGGACAGTAGGCTATTGCAGAAGTGTCGGGGTGTGACTTCCAAGGCTAGATTATACTAAGCACCTGGCTTTCACCTTGTTCTATTGGATCACACTCTGGGGGAAGCCAGCCTCCTGATGTGGGTACCTAGAGCAATCCTATGGAGAGGCTCATGTGGCAATGGATCGAGGCCTCCTGCCAACAGCCAGCACCAACTTGACAGCCATGTGAGTGTGCCATCTTGGAAGTAGATCCTCTAGCCCCAGCCAAGCCCTCAAATGCTAGTAGCCCTAACTTTAATTCACAAGAGATTGGAACAGAATCAGCCCAACCAAGCTGCTTCCAAAATTTACACCTACAGAATCTGTGTGCGATGATAAATATTTACATTTGTTTTAAGCAGCTATGTTTTGAGGTAATTTGCTATGCAGCGATACATAACTAATGTACATGGCATGTGAAGTTTGATTTTACTAGTAGGTTCTTTGTGAATCCATAGTCTTGCGTTTTCGGTTTTAACAGTATTTTTGGCGGTATATCGAGAATGACTCTCTGTGTGGTAGGAGTTCAAATCAATGGCATACAAGGAAAATCACCATGGTTTGGTCAGATGCTCAGGATAGAGAGGTTGCCTGTTTCCTGCCTCAGTTGTGCCTGGACCCTTGGACTGCCCTGAGACATGTTCCTCTTGCCATCTCCTCTTCAAGATCCCTTTTACTCCTTCCTCTCAGCCACCTCACCTCACTCACAGGTGCACTATCGCTGCCATCAGGATTCAGAGGTACCCGCCAATCCCCCGGTCAACCTGGACCTCCATGCTCCTTATATCTACTATCATGCCCGTCTGCTCTGATGGCAGTGCTGTGACATAGAAGAACTTCATGAAATATTTTCTTTGTCAGTCCCAGAAGGAGAGACAACACACTAAGAAACTGATTCAAGTGCAACATCACTGAGGAGGCCAACTCTTCTTTTGGTGACTAAAAGAAAGGGCTGAAAGCAGTGAAGTCAGCATTTCACTGGCTGGGAAGAGAATGTGAGTCACTCATTACTTCAATAGAACAAACCAGCTCCAGACACAGATGACCCCATGTGAGGGACCTCCTTGACACTGATTACCAAACAAGCAAGTGAAACCACCAAAGGTAACTTGCACTAGATGTGGCCTCAGATTCTGACATGGCAGAGACAAATACACCTGGAGACATCCACAACCAATGAAGTCCTGGGCTCTTTCCTCTGGTCCTGGAAAAGATGGCCTTGCCCATTCCTGTGTATTTCAGAAGGTGCCTCTGACCACGTGGGGGAATCTGCATCACCTTTTCCCTCTCCTCTTCCTTTCTTCCTCCCTTTACTCTCCTTCTCTGCATTCCCACACACTGGCACAAGTATAAAATCAACCTTTACAGGTCTGAATAGTACATTTAAAGTACATAGTTAATTAGTAGAAATTCTGCATTGCTTTATAAACAAGGAATACGGAAAATATTGTGTAAAATTCTGTGAGGATTAATTCCATTACTTTAGAAAGATAACTGAGGGCCAGCTGAATGGCGCATTGGTTAAGAGTTGACTTGGGACGCCAGCTCTGAACAGCAGGGCCCCGGTTCGGATCCCATAGGCCGGCCACTGATGCTGGGCCCTTTACAGCTAAGATGGTGAACAACAGCTCGACCTGGAGTTGGGCTGCTGTGAGCCACCGGCGACTGCGTAGGCTGCAGTGAGGCTGGCCGGCAGCTTTCGTGAGCTGCCATGAGCCGTCGTGAGTGGCTGTCCAGTGGCCGGCGACAGATCTGCCTCACCCAGGAAGAGCACAATGATAATACCAACATGGGCCAGTGAAGTGACATCCTCCACATCCAGACTGAAGAACAAAAAGGACAGCAACTTCTCTGTTCCCCTTGCCCGATTCCCCAATGCTGTTCCCCTCCCCCAATTCCCCAATTAAAAAAAATTAAAAAAAGAAAGATAAAAACTGAAACAAATGTATTAAGCCTATACATGTTTCCTGTAAGATATTTGAGAACACAAGCCATCTCTAACTTAAATATTTGCTGTGTATCCATACAATTTAGGAAGAAGCGAAAGTTAAAATCTGCATCGTTAACGTATTCAGTGTTCAAAACCATATACTGGATCATTTAGGCAAGAAAATATACTTCATCTACTTTGATTAAATCTGCAAGATGTAATGTAGCTGCCAAATTTTCACTTGGCTCTATATTGCACAGAAAAATTTGAAAGATTTGATCAATAATTCCTGTTATCAGGATACATGCGACACCTGCCATTGCCCACCTCAGCTCACGTTAGGTTTTAATCCACTGATGCTCATGTCCTATGAACAGGTCAGGCTATGCTAGGAGTCCATTGACAGTGGCCTTCAGTGGTCTGAAGCCATCTTGGTAACTTCTCTGAGCTCCAGGGTCTAAAGGAGGACAGAGGGCTCTGTTCCTTTCAGGCCTTCTGGAATCTCAGTCCTTCCCTCAGGGTCACAGTCAAGTCCAGGCCTGCCCTTTCTTCCCTGGGGCTGGCCCACTAAGACTGGCTCCAGGTATCACAGCACATCTGGGATGGAATGGTGTCTGATTGCCTTTTCCTTTTAATGGTGTTAATCAGGTGCTTTACAAAGTTGTGCCTCCCCATCCCTACCCCAACAAGAGCTATTATTGTGTTATTGAAACTGCTGTGGGCACTTCCTGGGAACGAGTAATTCATCAAACAGAAACACACAATGAGAAGTATGAACAAATTCCACAAGTGTTTGCTCCTCTAGGGCTGCCAGGGGAGGTGAGTGCTTTGGGCTTTTTGCCCTTGGAGAGACACTGGGGGCTGCCCAGCTAGCCGACTCAATCACAGCCATGACATATTCGCACTGCTCTGAAGGGAAAGTCTGGAAGGAACCTGTCTCCAGGAGCTCAATCCATCAACCAGGACCAAAAGGCCATTATCGGGACCAGCTTCCTGATAAGGCCTGGGTGCCAAGGGACAGCCTGGGACAAAACTCTGAAGTGGGAGAGCTTGTCTTATTATTGGTCTTTCTCCTTTGAGTCCTTTGTCCTCTAACACGTCCTTTCTAGGTTTCCTCATCCTCTACCCTCTCATCACTGGCTCCCAACTACCCAGGCTGGCTGGTTTCATCCAAGCCAGCTTCCCCTCTGTCTATACACCCCAGGCTTCACCTTCTCCTCATGGCCTGTAATCTGAGAAGGTCCGCGCCACTCGTGAGACAGACCCCAACATCCCCATGGCCTTCTCTGCTTTTGAGGAAACAAAGACACATCCTAAGATGCTCTGCTTCTGCTCCATATGCCCGTGAACCATTCACACCTTTGTGTAACCCAGCAGGGCCTATGGAGGAAGAAAGTGCAGCCATAAGGAGGGGCGTTACTGCAGTCAGGCTGTGGGGACCATCTCTAGGGGCAGTGTGGGTCCTGCAGAGGAATCCCTCCGATGAGACAAAGTTGGCACACTGCTACTCACAATTACATAGCACTCACAGACACCTTTTGTTTTGCTTGCACAGTTTTCTTAAATTTTTATTTCGTTGTCAACATTTTAAAATTAGGGGATTTCACATTTAAAAAAAAAAAATCTGTATTTCTGGATTCTCCTGAAAACCTGAAGACTTGGCCCTGTGGGGACTGAATAGATCTTGGTAGAGGTGACAAATGTACCTGTATTTCATAAGCAAATGGGTCTGCTGTACCCTGAGGGCCGCAGGCTAGGGAAGGCCTCTCCGAAGTGAGGTGTCACTAGGGTCTTGGGTAACTGGTGCCAGGTTCCATTTTGGAGGAAGTCAGAGTCGAGATTCTTTGCACAGAATCTGCATGCCTGGAATCAAAAGAAAGTGACCAAAGTGATAAACTTGCACCTGAATAAACATGGTTTCACAATGAAGCTGATGTCAACACTTCTAACCAACTCTGAGGCTGGATTACTCAGGAAATTCCTCAGAGGTCACAGAAAATCAGTTCTGGGGAGCTGTAGGGTGGAGTTCAGCGCTGGTTGTCAGGGGCCTGCGACCTGTGTGTCACACAGGGCCCTGCGACCAGGGAAGTCACATAGGGCCCATGCTTGGAAGGGCCTCATGCTTGGTTTAATGCTCTCCTGAGGTTGCCTTGAAATTATTGATAATCTTTGAGCAAGGGTCCCACAGTTTCATTTTGCATTGTGCACCCTCTCAAAATTGTGTAGGCTGTCCTGGCAGAGCTTAGCCAAAGCAGTACCCCGACTCATCAAGGGGATCTTCTAACATCGGATGCTTTAAAGAGACGTAAAATGTTGATGGATGCCCTGTAGCTTTGGGGTGCTGAGCAGAGAGTAATACTGTGCAAATCAGTGAAATGAGAGAATCCAGACAATTGATGATAGAGTTCTTAGGAGAATGTCGGAATGACTTAACACATTGTTGAGTGAGCAGAAGGCTATTGCTACCTCAGGGAGGGTGAAGTTCACATCTGTGCTTTAAGACATTTTGCAGATGGTTGAGTGGACCCACGAGGACCAGAGCCAGCAAGGACCACACATGGAATCTGCATGTCTTCATTTGGGTCCTTGTGGAGAAGCTCGGGATTGCTACATTCCTTCCAAAAGAATACAGTACAAACATCAACTTCAACTCAAGCAAATCAGTTCGGGGAAGCTGGGGGCGGGGAGCTGCAGGCCAGCCATAGGGCCATTTGTCTGGGCAGTTCCACGGGGCCCATGCTTGGTTTAACGCAGCCACCCTTTCCTGATCTCCTGGCCCAGCAGACAGACAGCCAGGCTCCGTTAGGTTCCTCAGGCTTGAGTCAAGCACTAACCCACCATGTTCCCAAGCATTGTGGTTGAAGCCCACCCCTCACGGCTCTAAAGTCAGGGGCCAAGCACCTTCAACCTGGCCCCTCGAGGGTGGGTGAGGGGACTCTCAGCAACAACTCCCACACCCAACTGCCCTCTATTAATACCCTTAATGTGAGAGAGTGGTCTCAGGGTTGCATGACCCCTGCCGTCTACTTCCGTTGGTCTCATGGTGGTCTCACACCTTAGTTTGGCATGTGGTCTCTGCTGTCATTTGCGATCTCAGTGAAATGTAACAGAACTCTGTTACAAGGGTTTACTCTGTGCCAGGCCCCATGTTAATCACTGTGTAATATAGAGTATAAGTGCATGATCTCATTTCATCCACACAACACCTCCACGAGTTAGGGACTATTCTTGTACCCATTTTCCTGAGGCTTAAACATTTACTATCTTGCCAAGGTCAGCCAGCTGCTACGTGACAGAGCCTAGGTTCAAATCCAGGTCGATCTGACTCTAGGGTCTAATATAGATTATTGCAATAGCTAAGATGTTTGTCATTTTTTAGTTGCTCAGAAAAGCCCTAAAAACAACTTTAAAATATTAATGAGGGCCGGCCGAGTGGCGCAGTGGTTAAGCGCTGGCTTGGGAAGCCAGCGGCCCCGGTTCTGGTCCCACATATGAGGGCCAGTAACACTGCCCTCAAAAAATAAAAATAAAAAATAAAATATTAATGAAAAATCTTCCTATAGCCCACATTGTTCAAAATCATACACCTTTATTGCAAGTAGGAGAAAATAAGATTCTTGGTTTATCCATAGTCTCACAACTCATTATGTGGCAGAAACTGCTATCAAGGCTCATCAAAACCTTATTCTCCTTTCTCTCTGGGCACATAGCTAAATTCTATTTCCCTGCAAGCTCCCCTTGCAATTATGAATGCCCCATGTGACCGAGTCCTACCCAATGGAATGTGATGTGTGCCATTTCCTGGCTCGGCTTATGAAAACCTACTCCATGCTGTCTTCCAGGCTTTCCCCCTTCTGAAGGCTCAATTTCATCACGTAGGACGGCCTCGAAAGTCACAAGCTGAGGATGGCCGAGTGTTCATGAGCCTGGTTCTCTTTTTAAGTGACAGCATGGAGGAGGGCTGCGATGGAGGAGGTCTGTTCATCTATGCAGAGTTAATATGTAAGAAACGTCTATTGTGGTGATGCTGTTGCATACTTTGGGTCTTTGCCATAGCAGTTAGGGATCCTAATGATCACACATTGCGTTAATGATGCATAAGCAGAGCAGGTGACTCACTGGCCATATGGAGATAGGTGCCCCATAAAATCCATGCATGGTATTACTTCCCAGAAAAAAAATAAATGTATTGACTAAAGTTTTTCTGAATACTTTTAAGATATCATTTTATGCCAACAAAGGGTCCACTAACTAGCAATAGCCTGGAAGGTGTCCTGGGAGCGGTTTAAGGAGTTCCTAAATAAACATAATCCACATGTTCATATCTTGAGCACATTAGTTAAATGATCCCCATGAACAAAACTCCCTCAATTCCATTCTATTTCTCATGTGCACTCAGAAAACTTCCTAGGACCTCTTGGAGGTTTGGCAAAAGGGAGTCATCAATCTTGATCCTGTGATTAGAATGATCACTGCAATCCTCTTGTTTGTTTAAAATTTCCTTTCAAACCATGTCCAAAGGAAATGTGACATCTGGGAAGATAGCCAGCCATTTAAGCAAACAAACAGTTTAGCTTTTTAAATTAGTGAAAATAATTTATTTGCAAACATGAACTTTCCCCTTTAGGAAGACAAGCCACAACTCTAGGTCCTTCCTAATTACACTGTGATGTGTGCCTTGTGCACGGGGTGCTACGTTTTAAAGGATTCCTTGTACCTGCCTGACTGGGGCGGGGAGGGGAGGGAATTGACTGAGAGCTGAGTCTGAGCATCAGCTTTCTGAAGGAGGCTGTGGTCAGAATCTCGGGTTTAGAGGGATGTCAGTGGGTGGTAACCAGGAAGACTGGCTCTGGAGAGGCTCAGCGGTGCTTCTTTGTCCCAGTGAGAGGGCCAGACTGGGTACCTGCATGCCAGGGACACTTCATAGATGTTTGTTGGAGGAATGACTCTTTTTTTTTTTTTTTTCTTTTTTGAGGGCAGTGTCACTGGCCCTCATATGTGGGACCCAAACCGGGGCCGCAGGCTTCCCAAGCCAGCGCTTAACCACCGCACCACTCGGCGGGCCCTTGGAAGAATGACTCTTAATGAGAGGCTGGATAGGGAACAGAGTTACACTGACTGCCTCTGCCCCTTACCAGCTGTGTGATTTGGGCAAGTTACTTGGCCTCTCTGTGTTTCCATGGCCTCATTTGCAAAATGATGAGTTGTGAGCATTAAACAGTTAGTAGGTGTAAAAGAAACAATTATCATAGTAGCTGGCGTTTCGTAGGGTTATATGTGTTCTTTTCATTATTATAAGAGTATTAATATTCTCCCCAAATATTGACTTTCGAAAGGTTGAATTGATTCTCAATGTTTCTGTCTTAATAAGTTGAGTAGAAGAGCACAGAAGAGTTACAGCTTATCAAGATGATATTTTTATGTCCAAGTAGCGTTTGGTATTTAAATATCTTTATGTTTAAAAAATTAGCATGTTTAGTCATGTATTTATTCATTAAATTTACAGCTTGCCAAATACCATGTTAGGTAGTAGGGATACCAAGCTAAGACGGTGAGCCAAATCATTTTTTGTTTTTCTTTTGGGATTTTTACAATCTAAACCCTGTTGCTTAAAAACCATTTTTTTTCTAGCTTCACAAATTTTCTGAAACTACTTCGACTTCATGTCTTAAATATCTAAACTCTTATAAGCTCGCCCTTTTTTTTTGCAGGATCCTTTTCTAACATTTTGACCTACTAACTAGGTACTGGGTTCAGTTTCTGCTAATTAAAAAATCAACTGATATTCAGTACCTTTGTATAAGAATGAATAGTTGCATATTTTTGAAAAGATTACATTTATTTTAAAAAGATATTTGGAAAAGATTACTTCTAAGTGTGTTGTTTTGTATTCATTTCTGTCCCCCCCCCCAATAAAATGAGAAATAGAAAACATTTCAACATGGTAGAACAGTGAGTGAGAGTGGGGGCCATTGGCTAGAATGTGGGTGCCAAGGCAGGGAGCCCTGGGAGGTGCCTCCAGCAGGGCTGGCAGTAGGTGGCACGAGCTGTCACTCTTTCTTCTGCGTTCATGGCACACAACAGTAGTGCCTGATGACACTCTTTCAAGACACTGCCTCACAGCCCACCTCAAGCACAGGGCTAAGTGACCCCTGTGACGCAACATGAGCCTGCATTGGAGATGAAACTTACTCTCCACCCCAAATCTGCAGGAGACTATAGTTAGCATCAGGAGCATGCATACCTTTTTTTTTTTTCTTAATTAAAGTTTATTGGGGTGACAATTGTTAGCAAAGTTACATAGATTTCCAGTGTAGAATTCTGTAATACATCATCAATATATCACATTGTGTGTTTACCACCCAGTGTCAGTTCTCTTTCCATCACCATATATTTGTGCAGCTGCTATGGAAGGCAGAGTGGAGGTTCCTCAAAAAATTAAAAATAGAATTACCCTATGACCCAGCAATCCCTCTCTTGGTTATCTACCCCCCAAAAATCTGAAAACATTTATCCATAAATATACATGTACGCCAATGTTCATTGCAACTTTATTTACAGTGGCCAAGACATGGAAACAACCAAAGTGTCCTTAGATAGATGATTGGATAAAGAAAATATGGTATATATACACAATGGAATAGTATTTTGCCATAAGAAAAGACGAAATAGTGCCATTTGCTGCACACTTACCTTTGAAGGCTTTGTATTAGTTCCTAGGGCTGGAGTCACAAAGTACTATAAACTGGGTGGCTTAAAACAGCAGACATTTATTCTCTCCCAGTTCCAGAGTCTTGAAGTTGAAAAATCAAGGCATTGGGGCCGGCCGAGTGGCGCATTGGTTGAGCGCTGGTTTTGGGATGCCAGTGGCCCCGGTTCGGATCCCACATGAGGGCCAGTGACACTGCCCTCTACAGCCAACAACAGCTCCACCTGGAGCTGGGCTGTGCGAGCCCCGGTGACGGTGTGGGCTGCAGCCCCTGCTGCAGTGGGCTGCCATAGGCTACACTGAGTGGCCGGCAGCCAGCGTGAGCGGCTGGCAGCCAAGCGTGAGCGGCTGGCAGCCAAGCGTGAGCTGCCAATAGCCGCGATGAGCGACATCCAGAGGCCAGCGACCGATCTGCCTCATCCGGGAAGAGCGCAATGATGATACCAACAGTGAAGCAACATCCTCCGCAACTAAACTGAAGAACAAGAAGACGGCAACTTGTCTGTTCCCCTTCCCTGATTCCCCAACGCTGTTCCCCTCCCCCAATTCCCCAATAAAATCTTTAAAAAAAAAAAAAAGAATATCAAGGCATTGGCAGGGCTGTGCTCTCTCTGAAATCTCTAGGCGAGGACCCGTCCTTGACTCTTCTAGCTTCCGTTGCTTCCTGACAATCTCTGGTGTTCCTTGGCTTGTAGACACATCACTCTATCTTTTTGTCCATCATCACGCAGCATCCTCTGTGTCTCCTTTTCTCTTACAAGGATGCCAGTCATATTGGATTAGAGTCCTCCCTACTCCAGTATGACCTCACCCTAACTAGTTATATCTGCAGAGATCCTATTTCCAAATAAAGTCACATTCTGAGGTTCCAGGAAGGACATGAATTTTGGGAGGTGGCGGGGGTGGGGGGAGGCATGGGGGCACCATACAACGAGCGCAGGCCTTTGCCTGCTGTCATTATCACACAGCTGGTTGATCCCAGTCAGTAATTGAGGCCTTGGTTCTGGAGGATGAGAAGGAGGGCTGGCCGCGGGGACAGAGATCAGTGGAAGATGTGGCAGGGGACAGGCTCGTGAGAAGCTCTGCCAGCAAAATGATAGAGGGATGGGGCACTTAGAATTTGCAGCTGGGGGAGGCGGGAGGCCTGGAAACTAGGAGGAGGGACGCATATCATCCACTTACAGCATGGCTCCTGCTCTGAACCAACCCAGAACTGCGTTCAGAACCAACCCAGCCAAGCTCCCCACATGTGGGGTATGGCTTGTTCCTTGCCCAGCCTGACTGATTTTACAGGACAAAAGAGGGGATACCCTGATTCCCAGAAAGATTCCACATTTCTTGGTTCACTAGAAGCATGAATTTACTAGTGTTTTTATTTTCTGAAATGATGGCTGTGATGACAATCGCAATTCTGCTATCTATACAGTGACAGTTTTGGAAGCACCTTGAAGCTTATCTTCATTCATTATGCTCTACAGCATTTCTGGGCTTTTCTATACAGAACCTCTTTCTAAGGGTTCAGACTGTTAAAGGGCATCTGTGGAATTTTTAATAATTTTCTCTGTGGGTTGGGCAGTCAGGGCAGAGGAGGTTAATGTCGTTTATTACTTATTCTATAGTTTACTACACTGAGGACAGTACATACACTTATTGCTGACTCTTTTCTGGACTGTAGCATTATTGCTGTACCATGACATACGGTGTTACAATGTGGTCTGTTTCTCAAACAGTATGTGGGCAGCATAGTGCAATAGATTTTTGTATTGGAAAAAAAATTTTTCCAGCTGGAAAAAAATGTCATTATCTACTTTTTTTTTCAACATGTTATGATTCCTAGTGTCAACATAATTCTCTACACAAGGCTTTGATTGACCATATTCTTGAGTTGTTGTTTTTTTTCTTTTTCTTTCTTCTGGTTAGGTAATAAGATTTCTTGGTAATATGATGGATTTACTTATTTATACAATTTTATAGCTATATCTGATCCAGTTCTTATTCTATAATTGAAGTGTTTTGGTCCATAAAGATCCACTCTTTTTTATATTTCAAAACAGTTGCTAAATTGCTTCACCAGTTTCAAACTGTACAATGAAATTTGCACTGTGACTGAATCGTGCATTTCTATAGAAGTGGACACATTTGATTGGCACTTAAGGAAGAGTTGGTTCTGAAGTTTTTGTGCAGCAAACCATTGAGGAGGGAGGAGTTGAGAGTGGGAAAGAATGGGAGATGGCTGAGAAGAGACGGCAGGGTTTGAGGAAACCAGTTGTCATTCGTAAGATTGATGCCAATGGTCTGGGACGTTGGTCCTCAATCCGAACTGTGCAGTGGAATTACCCAGGCTTTTTAAACAGCACCAATGCCCAGGCTGGCCCCCAGCATGGGATCTGCATACCAGGTGGCAGGGACCATGGAACTGAACATCTAACAGATGCCATTTATAATTGCCAATCAGTTTCAGAGGCTCCCAGTTTTCAAAGCTGCCTTCATCAATAAAAACGAAATGTGGCCACTGGAAATTTGGAACTGGACTAGCTTTGTGGGGGATGGGCTCATGTTCTTTCCTCTGACCCTGAAGCTCTCTCACAAAGACCCCAGGCTCCGCCAAACCAGGCTGGAGTGGGAGGAAAAGGGATGCTGTGGGCCATAACCCCATGATCCTGCCCTAAACACACAGCCATGCCCTAAAGACCCTGCACAGAACTGAGAGAAGCCTAGAACATTCGAGGAAGATTGTACTAAGGACTAGACTAGCAGAAAAAAATAAGATCCGAGCTCCATTACTCACAAAACAACAGAGTGCATGTACGGGTCACTTTGCTTCTGGGAGCTTGGTTTCCTTATCTTTCAAATGAGCATAATCATCAGTCTTGCAGGTAGATTATCTTCCAGAGTTGTGGGAAAATTTAATGAGGTAGCATTTATGATAAAGTGCCTGACACATAACAGGTGTCAGTGATGGGTAACTTTTGGTATAATTAAACCCAAACTATTATAAACATGGGTCATCTGCTCCGGGTAAGACTAGGTCAGGGCCTGCTGCCCCTGGCTGTGCGTCCATTTCCCCATGGAGGACACCTACAAGCATAGTTAAGTCTAGACATCTCCCTAGAGTCTAATCACAAGGCCAAAGTAAAATTGCTGCTTTCGTCTCCCTTGGCAGTGCCTAAGGAGTTTGGCTTCTAAAAGGACCTTCCAGTTCTCAGAGCAGATAATTGACACTGGAATGTCAGGTCCTTCTTTGATACCCAGCTCCCCATCCACTGGGATGGAGCCCTTTGGAGCCAATTCAACATGCAATGCAACACAATGCAACACACTCAACACAATGCAACTATCCCAACAGTCATGAGAGACACACACAGAAACAGTGATTGATGTCTAAAGGAGAGATTCTCACACCATCCTCTCCAGGATATGATTGGCAAACAGTATGATGGCCATGTAGCCTCATCAGAAGGTGAACATCTCAGGTCAGTAGGGTCAGCTCTATTTTTATCAGAGATTTACGGAGGAGGACATTAAAACCAGTGTCTCATTCTCTCAAGCTGGAGGGCAATGGCCAATTATTATCACTATTATTATAGCTATTAAAGTTTATTAGCCATTCATAATTACAGAATGAGGCCTTTGACCCAGTGATTTTCAGAGTGTGGCTCATGAACTGGTGGTACCAGTTGGTGAACTGTTTATTTCTGGTCCATGGTGAGGTAAGTACAGAACTCAAGAGTAGATCTTTAGAAAGTTTTAAAGATATTAATTTTTTTTCAATTACAGTTGATATACAATATTGTATTAGTTTCAGGTATATAGCATAGGTAGGCATTTATATAACTTGAGAAGTGATCACCTCAAAAAGTCTAATACCCATCTCAGACCATACCTAGTTATTACCTTGGTATTGGCAATATTCCCTATGTTGTATTTTATATCCCTGTGACTGTTTTTATAACTGGCAATTTGTACTGCTTAATCCCTTCACATTTTGCTAGATGGGAGGGAGATGCAGGGATTGGCAAAAATGTTTTAGAGACATTTGACATTGTCATGGGCCCAATGGTATAGACTGGTGTCAGAGGACAGGGTTTAGACCAGTCTGTGTGTCGTCAGCCTCCCTTGGTGAGTTGATGGTGATACAAGCTGCAGGATCACACCTGGGGGAAAAAAAAAAAAATTGGTGCTTTACCACAGATGACCTTGGATGGTAGCCCTCAGAATCATTCCTACGTTTGCAGGTGCAAATGCAACCTCTTGGCGGGTGGCAGAGTTGGGTAAGAGTAATTACCATTTGATTTTACACCTAAGTCCTCAGCCGCTGTCTCAAAACAGCCTCCAACCAACGAGGTCTGGAAAAGCTGAAACTGCATACTGGAGGAAAGGGCGGTTGTGTAGAACCTTAGGAGAACTGGGTAACAGTTGCTTCCTTTGTTTACTGTGGAAAGAGTAAAAACCCAGGGGTCTGTGGAGGGGAGGACTGTGACTTCCTATGATTCAAAGGAACAACCACTGTCAGACTGGGCCTATACTGAGGAGAGAGGAGAGAGACTTGTGTTTTGTATGTTTGCATTGGAGAATCAAGAAAAAAAAATGTGTACAATCAGAAGTGGAGATAGGTTCACTCATTCACTATTTGAGGGCACCTGCCAAGTGGTAAGCACTGTTCTTGGACCTGAGAACACAAACCTTAATTAGCCATGTCCTCGTCTTCAGTTTACAGTCCAGGGGAGGGATAGATTACCTAACACAGCCCTTCTGCCCACACTGAGATGCCTCACGCTGCCGTTAGTCTCGTACTGTTTTAGGAAGTGGAGATACCAAGGTGAATAGCAGAGTCTCTGCCCTCATGAAGTTTACATTCTGGTGAGAGTGTGAAGCACTTACCAAATACACATGTAATTTTCAAGCAGTCATAAAAGTGAGGAAGAGACATGGAGGGCGAGGGGATAGAGGGTACAGAGAAAACGCTTGTCTGAGGAGGTGACATGGGCACAGAGACTTGATCACAAAAAGGCTTGACGGGCGATGTGATAGAGAAAGAGAGAGAGAGATGGTGGCCAATAGGCCATCATGAGAGTGACAACTAGTCACGAAATCCGGAATGGGAGAGGCAAGACCCAGAGCTGATCCTGGAGGGCTGTGAGGGGTCAGCCTGGCACCATGGGGAATGGAGGGGTGGTTGTGGGCACAGACAAAAGTAGACAGGGATAGTTCTGTGTCTGGGGATTCCAAGTTAAGTGAGGTATTGGGCAGCATGAGGTGTGCGTGTATGGGACGTGGTGGGGAGTGTTTGAACAGATGTTGGAGCAGAAAGCAAGGGCTGGAGCAAGAAAAGCTTCATGTGCAATGCTAAATTGTTTGGACTTTAGCCTGAAGGGAATGGGGAATATGGAGGGAATTTTAAGCATAATTTAAAGCGGAAGGTTGATATGATCACATCTGCTTTTAGAAACCACTCTGCGGGAGCAATATAGAGAATGTGTGGGAGGCAGGGCTAAGAGAGACAAACTAAGAGAGCCCAGGAGAAACCCAAGAGGCAGCATGGGGATGGAGGGGAGGGGACGGATCCAGACAAATGTGGGGTCATTAGGATTTGCTTACTGATTGGACACAGTGAACAAAGTTCACTGATGAGAGGAAGAAGTGGATGGTGTTAAACAGTCCCAGTAAAAAGACGACAGGAAGTGAAGCAGCCTGTGAAGATGGCAATTTCAGTTTGCATTTGTCACTTTGAGGTGTCTGCAAGACATCCAGGGGCAGATGTCACCCAAGGAAGCAGCTGGAAGTAGGCGTTTACCTCCCTTTATTGGGATTGTCCATGGGAACTGTAACTGAATAGAGCTGTGTGGTGAATTGGAGCAAGATCCCTCTGGATGTGTTTTCTCACTGTTCTCTTCACATCCCTTAAGCCAGGATGTGATGCGGTCATGATTTCTTTGGGACGTTGTTGGAACAATGGTGAGTCAGTCCTCTCCGCTACGTTTATGATCCTTTCACACATAATAGCAGGCATTATTCTAGGTGCTTTATTGCCACAACTCATTTTCCCTCAGAATAGCCTGTGACACAAGCACTACTGATCATTTTATAGATGGAGACATGAAGGCACAGAGAGGTTAAGTAACTTGCAAAGGTCACACAGTGTCTCCGTGGCAGAGGCCAGATTCAATCCAAGCAGTTTGTGGTGGAACTCACCACAATATACTTGTTTTCAAGCTGGAGGTTCTACCAGCCCCTAATGGCCTTCTGATCTTGATCCTCTGAGCACTCCATCATTTCCTGAGAGAGCACGGAGGTCCAGCAAAGGTGCATCTTAATGTCTAGAATATTCTTCTTTAGTTTTTTTTGTGGCCCTTCTAGGAGGATCTCACGCATGCCCTATGCCAGCCATTTGGGGTCAACATTGTTTACCAGAACACTTAATAACTTAACAGTGACAGAAAGAGAGTGCCAGGGAAAAACAAGCCTGGAGTGTGCCATTAAGACTAAGGAGGGCCAGGATTGGCATTCATAGGCACTGTTCGGGCTGACAGCACCATTTTTCAAACTCCGGGTTGCAACACTGTAGTGGGTTGGGAAATGAATTTAGTGGATTGTGAGCAGCATTCCTTACAATAATGCGGCAGAACAGAATAGGATGTGTCAGAGTGTATCACATGTAATATAGGTAAGTTATGTGTGTGGATATCTATGTGGGTCATGACATAATGTGTATTTCTTATTGTGGTTTGTGGTTAAAAAAAAAAGATGTTTGAAAAATACTAAGCCAGAACATTCTTTACTGCGCTGACAATCCATAGCCAAAAGTATATCCAGCTCACTATTTTGTTCTCTAATGAATTGATATAGGTGTCTGTTTGTATACTTAAAAATGTATTTGCGGGCCAGCTGAGTGGCATGGTGGTTAAGCGCTGGCTTGGGAAGCCAGCGGCCCCGGTTCGGGTCCTACATATGAGGGCCAGTGACACTGCCCTCAAAAAAAAAAATGTATTTGCATAGTGCATTGGCTATATGCAGTAAATGCAGTATACCTGCAAACCTGAAGCTTAGACCAGAAATCTGCCATGATTTGGGAAGTTTGTGGCAGGTAGATGGTAGGTTGTCAAAACAGAAGCTTCATTCAGCAGGAGATAAAATCTCCTGGAGAGAGCTTGTGAAAGAGCAAAGTAAGATCTGAAGGAACCGCCTACCTTTAAGCAGGAATGTAGGAAAAGGAGATGCGATGAAATAGACAAAGAGTAGACGGCAAACCAGCAGGGTGTTGGCATGGGAGCCAAGAGAGAAGAGAGTGTGAAGAGCAGGGAGAGATTCAAGATGTTCAAAGGTAGCGGGCGGTCAAGCTAGGTAAGAGCTGAAAAGCCCATATTGAATTGAGCAACATAGAGTTTGATGGTGACTTTGGTTGGTGCCTTTAGTCCACTGATGCAGAGGGCTAAGTGGTGAGAGGGGAAGACCAAGACATGGGCAATGGACAACTCTTCCAAAGCTTTTGGAAGTGAAAGGGGGAGGGCAAGAGGCTATTGGCTAGACAGGGATAACTGGTTTGACCCTAGTTTTACAAAACGGCAGAATATTCCACAAGCTAGGTTTACAGAAAGGCCCAGGGATATTCAATCTTTGTTAGAAGGACTGTTCCTCTTCCTTTCCCCCTCTCCACTTTTCATCATCTGTGAACTGTCAGGTAAGAATTTCTGATTAATTGCAGAGACAAAAATGTGCAACTGTCACAATGACTGCTGTTGCTATGGTTATTTGTAAGTGTAATGGGTAAGTTTATTTTGGAAGTATGATTCCAAACTGTACTGCATGATACAATCAAAGACCCAGAATTAGGAGGAGGGGGGGAAAAAGAGAGGATGAAACAATAGCCAAGGGAAAAACTACATTGATCTACTTTTAACAACACTGCTGTTATCACTAAAGAATATTGAAATAATGGACTGTATTCTGAAAACTGAAAATGTTGAAGGTAACTGATAGAATCCCAAAGGACAGATTACATTTCTTCTACTTTTAGGAGGAAAACCTGACTTAAAATTCCTCTTGCTTTGTGAGAATCTGGATGTAGACACCATATCCACTACACTGCTACTCAAGGTAAGAATTCCATGTTGAAGTTTGTGGACCTGGGAGCTGTAATAATCACAGTCTCTAGGTAGATTACTAGGTGTTGCATAATTATTGCAACACTTAGTCTTCCAGGAGCAAGGAAATTTGCATATGAGTATAAACATTTGTATTTCATCCTTGTTTCCCTGGTTCATGAGGAAAGCCCTGGGACCCCTGATTAAGTCACCTTGTCTAACATCCTTTAGGTATAAAGATCACTCAGAGGTGAAGGACCTATGTAATTCCTAAAAGAAAGTTACCCCAAATGAGAAAGCAAGTAAAAAAATGTTCAGTTAAGAAACACAAAGTTATGCAGAAAGGATACTGACAAATGAACCTTACTTAGGCTGCTCTCACAGCATGGAGTAATTACATTAAGGTAAAAGCTCATCTTTTGTGTTCTAGAAAATTCTCACACCATTCAATTTATTAAAAACTATGTATTGTTTTTGATTAAAACATTAAAAAAACTTGTCTGAATGGGTTAGAAACAAAAGCCGTTGCCTTGAACACATCTATATGTTTATATCTATATATCTATATCTATATTGAAATATAGATCTGCTTTGTAGATGAGAAATATTGCTGGTTTTGCTGAATTTCAACAGTCATCTCTGTAAAGGGTCTCTAGCCTGAGAATAATTCCCTTATCCCCAAATATTTTGAAACATGGAATTGTGTGTGTGTGTGTGTGTTAGGGGTGGGGGGCTATGGCGTTCACTTCAAATGTAAATTATGTCCAGGGGGGAACAAGCAGATTTATAGGAAGGAAAACTCCTAGTTGCAAAGTCAAGGTCTCATTTGGGTATCTAAAGGTCAATGTAACTGATTGACTCTTCATTGGCTATTTTTCTACAAGTGAAGATGCCTAAAACCCTAAATTAAAAAAAAAAAATGTCTCTTAGTACCTGTCATTTTTGAAGTCACAAGTGAAAGTTGAGTTTTGAGCACAAAAGAAAGGTTATGCTATGCAGTGAAAAAAAATTGACACGAGAATTTCTCGGAAAGAACGTAGTGAATTTTTATAAGTTCTTTGAAGTTATTCTTGAATGACTGAATTCATTGTCCAAAGACTCAAAGAAAGAAGTTGGGATTCCCCACTCTTTACCACACTCCTGGATCACAGGCACAGTTTTCAAATTAATAGGTGTAGCCAGGTCCCAGTGCCAGAATGAGGCAGAGATTTCATATAGTTTCTTCTTTATTAACTAAAATCTTAGCTGTTTTTGTTTTGATTGACATTCTCCTGGTTAGCTGAGTTGGTTAAAGCTGGTGCTAGCTAAATGGATGAGTGCCAGATGTCTGGAGAGAGACAGGCTTATTCTGTATGGGGAGACTGTTGATCATTGCAGGCTTGCCTTCTCTTCCTCCTGACTCACGGAGTCCCATTTTGTTGAGGTTCTCACCTTCTTGGCTGTGTGTTCGTGGCTTAAAAATGATCTATGCTGTCTCAAGGCAGGTACGGGTGGAGGTGACATGGAGAATAGTCATCAGTCTTTAGGGCCCAGTCACAGTAATTCCATCTCCCTTGCCCATGAAAAGTTGGGTGGGATGGCCACCTTCTTAAGGACAGCTGGACTCTTCCATGGGGCAGGGATCTTTTAGCCTTGACCCCTGGTACTTATGACAGGGGTCCAAGACCCACACCAGCCACCCTATTTCACATAATCCCCATTCGATCCTTTCTCGTCACTCTCCAAGGCCTGACCTGTCCTGACGATGAGCTTCAGGCATGGAACACTGGGAAAATTCCTACTCAGGCTCTTGCTGCCAAACGCCAAAGAGAAGGAAGAGAGCCGATTATAAACTGGGCAGAGCAGATCTGGTCACCATTATCTGAAGAACAGAACAGCCAGGAGAAAGTTGCTGGGTGTACTTCTATTGTTTTTGGTCCCTTTACAGCTGTACCTCTAGAATCTCACAGAGTCCTTCGCACCATAGGAAGTGTTCAGAGGAAACGACTTGGTTATCTATTTTATCTCTGAGAAACGTGTTTGAGAGCTGCCATTCACCTTTAACAGCTTAAAAAAAATTCATAAAAGCTCCTTACTATGTTTGAGCATCTTTGTGGTTTCTTTCAGTTGCCTGAACAGAAATGTAATGTGTGCAACAGAACTATGTGAGTGTCTCCCTACAATTTCACATGCACACACATGCAGTTTTCAGTTTATAGCTTCCCTCCCCATCCCTTTGCCCTAAGCCTTATAATGAGCTCATTCATTCCCAACTCTATTTGGCTGCATGGTGTTTTTAAAGTAGTCAGTCAGTGCAGTTGCTTTCCAGGGTAAAAAGAGGTAGTTTGGAAGAGAGAGAGAGAGAGAGAGAAAGAAGGAAGAGGAGAGAGAAGGAAGAGAGAGAGAGAAGGAAGAGAGAGAGAGAGAGAGAGAGAGAGAGAGAGAGAGAGAGAGAGAGAGAGAGAGACTGACTGGCTTTGCAGGGAAGACAACACCAGAAATTTAAGACCAGTAAACCGTCCCTGACTGTTCTAGAGAAATATTTGCTGTCTGGATGCCCCCCACCCCCCAGCCCTTTAAACCCAGAGACACGAAGTCTTCTGCGCTTTAGCTGTAAAGATACCCCCAATGCTCTGCCTGTGAATACACAGACACTTCGTAAGGAGACGAGGCGCTCGCCCGACTGCACAAACATCACCTGGTCAATTTTTCTCCCCATCCGAGAAAGGAAGTGGCTTGAATAGGAATGTGTGTTAGGAGCTGCGGGGTGCGGCCGGGAGCGGAGACACTTCCCTGCCCTCCCCTGAGGAACCTGCGGCGCGACCCCTTTCCCAGTCCCCTTCCCGGGGCCCCCTGTCCGCAGCGCAGTCCCAGGCCGCGGGCGGCGGCGCGTTCCGCGCGCTCCAGGACTGCAGGGGGAAAGCGCAGTTCCCAGTCTCCGGGAGGAGAGGGCACGGGCACCCGCGCAGGGGACCATTTCTGGCACCAGACCCACCCCCGTCCAATCCGGCGTCTACACCCCGGGCGCCCGCGCGGGTTTACGCGCAGACATTCCTGCTCCCGCGCGCAGCTCCCACTCCCCTGGCCCCCTGCCTGCTCGGCGCCGGATCCGCCTCCCCGGCTGGACCGAGAGGGTCCCCGGTGGCGTCTTTCAGGCTGCGGTCCCCGCCCCGCCCTCCCCCCAGCCCGCTCCCCCACCGCCCCACGGGCCCGGCGGCGGGGCGTGCGCGGCGCGCTGAGCAGGTGCGGGCCAGCCCTTCGCATGCCGCGGCGGGGCCCGAGGTGGTAGCGGCGCCCGGCGCGCTCTGCCCGGCCTCCTGCGGGCCGCACTCGGTCTCCCGCGCGCGGGGGGACATGTCGGTGGCGACGGGCAGCAGCGAGGCGGCCGGCGGGGCCGGCGGGGCCGGCGGCGCGCGGGTTTTCTTCCAGAGCCCCCGGGGTGACGCCGGCGGCAGCCAGGGCTCCAGCAGCGGCTCCGCCCGGGAGGACTCGGCGCCCGTGGCCACCGCGGCGGCGGCTGCTGGGCAGGTCCAGCCGCCGCCGCAGCAGCAGCGGCGCCACCAGCAGGGAAAAGTGACAGTGAAATACGATCGCAAGGAGCTTCGGAAGCGGCTGGTGCTGGAGGAGTGGATCGTGGAGCAGCTGGGACGGCTGTACGGCTGCGAGGTACGTCCCTGGGTACCGCGCGCGGAGGGTCCGGGCCTCCCTCGCCGGCTCTGCCCCCGCGGGACCCTCCAGGGCTCCGGCTCCAGGTGCGCATCGTCCTGACTCCCGGAGACACGGCCCTGGGAGAGAAGCGCGGCGTGTGCTCTCTCCCCCAGGTGCCTTCCGGCGGCGGGGCGTAGCGACTTGGGTTCAGGCGCCGTGTGTCCCGAGAGCTGCAGGTCCCCTTGATGGCTGTGGGGTTGGGTCTTGCTAAGCGCATTGCTTTTCTCGGTGCCCCGGGCGCTTTTTAGGTTCCAGCTGCAGCTGCTAGAAGCAGGGCTTGGAGGGACTCGCCCCAGCTGCGCCTAACCTAAGGAGAACAGCACTCGCTGCTGGGATACTGGCAGGCCCGATTTTTGTGGAGAGGGAGCAGGAAAGGGACCCGAAGCTGCTCAAGGGAGAGGAGAGGTTCTGGGGCCCCCTCGGGTCCTGAGATTCTACAAAAATCATGAGATGAAGCTTTCCCTTTTCCGACCAGCCCCCACGTGTGTCCCCAGAATCCGCCCTTGCATTTACCAAAGCTGCACACGATGGTTGAGCTTTGTTGAAGCAGCTTTCTTGTTTCCTGCTCAAGCTCAGTTACTCCCGCTGATGGGCGCAGAATGAAAGCGGTGGGCAACCTGGAAGGGGCCCTGGGTGCAAGGAAGGTAGCTCAGCGGGTGGATGGTGTGCGGGAGCCGGGACTTAACGACTTCCCACAGTTCAGGGGCTCAGGTTATACACCAATTTGACATGTATGCATTTCACGTTAAGTGAAATATTTAGAATAAGCTGTAACAAACGTAGGCTAAAAAAGCGACCAAAGCAAATAAGATCTCCCATGAGCATCTTTAATAACAGTAATTCTACGTGAAGTATCCTACTTAAGAGAGTTTGGAAAGGGTGGAGGAATGAAAAAGATTAATAATTTAGGATATGACCTCTGAGTTAAAGCTACGCTTGTGTCCATACAACTGTTCAGCAAAAATGAGAGCCAGATGAACTCACTGGCTTTTCCACTGACTGGTTTGGGGTATTTCACACATTTTATGGCCTATTGTGAATACATATTTCCCTTAACATTCTCATCACACAAGGAAACAGCATTCTCATTATGCACTACTGATGAATGATTATGATATAATGAAGCGTGACTAGATGACTAATGGGCTTGTAAAAATATATTGTTCCTCCAGCCCAGCTCTTATAAAAAAGCCATTTTAATTGCATAAATAAAAACTGGCCAACATCGGAAGTGTTCATGGTTTTTTAAAATAGGAAGTTGGCAAAACTCTCTAAAGAAACAAAATGCTTGATTTAGATGGAATTACCAGTGTTTCGTGAATAATATGCTCAGTCTTGCCTCTGTAGAATCTAATTAATTTTCATTTATTTCATACTAGCCTTTATACTCCATTTTGGATTTGGAGAAGATTTGAGTTAATAGAAAAAAATTGTTGTTGAAATTAACAGTGCTTTAGAAACGCTCCTTTTATGGGAGACTAATTAGGTGTAGCTTGGAGAACTAGAGAGAGTTTCAGCCCCTTAGGTTGGCAGTTCTTCTATTTCAAAAATTCTTCAGAATAATTGGGGGAAAATGAAGGCTTGATTGTTCACTGTATTGAATATGTAGGTTAGGTATATTTTTAAAAGGTAAATATGACCTTGACTTTTTTCCTTGTACTTCTCCCATTGTAGACCTTCAACGTGTAGCAAACAGCTTAGAGATTTGAAAGACAGGTTTTGTGGTGAAATGATACAAGATATGAGCATACTGTCTGGCTGCTTGTCATTAATATGTGGCAAGCATGTCTCTTCAAGTTGTTTGTTCTGTCATTTTAGACTGAAAGAATATAAATCATTGAGAAAGTTGTTGTCAACTTGTAATCACTATGCTGATGGTACATCTTAATTTAATAACCGAAAGCATGTGGAGTAATAAGTAGCCATGTAAAGGATTGTCTTCTTCCATCTATTTCTCCACTGGTAGGGCTCTGTTTTTAGCTTAGGTTCTCTGGTCTGTTAGCCTGTCCTTGCTGATAGCTTCATGTATTATATAGTTCAGCTTTTGATATGTGACTCTACAAGGACCTACCCTGGTTCATAGCTCTGAATCTCATGAAAAGAGAGGTTAGGAAATGTCCTTTTTACACTTAAAGTTGGTAATGTTTTCAAATGTTTATTACATGAAATTGACACATAAAGCCAATTCACCAGACTTTAAACTTGTAAGAAACCTGAGTTATCTGGCGAGTTGGAGAGGTGGGGGGAAGATGAACACATATTTAATTTCAGAAGAACTTTTATCAGGCAGGTCAGCAGTTAGACGACTTGTCCTTTGCAGAATGGAAAATGAGGATCTTTTGGACTGGCATAAAGCATGATATTAAAATTAGAAAGGAGTGGGAAAGAAGAAATACACTCCCTGGCTGAGACCTAGAATAACTTCTTGGCTGTGGGCTTATCTAGAAGTTTGTACTGGCCAGTCAGTTTTGTATGAAGACTATGACAACATTTTTGAAGAGCTTATTATGTACCAGGTGCTGTCCTAGGCTCTTTGTATGCATTCATTACTTAGTCTTTATAACAACCCTATGAAGAGGGCGCTGTTATTATCTGTTTTACAGTTGAGGAAATAGAGACACACAGAGATTATAAGACTTTCCCAAGCTCACAGAGCTGGTGAATGGCAGGGGTGGGGTTAGGAACCCAGGCCTGCCTGTAACTTTGCAGGGTCCTAGGCAAGAGAACAGATAGAGGCCCTCATAGTATATGTCTAACTATTCAAAAGTTATTAATTAACTAATGAGCATTTATATAAAATTGATTCTGTCCACCTATCTTGACAACAGTATGTCCATCATGGCCTGGAAGGTTGGGTTTGAATTTTGAATTCTCAGACTTCCCAGAGCTCAGAGCTGGATTGCGGTTGGGAAAATCTGCCCTGGGCCCGGGTCTGCTTCCCTTTGTTTCCCACCCCTGCTACAGTCCCTGGTGGAAAGCATTGTGTCCACTGGCATATCCATTCTCTGTCCACAATCTTTGCCACCTCTTAACCATGCCTTTGGCTCAGACCAGTAGCAAAGACCCCCCCCCCCCTCCTTGGGAGAACAGATCTGGGAGGGGGCTAAGCATGCCTTGGAAGCAGCGTGGCATTTGGTCAGGGAGCTCTGGGGACCTGGAGCATAGCCTAAAACCAGATGGAAGGACACCAGTTCTAGGCAGGCAGTTCCCCTTGGTCCCAGGAACTCTTCAGGAAAAGGGGTGTCGCAGGAGTGGGGCCCAGACAATGGCCTTCCTTACCCAGTCTAAGGGTGGTATGATTAAACAACACATCATATAGCCCTTTGGATACATACATAAATGTTGTCATAGATTCTAAAATGTTTAGTTATGTGTTTATAGTTATTTTTTGCATTTCATCTTCTTGTGCAGGTAGTTAAATCTGCAGCTAGGAATTTGGTTATAATGGAGCTGTTTGGTTAAATTTATATCCACATTTAGGCTTTCCATTAAAGACATTTTCATATTTCTTCCCAACCCTGAGGGTTTTTAAGAGCATTTTAAATCTGGTGTAGTGTCTGCATGGACAAGTATTACGATGATTTACTGGATAAGTCGTATCTATTTTTCCCATCTTGCCCAGCATCAAGATAACATCTGTACTTCCATTTTTTGCAGTTTCATTTGCTTTGCAAATGAAAGCCCGTTGTTAACCTCAGATTATTGCACTGCGAGGAGCAGCATCGTCATAAACAGACTTGTATGCGGAGGGTGTTTCCTGAATTGTTTTCCTGATTGTCTGTTTAGGAGGGCTTTACTTATGCTGCTGCTGTATGCATTTGATAAAGGGGTTTCTGGCGTAGTACCTCTTTTCATCTTCCCTGACTCCCTACCATCCTCATGCTGTAAATCAGTGTTTTTCAAAGTTTTTTTTTTTTTGATGGTTATTCATAGAAAGAAATACTGTTAGATTGCTGCCCGATACATATACAGACACATAGATGTATGAAAACAGATACACAGAGCACCACGTATTGTTACTATGTATACTAAAGAAAAAAATGACAACAGTAATAGATAATGTGACTTTATTCATATTTAAATAAGATATTCTATTCTATTTCATTGCACAAAGTTGCTGGTTGTGCTCCGCTTAGATTGATTTCATAACACATTTTTGGATTGTGGCTGCAGTTTTAAAAATACTGCTCCAGAAAGGGAAAAGCCTAAACATATGTGATAAAATTAACTGACATTTATCAAGTGCTTTCTATGGATCAGGTATAATTCATGTAATCCTAATAACAGCCTCTGATACTCCCATTTCATGGATGTGGAAACTGAGGCACAGAAAAGTCAAGAAGTACCCCAAAGCCCTCAGCTGGGAGATGTGTCTAGACACGGATGTGTCTAGAAAGTCACATGCACCTTGACCACTGCACTGTACTGCTTCTTGAGACGGGACAGGCTTCTGTGAACCCTGTATACTGTGTAACCCCCAGACATGGCTGTTGTAACTTCTGAATTGACTGACAGTGCCTGTAGAAGGACACCACTCTCAGTGGGTTTGTTCTTGTATATGGATCAGGCCTCGCTTTAAGTTCAGGGCCTTGCTTTGTATCTAGATTCCCTCTCTACAGCATCAAATTAACCTGCCTTACTATTAGTTTGTGAGTCCCTCCATTGGAGGTAGAAACTGCTGCTTAGAACTCAGCTTGTGGGTTATTTGGTGACTCTGCATTTG
The DNA here is from genome assembly GCA_033961575.1 of Aselliscus stoliczkanus. Taxonomy (NCBI): domain Eukaryota; kingdom Metazoa; phylum Chordata; class Mammalia; order Chiroptera; family Hipposideridae; genus Aselliscus; species Aselliscus stoliczkanus. Next base: position 144,320,433 of record CM066733.1, read on the forward strand.
TGTAGGTATTTGAGGATGAAAAGCCATTTAAGGAAAACTGCTTAAAAAAAAAAATCTCCATGTACCCAATCTGTAAAATATTAAGGAGTAAATTAAGCATATTAAAAGTTTATGAATAGGCTGGCCGAGTGGTGTGGTGGTTAAGCGCTGGCTTAGGAAGCCAGCGGCCCCGGTTCGGGTCCCACATATGAGGGCCAGTGACACTGCCCTCAAAAAAAAAAAAAGTTTATGAATAAAAGAATTCTAAGTTGCCAAAGGAAGAAAAGAAAACTGTACTGAACACGTTTCCCTTTGGAACAATGGTTAGGGAAACTTGGTGTGGAGGCAGCGGTTCAAGGAATAAATGCTGTGAAACTAGATGAACTTGAAGTTGCATCACGGCCCCAGCATTTAGTAGTGGTTAGAAATTAGGCAATTTTCTTCACCTCTCTGAGCCTCTCTTTTCCCCCGTGTTTAAAGGAATCATCCTGGCCTCTTTGCAGGGTTGTTATGAGGATCAAATGGGTAAGATTAGGACTCGACAGGTAAGGTCAGTGTTGTAATTTGACCCATAACTAGCCACTAACTGTTGGTTATTCTCTATGATTTGGGGAGAGTGCAGAAAGGAGAAGAAAACAGAGTATTCATGTCTACTTGGTGGTACAATTTGGAGAAGGATGTGTGGGTATTTGGGGGTCAGAGATGTTGGTGTGTGTTTGAACTCTATGTCATTCCCCTTTTTCCTAGAGCCTTCCTTGTTCTGCAAGTTCTGGGGATTTCCATATATGTATATAGAGAAATTAGACTTCAACAATTTGAAGCAGGATCTGTCTTAATTGTCTTTGTCTCTATTCTAGTAGATCACAGTTCTTCAATGTAAGCAGTTTGTTTGAATGAATGAAAAAGGGTCAAATCTTCAGAAAATCTTTGAAAAGTCACCCATGTTTTAGCATTTGAATTTGTTGGTGGTATTTCTTTATCATAGTCATGGCTAGGGGAAAAGAAGTGACCTATAGTTTTGTTATAATAATCCATATCATACTCTTGCATCATTACTGTTTTATGTGCACATTGTTGAGAAATACACCTACCTTCATTGATTTATATGCTCCAAACAGGAATTTAAAGATAGTAGGAGCAGCAAATTGATTTTTAGGCTTAGACTGAGAGAATTCTTTTGAAAAGTTGATCTTCCCGGAGTCTCCTGTCCACGCTCCTTTTCTCACGTCTGCTATGTCCTCCACCATACCAGTCCTGCCTGCTCATCTCATCTCTGGCCCATGTTTGTGTCCTGTGTCTTCTGGTTTCCTCCCAGCTTTGAAACAACCAGTTCCATATGGCATACCTGGCTTAGCTCATAACTCTCCTCAAAGAAGCCATCTCCTTTTAGGTGAAGGGAAGACGGAAGTCTGAATTGTTCTGTTTTCCATGTCGTGGATGGGTGTACTGTGTGCATGATTCATTTCGTCTCTTGTCTCTCATTTCCTGCATTTGGCTATTTCAAACCTTCACCTGTCTTTTCAAAGCACCTTTGCTGTTACTCGCTTTCCCTCAGCCCGTGTCCTCACAGCCTCCTCCTGTTCTGGCCAGTCCAGCCACACACCCTGACCCTCGTTCCCCGTACCTCCTCTGCTCGGCCGCATTTTCAACCTCCCCGCCTTGAACCAGCTCTTTCTCTGTCCACGACACACACACTGTATATCCACCACAATTTGATGTCAGCGCCTGCCACAGCTTGCCTGAGGACCTTGCGGTTTGGCTCTCTGTGGCATTGGGTACCCTTCATCATTTCTTTTGGAAGCCTGTGGCTCCTGAGGCCATCTCCTCTGGGCTCTCATCCTGTTCCCTTGTTGCTCTTCCAACCTCCTTCCTGGGTTTTCTTTCTCTGCTTGCCACTTCAGGGCTGATGTGACACAGGGTCTGCCTTTGGGCCCCTGCTCTATCTTCTTCGCTGTTTTTCACTTCTACACATTCTTTCTGGGTGAGAGGAATATTCCCGTGACTTCAATTCCTGTCCATTTGCTGACAGCGCTTCAATCTACATTTTTAGCCCAGATCTGTTTTCTGAGTGCCAGGCATATTCCAAGGCTTTTGAAATGGACAACTCCACTTAGATGCCCCATGGGAACCTCATGTTCGTCTTCTCTCAAAATGAGTTTATTATCTTCCTTGGCCAACCTGCACTTCTTCCTCACTTCCGTCAGTGAATGGCAGCTGCCATTCACTGAGGTCCCAACCGAAGATGGTGCCGGCATCCTTCTTTCTCACCTCTCTTGTCGGCCCCACCCAGTAGCCATGAAGTGTTGTTGGTGCCTGCTTCTTATGGCTCTGGAATCTGATTCCTTGACTTCTCACCGCCACTGCTTTAGTTCAGCACTTTATGATTTCTCCCCAGTACTATAGCAATATACACTCAGTCTCGTTTCCTTCAAATTACTGCTAGTACTAGTACTGGTGTTGCTACTACTGCCAGCCCTCTCCTCTTGCTGTTATTATTACTACTATGTCTGCCACTAATACAGCTCTCAGTGAGGGCCAGGTGACTTAGATACCTTATCTCCTACAATCAGACTTCACAGTACCTTTACGAGGTGGCTGGTATCATCTTAATTTCTTCATGTTATAGAGGAAGAAACTGAGATCAGAGAAGGTGTTACTTGTCCTTGTCCAAGGTCATGCCGAGTCCAATGTCACGCCGAGTCCAATGTCACATAGCCAGGATGCTACCATTGCGTCTGGTGACTACATTTATTAGGTTCCTACTGCATATATCCCGTCCTTCGTGAGCTCTCATTATTTCTTATAAGGGTTAATTACCTCTGCAAAGTAGGTAGAAACTGAGGTATGGAGAGCTTGATTGACAGGCTCTTGTCAGAGGCCACGCAAGTCTCAAGTGGTGGAGTTGGGAGAGGACCCCTGTCCTGTCTCTGGTTGCAGGGCTGGAGTCTCCTCTGTGCTCTCATCTCCGCCCCCACAATCCCCACCGTGCTTCAGAGCTGTCTCCACGCTGCCTGGGTGTTTCTAAAATCTGACTTGAGCTTGTTTTTCCCCACAGCCTTCAGGATAAAGCATGAGCACCTTAGCCTGTGACAACAGCTGGCTCAGGGGTTGCCCCTGCTCACCTCTCTATCTCATCTCTTGTCACTGTCCCCACTCCTGCTTTTTCAGTTATCAACCAAGATCTAATACGGGATGGGCAGGAACCCCTTTGCACTCGCTTTTCCCTTGGTCGGAACCATCTCTCTCCCTCCCCCGCCTTACCTGTCTACTTGTTACCTGTTGTGCAGGCTCACCCTGTGGTATGTCCTCCAGGGAACCTCGCTAATATGTCTCCTCACCAGCAGGCTGGCTGACAGGCCTTTCCCGGCTTGTTCTTACCCCTTCCTCGGCATCCTTCCTGTAATCTTGTCTCCCTCCACCCGCAGCTGCAGCTTCCAGAAGGCAGAAACTTGTGACCTTTGCAGCCCCAGGGCCTCTCGCACACCTGGTGCCCTGTACCTGGCTGTCAAGTGAATGAGACAGCTGACAGCATCTTCCGGTGCTGTGCCTTTCAGAAATACATACCCCAGATGACTTGTGTTAATGTAATTTGCCTCTGCCTGTGTTAAAAACCTGCCTTTTCATCATTGACTTGAAGTTTCAGTTCTTTTTCATGGCTGTGAGTTATATCTCTACAGTCCTTTGAACCTGTGAACTAAAAGGAAGTTGTTATGGAATAAAGCACAGATGCGTGGGGGATAAAAGTCCTGTAAGGAAGTAATCACAGGTTACTGCCATTCTCTTCTGTCATTTTAATTTTTCAGCATGTACCAGAATACTATTTTATTTGTGCGGTAATTGTTCATTTCTTTGGGAGCAGAAATGCTTGCTGTGCTAGGAAATGGTGAGCACTTTTCCATCAGCGGAAAAGATTCGGAATGACAAGCTCACACAAGTCTTGATAGAACAGGAATGAAAGCCAGGATTCCTGCCTTTGCTGAAAAGTTTGGGCCAATACATTCTCACCAGGTTTTTCTTAGTCAACACTGGCATTTTGGAAATCTGTTCCACTGCGTAAAAGCTTAGAAAAAAGAAGAGACGAGAGTGTGGATTAGGCTCTAAAAGCATCACTTCATTGTTGAGGAAAAAAAAAAATGATCCAAGAAGGGCTTTTGCTTTTTGAAAGAATCCTTGGGGCAAACTGTGGAAGGAAATGTGGAGGGCAGGAATATTCATTCATCCATCCATCCATCCATCCATCCATCCATCCATCCATCCATCCATCCATCCATTCATTTGTTCATTCATTCAGCAGATATGTACATAGATGTGGAAAAAGGAATGAGAAGATTTTATCCTTTTAAACTGTAAGAGAAAAAGTAGAATAAGCAGAGGAGTCCTTTCCATCACAGGAGAAGAATGGAGGAGTCCATATGGGTGCATGTCCTTGGAGGGCACAGACTGTCCCCTGCTCACAGTTTTATTAGTGTGTCCAGCATATATTTACTGCATAGTGGTTGTGTGTTTCCTTTACTCAAAGCCTGTTTTCAGAAAAGGGTATGATAGATTCATTGACATTGTAATGCAAATGACTGAAAACACTTCATTTTTTATTTTAATAGGAATTAAGGTCTTAAGTAAGTGAAAGTAACCTCTATGCAGCTGACATGCAGAACTTAGTAAACCTGAGCAGGTTGTATTATTTGTGGGCTGTGGAACGTTGTTGACATGTATGAAATCAATGAAATCAAAACACATCGATTTGTTCCCAGTACGATATTTTGGGAAGGGCCCTGGCCTGCGGCACGCCAACTGGGCCCTGCTTACCACCGTGGTGACTTTGGCAAGCCATATTCCTGATGGACTTTTGTTTCCAGGTTTACTTTCCCCATCTGAAAAAAATGAGGGTGGTCTAGGGCTTTCCGGGTCTGGCCTTTAGAGATGCTACATAAAGCTGGCCCTGTGTTGGCAAAAATGAGATTTATTAAAGAGAGGGTGATGATAGTTAAAGCAGTAATAGCAGGGTCTGTTCCTCTTAAGGCAAACTGGAGACAAGAATTAGACTCCTTCACCGGATCATCTAATTTGCATCGTTAATTTTAGCAGCTAGAGTGAGAGTGTATCTTTCCACCTTTTCCTTGGCACGATCTCTGGTGTGATGTGACTTGGATAGAAAGGATCAGATTAAAAAGCCTTTTTTAAAATCCTCTTTCCCACCTCTAGCACTTCCTCCCCATTATTGACTTCCAAGTTAAATTTGAAATCTGACAAGTACAGACTCATAGCTACCCTATCTGCTTTTTCTTTCTTTCTTTCTTTTTTCTTTGCTTTAATTGGGTTAACCTTTAAGAAGAGCTGGCATGTTTGACTTAAAAACTTTCAGCATATAACTTATAATATTGGCTGTTGGGGGGCTTTTCCTGTTCTTATTATTTGTCATTTATCTTGGCAGTTCCTAATGACCTAATGGTAGTATTCATTTTAACTTGAGCAGCATTTGTGTTGAGATATAAAATGAGCATCTGAGAGGGAAAATCGCAGCAGCTTTAGGAAATAAAATTTAAAAAATGTGAAGGGTACAAATTAGCCTAAATAAGAGACTGAATAAATCTGTACTAAACAAATTAATTTTCACTGGAATTTATTCTTGGAATGTCACTCTATAGCTAGTTTTAGAGCTAACGTGACAGGATAGAAAAAAGAAACACAGACTTTTTTTTTTCTTCCTTTTATGGGCAGTTTCGGTCGGAAGTGAAAAGCAGAATTTCTTCCTGTTTATAATATTTGTTTATTTTGTATGATGATAGATTTCAGAAAGCACCATCAGGTAATTCCGTTCAATCCACACAAAAGCTCTTTGATGTAAGTAGTTCTCCCATTTTTAAAATGAAAGAAAACTGATGCTTGGAGGGGCTTAGCCCCAAGCTCAAGTTTAAACGGCCAGGAAGGAGAGAAAGGCATGCTTGAAACTGGTCTTGGAAGCAGTGAACATCAGTTTCACCTTCACCGCCTGAATTTCTGTAAGTTCTGGTAGGTTCGACCTGTACATCGGGGAAGCCTTTTCTGCTTAATTTACTTGATACATTTTCAAATATGCTTCATCTTTAACAATTTGCAGGATCCCGTTATTTCTTAGATAAGCCATTTACAGGATTCAGCTATTTCTTTAAAAAATTCATTTCCTTTAGTTCTCAAGTATGTATCACCGTGAGCGTGTTACTTATTTCTTTGACAGGTTTGCATGATCAGTTAGTTAAAGCTCTTATGCTCTCAATCTATCCACTTAGATGGACTTTTGAGGTTAAAAATTAGAAACTCATTTAAAATAAGCTAGAGGATGCAGAGTGGGTATTTTATTCTACATGTTTAAAAGTACCAGCTATTACCTTTGATATGATAGAAGTAAGGAAATATAATGCTTCTTCTAAATATAATGTGAAAAACCCTCAACAACTTGTTTTGCTTCTGCTAACGGATGTTTTTGTCCTGAGCACTGTGGTCAATCAATCATCTGTTAATATCTTTTCTCTTACATTTTATATGTCAGTAGTGTGGCCAATATAGCTGCTTCATTCATTTCTGCTAATTTAATTAAATTAAATGTTTCAAGCCAAGTGAGTAAGGTGTTGAGTTTTCACAAGGGCAAAAATGGCTTTTCTGCTTAATTCTTGTGAGCCAATATTCTACATACATTCTAATTAGTAAACTGTTTTTTTCTCCTGTTTGTGATGGGGCATGGAAGCTCTGACAAATCACAAGAAAATGAGTCATTGATTTGCTGCTAAAACATGATTATGCTTGCTATAATGAAAACATTCTACAACTATTATAATGACAAAAAACTAACATGTACTCTCTGTGGTAGACAAGTGACTTTTGTTAAGCTAAAATATTCCATTTCTTCATCAAACCTCCAGTGGTTCAATATTTAGTAATTTTATGTCAGAGCCATTTTTATGGATGGATGTTTAGATAATGAAAACGGTTGTGTATCTAGTAAACAGACTACAACCTGTCCTAGCCTGAAACTCTAAAAGCATTTAGCTGCCAGTTATGCCTCAAACCTCTGGAATATTCCCATGTTAAACCTCAGAGAAGGATAGTGAGCTGCATTTAATAAGTAAACATCCCAAGCTTGAGTAAACTTTTTACTCCAAAGAAGAAGAAAAGGAAGAACTCATTTATTGATCGTTGACATCTTACTGTGAATTGCCTTGCATAAAGCAACTTAAAACAGCGGCGCGCAAAGAATGAGATACAGAGCCCATATAAAACATTGAGTAAAGTGAAATTAAATTTCTCCAGCCAGCTGTTGTGACTAAGACACTGGCCTGCTCCACCTCCTTGGGTCCTCAAGGAACCCACACTCTTCTTTTTCTCCCTCTTGGCCCCACTTTACAAAATCAAAATAAACCAAAAAGCTCCTAAACATGGCTTCCTACTGGTGGTAGGAGATAGTTTGACTCATTTCAGAGATCCCTACTGCAGTCAGGGGTTCTTTTTACATGCTTTATTCCTGGGTGCAGGGCATTGCCTTATAAAAGACTCTGCCTTCTTCTGGGGTGAAGGTGGGCTTGGTCTATTGAGGAGGATGAAGCAAGGCTCCCCCCGGCCCATCTTGAAGGACATCTTGGTTGCTTCCAGTTTGGGACGATTATGAATAAACCTGGTGTAAACATTTGCAGGCAGGCTCTTGGGTGGACACAAGTTTTAAATCAGTTGGATAGATTTGCCAGGTACACTCTCAGGTGCCAGGGCTATAACAGTGAATCCGAGACAGAGTCTCCGTGCTTCAAAAACAAATATACATGAATGGATCAAAATGGTTTCAGCTTGTAAGAAGTGGCATGAAAGAAATATAACAGGCTAATGCGATAAAGACTGCCCAGGTTGGTGGGACCAGCAAGGGCCTCGTTGAGGATGTTCATTGCACTTGAACTTGGACCTAAATGGTGGGAGAGGACACCCATTGTGCAAAGGCCTGGGAGGATGAGCTTTCTTCCAGCCGGCTCAGTTAATGCTGAGGCCCTGATGCGGAATGGGCCTTGACTTGGATGGGGGGTTGGGACAGAAAGAAATGTGAGATGATAATGAATTGGAGCATTAAAGAAATTTTTTTTCTTATAGTATAACATACAAACTACACACAAATCTGAAATGTATGCGTGGATGAATTTTCTCAAATTGAGCACACCATGTAACTACTGTCCAGATCAAGAAACAGAATGTTGCAAGCACCACAAGAGTCCCACTCGTCCCTCTTCCCACTGTCAGCCTCACACCCGACTCTAGTGTCACCTGACAGACTTTGCCCTTTTTTGAAAAATTTTTTATGTGGTTCTTTTGTTCAACATTAAGTGTGTGAGATGCACCCATATCACTGCATGCCATTGAGGTTTGTTCGTTTTAGTTGCCATATAGTATCCCATATGTTAATAGGTCATGATTATTATTTTTTTATCTATTCTGTTTTTGATGGGCATATGAGAGGTTTCCAGTTTGGGATTACTCCGAACTGAGCTGCTGTGAACATTATTGCACATGTCTTTTGGTGAACACAGTGGTGAAATTTCTGGTTTATAGGGTATGTTCAGCTTTCCAGATATTCCCAGACGATTTTCCCAAGTAATTGTACTGACTTACATTCCCACTGCAGTAATGAAAGTTCCAGTTGTTTTGCTATATACCAACACTTGGTATTTTATCTTTTTCCTTTAACCATCTATTAGGTATATAGTTGTATTGTGGTTATATTTGTATTTACTAAGTACTAATGATGTCCAGCTCTCTCTCATATGTTTGTTGGCCTTTTGGGTGTCCCCCTTGTGAAGTGCCTGTTCAACCCTTTTCCCATTAAAACAGTAAAACTTTGTGTTGAGTTGCCTGCCTTCTTCCTACTGATTTTTATATATCCTGGACAAATTTTTATACATCCCAGATATCACTCTATTGTCAGAAATATGTGTTGCATTTTCTCCCACTTTGTGAACTGCCTTTTCCACTGTTTTACTGTTTAGTGTCTTTTGATGAACAGGTGTTCTTAATCTTAATTTTGCCCAATTTATCAGTTTTTTCCTTTACAGTTAGTGCATTTTGCATCCTTTTACAGAAATCTTTGCTCAAAAGTCATGATGTTCTCCTGTGTTATCTTTTGGATGCCTCCTTGTTTTACCATTTATATTTAGATCTGTAATCTATCCGAAATTGATTTTTATGTATGTATAATGTAGGGATCAAGATTCCCTTTTTCCCACTGGGACATCCAGTTGGCCCAGCAGCATTCATTGAAAAGATCATCCCCTCCCCACTGCACTGCAGTCACAGACCAGGGACCTTGTATATGTGGACCTATTATAGACTCGGGAGAGTGTGTTTTAATGTTGTGTGGGGCCTTTCTGTCTTGCTCACTATTTTCCATCTCCATTTCCTGGCACAATGGCCCATGTGTTATGAGTGGTCAGTAAATATAAGCGGGTTGATTGACTGGTCTGAACTTGCTTTTAGGCAAGAGTATTTAAAACACGTAGGTTCAGGCTCAAATAAAAGATATTCAGATTTCATTTCAGAGAAGACTTTATGTGACTAGTTAGTTATGTTTTTTCAATAGGCCCCAATATGGTTTTGGACAAGTTGATGGCCAAAGTCCTAAGGAAGGCCAGTCAACTTAGGCTACCCAGTGGTGCATCTATTCAACCAGCCAGCCAGCCAATACATATTTGTTTTGGCCCTACTACGTGCCAAGCATAAAATAGAACTATGAAATAATGGGATTCTTTTCAAAGTTTCTATTTTTAATAGTAGAACTTTTTTTTTTTTCTTTATAAGGTAAATGCTCAGTGCAAGGAGGGTAATTTATGGAATTTTCTTCTATTTCTGGGATAACTTTGTTGTTCTATTATAGATGTTTAAAATTTTTTGTGTATGACAGTCTGAGTAAACAGGCAATGGGCCTAAGAATTAGAGCTTTTATGTTATTTTAAAACAAACCCTATGAAAGAAAAGAGATTATTATTTTTTAATTTTTAAAAAGCACATTGGGCCGGCCAAATGGCGTGGTGGTTAAGCGCTGGCTTGGGAAGCCAGCGGCCCCGGTTCGGTCCCACATATGAGGGCCAGTGACACTGCCCTCAAAAAAAAAAGCACATTATTTCATCCAGTGAATTCAGGAAGCAGTTAAATACTTCCTTCATTTTCAGAAATAAGTGCCAGGTCAAAGACCACATTCAGAGAAAGAGACATGTATTTTCAGGAAGTTGGTGTTACATCAGATGCAGTGCAAGTGGGTCCCATGCTGAGCAGTGGTTGCTCCGGGCACCTGTCCATCAGGGCTCCTGTCCATTGATGGCTTCTCTCTGGCTGCCATCCTGCCCAGTTATACCAGGGCCATGGTTCATGTCACAGGGCCCCTCTGCTCCGTGCCTCCCTCGGGGATGTGAAAGAGGAGTGGCAGTGTGGCCAGATACCCTAAGCTGGGGCCAGCCCCCAGCATTAGCTGCTGGAAGGTGGGGCTGCCTCTGCCAGCATTTCCTTGTCCACTGCTGTCTGTTTCTGGTGATTGCCAGTGCCAGCTGCTCAGAGCATTTTGTGGATGCTGGGAGAGGCATCCATGGAGCTGGGCCATGGCCAGCTCTGCCCCTGCCTCATGGAAAGGAAATAGACTGGCAAAAGAACAGAGTGCCTGTGCTGTTGACTTTCACTCATATAACAGGACTTTCTTATTTAGTTAATGCTGGCTCTGTTTTCTTTACTTTTTTAGTTTGTCTCAGTGGAATGTTTTATAGATTTAGTGAAACCTCACCTACCTGGAGGTGACTAACCTCAATCATTTGGAACACAGTGAAGAACCTAAAAGATACTGTGCTTTATATTCTTTATTGATAGGAGAGACCCATAGGTTTTTGTGAGAGCTTGTTGACTCACTCTTGCCACAATTCTCACAAGCTTGGTTTTCTGACTTCCTAGTTCATTATGATTTAGAAGCAATAAACTAGAATGCTATGACTCGGAGACCGTCTAGAAATGACAGCTGACAGCCTGACAGTAAGGGGGTTGACAGAGAATCTATAAAAATCTCAGAAGATTGGAGCCATTTTGTATAAGACAGAAAGTGCTCTGTGCATGTCAGTGGCCTGGAGCGTAATGCAGAGCAATAAAAAGTCTGATCACCAAGCTGACCTGAGTCATTGAGAAAATATTGAATTATATTGGTTGCCTCTGCCTCAGAAGGCAGGCACGTAAGTAATACATTTAGAGGGATTTTCTGAAAGAGTTTAAATGTGGGTTTTGCTGAAATCATTGCTTATATAGAGGGCCATTGTTTTCCTCAGGATACTAAATAAAATAAAATAATTCTCCCTTTCTCTATCTTCCCTTCTTTCTTCCTCTTCCTTCCCTCTTCCTCTGTCCCTCCTCTTGCTTTCTTCCCTCCCTTTCTTTATCCTCTTCCCCTCCCCACTGTCCATTATTCCCACTTTCTCCCCTATCTCTCCTGACTGCTTCTCTTCCCCCTTTCACTTTCTCTTCTCCCCACCCCACTTCCCCTCTCCAACACAATACAGTTTCCCATTTTTCTTTGTCTCTGAAGGACACAAATGTCTAGTGGGTTGTTGGTAAATGTTTAACAACATGTTTTTGAGGAGAAACCCCCCCTGATTGATAGCATTTGCCCATTTCCTTGGTGTAAATACTCCCACTATGGTTGATTTCAGGCTACTATTATGAAGTCACAGAAAATGGAGCAGTAACAATGTTTCCTCCGTATGGATACAATAGTAAATAAACTCAAGAACATAGATAAGATGAAATAAAATTGTTAGAAAGCAATGAGTTTTGAGTATTTATTAACTTTGTCTTAATTATAATTAATTTACTTGTATGTTTATATCATTTAATTTTTAAAAATGACTGTGTTTAACAGCTGGTTTGTAAAATTCCTGAAAATTTAACAGTCATCTCTCTTGTATGCTGCTGCAAGACAGCGCCAACACACCATTGTACATACCAACATCTTATAGCTAAGGGATGCCTTGTAATCTTGTTCGACCATAACAGCAACCTGAATGCTATAAGAGGTCCAGAAGAGAGGCCCTAGAGATCATCTATTCTGACCCCTCTGCCTGACACATTAATTCCATCTACAGCCTGGTGAAAAGACATTCCAGGGCTTCTGCCCAGATTTCTCACATCCCAATACAGAATCCATGATCGATGCACACATTGGAAAGCTAAGGGACATTCTTCAGGCTCCTAACTAGGATTGGCATTGAATCCCTTTCTCCTGGTGCTCTCTAATTTCATTTTCATGAAAACACCCAACTGCTGATTTCATAATTTAGCACCAGTCGTATTTTATTTGTAGGTATTAATATGAAGACCACCAAACCATGTCATTAAATAAAACCAACAAATGCTTATTATGTGGTAGGTGTTCAGAATCTCTCCTATTTGCTAAAGAATTTATTTTATGGATTCATCACCCATCTATAAAGGACATTCATTATATTGGTTTTATATAAAATATATATATATATATATTTATTACATGATATATTCATTCTAGGTGATATACATATTCTCCTAGAATGAATGAAAGTATCATTCATTATATGATACTTTTGACAGTTAGAACTAATGGTTCAAGGTGCTATAGATAGAAAATAATTGATTCCCTTAGGTCAGTGAGACTAGACAGCTTTCTAGAAGATCTCTCTAACTCCGGGCATTGGTACTTTTATGACAAGGTGAAGCTCTTCTGTAAAGTTGCAGTTCTGTGTGGCTTTGTTAGTGCAGCAGACCATAGGCGCCCAACTGTCCAGGGCCCATGGCATCATGGGAAGAACAGCCTGCAGAGCAAGGCACGCCTCAGCCTAAAGCCCAGCTCTACTGCTCATTAGTTGGGGATGGTTCTTCATTTGGACTGTTGAGAGCTGATGTTAGGGATATTTCTTCTTTTCTTAAGAAGCCTTCTTTTATTATGGGACTCAAAATAGAAGCTGCTTAACTGGAGGTGCTTTGGAAATGCTATCTGACACCTCTCCTGGTGGGCAGAGTTGCTGTAACATGAAGCAGTGGGTGTGTGTGTGGGGTGCTGTATGTGACTGGGGTGGGCAGATGGCTCGTGACAAGGAATGTGAGCCTGGTAACTTGAGAGGACAGTCCAGCCGCTCCTTGTCCCTAACAGGCCATATTTGTCCAGATTTGTCATGTAGCTGGATGTGAGCATGAGGACATGTTCTCACATGTCGTGTCCTTGGTCTCCCATCAGCCATATTGCTCAGTCGCTCAATCAACTCATCACCTTAACTCCAAACCAGTAGTTGCCCTTACTTCCCTCTTTTTATTGATGATATGATGAACTGCACAAAAAGACCTGGAGTTTTATTTTGAAATAATTTTAGATTTACAGAAGTACTAAGATAGTACTGAGCTTTCCATATGCCCTTCACTTGGCTTCCTCTAATGTTAACATCAACATTGGCACCATACTATGAGCTAAACTATTCAGAGTTCCCTGGTTTTTCCGCTAATGCCCTTTTCTCTTCCAGGGCCTAATTCATGATATCACATTGCATTTAGTGGAGCTAATTTTTGACTCCTCTCATTTCCTACCTACTCTTTGAACAACCTAATCCAGCCCCTTACACACGCCCTTTTTGCTTCCATTTCTGTGACAAGTGCCACGGCCCACCCCAGCCCCTTACCACTCTTATATGGACCCTGACACATTATTATTATTGCACTCCTGTCCCCAGATTCTCCCACCTTCTTGCAAGCTGTCCAGAGCTCCCAGGTGAACCATCATAAAAATGACTCCTCAGGTGGCTGAAATCTCACCTTGAATGAAAACTGAGCTCCCAATAGCCTCCATTCTAACCTTCCAGCTTTGTCTTGCACCACTTTCCAGCTTCAACTTTAATATCTTGCACAGATGGCTTGGTCTCTAGGCAGCCTCCTTAACACTGCTTAATACCTCACAATTGCTAACCTTGAGTCCTACTGTGTGCCAGGAATGGTGCTAAGTTCCTTACATGCTTTATCTTATTCTGTTGTCAGGACAGTTCCTATGAGGGGGACCAGTTAGGAAACTGAGGCACAAAGAGGGTTAAATAACTGGCCATGGATGGTCACACAGCTAGTATGTGGTTGAAGAAGGGGTTTGGACTGAGGCAGTTTGACTGTAGACCTTAGGTTCTTAAGTACCCCAGCCTCTCATCTCAAATTCAAGGCGGCCCCGTGAGTTCTGTTCCTGCCATTCCCAGTAGTCCCCAAATACCCGTCTCTGAGTAAGGATCCTCTCCAGCCTCCAAAGCCAATTTGGATCCCATCTTCATGGTGTTTTTCATTTCAGGCTGACATAAATCTGCTTACCCAGCACTTCTTAGTATTTATAAAGCAATTAAAAATAAATGCTATGGCATCACTCAGCTGGCACTTACCATGCCTGTGGTATGGTTTCTTATATGTATGCGTATTCCCAATCTGACTGTAAGCTCCTAGAAGGTAGGAACTTTGGTTTGTAATATAAACCTCCAAAAAGTCCAGCAGATATTCTCTGTTGAATGAATGTGTTTTAAATAAGTGTGATTTTTTTTTTTTGTGTGTAATATCATTTGATCCACAGTGAAGAGAGTGATTCCTTTTTGGCCTCATTCTATTTGAAACATTATCAGTGTCTTCAACATGGCTTATGGGGCTGCTATGACATTTAATCCCTGTTGACTAAATAATGAGACCATAACCAACAGTAAGAAGAGTAACTCACATAATGATTATAGTGTTCTTGGCTCTATTCTAATGCCCTTCCCATGTTAACTCTTCATTGTCTAAACACACCTAGGAGGTAGCTGCTATCACTAAGTAAGTCCCATTTTGAAAGGGTGGGAACCAGGCACAGAGAGGTTCAGTTACTCACTGAGAGCCACAGAGGAGCTGATTAGTGGAACAGGAAGGATTGTCCCCAAGGGCCAGGTCTCTTGGATCTCTTTCCATAGCATCTTTGCCAGCAGAGGTTCACAGATGGCCGTGGAACCACCTCCTCTTTTCATGAGATCAGAGTGGTCATTACTAAGGATAGCGAATGTTGATATGTTGAGTGTATTTTGGGGAGAGTGAGTTTGTTAATGCTGTGAGCCTTTATAAATATTTAACTCCTTGCTCTTTGATTTAAACTGGACTCCCCTCTTGATTGTATGTCTTAGTGCCAAAGGGACCATGGAGAAGTAACATTCTATTTGTTTCTATGCTATGTTATTTAAAATACCAAATAAGTTCAGGCTCACTAAGTGTGAGAACTTCCTTCTTCCATTCGAAGGAACTGTTCTTTGTCGAATTCACGATCTGCTTCCTTCTACTGGTACTTTGGTGGACGAGTGGATTGGTGGTGTCTCAGGGGCCAGTAGAGGTTTTATGGTCATATTCAAGTAGTGCATGTTCTTGGGCCTGCCAAGTGGCATATTGGTTAGGAGTTGGCTTGGGACACCAGCTGTGAGCTGCAGGGCCCCGGTTTGGATCCCACATTAAGGCCAGTGACACTGAGCCCTCTATAGCTAAGATGGTGAACAACAGCTCGACCTGTACCTGGGCTACCATGAGTCACTGGTGGGATAGACTGCAATGGGGCTTCAGTGGGTTGCCGTGAGCTACTGTGAGCTGCTGTCCAATGGCCGGTGAGCGACTGCCTCACCCGGGAAGAGCGCAATGATAATACCAACATGGGTCAGTGAAGCCACGTCCTCCACAACTAGAAGAACAAAAGGATGGTAACTTGTGTGTTCCTCTTCCCCGATTCCCCAACTCTGTGCCCCTCCCCAATTCCCCAATCAAAATCTTGAAAAAAACAAAAAAGTAGTGCATGTTCTAATGAATCCCTGTCAGGCCATAGAAGTGAGGTTTTTCTTTTAAGCTGTTATTGGGAGCAAGGCCCTGTGAGTAGGTCCCTGTCCTTGCTACAGGTGTCTGCGTTTGGCAGAGGACTTGAAGGGATGGCTAAATCAGGAGAATCCTGTTTGCTGTGGTGGGGGGACCCTGTGGGTGGGGTGGTGGGTTTTATGCTGGTTGACGAGGCCACTCCGGGGAAGTGGGAAGCAAGACTGCTGGGAACAGCAATGATTTAAGGTGGGTCCCACTGACAAGAGATCTGGCCTTACCCCATGTGTCCGCTAGCCTGCCACTCTACCTTCTGGCTTCTTCTGTTCCTGACTTTATGTCCTGCGTTCTGCCTTCCCTTTACCAGAAGTTCTAACATCGTGTTTCCCAGCCTGCAGACTTGACCCTTATTCCTGACAGATGTCTTGCTATGTGGTTTTGCTGCAGTTGTTTTTGATGCTGGATTGCTTTCTGAACAGGATTAAGTCAGTCTTAACACTCAGCAGAAAGGACGCAGGCCTTTCCCCTCTACTGTGTCTGTTGGAAAGGGAACGGGCTTTTGCTTCAAGACGTGCATCTCGACAGTTCCAGAAGAACTAGGGGAGAAATCTGTTGTTTCTGTGAAGGGATCTGCAGAGAAGAGAGGGAAAATGAAGTGATAGTTTGGGCCCATATATGGGTCTCACTGAATGGTGCTTTTGAGCCAGGTTTATATTGGGAAGGAAACTATCTTAGTAGATAAGAAGTGAAAATTCTTGCCCCTGTGACCGAGGACTGGGCCCTGTCTGTTGACAGCACAGAGGGGAAACACAGGGTCACGTATGGCGTGTCCAGGGGCCGTGGAGCTTTTGTGACGTTGCAGTGGTTTCACACTTAGCTATGCTTTCCCTTCTTTCTATTGTTTTCCTGGCTTTCTGTCCCAGGTAGAGGGGAGCAGAGGGTGGGTGGGTGAGGAGTTACTTTAATTGGGCCAATTGCACCTGTGTCAGAACCCCAGGGGCAGGGTCTGCCCAATGAGTCCCCCAGTGAGGGCACACCTCACCCCTGGCCTAGGGAGATGGGCTTCTCTTTTCTGTCCGTGCCTTTACTCTTTGCTGCCCTGTTAGCTTGGGTTGTGATATCAGTATTTTCTAGTTACTCATCAGCGTAATGTTTTACCTCACTTGCGAGACTGCTTTCCCCCCACATGGCGGAGTGCCGTGACCACAGCGTCTCAAGGACTTCGTGTCTGTGTCTCCTGGACCAGCCCTTCACCCTTACCTGCAGACACCACTGCGGCTGCTGTGTGGAGGCTTTGTGTTCTTCTGATCTACCTGCATCCGTGATCAGGGCTGGCACCACCCTGGAAAGGCTGACAGTGACCTACCTGTCTCTGGCCCACCTGGGAGCCGTGGAGGGTGGTCTGGACTGAGGGTCCAGCTGGTCTCTCCGATACCGCAGCCCATGTGGGAGGCTGGGGGACACCACAAGTGTAGGCAGAGGAGCATGCTGGGGGCCTCAGGGATGAAGGAAGCCCTGTGTGGGCTCACAGAGGGGGCAAGACCAGCTCGAAAATCTCAGGAGACTCTGGGCTACAATTGGAGGGGAAGTGGGTTACAGCGGGTGGAGATTTGTTATTCTTCTAATATGCACAACCAGCCCTTAAAGTTCAGTTCTTCAATTTAAGTGACCTCAACACAATTGATTTATAGACCTACTGGAACTATCTCAACCAAAGAGATGACTGCATGTTTAACCTAAGCATAGATGCATTATCTTTCCTGCTGTTTCCTCTTTATCTTTTTTCTTTGGAACCAACAAAATACATTACACCTGGCTTTCAAAATTATTGTGATACAAAATACCGTATCAGAAATACTAAAGAGGATCCTTTTGCTATTGGTTATTGTGTTACTATGAGTGGAAGTGATAATTTAAGATGAAGAGATAGCTAGCTTTGGTTTGTCTCAAATATCCCAACCAGGCTTAAGGAGACAGAGGTCATAATGCAATTGAGCAGATGGCAGGGTTCTTTGATGACTTAGATGACATCCTCGTCCCATTTTTCACGGTGACTGCTACTGGATTTGAGGAAGACTTTGGTCTCTTGATTGGATTTAAAAAAGACACCCAGGTGTCCCTGATTGAATTTGGCCAACTTTCTGGTCATCTTGAGGAGGACTGGGGAAATCAGCAGGCTCGTCTGCACTATATCAT
This sequence comes from Aselliscus stoliczkanus, assembly GCA_033961575.1. Taxonomy (NCBI): domain Eukaryota; kingdom Metazoa; phylum Chordata; class Mammalia; order Chiroptera; family Hipposideridae; genus Aselliscus; species Aselliscus stoliczkanus. The sequence continues at coordinate 144,338,451 of CM066733.1, forward strand.
CAAACCATCTTTTGCATTGGAGGGATTCCTGGTGGCGGCTAAGCTCATCGCGTTGATGTGGGTTGTTTTAGGTTTTCTTTCAGTGGGAACATTTTCTGACCTCACATTCTAGGGCTTCTCCCATGTGGAAACTTTAAAACCTTTCCCCAGACCAATATGGAATGTTTCATGATCAAGTGTGTCTCTGAACAGCGTTTCAAAGCCGCAGACACCTTAACACCAACAACCATAGTTTGTCATCTTAACCCAGGCTGGTTCTACACTGAATTCAACCACTATCCCTCCACCCCACTTCCTCCTAAGTCTTGTATATTGAGTCACACAGATGTATTCTAGGTTATGACTCCCCCACCCCCGACACAGAACACCTCCAGGAAGACCAAGGCCAAGACCGTCACTGTTCAGGAGGCCGCCCAGACTCAGCCTGGCCTCGCTTGTAGGTTAAAGGCCAGAGAAAGATGTGTTTGGCCAAACCAACTTTAGTCAAACTGCCTGACTCAGGACAAATCATATAAGCTCTCGGAGTCTTCATTTCCTCTCTTGTAATAATAGCACCCACAACTAGGACTGAGATGAAGAGTAATTAAACCCTTGATTATAAGTGTTACTGGCACAGTGCCTGGTACAGTAGGACTAATAAGCGTTAGCTCTTCTTATTTTGAAAAAGAAAAGACTGTCTTACTCAGTTTTGTAACTTCTTGACCAGACCAAGGACTGTACTTTGTGGTAGTTGGTGTTTTACACAGGAGTTTTAAAGGATCTAAACATGTTGGCTCTAAGTCCCTGATTCATGGCTGATTTATGGTTCAGGACTTTGCCTTTTTATTATTAATCAATGGGCAGACTAGTTCCCACACTGGGACAGATTTACCGATTCTTAGAGGTAGGCCAGGTGGTTGCTAAGCAATCTTTTGGACACAGGCCAGTAACCCTTAAAGACAATAATAACACTTATATTTTGAGCTCTGTAAACAAAGGCAGCACCCATGATAAAGAATTTGAATCAAGACTGATCCTTTCTCTGGCCTGGGTCCACTGTTGACTTGCTCAGCCTTACGGTAACTCTCATTGGTGAAGCACTTATTGTAAGGCAGGCAGTGTGTTAGGCCAAGGACGTACTAATTAATGCTGAGACAGCCCAGTGAGGTGGGTTCTATTATTTATATTATTGATTCCCATTTTATGGATAAAGAAATTGAGGTGCAGAGAGGTTGGGTCACACAGGTAGTAATTGGCAGAGGTGGGACCAGAACTCTGGTCTGCTTGGCTTAAAGTCTGTGTTCTGAAATACTATTACTGCTTGAAGGTCAAGGTGATGTTGAGTGTGAGCAATGTTCCTTTAAGAGCAAACATTTAATGGAGTGTCAACAGTGTGCAAGGTAATGTGTGAAGCCCACTGAAAAGGAACCTGCTTTAAGTGTTCAATTACATACTATCCCCAGTGTTGCTGTTACTTGTTCTGGAGGAAAAAAGCGAGCCAGACTTTCTTTTGTCGAGAGTCTGGTTTGTTGACCTCTTCTGAAAGATTTATTAACTCGCGTGTTCATTCTCTGCCTGGACTCACTATGAATTCATGATGGCTAACTACAAGCAGGCCCTAGCACTTACACTGTGTGTCTAGTCCATCCGTTCTCTCATTTTTCTGGGTGACAAATTCATGCCACTCCTCTTTCCTCCATTCTCAGCCATTGACCTTGCTTCCTGTTTCATTGAGAAAATAAAGACAATCAGCGGGAGCTTCCACGAGCTCCCATGTGCCCCCACCGGCATCTGTGCCCACACACACTGTGCATCTCCTCTTACGGTAGATGAACTGTCCATGTCCCAAGCTAGGGACTGTCACTTATGCAATGGACTCCATCCTTCTTGCCCACTCAGGGATGTTGCTCTGGTAATTTCTCCTCCCTCTCCTGCGTCATAATTATTTCCTTTTCTGGTGGTTCATTCCCATCAGAATTCAAACAAGCTATTATTTCTTCATTTAAAAAAAGAAAATCTAAAATCCTTTTTTGACTTCCTTCTTTCCTCTTCTAGTTAGCAACCACTTCTTTTTCTTCAAAACGGAACTCCTTGAAAAACTCTATATTCTTGAACACCAAACCCAGCCCCAATCCCCCTCCCTCTCTTGAACTGACTCGGGGCTTCCCCCACCAACATTGCCCCAAAGCTCTTCGTGTTAGGTCACTCTGACATTCATGTTGCTCGATCCAATGGCCCATTCTCTGTCCTTATCTCACTCACAGGGTATGACACAGTCGGTCAGCCCCTCCTCCTTAAGATACCTTCTTCTTCACCTGGCTCCCCAGACACCAAACTCTTCTCAGTCCCTTTGCTAGTTCTTCTCCATCTTTCTAACCGCTACATATCAGAGGTCTCAGGGATTAGCCCTCTGACCTCTTCACTGATCGTTCTACCTTCCACCTCCTGGAGTTCTGATTTAGTCTCATGGTTTAGATTGCCATCTTTATACTGATGAACCCCAAATTCGTATCTCTAGCCTGGACCCATCCACCAGACTTCATTCTTCTATATTCAGCTGTCTGCTCAACACCTGCACTTGATGTCTGTTAGGCAGCTTAGGCTTAATCTGTCCAAAACCAAGCTCTCCTCTACAGCCCCGTCTCTCTCCCAATTGCGCTTCCTGCCTGTCATGCTCATCTCAGTAATGGCGACCACATCCTAACAGCTACTCAAGTCTGAAACTTTGGAGTCATTCCGTCCTTGCATCCTATATTCAGTTGGTTAGCAAATCCCATCGGCTCTATCTTTAAAATATACCCAGAGTCTGAGATCCTCTACTTTGGTCCATAACACCAACTTCTCTTGCCTGGATTATTTTAGGAGCTTCCACTTGCTGTCCCTTCTTCCTTCTTTTTCGCCCCCTACCACTTGATTTTCAACACAGATGCTAGAGTGATACTATTAATATAAATCAATTACACAGTATGAGTCTTTACAATGGTCTACAAAGTCTGCATGATCTACCCTCCTCCCCCACCTCATCTCTGATCTTCTTCTCTCCCCTGCACTCACTCTGCTCCTCCCACACTGACCTCCTCATTCCTTAAACACACCTTAAGTGTTTCCTCCCCAGGGCCTTGCAACTTGCTGTTCCCTCTGCCTGGAACATTCTTCCCCTAATAGCTGCATGTCTCACTCCTTCATCTCCTTCAGGGTTTTACTTCCAAGGAGCCTTCCATGATCAACTTTTTTGAAATTGCAGCACCCTCAACACTACCTATTTCCCTTTCTTGCTTTAATTATTTTTATAGCACTTATGTCTCTCTAACATTATTTTGCATGTCGAAGTCCCAGGAGGGCAAGGATTTTGTCTGTTTTGTTTCTTATTCTACCCCTAGTACTTACAACAATGTCTGGCATATAGTAGGCATTCAATAAATATCTGTAGAATGAATTTATCCACCAAATGCTTATTTATTGTAACTATGCGCAAAGAACAGCACTTAGAATTGGGAGGGACACAAAAATAAATCAGACATAATATGACAAAAGACATGCATGTAACACTCACTTTTTTTTTTTTTTTTGAGGGCAGTGTCACTGGCCCTCATATGTGGGACCCGAACCCTGGCCGCTGGCTTCCCAAGCCAGAGCTTAACCACCGCGCCACTTGGCCGGCCCCGTAACACTTACTTTTTACAATTATTCAGTGCTGTAGCAATATGAGACTTTAAAAGAGAGAGACCTGACCCTGCCGGCTGTTCTAGAAGGAAGCCGTTTCAGGCATTAGAGTGGTCTTGAGCTGGGATGTGAGGTAGATGGAGATGGAAGAGCATTCCAGGTGTGGATGCCCATGTGCCCAGATGCGGGAGCTTTCAGACGCAGTGTGGGGAATGAGTCACTTGGTCTGGCAACACCATTTGTTTCTAAGTTTTATGTTTGTGAAGTACAGTGTCTCCTGAGAGGGGTACTGAATGCCCTACCTAGGTCCTCACAAAGCATAGAAATTCAGTACTGGAGATCTGATGGGCTTCAATTTAGGCTGACCCATTTTGACTTTCTTTATCCATTTTGTGGGCTTCATTTGGATGTAGTTATTTAATTGTCTCTAAGACCTGGCCCAGATTACTCAAATTATACTTGAGCGTGCTACAGAATGACATGGGCACAGTTGTCCACTCAGCTTTTTAGTAGAAAGAGATAGACCCTGCAATATGCTGAGTGCTCAGTCCTCTTTTCCTGCGAGTCTCTTCTCTTAATCTCGTATTTAACTGCAAAGTGAAGAATCGTTTGCAGAGGCTCCCACTGGCAGGTATGGGCCAGGCTTTGATGTATGGAGAGAAGGAAGCTTAGAGGTTACCAAGTCCTGTGTTTCTCAAACTTGATGCTTACAGAGTCATCTGGGGAGCTTTTGAAAGCCACTCCCCGCTTCCTTCATGAGCATCTCCCGAGAACATTCCCATATTTTTATTTTTATTTTTTTTTAATTAGCAGAATGGAGGAGGAGGGCACTGTCCATCAGCCTCTGCTGGGTCATTTGGATCTGGACTATCCTTCCAAGCCAGCCCATTGTGATTTCGAACAGCTGTTCATGATAATAGCTTAGTCCCCATTTCCTTCAACTGCCATTCCTGTGATGTGGCCCCTGACCCACTGTCCCAAGCCTCTTTCCCCTGGCTTTTCTCCAGTTCTTCAGCAGACATTTATTGAATGCTGATGTGGGCATGGTTTTCTTATCTCCTTTTTTTTTTCCCCCAAATCCCTCTTCTATTTTGATTACCTTTCCCTTATCCTAAGAAATGGTTACTCAACCAATTCACAACACTTCTGAGGATTTGGACACAGCTTGAGCCAAGATTTATCTTTGTATTGCACACCCCTGTTTGTTTTCTGTTTAAAGAATGTGTACAAAGTGATACCGTCAACAGGATTTTTAAGGGATGTGTGTAACAGTGAAGAGAACTAAATGATGTTCTACCACCATTTGTATGTCAATTCTTTTCCCATTAATTAAAAGAATAACTCTCCAATTGTCTACCAAGCAACAGTTTATTATGCTAGGATGGCTTTTGGAATGCTACTTTAAAATGACGAAAGAACTTTCCATTTAAGATATTTTACATTTCGTTCAATTACACTGGCCTCTCTCTCCTCACTCTGAGATCACTGACCCTTTTACTCAGAAGGTGGCTGGCTACTCTTATTCCAGATCGCCTGTAGCACAAACACTTCTGTCATTAACCTCATAAAATGCCTGGCTTGGGCAGCTGTAAAATATAAAAGTTGCTCTTGCAATTTGTTCCATAATTTAAGACCCTGTTGTCAATTTAAATTGCTTGGTGGTAGATGTTTGGTATTCTTTAGCAGCTCAATGAATAAAAGGGGAAGTCTGCTTAAGTACTTAGGCACGTAGAATACAATTATTGACATGGAATTTAAAGGTCAAATTGAGCCAGTTCATAAATATAACAATTGATCCAAGAGGCTGTCTGCCTGGGATGAATCGATCAAAGAAGGCAAGAGTTATAAAAAGAATGTTATTTCTACTTTGCCCGTGGACTTTCTTTCCTTCCATGCCTAGAGCAATTGCTGTTTATAGCCTGTTTTATATAAGCTGCATGACCATTTCATCTCCAAATCTGGGTCAATTTCAGAAGGAAATTAATAACCCATGTAATTCTATGGGTTCCTCGTATTCTTAGTTTGAATATTCTAGAAAATGTTTAGTGGTCATCGTAGGCCAAAACATTTTATTTGAGAGAGTGCTTCCATTTATTCATGTTATAGAAACAGATTTCACTGTGAGAGTATGTGGGTTGGATACTATGCTATGTATGGGGGTTACAAAAAGAAATGAAACACAGACCCTGTTCTCAAGGAGCCCTCAGTGTGCTGGTGGAGACAACAGATACACGTGATGAGTTTGAATGTGCTAGTGACTCTGATGAGATTTAATGTGCTGAGAACCACAGAGCCGTGGCAGGCCCGAGGACAGGACGTCTGGGTGCTAAGTCAGTGTCAGGTCAGGGGCGCTGATCTGCCCCAATGACCGTCTCCCCATCGCCTGCTGTGCACGGTATGCCCAGGATAGGAGCCTGAGACCCTTCAGTCTGCTTGTCATCTGGGCTGAAGAACCTGTCTCAGTAAGTGGAGAAGTGGGATTCCCCTGTCATAGAGACTGAGAACTGTGGTCCTAGCTCTCAGTCTTTCTAAAAAAGAGCGCTCAGAAGGGACTCATCACAATACACCCTCCCTAGGCCTGCTGAACTGCTAGTTGGGCTGGTTGGAATAGTTAGGGGCTGGCAAGGATTTGTGGTCATCATGGGCAACTGGGCAATCATAAATCTTTAACCGTGCCTGCCTGTACAGCTGAGTTAGTTTGCTAGTGCAGACAGCTACTGGGACTCAATCATTCAGCATATAATTATGGAGTGCCAACTAGGTGTGAGACTTCCTGGTTCCTCTTTCATCTGTGTCAATGTTTAGCAAAGTAGGAGGAGCAAGACATCTGATTCTTGGGCCTAATTTCTGTTTCAAGACCTTTTTCTTCTTTTAATTTGCAAGGTTATTTCAGTATATCATTTCCAATCCAAATTGTTTCCTGCTGAGGAGAAAAATCAATACAGATTTGACCATTCAACACCTCTTCCTGAGAATGAAAATTTAGATCAGTGTAAGGAATTTGTCCCCTTGTTATTTGCCACCAATTTTATTTTGACTTTGAAACATAAATCTGTAGTTCAATCAATTCATTTGTTGAAACTAAAGATAAAGCCTGGCATCTCCTTCTCCCTTTCCATCTACCATTACTTGTGTTGTAAAACGAGTGTCTGTTCCCGGAGCAAAAGTCACAGATGTAGGTGAGGTACCGACCTACTGCCTTACAAACTGAAGCTTCCTTTGTAACCAAAGCACAACAACAAAATTGGAGTTTGGGGAATTATTGGAGTTACATTATATGCTCCTTGCCTGGAGTCTAAGCTACAAAGTTGTTACTGTAGAGGTGAAACTCTATCATATCACGCAGACAGCGTTTGTGAAGGACAGGTGAAAATTTTCAGGGCTGAGGATGGCGTGGTTGATTTTCCTTCCCCTCCCCGCCTCTTCACACTAACCTGCCCTTTCCCATGCCACTGACCACAGGGTGAACTTCTGCTAGTTGCTTCACACCCTGTAGTTTCCAGATATGTAATCGTAGGAAATGGCTCAAATCTCAACCCTTGGAGGACTGCAGAAGGGTAAAAAGGACTACCAGCCAAACCTACCTTCCTTAGTCCTCAGAGAGGTACAGGATGGGAAGTATCCTGTTTTCCCGAAAATAAGGCCTAGCTGGAAAATAAGGCCTCCCATGAGGTGCCAAAAATACTGAATGTTTTAAGCTGAAGGCGTTTGTGGGAAAGGCACCCTTCTCCCTGGAACAGGTCATAGAACCCTCATGTGAGGGGTGCATGCCCTCCATATCCTGGAGGAATCATGCCAGGGCTTCTTTTCCAGCTAGGTCTTATTTTCGGGGAAACACAGTACTTTTGTGGGAAGGGAGAAAGCTAGGAGAGGAGCGCAGGGTAAGAGGCTCAGCTCCCGCGTGCTGAATTTTAGCTGCAGGTCCACTTCATGCGAACTAGCTTTCCAGTTCCTGCTGTTTGTCTGGGAAGTTACTGTGTGCAATGCTCACCACCATCAGTCACTCCCAGAAGAAGCACCAACAGACCTCTGGGCACTTGGCATGCTTGCAGAAGGCACACATGTTTGAATTGAGTTAAATGTTCATCGGTTGCCTGCGATCTATGAGATTAGGGAGAAGGGGGGCAGGTGGCCCAGAAGTGAATGGGTTGCTTTGTAGGTGGGCAAATTGCTGATTTCCAGACCGTTATGAGATGTCTGGCAGTGAGTATCGGGGTGGTTGAAGCATGGCTTCCCAATGTGGTGGAGACAATCTGGCGATGACATCTGTGCTCCTGATTGCCGGGGTTGATGAGGGGAGGGTTGGGTGAGGGGTGCTGTGTGCCCCTGCTCTGGCTGCACTGTTGTCAGATGACCTCCACCCTAGGGACAGGAGCCTGGCTGCTCCTTGGTAAGAGGGTATATGAATGGCTCTGTTCCCTGGCCGGAATTCCCTTTATCCCTGGCATTTTCACTCGTCTCTCCTCATCCTGTGCTTAAGACCTGTACAAGAACAAAAGCTGTGGAAGATGAGGTTCTTTTTGGACTCATTTTCCAAATGGAGGCCCCTACAGGCGCCGAGAAGCACTCCAGTGATCTCAACAATGCCATCTGTTCAGGGAGGGCCTTAGGAGAAGCAGCAGCAGAGCAGCGGTGGCCCTGGGCAGGGAGGGGGCCTCCTGTGGCCCCTGATTTAGTCAGGGCAGCACAGCCAGCTCCCACTCAGGCAGCTCAGCTCTGCTTCCACAGCCTCGCGGCAGTGTTCCTTTGTGTCACAGCCACCTGCCTCGATCCACGCTCTCTCTCTACAGTTTTGTCTCACCCTCGAGCTGCGGGTGTGGATCTTATGTCTGGTTGATCGTTGACTCCCCTGCACCCACCGCAGTGCCCAGTTCCCAGCAAACAGTCAATGAAGGTCCTAAAGGGGTGTGGGAATCGGTGACTGTGCAGAAGGAGTGCCTTGTCCTTTTTTGGTGTGACTATCTGTAATGGAATGGAGCCCCTTACTTAAAAAAACCACTGAAAACCTTGTGAAGCAGGGCTTTGCAGGCTTTCATTGGCTTACGAATGAATGCCCTGCGGCCCCTGATACCAATGGGGACCCCTGAGCTCCATCCTACATGTTAGGGGAGTGCCCAGGAATCTGCATTTTTCACAGGGGGCCTCTGGGGCAGGTGTTTCTGTGAATCACAGCTTGAGAAAGAGCACGTGGGGCTTCTAGCTGAGAAGTGCTCTGGAAAGAGGCTCTCCAGTGGGGAGTCAACACCTGGAGACGGGAACACTCTGGCTCTTGGCCCCGCTTTTATCTCACCCCTGGGGTTTTCCACCCCTTTGATCTCCTTTGTCCCCACGGTATACTTTATAGAATTCTCTTCAAGCACACTTTACATTTTCAGTGGTATGGCTGAAGCCAGACGACATTTAAAAAACATGAGTATTTTTTATAGGAGAGCTATAGCACAAAATTACTCGACATATATTTAAAAGCAGAAAAACTGTATTTTAGCCCCAGGAGACTGGCGATACATCACAGCCACCCCTCAAGGGTCAGGGTCCTCATTACTTGCTTCTGTGAAACAGCTGCCTTTTTTTCTCTCCCCTGTAATCTCGAATGTTTCTCTGCCCAAGTCTGCAGACTTAGGTGTATATCCTTTGCAACCCTAAGGTAAACCCTCCCAGTTCCCGTTTTGAGTCTGGGGAATGTACCTTTCCCTCTCAGTGGAGGGCAATAGAGACTGGCCCAGCCCCTCAGGTGCAGATGTGGCCTCCCCTCTGACAGGCCAGAGAATAGCAATACTTCAATCAACCATCTCAACCATACTTGTAATAGGTAAAGCCCAGGCTTCCAACGAGGTGTTTATTTAACATGTTCCCTGGAAATGGTTAGTCATTCCCATACTTGCTTTAAAACCTTGAGTCCATTCAAGTATGTCTCACACAGGCTGTAGCTCATGGAAACTTGGAGTTTGCTTCCTGGGTGCCGGATTGCTGTGGGAGCCATGGCTGCTTCTGATGTGTCAGGTGTCCGGAGCCACGGCAGTGCCTGGAGGGCTCTCTGGCTGCGGTCCCCATACTACCGAAAGGGCTCCACCATTTTCCCTCGCTGCTCCAGCACTCACTGCAATCCGGGGAGGGATCTTTTCCCCAGCAGCGCTGCATCCTGGGAGGCATACAGCACACACTGCCTTAGACCATACATGTCGGAGTGAGATTGTCTGGGTTCGAAACTAAGCGTTTCAGCCTCATTGGTCAAGATATTCAAACATTCTGTCTGTAAAATAGAGGCGATAATATTACTCCTCTCAGGGAATTGTTCATTCTTTAACTCAAAAAGATGATTATTTTTATGGCTTGATATTGATTTCAACAGTAGTCTTTCAAATTCTAGCTGCGTCGTGGCTGCTGGTCGGCACCTGGAGGTCCCCCTAGGGGAATCACAATTTCTTTTCAGTGCCTGGCATTTCTTCCAAGTGGCATTTCCACATCGCCTTCTCAGACTAACTCTTCTGTGCACCACTCAGCCCTGAACACACTTGGCCATAGCTGATTTAGGAGCCTTCCCAAGATAGGAGGTGGGAAGTATCTGGATTCAGTGTTCCATGTTCAGGAAGTCTAACACTGCAGTGACTCCATATTCCCATTGGAATGATGTCATCATGGGCAGTGTGGCAGCAGTTTGGGGAGCATGGGGGAACTGTCTTCTCTCTGAGAATTGGGTTATAACAGGGCTTTGAATTATTGTTGCTTTTGTGGCATGCTGGGGGTAAATTGGGGCTTCCCAGCCGAAAGAGTTCTGCTTGGCCCCTAAGCAGTTTCACTAACAAAGTTGGTGTCTGCCATTGTCCATTAGAAGATAGCCCTGGCCAGATCCCTAAATGGATGGGAAGCAGGGCCTAGCCGAGTGTGACTTTTTGGAGACAGGCTGGGCGGCCATCGATTGCTCTCCTCAGGTGGCAACAGCCCTCCCTTTGGAACACTCTTTTATTCTTCTTCAGTGTGCTCACCTATTGCCTGTAGCCCTGTGCCAGTTTGAACCCATTGCTGAGTTGCCTCGTTTAGATTTTTGAGCTGCCATTCCCTCATCTTTTTATGATGTGTATCCCAATGTTTGTGTCCACCAGCTTCCTCAGGACCCGCGTGGGAGCTTACACGTGGTGTTCATTGTGATGTAGGCGCCGCTGGGGAGAGCTGAGGGTTAGAAGAGAGGCACTGCCAGAAACCAGCATGGGGAGTGAGTGCAAGGATGGTGGCCGCCTGCCCGCTGTAGGCAGAGCTTTGAGGATGTCCTCACCGTCTTCAAGTATGCCGTGGCTAAGAAGGGCGCCCTGCCATCTTTATGAACTGCCAGCTTTTATTGTCAAATACCTTCCTAGGAACGGCTTCCTGACTGTCTTGTCACTTTGCATTGTGGACGAGCAGCTGTGTACATTTGGTGACCGCATGCGGAAATGCAGGACATACTCTTATTGTTTACACGCAGCTCTGCCCCTGGGAACTTTCTCTTACATTTTCTTTGTTTTTTTTCCTTTTCATCTTTGTGGCTTGGAACAAGTTGGTAATGTGTTATGTTTTTACTTGAAATTGTCAGACATCTGAATTGAAAAATTTCTTAGAAGAAATTTTTTTTTTTTTTAAGATTTTATTGGGGGATTGAGGGAGGGGAACAGTGTTGGGGAACCGGGGAAGGTTCTTTTTGTTCTTCAGTCTAGTTGTGGAGGACGTAGCTTCACTGGCCCATGTTGGTATTATCATTGCGCTCTTGTCGGGTGAAGCAAATCGGTCGCCGGCCTCTGGACAGCCGCTCACAGCAGCTCTTGGCAGCTCACAGGGGCTGGCGGCCACTCACTGTAGCCAATGGCAGCCCACTGCAGCAGGAGCAGCAGCTATGCCGTCCCCAGGGACTCATAGCAGCCCAGCTCCAGGTTGAGCTGCTGTTCACCATATTAGCTGTAGAGGGCAGTGTCACTGGCCCTCATATGTGGGATCTGAACTGGGGTCACTGGCATCCCAAGCCAGCTCTTAACCAACATGCCACTTGGCAGGCCCAAGAAATTTTTTTTTTTTTTTTTAATTTTTAACTGAACTTTTTTTTTTGAAAAAAGAGTAACCGACTGATCAAATTTGCCCCATCATCTTGGCACCCTCTAAGGTCATGTTACCAATTTGCTGTTGCTGGGTTTGTACTACACGCCCAGGCACCTTCATGCAGGCTTTTATGCAGCCTTAAAAATTAGACAGTCATCCCCATTTTACAAGGAATGGGAAAAGCTGATGAGGAGGGTGAGTTGTCTTGCTCCAGCTCACACAGGTTAAGTGACAGAGATGGTATTTAAACCTGGGCTGTCTGCAGACTCTGTGCCCTGGGCATGCTGCCACCCGGCCCCTGCTGGTCTAATTTGTGCTGAGAAACAGGTCAGCTCTGGGGGGGCCTGTGTGGGAAGATGGAGGATTTGTTCACTGGGTTTCTATTCTGTGCCCTGTTGACTCAGACCCAGGGTCCTCTTATCACAGAAGGAAGTGGCCTCATGAGTTGTCGAGACCAAGGATGGGACATATAACTCCATCTCTGCCCTGATTCTGAGTTCTTTCTTAACTGTGTCTGGAGAGCTATGATTTTCTTTCCAGAGGTATTAATTTATTAAAACAAGTTGCTAAATGTAGGGATTTAAGAAGCGCAGAGGTTTAGGGGTGGAGGAGGCCTGGTGCCATACAGAGGAGGAACACCCTGCATGGAGGGTTGGGGAGGGAATGGAAGTCAGACTTGTGAAAGCGCCTCCTCAGCTTGACTCCTGCTTTCCCATGCCGCTCCTCCTTCCCTTAATCAGCAGCCAGGCCATTCCCCTGCCCCCAACTTCTGGGCCTGGGCACCCTCTCCCAAGTGCCCTCCCTCAGCACTGAGTCTGCAAGGCCAGCAGCTTATACCCACCGTCCCACCCACTTGCTGCTCCTGCTTAATAGATGTGCTCTTGCTACCCAAAACCTGCAAAAATGCTCTAACTCGGGCAACTTCCATAACCAGTGCAGCTGCAGATGTATTGTTTGCTCTTTCAGGTCTAGATTAGCAGTGACCCAAATAAGAAGAGTATATTCATGTTGCCGCCTTGGCCTAAGCCAGTGTCATTTCTTAGCAGATTATTTCTGTGACCTCCTAAGTGGTCCTGCTTATGCCCGCAACAGCCCACTTCTCACAAAGCATCCAGGGTGATCCTTTCTAAAAGGTAAATCAGATCACACCACTCCTCTGCTCTTTGTCACTCGGGATCCAGTTCAATTTTTTTACAGGGGCCCCACTCCCAGTCTACTCTAGTGACTCTGGCTCCTTGCAGCTTCTCAGACACACCTGGCCACTTGCTGTTCCCCCTTTGATGCTCTTCCCCCAGCCATTGACACAGCTTCTGCTCTCACCTTCTTCACGTCTTTTATTCCTATATTTCTGTCACTACTCTGACCTCCCTATTTCAGATTCCAGCCATCCTATTATTCCCTGTCCTTCTCTTCTGCTTGTTTTTCTTCAAACTATTTATCACCACTTGCTACACAAGATGTTATACTAATGTGTTTATTGTGTGTTTTCCCCAACAGGGTTTAGTCTCCACGAGAGCAAGCATTTTTGTCAATTGTTCTTTGCTTATTCCTGGCATCTAGAAAGTACCTGGAAGATAGTAGGTACTTAGGAAATCAATGTCGCATGGATTTGCCTAGTGCTCTTAGAGTCTGATGTAGAGGTGCCTACTTCCAGAATACTCTCACATGACCAGTAACATGTCTTTATGTCTGTGAGCTGCCGTTTCTCTTGTTGATTGTTAGGGCAAGAGTTCTCTATGGAGCTGCTATGACACGAGGCTGTGTCACAAGGGATTTGTTCAGGGGTAATAGTGGAAATACCAAATAGAGCTAGTGAACTATCAAAAAAATTAAAACAGGGTATTTGTAAAACATAAAAAGGTTGTCTTGATCACTCGTATCACAGTATGTTTCCTTGAGCAGGAAGAAAGGCGTGGTTCTGTCTGGGTGCTGGGTGCTGGGGACATGTATGTCTTCTGGCTTTTCTTCTCTCTGCTGCAGCTGTCGTGTGTATTTATGCTCTGAGCACTCTGGAAATGAGCCTTAGCTGTGGGGTGTGTGGGATCAAGAGAGGTCCAGACTTTCTTTCCTGGTGGCAAGAACAACAGCCTCTGGAGGTGTTCTTTAAAACATCCCACTGTTTGCTGCATCTACTGCGAGGATGAAGAGCATTCTTAGCATTCAGACTGTGGACATGCCCGAAAACGTGGATGTCACTCTGAAGGGACGCACGCACAGTTATTGTGAAGGCCCCAGAGGCACCCTGCGGAGGGACTTCAGTCACATCAGTGCAGAACTCAGTGTCCTTGGAAAGAAAAAGGAAGAGGCTCTGGGTTGACAAATGATGGGGAAATAGACAGGAAGTGGCTCCCTTTTGCACTGTCTATAGTCACAGGCAGAACATGATTAAGGGTGTTACATTGGGTTTCCATTACAAGATGAGGTCTGTGTATGCCCACTTCCCTATCAATGTCGTCATTCAGGAGAATGGCTCTCTGTTGAAATCCAAAATTTCTTGGGTGAAAACCACGTACGCGAGGTTCGGAGGAGGTCAGTGTTGCTTGTTCAGTATCGCAAGCCCAGAGAGATGAGTTAACTCTTGGAGGAACTGATATTGAACTTGTATCAAATTCAACTGCTTTGATTTAAAAAGCCACAACAGTTAAAAACAAGGAAATCAGAACATTTTGGGATGGTATCTGTTTCTGAAAAAGGAGTAGTTCTGCAGGCTGATGAATAAGATCTAAGTTGTCCAGCTACAGAAACACCAAGAGGCGGAGTGATTCCACAGAATTATCTGGGATATTTTAAAGATGCAATGAAAGTCGTCATGTACGAGTATTAAAAAAATAAATAAATAAAACCTCTCTTCACTTTACCATAGAATCAAGTTCGGTCAAGTGATTTTGATTTTTTTAGAGGAGAAGTTTGGGAAATTTTGCCGTTTGGCTCTGAGTAAGCTTCTACCATTGGAGGATATTGAACTTTTACAAGAATTGTATGTTGGGGACACACGAGTAACATGGAGTCCCATTTGCCAAGGGTGTTGAAACTGGAATGACTACGCTTGTTTACCCCATTTCAGTTCTGTTTCAGGCCTAAGCTGAGGCCATCCTACCCGAGCCCCTCTGAATGGCATGGCAGCACGTGCAGGTATATGACCTTCACAAGCTGGACCCAGGGCCCGGAATGGAATAAGCTCATCTTCACTCCTTCCACTCAGCTTTCCAGCCCTTTAAGGCTCCATTCACTTTGTTCTTCGCTTCCTGGCCTTGAACTTCCCCTCCTCAGTCCTGATTTTAGTGTATGCCCTCTGGCCTCAATGATCCACAGCTCTAGATGACTTTCCTAGTTTGTGTGTGTGTTTTGCTAGAGCAGTACTTCCTGAAATGGGAGGTAAGTATATTAATACGTAAGAGCTAATGTGCCTTAACATGTTGATGGTTTTTCTCTTAGTTGACAGTTTGAGGAATGTAGGCATCCAGGATAGAAATCGTGTCCTCTCAGGATTTTGGAGTCTTTGCTCCCTTGGCTCCCAGCTGGCAACATGGCTGTGGGAAGCCTGATGACATGAATTCTCTGTCCTTCTGTGTGAGACCTGGTTTCCTTCTGAAAGCTTCCTGGATCTCTCCTTCATTTCCGATGATCTGCTATCCCATGCTGATGTTCTGTGGGTAAGCCGGGCTCCTTTTTAAATGGAAAAAATGTCTTGCAGATTCCAGGGCTGATTTAAATATTTAATATTATAATATTTAACTATGTACCACTCAAAACCAAGTATAAACGCCTTCTGCTTATGGTTCCTCCAATTATAAAATCAAATCAAAATTGCAAATGAAACATAAATACCCAGCCAATGGGACTCAACCGTGTAACATGAATTTACCGCAATGGCTGAAGTTGTTCTTTTTTTGTGAGGAATTAGGTACAGAGTGATACGCACAGCTCAGTGTCCTTTGTGTGATATCTTCTGGCTTCAGCTGGTGTAAGTCATCTGTGTATTAAATCTACCCTTGGGCCTTTCTCTCATTAGCTCATGACAATTAATGTAATTCTGCTTGATGCCAATGTGTAAACACAGCCAATTTGATTACAGGATGGTCATCCAGATGATTCTTAGAATCAATACACTTCAGTTCAGTAAATTTTTTTTGGATTTCCCTTAAAATGAAAATATGTAATGTAAACATTCTCATGGAAAGCTCACATAATTTTCGGGATTCAGTTTGTCTCTATTCTTTTCAGCTTCTTCCTACAGGCTTCCCCATAGGTTTATAGGAAGCGAGCTCTCAGAAGTATTGCGTATTGGCTGTCACAAAAGGCCATTCCCCACTCCTCGTCCTCCGGCTGCCCCAAGGTCTCCATCTGCTGCCATCATGTTCACAGTGTTTTAATCCCAGGATACGTTACATCCCTATTTTGAGATGGAGACTGTGCTGTGAGCCATTGTCACTTCCAGCGAGCTGTTAAGCTCTGCGTCATAGAGCTTGAAAACCGTAATCCATTTTCCAGGTGTTGTAGCTTAAGCATTCTTGCCCACTTCACTGTTATAGAGAGAGGTGTGTGTATTTTTTAAAAGCTGACACCACACTCGACAAGAGTCATGGTGTAAATTTTCTGGCTAGTGAGAAGCATGCGTGCATGTGGTATGTGTTGAGTGTGTGCGGCGTGTTTTCATCACAGGCTGACAGTGCCTCAGGTGCATTACTGCAGCTTGCCGCCTGAGCCTGTTGTGAGCTTCTGCCCAGCTGCAGGCTGCAGGTTCTGTGCCTCTGTCACTCAGCACTGCAGTGACACCAGGGGGATCCCACTTCTGCTCTCAAGTTTTGGGGTGCTGGAGACAGCTTAACTCTGAACTGCTGATTGGTTTGTGAAATGTCTTCAAGGCCCCAGGGGTACTCCTAAGTATGGCATCTTTGTCTAAAAGCTCTTGGCCTCCAAACCTGGACCTTCCCTACTTTTTGCCTCCTCCCTCATCCAATCCCCCATTCATCTCCGAATTCCATCTGATTTTCCCTTCCTATTTATCACAGTTTGAAATGTCCCTTTTGTTCTTGCCACCACCTGCATTCAAGCCCTGTTGCCTCAGAGCAAGATGACCCAAGCGCCAGTCGGCGGCTGCCCCCACTCCACCCTGTTGCCCGGCTCTGCAGCTGGGCCAGTTGCCCTCTGCCATTACCCACCTTTGCTCTAGAGCCCTCAGTGGCTACAGTCTCTGCAGGATGAGGAGAAACTGGCAGCCTGCAGGCTTATGAATTTTAAGGAATTGTTAACCAACTTAAAAACATCGGGGTAATTTTGCATTAAAAGTCTGTATTTTCAACTCTCCCTGAAAACTTGGAAAATCTAGCAGCACTGAGCACGTTTCAAAAAGGTTACAATCGGTGGGAATGGAGTGTTCTCTGCTGCCTTTCCTTGGGGCATGTTCTCTCCAGTTTGCCACTCTCCCCATTACTCCTTAGGGCACCGCAACCCACCTCAGCTCTCATTTCTGTTACCTGTGTGGCCTCCATAGCATTCATATTTGCAATACAGAGTTGTCTGATCTAAGACCAGGGACCTTCCTACACCATGTGTTTAGAACACACCTTGTATTTTTGCCTCCTGTATACCATTCTGCCTCTTGTGGGTGTTCTCCCTCCCCCGCTAAACCTATCCAGATCCTGCCACTCCACAGGGCCAGCTGACATGCCCTCTCCAACGTGACCCCCCCTCCTTACCAGCACCACCAACCAGCCCCCTCCTCTCCTTAATTACTGAGGCACTTGGAGTTTGTTGCTGTCTTTTGTATGTTGTTTTGTTCCAAGCTTAGACTTTCAGTGCCTCCGGGGCTGAGTCTCACAATGTGTGACACACATTGCCTTGAACACAATGTACATCGATAGATGCACAACCAGAAAAATGCATAAAATGATCACAGGCCTTGTTCTGTGGGTACCAAGCAGTGGACCTCTGACTCAATGTGGCATGGTGTTAGCTGGTGACTCACCCCAGTGACCCTGAAGAGATCAAGTTGCTGCCTTTTTGTTCTTTAGTCTAGTTGTGGAAGATGTTGCTTCATTGGCCCATGTTGGTGTTGTGATCATTGCGCTCTTCCCAGCCAAGGCAGATCGGTCACTGGCCCTTGGACAGCTGCTCACGGCAGCTCACAGCAGCTCACGCCAGCTGCCAGCCGCTCACTCCGGCTGCCAGCCGCTCACTCTGGCTGCCAGCACTCACAGTAGCTCATGCCACCAGCCCATTGCAGCTGCATTGCAGCCATCACCATGGACCGCGACTCATGGCAGCCCAGCTCCAGGTTGTGCTGTTGTTCATCATCCTAGCTGTAGAGGGCACAGCGCAACTGGCCCATGAAGGATCCAAACCAGCAGCCCTGCTGCTCAGAGCTTGTGCTCCCAAGCCAACTCTTAATCAATGAGCCTCTCAGCCGGCCTCCAGGAGATCTATGTTTAATATTGGGAAAATCTGCGAACTAGACTGAATGCTGATACACCAGAGTGGGCTATGGATGTAGTTACTGCCTTGTAACTGATTTCATCTATCACTAAGGTTATTTACTGATACTGCCTTATGCAGAAGATGGAGCTAAAGAGAACGTCAATTGAATTTAGACGATTGGGGGTGGTAGATGAGGGTAAAAGGCATCAAATATATGGTGATGGAAGAACTGACTGGGTGTTGAATACACAATGTGATATATAGATGATGTGTTACAGAATTGTACACCTTAAGTCTATGTAACTTTACAGTCCTCTCTTGAGTCAGTAACGGGCTGGGGTTCAGAGGAAGTGCAACTGAGCACCCTGCCTCAGTAACCTATGGTAGAATCAGGTTTCCTTCAGACCCAGGACCATAAAAGGAGTTGCCCAACCCCACTCACCCACACCTCATAAAAGATCAAGAGAAGATAGATATTGGGTAGGAAACAGCAACTCTCACCCTCTCTTTCTATAATTTGCCTATCCCCACTGTGTATTCATAATTGCAGTTTATTTCAAAAATATGCAGATTACTTTTAACTGCTTTGTGACTCTTAAATCTCCTGTTCCACTTCCTCCCTCCCTTCTTTTACCTCTCTGTCCTCTATTCTCTCCCTGCTTCTTCCTCTTCCTTCCCCCTCTCTTCTTTCTTTTTCTTCTGTTTTCCCTTTATCCCTTCTCCTCTCTTTCTCTCTCCTATTTCCCCTTCCTTCTCCTTTCCCTACCCTTCCTTCTACTCTCTCTTTCCCCCTTAATTGTCAGCCCCCTTAATTGATGATCTAGTCATTTATTTAAGTCAACCAAGCTGGTTTGGTGCAATGTAGCCTCTCACTAAATAGAATGCCTTCACATTTGTCCTCCAGGAAGAAGAAATGCCAGATGTAGAAATTGACATTGATGATCTTCTTGATGCAGACAGTGAAGAAGAGAGAGCTTTAAAATTACAGGTAAGCAGTTTTCAAAATCTAGAACCTTCTGGTCATAGATGCTGGAATGCACTTGGGTTTCCAGAGCTTGGCATGCACCAATTCTGCCCTGTGGAGATGCTGGCACAGCAGTTGGGCGATGGCAGTTTCCAGAGAGGAAAGCAGTGGGACGCTAAGTGTTCACCTCCATGAAGTTCATCTCTGATGATAAATTAGCTCTTGACTACAGCCAGTTCTCAAAGCACCTTTCAGATCTGAGCCTCGTCTTCCTGGGAGGGAGAGCTGGTTCTGCCTCCAGAGCTCCATTTGCCAGAGAAGGACGTGGCTTCCTTTAGTTGTATGAGGAGAGGGGCTGAGCTAGAACAGGAGTGTCTAAAGCCAGGACTCTGGTCTTGCAGTTGTGGTTTAGATCATGCATGACATTAATTTCTAGATAAGATGGTTTACAACATAATTCTGTTTAATAAAATGTCTTTTAGTGAAGTTTGCTCACCTGATATTATTATAGTACAACTATGGATGTTGAGATGTCTTATGTTTCCTTAGTCCAGAGTAATGCAATATTCATTTCCCTTCCCAAAGGAGGTCAAATCTATCATTTAAAAATCTGTATTAAGAAGTTCCTAAAACCAATTAACCTTTGACCTGCCAGTGTTCTTAATGTTCACTGATAATTACTGTTAATGACTATTGGTTATCACCAGTGACAAATGATCACGAGTGGCAATTAAAGGGCACATTTTAATGTAGTAATGTGTTTAATGTGTTAATAATTACTAGTGTCCTTGAGTGGTGAACAGTCTCAGTTTAATTATTATTTCTTGTGGGTAAATTTAATTGGGAAATTAAAGTTAAGAGCATAAAGCAGGCATCAGTTGTACAGAGAGTGTAATGATGAAGTATTTTCTTAAAATTGAGAACTTGAAAGGGGCTTTACCTGCCATCAGGTCACCCCCTTTGGTTCCCAGGTAGAGACACTGAAGCCTGCAGAGATGTGACAAGCTGCTTTGTGGTTGAATGATAGCCAGGCCCCTCACTGCCCAGTGTGATTGTCATCATCTCTCACAGGCTCTTTCAGCTTAGGTATATCCAGTTTATTATTAACCAAGTTGGGACAAAGGAAAGGGGTGTGTGTGTGCGTTTTGGAGAGTGCAAGGCATTTCTGCTTATGAAGGGCACAACTCTGTATATCTTTAGATGAATAACGGGTGCTAAAATAAAGTGTGACTCTAGACAGTCAATATGAAATGTTGATTTATCATGTTTAGAGTCATACTATAAGGATGAAATAATTTTTAATTTCACTTTTGAAATGATATTGAACTTTAAAATAATGAAACTTATCTTCTGTGTATTTCATTCTAGGAAGCTCTTGTAGACTGCTACAAACCAACAGAGGTAAACAAATCATGTTTCCTAAATGCCATGTTTGAATTGGATTTTATTATATCAATTTATCTATTTTTAAAGCTAAACCACAATTACGTATATACTAAGTAGCAATTATTCATAAGTGAAGTGCGTATGTTTGACGAGCACTAACTTTCTTATTTGTAAGCTTATATGTCTGGTTTAGGAAGACATAAAACTTATGAGATCTTGTGTGTTAATGGCTTATTATGTAAAAGCCAAACTTCAAAGGTGATTTGAGAGGTTTTGGGATCATTTTAGTAAAAGTTGAGATTTATAACAGGAAAATACATTCTATTAGTGTATATGTATATATTTTTTTTCCATGAATAAATTCCACAGCTTTATGTGTATAATCTTACATCTAGTTATGCACAGGGTTTTTAAATCTCACTAACATTAATGGTTACATAATATGAAGACAGTTAAAGCAAAAATAAAACATCAGATGTAAAGTGGTATTTATCACATAAAATTTAAACAAGTCATTGTGGTGTTTACACTTTTAATTTACATGTATAATTTAGTCCAAACTGCAGGAATGTATTTTTGAAAAGCTTAAAGCCAATTTTGTTGTTCACAATTGAACAGTTGCCTTTCTTGGAAGAAGAAATTTTATGCTTTGTTTGGATATTTATCAAGTGTATAAATATTAATCTAAAACGCAATGGCTATTATTTTGATTAGACCAACATATCTACTGTTCTTGTATACTCTAATGACCAAAAGTACAATGTAGGATTTGACCTATTAATGAAAATATTGGTAAAAGAAGTGCTTTCACTTTGTTGTTGTGATAAGCCAGAGAACTTAGTGGGTTCATCAGATGTTTTGGAGTCTGTTTGCAATCTCAAGGCAGTGGTGGTAGGACTTTTGTTTTTTTAAAGTGGTATAATTACAAAGTGAGAGGAAAGCATGCTTTTCCAAGTGTGTAAGATTTAAGTGACCTGAATGTTTTAAGATCATTTGATTTGAGGCCAGTTACTTATCTGAGCTTTATTCTTACAATCTCCAGTTTTCCTTAATATTGATTATATCTTGCAGTCACAGAGATTTTTAATTTTAATTTTAGTTATTAAAATATGTATTTTAATCAATATAACACATATTTATAGTTTTGAAAACCAAAAAAATGATTACATCTATAAAGAAAAAATAGCAGTGTCTTTTCCATCCCTCAATTTCCCTCTCTAGAGGTATATATTTTTATATTTATATATTATATTTATATAATAACACTTTTAGCTTTTTCCCTGCTACTTTTTCATTCCTAATTATGCATTTACTTTTTTCATTTATTGACTTAAGGGGAAATATGAACTCTCTTACTCTCCACACAATTCATTTCGTTATTTAACATTTTTTGTTAAACTGGCAGCAAGTATGATAATATTATGATTTAAACAAACGTTTTTCACTGCTAAACCAAATAGTAAAATATGATCATGGCTCCTTTCTTGTATAGCCCTTTGTTTTTCCTGGAGTTGATAACTACCTTGTCTTTGTTTTGTCTCCTACCTACGGCTATTTTATGTTGAACCCTCCAGTATCTTCGTCAAGCATGTAACACTATGTTTTCTGTATGCTCAAACACTACGTTACCATGCCCCCACCCCAGACTTTCCTCCTGGTCCCCTGTGCAACAATCTGGAGAAGTTATTCTCTGGATCTGCTGCGCAGCTACTGTCCTGAGGTTTCTGTCCACTGCTGTCCTATGTTAGATGCTTTGTCTCTTCTTCAATTCCAGTCTTCCTCATTTTAGTAGGAGTACATCATCCAGTAGCTTTTTGGGAAAAAAAGCACAGAAGGTAATTTTTTTGGAATTCTTGCATATATAAAAATATATCTTGATCAATATAGTAGGGATAATGTAGACTTATAGGATAAAATTCATTATTAAACCTCAATTTTAAAAGTGTTGCTCTATTGTTGTATTATTTTCTATTGTTAAGAAATCTGATCATCCTCAGATTTCGTTTTTCTTTCCCTTCAGTTAACTTTTAGGACTATCTCTGTATTTTGAATTTTACAATGATATGCTATAGTGTGGATCCTTTTCTGTTCATATGCTGGGTACTTTGCAAGCTCTCGTAGTCTTAACAGTTATGTCAAAATCGTCTTTAATTATTTATTATTTTTATTAATTTCTTACTCAGTATTCTATACTTCTGTCTCTCCTGTTATTTAGATGTTACATCTTCTGGATTAACTTTTAATTTCTTATCTTCTCCCTTTTGTTTTTCATCTCCTTGATCTTTTGTTCTCCTTTCTGAAAGATTTCTCTGACTTTATTTTCTAGCCTTTTTACTAAGATTTAAAAATTTTTAGCTTATTTTTGAATAAGTCTTTTCTTGTTAAAGTTCAAGAGTTTTTTCTTGATCTCTGTCACTATTTTCTTTTAGTATATCTTATTTCACTGATGATTTTTTTTTCTCGTTGAAGATATTAATCAGATGTTTTATTTTCTTTGTTTTTATTTTTAAGATCATTCTGCTGTCTTCAGTTCTCTTTTTTTTTTTTTTTTTTTTTGAGGGCAGTGTCACTGGCCCTCATATATAGGACCTGACCTCATATGTGGTGCCACTCGGCCGGCCCAATAACGATGTTCTTGAATGATTTAAATTGAAAAGTGACTTCAAAGAATCTGCCAGTTTCACAGAAGTGATACTTTTGGTGTGTCACTGTGTGGATTCCTAACTAATAGGCAAGCCTTGTGATTTCCCATTTTGACTCATATTTCATACTGTCAACTCTTGACATGTAAATCGTTCCTGACCGGGATCCTTCAAAACACAGCAGTGGAATTGTAGTCACTACACTAATGTATTGTATTAGCAATTGATTAGTAAGAGTGGTGTTTTAATGTTTTCTCCTTAAGTAAATGACATTTCTGATGTAGCTGATATTAAAATACAGCTGATTTAAGGGTAGCAAAAGGGTGTTTCTATGCAATGCAAGAAGAGGCCTAATTTTGTTTTGGTTATTACTTGAATTTGGAGGATCAGTAGTGACAGCCTAGTGGACAAGTAGAAATCAGGGGTGGAGGTATTGGGGCCAGCTAGCCAGGCTAGGGAAGAGCTTCTTTTTCTAGTTTTTTACTCCAATTTTATATGTTTTTCAAATCTTAAGACCACACAGAAACACCTCCATTGTATTGGGATGGCGGACAGCAAGTACATTTAATATGAGCTTGAGAGCATCTCTCTTAGCGTTTGTTTGGGGAGCTGTCAGTCCAATGAATGAACTTCTAGAAATCTCTTTTTATAGTTGAATGTGGCAGTGCTCTTGCTCTCTGATAATCATCAGATTTTTCTTCCTGTGCCTTTATTTCATTTCCGAGAAACAGAGTTGTTGTATTACTTGTTACTCCAGCGATCAAAGCCTGCAAGTTGATATGCATCGGGGGTTCATGCAGGATGACTGAGTCTGAGGGTATGTGGTGAGAAGCATTTCTGGGTCTCAGTAATCGGTCATCAGCTGGGTCATGGAAATGTCATGGCCAGGTGCAAGTGCAGGAAAGAGGTGTCTAGATTGTGATTTGCAAATAGAAGAAAAGGACACTGGTCCTTTGGGAAGGCAGCCCTGCTTTGTTGTTCTCCCTGTGTTGGCAGTAGGAAGGCAGACTGTCCCTCTTTCGCTGTGATGTCATGGTGACTGCATCTCACTTTTCTGACAGGCTTTGATGGTGACCATTGTCAACTCATCCTGCTCATATCAGCTCTCTATTCATTTAGCGTTTTACCCTGTTATTTAAAATATTGTTCAGTTCATGTATATTGTGCATGGAAGCACTCATAGTCCCTGTTCATTGGGCTAATTGCAGAAGAGAGAAACTATAAGCTGGATATTTACAACACAGAGAGACTGTGGGGATCAGAGGAGACATGGCTTGGCATTTTGCTATATTCTCTTTATTCATTTGCTCAACAAATTTTTATTGAACATCTAGGTGCTTGTAACTAATCCAGGGACTCAGATGAAGCAAAGAATTTATATGTACATTTAAAAAGCAATCTCTTATAAGGCCACAGTTAACCATGGTAAGAATTTAAGTACTCAAAGAATATTAAAATAGGAATAAAATGGCAGAAATGCCAAGGTATCAACTTATCCCATGGTTCTCTAAGTTAGGGAGCAAACTGTTTAAGAGAATGTGATTTTTAGGAGATCTGTACTTGCTAGAAAAAGCCGAGGAAGCAGCTGTTTTTCCCTTTAGTTTCATGGGTCTGAGTGTTTACATGGCAGGGGAGCCTTGCCATCTGCCCTCTCATGGGGTTTCCTCAAAAAAGATTGTAGTTTTGGGCTGGGGTGAGGAATAGTTTGAATGCTAGTTGAATGAGTTGAAATGCCACCTTGGAAAGCTGTCACCTTCAGAACAACATTCCTGACTAGCGAGAGAATTGGAAGTTTCCACAGAAAGACTGTAATCAGATGGAAAGGACATTCTATTGGTTGTAACCATGGGCTATGAGAGCCTGATTATGTTTTGGTGTAATTAGGCAGGTTATAATAAATGGGTGGGATTTATTAACCAGAAACACAAGTTAACCTCACCTAGCAGCCAAAAGTATTTTGGTCCCAGTATGTCCATTGCTCATACACTTTCAATAGGGCTCTTTATACACCAGGCCTCCTCTGCCCAGGAAAAGGAGCCAAGATGTGCTCCTTTTCTTTTGTGAAAGAGGAGGTGGCATCTAGGCCCACATCTGAGTCGACGTCCTGTGCTCCATCTACTGCTCACTGCCTTTCTCTGAATTCTTACTAGGTGAGCACAGTCTCCACTTTGGACTATTTGTAAGTCCAATTAAGATTGTTTTCCTTGAGGAAAGTCAATCCAGAAGGTAAGCTAGCCAAAGACATACAATCATGGTGCAAAACTGCATCTATTTCCTGGTCTTTACTCAGTACTCTTTGCAAAGTTAGGGAACTGTTCACAGGACTATCTTCACTTCTGACACCTATTGCAATTTCAGGGGTCTCCAAGACCATACTCACATCTGGTAATTGGCTAGAAGGATCCCTAGAACTCACTGAAAGTTGTCATACTCACAGTTATGGTTTATTATAGTGAAAGGCTACAGATTAAAATCAGCCAAGGCAAGAGAGGCATGGGACAGAGTCCAGGAAAGTCCTTACATGCAGTCTCCAGGTGTCCTCTCCCAGTGGAGTCACAGATATGTTGACACTCGGCTATCATGTGTGGCAGTGTGTAGAGAGTATTACCAACCAGAGCAGCTCACTTCAGCCTGACGTCCACGCTTTTTAGTGGGACTTGGTCACATAAGTCACGGTTGACTGCCCTCATGGGAACTTCAGTCTCCAGTGCCTTGGAATGTCAAGCTGGTACCATGTGACCCAAAGCCTCTACCCTAAACCACATTGTTAGATTGTCTTGCAGGGCCCAAGGTCCCCAGGTAAATAAAGACATTTTCATCAGGCAGGACATTCTAAAGGCCCAGGAGCTGAGGGCAAAGACCAGACCTCTTTTGGGGCAAGGTGAATTCTTTACTACACACTCTTAGAAGCAGGGTATCCATGAGAATAGTGATAATGATGATGACAACAGTAATTGTGATGTAACAGAATGAAAGAAGAAAGAAATGTCATGATAGGGCCAGCCACGTGCATCCTGCCTTTATATGCTTTCTCCCAGTAATTAATGAATTTTTTTTTTTTTTAAAGATGCAGTAAGTGAAGTACAGGCTTTAAAGGGCAATGGACCTTTACACAGTTGGCGTTTTTGAATGATTGATTGCAATTTTATAGCCTTTTTAAAAATTATTGTTAAATTCCGAACAAATGATCATATTTTAAAAGCTAATCAAAAAATCCTATGCTCTCTTCTAGTGTTTAGATTGATCTGGACAGAAGAAAGAATATGAGTTAAAGGCAATTTAACACATGACTTTTAGATTTTTGTATTTTTTAGCAAAGGGAGTCACAATCAAAACCAAATTTCAAATAGTTTGGAAATGGGTTTCTTTCATTTGGATAAGACTGAAGTGTTTATTGCAAATAATATTCTCCCTTGATGAAATTACTTAAGTTTCATTGTGATTATAAAGTGGGGATTATAATTTTGCTGAATTAACTCCATTGGTTATTTACATTGATTGGATTATTTGTGTGGATTTTATTTTATGTTGTCTGAATTGCGAGTGTGTGAAGGAAGAATTAAATGCGAGTAAGGTTTAATATTATGAGAGCAAACAAACTGTCCTTCTGCACACAAATAAAGGCTAGAATTTGGGCACAAAATAAATTAGCCCAAGAGCAATGGTCTGAATCTCTAAAATAGATGAATGGGACTGCCCTGACCAGTAAAACAAATTAATCTTTAAAGGCAGATAGTCAAGAAATTAAATGGACAAAATAGAATAGTGTGAGTGGTTTTAAGTTAAAGGGGGGTGGATGTAGGAAACAAAACAACCATCCAGGATGCAGTTAAGACCTTCAGAAATTTCTGTTGACAGAAGTGATTATAATAGCAGGCACAAACCCTTACCTGGAAAAGATTCATAAGCCTCTTTTCAGATAATGAAAAAAATAGGATCAGTTCTGGTGTGCCCTGTCGGCAAATGAACCTTTCTAATCATAAACAATACTACCCACCCTCTCCTTCCCCCCCAAAATAGGGGGAGGAATTGAGTATTTCAGTGGGGAGCAATGACGGTGTCTGTGGAGATGAATAATGCCAGAGACTGCAGGGAGCAAACTCTAGCATGACACAGCGCTGGGGCACCCTGGAAGCTGAGTTCATCAGTGTTAATTCACTGCCTGTCCCTTTGGCCTCCTGTGTGACCTGAATATTCAAGCTGATAAAGGTTTACGGTGTGATTTTCAAATGCTTAGCCGGATCTTTAGCTGAGGACATTTTTGCCATTTGGAACAGTTTTCAGGGTTGCCATGATATGTTAAAAGAGGTACATACTGCTCTTCCACTGTCCTCACTTATCTAAACTTGGTTGGATCTAGAAATTCTTCTCGTACAGCAGGGTGACCATGGTCAACAACACTGTATTGTAGACTTGAAAGTTGCTGAGAGTAGATCTTACAAGTTTTCACCACCAAAGAACTATTGTAAGCACGTGGTGAAGAATGTGAACTAGACTTATTGTGATGACAATTGCCAAAAAAACGTCTACAAGTGGACACTATGGTCAGTGTTGCTCAGGCAGTAGTCCGCCATAATCAGAAGTGTCTGGACGCTGATGGTAACCACTTTGAGCACCTCTTGTAACTGCAGAAATCAAACGTGACTTGTGTTCATCTTTTGTTATTGGTATATATTATTACAATTTTAATACAATTTTCCTTTCTTAAACTGTATATACATTTTTTGTGTGTACTCTCTGTATATACATATATCAAATTATTATGTTGCTCACCTGAAATGAATGCAATGTTATATATCAATCATGTCTCAAATTTAAAAAAAAAGAAATTCTGCTCTCCCTTCACCCAGTCACTTGCCTCATTTCTGTTGTCTGTTGTCTGTTGAATATCAGGCTTGGGGAAGAAGTGTCAGGTAGCTACGCAAAACTTGTGTGAGCTGACTTGATTTGTTGGCATCTGGCAGTGAGACTCAGACCAGAAACAGATGGTCTCGTGAATACATACAAGTATTTTTAAGGAAATGACTGGTGCATTGATTGGGGTGACAAAAAGGAGACAGCACATGGGGAAGTCGCTGACCTACGTGGATCCCCAGCCTTTGGAATCCTTACTGCTGTCTCTCTAGACCCAACATGTACTCTGTGTAAGGGGTGGATGATTTTTTTTTAAGAAAAGCAGGTTGAGCAGCGTTCTGCTGGGCACACTTGATTGAAAATGGCACAATCTACACAATTACTGTGGTTGATGACACTAGTCACTGTGCACCAGTTTTAAGCATTTCTTTCAAAAGTCCTTTTGTCAGAAAATACTTGTAACCAAAGGGCTACTGCACGATACCCATTTATCTTGTTTATCTTTTTTTTTTTTTTTTTTTTTTTTTAGGGCAGTGTCACTGGCCCTCAGATGTGGGACCCGAACCTGGGCCGCTGGCTTCCCAGGCCAGCACTTAACCACCACGCCATTCAGCCGGCCCTATTTTGTTTATCTTTTTAAATGACCCAAAGTGCTGGAAAGAATGGCAGAAGTGCAGTTTCACCACAAAGCAGTGATTTGCAATGACACTGTGGTTTCTGCTTTTCCCACCTTCTGGGGGACACATCTTCCGTTAAGCGTTGCCATATCATCAATGAGTGGAACAGATGAATCTGAGTGACTAGGGAAGGTTCCCAGACGCCTGGCTCTGGTGATAATTACAAAACGTGCTGCCATCTGCCACTTCTGGCACAGTCTGGAGCAGGTGGGAGGGGGTGGAAGCTGAAAGCCACAGGGCTCAAGAGGGATCAGGGATGAGAACTCGGAGTAGAGGGTGGCCACTGTGATGCTGTGCCCTCTGATGGTGCCACATGGCCAAAACTCCAGAGTGAGGCAGGGCCTTCTGTTTTCACGCTGGCTCAGAAACCTGCTTTGGCTTCTTTCTTTCTTAGAAATCTCTTGTAAATCAGGTAGCTGCATGTTATATAAAGTCAAGTTTCCAAGGTCAGTGGAAATGTTTCTTTTCTTTCTATTGCTTCTTTGATCTCTCTCGCCTGTATACACACACACACACACACACACACACACACACACACACACACACACGACTCCTAGGCTCGGCCCTTCCACAAATGCCTCTGATCTTCCCTAACTTCCTCCAGGTTGGCTAGTTTTCCAGTGCTTAAAGGAGAACCTCTAGAGCCTTTTTCCATAGTACAGGGGACCAGTTGACACTTTGTCCAATTCCAGCCCCTTCTGCCCCGCCCATTGACCCAGAGTTACCTCTTTCTTGCCAATCTAATGGCTTTGTCTCTGTCTTTGACTTGCTTAACCTCTTATCAGCTCTTGACTTCATTGAGCACCTCTTCCTTCTAGAAACACTGGAAAACCTTCCAGCCAACACTTTTCTTGGCTTCTTCACAGCACACTTTCTTGGGTCTCCCCTCCTATCTCTTTGGTTTCTTTTTTTCAGTCTCCTTTGCTGGCTCTAACCCCTCTACAAGACCTCACCTTCTAGAGGGCCTCTTAAGCCTTCTTTTCTTCTCTGTTTATACTTTCCTTCAAGGTTATCTCATCTAGTTCTGCAATTCAAAGCATTGTCGTCTGCTCTGTCCAATAGAATTTTCTGAGATGATGGAAATATTCTATATCTGCATTGTCCAATGTGGCAGTCACTAGTCATATGTGGCTACTGAGTACTTGAAATGTGACTAGTATGACTATGGAACTAAATTTAAAATTTTATTTATTTTAATTAATGTAAATTTAAATAGACATGTGTGATTAGAGGCTATGGTATTGAATAGCCTGGGTCTAGATCATTGTGTTTATAAACTATGGGTGATAACCCATTAGCTGGTCATGACCTGTGTTTTTTGAAAATGAAATAGAATAGAAAATGTCAAGAGATATGACATATAGTAAGAGTTACATATTTTTTTTTACAAAACTTTTGTTTTAGTCTTGTGTCTCCTTCTACTAGGTTGCTGTAACTATGTGTGAGTCACACATAGTATTTAGTCTTGTTTGTTTATTTTGTTTTTAATTGAAAGCTGCTGATCTAGGTGCTAGTGGTACCCATATTTATGCCTTCAGCCATGAGCTGAAACCCAAAGTCATATGAGATATGGTGTTAATTGTATAGAATATTTTTGAGTAATAAGAATGATGAGCAATCAATCAATATTTTTGGTTAGAGATCCTTGAATTTTCTTTGTGAATCATCTGTAATCAACAAAATCTTTCTGTTGCAAGTAGTGTTGTGAAATTTCTATCTGGAGAGTAAATATTGGTCTTGCTATTTTTTAACTTACTCAGCTGAGCACCTCATTATGCAAATTTAATGAACAGTTTGAAATATGTACAATACAGTATATTAAGTAGTAGACATATAAATTAAGTATGCTAATATAAATTTAAAATTAGAGTTTTTTTATTAATGTTAATATATCATAAGTATGAAGTGAGTTATTTATTTTAACTTTTTAATCACTGAGATTCATATACATCATGATCAATTTTTTGAGAAAATTTGAATTTGGTACAAATTCCCAAATTACTTTTGTCTTGAAGAAAAAAGGTCTGTAGTTTAGGGTACATTATTCTAAATGATTCTTTAGTCCTTAGTTTTATAATGATCTTTATGAAAAAGTGTTGCTAAAATAGTGCAGATAAATTACCAGAGTTATTAACAAGATTAATGATAAGGTTTGTAATTCTGACATTTGCTTTTAAAAAAGAAAGGAAACCTATACTCAAATGCTGGAACTTTTCACAGCAGTCATTTGAGTAACAGATTCTAAAAAGCACAGAATTGAAATTTTATGTGCAAGCATGTTATGTATTATTTAAACCACATAGTAAAAGGGGCAATAGGAAATGCATTTAACTTTTCAAAATGAATACAAGTTGGAAATTTTGTCATTACTTCATCCTATAAAATTCTTTAAATTGGATAAAATAGTATTCAGAAAATTAAAATAGGGCCTCATTTTACTTCACATGGATTTTATTCTTTCCAAGTTCAGAAATGGTGGTGATTTAAAATGCTTTTCCCACTTCTGGATCACTCCCCAAAGGGAACAATCCAAATTTCAAGCAAAGATTTATGCACAAAGGTGTTAATTGTGGCACTGTTTATAATTTAAAAAAGCCAGGAACCAACCAAATATCCAGTGATGGGGGAATTAAGCAGACTGTGGAAAATCCATACCATAAGGAATTGTGTAACCATCACAATTAATTTTTATAAAGACAATTTAATATTGTGGGGAAAAGTTTTGACATAATACTAAATGGGAAAAAAAAAATTACAGTTATACAGCATGATCTCAACTAGGTAAAAATAAGTTCCGTGGAAGACAATATGTTACTAGTGGTTCATTCTGAGCAGTAATTGTTGCTGGTTTGTGTTTTCCAAGTTTTCTATAAAAAGCACATATTACTTTGATAATAACAAAAAGATTATTAAGAAAGTAAGTTTCAGTGGCTAATAAAATATTAAATATTTAAGCTTATAGTGTTTTAGAGCTGGAGAGGAGTTACAGAGATCATTTTTAGTCTGGGAGCTCATGACTAAGGGTAACTGGTAGGGGAGATTGTCTGGAGCTGTTTTGCAGAAGGCCATAATGGCCCTGCTATTCCAGGTCGGGAGACTAACAATGGCATCACTTGGCAGCTAGCTGGAAATGCACTCTCAAACCCCAACCAGGACCTACTAAATCAGAATCTTGTACAGGCTTCCTGGATGATTTGTATGCTTGTATTAAAGGTTTATTAATGGTTGAGAAGCACTGATCTAAACCACACATGTCTTCAGGGGCCAAGTAGACAATGCCAATGAGTGAAGGCAGCTTGATTTTTTCCCTAAAGAGTACAGACAGCCCCCGACTTACAATGGTTCAACTTATGATTTTTTGACTTAATGATGGTGTGAAAGTGATACATTTAATAAGAACTGTACTTTGAATTTTGATTTTTTTCCCGGGCTAGTGATATGCAGTATGATCCTCTTTCAATGATGCTGGGCAGAGGCAGCGAGATGACTTTGCCCAACTGTAGCGAATGTATGTGCTCTGAGCATGTTTAAGGTAGGCCTAGGCTAAGCTATGATGCTTGGTAGGCTAGGCATCTTCAAATGCATTTTTGACTTACAATATTTTCAACATAAACCCATCATAAGTGGAGGAGCATCTGTATAGCAGTCAGAAGGCATTGTGGTGTGAAATTTAAACACTTTTCATTTGTTTAAAAATTTCCTGTATTGTACCAATTGGGGTCAATACATCTAACCAAACTTATCAACTAAGGTTAACTGCAACTGATATCAATTACTTCAAACAGATTTTAAACCCAAATTTTAATAGAGTGACACTGCCCCCGCCCCCCATATTAACTTCTGATCTCTTTTAGGAATTTATCAAGGAGCTGCTCTCTCGGATAAGAGGCATGAGGAAACTGAGCCCCCCGCAGAAGAAGACGGTGTAATTCTGGCACAGGGTGGAACTCATCTGGAGATCAAGAAAGGGTTCTGGGATTTGGACTTCACGAGGACTTTTCTTAAAGAGTAGTTGTCCTTATGAGCAACTTTTTTTGGGGGAGAGGGACCTATTAGTCATTTATTTTAGAGCGTTCCTGTTTTATTTTGAAGGTTTTGTTAGTGTACTATTTTAATAGCAAAAAGATCAATGACTTTGGTTTCAGCCCAACCAGGGATTATCAAACCAGGCAGATGGACTGGGCCAGACAGTATTTTCTGCAAGAAATCTGATGTTTAGAACCTAACTATACAGGGATGATGGTTTTACTTTTGTTGTTGTTGTTTTACAACTAGTTTGGTAATACTTTTTTCTTAAGTTGTACATTTGACTCAGAAGTCGCATTTCTCATACCTGTATATACCTACACGCAACTAAGTTACAATGTAGATGTGAGTTTTATTTCACATTGTTGAAATAAACTTGTGGCCGTCCTTTACCTGGAGGTCACAGCACGTGTGTTTTTAAGAGGCCACTAGATAGTCTTCATGGGAGTGCTGCTGACCTCCAACATCCGCTTTATGCACCAAAGTGAAAGAATTCAGTGTATCCATTATTTTAATGAGCTACACTACAAAAATGGTGAGTAGGTCAAGGGCTTAATTTATGGACTTTATATTATTTCATTCATTGGGATGCTTTGCCAGGTCATTTCCTTATTGCCTCATTTGTGGTATTTTAAAGTTTTATGAACCCTTAATTTGAAGAACGTCATCCGAGAGATGCCCATGCTAGCTGAGCAGTATTTTACAATGGAAAATGGAAGCACTGTGTAGCAATTAATTCTCTGCTTTCAACCAAGTACTGTGTGTTGGTCTTTCTCCATGAAAGCAGGTCATAAGGAAGTTAGCAGATTACATGCTTTCCTTCTTAGAAGTAGACACTGGTCACTCTGTGCCTGGGAAGCACTGGACCAGAGGGGATGAACTGACTGTGGAACAGGTGGGAAATGAGAAAGCCTCACCTTCTCGCAAGAACGTTGATGGAGGAGCATTTGCTGGTTTGGAAGCATGGCGGGGATTGCATTGCTGGTTTCTCTCAGTGGCCTGTGGTGACGACTCTGGCTCCTGGCCCTAATTTTGCACCCCGATCCCCTTGTTTGGAGCTAGGCCTGTGGCTCCTGCCCGGCCCCTCTCAGTTACATCCCAGCTCCTTGGGGGAGGCTCCAATTTCAGATGGACATGGGTGGGTAAAAGGTCAGAGTAGAAACTCTTCCTTCCCTCCGGCAGGCCCCCACTGCCTCCCCACAGAAACCCCACCTACAGTAAGATGTCTCTAGCAGGACCTGTCAGAGGACAGGGCTCAGGCTTTTTCTATCAAGGGTGCTCTGAACATATTTTATTTTTTAAAGAACTATGTTTGTGAAATTTATGTATACTGGCAAGCTTTTGAAAATGTATTTAATTTTGTAATGTTTACCAATGATTTATTTACAAGCTATTTACTCAAATAAATGGAGCTGCTTACAACTCTGGTTACCCGTTTGCCTTACGAAACATGTTCACATGGTGATTTGACTTTGTCAGGTGCTATGCTGGTGAGGGTCCTAGCAGCTGTGTCTAGCTTTTCATTTTCAGGCATTTGACCCTGGTTGTTTCCTGATGAAAGCAAAGGAGCTAGAACACCTTCCTGGGTTGAGAAGGAAACAAGACTAGCGCTGTGCGCTTGGCCCTACCTGCTTTCTATTCCAATGCTCTCCTCTGCCATGCCCCTTTCATTTAATTAAAATTCCCATTCACCAATCTGATATAAGAAATCTTCAAGAAGATTTCTCATTAATTAGACATTCCAATCACTGTTAGATTGCCATGCACCCTATGAATACAGGAAAATGCAGAATTTGAAGGATTTCCCTTAGGCCTAACCAGCCCAAGTTGTGGTTTTCAGATGAAATAAGAATGAACTTTTCCTCCCAAGGCCTCTGACCCTAACTTGCAGCACACTCCCAGCCTTCCCCTCCATTCCTGGTTCAGGGCCTGGCATCACTGACTCCCCCTGAGTACTCAAACCATAAGCGTGGACCTTTGATGCCTCACCGCTGCCCCCAACATACACCTTCAGATTCTTAGAACCTGAGTGAATATTTGTATCACGTGGGAAGCTTTAACAACAGCTGACGCCTAGATCCTAGACCTGACCAATTTAATCAGAAGCTATAGGAGCAGAGCCGAGGCATCCTTTACAAGCTCCCGGGTTGAGCACCACTGGCCGTTGGGTCATTCTTGTCTGGTCTGTGCACGAGTTTGACCTCAGCTCACCATGTTTATGCTCTTATAGCAGGTGGCAGCTATGACATTAGCACATTGACACTCTCATTTTATTCTCTACTGGAGAGGAATGAAAGCGCAGCACTGGGGATGACTGCCAACTCTCCAGCTTCTAGTCCAGTGCTCACTTGAACACTGGGAAATGTAAGTTTAAACTTTATGGAGCAGTGGCCATTTACAGCAATCATAATAATGGTTCTCATTTATTTATCACTGCTAAGAGCTTACGGCCTTATGTCATTTAATCCCAACATTGATGTTATGAGGTAGACTGCATTATCCTTATTTTACAGATGAGGAACAACAACAAAACTCAGAAAGGTTGAGCAGCTTATCTGATGTCACACAGTTATAGAGGCAGCCCTGTTTGACTCCACACCCTTTGATCATTAAGCTTTCCTGCCTCTTGCA
This sequence comes from Aselliscus stoliczkanus, assembly GCA_033961575.1. Taxonomy (NCBI): domain Eukaryota; kingdom Metazoa; phylum Chordata; class Mammalia; order Chiroptera; family Hipposideridae; genus Aselliscus; species Aselliscus stoliczkanus. The sequence continues at coordinate 144,373,754 of CM066733.1, forward strand.
GGTGGTTACTCTCAGTTGCACTCACATGAGTGAAAGGCAGGAGCTGCATCTAATGTGAGCCTGCCCCTGAGCCGATGGGCGGGGGGTAGGGAGGTGGGCGGCTCTGTGGTTGGAGGGGGTCCTTGGCCACTGCCAGTAATTCCTTCTTCTCTCCTGAGAACTGAGAGGCTCCCTGCTCCTGAGCAGCAGTGTAGCCAGGCTCTGTGCTACTACCCCCCGTTTCCAGGCTCTTCTTGCCTTCTGCCCTAACAAAAAACTCCTGGACTTAGCCTTAGCAGCTGAGCATCCTTGCATCAGTTTCCTGAGACGGCGACATTGGGAGAAAGAGCAACTCAGGGTAAGGTGGTTTGCAATTCCTGTAACACACAAATATCTGTTTTTCATTTACCACCTACAGTCCTCGTGAAAGACTGTGTGCTGTGCATAATCAGTTTATCCACAATAGATGAATATCTGATTATACCTGACTCTTTTCAAGGAGACACAGTGGTTGGGAACGGGAGCTCTTTCTGAGCCATAACCACCACGTCACTGAGATAGCCCGTCTGGCCCAGGCGCTAGGCCCACCATGGAGAAGCAGGTGGAAGAGCAACTGGGAGATGACCCCTTGCCTTCCCATGGTGCTGGAGAGGCTGCAAGTGGCAGCCAGATATTTGCCCTGTGGCTTAGTTCTGTGCTGGGCCCTGCTCCACACTCACCCTGCTAAGATTGAGTTGTCGTTCTTGTTGCATCTTAGTTTTTAACAAAAAATCTTAAAAGTAAAAAGGAAATAGTTGTTTTAAATAGAAAAAGCTGATAGGATAAAGATATAAAGAAAGAAAATATATTTGGACAGCTGTACAATGTGTTTGTGTTTTAAGCTAAGTGTTATTACAAAAGAGTCAAAAAATTAAAATAAAAGTTTATAAAATAAAAAGTTACAGTAAGCTAAGGTTAATTTATTATTGAAGAAAGACAAAAATTTTAACAAATTGCATGTAGCCTAAGTGGACAGTAGACTCACTCACCCAGAGCAACTTTCAGTCCTGCAAACTTCTGTCATGGTAAGTGCCCTTCATAGGGGTGACAATTTTTTATCTTTCATACCATATTTTTACTGTACTTTTTCTGTTTAGATATACAAATACCATTGTGTTACAGTTGCCTACAGTATTCAGTATAGTAACATGCTGTACAGGTTTGTAGCCCAGGAGCACTGGGCTATATCATATATCATACAGCCTAGATGTATGGTAGGCTGTACCATCTAGTTTTGTGTAAGTGCACTCCAGGATATCCGCACAATGATGAAATCGCCTAACAATGCATTTCTCTGAACCTATCCCCATTGCTAAGTGACACATGACTGTATACAGATGATCACATATATATATATATATATATATATATATATATATATATATATATATATATATATATACATATTTTTAGTTCAATGTTATGATTGCTGGGAAATAATTCTCCGTGAGTCTGTCATGTTTCTGCATGTTTGTGAACAGAGACTGCCTTAGAGCTGAACAATTGTTTTCATATATGTTTTTATGTATAGCAAACAGCCTTGAAAGAGAGATCATTTCTCCCTCCAGAGCAAAGAGTAGTCAAGCTTACTGCCCATTATAAAGATGATGGTTCCATGAGTTCAGAGTTCTCCTCCTGTAATGTCACCTGTTGCATGTGCAGCTGTCACCTAGCCTTCTTTGCAACCCCCTGTTTGCAATTCCCCTTTGGGAATTGGGACTTGAGAAATCAGCACCAAAATATGCTGCTATTCTGGTTACTGCTATTGCTGTGAGTGATAAACTGTCCTTTCTCTCTGACCTAGGAATGTCAGGTCTTCTGCAGCATCCATGACACTGTCGTTGGCTAACTTGTCAACTTGCAGTAGAGTCAGCTCTCCTACCCTGCACAAGCCTTGACAATAGTCGGTCTTCTTGGTGGTCCCTTTCAATATGACTAGTGTCATCCATGTAGCTAGTAGATACTTTCTTATATTTAGACCCTAACTTGATACATCATTTTCAACTATATGGGGTCACAATTTTCCTTTAAAGAGATTTCATGCCTGGAAATGGTTGTTCTGTCTAGAATTTACTTTCACAAAAGCCACTTTCTCTCTTCTTCCTTGTTAGCAACAAAAAGGGAATGTCGCCTGGTGGATATTAGGGAAAATGCCTGATGGAAGAGAGACAAACTAATTTATAAAAACAATGGCAACCTGCAGTGAGGTGGCAAAGACAAGCAAACGGTAGTGCTTGCTTCACATCTTTCTCTAAAATATGTGCCTAACCAGTATGAGTAGCACATTATCACTTGCTATTTTGAAGTTTCCAAATTAAATTCCAAAAGCAGTTTTATGACTGTAATTTAGCAGTATCACAGTCTACCCAGTGGTGACTGAAACCAAAAATAGAAAATGAGCACATGGAATTATCTGCTGCTACCAGATTGGTTCTTGTCAGGTCAAAAAGTGATCTATATAAAGTGTAACCCAACATACCCTTCTGGGTCACAAGATGCTTGAGAGTATTGTTAGTAGCAGGGAATTGTTCCATTGGTGCTGATTAGATTCTTTTTTTTTTTAATTCTTATTTATTTATTTATTTATTTATTTATTTTTAAATTAGTTTCAGGTGTACAACACAGTGCACTAGTTATACATTTTACCCCTCAAAGTGACAATCCCCCACCCCCAATTCGCCACCCCACTCCTCGCCCCCCATATCATATATATCTATTATTCTTCCTCTGACTCTCTTCCACAGTATAATCCACATCCCGTGACTATCTATATATATTCAATTATAGTTGGTATACAACCTCCGCTTCAGGTATACAGTGCAGTGATCCAACCTCTACTCCATCCATGAAATGGTCTCCCCAACAAGACATGTGACCATCTGATGCCCCACAAAATATTTACACCATTATTAATTATATTCCCCGAACTGTCTTTCATATCCCTGTGGCAATATTGTAGTTGCCAGTTTTTGCTATCTAATCCCTTCCCCTTCTCCCTTTAGATTCTTAAAAGGGGGATTACTTACTCAATATCCCTTTCTGATAGCTCATGACTAAAAGCATGAATATGATAATTTTTCTTAAAAATATTTTATAGCACTTAGCATAGCACCTCACCCTTTTTTGACTGTGATCCCAACATAGGGGACCAGTGTTACAATTTATCATGTAGGCTGGTATCACTTGAACAGAATACCCCCAAAGCCTTAAAGCAGCACTCCTTTCTGAAACTGGGATGAGTGAGGAATTGAACAAAACCTCTCAAACTGTTTGAAAAAAAAGAAATAGCATAGTTTTTTTTTCCTTTTGAATCTTATTTCTGTTTTAAGCATTTGTGCTCCGTTTGGAGCTGAGAACTTTCTGCTTATATTTTTAAGCTAGGAGTTCTTAAAGCAACAGCTCATATGAGTTTAAGGGGGTGCTCACAGCCTCTGAAACTTTGCAGAAGAGAGAACAGACTCAGTCAGAGCCACAGAGAGAGCAACAGAGAGATTGTGTGCCAAGGAGCCAGTGCCAGAAAAGCAGCGAGACACAGAGAGTGGCAGAGAGAAAAGGGCAGAGCAGTGTGAACATTTCCGGGAGAAGAGGGGCTATGTTGTCATCAGGTTCTCAAAACGTCCATACCTAGAACATGAGAAAAACCCGGCCCGGAACTTTGGAGGCTGCAGCCAAGCAGGAAGTGAGAGTTGCCGCATGTCCCAGAAGAGCTGGCTGCAAGCCCAGCCTCCCCTCCTGGGCCTCAGAACTCCCCATCAGATTTCCTGATCTTCTTCCTCTCCACCGCATACCCAGATGCCCCACTGCTGAATTCCTTCCATGGATGGCAGCTCCTCCTTGAGATGCTGCTCCAGGAGCAAGTAACAGCCTGCCTGGCAGGGAAGCCTGTTATAGGGCTGGTTTCACACCCCCTCACACACATATACTGGCTTGTTCAGGAGGTGGGTGTCACATCTCTCTCTTCTGCTTTCTGTGATGGACTCCACCCATGGCCTCTCATGATCGCAAGCCATTGGTGGAGATTTACCTCCAACATGGTCTGCTTCAGTTGCTAACACCATTTGCCTAACCAATGCACCCAGATGCTGAAAAGACACCTGAAGAAATACCTTTCCTTAGTCTCCCTTCGCCTTCTTTCATCTTGTTTAGGTTACCAAACAAACTAAGACAAGCATGTGAATACTGGTGTATGACAAAGAGCAATGGGTGGAAGAAAATTCCATACTTTGTCATCCTGTCCCTGGGAAAAAAACAAGATGGGGAAGGGTGAGAATGACGTCTTGCCCCACGACAAACCACCTTTTGTGCATTCTTCTGTTGTTTCAGAGGTGTGCCAAGAAAGAAAGCTATTGTGTTATATTTGGGCTGGGAATTTAAGTTCCATAAAACATTTAATAACTTTCAGGAGGAATGAAGCCCTTAATTGCTCTTTTTGCTCACGTTTTATCATGAGTCTCATTTAATCCAAAATGCTGCTCCTAAATTTGTGATCTTTATGTGGAGGGAATAAGAAGGATACTTGTTAATGCCGCTGTACAAATAGGCTTCACAGTGAATGTTAGGACCAGAAACGGCCCCTATGTTAAGCACTTGCTCACCCTTCTACCACCTGAGGTAAAAACAATGAGTCATCCATCCATCTGATGTGACGAGCCAGACAAAACCACGTTTCTAATGAGCTCTAGGGCCTGAAGGCAGAAACCCTGTAAGAGTTCAAATTCCCATTTTGTTGCCAAAAACAAATATCAGACTTAATGTTCGTTCAAGTGATGACTGTCCAGGGACAAACAAGCCGAAATGATGAGCTTTTAAACTCATAACCAATCATTATTCCAACCATCTCCCTCAGATACTCACTTCATTATTAAGAGGGCTGTTATTTTTGTGGTGTCAGAGTTTAAATGAAAAGTCCTTGGAGGTTGTTCACTGGTAATTGGGAAAGTCAATGTTAATGTCTGCCGTGGATTCGGAAAGATTGTTTTATTACCAACTGCTCAGATGCTTATATTGAATTGGCCGAGTCTGGAAGTTTCTTGGGTGTTCTATCCAAGGCCTCATAAAAGCTTTTAAATTACCTGTAGTTGTCAGAGGGAATTGTCTTCTCAAAACGGTGGATGCAGCTTGCCACAATTGTGCATTGCATGTTTTTAATATAATGCCCCTGTCCTCCCCTTCTCCCATTTTAAATCATGACCCTGAGGCCAAGCTATAGTGCACTGATTTTAAAAGAAAGAAAACCGCAAGAAACAAGCTTAGGCTATTATGAGCCGTGGAGGTAGTAGGCGAGGTACTAAGGTGAGTTTGCAGCAGAGGCCCCTTGCACCCTGCAGTCCTTCACTAGCAAACCACAATCTCCTACCACATTAGTGTGAAGAGCCCACACTCAGACGTTCACCCTCCTTCACGGTTAACCAGCACATACTCCTGGCAGGGATTGATCTCAAGCTTTAATCATCTTTGCTTGTTGTCAAATTCCTTATAGAGGGGGAGGGTCTGTAAGGGGTTAGTTCAAGGCAGGGGAAGGAGTACCATAATAACTGTTATTTGCATGTCACTGGGTTGTTGACAAAACACTTTCATGTTATTTCCTTTTAAGTTAACTCTTACAGCAACCCTTTGATACGAGCAGCATACTGTCTGAATTTATAACTAGGAGCCAAACTGAAAAAGGTGAAACTCTGTCCAATGACAGGGCAGGGTAGGTGTGTAAACTGGAACCACACTTTTGGAGGGTAACTTGGAAATATTTGTTCAAATATAATGTGTTATTGCCCTTTGATTCAGCAGTTAAACTCTTTTAAATGTATCTAATACTTGTACAAATATCTATAATGTAAAGGTTCTTTATTATGGTATTTTTTTATCATAGAGAAAAATGGAAACCAACCCGGAGCCCATCAATAAACATTACATAGTTATAAAAAGAATGGGATACCAAACAACATGGCATTAGTTATTAACAGGGAAAAAGAAATTACAAGAGAGTATTTAATGGAATTCCACTTTTTAAAACAGTGTATATTTTTGAAAAAGTGAAAGAATATTTTGTCATCAGTAGTTATCTTGGGTTAAGAGCATGGGGTTAGGAGCAAGTCAAGCATTATTGTCTATTACATTTCTGTAATATTTGAGTATTTTTTTCAGAGTAAGAATATAGTCAGCCTTTGAGAGAGGAAACAAAGCTTAAGGAATAAGACTTCTTTTCAGGAGGTCCTTGCCCCTTGCCTCTGTGAACCTCACACTTGTGTCCAAGACTGAGCGAAGATGGTCAGCAAGGGCTGTTGTGTGCCCTTGGGCCCATGTGACTGCACAGAGTATCTGAAAGGTTTCAACAGGCTCTGGTAGAGAAAGTTTAGCCAGAGGGCTTGGTCCTGTGAGAGAAAAGGCTAACGGTCAATTGCATCCCAGTCTGATCCACAAAAGGTGCCTGTGGGGAGTGTGAAAAAACAGGACAAAATAGTATCCACCTCCAGCAGGAAGGATTAAATAGACCTTGAAAGTGAAGGATTAAAAATACATCCATGAGGACATGTTGAAGAATTGGAGGAGAGGGGGTTGCTTTCCTTCTGTAAAACAGGTAAGAAAAGGGGGAGGGTTCCTTTTTCTCTCCAGAATGACCCAAAGCAGTGGCAGCTAGAACAGTCCCAGGTGGCCCTTTTCCTGTCAAGCCTCAATGTCCATCCAGCCTCTGCTCATTCTGTCTGTCCAGCTCACAGGACTACATGCTATATATGTGCAGGGAAACTGTTTCCAAGTTCAAGATGCTTTCACTTGGGGATGCCCTCGTGATCACTAGCCCTTGGCACAGCAGGTGATGGCGACCTCAGCTACCCCCCCCCCCACTGTTCACTTGGATGCTTTATCCAGAGAACTCTCACTGCTGCACTTGCCCGTGAGGCAGTTGTTATTCTCACTGTATAGATAAGGAAACCAGGCTGGGAGAGATTAAGTCGCCTGAGGTCAAACAACCAGACAAAGTTTCTATTTCAAGGTAGGCAATCGATTACAAAGCCAACTCTGCTAAACTGTATAGCTTGAAGGCAGTAGGTGAAACTAAGATTCCAAGTGAGACAGCTAGCTGGGCTGGGGAAGCGTGAGCCATCACGTCTTTTGGTTCCCATCTTATGACATAGGCCTCCTCAAAAATCTCTCAGTATTAAAAATAAAAAGTAGCAAAAACTTGATATGTATTGAGGCCCTTGGTGCTAGATGAAGCAGTTTCTGACTCTGGTTTGCCAATCTGAATATTGTCTCCACAGACACTTCACACAATGCAAATATTGTAGAGAAAGGTCTAGCTCAGAACAGTGCCAGAAGCACCATGAGACCGAAGCCAGCAAGGGGCTAGGGATAGCTAAGAGCTTCATTGTGATAAAACCACTGTAGGTCTCAGGTGGACTCCAGGAGGTTGAGACAATGAAAAGAACCCTGGGATCTGTCTCAACCCAGCCTGATATCTTCGGTGAAGTGATTCTCTCTGAGCTTCAGTCTTCTTATCTGTAAAATGAAGAGCATTCGCCTTGACTGTCTCACGGGGTAGAAAGGAGCAAATGAGCAATTAATGTGAAAAGTCTGGCACAGTATAAACATCTACAGAAGCAAGGTAGTATGTTCATAGGTTGGAAGCTTCAGTAGCTGCAAGAATGTGGTATCAATCAATCAATCAACCACTGTATCAACCAATCAATCAATCAATAACACTGTGCTTCTCATTAGTCCTGCACACTAGTCCAGTTCTCCTGCTTACTATCTATGTGATTCCCAGTGCTACTTAGGTGTCTGCCCTTGCTTTCTTTATCTGCAAAGTGGGAAAGTAATAGGATTAGAATTTATATGTGTATAGCCATACATATACATATAGCATCTTATTACTATTAATTACATAATAGAAGATGCTGCATGTTGGTACTTAAAATACTTTTCTTGCTCACTTTCAGTTTCAATAATGATCACTACCCTTCAGGCAGGCCCTCCCTTTCATCTTCCTCCTTGATCTGTACCCATGTTCAACTGTAAGAGTGGAACCAGGGAAGTTCAGTGGAGGTAACAGTGCACCTTAAGGCTGCGAGGCCACAATTAGGATGTGTCTCTAGAAGCAAGACTGGAGCACCTGCCTGGGAGAGACAGGTGTCTGCAACCCAGAATTCTCAAGCCCTTGAATTCTGTAGTTAGACACTTGCAGAACCTGAAATTTTTTTGTTGTTTTGCTCTTTGTTTTCTGCGTGTTACACTTTCTACTTCTTAATACTGAAATATGTTTGTATAATTTCTCCCACTTGGAGTTATATTTGGCTGGGAGTGGAGGTGGCAGTTTAGCAAGAATCCCAAATCCAATAACCATTCCAGAGGGCCAAATTCTAGGTAGGAAAATAGCCTTCCGCCTCTAAGGTTCAAAGAAGGAGAAATCCATCTGATGAGGCACACATGTTTTTTTCTAGCATTTCTCAAATCCCATGCTTTTTAAATCAAGGGCAAGATTATGGAAGATCATCTTTAATTAAACCTGCAGTCACTCCCTCTAGGGCTTTGGGCTGTGTTTACCTCTTGAATTATTCACTCCAATTCCTCCTGGCTTCCAGGCTTTATTTGCAGGTTTCACCAGTCTCTGGCAGCTACAATCTGATGTTCCCTGGAATGTTGCCTCATCTATAGGATTTCTTTGTATGCTGCCTTGGGCTGCATTCTTTTTCTTTCTCAGTGTGTTTTTGTCATGAGCCCGGTTAAGGCCACAGCCAGCTCTACCACTTAAACCACCATTCCTGCCTATTGCCTCTTCGCTGACTACCACTCCTGGCTTTCCCCCTTAAACCCTCACTCCCCAAATCTGTCTCCATTGGTCCATAGTATTTTAGTAAGAATGTTGACTAGCATTTCCTGTTGTGTCCGGAAGGAACCTTAGGAAGCGATGTTCCCTCAAGGCAGAAAAACCCAAGTATGAAAGGACCTCTAGGAGAAGAAGGGCAGGAACCTCCTTCATCAAGTAGGACCTTCTGACACTTCCCCCTAAAATGATTAGAAAGTGTTGTTGGTTTTTATCATCACTTGGTAAATTAATCATTTGGGACCAGAGAATGGGGAGTTTCTTTCGTATTAACCCTAAAAGACTTTGGCTTCCTGGAATATCTGTTTAGAGCTATAAATTACTCAGCTGTAATGTTTTTTATAAAAATGTATTTAAAAATCTATATCTATATTTCTATGTATCTATATCCAACTATCATCTATTTACCTACTTGTCACGAAGCTTAAGGAGTGAAACATTCCAGATAAAATCGAAGCCCTCTTTGTGCCCCTCGCTGACCATCCCCCTCCCTCTGTAGAGGTCACTGAACCTGACTTTGATATTTCTCTTTCCCATTCATGCCCACCCTTCCATCCTGTGCCTCTGCATGCATGCACGGGGTGCCATGCTCACAGCACATATTCCTCATGGTTCCACTGGCATTCTGAGCCCTGGATCTCTCTTGCTTTCTCCCATGTCTGAGAACCTACAAGGAGGCACCAGCGAGGTGGCACTCCTTCCAGGTGGCACGGTGCCTAACGCCGCAAACAGCATCTCTGAAGGTCATTTCTGCTCTGTGGTAGGTGTGGTGGCTTCCTCCCTGCCTCTCACATCACATGGTGGCCTGCTCAGCCGGCGCTTAGGGACACCCTGTCACAAGCTCTGCAGCCGCATGGCCCGTTTGTTGTCCTGGTCGTGGCCTCTCTTAAGGAGCTTGCAGGACCCATTGAAAATACCTTCTTTCCTCTGTCTCCATGCCGACAGTGAGCTTACAGGCCCTGTCTGTCTTCCTCTGTCCCCCCCACCCCCCACGTGCCCCAGCAAGGACAGCCCTGGCGGCAGAGTATTGATTACCTCCTTGAACTGACTCACCGTGCGTGACCTCCAGCGTTCCATATTTATTCATTCCATCTGGAGCCCAGCGCCCTCTTTTCATTGTTGCGCTTCGAGACCAATTTTGCAAAACCTGGGAGAATAAAATAGTTGCCTATCATTTGTAAGAAATAGGTCTTTAGAATTTAATAACTGATATTAGTGTGGCATTTTCTTAAAAAGTATTTTCTTTTTTTTGAGGGCAGTACCACTGGCCCTCATATGTGGGACCTGAACCGGGGCCGCTGGCTTCCCAAGCCAGCACTTAACCACCGCGCCACTCGGCCGGCCCCAAAACTATTTTCATCTGTATCATTTAATATTCAAATCAACTCTAAGAAGTAGGTGAGGCAAGTATTATTATTCAAAAAAAATGTATTGTCATTGTATAGATGAGAACTTTAAAGCTTGAAGAGAATTTTAGGCCTTTCAGAAAGTTCCAAAGTTCCTAGAGCTGGTGTGATGAATCTGGGATTCAGACCCAAATTTTCAACTCTTAATCCTATGATTTTTCAACTAGACTATTGTTCAGTCAGGTTTTTTTTCCAGAGAAACAGAACCAATAGGATACACACACATACACATATGCATACATCTATATATTGCACATTATATATGCATACATGTATATGTATGTGTGTATATTACATAAAATGTATTATTTAAATAATTGTGGAAATATATATATTATACATTTTATATATATATAAAGGGAATTATTATTATTAAAAGGAATTGGCTATGTGACTGTAGAGGTTGGGAAGTTCAAAATCTGTTGGGCAGACCGGCAGGCTGTGAACTGAGGTGAGTTAATGCTGCAGTTTTGAGGCAGAATTTCTCTCCTCTGGGGAACTTCTGTTTTTGCTCTTAAATCCTTGAACTGATTGAATGAGGTTTACCCACATTATTGGGGTTAATCTCCTTTATATACTGTCACCTGATTGTAGATGTCAACCACATCTACCAAATACCTTCTCAGCAGCACCTAAATTACTGTTTGATTAAGGAACTAGGTACTAGAACCTAGCCACATTGGCACATAAAACTAACCATCACACTATATTACAGAAATATAATATAGGATAAGTGTCAATTTTTGTGGTGGGCAAAACTAAGCATTAGTACAGAGGGGTGAAAATGAAATTGAAGATTTATGAAATGGCTTGTGTTCCATGGATGGCATCTATGGATGCCACGTCCGCTGCAGGCCGGGTCTCTGTCAGGTTTGGATCTCTAGTACCCAGAATAATTCCTGGCCATGAAAGGCCATCAGTGGATATGTGTTGAAGGAATATGTGTAGGCTCACCATGTTATCTCAGAGATTCTGATCATGGAATTAATTCTATCTTATAAAACTAATGGCTTCCAGGTCTTTCCAGTCATAAGAGGTGTGCTGTGGCTGCCAAGAACTGCATCGTAGCATTCCCACGTGCTAGCTGTACCACCTTAGGCAAGTAACCAAGCCTCACTTTGACCCATTTTCCTCATTTGAAAAATGGGGGTGATAATTGTATTTCTTACATAGGGTTGTTGTGCAAATTAAATGAATGTTGTGCAAATTAAATGAAGTGAATGGCTCAGCTTAGTGCCTCACTCATAGAAATAATAAATATTAGCTGTTATTTCTATTATTACTTACACATCTATCCTAGGTTCTTTTGCTTTGAACCTCGTGTTCTTCACTCGTAGGAAGTCCAGGGTTCTACAGATTCTTTCCCAAACATTCGCTAGATTCCCAGGTTACTATTGCAGTATGATATTTTAAAAATTGGTAAGATATTATCTCATGGGAGGGAAGCCTTCCAAATGAATATAAGCCTAGTATATTAGTTTGCTAGGGCAGCCATAGCAAAATACCATAAACTAAGTGGTTTAAACATAAATGCATTCTCTCATCGTTCAGTAGGCCAGAAATCCAAGATCAAGGTGTTGACAAGAGTTGGTTTCTTCTGAGGGGGAACTGTAAGGGGAAGCTTGTTCCATGCCTCTCTCCAAGCTTCTGGTAGCTCAGCTTTCCTTGGCTTGTACATGGCCCTCTTCTCCCTGGGTCTTCATACTGTCATTGTCTTCATTCTATGTGTATCTGTCTCTGTGTCCACATTTCCCCCTTTTCATAGGGAACCAGTCATATTGGATTAGGGTCTGCCCTCAAGACTTCATCTTAATTTGATCACCTGTGAAAACCCTATTTCCAAACAAGGTCATATTCATAGGTACGGGGGGTTGGGATTTCAGTATCTTTTGGTGGGGGACACAATTAAATCCATAACACCCAATTTTCATACTGAGCTCAGTGAGTTGTAAACTGTGCTTACTTTCTGGCCCTTTAGCTGATGAATATATACCCAGTTCCAAACTACATGGTAGTATGTACAGGGGGACCCCAGCCAGAGTGATGTTGGGGGGTCATTTTGTTGTTATTTTAACATGCACTGTTGTTATATTTCATGTCATTTGTATAGCTTGCAATAAGCATTCATTTAGTTGGTGGTGGCTGAAAAATGGGTTGGAATGCAAGTTAGAAACAAAAAGCTATGACCAAGGCCAAACACCATGATGGACCCTGCTATTAGCTTCAGAAGAAAGAGAGCTTGCTGAAAGAATAGATAGAATGCTAGATAATTTTTTTAAAAAGTGTTACTACATGGTTGTTGATTTACATGCTGTGAGAAGTTTTTTCTCCCACATTTATTTCTGTTTAAAAATTAGTTCAGGTGTTGCAAGGCCTTCAGGCTGAATTACTCCCATGCAATGCTACCATCCTATACTTGTGTAATGTGGCATTCTCTCCCATGCGTTGTCACAAGTACCACCTGGTTGATCTAGATATATCACAAGCTGTCTCCTTGAAGTGTGTAGGGAAAGATGATCATCCCCATTTACAGGTGTAAGGAGATCCCATTCCGGGCTCATTCCACCACTGCAGGTGGAAGACCTTGTTAGGACAACAATACACCCTTTCATGTCTGTACAACGCTGAGTTTAGACAATATAAGGAAATGGTTCCAAAGGTCTCAGAAAGACAGGAAAATCCTTAACAATAGGAAAAGATGAAACTGCCCAACATCAATTCATTCCACTGGGTACTCTTTATCTTGGAAGTGGAAATCAAATGCTTGATAATGAGTTGTCCTAAAATGCCCGTTTGAAAGTGATTGGCCAAAAATCAATTGCCTGATTGAAGTCAGCCTTGCTGTTAACTGATGCAGCTGGGCGGTGCCAGTCACTAACTAAAACCAAGCTTGTCACCTATTGGGAATAATTCTCGGTCCAGCTGCTCCAGGCACTCCACAGCTTTCTACAAATATCTAACTTGTCATCGCCTTCCTTTAGAAAAGATCGGACACTTCCCCTTCCCACTGTGCATGTCTGGAGGGAACTGTGCAATGCCGGCAGGCCTCTGGAAGAACGAAGCCCTGAGAGGCTCTTGGACAGAGACACAGTTGCTGGCAGGACAGGAAATGAGAGTCAGGGTGGTGCCATCCAAGTCTAATCAAGAGCCTGTCATGTGCTGGAAAGCGTGCTGGGTGCTAGAATTCAACAGTGAATGAGAGTCGTGGTCTCTGTTTTCTGAGGACCTGCCAAGTGCCAGCATAGCACTAAGAAGCACTTCCCATGTATCACTTCATTTAATCCTCACAACATTCCTGGGAGGCTGCGTAGGTCCTAATACTATCCCTTTATACAGATAAGAAAACTGAGGTCCAGAGTGAAGAAACTTGCTCACGTATACAACTAAAAATAGGAGAGCCAGAAAGTGATCCTAGTTGGTCTGACTTCAGAGCAAGATCTTAACAGCACCATATAAATATCGAGGAGTTTACAGTCCAGTGGGAGGGACCAGGAAGCCAACAGGAATTATGACATGATAAGGACTGTGATGAAGCCTAGGGGAACAGGTAGAAAGGACCCTGCATGGAGTCTTGGGGAGGAATCATGGGAGCACTTCCAGGGTTAGGATTCTAGCTATGTGTCCCCGTGGCATCCTGTGATGGTTAATTTTATGTGTCAACTTGACGGGGTTATGGGATGCCTAGATATTAACTCAAACATCATTCTGAGTGTTTCTGTGAAGGTGTTTTTTCATGAGAGTAACATTTAAATTGGTAGACTAAGTAGAGTAGGTTGCTGTCCATTCCTTGGGTGGACCTCATCCAATCAGCTGAAGGCATGAGTAGAACAGAATTCTGTTCACTTTTGCCCAGTGAAGGAGAACTCCTCCTGCCTGACTGCCTTTGAACTGGGGCATCAGATGATTTTCTGCTTTTGGACTAAAACTGACACTTTGGCTCTTCCTGGGTCTTGAGCCTGCTGGCTCACATAGGTCTCTAGCTTGCCAACTCACTCCACAGATCTTAGGACTTGCCCACCACCATAATCACATCCTTCCTTCCTTCCTTCAGACTTATAATAAATCTCTTAAAAATCTCTCTCTCTCTCTCTCTCTCTCTCTCTCTCTCTCACACACACACACACACACACACACACACCACACTTTCTATTGCCTACTCCTTCTGTTTCTCTGGAGAACCCTTAATACACACACCCTGTTCTTATCCTGTCATACTACCTACCAAAGCATCTTATCTCTGCCTGTTTAATTGTGTCCCTTCACTGGGCTGTAAGCTCTGGGTGGGTAGGGACCAGCTGTGCGTGTTCATGCCACTATCCTCAGTGCCTGGTGCACATAGGGTACGTACTAGCAGAATGCCTGTGGACTGACTGACTGACTGACTGACGGTATAAATAAGGTGCTGGGACCCCAAGGATGAGTGGGAATGAGCCAGGAGAAGGCATAGGCAGTGGTGAGGTTGGAAGTTGGAAAAGGATGTTGTAGCAGAGGTAACAGCTCTCCTCAAGTACCTGGCCAAGCTTGGGCATAGTAAGGGGGAGTCTCAGACATCAGAATTCAGTGGGGCTAGAGGCTGCAGAGAGAGGCAGGAGAGTAAAGCCGGGTCATTCGTCACCAAGGGCTTCACACACATTAAGCAGTTTGGACTTTAACCAAATGGGGAGCCATTGCAGGGGTTCTTGCAATGTGATCTTGGCCAAGGTATTAACTCCATCTGGGCCTGGCTTTGTTGTTGTTTGGGTTTTTTGTTTGTTTGCTTTTCTTTCTGTTATTAGACCAATGAGGGGAAAATGTCTGCCTAGGGTGGTTGTGAAAATCCCAAGCGGGAGGCAGCCTGGAGGGTCTGGGGGGAGCTGGGGCAGGACCCAGTGTACCCATGGGGATGGGTCCCACCTCACCCTTGACACATGGATACAACCCAGGTCATCCTTCTGCTCTGAAGATGTGACAATCGGAAGCATGTGATAAACGAGTGAGTCCCTAGTGGCATGAGAGAGTGACGGTGCCTTCCCCGAGTGCCCGACACGAAGGGAGTAATTTCTCTCTTGGGAGCAGTTAGATGAATAAATGGTGTCTAGAGAGAGTACCTGGGGGAAGAACCAAGGCAGCATGAGCCAGAGTCTCTGTGTTAAAAGTGAAGCACATTGAGTTCCAAGTCAAAAAGAAAATCTTGGATTCATTTAAGAGGCGACTCTCAACTTGTGCTAGCTTGGTGTTTATCCATGCTCACTGCGTATTCAGCTCAGCAGCTGACAAGACCTCTTCATTGGCTTAATGTGCTACAGTAAGTCCTCACTTAACGTCATCCATAGGTTCTGCGACTTTAAACAAAATGATGTATAACAAAAGCAATTTGGCCCTCGGCTAACTGATATAAATAAGACTTGAGTTCCTGAGACATCTCATCGACATTATCATGAAATGACGGTATTGGCGGACCTGCTGTACTCTAAAGGGGAAAACGTGGAGGGTGAGTAGGTAAAATAAATATTGCAAGGCCTTCCAAACCCCACTTTGCTTCCAGATAAACTCCTGTTATAGCGCTAACTGGTTGTAATTATTATTATGTTTACCCAAATGTGATTTCATCAATAAGGTCTCAAAGAGAAAGGCTATCAGAGTGATAGGTGGCACATGGGAGGTGTTCAATCCCGATGTCTTAACGTCTGTACTCTCATCCGGTGGCACAGGGCTCAGCACAAAGCAAACATTCAGCACATCTTCGCTGAGAGTCAGGGTTTGGTTGCAGATAACCAAGTCCACTGTAACTATTTTAAGCAAAAAGGGATTTAATACAGAGTACTAGCTGCTTACTAAATTGTTGGAAGGGCTAAAGGAGTGGGATTCTAGTCCAGGCCCCCAGGAGTGACTCTCAGGAGAACAGGACTGCAGGCCGGACCTCTCCAGGGAACATGGAGAAACTGGGGAATTGGGGAATCCCCAACTGCAGGGCTTCTGGGCCCTTCCCCTCAGCCATACTCCAGGGATCAGGAAGCTGCTATTGTAAATACTGGTTGGTCTAGGGATACTTTGTTCCAGCTCTGATCCTGGGATCCAAAGGTGCCACTGAACCTGCTGACCTTAAGCATCCATAAATTTAATACATCTTCCTAGAAAGGTCCCAACACTTCTCTGTTCCCTGCCCCCAAATTGTGCTCAAGGCAAGCACAGTTTGTAGAAATGATTTGCTAAACCAGGCTGGGGCAAACCTTAAAAGAATTTCTAACAATGGATACTTTTATGGGCCAGAGAGAGAGAAACAGATGGCCTAGAGCCAGCCCATTCAATCTCCCTTTCTCCCTCTTTCAATCTGGCTCCCAAACCCCTTAGCCAAAATTGGATGGGTGATGGTAGCCCTCATTAAAGTTGAGGTTCCCCAGCTCCTAAGGAGGTTTCTGGAAGCCCGGGCTTAACTGGTTTTAAAAGTGTTGCTGGGTGATAACCTCAGCAGTATATGCTTCCAAATCCAACTCCAAGGTCACGTGGGTTCAGGCGTGCTCCTGAGGTAGGGCAAGACTTCTTGATGCTGATTCAAACCTCAGCTAGCAAGCCTGCCCTATCCCACCCGTAATGAGGAAGTGTCACTAAGCTCATTTGCTTATAACCGTCCCAGTGCCATGTCAGTGTCTTCCTTTTCTGGTTACAAAGGTAAAATATATCCAGTACGGAAAACGGAAAATGTATCTATAATTGTATCACATGTGGTTACATTTTGGCCCTTTTCCTTCTTTTCGTCTTTTTCCTCAAAATTGTGGGCATCTAAAAGCAATCCAAGAGAACCTGTTAGTCTCTTCACATCTACATACATCTGAGTGAGGGCTGACATCACCAGGAAAACATCGCCATCTTCTGTTGCAATATTCATCACTTGCCAGAAAAAAAATTTTTTTCCATAGTGAAAAAAAACTGGTGTGGTTATAATCTTATGCTACGGCCATGGCGATAGGTAACATTTGGCCCTTGCTATCTGGAAGATAAGAAGAAAGGCCCACAACCTCCTTCAGACAACAACGAAACAGCTTCGTAGAATCACTGAGGGCCTGGCTGGTGGGTGTGAGGGAGCACCCTGAATTAATAGGGACTTTTTTTGTTTTCAGAACAGTGTGTGGACAAAGGTGTGCTGAACGGGCGGCATGTTCATATAACTCCCTTGACATATGCCCTGACTCTGCTATTTAAGCCCACAAAAAGTTAGCATATGGCTTTGCCTTTTCTGTCCCCAATGAAAAATGACAGGCCGAGGACACATCTCAGTCTTGCCTGCTGTAGCCCTTTACTCTGGAAAAAGGTGGGTCTGTGGCATGCTGCCAATAAATATTTCTCAGAAAGCTCCCAGCAAGTCTAGGCCAGTTTAAACCCATGTGGTTGAGAGCAGCAGGCCAAGCTGATTGGTTTGTGGGATGAGTAACCAACCAGCACAGCAGCTGAATTTGGGGTTCCATTTGGGGTTAAATAAAATCTCACACACCTTTGAGCTTCTTAGAAAACTCAAAAGGGCAAGTCAGCCTTCAAATGATACTCTGAGAGGAAAAAAACACATCCATCCCCTCTCCTGGAGCTGCGCTGTTTGCAGGGACTCAAAAGGTATGAAATGAATTGCCTTCTCCCATCTTTCATTGAGAAAGACCTTGAAGCGAATGCACCCTGCTAACGGGCAAACTGCCACCTTGGGCCGCTTTCTGTCCTTCATGCTCCCCTCCACTGATTCCACCCTGTGCTTTTCTTTTTATTGCTGATGCGTCAGAAGCATTCAGGAAACATGGCAAGAGCTGGGGGAAGTTAACGTGAGAAAATGGAAAGGAGGTGGGGAGTGGAGAACAGCTGAGATCAGAGGTTTCCAGGTCTGATTAACACTGACCTTTGCCTTTTCTGAAGGGAAGACACAGAGTGGCACAAGTTTCCCTCTGTCCTTGGTGATAAGCCAGTCAGGTGTTGATTGTCGTGCTTGGTTGGATGAAAAACACTTAGATATGACAACATTGCTTCCTTGTCTTGCTCAATAGCAAGCAAACTAAAAGGACTTCTCCCCACCCCCCAAACAAACCAGTGAACAGAAGGTGTGATATTGTGATTTATACTAAATATATATATATATATATATATATATATATATATATATATATATACGCCATGGTCTTCATCCCTGTTCTTGGCACAGAGCTCCTAAAACCCTTGGAATTTCCAAAGTGCTGGGTGGGGGTGTGGGGGTGGGGCAAGTGTCTTTTGTCATGAGGTGACTTTTAGAAAATCCCTAGATCACTTGGGGGCGGGGATGGGGCTGGTTGCCAGGGGAACCAACCACAGAAATAGATGGTTGGAACTCTCAGCCCCACCCCCTGACTCAGGGGAAGGGTGAGGAGCTGGAGATTGAATCAATCTCCAATCATAGTTATGATTTAATCAATCATCATAACTATGTAATGAGGCCTCCATAAAAATAGGGTTCAGAGACTTTCTGGGCTGGTGAACACGGGCAGGTGCTGGGAAAGTGGCAGGCCTGGAGAAGTTGTGGAAATAGCCGTGTGCCCCCTCTCACACACTTTGCCCTAGGCATCTCTTCCATCTAGCTGTTCCTGCATTACTTCCTTTTATAATAAACTGATGACCTAGTAAGTAAACGTTTCTCCGACTTCTGTGAGCCACATTAGCAAACCCAGGGAGAGGGTTACTGGGACCCCTAATCTACAGCCTGTCTGTCAGAATCATAAGTGACAACCTGGGCTTGTGACTGGCTTCTGAAGTGGGGTTGGAGGTGGCAGGGAAGCAATCTTATAGGACTGAGCCCTCAACCTGTGAAATCTGGTGCCATCTATCTCTGGGCAGATGGTGTCAGAATTGAGCTAAATTGTATAATACTAAGCTGGCATAGGAGCAATGCTTGTTGGTGGGGTGGGGAAACCCCAACACACACACACACACACACACACACACACACACACACACACCCCACACACACACAGGTTAGAATTGGGTGCAGAATCATTAGAAGGCTAACAAATACGTTTGTCCTGAAATAATTTCAGTGCTTCCTAATTTTTTTCCCATTATGTCATGCATAGAAAAGATGTTTGATGTTACACTGGAGCGAACAGACAAGCTGATGGAAGGTGAGGCCTGGGTGATAGGTAACAGATGGTAACCCACCTGGACAGCACCAGGGAAAGTTTCTGAGTTCCATGAACCCTGTCGTCAGCTGTGTTATCTGAGAAGAGGAGCCGCAAAGTCTTCTGGTGACCAACTTTCACATGACTGATTTCTCCCTTCCTCCCTTGCTGCCTTTGCCTCTCTTTGACTGATAGATTAATTCTTTCTTTCTGTCATTAATCAAAATCTCTCTTCAGGGATCTCACCTTCTGTACTCAGAAAAAACCCTATTAAGCAACCACAAGGCAGTGTAAAAGGTACGAAGAGAGAAGAATAGTCAGAGGGTATTTACTGAAACATGTTCCTAAACCAGTTTCCCCTAGTGTGTGGTGTGTTCTGGGGTCACCTGAAGTCTTCTTTAGAGGTGCAGCCCCCAACTGACCTCAGACCTCAGGAATCTGCATTTTACCATACCCATCAGGGGTTCCTCCGGTCACATTTTGAGAAACGTTCTCAGAACAGTGTCACATTTTGAGAAACGTTCTCAGAACAGTGTCCCTCTGCCTCTTTCCTTCCTTTCATAACTGAATGTCAGGCTGTGCAGACTCACGCTATTTCTAGGGGCCGTTTGGTGTTTGCCTCCACTCCCTTTTGTCAAGACTTAGGTGCTTGTGTGTCAACACCCAGGAAACATTTCTAATCTTTCTGTTTCCCAAAGGGCACCAAACTTGCAAGCAAACTTTCAAGGGTGAAAGGGTTTCGTCCAGGTGTTGCTGCCCTCCCAGGGTTGTCTGAGGGGCGGGGGCAGATGTGCTGAACAGTGGTGTCTGCACCTGGCTTGATCCTGTGCTTGAGCTGTTCCCGCTGGTAGCAAGCGACAGGCTCGTGTGCACAAAGAAATGACTGCAGCGTGCAAAGGACAGAAGACTCTGACCTTGACCGATCCCTAAACTAAGATCTGGGGGAAGAACATGAGTACGTGGTGAACACATACTTCACGCCGTTCCGCGGGGCCTGCCTTCTAAAAGCGGAGTCTGGGAACACCTCCCCTGTTCTTTGTCCCTGAGGCCTAGCGGAAACTGCGGTCATGCCCAGCCTCTTCACTTTTTCACCCCTTTCATAGGCCAAATACTAGGGTGACCATATCATTTATTGCTTAGCCAGACACCGTTGAAGTGAAAAGAGTGCTGTTATTTACAATAGACAAAAATAAACACCAGGCTGTTTTGGGCACCCAGCCTAATATCTACTTCCTTAAGCGACGGAACACAAGGCTGTCAGTGTAAACATAAACCCTGTGGTTTCAGCCAGTTTGATCACAGAAGTCTATGTCCGATGTGTGGTTCCCTCCTGGAGGTCCAGCCTTCTGTGTACCACTGTCTACGTGTGTGACCTTGGATGTGCCACTGGCCTTTGTGGGCTCCCTCTCCTTCTCTGTACAGTAAGCTGAGCCCTCACCCCCTGGCCAGTTGTGAGACTCAGGGCTGTGTGCTCTGCACCAACTTGGGAATGGCAGCAGCTATGATTATTATTGCTCATTTTAAGACTCCTGTTTCAATATGCAAACCACGTGGTTACAAAATCAAAGGCTATTTTAATTGTGGACATTCTCTTACAGCTCCTTGGGCTGGAGACAGGGCTGCCTGGCGGGTGCGGCTGGAATAATACTCAAGTCCAGGAGCCATGTTCAATTACGACTTAGGGCTCCATCACTATTTATAGTTGTCATTGAATGAGTAGCAGGAGGAAAGTCATCTTTCTGGGTATCAGGCTTCCTGTTGGTTGAGCCTTAACCTTAGAAAAGGAGTTTAGTCTTAGAAACTAATAAATAGTAATCATCATAATAGCTATTGTGTTGAGCAAATAGATAAGCACGATGCTAGATGTTTCATACATATGATATTTAACTCATAACCCGGCAAGGTTGATCATTGCCTGCACCTTAGGCCATATGACTAGAGACCTAGAGAGGTAAAGCAACTTGCTCAAGATCACACAGCTATCAATACCTGGACCTAAGGGGGTCCAATTCAAAGTTTATTCTATTTCTACTGATTCTACAGTGATTCTCTTCATAAACTTTTTGCTTTGCTTCATTTCCTGCTTCTGTAATTAGCTGAGTCTAAGAAACTGATGTGAGAAAGGACATGGCATTGGCCAACAAAGCATAGCAGATGGACTGAGGTTCTGTCATTTTTTAAAAAAAATAAGACTCCATTTTTGTAATGGTGTTGTCTAAAATGCTGACTATGAACAGTTTCTGTACATTTTACCTGAATCTTCATTGACATGTTTTCTTGATTTTAAGATAAACATTTTCCCACATTTTAACATCCTCTAAAATTCAAATGTCTCTTCAATTACATTCAACCTGGATTGAAATCAAATTTCTTAGGAGAGGATCTTAAGGTCTATTTAAAGTTTTCTTAGTTTGGGGGTGCTCCCTGCTTGGGTTCAAATTCTCCTGGGATTTTTTCCCCCCACCTCTACTCAGTGCAAGTTGAAACTTGCAAGTTTTCTGCTGTTACTTCTTGTGGAGTGGATTTACCCTCATTTAGTCCCATACAGAAGGTATGTCCTTTGGTGGACCAGCTTTATTCGGAGAGACTCCCAATATGACCAACTTTTTCTTTCTTATTGTTACACAAAATAAAGATATTTCTTACAGTCAATGATATTTTAGATCTAACGAAATACAGTGTTTATTGAGGTCTGATGTTAGTTTCAAGCAGTATAGCGGCCTGTCTCCATGACACTTCCTTAACCGGCCCCCCCTCCCCCCCGGCCCCCCCCACGACTCTTGCCTCCTGATAGTCACACCCTTATGAGTCCCCTCTTAATAAATAAATAAAGCTTACCTATGCAATCAACAGGACAGTATGGAAATGACAGAGTGTGACTTCCCAGGCTGAGACCTTGCTGCTTCTGTCTTGTTCTCTTTTGGATCACTCATTCTGAAGCAAGCCAGCTGCCATGTTGTGAGGACACTCAAGCAGTCCATGGAGAGGCCCATGCAAGGGATTTGGAGCTTCTGCTAGCAGCCAGCACTAACTTGTCAGGCTGAGGGTACCAAGTTGAAAGCAGATCCTTTGACCTTAGTCAAACCTTCAGATGACTGCAGCCTCATGCGACCCGGAGTCAGAACCACCCAGCTAAGCCACTCCCAGATCTGTAATTCATAGAAACTATGAGATTGTAAATGTGTATTGTTTTAAGTCAGCAAATTTTGGTGTAATTTGCTATGTAGCACTGGCAACTAATACAAAAGCTAGAAAATATATATTCTGAAATAAGAAGTTTTACTTGTGTTTTCAAAAGCAGTTTTCAATTCCTTGTTTTCTAATGATGCCCTTTCCACATTAATGGAAATTTTTATTATTTTTAGGACAACTGAGATCTAAAGAAACTATGAATGTTTTCCCTGTTTGATGTAAAGGTAAAAATACTGCTAAGTGACTTCATGCTTTATACTTCATGTTTTATGCTTCAAATGTCATAGTTTTATTGAAGAGGTTTTTTTCTGATAATTGCAGAAGTAGGAACAAAACATGTTTTGCTTTTTTTTGATAGGAAAGTATTGGTTGAATTATTTTTAATCCAGAAAAACACTATACTTGCAAAGATGTCCTTAATTGTGCTAAAATGCCTCAGTTTTGGGCACAAGCTAAAAAGATATGTTAGGTTACTCTTCAAAATTAAAGAGACCTTACTAAGTCCCAGTTGCTAGTCTAAACTATGTATTTGGAGGTACTGAGGCTCTGCCTTTTGGGCTTGTTGACATTTATATTTTAATGAATATTTAATGAACCCTTTGGAGAGCCTTTTGGCTTTTGATGTCATTTAAAAAAACAACAAACCAGCTTGCATTGTCTTGTGCCCTAGACATCTACTAAATCTATTGAAATAGATTACTGTTATTTTTTTCACTTTGATATTCAATTTGATTGTTCTAACCTGAACTTTGGTTATTATGGCTGAATGTCATAAAAATCCAGTGGTTTACAATAATCTAGATATGGAAGCAATTTAAGGGGTCAATGAAAGATGAATGGATAAATAAAATGTGACATATCTAATGGGATATTACTTAGCCATAAAAAATGAAATCTCGTATTTGTGACAACATGGATGGACCTAGAGGATATTATGCTACATGAAATAAGTCAGACAGAGAAAGAAAATACCGTGTAATTTCCCTCACATGTGGAATCTAAAAAGCACAGAAATAGACAAACAAAATAAAGACTCAGAGGAATCAAACTGGTGGTTACCAGAGAGGGGAGAGTGGGTGGAGGATAGGTGAAATAGTTGAAGGAGAGAATAAGAAAAGCGAATGTTCAGTTCTCAAATGAGTCATGTGGATGAGTCATACAGTACATGAACCATGTACTGTAAAGTACAGGGAACATACTCAGTAATATTGTAATAACTTGTGGGAAGCCGACAGCCCCCCAGTGTCTGACAAGGCCACATTGCCCTGCTCAGCACTGGATATTAGGGGTGCTGCCTTATGGTTGGTCATGTAATATCTCCTGCCTCTAAGAACCCATGTGCCTTTCCTCCTATAGGAGACAATATACTCACTGCATTTATGGCAAGTTCCTGTATACCCCAATGAGCTAACTACGCAGCCAAAGACGGGTAAGATCTCCTAAACGAGGGGAGACAACCTAAGCCAGGCAGTAGTTCTGTGGGGAACCCCTGAACTGAGATATTGGGGACTCAAGCCCCTTTGGAAACTGAGGCATAGGCCTTTGGCCACATAGGCCTAAAAAAGCCAGTCTGTGAGAAACAGACAGCCTCTGTGAGAAACTGGTGCTATCGTTCGTCCTTGCCTGTGCAGCTGTGAAAGGTTTCCTTGGAGACCAGGAGACCAAGGTCTCTCGGCCATGAAAGTTCTGATAAGAGGCAACTTACTGACCATAAGTTATTTTAATTAACAGCCTTGTTTTAACTTTGTTCTGTACATTGCTAGCAACAGATACTAAAGCTTTGACTGAGAAACAGATGTTAGACCCTCTATTACAAAAATATGCAGCTCTTTGTAAGATAGAAAAAGTTTGAAACTCCCTTTTGCTATAATCACATAGAAATAGTTTCTTGCCTAAACTCTTGGCAATAGTTCAAGTATATGCCCTGTAAGGTGGCCATGGTAACCACTCTTTAGATGATAAGTAAAATCCTTGAACAGGTTGAAATCTCTCAATAAAAGCTATGCGCTGACCTGATTCGGGGCTCAGTCTTCCTTGGCTGAGTCCCTTGGGCTCAGTCGTCTTTGGCTGAGTCCCTTGGTCTCGCTCCTATCTTTCTTCTGTCTCTTGTTTTTCCTTAATCTGCGTCGCCCCTCTCGTGTCCCACTCGCCCTTGCCACGCAGGACGTGACAATAACTTTGTATGGTGACAGATGGGTATTAGACTTGTGGTCATTTTGTAATGTATATACATCTTGAATCACTATGGTGTACACCTGAAACAAATGAGATATTGTATGCCAATTATACTTCAGTAAAAAAATCCAGGGGTCTCTAAACTTAGTTGCTCATCAAAATCACCTGTGGAGGTGTTTGTTTTATTTTTCAAAATACAGCTACTGGACCTCATGCCTGATTTCCTATTATAAATTTGAATATTCAGGAGTGAGTCTTGGGAACTTGTATTTTTTTAGTTAACAAACTCTCCCGTTGGTTTTTTTAGAGTCATTTCAATGTACCAGTAATTTGTATGTTAGAACCCACTGGGTTTACTTTGCCTCTCCCTCTCCACTTTCCACCACAACCTCCAAGTCTGCAGAGAAGAGAAGATGCAAAGCAGTATTTAGTAGAGGAAATCTTAGGGGTCATCCGGTCCATGCTCACTCACTTTTCAGATGAGGAAACCCCTATTTCATCGTGGACGTGGAGTGACTCACTTTCAACAATGATTGCTACAAGCCTCCATTTTAGGGGAATAATACCATTCATCTTTTGGAAAGCAAAGCTGTCCAAAGGCCTTGTTACCTTGCAAGTGACTTTATGATGGTTTTGTTAAGAAGTCTTTTCAGAATGAAAGCGTATCTCTTTTTTATGTTGAGTAAAGAACTGGATTATTTTTAACCAAGAGGGAAACCACATTACTTGCCAGGTGCAAGAGGCTTAGAAAAAGAACTAACGTTTTCTGCATCACAAGTAGCAGGATTTGTAAGTTAAAGTCTCATAGCCTCAGAGAGAGGATATAGTGGGGAGGAACTTGAAGACCAGCAGACATCCACATGACCTCAGTGAATGTCAGGAGGCAAGAGCCCTAAAAGGGAGGAATGCCATGAGAAGGCCCCAATGGTATGAGTGGTTGGGGAAATGCAGGACCATGGTGTCTAATGCTCAGTTTTATGTCATCTGAACTGTGTTATAACGCTCCCTCCATTATCCCAACTATCACTAAACTGTCTTCTACATAATCTTGTGTTGGTGATGCTTCGGGGGATGAAGGAAGAGGGACAGCATAGGTGAAGTGATGTTACATGGGGGTGGAGAATTCAGTGAAAAAGAAAGATGAGAGGTGGAGAGAGAGAGACAGAGAGACAGAGACAGAGAGAGAGAAAAACATCAAGAGGAATGTAATCCCTCTGAGACATCCAAGAGACATGGAGCACTGGGCTTAATAAAGAACATGGATGGGCTGAAGCTATTTTTCTTGGATGTTAAAGAAAAGTGTGCCTCCCTCACACACACACACACACACACACACACACACACACACACACACACCCTCACCTCTGAAGAAAGACTTGGGAACTGACATCCCAAGCAGACACTTGGATTACATTATAAGTTTTCTATGGAATGGAAGTGTTTATCATGCCACACACATTCCGGCCACATAGAAACCTTGGGTCCTGATGGACATTCTCCCCAGAGGCCGAGACTGTCTTCTTTCTCATATACATCCAGCTGTTCTTTAGACACTGTTTCAGTGCTCCCCAAAGAATAAAGCCACAAGTACTCCATCACAAGGAAGACAGGTTTACAATAGCTGAGCCAAATGCTTAATTAAACCCCCAGGAAAGGGCCAAAGTTGTCAAGGGAGAACTGAGGGATCCTCCACTCTTCCCAGCCTTTGTATTCTGTGATTCTTAGGAAGAGAGGAGCCAAACCCTGGTTTTGTGCAGCGATGAATAAAATGGCCTGGCTGGGTGTCAGCTGGCCTGCCAAATCTAGCAGCTGGCAAGGAAGGAACAGAGAACTTCCAAGGAACTGGCTCAATTTGCATGTGTAATGTGTTCATATATGCTGTCTGCATATAGATTATAGAACATCCATGACATACAAAGAAGGACTTTGGGTTCCCGGGAAAGAAAGAAGCTCAAAAATAGACATTTCTAGGGTAGCACAAATCAGGATAGAGATTCTGGTCTCATAAGACGATCTCAGCCACCAGAGGACATTTTTAGAAGCTAGGAAGTCACATGTGAGAACAAAGGAAGTCATTTCTAGTCAGCGCCCCAACCCAAAGCTCAGAGAGGAGGGGGTTGCCTGGCAACAGCAGAATCTTCCTGTTTTTCCAGCACCCCTATCAAGAACATGACAAAATGACTTCTTTTTTTTTTTTTTTCTTCCTTGGACTTTCATTTTTCACTTGATTTCATCTGAAATTATTGGGCCTCATAGCTATCATTCCTCATAGGGAAACAGCCCTGAGGAGCTACATTTCATGTCACTGAAGCTTTTGGTTGCACTTATGGGCTTACCAAATCCTATGTGGGCAAGATGTGATGACAAAGCCTCAGAGCTAAGAGAAAGGAGGTGGTGACATGGTCCCAAATGCCTGAAGAAACAGCAGATAATTGGTCTTTTAATTTGTCTGATTAGTCCTACTGCAGGTCATCCTGATGTTTTAGAGAATCAGGCCTTGGCTTCCAGTCCAAGATTCACCCCTGACTGTCTGAAGTCACTTTGCCTCCCGGGGCCTCAGGCTTCCAACCTGTATAGGAAATGAACTCCCACCTGCCCCTTGTGTGGTGCTGTTCTGAGATTTGGTGGGAGGATGAAAGAAAACTCACAGGATTATAAAAGCTCTTAAGAATGGGACCATTGCTGGGCCGGCCGAGTGGCTCAGTTGATTAAGAGCTCACTCAAGAGTGCGAGCTGAGCTCTGAGCAACAGCAGTTCGATGTCCAGCCTGAGCTGAGCTGCCGCTAAGCTGCCAACAGGTGCCATGATGGCTCAGCTTAAAGTAAAAAAAAGAATGGGACCATTGCTTTTTAAATTTCTATGTACCTTAGAGGCATCTAGAATTGACTGTTTTTTACATATGAGGTCCTCAAAAAAATGTTCATTGTGTTGAGTAATAAGAAACACCTGTATTTCTGTGGGGCTGCATGGCCTTTCTGATTACACCATTCTATTTGGATATTGAAGGCCAGGGGGACTCCCAGAAGAAAGGCTTGGGATGTAATATCTCAACCACAGACACTTGGATTACATTATAAAACGTTTTCTATGAAATGGAAGAGTTGAAGTCATAGCACATAGCACTTGTGGAGACGGAGGGGTCCAGAGAGACACCCACCCAGCGGTGCCACCAGGCATTCTGCCGGTTGAATTCTGAAGGGGTCAAATGGGATTTAATACCTCTGGTCACTTCAATTATTATGGGGAGGGGAGTTCATTGTGTTTTTCGTGGGTCAGAACTTCTGAGGATTGTTTTATGGAGAAGGTGTGTTCTTCATTTCCTTGAAGTTTTGAGTTTGGGGATTGAGGAGAAGAGCAGAACTCGCTTGACTTAGGGGACAAGCAATGCTGCTGGCTGCTGGGCATTTCCTGAGAAGATGGGAGCAAACGAAGGGCAGGAGGCCCTGTAGGAAGCACCCAGCACGGGACTGTCTGTGTGAGTCTGAAGGATTTGATGGGAGACTGTAAGCGCTTGGTGAAGGACTCCATTAAGACTTCTAGTTTGTATTCCTAATGGTGTCACCCAGCAACTTTCTAAAATGTCTTTATTTTTTTTCTTGTTTTAGAGATTCTTTTTCTTTTTCTTTTTTTTTTGTTTTTGTTTTTGAAGGCAGTGTCACTGGCCCTCCTATGTGGGACCCGAACTGGGGCCGCTGGCTTCCCAAGCCAGCGCTTAACCACCGCACCACTTGGCTGGCCCCTTTTTTTCTTGTTTTAAATGATCATTTCTTGGGCCGGCCGAGTGGCGCGGTGATTAAGCACTGGCTTGGGAAGCCAGCGGCCCAGGTTGGGGTCCCACATATGAGGGCCAGTGACATTGCCCTAAATAAAAATAAATAAATGATCATTTCTTTCTCTCTCCAGAACTGAACCCACCCCCCCACCCCCCCGCTCCCTGCAAAAAGTGAGCATTTATCTTTTACCTTCATGTCTGGTTTCTGACTCTTGTGAAAAATCTGTCTTAAATGAACCTAGAGAAGAAGCAAAGATGCCATTCACTCCCTCCCCAGAATGGACCAGCTTCCTCCCAGGCCCCATGCCTCCCAGGATGCCCAGGCAGAGTCAGAGGTTAGCCTCAGGCAATGGAGGCTTATCTCCACCTTTGTTCATCCCAATGAGAATAGAGGATTTATCTGGTATGTTGTTTCCTTTTGGAATGTGGTGGTGGTGGTGGTGGTGGTGGTAGTTGTTGATTTTGCCAACTTTGGAAATAAATGGCATTTCTAAGATTTTCTCTGGTCATTCTAAGTCTGGAGCTTCAAGAACATTTATGTCATGGTGGCTTATGTAAAGCACATTTCTCCTGTATGCTCTCCAAATGTCTGACAGAACCAAGTCTAAATTAGTGAAAGCTGAAGCTTATAAAGAACTAACTAACTCATCTCTTTATAAAACCTAAAAGCTGATCCTTTAAAATTACCTCAGGACTTTCAGGTGCTTTTCCAGAGATAAATAGAAAGTACTGGCAACATGGAAGGCCACTGCTTAGTCCTGGTAATCTGATAATCTATTAGGATAGCAGCATCATTTCTCAATGCCTATGGGTATGTAGTAGGTACACAATCAAGCAGGTGAAAGAGCCAACACACATTTAGATGTGATATTATTGGAATACAGCTGGGTCTCAAATAACTACTAAAATGTGATATTGTTATTTCTGTATTTTGTTTCTTTAAGGTTCATAGAAGCATAATTGACTAATAAAATTAAGGTATTTAAAGTGTACAACATGATGATTTGGTGTATGTAAATATTATGAAGGGATTTCCCCATCAAGTCAATGAACATGTTCATTACGTCATACATTTATCTTTTTGGATGCAGTGGTAAGAACATTTAAGTTCTACTCACTTCAGCAAATTTCAATTATACAACGCAGTATTATCCATTATAATTGACCTGCTTTTCAGCAGAGCCTGCATGACTCTTCACCTGTGAGTATTTATCTTCCTCTGCCCTTTCAAACTCTATCTGTCAGTCAGGCCCAATGCAAGTTCTATTTTTCTCATCAATCTCATTCACCTCCTCCTAAGTGCATGTATAGCATATCTGATCTGATCCCAAAGAGTTCATTAGTTGGGATGGAAGGAGAACTGACTCTGTGTGGTGAGCACACAGTGTGATATATAGATGATGTATTACAGAGTTGTACACATGAAACCTACGCAATTTAAGTAACGGTTGTCATCCCAATTGAGCATGGGGATCTTTGTGCTTCGA
This sequence comes from Aselliscus stoliczkanus, assembly GCA_033961575.1. Taxonomy (NCBI): domain Eukaryota; kingdom Metazoa; phylum Chordata; class Mammalia; order Chiroptera; family Hipposideridae; genus Aselliscus; species Aselliscus stoliczkanus. Next base: position 144,403,726 of record CM066733.1, read on the forward strand.
GGGCACGTGGGTGGCCAGACATTCCCTAAAACCAGGCTATCTTAGCTTCTGTACTTTCAACAGCCCAGCAAGTAAGACAGGAACACACGTACATAGATACAGGAAACTCAGGGTAAAAGATTTTTCAACTGATTGATTTCTGAAATTTTTTTTCTTGCTTTTCAGGTTTTCATGACTTCACTGTTTCTCACCTTTTTCTTACTCTCAACCCCTTTGGTGTGAGTACTGGATCACCTTTGAGAGCAAGTCTGACGCTCTATTAAAAAATTTCTTGGGGGCCAGTAAGGACATAATTGTATAATATGGACCACCGAGACCCTCTCCAGACCACCAATTTAGGCAATTTTTACTGGCAGTCCTCCAGTCTTCTTGGCCCTGCGGGGGAGGTAAAGTGATTTGAAATGAGAGTTAACCTCATGTTGCCAATTATTAAGCTGCTCTCTCTCTCTCTCTCTCTCTCTCTCTCTCTCTCTCTCTCTCTCTCTCTCTCTCATCCTCTTCCTGTCTCTCTCTCTCCCTCTCTCCTCCACCCCTCTGTCTCTCTCTCTCTGTCTCTCTGTTTCTGTCTCTCTCTGTTTTGCATTCCTCGGAAGCTGGAAAACATGGTTTGCAGGGGAATGTTTTTTTGATGCCAATGACAACACAGCACGTTCTGCACTTCTTGGAGCAGGGCCCTGGGCCCAGTGGCCAATGGGACAGGATAACAGTGATCAAATAGGGCCTTCAACTGTCATATCCAGAACGTCACACCCCATGCTTGGAAAAAAGTCTTCATTCATGCTAAATATTGCTTTTGCTGTCATTTTTCTTGATGCAAAATAATTCACACTTTATTGTTGGGTGAAAAACAAATATTTTTTCTTTTCTTTTCTCATGGAGATCCTGAAGGAGAGTAATTTCTGAGCTTTCCCCTGACATGTGAGAAGATATGTTTTGATATGACTGTGCTTTTCTTCTTTCTGTTAAATGCGCATTTTGATCTGCTTCCTGAGCAGCAGGCAGGCAGGGAGGCTGAGAGGAAATGACTGTGATCCTTGCAGGGATGGTGAAGGCCTGGGCCTGCTGTCTTAGTCTGTTTTCCTAACAATTGCAAATGTCTGGGCCAGGAGTTTTCAACAGGTGATATCAGAGATCAGTCCCTTAAGAGGAAGAATGCACTTGTTAAGTGTTGGGAGCCGTCAGCACCCCAATATGTGACAAGGTTTCATGGTCAGTTATAGTCTCAACTGCTGTGAACCCATATGCCTTTCCTCTACATTGGATCCTATAGGAGACAGTAGTCTCACTGCATTTATGGCAAGTTCCTGTGGTACCCCAATGAGCTAACTATGCAGCCAAAGACGGGTAAGATCTCCTAGAAAAGAGGGGTGACAACCTAAGCCAGGCAGTAGCTCTGTGGGGACCTCAGAACTAAAAATAGGGGATTCAAGCCTCTTGGAAACTGAGGCACAGACCTCTGGCCACATAGGCCAAAAGCCTGCTGTGAGAAACTGACAGCCTGCCTGTGAGAAACTGATGATAACATCAGCCCCTGAGCTCACTTGCCTAAGATAATCACAGTAAAAAGTCTCCCTAAAGTCCAAAGGTCTCCAGGCCATGAAAGTTCCGATAAGAGACACTTACTGACCATGAGCTACAATAATCAATAGGCTTATTTGAATTCTTTGCCTAGTGCATTGTTGTAGCAACAAATACGGAAGCTTTGACTGAGAAACAGATGCTACCCTCTATTGTAAATACTATAGCTCTCCATAGGATAAGAAATGTTTGAAACCCCCTTTTTAGCTTCTAAATAATCTCAAAGGAATAGACTTTAGACTCAGCTACTCCTAGTCTCTCATTAATAGCTCAAGTATGAGCGCTGTGAGTCTTACGATTGTGTATTAGCTGCTGGAATTTGGGATAGTTACTAGATAGTCAAGGTAGTCATGGTAACCATTCTTTAGATGATAAGTAGAAATTGAGTTTGGGTCGCAAGGAGAACATCATATTAAAAGATAAGATAATCCTTACACGTAGAATAGGTCACAGTTTACCCTGGAGAGAACAATTACAAGGAAGTAAAGACTGAAAGCCCTGAGAAAGAAAAAAACATCAAACTCATGTGAAACATAACTTGTGATTGAGGTAATGGTCAAGAGTCCCTATAAAAGGGGACATGCTGTAACAATAAAGTGTGACACTCCTGCGAAACTCTTTCCGGTGTCTCCACTGTCTTCTTTTTCCTCGTCGACTCCATCCCACCTGAGGGAATCCCTGGTCCTCGTGGGGGCTGGCCCCCCACAGTTAGGTGTTCTGCTAGGATCCTTGACAGCAGGTATGAAATGTAGCCTTACAGAAATGAAAGTAATAACTGGTGGAGAGTGCCTAATATATTATTTTCACCCCTACCCCTAACTCCTTTACGGCTCTCACTCTGGATATCTGGCCATCTTCCTAGTAGAAATACTTTATACCCTGCTGAAGAAATCAGTATTATTAGTAGTATTCTTAGGCAACAGGCAAGAGCCAAGATCTAGACCCTTAAAAGATTGACCAGTGGTTTTGTTATCTATGGCCATGTATAATAACAAATTATCCTAAAACTAAATGTCTTAATGTTTCTTATCTCACCAATGTTTCTTATCTCTCACAGTTTGTTTGGGTTGGGAGTCCAAGAGTGGTTTAGCAGGGTGGCTATGGCTCAGGGTCTCTCCTGGGATTATAGAGATGTTGGCCTGAACTTGCTTGGGGCTGAGGCTCTAATTGTGAGATGGCTCCCTTCTATGGCTGTTGGCAAGAGGTGACAATAAGAGAGCTTTGATACTGAAAGAAAGCCTTCTAAGTCCAAGTGTCTGTCTGCAGCCCTTGTCAAGGGCCAGTGTAGGGCTCAGCGTGGTGGGTCTAAGCAAAGAGGAAAATCATTGGTGAATTGGTCCAGGAAAGGGGCAGGAGACAATGCAGGCAGCTCCTTGAGAGGGAAGATGAGGTGAATTTGGGTTAGACAGTCCTGAAGATCATTGTTATGGAGCTGCTGTCTTCCTGGGCACAGAAAGGTCTCATTTTGAAGCATGAGCACACACCTGGGCAAGAGTTTTGGCAATTTGATGGAGAGGGTGTTTGTTGTCACACTGCCTGTCTATCTGCTCTCATGAACCTTTCCATAAAGACAGATCATTGCTTCAATATTATGCTTGCTTTGTGTATCCCCACTTGGTGCCAAAAGATAGCTGGTTTGCCAATGATGGGTAAGATCCCTCAAGGGAGGGGCAACCTAAATCAGGCATGGCCATGGGAGCCATGGGAGGAATCCTGGAGAGGAAAAAAAGGGTGTAGACCCCTTGCTTCAGGTTCTGGCAGCCTGCATGTGAAATGACCTATTGATGTGATAGTATCTGTCCTTGGTGCATTCTTATCAGTAAGCCTTGGAAGAGGAAGTTCTGTCTCTTAGGAGGTGCATGATAATGCCTTCAGGTAATAGCAGTTTGCAGACATGGGAGATTAGGCCCAGAGATTAATTCTTGGGTGTGAGACTCACAGACCGTGGAAGATACACTGATCCTTTCTTATTTGTAAGACAATAAAAGGAGCAGTCAGCCGGGATTCAGGGCTCTCAGTCCACGGGCTGAAGTCCCCTGGCCCCAAACTGCATTTTTCTCTCGTATTTGTGTCTCTCTCTTCACTTTTCGCCATCCCTTCCCCACTCCCACTGCACTGTCTGGCGGGACGCAACCGATGTTGAGTAGGATGAAAGGCCTTCAGCACCAGTGATATGAGCTTGAGAATGATCTATTTTTTTTTTTTTTGAGGGCAGTGTCACTGGCCCTCACATGTGGGACCCGAACCGGGACCGCTGGCCTCCCAAGCCAGCGCCCAACCACCGCGCCACCTGGCCGGCCCGAGAATGATCTACTTCTTTACTGCTCGCAGCTAACTACAGGACAGAATAGAGGCTGAACCATGTATAAGTCACTGCCAAAAAGAAAGTTGAATGGAAACTGCTCATGAGCAACAGAGCTGGATTAATTGTTTCATTTCATTTCCTATGACCTGTGTTCTCACTTTAATGTGTCAGACATATAGCTGTGTACTCTGAAGTAACATTAACATGCGAGCACTAGTCCTAAAATGTTAGCCGAGTTGTTCCTACTGTGGAATTTAAGGATGATTCTCATCCAACAATACCATTTTATAATCAAGAAACCAAGGTTCTAGGAGGTTAACTGATATCCTCCAGGCCACGGAGTTGAGTGACAAATCTGCTACTGGACCTCCTATCTTCTGCACCCTGGGCCATAGGCCAACACTCTTTCCATTAGATGACTAGTGAGATTTAGGCAAGATTTTAGAAGACAATGAGCTTCCTTCCCAATTACCAACAGTGAAAGTGCAGGTCTCACCCATTCTCAGGTGCTCCAGGGCTGGAAGCATCCTTTTATCAGCAGACCTGAGGGCAAGGAGATGAAAAGGGATTGTTCAGGTTGCTAATAGATTTCCCTCCACTTGTACTGTGACACCCCAAGCATTCCTTGTATTGGACACAGTAGAAGGCTGCTAACACTGGCAAACGCTTTGAAGGCGTAAATGATTTGTGCAAAACTGCCTTAACCTCAGGGCATCCAGCGATTTTGTGCAGCTGTCCTGGGTTTCCAGAAACTAGCCTTCCTGTGATGTCTGGGGTCACAGAGCCCATGCAGATGCTTCCATTCATTGTAGGCAACCGCAGATTACCCAGACAGGCCCTGTTGCTGCCACAGGAACCCGTGTTTTTACTTCCCCAGGTCTTTGAAGCCTTCACATGGGTGGAAGGGATGCCAGGCTATATTCCCTGATGAGACTGAGTTGCAGACATCACTAACATATTAGTATCAGCTTTTCAGAAGCATATTAAGACATGTTCAGGTCAAATCAATCTCGACAGTGAATCATATGAATTAGTGACTTGCTTTTTGAAGGCTGAGCTGAGAGAACAGAGGCTATATAGAACCAAGCTCTTAAAAAGTGAGTTGTTCACAGCAGTGTTGCTTTGCTGTGTTATTCATGTGTCCAGGTCTTGGGTAGTGTAACAAGGAGGGAAAGAAGTCAGTATGTGCAACTCCAGGCTGCTGGGCCCCTCCGGTGTATCAGCAGGGTGGCAGTGGCTTTCGATATTGACATTTGTCCCTAGATCCTGGCCATGATTCGCTTCTCATGCTCATGCTTGTAATAATTGGTGGAGAATTTCAAGTTCTCACCCTCCCTTACAAGATTTTATTGAGATAATCTTTACATGTGTGGTCCTGATTTAGTCTCCTACCCAGCTCTCTCCAGGAGGATGACTGTGAGTTTTTATTGCCCCTTTAACCCAACAATTTATTATGTTCTTCCTGTGTGCAACTGTGGCCATTAAGGCATTGGCATCTGCTCCTAGGCAGTGGGGGATGGGCTGGCATAACTCAGTGGCTTCCACAGCTTTGGGGACAAAGATCAAAGCCAGCCACAACAAGCTTATTGCAAAGGAGAGTGCGTTTCACTCGGACAGAGGGAAAACCAGCAGCAATCAAGCAGTTAGGAAGCATAGCAGACCACACTTACTGGGTGACAGTTCTGTCTGATTGGACAGGCAGAGCTGTGCTAAATTTAACATGTTGCTTTATTGGTGTTGGCCAATAATATCCCAAGGAAGCAAGATGCTAAGCCCAGTTTCTAGCAGCATGGCCTGGGGTCAAAGGGGGAAACAGCAGGAGCTATGAAGCTTCGTGAGCCCAGGGAACAAACATTGCTGGGTGTTAATAAAACTGAGTTGGTGTTGGTGATGCAGCCCTGTGGGGGCCGGCTTTCCCCTTCACTGTACCACCTGTGTGATATATATCAACATGGTACAGAAGGAGGCAGGCTATTTTTGGAAGTTTCCTACTACAGTGAATTTCAGCATAAACCATTAAAAATAGATTTATCTTCCTAGCATAGGATAGACAAGGCTGATGAAATAAATGTCAAAGATTTCCAGAACAAGACATCCTACAGAAAGGGTGAGCAAACTGTGATCCACACAGGCTGGTAGCCTGTCTTTGTAAATAAAGTTTTTTTTGGAACAAGCCACATCAGTTCATTTACAAATGATCTACAGCTGTTTTCAGGCTGCAAAGAAGAACAGTTGTAATAGAGACAGAGTGACCTGTAAAACCTAAGACATTTGTTATCTGGCCTTTTTAGGAAGTTTTCTGACCCCTGCCCCAGAGCAGTGGTCCTTGGGCCAGCTTTTTTTTTTTTTTTTTTTTTTAAGATTTTATTGGGGAATTGGGGAAGGGGAACAGACAAGTTGTTGTCCTTTTGTACTTCAGTCTAGTTGTGGAGGACATTGCTTCACTGGCCGATGTTGCTATCGTCATTGCACTCTTCCCGGATGAGGCAGATCAGTCACCGGCCTCTGGATGGTCGCTCACTGCGGCTCTTGGCAGCTCACGCTGGCTGCCGGCCACTCACTGTAGCCTACAGCAGCCCACTGCAGCAGGGGCTGAAGCCCACACCATTGCCCCGGGGCTCGCATAGCCCAGCTCCAGGTGGAGCTGTTGTTAGCTGTAGAGGGCAGCGTCACTGGCCCTCATATGTGGGATCCGAACTGGGGCCGCCGGCATCCCAAAACCAGCTCTCAACCAATGCGCCACTCAGCCGGCCTATGGGCCAGCTTTTTTCAATATTTCCAAAATTTAATGGGACTTTGTGCATTTACTGTTGATATGGGTAGGGAGACTGGCCACAGCAGGGCTATCACACTTGTGGCCCAGAGTCCACTCCAGCCTGTGGATATGCATGCTTGGGGCAGACAGTTGTGTTTTACAAAAAGAGCAACATTTTCAGAACAGGGGAGTTTACTAAAACATGTCTAATTTTTTTGGCTATACTTGAAAAATTGGGTAATCTGGCCACCCGGGGCCCACATTCCTGCATGGCCATCATGGGCCAGAGCCTGGCAAAAGTAGCCTTCTTTAGATGGGGTGTATCCTGTTCTACTGTGCTAGAGACCCCACCACTTCCTGTTGTCTCCCCAGCACAGAGACAATCTCAGCTGCAATTTATTATGATGCTTGCCCTGCTGGCTTCTCTCTCCTGGAGTCTTGGTTTTATATTACCTGCCATTTAGCATGAGTTTACATCCTCAGAACCAAAATCAAACTTCTTTGCTTGGTCCAAATTCTCTCAGGTTACTTGAATGTACTGGTTATGTCATGCTGATCTGAAGCTCTGTTTGACTATTACTTATTTTGAAAAAATAATAAAAGTAACACTTCATAGTGAAAGGAAGGGGAACTGACTGTTGCTTTAAAACAGCTAAAAAACCGCAAAATGCATTATCTCATGTAATGAGTCATTTTTTTTCCCCCTACCAATCCGTAGTCACTAATAAACAATCAACTCCAGGAGGACAAGAGGTCACGCTACCTTTGACCGTTTTTTCCTCAGCCAGGTGGGTCTGTCTTACTTGCTGACATTTACTCCCAGGGATTGTTGTGGGTGAGTTTCCCCAAAGAATAGACCCTGTGCTGCCCACATAGAATCTATGCAATGCCTGTAAAAGATACACATCCTGGACTCACACCAGACCAATAGCATCAGAATCTGTTGTGACCGCCACTATAATGCATGCAGGGGATTGACATCGATGCCACAATTTTGGACAGTTTTACCTGCCTTCTGAATGACAATGAAGGTACATTTTACTATTTTTAGAAAATGGAAGACTTTACCTGTCATCCCAAGGATTTACTCACTTTGTATTGACGAGAGGGGGGAAAATAGTGATTTTTTTTTTTTTAAACTTCAAAACACCAAACAGAAATTTATTATTTCAAGTAATTCTCTTACATACCATTAAGATTCAGTCTCTGTAGAGACTGTCAAAAATTGCCAATGCCGATTATATTTCAAGTCGTCATGGCGGAGTATTGGGAAAAGTTTTCAATTAGCAATAATCGTGCCTTGGATAAACCTCATTGGCTACGATACTGCCACTGCGCAAAGCTAAAATAGTGATTTTTTAAAAAATGGTTTTAAAACTCATAATTGCATCTCCCTTCCATTTGCTTGTTACACAGTTTAGCCCAGAAGGGGTTTAATTCCTTATTCAGAACCTGCTGGAAGTTCGGCGCATACAACTCCCAATTCTGTGGCTCACTGAAGAGTCGATGTTTAAAGTTATGCAGCCAGTTTCCATCAAAAGGCACTTGGACAGAGTTTTAATTTTCTTCATCACAGAAGCCAACACCTGAGGAAATGGAACCAGAGCCAAGACTCTCACGTGGTGGTGTTGGCCCCGTGAGGCTGGGGCTGGTGGGGACGGTGGAGCCAGCTCTGTCTTCCGTGTTGCATATACATCAAGTGGCATCATTAGCATCTTCTTCACATGGAAAGTAACATGAAACATTGTAAACTATAATTCTTCCAAAGGCTGGGCTGTTGCTGCATGGAATTTATGAATGAAATTATAAAGTTATAGTTTTATTTCTTTTTAGGAAACTATAGGTCACAGGGGACTCACCCTGAAGACATCGTCCATAATATCCAGTTCAGAATCTACCAGCAGCTCAGGTCCTCGCTGCTGAGTGGATCTGAGGTGCTCTGTGGTTTGCACATTTAATTCCAAGACCACATGGGTGGTGGGGTGGGGGAACGGTTTGGTTATTCTCCAGGGGACCACTCAGGGGAGATGAAGTCAGGGCTGGGCTCTGGGCCTTTGTGAACGCACTTACTTGATTGCCTATATGGGGCCTATGGACCATCAGTTTTCTTCCAATAACTCTACCCTTCATTTGTTGATTGAAGAACTTCATTGTTTAAAGAAAATATTGATGCCAGCAGCAGTGAACTCTCCATCAGGGAGAGGCAGGTGTGTGTGTTTATCTCAGCCTAGATCTACACCCTCCAGACTATCTGTGATGTTAATTTTATGTGTTGACTTGGCTAGGGTACCTGCTCAGATATCTGGTAAGATATTATTTCTGGGTGTGCCTGGGAGGGTGTTTCTGGAAGAGGTGAGCATTTGATTCAGTAGTTGAGTAGAGATCCTCTCTTACCAATGTGGAATGCTCTCCATCCAATCCTTTAGGGGCCCAAATGGAACAAAAAGACAGAAGACTGCAAATTCTCTCTTTTTTCTTGAGCTCTGATATGACCATCTTCTGCCCTTGGACACCTGGTTCAGAGCTCCTGGTTCTCGGGCATTTGGATTTGGGCTGAACTACAGCACTGGGCTTCCTGCGTCTCCAGCTCACAGACTGCGGATGGTGAACTTCTCGGCCTCCATAACCATGTGAGCCAATTTCTATGATAAATTTCCTGTCATATGTTTCTATACATATCCTATTGGTTATATATACCTGTTTCTCTGGAGAACCCTGACTAATATATTTTCCATACACATTTTCATATATGGTAGAAGACAAATAATTTTCTCTCTGCCCTTCTGAGCTCTTGGCTGAGACCCCTGTGATAAAAGACAGATTAACAAGAAAAACACAAACAGAAGTTTATTAACACATACGCTTTAGGTACACATGGGAGGTGCCTAGGGTAAATAGGTAATTCCGCAAGGTAGCTTAGAATTTAGACTTAAATACAATCTTAATAGGGAAAGTAGACTCCTTAGGGGAGAGTGATTTTTAGGAAAGATGAATGGGCCTTTAGAAAAATAGATGAGAGTTATGATAGTTTTTGACGAAGTCTGTCTGGGTAGTCCTCTAGACTCCTGTTGTATGATGTCAGTGTTCCCTGGTTTATGAAATTCTCCAGCAGGGATCAATAAAAACTGAGTTTCTGTTGGCAGACCTGTCTTTAGGTGGATACAGGGAGTTCATAGAAAGTGTCTCCCTGCATTGCTGCTTTTCAAGTGCCTACAGATCAAAATAATCATTATGTCAAAGTGGCATGTTTTGGGGTAGCATGTCCTAAATTCCTACAGTCATATTTTGGGGTGGCATATACTGCTGCCCTTCATGTATTTTCCTTAATTTTAACTTGCACGTTTTTTTGTTTTTTTAAAACTTGGGTCCCTCCATGATTTTTCCTCATAATTTCCATCCTGTCTCCTGTGATACGGAAAATACTATTCCTAGGATTTCTTTTTTCCTCCTCCTCCTCCCCTTACTCCTTCTCCTTGTGAAACTATATTCAAGGTGGACATAATGAATGTTTACTGGGGACTGGTGATTGATCAGTTCTTCAGGTAACCCTAGCCTGCTGTGCGCTTTTCTCCCCGTTGGAGGTGTGGGAGCATGCCCCCCTGTCTCAGGCTCATTCCTTTCTATTCTCTACATGCTGCCCCTTCCAGGCTGAATTCCAGGACTGAGACTATTCTAGGGTTTATGGCTCCTGACTGAGAACCTCTGTCCTCACTACCATGGGATATGGAGCCTTGGAATCACCTCACACTTCCTCCCCTGCTTTTTCAAATATAAAAGAGTCTAATAGCAGCACCACCTGTTGCCTGATGGAATTCTGTGAAACTCCAAGATTTGCTCCCAAGATGGCGCTTTTACATTATACAAGATGTCTCCAGGTGCCCCCATCTGTGAATTAACACAAAGATGAGTCCAGATGAAGAAAAAAGCTTAACTTAGGGCTTAACCACTGAAAATAATAATGATAATAATAATAATAATTTAAAAATAACATACTATTTTTTGATTTCACAGTAAAATTTTAAAAAACCTTTTTGGATTAAAATTAAGGAAATCACTTTAAAAATTAAGATATTCTGGTTCCGACTTTGACACATAATTCTGAGTCTTCAGGCAAGAAACTCCCTTTCTGATTCAGAGCTTCCTTATCAAAGTATGAAATGGCAGCTAAACAGCTCTAAGGGCCAAATGCGTTCTAATTGCCTGACAGAAAGTTTTGTACAAGGAAACTCTTCTTTCTTCCCTCTGAGTCAGAGCGAATCATTTGTTTTGCTTGTTTTTTACCTTTTTGGGGATGGCACTTGTCACATGATATTGGAACTAGCTGTTTGCCTGCCACTCTTCCCAATTAAACAACAATCAAGTTCAAGTATTGTGTTACAAGTGAGAGAAAAATCCAAATCAAGCAGACTTCGATAATAAAGATAATTTATTGACTTATGCAGTAAAAAAGTTCAGCTGTAGACCTGACCAGAGGTCTGGCTAGATTTGGGGCTCCTGTGATGTGACGTGGCCCCAACTCTCTCCTTCCTGATGTTGGCCCCATTTGCAGGTGGACATAAGATGGCTGCCAGCAGCTCCTGCGATTATGGTCAACCCTCTGTCACTTCCAAAGAGAATGAGAGCTTTCCTTCCCAGAAGCCCCTGCAAATCTCCTCCTGCCATATTAACAGCTTGGGTCAAGTGTCTAATCCCTGAAGCTATCACTAAAGCCAATATGATGATGAGAAATAATAATTAGTATAAGCTACTCAGGCTTCCCTGCCTCCTGGGAGCTGAGGGCAGGGTCAGCTCTACTCACCTACCTGGTTGTGGACAAGGAAGCAGTGAATCCTGAGATATGAAGGCGACAGAAGAGGGGGCAGGGCAGATGCTGCAATTCCCTTCATACAGAGTGAACATCTCCATTACAGCATCCTCTGCTGCTTGCCTTAGATGCAGGTGTCTCTGTCTCCCCCTAGTGAACACCTGGATTCTGGAGTCTGCACACTCAGGGCCTGGCATACGATGTGTGTACAGCAGCGGTTTCTAGTGGACAATTGTTTCAGATGCCTCTGCAGCCTTTACTTTCAGGTGTTGCCTCCTGGCTGCTCCCAGGGACTTTGGGTTCCATGTTCAGGTAGAGTAGGTGAAGGTCAGTGGGTTGAGATGGAATTAAGTGTGGGGAGCAGCAACTGCCTGGGGCTTTGGAGTTTCTCTTCCTGGCCATGTTCAGAGCATGGGGACTCCATTCTTTCACCACATAGGAAAGCTAGTGTGTTCTGGCATCATGGGAACCAAATGATGCCCAAATTTAGGCTTTGGTCTTGACATTTACCACAAAAGGACATGGGTGGGTATAGAACTAAAACACCAACACGAAGTCTGACTTCCTTTTTCCAGTGATAAAATTGCCTCAATGGAGCTTCTAACAGAAATAGATGGGTGAAAGACAGGAGTGGAAATTAGCTTTCCCTCATTCTCGAGGTGCAATCTGGTATTCAGCTGGAGGCAGCTACTGTAAAAAGATTTGTGGCAGCAACTGCGGTAGAGAAATGAAATGCTAGCGTTTTCTTCCTGGTAGGGCCCACATCGGCTCAGTACAGATGGCAGCCCCCACCATGCGGTGTGCTGAAAACACATTTTAAAGGGTATTTTGTCAACTTAGCAAACTTTGGTACTTGAACATAATGAAATATGAGATAGTTAATAAGATGCTGTGAGAAAATGCTGATTAATATGGATATGGTATTTGAAATAATGTGAGTTAAAAAATAACATAGAACTCAAAATAGCAGGAACACATTGATTATAGCTCCATAAAACATGCATTCATTTTTAAATACTGAAAGAGTGTTTGGAGTAAAGTAAATAGAGTTTATGAGATGGGAAGCCTTAATTCATCATTAATTTAAAAGGATATCTGTAAAACTGTCTTGTCTGGACAAATGAGTAATAATATATTTTCAGGAGCTGCTCATCCGGGCCAGTTGGATGTGGGTTGTGGTTTCCATCTAAAAATGAATGTACAGAGTGTGAGAAGAGGATGGGAGGAAGGAAAGGAGGTAGGGAGGGGAGACAGACGGGGATTCCAGGGTTTCCCTGCCGAAGGATATCAAAGTTCAAATGATCATTTTCAGTTTTGCTAAACCAGAAACTTTCTGAACCTGTGATGGAAACCCAGAGGGACTTTGGACAGATTTATGTCACTAAAGTCCAGTCTCAAACTATCGCTGCATGTTTATTGAGGGCCTGCTGTTAGTCCTTTGGGCGATATTTAGTGTCTAGCCCTGGGCTTGGAACTATAGAGGGGACCACAAAAGTGAGTAGAACATGGTCAATATCATTAGTATATTTTCCATCTCATTAGACAAATAACTGTGACATGTTAAGCAGCTAGAAAAATGCTTGGTGAAGTGCAAAACTGGAAAGTACCAGAAAAATTGAAGTGTGCTATAATTGAAAAGAGAAATGAATGACTGCTGTGGTAATTAAGGAAGGCTCCTGGGAGGAGGTGACAGTTACACTGGGTCTTAAATTGTGGCTATGATTTGGAATATCACATTAAAAAAAGAAAGAGGTGCAGACAACCATTGAGCAAAGAGATCAGGGCATGGGATCCCCCCACCTGGAGTGGGGTGTGGGTAGAGCAGAGGGGGCATAAAGCTGGCCTAGCACGGAGGAGGTACACCCTGGAGGCCCTCGGACCAGGTCTCAGGAGCTCAGGTTTGATTCGCAGGGGAGAGGCAGCCATAGAAGGCTGGAAGGTGTTGATAGAGAAAAGGTGTTATTTGGGGAGAATTGATGTGGTAATTGAGGGTTTGAAGGATAGAGGTGTTAGAGAAAGCAGTCAGGAGAAACTCACGGAACTTCAGGTCCCTGGCTCTGCTGTCTCTGACCTCTGTGGCCTTGGGTAAGCCACTCCATCTCTCTGTTTCCTTAAATTCATGAGTAGAGTTATTTCCTTCAAAATCTGGCTAAGGAAGCAGACGGAATAATTAGAAAACATTTTGCCAAATGTAAAGCATTAGGCAAATAGTTGCTGTTATCATAGGTAATAACTTGTTCTCTCCCATAAAATAAAGCTCTCAGAATGAGGTAAGGCTTTTAGTCTTATCTAAAAACAGTTTTAGGTTGCCATCTTTTCAGCCTCTCTCATGGCTTTAAAATCATGTCTTTCCTCTGAAAGCCTTCCTTCTACAGCTCAGCTCTGTGAAGGAAGACCCTTCCCCTTTATGTTTTTACTTCTACCATACAGTAATAATCCAGGTAACCACGTCCGTTAAACCTGAATGTAAAGTAAGAATAGGCCAGCCGAGTGGCTCAGTTGGTTAAGAGTTTTCTCAAGAGTGTGAGCTCTGAGCAACAGGGTCGCCGGTTCGATTCCTGGCCCGAGGTGAGCTCCTGCTGAGCTACCCACAGGTGGCAGGGTGGCTCAGCTAAAAAATAATAATAATAAATAATAATAATAATAATAATAAATAATAATAATAATAAAGTAAGAATACACAGGCTCCTAGTGAGACTTTGAGAAGGTGCTCCTATGGGCCAAGTTATGAACTTTTGATCTTAACTTTTTTGTTGATGTCAGTTTGGCTACTAATGTTACTTAATAATAGTAAAAATGTACTGAATGTTTGGGGCTGATTTCTGGGCTTTGATGTGTTGGAGGTAGTGGGAGCTGTTGGACAAAAGAGATGTTATAAGCATTTGAGCTATTTGATACTTGCTTGAGATTAACCACAAAGAACCAGACACAGCAGCATATTGGAATTCAATTAAGTAAACAATTTGCTTATCATTTGTGAATTTGTAAAAGGATTATATGATTGAGTGAATTGTGATATATTTGACGAACGTGAGGAAGTTGGCTATAGGAGCTGGTCGGCTGTGAATATACGTTACTCTATGTTGGATATGTTACATTTGAGATGATGACAAGAGACAGTCATGGAATTATCCTATGGATGATGGGAGATTCAGGAATGAAATCTCCCATAGCTTGGGTGAGAGGAAAGAGCTGGAGATACAGATTTAGGAGCCATCTGCAAATAAATGGTAGATAAAAACGATACTGGGAGACACGATGAGGGGGAAACTATAGATGGAGATCAGAGGACCAAGGGACAAACCCAGAGTAAGGGAGCAGGAGATGCACAGTGGAAAATGCCGCTCTGTCTTCCAAGAGCTTGCTATCTTGTTGGGGATACTACACATGAACATCACGAAGGACTGAAGAGTGACACATGACTATAAAACGTGATAATTCAGGCTGTGCAGACCATTGGAGCTGGAGGCGGTCAGGAAGGGAGAGATGTCAGCTATGACATGGAGCTGCTGCAGAAGGCTTCCTGGGAAGGGAGGTAAGCTCAGCCTGGAAAAGGAGGCTCTGGGGGTTCTGAGCTGACTGTAATATATTTGGGGAACTCTTTACCCAGAGGTATGCACAGAGAAATGTGGGAGGTCTGGCTGACCCAGTGGATGAAGTCCCTCCCCTCCCCTGGGACAGCCTGAGCCATCTCAACATTGCCTCCCTCTCCTACCTCCTGCAAATCCCTCTTCCTCCAGTTGCTTCTGCACAAACCCTGCTTCTGAAACCAGCCTGGGCTGCCCATCTCTGCCTGAGAAGACTTCCCCTTCCTGTCCTGCTGTTGTACTTTCTGGAAGACTCACAGGACTACCCTACTTGACTTCCTTTCTCAAAACTTTAGTAACTTGGTTTTCTTTACCATGTATTTGAAACTTTAGATGTATTTCTTTATATTGTTATTCATCATTTATATGCTTGGCCCCAATTAAATTGTCTATCACCTGTCTTAAAAGATTGTTGTAAGGACCAGGGTCAATTATTCAAGATACTAGCTCAGAGTAAGTAAGAGCTGTCTGATAGTAACTGTGGTATCATGATGACCCTTGAGGTGGGTGGCTATGTCTCATGCATTCTCCACCCATAGCCAAGGGCAGGCACGTGGTGAAAGAATGTGTGTTGATATGTCTGCAGATTCTTCCCACATCCATTTGGCTCCTTCTGCATCTTTAGCAACTTTGTTCAACAGCAGGGGTTATAAGAGTTCATTTCTGGGAGGTCTCAAAAGTTATTTGCTGGTTTATTTTTTAAAGGAATGGCTGGAGAAAAGCCAACCCTCTCCTCCTTTTTTGATGAAGGAAAAGTTGCTTTTGTTAAATATCATATCTCAGAATCTTTCCAGTGAACATAATGCCGATGACAGACTTAACCTCAGCAAACTGCAGATAGATGGGGAATTACAGGCTCAGGGAGAGAATGCTCCCAGAAAGTTTTAAATCCCTGGCTATCCCTAGTGCTTGATCCATTACGTAGTGGGTAATGCTATCAGTCCCCTGTGTTCTGGTGGGGGACTTTGCCTAACGTCTCAGAGCACCTGCAGAATGAGGGGGAGGAGTGGGAGGGCAGGAAAGGACGAGCTACGTGTATGAGGCCCAGCCTGGATGATTCCCATGACATTATTTTTTGGAACAGGCATTTTTGGAACGTGGAGTGGTTTCAAGTCAGCTCAGCCCTATTGTCTCCAAGGCTGGCAGAGAGATAAAAGCTGGAAAAGTGCTGTTTCCCTGGGGAGTGTTTAGGTTCCTGTTAATGGCACTTGTGGTTTTTGCCTGTTGCAGCATTTCCTGGTGGAAAGATGGGCTGTTGGGATTTCTGGGCCACATCTCGTTAGGCTTTGGCTCTTTTTATTTATTTTATTTTTTTTACTCTTGAAATACAGAATTTTATTTAGAAACTGTTTAAAGTGGGGTTAAAAAAAGCAAAACACAAAAAAACGTGTCAAGATAGACCAGGTGGAAAATCGTTCCCAACCAAATGAAATTTGAGGGGACAAAAGTCTAAAAAGCTCACATAAGAGAACTAACGCCACTGGTGTTTGAACAATGGCTAGTTACGTGTATTTTTTTATTTTTTGGCATTGTTAATCATGAATCTGGGGTTTTCTCTGAATTTCACACATAGCATGCACTACACAACAATGTATCGTAAAATCCCTGCTTTCTACCCACATTTTTAGGACAAGCCACCCCTGGAAACAAATTCATACAAACACATTGGGGGCTGAACAATCTCAGTCCCAGATGATGCACACTTTGTAGAATTCTGCCAAAGAAAGGAATGGAGAAGCTAATGAGGGAGTGTGAAGGAATGACATATTTTAAATATTAATAATCAATTCCAGCATGGTACTGTATTATATTTTCTGTGAAAGAAAACTAATATTTAGGAACATGCTAATGAATTTCATCTCCAAAGAGATAAGTGCTCTGGCACAGTAGTCCGGTAACAGTGGAGGACTGTGGGACCGCAGGTTCCCGAACAACCAGCTCTGCAGACCCCAAGGTGTGATGGCCTTCCCTGATCGCTCCCTTTGTCAGAAGTCCGGAAAGAACTTGCAGTGTGATCAGCTTCCTGCGGAACTTCAGCTCTATGCAGCCACCTTTAAGGAGAGGATGTGGCTTTTTTTTTTTTTCTTTAATTTTATTGGGGAATTGGGGGAGGGGAACAGACAAGTTGCTGTCCTTTTGTTCTTCAGTCTAGTTGTGGAGGGCGTTGCTTCACTGGCCCATGTTGGTATCATCATTGCGCTCTTCCCGGATGAGGCAGATCTGTCGTCGGCCTCTGGATGGTCGCTCACCGCGGCTATTGGCAGCTCACGCTGGCTGCCAGCCGCTCACGCTGGCTGCCAGCCGCTCACTGTAGCCTATGGCAGCCCACTGCAGTAGGGGCTGCAGCCTACACCGTCGCCGGGGCTCGCACAGCCCAGCTCCAGGTGGAGCTGTTGTTAGCTGTAGAGGGCAGTGTGACTGGCCCTCATATGTGGGACCCGAACCGGGGCCGCTGGTGTCCCAAGCCAGCTCTTAACCAATGCGCCACTCAGCCGGCCCTGATGTGGCTATTTTTAAAGATTGGTATCTCCAGAATCTAAACCAATAATTCTGTTTATTCAATGCTTATGAGTGTTTTGCACTTATGTAGTGAAGATATAAATTGTGGTAAAGGGAAGATGGTGCAGCTTGGATAAATCTGCATGTCACGTAGATCAAGCCCAAGGAAACCTATGAGGTAGGTGGTTTGCCTTCAGGGCCTACCACACCTTCCTGTCAGCAGTGTCTTTTGCAAGGAATTTTCCCACAGAAGCTTCCTGTACACAAACAGGCCAGGGCCTCAACATGCTGGCGGTACTCAGCCTCTTTCTAGGGAAACAGCTTACTCACCCCATGCTCCTTAGCTGTGCTGTGCTCCTGGGTGCCACAGAACTACCCCCACCCCTCCAGCCCCACCAATCCCATCCCTCCAAGATAAATGGACTTGCGGAGGATGCCTGCCTAGAGGGTGCAGTCTATGCTCTTAACTTATGAGTGGGCTTGGAATTAAAGCCTTACCCAAGAGGGGAAAGTAATTAAAATCAGAGACCCTCTCCCTCTCTGGAATTGGCAGTGGAGAAATAGGGAGAAATCATGTCGTTAGCAGTGGGGAAGTATGAGCACCTAAGCAACATGATATGACCACCAAGCACTACTCCTAAATAATATTACTTGTATGTTACTGATAATATAAATCATAAAGTACGTGGGGTGCTGTTAATGCCTAGAAGAAAGCATTGGTGGAGGTGAAGGAGAATGTGTGTGTGTTTATAATTTTAGGTAGTTGGTATTTTGAGCAATGGTCTGGTTATAAATAGAAACTTCAGTGGTTTCATCAGATAATCACAGGAAATTTCTCCTGAGTCATGTCTCTTCCTCTCCTTTCTTGCTTTAAAAAACCAGGGCACTGGCTGGGGAAATCCCAGCTTTTTGGAACCCAATTAGGGAATGAAATCCAAGAGGAAGGTAATGCTCACCATTTTCAAAATAATAATCCATTGATTATCCTTCAGAGGTACACCCACCACTTTGCCCTCATGGTGGTTGGCCAAATCCATTTCCTGTAGCCAAGGCCTACTCTTGGCCAGTTGTCCTGTAGCTTCCTGGACTTGACTCAAAAGACACAGTAGCTGGTGGAGACTCCTGCACCATAAGAGGAGCCTGGCACTCCCTGGACCCTGGCTCCTTGCTGCAGGTGAAAGAGACTCAGGGTACCCCTAACCTGTTCTGGAGATTCAAGCCATTTTTGTGGCTTGGACACATTTTTGTGTCCAAAGTTGCCTTTGTACCTTTCTTTTATCTTTGGTTTGTTTTTTTTTGTTTTTGTTTTTAATGACACTAGCATTCATTTGATGAACACCATCTCTTATTTATTTATTTTTTGTGAGGGCAGTGTCACTGGCCCTCATATGTGGGACCCGAACCAGGGCTGCTGGCTTCCCAAGCCAGCGCTTAACCACCACGCCACTTGGCCGGCCCTCCAAGTTGCTTTTGGAATAAAACCTTTGAGAAGTAAATGGCCCTATAGCTCAAGTAAGTTGTATATTGGAATGTCACAGAAAACAACTTTACCCACAATTACTTTAATCTTTCCTCACATGGGCCATCTGCTTTTTTGATCAGAGTTAGATGGTGTCAGAGGACATTTGGGAATAATTCGTCATTGAACAGCTTATAACTGCCTAGCAGGGCTGGGGGAGGGGAAGAGCTGCCGGGGTGGGGGTGGGGTTGTCTTTAGCATCATGACAGGCACCTCCGCAGTGACCTTATGTTCCTTAGACTCTTGCAGCCAGAAACTTGATCCCTAGAAACGCCACCTTAGAAAAGGATGCTAGGCCGACTGGACTAAAGTTGTCTCCCCTGCTTATGTGTACCAATGCCTGGTGCTTAATGAATGGATTGAATCAGCTGAAGTGACACAGACCATTGGAAACACAGGCTCTTCTGTCAGTTTTATTGGTCGTGTCTCCCATGAGGGACACCCTGCTGTGTAGGAACTACTCCAGACAAGATTGAGGAGAAGAAAGTAAGTTTTCCATTTCTCCAGGCATGTTTCCTCCTTTCTGTCTCATGAAGGTCATTCCCTCTGCCCTCTCCCGCCTCATCTCCGTCAGAAGCATGTAGGCAGGCCCTGTAAACTCGCTCCATGTGTCCTTAGGCCATCCAGACCATAGTGCATTATTTCATTAGACCATTATTTCATTGAACACCCATGAATTGGCACTACTGTGGGTCAGGCCCAGTGTCAGAGGCATACAGATAAAAGATATGTAAGTTTTGGCCATCAGACATTTCCGGGGCCAGCAAGGAGTGCAGATAAATGGACAGGCAGTCCCACTGGAACACAAAGGCTGGCACTTGTCACATGTCTAATGTCATAAGCCTCCTAGAGGTTGGTCCGGATAAAGCCAGCTGAGAAGGATGAAAGGCAAGAACTGTGAGCTCTGAGAAAGGCAGCGTCCTCCAAGTTGTTCTTTGAACAAAAATCAAAGCTGGTAATCGAGACCTCCTGCTGACAAGCTCTGGGACAAGTGGGATGTCCTTAAACTGGGAAGGCTGACTTCTCCCTTTTCCTGACTGCAGTAGCAGGTGTGACAAGGAGGTGATGGGTGATTCCTCTCCCAAATCTCCTGGGTTCCTCTGTTGTACTTGCCGTCTTCCTGATTAAAGTCCAGGAGATGTGGCCACAAGGACAGGAAGCTCCATGCGGCCCTGGCACTGCCGACTGCATCAGAGGAAGGGGCGTCCAAGTTGAAGTCTCAAGGTCACCACCTCTCCACTTGACTGCGTTCCCCGAAAGAGGGGGCTTCTCTTTGCAATGTCTGGGTTATCTTCGGGTTTATTAAGATACACTCACACTGCTGATTTATTTTTGTACCTAAAAATGCCTTTTTAATTGCACTTTAAAAATTAATAAAATGGTACCTATGTGTATTTCTCTTTCCCTTGAAAGTTGACAGTTGGTAACTTCCTTCATGTCCCTCCTACTGCTCTGTCCTCACTGCTCTTTTGAAGATAAAATTTTTATTCTTGATGCAAATCTGCTCGGGGTCTGGAGGTGTCTCTTTTCTCCTCGAGGCAGATGAGCCCGGGGGCTGCTCTAGACTTAGGAGAGTGTTGATTGTCCCTCAGGCCTTTCAGAAGGGCCGAAAGATGCCAGTTGCTGAGGAATAACTAAGAATGTGGGGGTGACTCACAGGGTTTAGGGGCTGCATCTGCCCCCAGGCCCTGGCTCGGTTTCTCGACTTCTCGAAGGTTCGATGTCCTCATCTATGAAATGAGGACGATGAGTGTGCTCATGTCCCAGGGTGACTTGACCACCCCCATGCAGCACTTCCTCCAGAATCTGGCACAGGACATCTCCTCAAAGATGTCAGCAACAATAATGATTATTCAACTCAGTGATTTCAATTGTGGACGAAGCACAACGTGGGGACAAAGAAATGCTAAGACCATAGGTAATGCTTTCTGTGGTCACTTCTAAACCCAAACCCAGCAACAATCACAGAATAATGGAGCTGGCAGCCTCCCCCGGCTTCTGTTAGCCAAGCCCCCTCTTATGGGGAGCTGAGCTGTCACAGGCACTTTATGCTCTGTTATGACACGGTCATGTGGTCTTGGGTATAACTGTCCCTTTGCATCACTGCCAAACCGTGGCCGTTCCCTTGCAGTCTCTGGCCAGGGTCTGCAGGGTGTAAAACCATCCGAACAACTTCAGAGGAAATGCATTCAGCTCTACAACAAACCTCAAGTGAATGAATGGCTGAGCGCCAAGTGGACCAATGTCGTCTCCATTGGGTGCTTTCAAATGAGTGTGCTTTTTATCTAGCCATGGGGACCTTCAGAACATAAACAGGGAACAAGGCTGTTTGGCAGTGTTCCCAGCAGTCTGTGAATCTTGCTCCTGTCCTCACACTATAACCAAGGAACTAAAAACCAAGTGAGAGGAGACAGGCAGAACGAGAAGGAGCTTGGGGAGACAGAGAGGAGCAGACATACTGCGAGCCCCCCCAGAGCCACACAGACCCTGCCATGCCACCTGCTTCAGCGGCAGGCACAGCCCCTGCCCAGGCCTCATGGCCCCATGATGGCTGGTTCTTATGATGGGAGGACAAGCTGATGATGGCCAAACTCAACTTTCCCAGGAGAAACCACCTGAAACTTTGTTCACTGGCTTTCCTCTGAGATTGCAAAAAATGGAAACACCTTGCTATGCCCACCCTCAGTTTTAAAGACACCTTCATTGCTAAATTATTTCTTTTTACATTTTAAGTGTCCAGAGGAGCAGGAAGGTGCAGCCCTCTGTTTTTTTTTTCCTCCCCACTTGCTGCCACATAGGTAAGTAACATAGGTATTGTGATTTTTTTTTAAACTCCTTGCAATTAAAAAATGTAGTCACCTTTCCTCATCTGCATCTTTAGGTTTCAATGAACCAGGAACTTTTCCAGGTGCGATGAATAAAAATTGGAAAAAAAAATTTCTTGTCCTCAAAGAGCTCATAATTTGGTGGGAGAGACTGACAATAATGTCAGATGGTGAGGAGTGCTATGAAAAAATAAAATAAAGCAAAGGAAGGGGTAAAAAGTTTTAAAATGTTTGGGGTTGCAGTTTTTTTTTTTTTTAAAGAGTTTTTTATTGGGGAACTGGGGAGGGAACAGCGTTGGGGAATTGGGGAAGGAGAACAGACAAGTTGCTGTCCTTTTGTTCTTTAGTCTAGTTGTGGAGGACGTCGCTTCACTGGCCCATGTTGGTATTGTGATCATTGCGCTTTTTCCAGCTGAGGCGGATTGGTCGCCAGCCATTGGACAGCCACTCACAGTGGCTCACAGCAGCTCACACCGGCTGCTGGCCACTCATGCTGGCTGCTGGCCACTCATGGTAGCTCATGGCAGCCCACTGCAGCCCCACTGCAGCTATGCCGTTGCTGGCCACTTGTGGCGGCCCAACTCCAGGTCAAGCTGTTGTTCACCATCTTAGCTGTAGAGGGCACAGTATCACTGGCCCTCATGTGGGATCCGAACCTGTGGCCCTGCTGCTCAGAGCTTGCACTCCCAAGCCAACTCTTAACCAATGCACGACTCGGCCAGCCTGGGGTTGCAGTTTTAAATAGAGTGGTCATTGAACAGGTGCCCATCTCGCAATGACCTGGGTGAGGTGTGAGCGTGAGCCTGCAGCTTTTTGGCAGGGAGAGAGAAACTTAGTTAGAGGGAACAGCAAGTGCAAAGGCCCTGAGGTAGGAGGGCCTGGCATTTTCAGGGAAAAGCTAAAGAGACCCAAGCACTGGAGCAGAGTGAGTGAGGGGGAGAAGAGGAGAGAAGGAGTTAGGGGGTGAATGGCAGGTGAAATAGTGTGGGGCCTCTAGGATTCTGGTTTGTGCTTTGGGTGAGGTAGGAAGTCCTCTAAGTCCCAAGAGAATGTCAGGATGTAAGTCGTGTTTTAAGGGATCACACTGGCTGTGTAATCAGAGTAGGCCAGAGAACAAGGACAGAAGAAAGAAGAAGGGTTAGGAGGTTATCACCTAGGATGATGATCAAATTTTCTTGAGGAAGAAGACCATAGGAGGAGTACGTTTGGGGAAAGAACCAGGAGTTCCGTGCGTTCAGGGTTAAAGATGTTGGGCAGGCCCTGGCTAGACAAGCCTGGAGTTTGGGGCCGATACTGAGTGGCCAGTGGGTGGTGGTATTTAAGCCTTAGGGTACATGATCACCTGTTCCCAATTTGAAATGTGACTGGGGGATAATGTTTTTTTTGTGTGTGTGTGTGTGTGTTTTTTTTTAGCTGAGCCATCCTGCCACCTGTTGGCAGCTCAACGGCAACTCAGCTTGGGCTGGCCTCGAACAGCTGTTGCTCAGAGCTCAGCTCGCACTCTTGAGCGAGCTCTTAACCAACTGAGCCACTCGGTCAGCCCTGGATAATGTTTTTAAATGGCAGAAAGAAACTAAGGAGGTTAGAAATACATAGAGCCTGAGAGTGGAGGAAGACTTCTCCCTGTAGAGCTTTTTCCACCCTTTCTGTTTTTAAGCTTTTATCTATTTTCATAATTCTGTTGTCCCTCATGGCAGTGTCTTAGAATAGCCTTCCTCTTGTTCCACTGGAATTGGGGTGAAGAGGATTCAAAGACAATCAGGACCTGTATGAATTGACATCACTGCTTTTCTCTGCACAGATTAAGGATAAGAACTTCAGCCTATATTCTTGTGTGGAGGCCCAAGAGGAAACAAACAAACAAAAAGTGGTTTCTGAGGCTTCCTGGCTTATCTCAGCCTGCCATGTGCGGGAGACAAAGGACCTGCGATTCCTGGAAGCCTGGGTCATGAGTTGAAACCTGTGGTAACTCAGGCGTGGTTACTGGAGAAAAGCTGCAGCTGGACAAAAAGACTTAGTTGAAACCCTGGGCTTGCCACTCCCTTGTGACATGACCTTGGATATAAGTCACTTAACATTGTAGTTTTTACTACTGTGAAATGGCGGTTACTGTACAGTCGATCCTCATTATTCATGGATTCCTTATTTACGAGTTTGCCCACCTGCTAAAATTTATTTGTATTCCCCCAAGTCTGTACTTACGGCACTTCTGCAGCCATGCAAGGGCTTAGGCAAAGCAGTGGAAAATTTGAGCCCCTTGACACACACGGTTCGGAATAAAGTCAACAACGAAACGCTCAGCCTTCTTGTTCCTGATCTCATAATGTAAACAGGTGTACTTTTCACTATGTTTACTTAGTGCTACTTTAAAAAATAAGTGTGTGTGTGTGTGTGTGTGTGTGTGTGTGTGTGTGTGTGTGTGTGTCTTGATGGTTTCACTGTGTAAAATGGCCCAAGCCTAGCGCTGAAGTGCTGTCTGGTTTTTTAAGTGCAAGAAAGCTGTGCTGTGTCTTATGGAGAAAATAGGTGTCCTAGATGAGCTTCCTCCTGGCACGAGTGATGGAGCTGTTGGCCAAGAGTTCAATGTTAATAAGTCAATAGCATACATTAAATAAGGGGTATTGCAACAGAAGAATGCATAAAGCACATTTATTATTAATGGATTGGTGAAAATGATGGGCCCGGAGGCTGGCAGGAGCCTAAGCCAGTATTTCCTTTAGGAGCATGGTTCAGTATCCACTAATTTGGTGTTTGTGGAGACCTTAGAGAATATAGCTACCACAAATAACGAGAGCTGACCACACTTGTTCTACCCAACTCAAAAATTGTTGTAAAGATCAAATGAGATACTAGCTGCAAAATTGCTTTTTCAGCTCTGAGCACCGAACAGTGCTCCCACCAGTTCACCAGTTGACAGCCTACTAAGTGCTTTGACATTCACCATCTCAGTACATTGCCCCCACATCCCTGTGATAGAGGGTTTGCCGTGCTTGTTGGTGTTCATGTTCCTAATATAAGAAAAGAGAGTCAAGAGAAGTGAGGTGCCATCAGCACTGCGTGAGCGCCGATAAAATGATGAATGTGTGTGCCTCTCATGCTTCCTGAGACCGGCATATGACCCTGTCTTCCTGAGACATCCACCTGCATCCCAGCTAATGTATTTCTTCTAATCTTGGAGGATTGGTAATGTGCAGCAGGATGGCAGAAAGGAAGCTTTCCGTGTGTGTCTCCTGAGGTCCCCACCCTGAGCTTTGGCGGTGGGGAAGATGTTTAGGATGAGTCGAGGAGCGTGTGAAAGTCAGATGTTCTAGTCTTGGAGCTTGAGAGAGGCTTACTTGTAAGCTGCCCTTACACCAGGTGGAGGGAAGCCATAGGGAGGGCACCCAGGTGTAATCAGGTGGACAAAGGTTCTCAGGAATGATTTTACCCAGTTTCCTTGAGGTTCTGGAGTGGCCTAAGCATAACCCACAAGTAGCCAGGAATCCCCTGTAGGTTCTGCTGGGGGAGATTCTATAGCTGGGACAAGGAGGCCCGTGTTTTGGGCTGGGGAGTGGAAGTCTTGTCAGGCCTTCAGGGGCCTACTGCACTGGGATGTGAGGTGAGGCCTGTGACAGACCTCACCCCTGAAGGCCCTATGGCCCAATGTCCCCAGGGCAAAGGGAGACAGGCAGGGGAGGGGAAGGCTAGTTAAGAGACCAGCATTTTTTGTCTCAGAGATGCCGAACACTGATCCCAAAGGGCCTGTCTCAGTGCCTCTCAAAAGTTAATGTGCACAAAGCTTGCGTGGGAATCTTATAACATGTGGATTCTGTGTCAGTCAGCCTGTTGGCGGGGGCGGGGGGGGGGGGAGAAGGCTGAGACTTGAAGGCACTTCCAGCTGAGGCCAGTGTCACTCGGCATAGCAAGGCTGTCTGTCTATGGACGAGCTTATACTTGAACTGAGCTGCAATTTGGTTTCTTCTTCCTTTGGGTAAGCAGTGCTTTTCTTCTGTGTCTAAGTTGCAGGGTTGTAGATTTTCACATGGCAAGCCAGAGACGCTCAGGCATAGCCCCTGCCTCCAGCTACTCCTACGTCACAGCTAAAGAGCCCAGTGTAGTACTCAACTCCAGGTTCTCTGACTGCCAAGTTCACGTTTCTCACTCCCCTAGGTTCCCAGGGGCCCCAGATTCCGAGGCCTGAAGGGGTGCCCCCACTCCAGTCAGTCCAGACACAGCCCCAAGGGATGGACCCAGGAAAGAAGTTAGACAGGTCAGACATGTCCAAGTCAGGACTTGCTGGCTATGATGTGTTTCCTTTGGATGATGAAGGCCTCAACTCAACAAGTATATTTACTGAGCACATTTCAGGGCCGGCAAAATCTTTTAGTGCCGTAGATACCATCGGGCACAGAACGATGGCCAAAGATAGTCCTGCCCCAGGGTTAGCTGGGAGGATATGTACACACATAATCACACTTCCAAGGGTCATTTGTATGTAAAACTTTGGGATCTGAAGTGTCATTGTTTAGATAGCATCCGATCAGGCCATGTAAAGTCAACTCTCTTAACAGAAAGTTCTCCGGTGAAAAAAATCAAAGTTGCATTTCCACATTTTATGGAAACTTGGTTGCCGCCTTGATTTTGTACCTCCTTGAGTGTACCACTTGCTCCACCTATGGGTCATTTCCCTGAATTGCAGTTGTACCTCTGAAATTCAGTCTGCAAATCTAAACGCATCATAAAATGTTGGTAAAAATCTCAGAGAATTATGTCTTCACTTTCGGATGAGAAAATCTCAGCCACTTTGGAAACCTGGCAACTTATCACTGGTAATGTGGCTGCAGCCATTTTGAATTTGTGAAAAGCATTACCTTTTGGCTTAAAAGGTTTTAGTGAGTTGATGTCTGAAGAGGAGGATCTTCTAAAAATGTGTTTCAATCATATTTTGGTGCACCAAGATAATTAGAGAGAGAAACAGAGGGACAGAAAGACAGAGAGATTAAACCTAATAAAATATGAATAGTAAAATGATAACTATGAGTATTTTTGAAAGTGTGAAACCTTAAATAGCCCAGAAAATAAAATGTATTGCTCCAAAATGCATGACTATGGATGTCCCATTTAAAAATCACTGTATGTTACTATATATTCTCATGATCCAGATATAGTTACTAGGTACATTTTTTTTTTCCAGTGCTAGGCACTGTAGAGTGAGTTAAACATAGTGTCTTAACTCTGAAGGTTCAAAGCAGCAGTACCATTATTAAAAGTTATCGCTATCCCAGAAAGAGGAAAAGAGGACAGAAAAAATTAGCAGCTTGTTTTCAGGAGTAAGTAGAGACAACAAAAAGTCAAATGCCAGTTGGTGCCAAGAGGTGGGGAATGGGGGCCTATAGCCTACTTTCTGATAATCTCCATCAAACCCCTTTCTCATGATATGATGTGGATATTTGACATTTTCTGTGCAAAAGCAGCATCAAGCCCCATCTTCCATCCAGATTGCTACCTCTAACTCTCTCTTTTATAAAATGTGGGGCCACCACCTCTAAGTATCCAGCCTAACACCACTTCCAGAAGTCAGCCAGCAGTCTCTTAAAATCTAGTTCATTGGTATAATTTTGGTCTCTGAACAGTGTTAACATTTATGGATCAGTCATGTGCCAGGAGGACTGAAGAAGTTTATGGAAGATGGCCGTGGCTACCAGTTTGACAAGTGCACGCCAGCTGGATGACTAGTTAATGCTCTAGTGTGACTCACCGTCCCGCCAGTCATTAAACAAAGCAGGCCATTCGCTGTCTTTAATTTCCTGATCTGTGAGACTCCACTCAAAAGTTAGGTTTCTTTCACTGAAAATTGCATGCAATTCAGATGTGTCCTTTCCATGACCCTTAATACTGCAAGCTAAAGCAAGGTCAAAAAGTATTCCAAGATCTCAGGTGGGATTGCATAACTCATACTTAAAATTAGAGCTTAACAAAAAGAAAAGAAGGAGCTTGTTTGAAGGGGCTGGCTAACTATAGCACCCATAAACAAATTCAGCGGTAAAGCCAACTTTAGCACAAAGCCCCTGAAGGCAACCACCTAAGAGGAACCAAGTTGGGAGGTTTAAAGAAACATGATAGAGAAGGTTATTCTACCACTTAGCAGAAAGCACATTTGTCATTGATCGGTGATAGATATAACAGCTAAAGCTAAATCACATGGACTCACAGAGAGACAAGCAGAGCTGAGGCGAAAGGAGGCTGTGCAGCTCATTCATTCATTCAGCATTTATTTAGTGCCAGATTCTGTGCTAGGCAAGAGATCTCAAAGCCAGGTTGTCTCTGGGTTTATGGAACTTACAGCCTAGACGGGGGGATGTAAATGAATATTAAGTATCAAGTAGGACAATGACTACCAGGAGGGGTACGCTGCACCATGAAATATTTTAAAAAGGGACAAACAGGCCCAGAAAGACTCCTGACGAAGGGACACTTAAACTGAAGTGGGGTTAATTACTAGAGAAGAGGGTAGGAGTCTCCCAGATAGAGTGAACAACATGTGCAAAGGCACTGTGGTTTGAGATCCCAGTGAGTACCAAGGACTGTGGAAGGACCACTGTGGCTGCCATGAAGGGAGGGGCAGGTGGTGCCTGGCTGGTGGAGGCAGGTAAGACGTGGAGGACACAGGGCTGTGAGGGCCATGCAGGGGCGTGAATGCATAGTACACTATGCTCCCCTGCCCCCCTTTTCACTCACCTAGGAGATCTCCTCTCTCCCCTTAGGGGAGGACTATGACAAGGCAGGAAGCAGAAAATAATTGGCAAGCCTCTTCCTGGATTTCGGTTTTCATAAAAATGTTAGGGGAGTACAAGGGACTAAGCTCAGGCAAAACGTTTAGAGAAATACCACGAGACAGAGTAAGTCTTCTTCCCTCCAATGAGAAAAGGATTCCTTGGGAAGAGAGAGATGAGGAAAAGGGCAGGCTGAAGGGTGTTGAGGGCACTTTCTAGAGGGATCCAATTTCCCTGTAGAGCCTGGGGTGGGAGTGAGCGAGTCCCCTGGGAAGTCTGGGCAGGTAGGGTCTTGGACAGTCACACAGCCAGGCAGGGGAGCAGCAGAAAGAACGTTCTGGGCCCCACTGACCATGTAATAGGTGATACCTTGTAGGCAAGATGAGGGATGGCTCAGAGGTGATCTGGGAGGACCAGAAGCTGGATCAAGGATCAATGACCCAGCACCTGCCTGCAGCCCACCTGCATGCACTGTGGGGGCCTTGAGCCTCAGACCCAGTTCCGGGGAAGGCAGGTTCGGCTGTGTGAAATCTGCAAATTAACTGGGATTCATCAGCTACAAATGCTACCCAAATAAAATAGAGAGGAAAGGAGGTGGGGGGAGGGGAACTGTATTTTTAAGTGCTTATATAGCGACAGGCTACCTCTGGAGCACTAGGCAAACAGGTTGGCCATGGCTTTCTTTGGGGAGAGGCATTCCTCACTTGACCCTTTGTCCTTTTGAATTTGTGTCACATGCATCTATCTTTTACCTCTTGAAAAAACTGTGATGAATGTGCAAAACCCTACCTCTAGAAAGAAATTAAATATATATATATATATATATGTGTGTGTGTGTGTGTGTGTATATATATATATATATATATATATATATATATATATATATTTGTGTGTGTGTGGATTTTAGCAGATAAGGAAACTTACAACCTAGAATTTTTACCAAGGGGCACCATATAAAGGGGACTGTGAGTACATATTACTCTAGGCATAATCCAGTCTTTTCTCCCTATGTTTAATATCTTGTCTCTTTGTATTTATGTGAATCTGTAAGTTGTCTCAAATTCTTTCAGTAGGACAGGTGGTACAAGAATATTATTTAGACTGTTTATTTGAAATTTCAAGAAGAGAGGGTTCCTGAATCACTCTAGATAAGAGAATGCATTTATATTCCTGGTAATGATGGGGCACTGGAAGATTATATAATTCCTACTACAATGATGATGAATTTGTTTTCTCTCATTCTAGTCAGAGTTTACTCAATCCCTTAGAAAGTGGTAGGGGATTATCATTTATACTCATTTTATCTCATTTGTAAATTGAAATCTCTATGTCTATGAACTTTGCTTCATGTGTTATTTTTATTGTCATTTAATTACAGTTTTCAAATTTTCCAGTTAAAGTAGAATACAAGGAAGCAAACATTGATGGAATGCGGACAAACACCTTTGGCATTAGGAGAATTTTGTGGCATTAATCTTTCCAGAAAGTACTGGAACTTTGGAACCGCATTCTGGGACGGACACTTGTTTTGGAATTAGCAACAGTGATGTTGGAATGACTCAATAGGTAGTTACTGACTGATGGATGGTGTCTTATGATGAGCTTAGTAGGACCGACTGTCCTTGGGTGGGGTCTCAGGTGATTTTTTTTTTTTTTCCAAACATTCAGACGATTGTTTTCCACATACCTTTACCTCAAACCTCCAGAATTTAAATTATTTGCAAGTGACCTGAAAAGTCCATGGTGTGTAGCAATGTGTAGATTGGCTGAGGCTAGGAATCAGGTGTGCTTTAAAGCTGGTGTGTAGGAACAAATCTCTTAGCTAATGAGTGAGCCTAGCCAACTGTCAGCGTCTCCATTTCTGCTGGCCTGAACCGTTCTCTTCATTTTCTTATTTGCCTGTAGATCACCCCCCTCCCTTCTTTTTAAAGTATATTTAATCTCAGACTCTCAGGCATTGAAATAAAAGTGACATATATAATGACACTTTCTTATTATTTCACAACATGTTTGAAAATGGAAATTACTATTGAAACTATTTTACAGAGAGGGAACTGAAATCAGAAAAGATTATTAATACCTTCCAGTAACTGTCCTTTCTCTTCTAGTTTAGGTTAAGAGGCAAGTCTGGCTAAAAAGATAAGCAACTGGAACAGTGGTACAGGAGATGCCCTTAGGGATCCACCTTGCTTTCTCATTGGTCCTTTGGCAGGTGCTGGTGAAGGGTGGGATCTGACCGGAAAATCTTGCAGAAATGAGGAAATGCGGAGCTTGAAGGAAGTGTGTGTGTCATGTTTCTATTCAGGTCTGACAACAGAACTTTCATCACCAGGTCTGAAGTGCCAGCTGTCCCAGCAGGCTGGCACTCCTAGCCCGTGTGAAATCCTGCACATTAAGGTATTTAAAAAGAAAAAAAAAAAAAGGCCCAAGTGTTTTGTGTATTTTGTTAGCATCTTCCTGACATTAACTCAGGAGCCCTGGAGGCTGCCATCTTGTCCTTCACCCTCAGTGGAGGGAAGAGCTTGAGTCCTAGTAACACCTCCCCTTTGTAAATATGTCTGCCAAGTAGGAACACTTTCTTTACATAGCTTACTTGAGCTTCACAACCACCTGTGAGGCAGGAAGAGACAAAAAGCTTTGTGGTCCTCATTTTACACATAAGAAAGAGAGGATTGGAGCATTGCCCAAGATCAAAGCCAGGGCAGGCTGAGGAGGACATTCAAGAGGTCTGGTTAATGTTTTAGATCAGCAGGTAACCAACTAGTGGTACAACTCTTGTAAGCCACTTCACAGCTGGAAAGGGAGAAGTTGGGGTTACCTGGGGGATCCCCAAGGCTCTGTGACTCTTTGTGCTGGTGGGAAGTGGGCTATCCACTTTTTCCTCCCCTTGGCCCCCACTCAGTAAGTAATTTTCAGGTATGGAAATGAGGACTACAGGATAATACTTTCCAGTGAGATTTCATTTATTTCCTATAAGTACAGATGTGCTGGGGGAAAAAAATCACTGTGGAGCCAGCAAAATCCCTCAGTACCTCCAAACCTCCTTAAGTAATTGGTGCTGCCTAAATGCAAATTCAAACTCTGACTTTGCCATGAGCTGCTGGCAAGCTGCCTAAGTACAATATGGCAGGAATCTCTGTTATGTGTTGCAGAACAACAATTAGCCTTACCTGTTCCTCTGTCTTAGGACAACCGTCATTTTAGAGTGTGAGCCTCGAGAGGGTGTTTTGATTACTTTGGATTTTATGTTA
Organism: Aselliscus stoliczkanus; assembly: GCA_033961575.1. Lineage (NCBI taxonomy): Eukaryota > Metazoa > Chordata > Mammalia > Chiroptera > Hipposideridae > Aselliscus > Aselliscus stoliczkanus. Next base: position 144,435,601 of record CM066733.1, read on the forward strand.
CCCCCTGAAGTCACCTCCACATTTTCTTCAGTTACCTTCCTGCCAATGTTTCTGACCGTTGAAATGCACCTTTTCCCCACCAATGATGAGATTCAGTTTTCTGAATATTGTCTTGATTTCTATGGCAACCCCCTCCTTTCCGGGGAGAAACAAAGAAGTAAGGTGACCTCACATAAACTCCATCTCAACTGCACATGAGGAAATGGATTTGTTTGGGTCTTTCCTGGGGCAATCCTCCTTTTACCATCGCTCTGTGATTCCTTGTTTTACCACAGAGCTTCAGTGATTGATGTTGCTGCTGTATGAAACAGATGGACAATGAGCTGGAAACATCATAGTTAAAAGACAGTTTGATTCTATCAAGCTTGTTGAGACACTTTATTCTCTGATTTAATTTTATTCTACTGGGATCTGATGGGTAATGGCTCCTGGTTCTCATTTGGTTGTTATTCACATGAGTACACTCTCTAGAAAACAGACAAGACCTGTCTCCTGCCCTTGCTCCCACCCAGATTAAAGGTGTGAGTGAAGATGCAGACAGCAGCCACTGAAGGGCCTTCTCTTGTAAATTTTCTGCTGCCAGCAGGCAGATGGGGTGGGCAGCCTCACCAGGCAACAAGAAAGAAGGGAAGAAGCCATGATTACCTAGTGAACCGTGAAATGGTGAACCATGAAAGCTTGGTCTGAAGGTATGAATCCAAACCTCTGAGCTTCTGGGGTTTTCTCTGAGAGTTTAACCTCTTCCTTTCTGGCTGGATACCTGAACGTAGACTGATATAAATGGCATGCCAAAAAAAATATCCAGACTAAGAAGAGAAGATAAAGAAGGATTAGAACTTTTTTTTTTTTAAATAGTTTCTTTTAAGTAATATTCTATGGGACTCTTTTTTGTTTTTTTTGTTTTTTTGTTTTTTTTTGAGGGCAGTGTCACTGGCCCTCATATGTGGGACCCGAACCGGGGCCGCTGGCTTCCCAAGTCAGCACTTAACCACCACGCCACTCGGCCGGCCCTAATATTCTAGATCAGTGTCTCAAAGCATGGACTTCCTGGGCCTTCAGGATGGCTTATGTTAATTATGACTCTGGAGATGTATATTTGTTTCCAGAAGGTATTGATTGCTTTTCATTTAAGAAGATGCATAGTAGTATATTAGTTTTCTAGTGCTGCTTTAAAAAGCATGTAAACCAGCTGGCTGAAACAACAGGAAGTTATTGTCCCACAATTCTAGAGACTAGAAGTCTGACTGACGTCAAGGTGTTGTCAGGGCCGTACTCCCTCTGAAACTTGTAGGGGACAATCCTTCCTTGCCTCTTCCTGCTTCTGGTTTTTGTGGGCAGTCTGTGGTGTTCCTTGGCTTCTAGATACATCATGCTAATCTCTGTCCCCATTATCAGATGGCTGTCTCCCTGTGTGTCTATGTGTCTGTGTCTCTCTTCTTACAAGGATACCAGTCCTACTGGATTTGGGGTCCACCTTCATATTCCAGTATGACCTCTTAATTTACATAATTACATTTGTAATGACCCTGTTTCAAAATAATATCACATCCTCTGAGGTGCTGGGATTAGGACTTCAGGATATCCTTTGGGGGCCGGGGTGGGGGGAGGTGTCACAATTTAGCCTATAACAAGAGAGGATACAGAATCCAAGGTTTCCCCAACTTATGTGTGCAGACAAGTTTTTGATTGAGGAAAATGTTCTGGAACTGATGACCCAGGGAACATATTTGTAAAATGCTGTCCTTAGTCCCCTGGAATGCTCACTCATGGAGTTTTCCCATTTGCCTTGAATAGTACCATCAACATCGCTTCCATGTCTCTCAGGCTCCACCACCACTATTTTTCATTTCAATCTCCTGGAGAACCATGATACTGTCCATTGCCAGGGGAACTGCTCCTGCATGTTTAATGAAGCTGGCCGCCCTGCCAAGCCCGTGTCTTTCTCTCTCAAACTGACACTGGGACCCTGTCTCAGGGCCCACTTGTGGGTGGGTCTGCCTTTCCCAGATAGACTTTTTTTTTTTTTTTTTTTTTTTAAGTAATACAAGAGGTTTTTTTCTTTGCCTCTGTGGAGATCAGTGCTGCTTCAAAGCCCAAACCATCTGAGGCGGCCACTCCAGCTGCTCTCTACCCTCCTGGGCCAGCCTGGTCATGGCTTGGTCTTTGGAAAACTGTATCATGTACTCTTTGGCCTGTTCAGTCCCTACTACTTTTCTTAGGTGTCTGGGACCCCACTGATAACTCTAGGACATCATACTCTCTGGATCTTTTGTCCAACTTAATCCTTTTAAAAGTCATCTTTTCTGGTCTTGGTTAATTAACCCGACCTGTAAATATCAATCAATGAAATCAGTGGCTTTCAAACATCTTTGACCGAGATCTACAGTAAAAACTGTTTTTAATCTCAAACCATGACATTCATAGAAAAATATTTTTAATTTCATTAAGTATCAGGAAACAATATTTACTCTTACAGAATGCCACGCACTCCATTTTCTATCCTATTTTATTATAGGCAAGTCTAGCCCAGCCTCTTTCATTGTAAAATGCTGTTCACAATAATTGAATTGATTTCACCACCCTTTAAAGGGCTGCGACTTGCATTTTGAGAACAGTGACCTAGATTAAGGCAGAAATCTCTTGAACAGTCTCCCTGCTTCTATTCTCAGTTCTCTCCAATCTATTTTCCACCCAGCAGCAAAAATAATCTTTTAAAAACCTGAATTAGATCAGGTTTCTCGAGTACTTAAAACTCTCCAGGGTCTTTTCACTGACACAGGATAACACCCAAGCTCCTTATCAGGGCCTATAAGCTCCAATATGGAAGAGGCCCTTCCCAGGGTGTTTCTTCGAATGCTTACTCTGGTCACTCCTCTCCAGCTCAGTGGCCTTCTTTCTGTTTTGCAAACACCTACTAATTCTCCGCTTTGATGATTTGTTGTCTCACTCCCAAAGGTCACTCCTCAGAGGCTTTCCCTGACCACCCTCCCCCTCTCCTGTCATTGCCTATCAATTTTCCCCATTATGTGGTCAGTTTGATTGCTTGTTTGCTTTCTGTCTTTCCCACTAGGATATAAGGTCTCAGGAGAGGGAGACTACCATAGACTTTGAGGCAGAGATTCCCATACAGGCCTTTATCAAGGGAGTTCTTGGGGTCGACATTGTGGATGGAGAGGAGAGAAGCAGGACTGGCCAGAGGGAGACATTGGGACATGATGCTTTCACAACAGATGCCTCAGCCCATCCTACAGGGAGTTCTGAAGATGGGATGATCCTTCAGAACTGTCCAGATTTGGGCTACAGGCCCAGCTTTTTGGATCTCTGCTCGATTGATAATTGGATGCAGGCTGCTCCAGCAAGGGACATGATGTTGGGCAAGACCCACGGTGGGTAATAGCTGGGCTGAGTGCTGGCTACACCCTCAGGACCCCCAAGGGGAACTTTTCCTATCGTCCACGATTGGAGCCATCAGCCTTTTCATGACCACAGCCCATCATGGAGGACAGTACCCAGCACTGGTTCTCAATAGTTGTCCCTGTTCGGATGGCTGTTGTTCACTGACCTCCCCTCTCCCGACTTCAGCTCCCCACTCAGGTTCCCATTACCAGCCTCAAAGTCATTTTGCTCTGATTACTTGATTCTCTCCTAGATGTCAACATTTTCCCTTGAATATGATCCTATTCTCTACTATACTGCAATTTTTGAAATCATGAACAGGGGCTCCCACTGCCTTTTTGGGGCCACATTCTAAGATTCCTTGCCCAGCACCCAAAATTGAACAGCCCTTTTCCATTCAAAACAAGGAGCAGAGGCCCTCAATAACCCAGGTCATTGTGTTACCAGCAGGTGTCATCATTGATCCAAGGGTGAAAAAAAACAGAGCATTTTGATAAAAAGCAAAGTGGCTGATTTGGGATTTGCTTTCACAAACATTGCCCTTAATATTGAATAATAATACTGTGCTATGATAATAACAATAATAATAAGAGATGACGATAATGATGATGATAATGGTGATGACGACAACAGAGCTACATTTTCACAGATTGACAGCCCCCGCTGGGTAGGTCATTTCTGACATTTGCAGTATTCAAGTGAAAGGAGTAAGGAGAATGGGCAAGAAGTGACTAACCCTTTGCTTTATGGGAACATCATTATTGGCTCAGCAGTATCGCCCAGTTTCTTTAGAGGGTGGAGGGTATTAAAGATGTGAAAGAACTGAGAGAAATGGGCCATGCTTTCAAGGAGTATACAATCTAATCAAGGACAACTTTTTCTATATAATAATAGTAGCTATATTTTATAGTGTCCACTCTGTGTACCGTACATCTGTCAACTCGGCGAATCCTCACTACAACCCTAGGGGGTGTCAACCATTATTATTTCCCCCCTGATGACAAAGGAAGAAACTGAGACACAGAGAGGGTCAGTAACTTGCTTTATAAGTGAGATTGATTTTTTTGGTCTGCTATCTTGGTTGAGCTTTGTTAGTAGAATTATACTACCTTTGTTCAATAAATAGGGCAGATTTTCATACTTATATATACCCTGAGACTTTTTATTTAGCCTAGATAATATTGTGCTTTGAATGTTTGAAAAGTTCATCATTTTTGAGCAAGGATGTGTGTGTGTGTGTGTGTGTGTGTATAAAACATAATATTATTTGATAATGTGTTAAATTTTTTATCATAGGTGCTGATTGTTTGGACTCTTGCTTGTTTTTTCTTTTTTCATCTTCAGAATATTGCCCATTTTATCAAGACTTAAAAACCGTATTCACATTAGATTACATAAAGCTTGATGTAATTTATTTATTTATTTATTTATTTTAGCTGAGCCATCCTGCCACCTGTTGGCAGCTCAGCAGCTGCTCAGCTCGGGCTGGGCATCGAACTGCTGTTGCTCAGAGCTCAGCTTGCACCCTTGAGTGAGCTCTTAACCTACTGAGCCACTCAGCCAGCCCTTTGATGTAATTTAAAATGTCTCTTTGTAATTGTTTTAGATATGATCTTAGTTCTAATTTTGTGAAATGGTGTTTTTCTTACTTACATTTTCTAGTGTACATTTTATTCTTTTTTTCTGTAAAGAATCAGATCTACTATTTATTTAATAAATGAATTTACTTTTTAAAGGAAACATTTAAAAACTAAAATGCAAGCATTTAAAGGTAATTGTAATGTTAATTAAAAAAAACCAAGTTTCAGAAAAATTAGTTAATTTATTTCTCTCTCTCTGTCTCTCTGTCTCTCTCTGTCTCTCTCTCTGTCTCTCTCTCTCTATATATATATATATATATATATTTTTTTTAATTTTATTTATTTATTTATTTATTTTGAGACTCAAACCCCAAGCATTCTGGGCAACCAATTTTAGAGTCAGAGTTTTAGTTTCTCAAACTGAAGAACTATATTGTTGGTAGTATTAAAAAGAATAGCATGACACAACAATGTTCATGGCAGCATTATTCACAAAAGCCAAACGGTAGAGGCATCCCAAATGCCCACTGATAAATGATGAAGAAAATGCAGTATATACACACAATGGAATATTATTCAGCCTTAAGAAGGGAGGAAACTCTGACACATGCTACAACATGGATGAATTTTGAGGATGTAATACTAAATGAAATAAATCAGACACAAAAAGACAAATACACATAGGATTCCACTTATGTGAGGTACCTAGAGTCAAATTCATAGAAACAGAAAATAGTAGAGTGATCACTAGAGGCTGAGGGAGGAGGGAATGGGCAGTTATTGTTTAGTGGATACAGAGTTTCAGTTTGGTATGATGAAAAAGTTCTGGAAATGGATGGTGGTGATGGTTGCATGACAATGTGAATGAACTTGATTCTACTGAACTGTACACTTAAAAAAGGTTAAAATGGTAACTTTCATGTGATGCATAGTTTGCCACAATTAAGAAAATAGTTTGTAATCAGCTTTAGGCTTAGTTTAAATTAATGATTCTTCAAACAAGAGTATCATATCTCAATATATTAATGAGTGGCATAACAGCCTACACTGATGCTTAGCATACAATATGAAAGAGATTTTAAAAGGCATCATTTTCCAGAAAAGCACTGAATACCTTCCTTTGCCTATAAAATACCCTTTTATGTTCATATTTCCAAGAAAGTATTAAAACAGGGAGATTATCCTGGATTATCTGGGTGGGCCCAATGTAATCAGAAGGAGAGATCCTTTCCTTTCTCCTACTGGTTCTCGCAGTGGAAAAGTGGGGTCAAGGTGAAGGTTGAAGTGATGTGATGTGAGAAGGACTTGACCAGCTGTTGCTGGTTATAGTAGTTAACATTAACTAACTAATAAAATTTTAAAATTTCAGAAAAATTAAAATATGCAACCTTTGGACCTCTGGCCTTTCCAGAGTTCAAGGTTGGATCTAGACACACACAAAATGTCTTCCAACATTTGTATTGAGCAATCTCAAAAGTCCCAGCTAGACAAGTTAGTCATTGACAAGCCTTTAACTCCAACAGGGAATTATAGACAAGTTGGTTGAGTGAGCACTTTCTCTTCAAGGCAAGAGAGAAACGAATGATCAGTTCGCTTGCTCTCCCCACTTTACAATTAGGAAGACTGAAAACCTGGAGATGCTATATGATTTGATTAATGTTTCACAAAGAACTTATCTTCATAGGAAATAAGCTGAAGTATTTTTACTTCTGTCTTACCAGGTGTTATGGTTGACATGTGTTCCCCAAAAGATATGTTCCTGACTACCCAGAAACTGTGAATGAGACCTTACTTGGAAAGGGTCTTTTGCAGACGTAATCAAGTTAAGATGAGTTCATTAAGGTGGGCCCTACTCCAAAATGACTCGTGTCCTTAAAAAGAGAGGAGAAGAAACAGAGACAGAGAGCCATCCGGAAAGGTGACATGAACACAGACACGCAGGGAGAACACCATGTGACTCCAAGGCAGAGACTGGAGTGATGTGTCTACAAGCCAAGGAGCAACCACCAGGAGCTAAGAGAAAGAACTGGAACATATTTTCCCCTAGAGTCTCAGAGGGAGCACGGCTCTGCCAACACCTTGATTTTGGACTTCTAGCCTCCAGAACTGTGAGACAAATTTAAGCCACCCAATTTGTGGTACTTTGTTTAGGCAGCCATAGGGAGCTGATATACCAGGCATCCCCTTAAATGCTAAGCAACCAATGCCTTTATCAAGAGTCCCCTTGTATTGTCCAAATTATGCCTCATAATTTTTTCTTAGAGGAGACGTAAGATTGAGAAGCAATCATTAGTTCTGATGATAATTTTTTAAATTAATTTGCAGAAAAGCAATAATGAGTCTCTAGAGGAAGCAAACAACACAGCATCGATAAATGCTGCAATGACATTGCTCTGGAACATGCCATTTTTCTATTAAAACCCATTTGTGACTGATGTCACCACAGAGTTTTGTTCTTCTTGTCTAGAATGAATGTTGCTTTGTGGCTAAGCTCCTTCATATAAAAATATTATTTCAAAAGATAACATAATGCAGTGGTTGGAGAATTCTGTCATTTTTCTTTTGGGCCCCAATCCATGACCTGGCAGTACTACTGTTTTGGATACTGGCTGGTGAAGAAAAAAAACATTTGGGAAATCCTCCACCTCAGAAGTCATGTTTTGATGGGGCAGAGACAGGCTCACTTGATGAATCACATTCTGGAACAACCCCCAGCTTTGTGAGACACATTTTCTTTTGAGCCAAGAGTCTCTACCCACAGGAAGGCCTATCTCTGGCCCCACTTAAATGCTCACTGGGTTAGGTAATAAGGGAAGGCGGTGAAATCCCAAACTCCCTCCCCAGGGAAAGTAAGGAGCAAGACAAAATCGAGACTGAATTATGTGATTTGCTTTGAGAAGGAGGGAGGCAATTTTTGATTCCCACTCCATAACCTCCACGTCTGCACCTTCTCATTTTCACCACTTCCAAATTTTATGCAAACATTTCCTCTTCCCAGGCCCACAATTTTCTCCCCACATGAGACTTCTCTTAGCTCTTATCTGATTGGCCTTCCTGGCCACGGCCTTTGTTGACACCTGATTTTGGGGCCAGATGAATCTTCTTTAATATAGTTTTAAAAACATCACTTCTATTCTTAAAATTTTGAATTTATACTTATTGGGGGAGTTAATTATGTGTGAGATACTGTGCTTCATTGAGACATCATGTTGGGAAAAGTTTCAATAAGCATCTGATGCATACAATGCTTTGCTCTTCTGGATAGTGTGGAGGGCGTGGGTTTGTAGGGTCTGGATTTTGGATAAAGTAGGGGATGTGAGGAGGCAGCCTTTCAAACTTTAGCAAGCATCAGAATCACCTGGAGGGCTTGTTGAACCACAGATTGCTGGGGCCCCAACCCAGAGCCTCTGATTCTGGAAATCTGTTCCCTTAAAAACAAGTTCTCCAGGTGATTCCTTGCTTCAGGCACTTTGCTGCTTTCAGAAAAAGTATATGGAGAGGAAGATTAAACACCTTCTACCACTCCTGGCAAGAGCTAGTGCATTAGTGTTTACTCAGATCCTGGCAATTATTGTCTAAGTGTGTATTGATTGGGTGCATAATCAATGTAGAAGTGTATGCACCTGTGTTTTAGCAACCCCATAACCCACCCTCCACACACAGCTGTGATCTTTGTTCCTTGGCAAAGTCCCCAGAGTTAGAGAGTTTACTTTGTTCCTTCCCCAACACACCTCTCTCTCCCTTCATTCCACCTCCTGGCATTGCCCATTTCTGTCCTGTTCATTTAAATTCTGGTGTGTGGGAAGTGCACCGTTCGGCATCTGTCTCATAACCATGTTTTTCCCCACTCCAGTCTTGGTAGCAGTTGTCTGCATTTTGATTGTGTGGCTCTTTAAAAGTGCTGATAGAAGCGTCGAGAGAAGGAAGGAGGAGCCTAGAGCCAGGGCTGAGGCTCAACCCTGGGTGGATGAAGACTTAAAGGACAGCACTGACCTCCACCAAGTGGAAGAAGGTAAAGACACAGGCAACACTGCTTAGCTTCCACCGTTTGCATTTCTGTGATGCGTGCAAGTTGATGGCGGGGGTTATGGAGGGGAAGAAACCCATGCAGGTGAGTTTCCTAATCAGCCTCTATCGTGCAAACAAATTAGTGTACGACAGGGACAGATCGTTTCTCTCGGGTGGCCAGCTAGTTACCTGCTGGCACCAACTCCCCGTCACTCCTGGATGCTCATTAAAAAGCTGTCGAGGGCTGACACTGTCCTTGGCTCCATCATGCTCTGGCTGTTAAAACCTTACTGAAGGGGCACATCACAGGCTTGGGGTGGCCGTGGTCAGGTTTTGATCAAAACCTTTGAAATTTAAAAAGTGGCATCTATTGAGGGACTTGCTACCTTTCACTGTGCCATGCCCTGTGGCCACTGTCCTCAAAACTGAGCATCCAATTCAGTAGATGAGGCAATAAACAGGCCACACTTAGAGAGGAACAGAGATGAACTGAAAATAAGGTGTTTTAAGAAGGTTTGGGGGCCGGCCGAGTGGCGCATTGGTTAAGAGCTGGCTTGGGACACCAGCGGCCCCGGTTTGGGTCCCACATGTGAGGGCCAGTGACACCGCCCTCTACAGCTAACAACAGCTCCACCTGGAGCTGGGCTGTGCGAGCCCCGGGGCAATGGTGTGGGCTGCAGCCCCTGCTGCAGTGGGCTGCCATAGGCTACTGTAAGTGGCTGGCAGCCAGAGTGAGCTGCCAATAGCTGCTGTGAGTGACCATCCAGAGGCCGGCGACTGATCTGCCTCATCCGGGAAGAGCGCAATGATGATACCAACGTGGGCCAGTGAAGCAATGTCCTCCGCAACTAGACTGAAGAGCAAAAGGACAGCAACTTGTCTGTTCCCCTTCCCCGATTCCCCAATTGAAAAAAACCCACAAGGTTTAGGGGTGTGGTGGGGCAGTGAGGATAAAGGACAAACCAGGCTTGGTGAATTAATAGGACATGGATAGCAGGAGTTAGGAGACATCTCAGGTCAGAGGAACAGGAAGTGCATCAGCATAGGGACTGAATCCCTGGGAAAGATGCCGAGAAGATGGGATGACTGCACTGATCAGGGGAAGGGGTGAAATGAGATCATGGAGGGCGGGCAGGCCATGTCATGCCTGACTGAGAAAGAAAAGGTGAGGAGCCTTGGGTAATCTGAGTTTCATCTGAGGTGGGTTTGTGGAATGGATTCAATGTGGCAGAGGCTCAGTGGTTACCAGCTGGCCACCTGAAAGTGCATGTGTGGGTGTGTATGTGTGTATATGTGCATGTGTGTATATGTGCATGTGTGTTCACATGTGCATGCATGTGTGTGTGTTTGCCTGTGAGTGTGTGTGTGTGTGTGTGTGTGTTCTCAGGAGTGGGGGTGGGGTATACCACTGCAGTCTGTGCTGGGAGCCAGCAATGCTGAACGTCCCTCACAGGGTCAAAGCCCAGACAGCCTCCTCCTGGGGCTGCCTCTTACTCTCATCCGGTAAAGAGAATCCCACCTGAATGCCCATTATGCCCAGTTGAGAAACACTTCCCTTGACCATGAAGCTGGGGAATGATTTGTTCTGGTAAGGATGGCCTGATGGCAGAGGCACTGGGAATGCAGAGTAAGGAATGAGTCAGGGTGAAGTTAAAGGAAGAACAAGAGAGTCCGGTAATTAATTGGATATTGGAAGAAGAAGGAGAGGGTAAGATTTGGAGGCTGGAAGAGTCAGAAGGACACTATCATAAGTGGGTAGGGAAGAGAGTCCAGTTTAAAGGGGAAACTGAGTGTCGTCTAGGACATTTCAGGTTTGAGAAGATAGCGACACGTTGAAGAAGAAGGAGAGAAGAGTCCAGATAGTGATGGGAGAATCACCAGCATAGGGGTGGGACTTGAGACTTGGGAAACTAACAAATTTACTAAGGAGGTATCACTAGAGAGAAGACTAAGGATGGAACTGGGGTGGGGGGTGCACCTGCTGTAAGAGGGACTGTGGTGGGAGACACGGGCTACAGAAAGGAAGGTATGGAAAAAGAAGTACCGGATAATAATAATAACAACAAGCCCTTGCATGGCACTTACTGTGTCCAGTGTCACATGTTACATGTAGTAAATCACTTAGCCTTCATAACAATACAGTGAGGTGGCTATTATTCTCCACATATCACAGATAAGGAAAGTGAGACCCAGATAGGCTAAGTCATCTGCTCATCAGGTAGTGGCAGAGCCAGGACCCTGCCAGCCTGGCCCCAGAGTCCAGGCATTGGGCCAGTTCGCTAGGCAGCCTTTCCAATAGGAGAATGCCCTAAAACCCAGGATTCAGGAGATGGCCCGCAGGGTTAAAAGTTCCCTGAGAACTGAAAGGCAGTGTGCATTGAGGAAAGGCCACTGGATTGAAGACCCAACAGTTTGGGCGATACAAGGGGGATCAATAAGGCTGGTGGGGAGTCAGAGACCTGAGGGTTGGGCCTGAAGGTTGGGGGCACAGAGCAAAGCGATATGGCCCTGTCTGGCTCTGTGCCCGATTCTTCATTCTCTATTCCTCAGACAGGGGAATGAATTGGACACGTCATGGCCCCCTCAGCAGCCATAGACAAATGTGCCCTGAATATAGAGTTCACAGTCTCTTGCTGAAATTTTTGTTTACATAAGCGATACCTACTGAGGTCACTAGGGGAGAACCAACGTTTAAACTCAGTCGCCTTTGCCACCCACGTCCCAGCTCCTAATCACTGGACGGGTGGACATGGTCTAAGAGAGGCCCCACTGCTAGTGCTGCAGGTTCTGAAGGGAGAAGAGAAAGGACTCCATTACTGAAGAGACATGGAGATGTTTGGATGACAGCAAATAGATACCAGATACACCCCATTTCAAAAATTGACAGTAAGAGACAAAACAGTAAAATAAGTGTTGTAGGCCGTTCTAGGGTGAGTTGAGGAACGTATGGGCACCAATCAGACCTCCTTCTCCAGCCCTGATGCACAAAGATTTCCTACTGCACGTTCATAGGTCAGAGAATCAGCATGTGTATGAGCAGGTAGGTCGGGGGTTGGAGAGGTCATGCTTATTAGATATCAGACACAGGCTTCCTTCAGCCTGGCATCCATTCATACTTTCAGTTTCCTGTTTTGCTGTAGCGGAGGCCTAAGGAGGAACAACCTCAGATTGCTTCCATAAAATGAACCGAAAATGCTACCCCCAAATTCTCTATTCAACCACAGATTCATAGAAGCTCATGGGAATGGAAATATTCAGCCATAGATTTATAGATGCTCATGGAAATGGAAATTGGAGAAAAAGATATAGGGAACACATATCATAAAATATGTCTGTTTTAATGGTGGAGATTTTTCTTCACTGAGCTTCACCTGCCATCCAAAATGATTGTCCCAGGTTGTCCAGTCACTGCTAAGAAAGGCCTGTGTTAAAATTTTTATCTAGAGTGGATAACATCTAAGAATAAAAATGTTCCCACAAAACTTGGGAATGGGCAGATTTTTATGTACTCATGGTATATAAAAGCAGTTGTCAGGATAGGTTTCAAATCTGCTCAGTGGATCAGGGCCAGCTCATTTCAGTAAAAGCTCAGCAAGATACCCATTCAGTGGCAGCCTGTTGCTTCTGAAAGTTAGACAATTGGGGTACCAGTACCAGCCTCTCTGATTTGCCAACCAATCAACAGCCTCAACCAAGTAACACTCTCCCTAGAGACGATGTCAACCCTCTTACAACCTGGAAGTCCACCAATCCCTAACACCATGCTTTCCAACCAAGTGGCGTGCTACCACTGGCCTGTGGGCTAGCAAGAGCCAACTGTTAAATATTCAGGAAATTTGTGGGCTACTTGTTCAACTGTCAGTAGCTTGAAGTCAGCCCATGATTGGAGTATTTATACCATGAAAATTGGCAAGCACTATAAGCCAGGGCTCTTTTTTTCCTCTCATAGAGCTAATTTATCAGCACACCACTAACAAAAATACTACGTAAGGTCAGCATTTTACTGGGTTCACGCAGGCGGAGCTTTCCTTTGCTGTAGGAAGCAATAAATTCAGCTTTATCCATGCATTTCATCTCTGGGCCACCCACCCATTAATAATTTTGCATGGCTAATATTAAAAGGATGATTTATCAAGAGCTTAAGGTTTTAGAACAGAGCACAGGTAAGCTGAGATGAGAGAAGATCAGGAGATGGGAAGGACTTGGACGGAGAGATTGTCCTTGAGATGGAGTCTGGGTGGGTCCTAGGGGAGAGTGAAGGTCAACATGGGGATACTGAGGTTACTACAAGATATGAAGGGGCTCAGAAACAAGTTATGTCAATGCCATCCAGAATATAGTGCTGCTCTCTTCAAGTGACTTTCCATCTGGACACCCCAGACTCCCCAGCCCCACCACCCCACTTGCTGCTAGTGAAATAATCAATCTAGACTGCAGCTAAGAGGTGAATGGCTGAGAAACCATGCAGGAAGCTTGATGCTGGGGCCGTAGGGAAAGTGGCTGTTTGCTGGACAGGTGTTGAGCCCTGAAGTTGCTCCCATCCCCACTGTCAGAATCTGTTTACTGCATCACCCCTCCGCCTTAGTAAATATTACTCTGCAAGGCTCCAAAAAAAAAAAAAAATCACTGGAAGGAACAAGAATAATGTGACACCAATTGGCCTTGTGGTTTCATAGCTAGAAAATATTTAGCCCATTTGCAAAGATTTTACAGTGAAACTGCAAAACACAAAAAGAAATTCGTGGGGAGACCAGCCAAAAATAGCTCTGGGTTAAACATGAAAGGAGAGATGTGACCTAGCATTACTTGACCATTAAACCTAATTATGGAGCCACTTATGAGTTGCTTTTGGTGCTAATAGCCAACCCCAAGTGCGGCAGCACAGGACGCAGATTAAAAAGCAAACCACAAAAGCACATGTTTGTTTTGGAATATGTGGGCTTTGCAGCCTGCATAAACCCTCCAGAGAGACTTGGCTGACCTAGGATGGAGCCAGGACAACCGCAGAGTTTATAGAGGTTGTTCTCTTTTCTCTTGGTGAGGGCCACATTCCTGGGGGCAGTCGGGAGCTCAAGGGGAAGGAGAGAAGTGGTACCTTTCGAGTTTGTATTGGTTCACTGCCCTGAGGGTCCCTCTCCAAGCCTGGCTGGGCCTGCCCAGCAGGACGTAAACCATCTGGCCTGGGAGGTGCTCCAGGCACTGCAGGCCCTCCTCTCCCCCCGATTGGAGTATCCTGCAGGAAATTTGGGTTTAGCAGTCCAACCCAGCAGGGCTTAGATCATTTTTCTGTCATGCTCAGAGATAATGGGCAGTTGGATAAGGCTCAGGCAGCAGCCACTTCATTCTGTTAGAGGAAGAGCACCTATCCTGGACTTTCCAAGCTGCAGAAATTGCCCAGTCATGCACCAGACTGCCTTTAGTTTATACCAATGCTGGCTGAATGGATCTTAAGGGTTGGTAACGTACGCTTCAGTTAAGGAAGCATTTCATGCATTTGCTCCTTTATCACTTACTGACTACAGAGGTGGCCAGACTTCATAACCAATGGTGTAGAAAGTATCATTGGTGTTGAAAGTCTTTATTGATACATTTGATAAAGCTCAGGGTTGGTACTGATGAGATCTGGGTTTGATTCAGAATTGAGTGCTAGAAAGCTGATAGGTGTTTGTTGCCACTCCCTCATCAGACCTACTTCCTTTTCCCTTAGTAACTGGGCTTTTTCAGGAAATGTGTACAGTCTGGGCCCTGGCTAGGCCAATGTAAAAAGAGTCTTCTGATGAAGAGTGCTAAGCAAACCATGGTACCCACTAGTATTGTAGTTGGGTTCTCAGTCCCTTGGAAGTTCGTCCCTCTGTCATGAGAGCTCCCTCCTGCCTGCCTTTCCCCATCCTCAGACACCTAGGAGTGACGTGTGTGGGAGCCAGTGTGTGTGAACCTTAACCTTCTGCCAGAATTCCACCTGGAGTGTCCCAGACCGTCAGGGCCAAGTCTGGAATTTCTTGCTGTCTTCCCTCGGTTCCTATTGTCATTCTCATCTTTATGTGAGGGCTCCCAAAGTGATATCATGCCTTCTGGACCTTTACTCTCATACTTGACATCATCACTTGAGTGACTCACAGGCACCTGGAATGTGACACACTGTTGATTCCTATTCCTACTTCTGCCACCTCTCCCAAATTGTTCATCTCTCACCCTTTTATCTCAGTGGATGGTTCCATGTCTACCAGGCACCAAAGCCAGCAGCCTGGGTGTCATCCTTAGTTCCTCCATTCCCACCAGTCCCCAACCACACACCTTAGCAAGTCTTATTATTTTTATCTCCAAGATGCTTCAATAATCAATGCATTTCTGTCGTTCTCTCTGCTGCCTGGCTGGTCCCAGCCAACATCATCCCTCCCCCAGGCTATTCATTTTTTTTTTTTTTGAGGGCAGTGTCACTGGCCCTCACATGTGGGACCTGAACCGGGGCCGCTGGTCTCCCAAACCAGCGCTCAACCACCGCGCCATTCGGCCGCCCCCCCCCCCAGGCTTTTCAAACAGTCTCTTTATGGCTCTTTCTTTTTCACTTTGTCTCTCTCCAAAATATACTTTTAAAAGCATAAGTTAGATTATATCACACTTCTGCTTATACCTTTGTACTCCTTTCTATGACACTTTGGCTTAAATAAGGAGCATTTAATCCACTTAATTTCAGCGCAATCATTCTTGTTGCTGTTAGGATTTCAGTTATTATTCTTATTGTTCTTCCTAAGGTAATATTTTTTTTCTCTGGCTGCTTTTAACAATTTATATTTGATTATAAAAGGTATTGGGCTTCTTTTTCTTATACTGCTTGGAATTGACTGGGCCTCTTAAAGAGAGAGATTTGGCATTTTTCATCAATTCTGGGCAAACCCTAGATACTATCTCTTCAAATATTGCCTCTGCCACATCCTCTTTCTTATCTCCTGTTGTGACTATCAACAAATGTATTTTAGACATTCTTACTCTGCTTTATTTTTTCTTGCATTTTCTTTGTATTTTCCATGTTTGGTCTCTTCTTGCTCCATTCTAGATATTTTTTTCTGACTTATTTTCTAGTTCATTAATTCTTTCTTTAAGTATGCCTAACCTGCTATTAAGCATATCCGTTAAGCTCTTAACCCTATTATTTTATTTTTTTGGTATAAAAAGTTCTATTTTATTGTTTAAAGTTCTATTTTTTTAATGTCACCTTTTAATCCTTTTTTTTTTTTTTTAAAGATTTTACTGGGGAATTGGGGAAGGGGAATAGCCAAGTTGTTGTCCTTCAGTCTTCATTGTAGAGGGCACAGCTAGCTCAGCTCCAATTCCAGTTGGCATTCTGCTGCCTGTGGGTAGCTCACAGCTGCTCAGCTCAAGGTGCCATGTTCAATCTTAGTTGTGGGTGGGCATAGCCCACCATCTCATGTGGGAGTCGAACCAGCAACCTTGTTGTTAGGAGCATGTGCTCTCACTAGCTGAGCCATCCTGCCGTCTGTTGGCAGCTCAGTGGCAGCTCAGCTTGGGCGCAGCTCACTGGCTCATGTGGGAATCGAACTGATGACCCTGTTGCTCAGAGCTCGCACTCTTAACCAACTGAGCCACCTGACTGGCCCATCCTTTTATCCTTCTTGATACCCTACAGATTTATATAAATTTGTCCTCTTTTTTTCTCTATATATAGTAATCATAGTTGTTTCATCTTTTGAGTACACTAATTCAGATATTTGGAGACTTTAGGCATCTGACTCTATCTAAAAGAATTGATTCTGCTGTTTCTTCCTCAGGCTTTTTTGTGTTTTTTGTATTTTGTGGGTTGCTGGTAGTATTATTCAAGATTATTACTATATTGGCATTTGCTCTTGCTAGGTAACAGAGATATTTTCAGGTAGGACTACCAAATTTAAGTTTGAGGCAGGACCCACCAAAATAGTATACCTCTTTTTTATTTTTTATTTTTAGCTGAGCCATCCTGCCACTAGTTGGCAGCTCAACAGCAACTCAGCTCGGGCTGGCATCGAACCACCGTTGCTCAGAGCTCAGCTCGCACTCTTGAGCAAGTTCTTAACCAACTGAGCCACTCGGCCGGCCCAAAAATAGTATACCTCTTTAGGGATTGATTTATTTATGATTTATGCTCTCCTTAAGGATGTTGTCTTGGGGTCCCAGCTCATTAGACTCCCCATTGTGTATGGGCCTGGCTTTGATTTCTGTCCCTCTTGATTCCTAAAAATATAAAAATGAAAATTCAAATGTGTAGAGATTAGCAAATACAATCCGGGAAAATGCAGCTTCTGTGCTTATTTACCTCTGCAGGTTCATATTTTCCCTTTAGCTTTGGCCTGGGAGTTTCTTACTATGTCATCAGCAATACAATGATTTTAAAAGGACTTCAAAAATATTTCGTTTAGTGATCTGAATGGTTTTCAGCTGATGAGAGATGGTTTGAAATAAGCTAGTTCACCATTAACAGAAATTTGCATTTCTCATCTTTGTGTAGGTAAAAAAATATTTTTTTCTTGATTTATAACCAGTCTGGAATTTGAAAGATTGTCAAGATCAGGGGACAGGAGTCTATAGGTCTATTCAGTTCAACTTTTGTTGGTGTTTTTGAGCTCATAACAGACATTTTTGAGAACTTTATCTCCTTTTCTGCAGCAGCCCCTTTATCATCAAGAGAGATCATTTAATTTGCTACTTTTCTTGTTCTTATTTGCAGATGCTGATGAATGGCAAGAGTCAGAGGAAAATGTGGAACACATCCCATTCTCCCACACGCGGTATCCTGAGAAGGAAATGGTTAAGAGATCTCAGGAATTTTATGAACTTCTCAATAAGAGACGGTCTGTGAGATTCATAAGTGATGAGCAAGTCCCAATGGAAGTCATCGATAATGTCATCAAAGCAGCAGGTCTGTAAGTGCATATTGGGCCTGTGAGGACATCAGCTGCTTTATTACTGTGACAATGTTGGAGCAATGTTGAAATTCAAACACAGTGCATAAAGCCTAGGAGGATACGCTTACTTATAAAGTCACTGACTGCCAGAAACAATGATTCCTGCTTTCTACAAACTTTTGACTATTACAGACTACTTGGGAACAGATGTGACAAGAGTTTAAAATGTCTGAAATTATTCAACATTATGAAATTTTATTAAAACCTAAAGTTTTTGAACATGCTCTTATACATTAGAAGAGAAACATCTCCCCCTCTCCTTTAAAACACACACACACACACACACACACACACACACACACACACACACACAATTACTCATTCATTTGCTCATATTTATACATTTCTCTTTTTGAAAACAAATTTCTTTTATGTACCATAGTGCTCTAATACTGAACTCTAATAAACTACGAAATTTACTCATGTGAATTTGCAAAGTAAACCCAAACAAGGAAAACCCATTTTCAATGTAAATTAATGTCTCCACAGAGGAAAAAAAAATGAGAATTCTAGAAACAGGGGGAGGAAATATAAGAGAAAGCCTCCTATTTGAGAATCTCCTCCACTTGGAGTCGTATTCTTATATAAATCACATTTAAGTTCATTTGCAGAAATTATTGCATGATTATTGTAAATCCATTGCCCAAATTAAAAGGAGCAAGAATAAAACATTTCATTTTAATTAAGAATACAAATGCACTAGATTCTTGAGTCTTTTATCTAACTAATAGTAGTTACTAAATTTCTTCTGTGTATATATTATATCTCGTGTGTGTGTGACATTTTGATTAATTTAGCATATTGAAAATATCAGGAAGCAATTTATTTCTTATGTTAGTGACACAAATATTTAGTGGCCAAACAACATGGGTACAAAGTGAGCTGGAATCACTCTGCTCAGAAAATTGGGCTTTATGTTTAGGTTTTGACTTGCATTTAACAATTCAATCATGCCCTCTCTACTATGGGGAATGGTGGATGGCATCAAGACTGGCAGGCCTGACTTCCTCATGTAGAATTTATGCCATTCAATTATTCCCTAGCAAGAAAGGAATAGTTGCTCCTGAAATACACCCTCAGAGGATCACTGTGGTCTACCGCTAGGAACAGTGGGCCATCTCTAGGTCAGAGAGGTGACATCTAGGTCAGAAGCTGGCCAGAGCCATGGCTGGAATCTTAAAGGGAATTTAAGATGCACCGTGAAGCTTTCTCTGGGACACTGGGATGGATCAACGTATATGCCGAGTGTTCCCGAAGCCCGTGGGAGTTGGAAGACACACTGTTGTGTACTGAGCACCCAGGCTTGTGTGACACATACCTCTCAGCGCTCCACTCAGAGCTCTGATACACGTACTAAACAATTATAGTTTGGTTGCTTTTTGAGGAGTGTTTTTAAAACAATTTTGCCATTTAAAGTTTACCATTTCCAGTAACCTTCATGATTTTATTCTTTTTCAAGATTATCAAGACAAATGACATTTTTGAGATGTTGAGCTGTCAGAATTTCCCCTCTACATGCCCTCAGTTGTTGCAGTGCAGTTGCTTAAGGACATTTTGTCCCACATAATGAGAGAAGTAAGAATACATTCCCACCGCCTAGAACTGCTGACCTTGACCTCAGGTAGTTGGTGGGGAGACTCCTAGAGTGACTCTGAGTGAAATGGAGCCAGCAGCAACACCCCAGCATCTACTGCCAAGGTCTTTGTTTACCAGACAATGTAACTTCATTTCGAGCAAGTATGAGTTATTATATTGGGTTGTTGGAAAAGTCATGACATATTTTTTTCTATGTTTTTCATCGCAAAAATGCATCATGACTTTTCCAACAACCCAATATTTATTCTGAATGAACAGTCTCACATTTTCCTGCAGTTTTAATTTCTGATTTTAAATTTGATGCGTGACAGGCACAGCCCCAAGTGGGGCCCACACAGAGCCTTGGACCTTTGTGGTGGTGAAGGACCCAGACACAAAGCATAAGATTCGGGAGATCATCGAAGAGGAAGAAGAAATAAACTACATGAAAAGGATGGGACACCAATGGGTTACAGACCTGAAGAAATTAAGGTACACGATGGTGGGAATAAGGGATGTTGGCTTCACTTCTTAAAATGGAATAACTATGACTTCAGTTTCCTGGCTTTGTTTTAGGTGTTAACAAGTTTGCTTCTACCTCTGGGAGGGATTATGGAAGTTAAGGCAGGCCTCGCCACTGTATTGGGCAGTGGTTGGGAATGCTGGCCGGAATCAGGCCTGGGTTTAAATCTTAGCTCTGCTTTTCCAATCACAAGACCTTCAGCATTTATTTACTCTTTCTAAGCATATTAGTCTAAGATCTCCTGAGAAACAGAATCAATGGAGAGAGATAGAGACAGAGAGAGAGAGAGAGAGAGAGAGACAGAGAGAAACAGAGAGAGGGAGAGATTTATTATAAATATTGACTTATGTAATTAAGGAGGCTGGAAAGTCTCAAGATCTGCAGTCAGCAACCTGGAGACTCAGGAGAGTGGATGGTATAGTTTCAGTTCAACTCAGAAGGCCTGAGAAGCATGACAGCCAATGGTGTAAGTTATAATTCTACTTGGAGTTTGAAGGCAGATCATGATGTCCCAGCTCAAAGACAGTCAGGCAGAAGGAACAAATTCTTTTTTCTGCTACCTTTTTGTTCTGCTCAGGCCTTCGGATGAGGTTAGCCCCATCTACATTGGGGAGGGCAGTCTGCTTTACTCAGTCTACCAATTCACATGTTAATCTCACCCAGAAATATCATCACAGAAACACCCAGAATAATGTTTAACCAAATATCTGGGTACCCTGTGGCCCAGTCAAGTTGATGCATAAAATTAACCATCACATTGAGCTTCTGTTTTTTCACCCAAAATGATGTTATAAACTTGGTATCAGGGTTATATAAGAGAGACGCTGAGTAGGGTCTCCAAAGCTAGAGCGCTTGAGTTCAAATATGAGTTCTACCACTCATTAACCTCTCTGTATGTCAGTTTCTTCATCTGTAAAATGGGAATAAGTCTAGTATTTACTTCATTAAGAAAATTAAATGAGTTTATAAGCACATAAAATGGTGATGCCACATAGTAAGTGACCTGTGAATCTTTGGTAAATAAGTAGACTCCAACCCAAATAATAGTGTTAATAAATAAAACTTTGAGAACTTATTTCACTTTTCTTCTACCTGCAATGTAAGATTGTGAAATACATCTCAGAATCTTGAGTGATATAAATTCCATATTGCTAAAGTGATTGGTTCTTCCAAATGATCTTACTAAGCAGGCTTTAGTTTCAGTACATGTTTAATAAAAGTACACATTTAGTACAAGGATGTTCTCCATTAGGTACCAGTAACTTTGAGGGCTTCCTCGTCTCCAAGAAGGAAGTGGAGTGAAATTCCGTGTAACTAGTTTCCCTCTAGCTACAGCTAACTATGCCTTGTTGCGTCCTCTTTCCCCATTGAGGAGCTGTCACCCTTCATAATATCTCTGATGGATTCTATAGCTTCTCAGTCATTTCTGTAATTAAAACGGCCACTTAAAAATTTTCAGGCTCAGCGTTGTCATTTCAAAATGCTGGCGACAGAGTCATCTTTACAAATTCTGCACTTCCCACAAAGGCAATTTCCTTTCCCTTTCGGTCCCTTCTCAGGCTGAGAGTGAGGAGGGATGGGACAGAGATATTGGTTCTTACCTCTTAGGAGGGAGGCTAGCTCATGTCTGTGACACTTAGGATGTAGAGGTACTCATGCTTCTGTGAGCCCTTTAGTGGCCAGTCTGGTACTGGCCATTCAACACCCCACTGCCATACGAGCCTAAGAAATGGAGATGGGGGTCACAGTCTTGGGAGGTAAAGTGCGACGTCTGGTAGAGTAGTTAGGGCTGGGTGATGAGTAGTGGGTCTTTTGGCTCTGCTCCTATTTTATTTATTTGTCCCCAGAGGACATTTTTCCAAGATATTTAAACCTAAAGGACAATGTTTTTCCTAAGACATTTTAACCTATCTTTTTTTTTTTAAAAAGATTTTATTGGGGAATTGGGGGAGGGGAACAGCATTGGGGAATCAGGGAAGGGAACAGACAAGTTGCTGTCTTTTTGTTCTTCAGTCTAGTTGAGGAGGACGTTGCTTCACTGGCCCATGTTGGTATTGTCATTGCACTCTTCTTGGATGAGGAAGATTGGTCACTGGCCTCTGGATGGTCGCTCACTGTGGCTATTGGCAGCTCAGGCTGGCTGCCAGCCGCTCATGCTGGCTGCTGGCTACTCACTGTAGCCTATGGCAGCCCACTGCAGTAGGGGCTGCAGCCTACACCATTGCCGGGGCTCGCACAGCCCAGCTCCAGGTGGAGCTGTTGTTAGCTGTAGAGGGCAGTGTCACTGGCCCTCATACGTGGGATCCGAACCGGGGCCGCTGGTGTCCCAAGCCAGCTCTTCCCATTCCTTTTTTTTTTTTTAAGCTGAGCCATCCTGCCACCTATTGGCAGCTCAGCTCGGGCTGGGCATCAAACTGCCGTTACTCAGAGCTCAGCTCACACTCTTGAGCAAGTTTTTTTTTTTTTAGAGGGCAGTGTCACTGGCTCTCATATGTGGGATCCAAACTGGGGCCGCTGGCCAGCCCTAAACCCTATCTTAAATTTTTTTTAATTTATTAGGGTAACAATGGCTAATAACATTATATAAATTTCAGGTGTACTCTTTATAATATGACTTCGGTGCATTCTATTGTGTGCTTATGACCCAAAGTCTAGTCTCCTTCTGTCACCATGTATGTGACGCCCTTAACACTCTTCGTCCTTCCCTCTGTCAAAATTGATATGGAGTTGTAACTTATTACCATGTTCCAGAACAAGTGCAGAATATTAATAATGAACATCAAAATCTTATTGCATATTTGCGGGAAAACAATGGGATGGGTCAAATTCAAGTTGAGTTTCTCCACTGAAAAAAAAGTCCTCTGGGCATGCACAGTGCTCACAAAATGCTGTGAGTTCCCTGTCACTTTCCCTAGCAAAGGCAATATTAGTTGCTCTCTTACCTGTGTGTTCAAAGCGCCTAATATACACCTTCCATGCATCTAAAATAGCCTTTACCAAGTAGTATTTTAATTATTGGTTTACCGTTTTTCTCATTTTATAGACCATATTTTAAAAATCTTTGTTGTATACCAAGACATTGTTGAGAATACAATTAAAATTATAGACTTTGCAGAATATATACATCAAAATGCTAGGGATCCAGGGAGCTCCAGTTTAAGGAAGCCTTATATATTATATCATCTAGCATAGTGTTGATGCATAGTAAATAACTGAATAAATGTTTGGTAAATTGAATTACAAATGAATATATGTGCTGGCATCCTGTTGGAGTCAATTATAAAACCCATAGCTGTTATTGAAGGCTTCATATACAATCCGGATCCAACCTACATGTCAAACCTTATCTTTTCCTGCTACCTGGAGTGAGCCCTCCACCCCAGGCAGAAGGTGCTACTTACCTTTCTCTTAACAAGCTCGTGCATTGCTGTCTTTTTATTAGCTTTAATATGATGTCATAATAAATTCTTATAAAATTGAGCAAACCTGTTATATTCTTATAACAAACCCATGGTTTGGGTTATAACAAACCCAAATTCTTATAAAATTGAACAAAACATTAGATATCAATGTATGCCTAAGCAAAAGAAATAAGTACAAAAATTGTTAAAAATTATTAACTTACCTTCCAACTAGGTAAATTGCTTAATCTTCATCCGAATTAAAAAATTTTAAAAATTATTCTTTGTAAAATAATGTTAGTAGTTAAAATGATACTAGCTAACATATACATGGTACTATGTACTAAGTACTATCCTAAGCACTTTATCTATTTTGATTGATTTCACCCATGCAATAACTGTATCAGGTAAATGTACAATATCATAGGTACATTTACATATGAGGAAACTGAGCTCTGAGAAGTTAAGTAGCTTGCCCAACATAGTACAGCTAGTTGACTCCAAAGTTCATCTTCTAAACCATTAACATGCTCCCCTCCTGTAAGGAGAAAAGAATTGATGACAGTTGAACATGACTAAGCATGTTGCAGTGTGGTAAAGTAGCTTTGCAAATGTGACCTGTAGTTAATAATGCACAAAGAACCATAGAAACATACACAAGTTAGTTTAGTGTGTTTTAAAACAGTGAAGCATAATAGGGCTAAAAAATGAAATGAATGATCTCTTGCAATTTAATGACATAATATATCCTAAGAAAAAACTCCAATATATATCATTACATGAGTATCTTTTCTTTTGTGCACCTTTATTAGAATGACACTTTTGCCAAAATGGATGAGATAGGGTAATAGAATAGAGAAAGGTATGTTCTTAGCTGGAAAACCGAAATTTAAATTCAACTTCACATATACCTCACATGAACGATCTCCCGTTCACACAAAAATTCCCTTTCTTTTCTCCACAACTGGGCTAACAGTGTTACCATCTGCCCACCTGTAATTTTGGTTAAACCTCGCCATCATCTTATTCTCCTCTCTTGCACACTCCTGGACTAGATCTGTCAGCTTGAGCCTCTACACTATCCCCATCATCTCCTGGGCAATTACCACTGTCTCCTGTCTGGTCCGCCCTTGAAATTGAACTGGTCCATTGTTCACACTAATTAGCCTCTTCCTGAAACAGATCCAATCATGAGATGCTTCTGCTCATAAGCTAGTGAGTCCTCTCCATTACCTGCCAAATGGAGTCCAGGACCCTGCAAAATCTGTATGTAACCTGCCTACCTGCTGTGCACTACCACACATACCATCCTCCAGCCTACCAGGCTTCTGGAAATTCCCGGTCCACCAAGCCTTCTCTATCCTGGCTCTGCCATTACTCATCTCCTTGCTAGGATGCCCCCTCTCCACCTGGTCTTCAGTGGTCCACCACAAGGAGAACTTTGGGAACCTCCCAATCTTCTTATTCAAAATTAGCATTTAGTTTTAGGTGCTCTTAATGCACTTGCTTTATATTTCTTTAATAGCACTTACTATGTTTTATTTTGCTTAATCAGGCTTATTGCCCTCAGGATTATAGGATCCATCTTGGTATTGTTCAGAATTACTGGTGCTTTACCATACTAGGCCCTTATTAATACCTGTTTATTGACCTTGGATAGAAAAAGGTAGACATGACACAGACAAAAATGCTGCTCTTTTTCAACTTAAACATAAAAGACAAGTAAATGTGTTTTGCTTTCAATATAAATAAGCTAAGACAGTAAAGACAGAACAAAAATCATAAGAGCAAATGTTCTCCATAATATCTTTTTTCCCCTTTCAGAACCAATTGGATTAAAGAATACTTGGACACAGCTCCTGTTTTGATTCTTATTTTCAAGCAAGTATACGGTTTTGCTGCACATGGCAAAAGGAAGGTCCACTACTACAATGAGATCAGCGTTTCCATCTCTTGTGGCATCCTCTTAGCGGCCCTGCAGGTATGTTACCCTCCCAGTGGCCCAAGAGACAGAAGTGATTCTTGGGGGCCAAATGGTGGCCTTAGACACAAATTTCAGCTGAGTTTCTAGTTCAGGGACATTTGGCAATTGTTTATCTAAAGTTGAAATCCCAAGGAAGGTAAATCTGATGTGAAAACTGATTCTGGGGAAATGTAAATCAAAACTACAAAGAGATACCACCTCACTCCTGTCAGAATGGCCAGCATCAATCAATCAACAAACAATGTTGGTCAGGATGCAGATAAAAGGGAACCACTGTGCACTGTTGCAAATTGGTGCAACCACTGTGGAAAATGGTGTGGAGGTTCCACAAAAATTTAAAAATAGAATTACCCTATGACCCAGCAATTCTACTTCTGGATATTGACCCGAAGACATCCAAAACACTAATTCAAAAATATATATGCACCCCCTGATGTTTACTGCAGCACTATTCACAGTAGCCAAGATATGGAAACAACAGGGATGCCCATCATTAGAGGGTTGGATAAAGAAGATGTAGTACATATATCCAAGGGAATATTATTCAGCCATAAAAAAGAATGAAATCTTACCGTTTGTGACAACATAGATGGACCTAGAGGGTATTATGCAAAGTGAAATAAGTCAGAGAGAGACAAATACCACATGATTTCATTTATATGTGGAATCTAAAGGACAAAATAAATAAACAGATAAAACAAGACCAATGAAAATAAATAAATAAATAAATAAATAGACTCTGGAAACCCAGATGGGTAAGTATGATGGTTCAACAAGTTTGGGTTCTTCCTGGAAATTAACTTGTAACATCATCTCAGGGTCAGAAAAATGGCTGTTGTTTTTGCCTTCATCTGTAACGACATGAAGTTCAAGGGTGTTGGCAGACACACATGAAGAGCTTCAGAGACTGGAAGTTCCAGTGACTCATTTCCTAGCTGTGTTTACTGTTGTCTGAGCCCATGGAATGGTTAAAAAGCTATAAGGAGGACTCTATCATAGAACACCTTGCCTGAGAAGTTTACATTGTATTGCATTAGAAATATGTCCGTGTGCTTAAAAAATCCCATCTGTGTAGTAGCTAGAACAATGCTAACCATGAAATAGAGCAGACTGAAGTACGCCTTTCACAGGATTCCCTCAACAAATGTTTTCTGAGCTCCACCTAGTGACAGATCCTGAGAAGGCTTCAGAAATATTCACCTCATGAACTGTACATTCCACAGGGGACTGGAGTCCTGGGTGGAGAGAGACAGTCAATATATAAAACAAATAAAGCAAACGCGACTGTAAGAGTGGTGATCACACTTTCAAGGGACAATTGATTCCAAAACACTGTGTGCTTCTTCTCTATTCAAACTTTATATGCTGAAAACACCTTGCGAAATATGGTTAATTGTTATACAGAAGAGGAGTGGATTACTAGAAAACTTGTCCTAAAGGATCTGGTATCTTATTTCTTTTCTGATTCTGTACTTGAATAAATAATGGCATCACCGTGCCACGTCAGACTGCAGGGCACTTCCATCCATCTTAGGGTCCTGGAAGAAGCGAGTTAGTCCTGGAGTGAGCTCAGCTCACCAACTGGCTTCCGAGCCTTCGAATCCACAGCCTTTTATCACTATAGCATTGAGTTTGCTGCCCTCTAGCTGTTCATTTCTTTATTTTTATTTTTTTAAAAGATTTTATTGGGGAATTGAGGGAGGGAAACAGACAAGTTGCTATGCTTTTGTTCTTCAGTCTAGTTGTGGAGGACATCGTTTCACTGGCCCAGGTTGGTATCATTGCACTCTTTCCGGGTGAGGCAGATTGCTCGCCGGCCTTTGGATGGCAGTTCATAGTGGCTATTGGCAGCTCACTCTGGCTACCAGCCACTCACTGAAGTCTATGGCAGGCAACTGCAGCAGGGGCTGCAGCTACGCCGTCGCCAGCGACTCTCAGCAGCCCAGCTCCAGGTGCAGCTGTTGTTCACCATCTTAGCTGTGGAGGGCAGTGTCACTGGCCCTCATATGTGGGATCTGAACCGGGGGCCCTGCTGCCCAGAGCTGGTGTCCCAAGACAGCTCTTAACTAACGCACCACTCGGCCGGCCCCCCTCTAGCTTTTTCCCTAAGGCACAATTCTGAATATAGGTCATGATTTGTGAGGGAGGAAAGAGAACTCTTGCTGAAGTCCCCACTTGGACAGATTGCATAACGACTGGAGTTGTGCAGGACTCTCAGAGCCAGTTCTAGACCTTTCTGCTCAGGCTTGGCAATGTCGATCTGATTGGAAAAGCAGGGGGGAAGGGGAGGACCAGCAGGGGCGGTGTCTTGAAGCTGCACATGATTTATATTAGATGTTTATTATCTGGAGGGGCTTTGAGGGGTGTTAATAGAATATTTCCTCTATTCCAACCTATCTCCTGGCCACTGGGTCCTCTATCACTGGACATCAGCATTTTCAGATGGAGGTGATACTTTGCCTCCATGGTTGGATATATAATCATAGGAACTGCCTGTTGTTTTTTAAAAAATCATTTCTTTGGTGTAGCTGGATTCCCCAAATTTCTTTCCATGAAATAACCATTCCTATTTCTTGAGCATTAATGAAAAATAGGACTGCTATTTTTCTTTCGAGAAGCTTCCCACTGTTTGGTTCAAAGAAAGTGGTGTCTGGGGAGGATGAGGAGAGAGAGCAGGTAAAATTCAAGACATTCCTTGCCTGAGCTGGCAGCTTCATTGCTACCCAACTTCAGGAACAGACAGGTCTAATAGGGACTAGAATGTCCCGAGGCTGGGAGCTGAGCCCTAACTCTGCCTGCTGACTTTAAAACATGTCCTTTTCCTCTCCCGTTTTAGAATGCAGGACTGGTGACTGTCACTACCACTCCCCTCAACTGTGGTCCCCGTCTGAGGGTGCTCCTGAGCCGCCCCACAAATGAAAAACTGTTGATGCTGCTCCCTGTGGGGTACCCAAGCAAAGAGGCCACGGTGCCTGACCTCAAACGGAAACCTCTGGATCAGATCATGGTGACTGTGTAGAAAGGAGAGCAGCAGGAAGATGCTGGCACACCAGGCCCTTGCTCACCGCTCCTGTTCCCCTTGGGTCCATGGGCTGCTCTTTCTCTGGGTGTCAGTTGTCCCCTGCACCCCATTTCACAGGGGGTGGCCACTCTGTGTGTCAAGAAACTGTCCCACATTCTCCAGCACTTTGAGCCTGAGGTTCCTGCTTCTGGTAGACAGGTGTGATTAGGTGAAAATATAGAGTAAGAAGTCAGCAGGTGCATTCTCTTCCATTTCTCATCCTCTGGAGAATGGCATTAACATTTTACTAAGAATGTACTTCGGTTTTTAAGGTTTTAAAATTGTTTCAGAAAAATCGCTGGTGATTTTTTTCCTTTGCTTTTA
The DNA here is from genome assembly GCA_033961575.1 of Aselliscus stoliczkanus. Taxonomy (NCBI): domain Eukaryota; kingdom Metazoa; phylum Chordata; class Mammalia; order Chiroptera; family Hipposideridae; genus Aselliscus; species Aselliscus stoliczkanus. The sequence goes on from CM066733.1 coordinate 144,464,410, forward strand.
AAAGACTTATCTGGAGAAAAGAGTCATCAGAAAATTTAATGTGGTCCCAGGAATTCAGCTTTGTGATGATTTTTGAATTGAAACTTAAACTAATCAGATGGCTTTCTGCCCACGAATTTCTGGTAGCTTTGAGACAAAGGATGTGCTTTTCAGATATACTCTTTTACTGAGCTTCATGGATATTCTGCCAGTTTTGAATAAGTAACCATGGAAATAATTAAAATGTCACACTCACAGAACAGAACAGTGCATGCTTGAGTAGATGGGTTGAACTGGCAACCATCTGAACATATAAATGGTTAGTTCCACTCTCCAGTGGTGAGTTTTAGCTGGCTCACACCAACTTGTGGAAGCTGATTGTTAAATATTCAGGAATTCTGTGAGCCAGTTATTAAAACATTTTCAGGTTGAAATTACCAGTGGTGGGGGTATTTACACTACCACAATCAGCGGATACTGCATATCAGGGCATGTTTTCTTTTCCTTAAGGAGAACACTTTTCCATCCTCAGCACTAACTATGTCTCCCATGTTTTCCACTCTTCCCCACAAAACACACTTACCCTTCTCTCCAGATGACAGTTGAGCTGTTCAGAGCTGATGGGGTCACAAGGTGCTACGATGGGAATGCCAGATCAAGTCTTTCATGCATCATCACCTTCTGTCTTCCCTTCCAGGGAGACTTTACACACAGGCACACTCATAGCTCAAATAGTTGTTCGTCACTTCTAATCAAGCAACTCTACTCACCTCTTTGACCCCTTCCACTGTCCCTTTTCTCATCTATTTTTTGTATACTCAGTTCCCTCAAGAAAATCTCTCATGCCCCCTTCCATTTCATTTGTGAGTCACAGACTGCAAGAAAAGCCCCTAATATCATTGATGAGTCAGAGCTGGCAACAAATCCATATCAGAGAAAAGAAAGACTTTTTTTTTAAGACTACATATTAAATATTACAAGGACCTGTGCCCTCAACCTCTGAAGTTCTTTGAAGTACCTAGAAGTCTCTTTTAGAATCTCCAAAATCATCCATCTATGTCTTATTTTTCTCTAAACATGCTTTCCCCCAAGTCTACATGCTTTAATAAGTACAAATTTTCTTGCATTTTATTTCATTCTTTTTGTAAAAAAACACAAACATTAGTATTGTGGAAAGTATTTTTCCTGTACTCTTTATTGTAAATAAGCATTGCTTTAACTACGTGTGACTTTATTAGACTTATGTGGGCTGGAATAGGAACCTAACCACTGTACTTCATATTGTTTTTAACAGGAAAAAGATACTCTCAGTTCCAAATATTAGGATAATAAACACACTTTGGCATCACAGTGCAACACATTGAAGTTTATTTGTAAACTTTCTTCTATTGCTTATGTTTAGAGACTATTTGAGCCTAAGGAGCTCTTTGCTAGTTTTAGTCCACAAAGTTGGCTGAGATGTACAAGAAAACCATGCCTCCTGGGGTGTGGGGTGGAGAGGGAATTGGCTAGTGATGGCAGTACAGCCATTCAAGTACAGAACCTCTTGAGAGGAAAGAAAAGTACAGAGTACACATGAGTCAAAGTCCCTTGAGCAAAAGATTGCAAAGGCCTGGCTAGCTTCCCAGAAACACAGCCTTGATTTTTCATAGATGCTGCACTAAAGCTGCAAAGACACAGATTGCGGACATGCTACAGCCAGCTTTCTCCTTGGGAAGCAGAATTAATGTACAGCACAGCACAGAGGGACCTGGTTTCTTTTCTGGTATTCACCAGCTCAGTGGCCGTGGAAAACTGAATCTAAGCCTCATTTTCTTCATCTGTAATGTGAGGATAAATGTAGTACTTACCTCAGGGCTATTGTGATGACTGGATGTGATGAGTCACATATAATTACTGTCGTATGGTAGGTAACACTTAGTATTACCTTTTATTGTTGGCTCCTGATATTAGTAGCAGTATTATTATTACTACTATTAATGCTAGGTGCTATGCACATTTGGCCACAAAAATAAAATGGCACCCTTTAAGAGTCTTGTCCTTAGTGCACTAAATCACCTAAAATATACAGTAAATGTATCTGCTTTCTCAGCTTAAGCCTGAGCTGTTTTAAGGATTTAGGCTTGACTTTAGCTATATCTGGTTGGGTCTTATTTGGCCACCTTGCTGATGTCACTCCCCTCATTATATTTTTATTTCAATTTGTCTGTGTAGTTGGAATTTTTTTTTTAAAGTAAAAAGCTGAAAGAAGAAAAAAATACTTAGAATTAAATCTGAATAGAACACTACAGGCACATAAGAATTTCCTTCAGCAATAGAAACAGTTTGTCTAAAAATGCTCCCTAAGTCCATCATTAGGTTTACAGATTTACTGAAGACCCCAGAGTTCAAGTTTATTTCACTGGGTTATCTTGGAGTGTCCCCAACTAGATATATTTAAGGTGTGAGGATGGGAACCATAGGAGAAATAAGGCCCGAGGTTCAACTTGCTTGCAGGGAGCATATTGGGTAGTAAAGGAAGGGTAGGGGGCTGGCTGGGGAAAGAAATGTAGAAACATTTCAGCCTGTCTGCTCCGTGGGGTGGTGGTGGGGTGAGGGAGGCTTCCAGGGATGCGGGAAACAGCTGCCACTCCTGCTGCCCCAAGCACACCTCACAGTAATTTCTGCTGCTGTAGTATGATCTGGGCAGATGAACGCAGCCCCGAGCCAGCGGCTGTGTCTGGGGAAATGAAGAAAAATTTCTTCCTTCCTCTACAGCCCCAAGCTCTGCTTCAATTTCTGTTAGGTGTTCATTAAATGCCGCCATGTAAGACCGTGTTCAAAGTAGAAAGAGTAGTCTGGCAGGCTCCTAGATCCTCTTGTAGTTTGATACCCTAAAATTGGAGAAATAATTGAATGATTTCATCACTGTGAGGAAGAATAATTCATTAAGAAACTGATTTGTGTCTCTTGGATAGATTCCCGCTTTGCCAAGAGGAAGTAAGTGATAATTGGGAGCCGGGTTAGCCAGAATGGGCCAGGGCAGTGGTCCTCGACCATCAACCTGCATCGCAGCCTCCCCAAGGCTCACTCAGGCACACACCCTGGTCCCTCCCACTTCCACAGTGTCTGATCTAATATGACTGGGTGGTGCCCAAGGCTGCATTTCTAACAGGTTCCCAGGTGACACTGCTGCTGTTTGGGTACCCCATTTGAGAACCATGGGGATGTGGCTATCAATAACTCCAACACTTCAGGAACTAAACATAATAAAAGTTTATTTCTTGGGCAGGCAAAGTCCCTCTGAAACCATTGTTCTCCAAGGAGTGGCTGCACCATCCAAAGCACACTGCCTCCTTACTCAGAGGAAGAAACTATTGGAGGTGCTCACCCCAACAATTATGTACCTTGGCATAGAAGTGGCCTCCTTATTCTCGAAACCCACTGGCCAGGGCTCATCACATGTCCTCACTAGAAAGCAGGGAAATGTCATCCTTCTCTGCTTGGAAGGAGAGGAGACCCAGGTGTGGATAAGAATTAGAAGTCTGTTTCCCAAGAATAAATAAGTTTGAACTTGGGAAATAAATTGGATATATCAAAAAATGAGGGGAGAAGAAGGAAGGTTGAAGAAATTGGTAAAATTAGAATAGGATGGTGAAAACCATGAAGATTTTCTTCTGAAAGATTGACATTAAGATTGGTTGATATGGGAGGGCCGGCCGAGTGGCTCAGTTGTTTAAGAGCTCACTCAAGAGTGCGAGCTGAGGTCTGAGCAACAGTGTTGCTGGTTCAATTCTCAGCCCTACCTGAGCTGTTGCTGAGCTGTTGCTGAGCTGCTGCTGAGCTGCCAACAGGTGGCAGGATGGCTCAGCTGAAAAAAAAAAAAGACTGGTTGATATTTGTCTGATATAGGTTTTAAATACAGTTTCAATTTGGGCCAACAAACTCAATGCAAATACATATATATGAGAAATACGTAATATATATATATATATTTAAAGGGAACCAAAATTCCCTTCTTTCTAAATATTTCTGTTTCTGCCTACAAAATGGAATCTTCTAGCTCAGAAGTACTGAGGGAAAGTCCCTATTTCCATTTCTTATTTGCTTATCCCTATGAAAGAAAGACGGTTTCTCAGGTCAGTGAAATTGGGGGAAAATGGGTTATTGCACATATTCAAACCCAACAAAGTATACTCTACTTTAAGCCATAGGTACAAATTAGGGATGATTATTCACCTTAGAAAGATGATCCACCAATGGAATTTTCTAAATATTAGAGTTTTCAAAGACTATTCAAACTGATATGATATATATTTTTAAAATTTGTAAACATCTTTCAGGAACATCTATAACTTGAAGAAAAACATAGTTATCAATGCGTATTTTTCCTGAGAGGCATGAGAAATGTTACTTATTTGCCAGGTATCAACAAAGTGCTCTCACATAATTTGGTGAAATGGGAAAAACTGTAATGTTTCAATCCACACATACCTAAAAAACATGAAAAGTCTGAAACAAATGTTTCTCCAGCTCTACTGCTATGGTGCCCTCACTCTACACAAAAAAGGCTGGGCATTCAAAAACGGAGGCATTTTTCTACCTTTGAGAGAGGCGAGTAAAGAGAACAGGGAGTGGGGATGGTAAGGAGACGCCCCACAGTGGAGTGGGGAGAATGGGCTGATGCATCTCAGGTTGAGACCAGATCAGTGCCCCCTTGGGTGGCCTCAACTAACTCACAGGACATCCAGGCGCAGTCCAAGCTCAAGGGAGACTAGCACCTGGAGCAGAGACCCTGCCAAGTTAAATACAGTAGTTCTGATGAAGTGTGAGATGCTATAATCCCATTTGGGGAATTCCTAAAAAGTCACAAGGAAGGGGAATGGTTTGTGTTATCATCATGCCTTTAGAGTCATGGTATAGAGCCAATTGTTCAGGATTAAACTCAATAGGCTTAACATTCCCTGAGAGCAACAAGGAAATATGCTAGCAATGTCTGCCAAGGGCCAAGTAAGCACAGAAGCAAATGAGGTAAGAAAGGAAATTAGCTAACTTGGGTGGAGGTCGAGTTGCTGACTTCCTCCTGTTCTAGTAATTAAAAATAAAGAATAATAACTAAGAGGTAACTGGAATGAAGGTTCTAACATCAAAGCCCTTTGAAGGGTGTCCCTGGTTGTCATAGAGACCACAGAAAGGATCAGGGTGCTTATTTCCCTTCTGACTGTGTCTCGTATGCAACCTCAGCTTGTCTGAGATATCCACCAAAATGTTGTCATGAGTCCCTGACTCAGTAACTTTGACTCCCTTGAGGTAGAAAATCTGTTCCCTTGTTGAATGAATGGCTTTCCAAATCTGGGAATGTTTAGAACTAAATATGGTGGTGATGAAAAAAATCAAACCCATAATATTGGCACTTTCATGATAAGCTTAGAAATAATCTTGTGTATGGTTCTTATTTAAGTAATTTAAATGTTTTCTAAAAAACTGACCATTCCAATTTAAATGTGAAATTGATTTTAGGCTTTGCGATTTTAAATTGAAAGGTATAAGAAAATTTGACTTAGGTCATTAGTAGTATTAGGATAGATTCACTATATTTATAAGTTTAATTTATTAGATTTAGAAGAGATATTTAAATATATGAGAACATTTTGGCTTAATGGGTAGTAAACTTGCCTGGTCACTTTTTTGAAGTGCTAAAACAGAAAATCAACTATGATTAAGTCTATACAAGCAGTTTAAAATGTTTAAGAGATTTTAATATATGATGCTTGTAAATGAGACTGATGGTTTAAGGGAATTTAGCTTCTTCAACTTGAGTTAATTAAACATTAATCAAAGCTCATTTCCCCAAAAGTGATTAGTTTTATTTTATTTAAATTTACTAGATTTATAAATACATTAATAAAACATTGTATGAGGTTAGAATGTTTTTGGCAAAAAGTAACAAACAAAAAACTCCAGTTATAGTGGCCTAAATAAATAAGGGGTTCTTTTCCCTCACAATGACAAGTTTGGATGCAAGTCTATTGGTTTGATGAAATCTGCCCAAATCCCAATGGTTCTTTTATCCTTCCTTCATGACCACAACATGCTGCTATAGCTTCACCCCTTCCAACAAAGCACAGTGCTTCAAATATAATAGATACACAATAAATATTGGTTAAAAAATAGAATTTATGCAAACATTTATATATTTCATAAAATGTTAGCATGCAGACCTGCATGGTACCTGAGAATCTGTATTTTTTTTATAAGTACTCCAGGTGATTCTGCTGGCCAAGCAAGTCTGGAAAACATGGAAAACATTCTCTGGTGAGCTCATCTGTCTTTAAATTACCTGTCATCCAGCAGGGCCTCCCAGGTCTATACCTCCAGCTATGACCTCTTTCTGAAACTGCAAATGCTTTCACCCAGCTGCTTTCTACACACCTCCACCCTGATATCCATTAGACATCTCAACCTTCACATGCTCAAAGTGGTACTTATGCATCCTTGTCCTCCCTTGCCTGGGCCCTCAATTTGTTCTCCTGTGGGTGTAGCTTCAAATTTAGGAAGCACCTTAAATTGCCATCATTCTTTTATTCCCTGTGTTCAAATCCATCAGCAAGTCCTACTAACTCCACCTCTGAACATTGCCCCAGGGTTCCTGACACTTGGCACTGAAAGTTCTCTCTACCAGAAGCGCTCCTCCCACAGATGTTGTCGAGGCTGGCTCCTTCAAGTCACTCACGTTTTCAGCTCAACAGCTACCTTTCTGAGAAGCTTTCATCGACCACCCAATCCAAATACCCTCTATGCTAGTCACTCTTGATGACATCATATCACCTATTCTTACTTAGCTCATGGCAGCCTACAGCAGCACACAGCAGCTCACCCCAGCCTCCAGCCACTCACAGCAGCCCAGCTCCAGGTCAAGCCATTGTTCACAATCTTAGCTGTAGAGGGCGCAGGGTCACTGTCCCACGTGGGAATAGAACAGGCAGCCCTGTTATTCAGAGCTGGTGCTCTTACCAACTGAGTTATCCAGTCTCCCAATTTAAAAATTTTTATAAAGCGACATTTAAAATATATACACACAATCTAAAGAATATTAAAATAAATAACCATGTATTCATAACTGACATTAAGATCAGAACATTATCAATAATATTGATGGCTTATGTATTATCCCACCACCCCATTCCATCCTCTTCACTCTCTTGGAGGAGGAAAGCAGTAACCTGAGTTTGGTGTCTGTTATTCACTCTCAAGCCTTTCAAAAAATACCGTTGCCACTCAATAATATATAAAATTATTTTGCATATTTTAACTTTACATAGATGGCATTGCACTTTACATATTTTTCTGCAACATGTTTCTTTAAGCCAATGTTATGTCTGTAAGACAATCTATGTTGATATGTGTAGCACTGGTTCATTCATTTTCACTGTTCTACACCATTGTGGGAATATATCATATATGTTTAGAATTTATATTTCATTTATGTTTCAACTTTTCTAGATATTATCAAATTGTTCTTTTTTTTTTTAAAAGATTTTATTGGGGAATTGGTGGAGGGGAACAGCGTTGGGGAATTGGGGAAAGGGAACAGACAAGTTGCCGTCTTCTTGTTCTTCAGTTTAGTTGCGAAGGATGTTGCTTCACTGTCGGTATCGTCATTGGCTCTTTCCAGATGAGGCAGATCGGTCACTGGCCTCTGGATGTCGCTCATCACAGCTATTGGCAGCTCACGCTTGGCTGCCAGCTGCTCACGCTGGCTGCGGGCCACTCACTGCAGCCTATGGCAGCCCACTGCAGCAGGGGCTGCAGCCTACACCATCACTGGGGCTCGCACAGCCCAGCTCCAGGTGGAGCTGTTGTTAGCTGTAGAGGGCAGTGTCACTGGCCCTCATGTGAGATCCGAACCGGGGCCGCTGGCATCCCAAAACCAGCGCTTAACCAATGCGCCACTCGGCCGGCCTTCAAATTGTTCTTTTAAAGTCCCCCCTTTGATTTTTAAAATCCATTTATTGAGTATCTCTCATGATCAGACTACAAATTCTAAAATGTCTTATCAGTTATATTCATCTTTGTATCCCAGTGCTGAGAACTGGCTGCTACATGAATATTTATTGATTGGCTGAAGAAATGGATGCCCAGAGAGCTGTAGTGGCTTGTTCAGGGTTACAAATGATCTTAGTGATAAAGTTGGGATTTGAGTCCAGCATGCTGGCTCCTTAAAGGCTGACTAAGAGGAAGCAGTTATTGTAAATACCATCCCAGGTCCAAAGATGCTGGCCCAGGAGGAAAATCTAGAATGAGTTCATACTGACTACCAAGGGGCCTTCACACGGTGCCTGAGCAGGCGTGGGCCAGATGCATGCTGCTTGTGGCGGTAGGAGGTGTAGTTTCTGAAGATTCTTTAGAACTTGAAGATAGGACCCAAGAATATAGGAACAGAGCTGCTGGGATGACGGGCTGTGGTAGCAGAGGAGTCCTGAGGAGGGAAGTGGTGGGGGGACAGGCCACTGCGCTGGCAGAGGGAATGCTGACTCTGCAGAGACTCCCTGTGGAAGCCCTAAGAGCACAACAATCTTTGAAAGGCAAAGAACAAATGCCAAGAGACCTTCTTTCAACGCCCTGCACAACCTTGTGAGGACAGCCTGGAGACTACTTTGAGCTGAGATGGAAACCTGGAGGGGACAGCTCAGATGGACGCACAGCCTTGGAAGCTGTTAGTTCGAGGTCTTTAAGTTTGTGTTTATTCTGGCCTTCCTTGCTAGTCAATTTGCATTTGGTTTTCATCCCACACTATCTTGGATCCAGCCTGGAATGTACAAATCACTTAGTAAGCAAGCAAACAGCAGGACCACCAAAAAGATGAAAAATAAAACCCTCAAAGTGGGGTTGAAGAAGGACAGTTGAAGTAAGGGGAGACGGGGGAAGAGTAGGCAGGGGGCAGAGAAGAGCTGGGAATGTGAATCACAGAGGTGGTAATAGTGTCTCTCAGTCCCCGAAGACCTGGAGGGAGGGAGGGAGACAGAGAGAGGAGCAGCATGGGGTACTAGACTGAGCATGTGTACAGAGAGTGAGTGAAAGAGAACAAGCCCAAGAATCCAGCTTTGGGATGTCTGACCATCACTGGGATAGTCAGCTTCCCCGCACTGGGTCTAAAACAGACCATTTTCTGTGCCCCTCTCCCTGCTCAGACCCAGAATGCCTTTTCCTTGTTTTTTTCCAAGTTTTATCCTCCCATCGTTTAAGGCCCATCTCTCTGGCACTTTGCTGAAGTGTCCCCAGATTCTCCAATCAGACTGGGAAAGACCAGCTGAGCTTGCCTCTCTCCTGAGCAGCCACACTGTCCTCTTCTATGGTACTGGCTGTGTTCTTCTTTGGGTCAAGCCCGCTACTGCATTTTCAGCTCCGTGTCCCCAGCTACCATGGGGCCTGGCCCATAGCAGACCCTTGGTAGGTGCTGGCTGACGGGACTTACTTTGCAGAGGCTCCCTGCAATTTGATGCTATCACTGCATGCTTGAGAGACTTCAACAAAACCTTTTCTGCATTTTTGATGGGAAACTCTTGGGGAAAAAAAGAACCCGAGTCTCTAAGATTTAGTAGCTAGATAAACCAGCTCCAACAAAACCCACACAATTATGGGCAGAGTGGGATTATGCATTTGGAAGGTGGGTGGTGGGATGGGATTAAATGAAACAACCTGTTCATTCTTTGGCACTCTAAGTTTATAATTTAATTTCGGGTCACAAGCTGGGATCATTGCGTTGACTAGACACTATGTTTCTGTACAGTTTTGGACTGAAAAAGGAATTGGAAGGCTATTTCTAAGTCTGTTCTCTGCTCTTGGAAGAGATGGATGCCACCCTTGCTGCCACATTCTAAGAAAGGTATTACAGGGTGTATGAGACAGATCCAGCTAAGTAAACAGATACCATTCCAGGTATGTCCATGAAGGGAATTTAAAGCAAGATATTGGTTCACAGGTGATGGGAGCCCTGGAAAACCAAGAGACCATAAGGCAGCAGTTGAGCCATCACCCTTTCCTCTCCAGGTGCTGGGGTGGAGAGGCGGGGAGAGGCTTACTAGAGGGACCACCTGGAGGAAGCTGGGGACACGAACGGCCTACCAGGTGGTACTGGTTTGACAGGGCAATGCAGCCAAGCAGAGGACACCACCAGAGACAGAGAAAGAAGTACTCTGACTTTGCCCTTCCTCGCAACCTCTAAACTCGCACCAATGCTTCCCATTGGTTGAGCCTTCTTTCCTTTCTCTCTCCCTCCTTCTCTTCTCTTTCCTTCCCTATTTTTGTTTTAAGATAAAACAACTTTTTTTTTTTTTAAGAACAGGGAAAATCATTTTTTTTTTGAGCTTTCCAGTTATATCTAGAAAAGAGAAACCACACATTTAAAACCCAAAAGTAAAAACTATAGTGCCCTTGGTAGCCCTGGGAGCAATGAGGAACTGCCTCCTTCCCCTTCTTGATGTCAGGGCGCTCACGGAAACCACAGATGAATGTCCCTGTTGTACTAGACAGGCAGTGGGGCCTGGTGGGCAGGAGCGTGGCCCTTGGAGCCAGGCCAGCTCCGTCCAAGTTCCAGCTCTACCTCCTAACTGTGTGTTCCTGGGCAAGTGTTGACATCTCCATCTAGTGTTTTCATTGGTGGAAAGCAGGAAATGATCATAGTAGTCCCATCTCATAGGATTATTGTAAGGATTATGGCGTTAACACACTAAAAGGCCTCACACAGTGTCTGGCAAACAACAGGATGAGAAGATTCCTAAGTGGTCCTCAATGTCTTCTGACAAAGCTCCAGGAAATAGAGAGCCTGCTCCAGCACCCCTGCTTCTATGGAAATATTTGGACTTGGAGGTCAGATATCATCAACTTTCAGCCCTTAATGAAACACACTATTTCTACCAGTGGGAGTTGAGTGCTCTCTTGGCATCTTTCCAAATGTCATCAGGTTAGGACCCAATTCAACTAGCAGCAGGAAGGATGAAAGACAAAATAGGCCCCTTTTTTGTCTCACGATGGCATTTCAACAGCTGCCAAGCTCAGCTGGGGCCCCAGCACACACCAGAGGTAATGTGCTGCACCTGTGGAATTAGGGCCCTGGGCACTGGTTTGTGACGTGGCCACCCCGCACAGGCGACAGGGCCTGCGAGGGGACAGAGCAGAGTTAGATGCATCCTCTCACTGGTTGGTTGGTAGGTTGAGCCTGTTTATCCAAAGCCTGTGAATTGGTTTCTCTCTGTGAACTGGTTTCTCGAGTCAGTTGCCTCCCACCCAACACTCCACTCCTAATTTCCGTATGGTCTTTCTTCTTGACTTTCAAAAAATAATAGTATTCATTTCTGAAAGAATAATAATTGGGCTAGTGATCCTGGAAGTCTATATGGCTTAGAATCAACACATTATCCACTGAAACAGAAAAAGAACTATATCCAACATATGAGACACCCCCTCCCAAGTATCAATGATTCAGTTCATAAAATTAAAATGGAGTCTAATTAAAAGACAGTCTTAAAAAAAACTTTTTGTTTTTTTTAAGCTAGTGGACTTCTGATTTTCATTTAGGTGTTTAAATGTAATTAAATTAATATTTCTGCAATTCCCTTAATTAAGGTCTAAGGGAATTAAATGATTTAACTTATGCCAGTTTTCATCCTTGCATGAGTTTTTTTCTGTGTTGAAAGTAAAACCGGGAGTTTCCTAGCTTAGAGGCAGAAACTAAATCAGAGCCAGTGTGAACTCTGGCAGTGACCTGTAAAGGAAAAATTGTGGAAGAGAAGCTGCAGAGAAAATAAAGCTTAAAAGAGGCAGATGTCCACTAATTAAAACTAATATAGGACATGAAAATCAAAGCTAATAGATGGTAGCTTTAATTCCTTAAGACTTCACATCCAAACACTGGTTTTCATGGCCAAGAACATACTTGATACAATATGAGTATTTATTAAATGCATGAATCTCTCTTATTTTTTTTAACCATGTCTACTCTCATAGAGATTTAAGGCAGCTGACATTATTGAAACTTATTAAACAAACAAACAAACATAAAGCAGAAGAAAAAAAAAACCCAGGGGAGTTAAGGAGAATAAGGAATGCAACTTCTCAGATATTTTCCTTCTTCCAGCATTCTTGGGTATAAATATATAGAATTTAAGATGATCCCATTACATTGTTATCTCAACGTAAGATCTCGTGAAAACAGTGTGAGTGTGGAAAAGCTTTATTTTTTCTAAAGAATACTTAAATGTGTGCTCTGAGTCACACAAAAACTGCAGTCTCAGTCAATTTTAATATGACATGTGGCATATCAGTCCTAGAAGAAGCTATAGATCACCGCCATTGAGATAAATGGCTCACTTCAAAATGATGAATTATATTGAGGTATTAAAAAAACTTCAAGCCTTACACACAAATAGATATAATTTAGAATGTCATTTTCCTTTTCATACACCATATTTCTAGGATTGATCATATAAAGTAAAGTGGAATGTGTGCCAGCCAATTACCAGAAGGCAAGATTAGAAAGGAGACATCCTGACAGCTCACTGATGTTCTTCTGTATAGAAAAGTGTGTGTGTGCATTGTTGCTTATTTGGAATGATTAATTTATAAAATTAAAATTTATGGTGAGGACTTTTTATAATAACTGATGATTAACAAGCAGATACAGATAAAAATGGTTGAGCCAACATGGGCCAGCCAGGATCCTTGGGGTACAGAAAACCAGCCACCTCAAGAACGATGCTGTCAGCTACTCTGTGAGGCAAAAGCCTCCTCTACCCAGAGTCAGAAGACAACCCCTGCGTTCTTTCTTTTTGGGTGAATAACAGCAGCCATGCCCATTCCTATTGTTCTCTATAGGAATCAAATAATATCATTGATATCTTTTTATCTTTTTAAAAAGATTTTATTGGAAAATTGGGGGAGGGGTACAGACAAGTTGCTGTCCTTTTGTTCTTCAGTATAGTTGTGGAAGACGTCGCTTCACTGGCCCATGTTGATATTATCATTGTGCTCTTTCTGGGTGAGGCAGTTGCTCAACAGTCATTGGACGGCCGCTCACAGTGGCTCACGGCAGCTCATGAAAGCTCATGCTAGCTGCCTGCCAGCTCCACTGCAACCTAGCCATTGCAGGCAACTCATGGGAGCCCAGCTCCAAGTCAAGCTGTTTTTCACCATCTTAGCTGTAGAGGGCGCAGCGTCACTGGTCTATGTGGGATCTGAACCAGGACCCTGCTTCTCAGAGCTGGCGTCCCAAGCCAACTCTTAACCAACGCAACACTCGGCCTGCCCTATCATTTATATCTTGAAGCTATAAAGCACCATTTATGTATTAGATGTCACAGTCACACTGGGGACAGAAATATTGGAGAATCAATGCAAACTGTTTTTACTCCTAAAAAATAGCCCAAGGTATATCCCCCCTATAAAATGGAGTCAGTTGATTATTGGTCTCTATTGTGAGGGACAGCAAGTGATATAAACAGCCACTCTAAAGTGGCCTTAAAATAATTCCCTAATCTTTGAAAACCAAAAGATAGCTGATTTTGGATAATCAAAACACAACAGATCCAATCACTGGCTTCTTGGGGGAAATAAAAGCATTCACACAAATGACATCAGAAATACTCAACAACTACAATTATCCTATTTTTGTACTTTTCAAAAAACAATTCATAATGTCTAGTCCAGGTGGCTTAATCATGGAATGCAAATTTTTGCATGAATTGCTCTAAATAAAAATTGCTGGATTATAAAATTGGAAGGCTGACTTTTCATCTAATAAAGTATGGAGATAAAATTTTTTTTTATAATGTCCTTATGATGGATCTTGGTTTTGATTTTCAAAGCACTATTTTACGCAGCAAGCAGATAATTTCTTCATATACTCTTTCAAGGTAAAAATGAGAAGGGTATAGACTTCATATCAAATGTAGAAATGACTCACCTGACAGATGTTTGGATTTACAGAAATCTCAATCCTCTCGTCCATAAGCTCCAACCTGGAAGCAATTATTTTTTCCAAAGGGCCTAAAATAGCTGTCACAAAACCCATCCTAAAGATCTAGAACAATCTTCCACAACAAAGGTCTTCAGACCTTTATTCAGAGTCTTTTGTTTTACAAACAGACCTAAAAGCATAGTTATTTAATTTCCCTACATATAGTGAATTAAATAGGAACTTAGAGTGTGAAAGAAAACAGGAAGAAACAACATTACCAAAGATGAGCTGTTCTCTTGGGAAGGCAACAGAAATCTGGGGACACTTAATGATCCTGAGTACTTGCAACTTTAATAGTGTTTAAGGGTATCACTGTGTGAGAGCATGTAAACTTCTAGATAAATATTAAAACATTGGAAGACAGAAGAAGGTATATTAAAATAAATTTTTTCCCTGTGGAAAATTTGGAACGTGTATGAATAGTATGAAAAAATATCCTCCTGATTTTGTAACTTAGAAATAATCACTGTTAACCATTTGTTTTATTTCCTCCTACTTGCCAACACGTGTAGTAAATTTGCTGAGCACTAAGATTTTTTTATTAGTTCATTTCCTAATGTCGTGGCCTAACTCTTTAAATAGAGGCTTATTGTTGGAGTTATTGATAGGACTCCACAGACCCAAAGGAATTCTGGGTATTCTCTCTCCTTCAGTGCTGTGAGGTGAATTGGTTTTCTAAAAGAACCTATAAAGAATATTGTAATCATTCTGAAGTGATTTTTTATTACATTTTTACTGATATATGTTAAATTTGTTGTGATAAAATGTTGACCTCCTTTAGCTATGTCAAAAAAAAAAAAATGGTGGCACCAGCAGTTTCGTGTCTATCAAAATGTCCACACATTTGTGGATTTGCTTTTTAGAATATTCGGTTGGTAACCTGAAAATTGCAGGCAAGTATAGAAAACATAATAGCACAGATGAATCAAGCATTTCAAATTCCTGAGTATTTACATTTTGTAATTTTGCAACTTTTTTTTTTGAGTAAAAGAGACAAAGCATTAGATATAAATGTGCAAAACTTTACTAGTCTTTGCTTGGTCTCAACTCGGTCTCTCCTTTTTCTGAGGCAAGCACTCTTTTGTGAAAGAAGGGTATTAAATCACCAGCAGAAATCTTTGTGTCTTAGATTTGCTGCAAGAATAGGATGAGATCATATACATTAATTGCTTAGCACGGATGCTAGCACAAACAAGACTGAAAAAATATAAGCTAGTAGTATAAGAACTTGGAAGATGAAGGAATATGTTTTAGGAAGTGAACTATTAGCTGTACAAAAGGTATCAATGAACAGCTATTTTTTTGACCATAGGTCAACATAGCTAAACAGTGGGATTCTAGCAAGAGACGGGAGTGTCATGTGTTTGGCAAGTGGTCCTATCAACAAAGCTCTAAGCTGGTATTGAAAAGGGAGATTCAGTTCCATTCAATTCAAGAAACTTTTATTGAGTGACTACTAGTACTTACAAGCACAATAAGAGTCCAGTCTAATAGGGAGTGAGACAAGTGAACTGGTATTTGAACTGCATAACAGTGCTGCATATGAGAATAGATACAACTCTGGAGAAGAGGCTTTCCATATGGCTCATAATAATGAATTGTTTAAAGACCAATAAAAATGCCTTTCTAATTCGTAATTGACATAAAGCTGAGAGAGGTAGTTAGTGAAGTGGAAACAGGTTCAGGAGTCCAAAAGATTCTAACAAGCTGGAATTATCACCGAAAATTTAAAACATGAGATTTAATAGAGATAAATATAAAGTCTCACAAGCTTTAAAAACCAATTGCCCCAAAACAGTGGGATAATAGCAGGTCATTCAGAAAACTCTTGGGGATTTTAGCTGATTGGCACAAGCTCATTTTGAGCTAATATATATTACAACATTGTAAAAAGTCATGGTCATAGAATATATTATTAAAGTTAAGCACAGCATCACAGCCAAATTATGCTCTCTTTGTATTCCCTACTGCCAGAGCACATTTTGCTTACATTTGGATGATATATGTTTAGAAGGATATTGACAAATTTCAACATCTAGAGGAAGATGTCAGAGATGGAAAGGAATGGGATTCATGACTTTATAGAAAAGGTAACAGTCTGAAGATAGCTTAATGGAGAGAGGTATTGAGAACAGGGGCATGGTAGGTGGCTTGATACAGTTTAAGATTTTTCATGTGGTCTCAAGCTTCACAGGAAATCATAAGATGACAAACTTTAAATGTAAGGAAGAGCATTTTAGAAATTATAAATAGAATGGTAAGCCTTGCGAAGAAAAGAGTTCCCTGTCATTAGACGAATTGAATGAAATGACTGTCACGTTTAGAACTAAAATTAGGAAAGACCATTAGAATTTCAGAGCAAGAAATTTGGGGGGTCAATACTGTTCCCTTGTGAAGAACATCCGCCTTTGGTTTTCTGAAGGATGGCTGTTGAGTTTGGGTCTTCTTCTGTATTTTTATAGGCTGTTACTAAAACTGTCACTACCTCTTAGCACCTTCTAAATAGAAGGAAAGGAAGGTCTGTAACTCCTCTTCTCAGCAGCTAAACTTCTGGAGGGCAATGACTGAGCCCACAGAGCTGGCTGGTGTCTGGTACACAGCCACTATACACATTTTGGCACTGAGTAGATGTTTTTAGATGATGAAATCAATGGCATGAAATCAGGTGTTTGTGTGAAGTTCATGAAATTTCACTCTATGACTGACTTCAGTAATTTGTAAATAGCTACATGTGGATGTCATGGAAATACGCTTTCAACCTTTTTCTTGTAATTGATGAGAAATTCAAAGCCCCTTTCTGAACTGAATCTACTTCCATCTCGAGGCTGTGAACGGTGACACCGCTAGATGGCGCAGTCATGCTAGATGTGATCAATCTTCAGGATAGATGAAGACAATGAATCTCACTAGATTACTTCATCAGATACTTAAGGAGCTGTAGTTTACTTCTTTTTCTCCCCCCAGAATTTTCCTATGTGTTAGTAATTTATGTCTTCCAGATCATGTAAATACAGATGTGCTGGAGTTAGTCATCCAAGTCAACTGCTCAGTGACTAAATCTGGGCTGTAAAAATGATCACTTCCCTTTGTTTTCAGTTCAAGTATTTTGACTAGTCCTTTGCCACACATTCCTTTACTTTTCATACAGTTACATCAGTGCCTGGGTCTCTTTTCTTTTGTAAACATACTGATGGAGAGGAAAACTACTACCTTTAATGTCCTGGAAATTCTTTGACAGTACATTAATTTCCTAACCCTCTTAAAGATGTCACTCATTTTACTTTGCACAGTATTAGGGAGCTCCAGCTTTTGGAAAGATGTTAGAGAAAAGAAATGTCCGAAGACACAAAATAAATGATTGCGTTCTTTACCCAGCTTTCTCTTTGTCTTTTAGGGAAAAAAAAATGCAGAGGAAATATTTTATTCATAGTCAGAGGCTGAACCAGCAAGACCAGACATGTTAGTGAGACTGTGTCCTGGGATCACTGGAGATGCATCATCTCCCAGCCTAAGCCCAGCCCAACCAGCACCCTCCCTAGAGCCAGACACACTCAGGCCCCCAGAGGGAAAGTTTGGTAGGGCATCATTTGGAGCAAGCCCAGAGACAAAAAAAAAAAAAAAAGTTAAATAATGGGAAAGGCTTAGGGGTAAGAAGAGAGAAATGAGATTTATTTAGCCTGAGGTCACAGTGCCACAAATATGGCTGACACAAGGCTTCTGTGTGGAAATGCAAAGCCAGGTGAACCTGCAGGTTTGAAACCCTGCTGGAGACTCAGTTGTTCCACCTCTAGCTGGGTTCCTGCTGCTGTCCTAAGAAATGCTTGAGCTTGGGGGTCTCACAAAACCTGAAGAAGAGGCATCATTGAGGTGATGGCAGCCTCTGAAGTGGGTGGTGTCAAGGAAAGGGTAGTAGACACAACACAAGAAGGTAGAAGGTGAATGGAGTAAAGTAGAGACATTGGCCATGCTTTCCTCAGTTTCCATATGGTGTTCAGAAAAGGACAAAGAATAATAGTCTAAAGAAAAGGACAAAGAATAATAGTCTAAAGAAAAGGACAAAGAATAATAGTCTAAATCACAAAACAAGGGTGTGACCTAGTTTTTATTTTATTTTATTTTTAGAAAAAGTTTGAGAAACAGCCCTCAATTGTGTGGAGATTTTATGAACTATTTATAAGTATGTTATTGAGGTCTCCAGAGATGACCTTTAATTCTAGAAGTATATGATTAAAGATTCTTATTTTTATTTTTTTACTGGCCCAATCCTTGGTATATAAAAAGAACTTTGTGGTACTTTGACATTTATTAAAAGGTAGAGTTCTTTTAATTTTTGAATACATTGGATTAATTTTTATATAGTATTGCATATTTTTATAACCCTGATTTACTTTTTATTTTTAAACCCCACCTTTCTGTCTATTCTTTTGACCTAGGTGTTGGCGTAATAAGTTGTGACATTATACACTTGCATCTTAAAACCAAGTGCTGGGGCTTTGGTGCTCTGATTATTTTTTTAAAAAAATGATGAGTCCTATGAGAAAACACAAATATTAAAGTAGAGATGGATTCAGTTTTGTAATAATTAAATTGATTTCTGGGGTGGCAAAGATTTATATATGATTTATACTTGGCATTAGTTACAAAAAGTAATGCTGGCTGCATGTAACAAAAACCTGAATATTTCAGTGGGTTAACACAATAAAGGTTTATTTTTCACTCTCATCACAGTTTGACGTAGATCTCCCAAGAGGCAAAGAGGGAGCTCTGCTCCACACATTCATTCAGGGATCCAGGTCCTTACAACTGGTGGCTCATATTTTAAATGACAGCCAGTATTCAAAATCTGGTTGGTACAATTGTAGAAACTGGATGTTTCATTCATGTTGGTTCTTAGCCTACCTGAAGTCAGCTATACTTTTCTATTAAGTAGCGGCTTCTGTCCTAAGTGGTGTGCAGGTAATATGTCTGGACAGTTGAAAGAAGATGAGCTAGGTGAAGCAAGGTGTTCTATGGAGATGGGGAAGAGGAGGCAGGGAGGAAGTGTTGATGGGGGGGAGAGTCAAGGAATTTGATGGTCCATAGAAAGTGGGAAGTTAAACAACTATATTTCAGATGAATAGGAGTGGGATGAGCTACAAAAACTCCCTAGGTCTTTCTTGCTTAATATTACAAGGCTAGAATTAGTGATGTCTGTGGATGGGCTTAAACTCTTTTGCCAATGTACAATGCCTTTTACAATGTCTCGGTGTTTAACTCTTATTTGGATTGCTATAGACAAGCTGACCGGTTTAGGTAAGTGGTTCCATTCTTCTGACCTCTATGTTTAAAAGCAGAACTCATTCAATCACAATGTAAGTATGTTGCAGTATATGGGTCAGTGTTATAGGACAAGCTAAAATTATTTGTTAGGATTTTTTTGTAAACTTATTCCTGAATGATCTGTGAATCCCCAGGCCCCCTTGGCCATCCCGAGCCTGTAGGCTTGGGGGTGAGGCTGGTGATTCTGAAGCAGAAGGACTCCCCCGGTCTTTAGAAGCACCCCATAAGAAGAGCCCATAAAGGGAAATGCCCTCCCCGCTCACATGCCCCACCTTTTCAGGGTTTGCTCTCCTTCCCAGAGCGTTCACATGTTCCAAAAACTTTCATACTTTCCATAATTACTGCTTCTTTCTCTGCAGATCAGGTAACCATCTGGTCCACAAAGTACGCTCATGCCCCCAGTTCACTCACAGTGGTCTATTTTTTTCCAGGGCCCAGATACATCAGGGGAGATGTCTCAGACTCCACCCCAGACTACCCAGCTCCACTCAATGGGGCTCAAAGCCTGAGCTCCGACCCAGCTGGGAGCACCAGCTCAGGCCCTAGAGTGGAGGAGGGAGGCACCAGCCCTCCCCAGGGGACTTTGCTGTTAGTAGGAAGTAAGACGCAGAAGCAAGCAGATCATTTCAATATCCTATGGAAAGCTGAAAGGCATATGAACTGGGGCCATGGGAGCCCAGATAAAAGGCCTTTTACCCAACATGCCAGTGTTCAAAGAAGAAGGCAGCGTCTGACGTGGCTGTGAAGAGCTAGTCCCGGTCTAGATCAGTAACTGGGAAACGATGTTCCATGGGCCAAATTCAGGCAGTGCCTGTGTTTATATGGCTTATGGGCTAAGAATAGCTTTTATGTTTTTCAATGATTGAAAAAAATCAAAAGAAGGATAATAGTTTACAACATGTGAAAGCGATATGAAATTCCCACTCTGTGTGTCTATAAGTCAAATTTTATTGGAACCCAGACATGCTCATTTCTTTACATATTGTCTGTGGCTAATTCCAGGAGTTTAGTAGTTGCCACAGAGACTGTGTGTCTTGCAAAGCCTCAAATATTTACCATCTTGCTATCGATACCCAAAGTTTGCCAACATTAGTCCAGGTAAAAAGGGCACTCCAGGCAGAGGCATGAGGTGAGAAAACACCTAGTGTGTACAGAGAATTACCTACTATGAACAGTGTTATCAGAGCAAGAAGGGTGAGGCAGGGATAGGTCATGGATGAGGTCAGGGTCACATCATCAGAGTGGCCATTGACCTTGCTTGGACATTGTCTCATGCATAATGGGAGGCTCTGGAGAGCAGGGAAATGCAGCCGTAAGAACTGAATGTGAAGCCCAAGGTGGGGAGAGGTGGCCATAGGCCACTGGATAGTTTGAGGGGCCGGAGGCCCACAGGTGGAAGAATAGTACAGAAATCATGGACAAGGCAAGAAGGATGGAGGAAACCCTGCTTGCTAGGCAATGTTGTAAAGGAAGAGTAACCAGCCAGGCATTACTCGCAAGCCATCACTACACTTCCAGGTGCTCAGTTTATATAAATAAAGGTCTAGCTTCGCTATTTATTTTCCGAGTCCATAATGGTATCTCCTGGGGGAAGTCACCCTTTTGCATTTTCTTAGAGAAGGGACTTGAAGATATGATAATGTACCAAAAGGCACTTTATAAACAGTGGAGTGCCATGTAAATCAGCTGAGCCAAAATTAGGGCTAGGTCACTGTGGGGCAGTTTCGATGGTTAAATATTATCTTTTCTTCAATACTTATCACTATTTGCAGTTTATTCTCAATTCACATTGTATTGATCATGTGACTTTCAGCATGTGTTTTTTTTTGCCCACAAATTACTAGTTTGGCAATCAGGTTAACTACCTTTTTTCATTCTATCTGTTAAGGGAGAATTAGCATAACCAACATCCATTTGATAAACTCCAGATAATTATACTCAATTTCTTTTTAGGAGGGGAGTTTAAAGATCCATGACCAATTCAGTTCCTTTTTGGTAATTAATCATTCAGATGTTCTTCCAGTAAAGAGGTGAAGGACAGAAACTGTGGGAGGAAGAAGCACTTCGGAGACTCTTTTTAACCTCAAGTATAGCTAAGGAACATTGAGTCTCGGGCACTGAAATTAGCAAACAGTTAGGCAACCATATGAAACGCTTTCTAAGCGCTATTTTGCCTTCATTTACTTTTTTTGGGGAGGAATGAAGTCAGAATAATTTTTAAATAAGAAAGATGATAAAAACCAACCTATTAAAAGGTACAAATTAAATATTCATGAACATAATCCCACATCCTTAGTGGGCAATCTTCCACGAGGAGGTGGGATGCCCCTGCTTATTTGGGGAGGACCATCAATTTCAGCTGGAGCTGTCTCAGGGGTGGCAGTCTCCGGTCCCAACTTTCCACATCCCACATCTCAATACAACCATCTTTTGAGCCTCAGCACTGCCTACCACGTCCACATTTCTTTACTTTTTGGATTTCCTTTGTAAACCATTATCACAAAAGCAAACTGAAGTTAGCTGAACTGGCCAATTCCGCCAAAGGAGCAAATTCTCACCCGTTTATTTCTGGGAGGAGGGCAGGCAGTAGAAAAGCAGGATCGGGGCAGTAAACATAAACTAGGGTGTGTTTTGAATTAACCAGGGAATATGATATTTCCACTGGCTGTGAAAGCCAGTGACATGAGACCAACTGCCATGACCTTTCTAGCTACAATTAAAATGGCGAATGCTAGTTGCTAAGAGCACAGTCTAATGATGGGAGAGGGTTCCAGTCACCACAGTAGGTGGAAAGAGTACATGTGAATTCACAAATGATTAGACAGAGAACAAAAGATCCTCAAGTATGTTTAGAACCTCTCTCTTCTTAAAACGGCCTGAACGCAGGACCCCCATATGATTTGTGGGGTCCAGTACCAACTGAACAATACAGGGCCCCCTGTTCAAAAATTATGAAGAATTTCAAGACTTGAGAGCCGAGCATTAAATCGGAGGAACCCCTTCGGAGTGTGGGCCCTGGACAACTGCGTAGGTCACATGCTCATCATGCAAGTGTAAGGCAAAAAAAGAAAGGCAGCTTTCAAAATGCGCCTAATTTGCTCCAAGAGAGCTCATTCACCCACTATGAATTCATTTTGTAGAGCAGCATTAAACTGTCCTGAAATAATTTTTCTTTATGCTTGCAAAGCATAAAGGAATGGATGTGCCTATACATATATATTGAATTGGTGCAAACGGACTCCTGTCAGTGGGATGCTCATTCTGGGCAGAGTCACCAAGGCCTGCTTGATGTGTCTGCAGATGTCCCCATGTTGGCAGGATTTAACACATTTTGGAATTGTATTATCTTTGGATTAAAAAAAAACAAAACAAAAACCTGACATATAGGGCTTTGAAAATACACATACATTTAGAAATTCCATTTCCTTTGTTGCTTTCTCTTTTAATAGAAATCTACTCACTATTGTCTGTTCTTACACTCAAAAGGTTGGCCTAGTTAGGTGTTTGATTGAAAAACTGTCACATGGAAATATTTGACAAGTCAGTATGAGGAGCAATTAGTGTGACTTTTAGCCACAAGACAATGGGTCAGTAGATGATGTAAATATTTCAAGTTTTAAAAAGTAGCATGGATGTGGGATCAGACTAAAGGAAGAAGCGTTGGAAGTGGTGGAAGAGACTGCAGAGAGGTCATTTCCCAAAAGGTAGAAAATACTGAGGAACTCTGCTCTCAGAAAGTATAGAGGCCCGAGTAGGAGGGTCCCAGGGCAGCTAAGCAGGGAAAAGGCTGAGATGCCAGGTGGGCAACCAGGCTAGTCATCCCCCTGCATTCTCGCACCTACTTCCACCCATACGCCAGGTAGAGTGGTACTGCTTCAGGCAGAAGCAGCACTCAGGATGGAGAGAAAGGGCAGTCCTAGGACTGACCAGAGGACAAACCCAAGAGCACATTTAAGGTAGGCCTTTGCTCAGGCTGTGCCTGCTAACATTTCATTGGCCAAAGTAATTCACATGGCTGAGTCCCAAGTCTGCCCCTGGGAAAGTGCCCTTCACCCAGGCTAGTAGAGCAGGTCCTCCAATAACATTGTGCCATTTCATTCCTTTTTGTAAATGTTGATGAGAAAAAACAAATTGATTCTCGGCTGGGGCCACTGTCTGTTCGCCTCATGTCTGTGTGTCTTCTCCAGGTACTCCAGTTTCCCCCCACATCCCAAAGATGTGCACTTAGGTTAACTGGCATGTCCTAATTGTCCCATTCAGAGTGAGTGCGAGGGAGGGGGTGGTGTGATGTACCTGTGTTGGGAGAGCGTCCTGTCCAGGGTGGGGTCCCACCTTCACCTTGAGATGCCGGAGATGTTACTGCCACTCAAGACCCTGAACTAGAAAAAGCGGTTGGAAGATAATGCTCTTACTTATTTTTATTCATCTTTCGTAAACATATGTCTAGCTCACATTTATTTCAGTGTTTAATATTAGAAGTTTTTTGGGTCTTTATTTAGAAGTTTGGTGATGTTTTTGTGACCAGAAATATGCCTTAGGAACTTAACTCTGTTTATATCAATTAGCCTGTGGTAAAACTGGTTTTGTCATATGTTGTTTCACCAGAAATTCTAGTTTCCAAGACCCTGTTGACTATGTGACATGAAGACTTACTGTACAACACATGGTCACATGGCAAATGGAGTAAACAATCGAGAACAATCCAGACTGATGACAGTGCAGACAGGACAGTGCCCTCTCTCCCCCAAGGAGGGCTCCGCACCACAGGCCCTGCTCCCCTCCCCAACTCGTTTTCACAAACTTGGACATGAGTGTGGCTAATATAAGCCCATTAGTGGGAGAAAGTATAAGAAGCCTCAGGCCACGGCGCATGTCTCTAGGGGTGAAGAGAAGGAAGTTGCCTGGGGTAAAGCAGCAGGAGCACTTCTGATCTCCAGTCACAGTTCCTTCAGTTGTGCTTAGACCCTTGAATACTGAAAAGACCTGTTCTAGTGCCCAAGACATAAAGGAAAATTCTAGGGTCTCATCCCTGGCACAGTGACTGCTGGGGGCACCAGAGAGAGAAGCAGGACCAGGCCCTGGACCAACGGTGAGCTGGGAGCCATGCTCAGTGTGTGTGTCTGGCAACAAGATGGAACTTCCCAAAGTCTAGAGTGTGAGGCATTCATTGTCCCTCCATCCTTGAGGCCAGTCAAGGCTGGTGACTTTGGCTTGGCTGCTGGAACCAGAGTGGAAATGGGCCAACGCAAGAAAGGGAGGTTTTGCTCGTCAAGGCTGAGGCAGCAGGTAGATTCTAAGGGAAAGTTTGGCAGTAGAAAAGGTACACATGGGTTGAAGAGATGGAACCTAGAAATATTAGGGAGTCAAGAGCATTGGGGCAGACAGGTCCTTTGGGGCTCCTGTGCCAGGCCCAGGGGTAAAGAGGCAACTGCTTAGGACACCCAGCCCACTGGGACAGGCACTCAATTTTTACCTATGAGAATTATAGGGCCTGTTAAGAATCAATGAAAGGGCATTTTTTTTGTAATGGTGTTAGGATTATACGACCCACTCATCTGAAATATTTTTTAATTAGATGGCCAGTTGGTGTCCTGATCCCTTAATCAATGATATTTGGATAAAAGAGCTTCTATCATGTGAACTGAGAATCAGGATCTAAGGTTCTAAATTTTTTTCCAATGAACGAATAACCAATTTATATGTGCATGGTGCCTTTAAATATTTGCACCGAGCTATGCAGTTAGCAGGACTTCCTGCCGGCTGTGACCTTGTGGACAATCTTGCAGGAAGAGGCTGCAGCTACAACAATGACAAGAACTGCACTGCTCCAGCCTTGCCCTGCTGGTTGGTTGCTGAGCCAGCTGCAAGGGGTGTAGGGCTGGGGAGAAGTGGGGAGAGGGCTAGCCCCTGTTTAGTTCCTGCCCTCCCCAAGACCTGCCCTCAGAGCTGCTCAGAGGAGATAAGCCAGCATGAACTAAGAGGTTACTATTCTACCCAGGTTCACCCAGTGGGTCAGTATTAACATATGCATGACGTCATGGTACTTTCAGAACACTAAAGTGCAAAGGCTCGTTCTGTGTATCCTGGATTTTTTTTCACAGTGAAAATGTAGAATAGGAAGCAGGAGGAAACTGTACATATATGTTACATATGCTCTTTGGAATATATAATAGAGTTCACAATTTAAAAAAGGTTTATTTTAGCTTTTACTTCCCTTGCCTTTGAGGTCAAATTCATAAAATCCTCTTTGAACCCAAGGTCCATAAGTTGAATACCTATGTTTTCGTCTATGCAGCATGGGATATAAAACTGAAAACAACAAAGGAACAAGACAAACAAATAAAGAAACAAAAACTCATAGACACAGACAATAGTTTAGTGGTTGTCAGAGGGTAAGGGGGGAAGGGGGTAGTAGATGAGGGTCAAGGGGATCAAATATATGGTGACAGAAAGAGAACTGACTCTGGGTGGTGAACACATCATGTGATATATAGATGACGTATTATAGAATTGTACACTTGAAATCTATGTAACTTTATTAACCATTGTCACCCCAATAAACTTTAATTTACAAAAATGTTTAAAGAGGGAAGATGAAAGTAATGGGATTTTTATATGAGGTCCCTCTGGGCAGGTTTCTCATCTCCCCGCCCGCCCCACCCTGCAGCCCATGCTGCCTTCTGAGGAGAGCAGAGCCCACAGTGGGCTGCTCTGGGTGGGTCTGGCGCTCCTTGCTCCGGCCTCAGTTTCTCACTGTAGAATGGGGGTGGGGGCACTTGGCTGGATGATTTCTGAGGGTGCTCTCCTCCCCAGCTCTAGACAGCTATGATTCTCTATTTCTGGCCCCCTTTGCAGCATGGACACTCATTCTTTTTTTTCTTTTTGGCTGAGTTTTCAATTTATTCCTAAATGATGCTTAGGTTTATTCTAACAGGACCAAATGCTCAAAAGTGAGAAGGGCATGTCATTTATTTTTCTTTAATTCCCTGTGTTCATAAGAAAATTGTGGGGTAGGTGGGTTTGGCGGGTATGGACAGCCCCTGGTGATCTTCTGGTGGTGATTACTGTCAGGTGTCCAACAGCCTTCTCCTTCTAAAGCTGCTCATCTTACTAGGGATTGCAGCCTTCTCCAAAGGAGCGAGAGCACTTCCAAAACCTCTAACTCATCAGGAAGCATTCATGGGGTCTTTGGCCTGGGCCCTTCCCATTAGCCACACCCCTTGATAGCCCCGCCCCAGAGGCTCCACCCCTAGCTGTCCGAGGTAGGGTGGAAGCTGGCCTCATTCCCCCTCCCTATCCCATCTTTCCCTGGGAGCTCTTTCCTATCCTGAAGTGTAATGCACAACTAGAATTTTCCTTTCTAGAAGATAAAATCTGTAGGCTAATTTTACGTTTAGACATTGTATTAAACTCAAATTTCTACCTCAAACTGAAGTTAGAAAAGAAAGTATTTAATTTTACTTAAAATGAAATCTGGTTTGTTTATAACAACAATTTAAAAGAATTCAACCCTAGGGCCGGCTGAATGGCGCATTGGTTAAGTGTTGGCTTGGGATGTCAGCTCTGAGCAGCAGGGCCCTGGTTCGGATCCCACATGAGAGCCAGTGACGCTGCACCCTCTACAACTAAGATGGTGAACAACAGCTCAACCTGGAGCTGGGCTCCCATGAGTCACTGGCGATGGTGTCGGCTGCAGTCCCAGCTGCAGTGGGCTGCCATGAACTACCGTGAGGGGCTGGCAGCCAGCATCAGCAGCCGGCAGCTGGCATGAGCTGCCATGAGCGGCCTTCCAATGACCGGCAACTGACTGCCTCATCCGAGAAGAGCGCAATGATCACAATACCAACATGGGCCAGTGAAGTGATGTCCTCCACAACTAGACTGAAGAACAAAAGGGACAGCAACTTGTCTGTTCCCCTTCCTGATTCCCCAACACTGTTCTGCTTCCCCAATTCCCCAATAAAATCTAAAAAAAAATTCAACCTTATTTTACCGTAGGCCCAGTGACAGTCAGTATGAAGTGGTTCAAAGTTAAGCCCTGCAGCCAGGAAAGGTGATGGAAAAAATAGCCTTATTCAGGGAAAGCCACAGCATTTATAGTTCTGCCTAGGGAGAGACTTATTATTTAGTTTGGACCCAACCTCAAAGATATCCTCCAGAAAGAGAGGCGTTTCAGAGTGCCTTATTCTCTGCTGCAGTACAGACA
Organism: Aselliscus stoliczkanus; assembly: GCA_033961575.1. Taxonomy (NCBI): domain Eukaryota; kingdom Metazoa; phylum Chordata; class Mammalia; order Chiroptera; family Hipposideridae; genus Aselliscus; species Aselliscus stoliczkanus. Next base: position 144,491,907 of record CM066733.1, read on the forward strand.
GAACAAGAGGAAGCTGGTTTCAGAAATCAGCTGCTCAGATTAGAAGGATTTCTCCCTAGTAAAAGGCACCATCTCCAGGAGGTAGCTTCTGCTGGCTTTACAGCAGAACTTTTTGAAAAAAATCATCCATACTTGATGTTGCCAGTTCTTTATCTCTCATTCTCTTCTCACCCTATTCCAGGCAGGCTTTCTCCTACACCTCTCTGTAGGCACCACCCTTGACAATATCCTGGACCATTTTATCTAACCATGTAGGTGGACAATTCTCAGTCCACATTTACTAGCAACGTTGAACTGACTGATCACTTCTTCTTAAGTACTTGCCTTCCAGGTTACCACACTTCCATTACTTTCCTTTTATCTCCCTGGTCTCTCCTTCCCAGTCTTTGTCAAGTGCTCCAGAACTCAGTCCTCAGGCTTCCGAAGGAAGGTCAGCCATTGTCATAGCTTTAAATGTCATTATACATTGATGGTTCTTAAATTTATACCTCTAGTCCTGACCTCTTCCTTAACCTTGGATAACTGCCAACTTGACTTCACTTCCTGGATGTCTAACAGACATCTCAAACTGAACATGGCAAAACCAGAACTGTTGATTTCTTCCTTCATATCCACCTGTACCCCAGCCTTCTCTGTTTCCCCAGGAGCACAGCCATCACTTTTGAAAGTGATTAAAAGAGATGTGAACATTTCATGGATTTTTGCCTATAGATGTCCTAAAATTTCTGTTTCATTGCCAGTGAAAGAATCAAAATGTGGGCTAGTCCAGAGAAAAGAGTCATTTCTAATTTTAGGAATTCCTAAAACATAGGCACTCAATTAGTATACAATTAATAAATGAATAAGAAGTAAGGAACTTAAATAGCCACCATAGGGCTTCAGGGGCTCACTGATCTGATTATACATTTACCAAAATGTTGGTTTTTAGAGATTTAAGGACTTTTCTCTCTGGACTGGCTAGACCTCTCACATGCTGTCTGTGGATGCTTCTCTGCCTGAACTTGTAGCCCTGAACACACATCAACAATTGGACTGTAAAATTCTGATAGTGAATACCAGCTTAAATTAGAAACTATAGGTAGAATTCCAGCATATACCAGCTTTTCCTATATCAATTTAAAACACTTAAAAATTCAACACTTGCGTTCTGTTGCTTTTCACATGGTTTGAAAATGATCTCTGCTGAATATTTGGAAAAAGAGCAGAGATTGCACAGCATCAGTTTTCCCTTCCCCATAAAATAGCATGAAAGAGAAGAGGTCATATGTTGAAAGGTCGATTTATGTCATCTCCAAATAAGCTTAAGAAATAAAATGGACAACATCAACGTATGACAGATCGTCTCTTTTTGCTTTTAAATTCTTCAATTACGTACATCCTTGATATCACCTTCCTTTGGAGGCCAATCCTTTTAAATAACACCAAAACAAGCTTTAATATTCAAAGTATCAGTGATGACATAATGCAAAATGGGGCAGAGAAACCAATAATGAATGGGTGGTGTGAAGTCATTTAGGCATGAAATAATTTATTTGCCTCTAAATAAAACTGTCATTACATGCTAGAGAACTACAGGTTCATTTTTGAGGTTCAAGAAAGGGTTAGTGTCCCACGAGTCATGCTCTGTTGACAATATGTGGGGGAAGAAGTCAACTGCTTCTTCACTTGGGCCGCCGTGAGACGGATGAAAGGCCAGTAGGACAGGATGTGACAAGGAAGAGCCAAGGACAAAGCCTAGGCCGAGGTTTTCTTGGGGCCACTGCACACAGGTGGCATCTGTAACCTCTGCTTTTATACTTATATGCATAGTAAGTGTGTGTACACATGCATGTAGACATACATTTATACTTACACACATAGTATGTGAGTATACCTGTGTGCAAACTTTTACATTTACCTACATAGTATGCGTGTGTACCTGTGTATAGACATACTTACATACTTATACACATAGTATGCATATATATATACACATTGTTTATACTTCAGAAACACTGTAGATTAAACAGGGTTTTGAGGACAGTGTAGGACCATATCATCATTTATTTCAAAAAGTGTCATACATACAGGAAACAACTCAATATATTGCTAAGTTCCTGCATTATTTAAGTATGTGTACTTAATCATAAAGATGAATCCATTCCATATGATTCCTCTGCTCCTATTTTGTTTGGTTTGCCCAAGAATCCATATTAAGCCTGGGGAACTACCCATGTAAGTGCTTCCTGAACTTAGTAATAGAGGAATATTAAAAGGAAGGACAGTTGAGGAGGAAAATGAGATGGTTTTGGCAAGTGTGGCATGGACTGATTGGAAGGGCCAGCTAAGTGGTGAAGCTTTCGTTTTTGAGAATAGCTTTCAAAGCACTGTTGTACGATTCTATTTTAGAGATCCCCACCGCACGATGTCTCAGCCACAGGATACTGCAGTCTGGTCGATACTTTCCCCCTCTTACTCTCTCGTGGTGAGAAAGGCACTGGCCCTTTCTCTCTTTACTTCATGCATCAGGTAGAAACTCTAAGGTTATAGTGGTTTGTCTTGCTTCTGAGTTTTATCTCAAAATTTGGAATTATATCAAATTAGCATCTCAAGGCTCACTGGGATGACAAGAAGCAAAAAGGAAAGTGAGATAGGCTTTGGGGATGGCACAGGGAGCAAAGATTACTAAGGCATACGAGGGCCTTTCCTCCCCAATCCATCCTAAGCAGGGAAGTCTTAGGAGACAAAGAAAAGGAGGAAAGATCCTATTTCTAGGAAAAAAAGTACTGGAAATTCCTATAGTAATACAACATATCTCAACATGGTATCGGAGAAAGAGAATGGGCTGGGTTGTCATAACTGGCTGTGTGACTTGAAGCATGGCATTTCCCCTCTCTGGGCCTCAGTTTCCTTATAAGTAAACTGAATGGGTACCCATGGCAGACAGTGACGGTTGCCCATCCAATAACCATGCCCCTCCCCCTCATCTACAGAAAACCAGCTTTGTTCTGGTGACCACTTGCTCTGGGAAGACCCTGCCATCAGCCCAAGGGCATGGATCTGATTGGCCTGAAGCAAGCATAGTAATTCCCCTTTTGGGGGTTTTGGTTTAGGGATGGGCATATGTTGAATTATTTCCCCATAAAAAAAAATAAGTACCTCAGAATGTGACCTTATTGGCGCTAAACCCTTTACAGTGGTAATCAAGTTAAAATGAGGTCATGAAGGTGAGCTCTGATCCACTATGATCAGTGTCCTCATACAAAGGGGACATCTGGACATGGAGACAGACATGCATAGAGGGGAGACAATATGAAGAGATGCAGAGGGAAGACAGCCATGGACAAGCCAAAGAGAGGGGCTTGGAAAAGATCGTCCCTCCCAGTCCTCAGGATGAACAAACCCTGGTGACACCTTGATTTCAGATTATGAGCTTGTGTAGGGCACTCAGTTGTGGTACTTTGTTATGGCAGCCCTAGGACATTAGTAGAGCTTGTTCTGATCCATGTGCTCAATGAGGAAATTTCTTCCTAATAAAAGGAGAGCACCATGAGAAGAGAGTCCCCTTCCCTTCCTGCTGCCTTGCACAGGGTGTGTGAAGCCAGGCATGCCCCAGGACAAAGGCTTCTCCAAGGCAGAGTAGAGACAAAGCCTGGGGCCTGTCAGACCCTGCTGAAATGCTAAACTAACCTGGAACCATCTACTTCCAGGCTGAGGGTTTTATGATACAATTACACATCTTTATTGCATCCGCCCACCTTAGATATTGGGAAATGGTTATTTAAGTTCCAACACAATATGATTCTAATTGTTTATCTTTATATGCCCCAAAGCTGGTTTTTGTAGTGAGTGATGTTAAAAGGAAAAAAGAAGTTATTGGTTTTAATAATGTGTTTCCTGCAGATGGAGCTCATTTATTCGTTTTGATGGGATGTAGAGACTACATGTTAAAAGCATTAAAGTCGGAGTGGCATGTAATTCATTTCCGGAGAGGAGTGGTAAGTACCAAGCATGATGAGTGAAGAGAAGCAGGAGAGGGAGAAGGGGAGACTGGGTCTTAAGTGGTGAGATAAGGCTAGGGCAGGTGGCGGTGCTGGAACAGGCAGGCTGAGGCCACCAGCGTGCAGGGCATCACAGCCCCATTTTCATATGGTTCTGACTACATAGACTGGGGGAAATGGTGGTAAATTAAAGGAAACTCTAGGATTGGACTCATTACACGTGGTAGATTATTCCAATGCTGTTTCTTGAAGGACAACCCCCTGGCAGTCCAATTTCACTTGTCACAATCCAGCACTGTGGGTTGACACCCTCCTCTGTGATGAAATATGAATCGCACCAGAAAAACATTCCTTTTCCCTAAAGATGTGTCCTGACTCTCTATCCAGGTTCCTGAAATCCACCTTTAGCAAGTCATTTCTTTGACTCTTATTAAATATAATTACTCAACTTCTGTTTCTGGGAAGATGGTGGACTATGTTATTTGGGTCAATTTTTCTACTGACAATGAAAAATTCTGGATAAAAAGTTTTTAAATATTTTCTTAGAACCATTAAAGCATTGAGAAGATAATAAGGAGTGATCAGGCCAAAATCTCAGTGAAAGCTGAAATCTAAAGTGGGTAAGAAGAAGCACCAATGTTGTCTTTGCTCTGACAGCATTTGCCAACTTAGCTGAATTGAGCTTCTCATCTGTCATCCTTCTTTGACATGGAGGACCAAAGTGATACAGCTGTGTTGCTGCACGTATCAGTCCTTTATTCCTTTTTATTGCTCAATAGTATTCCAGTGTGTGGATGTGCCACAGATTCATTACATATCCAGCAGTTCATGGATGTTTGGTGTTTCCAGTTTTGTGCAATTACAAATCAAACCACCATAGACGATCACATACAGTTTTGGTGTGAACCCAAGTTTTCATTTCACTTGGATAAACATGTAGGAGTGGGATTACTGGGTTGTATGGAATGTGTATTTCGATTTACAATAAACTGCTACATGGCTGTGCCATCTTGCACCAACTATACATAAAAGTTCCAGTTGCTCCATATACTCACCAGCACTTCATAGTGTCAGTTCTGGTTTGGTTTGGTTTGATTTTTTGCCATTCTAGTGTAGTAGTGTCTTACTGTAGTTTAAATTTGCATTTTCTTTTTTTTTTTTAATTTTTATTGAGGAGTTGGGGGAGGGGAACAGTGTTGGGAAATTGGGGAAGGGGAATAGACAAGTTGCTGTTCTTTTGTTCTTCAATCTAGTTGTGGAGGACATCGCTTCATTGGCCCATGTTAGTATTATCATTGCGCTCTTCTGGGGTAAGGCAGATCAGTCGCCGGCCTCTGGATGGCCAGGGCTCTTGGCAGCTCATGCCGGCTGCCGGCCACTCACAGTAGCTTATGGCAGCCCACTGCAGCAGGGGCTGCAGCCTACGCTGTCATTAGCAACTCACAGCAGCCCAGCTCCAGGTGGAGCTGTTGTTCACCATCTTAGCTGTAGAGGGTGCAGCATCACTGGCCCTCATGTGGGATCTGAACCAGGGCCCTGCTGCTCAGAGTTGGCATCCCAAACCAGCTCTTAACCAATGCATCACTTGGCTGGCCCCTAAATTTGCATTTTCTTAATGACTAATGATGTTGAGCATCTTTTCATATATTGGGTTGTCGAAAAAGTCATGACGCATTTTTGCAACAAACAAAACAGAAAAATACATCATGACTTTGCCGCCAATCCAATATTTACTTGCCATTTGTACATCTTCTTTGATGAAGTGTCTGCTCAAAGATTCTGCTAATTTTTGAATTGGGGTGTTTGCTTAATATTGAGTTTTGAGAGTTTTTTTTATAATTCTCGATATGGGTTCTTTGTCAGATCTGTGAGTTTGCAAATATTTTCCCTCATCTGTGGCTTGTCTTTTCATTTTTTTACACAGTGTGTTTTTAAAGATCAGAACCTTTTAATTTTGATGAAGTTCAATTTATCAATTTATGGGACTTGCTCTTTTGGTATTAGACAGAGTTCTTTCTGAACCAGTTTTATGTTTCAGTGGCTGGAAGCTCCTAGGCTTTTATGTGGTTTATGTTCTCTCTTTCCACTTACAGCACTTTCTCAAATAAATAAAAAGTAAATCATCTAATAAATTATACTAAGCAACTCAGACTCTATTGTATGTATAGCATCATCACCTGTCAAAGTCTTGAGAAAGACTTGGGATGAGTGGAATAAGAAGCAGCAAAACCACAATAGACCCTTTGCAAAGAATGAATCATCTTTTTCTATTACTTTTATTGCTTCACCTGCTCTAATGTCAGTAATGTGCAATAATAAGAATGAGATAGTGTGCCTGATTTAAGGGACAAGGGTGAATTGTAATCTATAATAAAGAGAGTTAAGTATAGAAGTGGTGGGTAGCCAATAACGTCACTCACAAAGAGAACATAACCCTGTAATGCTGATCTTCGAAAACTTGATCTACCACCTAATCTCCCCGTGTAACAAGGAGGGCATAGGTTTTTAAAGACATGAAAACTACAAGTTAATTGCTTATCTGAACATCTGCTCATTTTTTTGAGCTTCTGAATCCATCATGTTGCTTAAGATCTTTCTTCTTCATTAAGAATTTTTTTTAACTCATCACCTTGGGTGCTTGGCTCACAAAGAAAGGGGGTCTGCCAGAGTCCATGGAAAATAATCAGGAGAGTTATGGCAGCATGCAGCCCACTGTACTGAAGGCTGCTAAGAAGTCAAAAGCCTAAAAAATGAACATTACACTCAGTGACCTGGAGGTTATTGTCATTTTAATAGGATGATGAGGGAAACAAATGGCCAGATGAAATGGGTTGAGTGGTGAGTAGGAGGTGAGCAAATGGGACAGTGAGTGAGGATGGCTCTTGAGAAGTCAGGCTTTGAAGAGAGAAACAAGATGGTATTGGCTGAAGAGATACATGTGATCAAGGTTAAAATAATTAATAAATCATATAAATAATTCCAATGATATTGGAAAAATATTGTATGTAACACTGAATAATGTGCATTATGTTATGTAAAATAATTCAAGTTCATGCATTAAAATGCATCTAACTGTGCTTCTATTTCAGAAGGTTTTCAACCTAGTTTTAAAGAAGCTGAACCCTTTTATTAACCTAAGGTTCCATTTGTAATCCCAAACTGTAGAATAGATAAAAGCAGAGGTGGTCCTTAGAAGACCTGCACAAATCACTAAGCTCCTCTCAAGATGACTTTTGCAAAGGTATAGAAAGGCAGCACACTTGCTACTAAGTGGGTATTCAACAGTGACTTACTTTTGAAATATATTTATATGAGGCAGCTTGCAAAGACATATAAAATACAGAAGAATAAAAGAGAATCAAAGCAAAGTTAGCTGTCAGAATAGCATACCTAAATCTCTACCAGCTTGTTCTGTATAGTTGCTGGATAGGCGAAAATTTTGCCTCTCAGTAGCCAAAGCAAAGAGATATGCACGATTACTCACAAGAATCACAGCTTCCTTAACGTAAGGTGCCCAGCTGTTCAGGAAAGTAGCTTTTCATAACAACGCCCACGAAAGATGTCTCCTGTGAATTCTCAGATAGGAGATCAGGAAGTGATGGGAACAGATCAGGATGTGATGGGAACATCCTCAACAATATCTCCCTCAATAGATATAGTGACAAATTTTGTGCACCTGTTTCTTATGTTCCTCAAAAGGTCAACAGGTCACATCAAAGGGTAGCCTAAAAAAAGCAGGATTTAAGGAAGCGTGGCAGAAAGAGCAAAGCAATTTCTGAATGTCCAAAGCATAACCCTTTAATGATGTTGCTAATTTCTCCGTTTCCCCCCTTTAACACACGCCACACGCACTTACCTTCTCTAGAAAAAAAAGAACAAACTCATGTGTTTATTATTTTTCGTTCTTACAAACTAACGCATTCATTACAAAAATGCAAGTAATTCTGCAATATAGTACACAAAACGTGTAATTTCCAGTAATCCCATCCCTCAGAGATAACCACCGATTTCAGTTTAAGTGTATTCTCCTGAGATTTTTGCATACACGTACAGCACTAACTTATGTCCATATTTACAAAATGGAATCATACCTTATCTAATGTAAAGAATCTCATCTTTTCATGACTATGGATTAACTCATCCCATAAATGTAAATTAATCAATCCCCTATTGATGGGTATTTGAGTGTTTCCATTTTTCTCACTGTTAAAAATAAAGCGTCCATGAATTTTCCATAGGCCTCATTTTACGAGGTTCTCATCAGCCTTCTCAGGATTCCCCACCTGAACCTCTTCCTGCTAGCAGGACCTGATGTTAGCTCATTTGTTTTCTCTCTGTACCTCCAGAGATATCTTGTGTTTCATTTCTTAAGGTCCTGACCTCTATCTGATGACTCATAGCTTAAAAGAAAATAACTCCCCACTCAATGTCACTGAGTACTAATGGCCTTGGAATTTTCTTCCAGTTAGTACATTTCCACTGCAGTAGCATCCTTCTAGAAACAATTCTTCATTCACAGATGTGAACTTTTTGAAAGTTAGAGTCAGGTGGGCAGATGAGGTATCGTGCCAAATATAGTAGGTCAGCTGCCTAGACACTGAGCCAGCTTTGAAAAGTATTCACAGTCACCCAGCCAGCATACCTGGGAGGCTGCCTAGCATGGCAGTGAAGGACGTAGACCCTGGAACTCAGCTGCCTGGGTCTGAAAACTGACTCTACCACTAGCTGCATGTAGCCACTCTCTGCCTCAGTTTCCTCATCTCTAAATTAGGTAATTAGAGTGTTATGAAGACTAATTGCATGAATAACTAACTACAGAGCACTTAGAACAGTGCTGGCAGATAGGAAACTACTGCAGTATTTGAAAAATAAATACAATCTACTCTACACCCTCCATGCATTGATGCAGACACTTATCAGCCCTTCCTAACTTCATGCTGCCATTAAACTGGGCCTAGGCTGATGATTTGAAGCAATCAAGGCCCAATTTTCCTGTGGCCAATCAGCTCACTCGTTGCTAATTTGGTTCTTCATCCCTTTACACATTCCTTGCTATATTCAAAGCTTTTTTTTTTTTTTTTTTTTTTTTTTTTTAAAGATTTTATTGGGGAATTGGCGGAGGGGAACAGCGTTGGGGAATCGGGGAAGGGGAACAGTCAAGTTGCTGTCTTTTTGTTCTTCAGTTTAGTTGCGGAGGATGTTGCTTCACTGTTGGTGTCGTCATTGCGCTCTTCTGGGATGAGGCATATCGGCCGCTGGCCTCTGGATGTCGCTCACCGCGGCTATTGGCAGCTCATGCTTGGCTGCCAGCCGCTCACGCTGGCTTCGGGCCACTCACTGTAGCCTATGGCAGCCCACTGCAGCAGGGGCTGCAGCCCACACCATCACCGGGGCTCGCACAGTCCAGCTCCAGGTGGAGCTGTTGTTAGCTGTAGAGGGCAGCGTCACTGGCCCTCATGTGGGATCCGAACCGGGGCCGCTGGCATCCCAAAACCAGCGCTTAACCAATGCGCCACTCGGCCGGCCCTATATTCAAAGCTTTTTACAGTCAAACACAGCCTAATTAAGTGCCATTGAAAGCACTTCTATTACTATGAAAATCATTATTTCTTTGGATGAATTCATAACCAATTAAACAGTAGCTTAAGAAACGGTTATTATCAATAACTTTTTAATAGATCAAATACTTTGGATACTAGAGAACATGAAAATTACTGAATTACATGTTAATAAATTTAATTATTATAGGGGTTTTTTTGAATTCCCAATTTTGTTCCAAAACAGATTTGAAGTTGCTTGACAAATATCACTTAAAGTAAGAAAATACTCCATCCATGGACCTCTAACAACAGAGAAATTTTTCAAAGCAAATACTAACCCTGCATTGGATTTTACTAGGCTTTTTTCCAAATCAGCCTACTCAATCAGTCTGATTTTGTTTTGGTGAAGAAAGGCTCAACAATGACCAGCTTTATTCACCTACAGGAGTGTATTGTAGAAACACCCCTCTGAGTACTTATGAACAGTGATATGTTTATACTCTGTGTAGTCTCCCACAGGAGACTAAAACACCAAAAATGTTCATAAATAGACACATTGAGCTCACTAATTTCTTCTGGGAGCTTCTCCTGGGCTACGGTGGCTGCCTACCGTGTAACCTGAAATACGAAGCAGTCTTTTTCATTCAAGTAACTAGCTCTAGTTACCTCATCCCTGTTCAGCAATTGCCATTGCACGTAGAAAATTATTATTTTTAGAGATCGCACTCATCCCTTGTAACGTAAAATACCTTGAATTAATCATGCTTAGTGTTGCTTCTTTTTATAGTCTGATATATGGCAATACCTCCTTAGAATCTGCGCTACTATAACTGTATTGACACTAAAGAGCCTGTTTACTAATCTGCATGATGTGACAAGGAAAGACACTTACAACTTCTTCTCTAGGAGAAAACATGAGTTTTTCATTAGTCAGGGCTTTAAGTGCATGAACAAATACAATGGATGTTCAATTTTGTGGGAGTTGTCATTTTAATAGATAAATTGGCACACTGGTTAAAAAAATCGTGTCAAAGAGTCAAGTTACCATCTCAAGCCCAATTAGAAAAGTGTTTACCTGACAAGCGCTTATTCTGAAAGAGTCCCTCAAGAAGGTATTTTTGTTAAGCGCTGGCTTGGGAAGCCAGCAGCCCTGGTTTGGTCCCACATGTGGGGGCCAGTGACACTGCCCTCAAAAAAAAAAAAAAAAAAAAAAAAAGAAGGTATTTTTGCACATTTAAAGGCAGGGGCTGTAACTTTTTTACTTCTGTACTCCTATCACAATTAAGACATGATAGGTACTCAGTAACTGTTGAACTAAATTGACTGTTAAGAATTGGCACCAAAAAAAAAAAAAAAAAGAATTTGGTGAACATTTTCTTTTGGATGCTTGGCATGAAGGCAAGAACATGAACTTTGGAGTCAAATATGCTTCGATTGAAAACACAGGCATACCAGGCCGGCCGAGTGGAGCATTGGTTAAGAGCTGGTTTTGGGATGCCAGCGGCCCTGGTTCGGATCCCACATATGAGGGCCAGTGACACTGCCCTCTACAGCTAACAACAGCTCCACCTGGAGCTGGGCTGTGCGAGCCCGGGTGACGGTGTAGGCTGCAGCCCCTGCTGCAGTGGGCTGCCATAGGCTACAGTGAGTGACCGGCAGCCAGCGTGAGCTGCCAATAGCCGCAGTGAGCAACCATCCAGAGGCCGGCGACCGATCTGCCTCATCCGGGAAGAGCGCAATGATGATACCAACATGGGCCAGTGAAGCAACGTCCTCCACAACTAGACTGAAGAACAAAGGACAGCAACTTGTCTGTTCCGCTTCCCCAATTCCCCAATGCTGTTCCCCTCCCCCAATTCCCCAATAAAATCTTTAAAAAAAAAAAAGAAAACACAGGCATACCTAGAAAATATTGTGGGTTCAGTTTCAGACCACCCTAATACAGTATGGCAATAAAGTGAGTCACAGCCTTTTAGCTGGTGGAGGGTCTTGCCTTCACTTTGTAAAATGTATAACATCTGTGAAGTGCAATTAAGCAAAGCACAATAAAATGATGTATGTCTGTAGGTCTGTCCTGCTTGCTTGCCATGAGACCAAGGCAGCTTAATCATCAGACGATCCAGGCTTCTCATCGATGAAAGGAGACTAAGAAGATCTACATCTCTGGGCTGCTGGGAAGAACAGTGATGATGGATGTCAGGTACCCAGTACAATGAACAGCAGGCTATGATGAGGATGATGAGAATAAGGTCTTGGCCATAACCATCAGAAAATGAGTTTTTCCCTAAGAAGACCAGTCAATCCCTCTCTCTCTTTCTTTGTTATTCATTCTGTTAGTTGATATTTATTTTTAAAAACTTGGTTCGATTTCCTGCTGTAGGGTAAACTATTGAGCCTACTGGCTTCTTTCTGATGTTTCACAAGGGTCCTCAGACTAATTGTTCATTCTAAACATCAAGTGGGATTACTGATTCCACGTTAATGTAGAAAAAGGTAACAAATCAGGTTAAATGTGTGTCGGACCCAGCACGTTGTAGATGTTTCGTTCTTTTTTCAAAAGCCATGATATTAGTTTGTTTTCTTTAGATTGCCTGGCTTCTCTCCCCTAAAAGGAGGGTGCAGAAAACATTTATGTGGCTGATCTTACTGGTTAGTTCCAGTGAGTATTTTAGCGAGCAGAATAGATATGTCAGTGGGACACACAGAACTCATCAGTGAGCTGTTGCTTTATCAGGGGGTAAGAAATATTTCAACATACTCTGGTTGAAGAGGCTCTGTCTCAGATGAGGGTAGGCCGTGCAAGCAGGTGCCACCCACACAAATCACAGGATAAGCTCAAGGGTATGAAGTGTGAAAAGAACGGCTCACCATTCACTGACTTTATCAGTGACAGCTGCGTGTGCGGGCACACAGGGCTCTTTGTGGGCCATCTATTGGGGGCATTTTTGAATGAGCCAGGACCCCAGCAGAGGGAATATGCAAACAGCTTCTACACCCACAGGGCTAGGTTTGGAGGCTGAGAGTGGTTCAGAGGCAGTGGAGGGGATAAGATGAAGGGAGACATTAGGAAGGTTTCATCGCCTTTAATACTTTAGTCAAATGTGAATGAGGGATGTTTGCTCACAACGGAGGTCCTCATGGCTTGACAGAACGCTGAGCTGCCTCTGTCATCAGAGAGCTAATGAAGTGGAACAGCGGGCCCTTGTGTGGCTGCCGAGACCAGACAATAGCAACATGCACCGTTTCACCTCTGGAGCCTGTTTTTCCAATCGAGGCGTTTGAAATATTTCTTGCACAGTTGAACATGAGTATCATTTTGAAATCAAAGAAAAAAGATGTTTCTCCAGCTTAGGGCCTGATATTGGTTTTAAGGGAATTTCTTATGATCCTCAATGGGCAGGCATGTTGACTTCTAGGCCTCTCCTCGTTTCGTTACCATCGCCTAGAAAAGACATTCTCATGGGGGCCTGGTTGTCTTCCTTCTGAAAGCGGGGTCCTTAGACCAGCAGCTTCAACACTGAGAAGCATCGCTGCAAGTACTGGAGACAGAGAAAGTGCTGAAGCACCCCAGAATATTACTTGATTTTTCACCCAGACAGACCCTTAAGAAAGGCAAGCCTCCAGGTCGCATGCTTGGTACTGGAGTCCCTGAAGGCCTCTCTTTCTGGTCCCATGTTCCTCCCTTTAGGCCATGCTGTGTCCATACCTATGATCCACTACTAAAACCGGCTCACATGTTATCATGGGGGCTATGGAAAATAAAGTAGCCACCCAGCTTTTTGGATTGTTTCCCAAGGGTCATGATTCCTGGCAATTGAAAAGTGCTTCCAGGGACAGGACTTATGGTGGGAGGAAGAGGGAGGGGAGGAAAGTGAGACGAATCCTGCTGACAGGGTGGAAAAGGCTGCCTGAGAGGGCCCTGAATCAGCGGGAGTTCACCTTCCTTCCTGTCCGGCTCTCCAGGCCCAGGACTGGGGTCAACAGTTCAAGCATAAGAAAATCACGATTCTTTGGAGCAATTCAGGCTGCCAAATCCACACTGACAGTCCAGGCCAAGCCCTCCCCCCACTCCCCCTTGTATTTGAAGGTCGCTTGCTCTGCGTCAAGCACACTTGACAATTGCTCAAAGGGAAATGAGGGAAGTGTTGTGTATAAATGAGTCAACTGGTCTTTAATTAACACAACTTGAAATGAACCTTTCAATGATAGACAAGTGTGCGTGGCTTTACCTGAACGTTATCGTAAAACATAACACAGATCATGTGCTCTCAAGGTTGGGAGAAGAGATTAATTCAGACGTAATATATAGTCTAGGTCATTTCAGCAAGACTGGAGGCAACATGCTGGGGACATGTGTTCGTCTTTTAATTATCTGCCACGAGAAAGGAGCAATAATGAAAGTCCAAGGTGGTAGGTAACTGGCCCCCATCTCTAGTTTCCCTTTGCATCCAGCCCTTTATGTCACCCTCTCTTGGGGGGGGTGTGGGCTGGCCCTCCGGGGAGTCATGTACAAATAGACATCCAACACTTGGCCCTGTGAGGACTGAAGGGAGGCTTTGGGCAGGCTGAGGGGATGGAGAGGTATGTGCAGAACATGGTTCACCTGTACCACGGATAATGGAGAGTTGGCTATGCAGATACCTGGACAAATATCAGAAAATACATTCAGTTGATACAATATTTGCCGTTGATATGGGCAAAGAGATGAGTCCATGCCAGGGGGTAGTGAATAAGGAATCATACATACTGCATATTTAGACAAGATGGGATTGGGGCAAATCATTTTTCATGGAAGAGAATAGTAGAGTTTCTCCATCCTCCCAACTTGTATTGAGCTACAGTGAAGCTGCTGGGAGAAAAACTTAATTTATGGTGGTGTCAACTGCTCCATTTGAAGGCACAAAGCAAAATTAATCTCAGAAGCTCTTTCAAGACTTTTATGATCCATGTTAAATAACTCCACTGTCCCGAAATGATTGGTTTCACAGAGGAATTTGCCATATTCACTAGGTTCTCAAAAACTTTAGCCACTTGGAAATACACTTTTAGTTACAGCCATATTAGATAGGTATATGCTCAAAAGAAGAAAAAAATCTTTACAGTTAGTATCCCACTAATCCCCAACTGATGCCTGGTGAGAGACCAGTGGTGGCCTTTTGTGGTATAGATTCCACCTCACCTAGAGAGCCAGGAGAGAGAGTCAGGGTGAGCGCCTCTTTCTCCTGACTTCTAACCCTGTACTGCTCAGTGTTTCTACTTGGGAATTGATTCCCTGGACTGTGCTAGGCACCTGCAAGGCTGTGTGCACTCGTGCATATGTATATGTGTGTATGTGTGTGCACATGCATATGTGTTTGTGTATGTACCCGATGGTCAGACAATTAAGTTATCGAACTCATCCTAGAAAACATGCTACATACCTCATTGCTGAATATCACTATGGTTACCTTTGAAGTATTCCCCTTGGGAAGCTATGCACTGAAACCAGCGCCTAGTCCACCCTTCAAAGCAATTTTGTAGCCTTTTCTGGAATGGCCATCAGAGCTGTCATTGCATTACCCTTGATGTCCCGAATATCATCAAAATGTCTTCCTTTCGGTATTTGTCTTCAGGTAAAGAAAGAAGTCATTGGGGGCCAGATCAGGTCAGTAGGGAGGGTGTTCCAATACAGTTATTTGTTTACTGGCTAAAAAGTCCCTCACAGACAGGCCCGCATGAGCTGGTGCATTGTCGTGATGCAAGAGCCATGAATTGTTGGCAAAAAGTTCAGGTTGTTTTTGTCTAGCTTTTTCAGGCAGCCTTTTCAGCACTTCCAAATAATAAACTTGGTTAACTGTTTGTCCAATTTGTACAAATTAATAATGAATAATCCCTCTTGATATCAAAAAAGCTTAGCAACATCATTGCACCAAGTTCGTGAACTTAATTGTCAGACCTTGCGCTTGTGTCTGTGTGTCAGATCTTCCTCGTGTGTGCATGTGCGTGTGTGTGTGTGTGTGTGTGTGTGTGTGTGTGTGCTGGAGGAAGTGAAGCTTGCCTTAGAGATTCTGAGGAAACAGATACCAAGTCCTTCTTGGTGTCACACAGTTGTGAAGAACTGGTCCTAGCACTGGGAGGACAAGACTAAGTACCATTAGGTAAACTGAGTGAGCCCTGGCAATGCTAGCATGGTTGTGGGGGCGGAGGGGGGAAAGGGGAAGAGGAGTTTCCTTCTAGAAAAGTGAACTATTTTGTGGAAATGAGGGAAGAGTGTAGACATAGGGCTCACATTCAAATGGGTCTGTAGAGGAATTGCCCAAAGCCTATCAGAGTTGAGATGAAGGCCCAGGCTCACAGCTCCTTCCACTAAAACCAACCTGGGAGAAAACTATGGAAATTAGAGATCATGGATTTGAGGAGTTTACATAAAACCGAGAGAAATCCTTGGGTAAACTGAAAGCTGCGTTGTTGTTCATTGCTCATGCCTGGGAGGTGGTGGTTGCTGTCCAGGACACAGTGTGTGCAGGTTCAGTGAAGGGACAGTGGGTTGGAGGAATCCTTTCAGTGTTGCTCTATCCTATCTCCCTCATTTCCTTGCTAGGTTCTCAAAAGACAAGAGAGTATCTAAATATTCAGTTATTAAACTTGAGGTAAGTAGAGCTCTAATATCTTGCTCTTTATCCCACATCAGCCCCCCACCCCCTGGTCTCACCTTTGACCCTGAAACCCTGACATTCCTGCCAGGACATCACCTCCACAATCCCAGTTCCAGGAGCCCCAACGTCAGTCCACCACTTCCTATCATCACTATGCCCACAATTCTTTATCAGAATCTACAACCCCTGGTCTTCACCCATTTTTCTAGGCCATCCCTCAAATGTCCTCATTTTCTTTTGTACCTCCAAATATTCCATACCTCATCATCATAATCATACCCTTTCTTACACCCCAACGTTCTTTTTTTTTCAATTGTAGAACAACTGGCATATTTTTATTTTATAGAGTCATTTATAGCCTTTGGCTAGCTTGTGACAAAGCAACCATTGCTGACTTTTGTTTTTCTATTAAAGTGTAGTTGACCTAGAGGATATTATGCTAAATGATACAAGACAGGCAGAGAAGGACAAATACCATAGGATTTTACTTGTACATGGAATTTAAAAAAAAACCACAAAAACCCAGCCAAACGAAGGAACAAAATAAAACAAAAACAGACTCACCTCAACACTCTAACCTTTCTTCTTTCAGTTTACTCAACTGGAAATAACCCGGACTCTGGTTAAATCCAGCTCTCCACCTCTTGCCTGCCCCTGAGTAGCTTAGGGGGCTGGAGGTGAACACATACCATCAGGTCAACACTGCCTACCAATCTCACCATATTTTCTTAGAACATTTGTTGTCTCACTCTCCCAGACAACTATTTCACACCTTCTCCTTCTCCCCAGCAGTCAGCATTCCTCCGCCTCCCAGCTGGAAATCCTGTTTTTCATTTGACTGAGATAATAGAACCTTCCAGAAAGCATCCTTATCTTTGCATTTCCACCTACCCATCCAACCAGACATCCTGCCATCCCTCCTATTCATGGGACACTTTCCGGCTCCCTGAGGCCAGCTCCCTCCTTCTGCATGGGTTCCTCAGAAGCAGATCTTGATATGAAGGCTTGGGTGATTCAATTTGTGAAAATGCTCCCAGAAGAAGCCAGTAATGGAATGGGGAAGGCAGAACTGGGAGGAGGAGAAAACAAACCACGGGTGCGATTTCAGAAGGAATCCCTTGGAACACTGCGGTAGTCTGATCCTATAAAACGCCAGAATGTCACTTCCACCTCGGATTTGTCCTGCCTGAAGGCACAGGAGATGGGCTCTCACATCCCTGTACTTATTAGCCACTGCCCAGAGGGTTGCAAGCTGCCAGATGTATTTAGGTTCAAGCATGGGTGCTCCCACACCTGAGGGCAGGCTCTGAAGGGTTTCAGGTGCAGGCCCTTGGAAGCAAAACATGCTGATATATATATATATAATAAGTTTATTATGGGATACGCTGGGCCATAGTAAGTTTTGGAAAAAAGAAAAAGCAGAGTAGTAGAGGCTGTGAGATTTGGGGCAAGAGGACAGGTTTTAGGATCAAATCAGGTGGTCGGGATAGAGTTCATTGAGGAGATGAAATTTGGGCAAAGACTTGAATGAGGTGAAGGAAATAGGACAGCAGCTGTCTGGGGGAGGAAAGCCGAAGCAGAGGAATCTGCTAGAGCCCAGGCCCCTTAGGCTGTACCAGGCCTGGCAATGATGATACCATCGTCTGGCAGTTTCTCTCAGTAGCGTTTTGGCCAGTGTAGCTGGTGAAGTGAAAGAAGGAAAGAGAAGCAGATGAGGTCAGTGAGGTTGTAACAGAGGGGCCAGGTCACGCTGAACACTGTAGGAGTTTTAAAGTCTTTTCCACACGGTAAAGGACAGAGCCCTGGGGGTGGGGGTGGAGGTTAAGCAGAGGGCTGGCATGATCTGACATATCTTACTTGTCCTTACTCTCCATCTTCCTACCTGCTTTATTTATTGTCATAGCACCTTACCGCCTCTTACAAAGTAGTTTAGATTTGCCCCTTATTTGTTTATTTTCTGATCCCTGATTAGCATCCAGGCTCCACAAGGGCAGGAGCTTTCTATTATGCTTCTTCTTCTATGCTCACTGTCCAGAGCAGTACCTGGCACATCGTCAGCCCTTCAGGAAGACTGGTTAAAGTGAATGAACAGGTGAGCCCCGGTTCCCATGTGAATCAGTACCAGTGGGCTGGCAGCATTTTTTCCCTTTGCAATTGGGAGACAATGGACCCCCACGACACCCAGCACACTGGTTCACCTTCCAAAAGTACTTGTCTTGATAGGTTGATTTTTTTATGCGCAGTGTCTTTAATGGAAAATTGTCCCACTCCACCCAGGACAGTGCTCTTTGTAGCTAGCTGGATCTGAGCCATTCTCTCTTACAATTGCAACACAGATTTATTTGCAAAGAAACATCAAATTCATAAAAATGGTCAGAAACATTGTATATGAAGGTCATACTTGAAGTCCCTAGCAGGATGCATACTCTTCCAAAAATGCAGGTGGGGAAAAAAATATAAGAACTTAAAAGTCAAACAAAAGTTAAATGTCGAGCTACATTATGTCAGTTGGTCTAAAACCCTAAAAGAATATTTCTTTTCCTGAAATGGACAGAAAATACTGTTCTAGAAAATACATTCTTTTAATGTTTAAACAGTCAGAGCACTATATTTATCAAAGACACGGCGTTTCAGCAATAACAATGGTTGACGATATCTGCTCCATTAAGGGTACTCTGCCCAATCTATTCACGAGGAAGATACACCAAAGAAAACAGGAGATGATTATACTGGTCAATCTTACCCTCAGGGGTATCTTTACATCAGTAGTAAAATTTGTCCACATCCAAATATTAATTCCATCTAAATATTAATCTGGCCTGTCTGGTTGCACTATGATTTTTAGAAAGTTAATTTTTCTGATTTTACAATTAGTGCATATACATAGTAAACATTTTTTATTTGCTTCCTGCAATCCATTCCCCTTACCCTGGCCACAGCCCCAGGATGGAAGTATTATATGAAGAAGATACTTCTCAATACATCGGTATTGGTGATGTTTACAAAAATTCTTCCTGCTTTGGGCCTGTAGCCTTTTCTTATATTTAATATCCAGGAAATTTGCAAGCTTGTATTATTTTAGCGGTGTGAAGGGGAAGCAATAGTATTTTCATGGAAGTCGACAAAAGATACTGCAGGAATGTAAGGCCTGACATCATATTAAACCAGAATCCCATGATAAATCTGTGTCACAAATAGCAAAGAGCAGTAATAAATTCATGCTTTTAAAATTAGGTAGTAATTTTTGAGTGTATATAATTTAAAAAGTGAACACTTACAGTGGTTAGTGAATGTCAGACACTATTCTAAGTGCCTTACATTAATTCATTTTACCCACAGCAACTCCGTGAGGTAGATACTATTATTATCCCCATTTGATAGATGATAAAACAGAAGCACAGAGAGCTTATGTAACTCACTTTAGGTCACACAGCTAATAAGCAGCAGACCTGGGACTCAACCTGGAGATGTGGCTTGGGACCCTGTTCTCTTAACACGCCATGACATAAATTGAAGTGTCCATTCACTGTGAGCCAGGCTTTCAAATATGGTATTTTTCATGCTTTTGCCATGGCTTGCTGTACACTGGCTATTCCCCTATTCTTGGTTACCCGGTTCACTCTAGAAGTCAGGACACTGTGCTTTGTTAACCTGATGCGATATTACTGGAGGAGACCAGCTTCCTTGCTAATTCAGGAAGCCATAAAAGCGAAGGGAAATGTGTTTTGGTTCTCTTGTATCATTCTGCTTTTTCATTTTGTTTGTTGTTGAATTTTTTTCCCCCCTCTTATCTCTGCTCTTCTGGTTGGTGTAGATGAGCCCCAGGTTTTCCTCTATTTAAAACATTCTGGATGTGAAGTTAGTAAACAATTTACGTGACTGGACATATGTTACGGAAGTGGAAACAGCTGGTGCTGGGAGCTGGCGGCCATGGGTTGTTTTTATGTGGGGGAGTCACTGGAAAAGCTCCCAGACCTGACCTGGAGCGTTCATTAACTGGCTTCTGTGGGCTTCCCCCTCCCCTCTTCACTCTTCTTCTTCCCAGGCTCTTTCTCTCTTTCCCCCATCCTCCTTCCAACCCCCACCCTGCTCCTGGGTCCCCTACCTCCTTCCTCTCCTTTACCCTCCCCTCTCACCTTTCTCTCCATCCCTGCTTGTGCTTTAATGTTGAAAAGCACAAAGGCCTCTTTCCCAGACTCCTCACTGTCCTATTTTTTGGAGGGGGTGGTTATGACCCTTATTTTTGCCTCCAACCCCACAGAACATACAGGGTGGGAAGGAATGCAGTGGTTTCTGTGGCCCAGGGCGTCTGCAGCCTGGACAGCAGTGACATGGGGCCTTGATGTGGTAAGCCAGTCATTGAGAGGCCAGACCAGTCCAGGGGCCCTGTGAAGCCCATTGCAGGGCCGTACACTGAGGGGGTTGATTGGAATTATGACAGCATGGAACCAAACTAAATGATTCCCTTTTCATTAATAACAGTGGCAATATTAATATGGCCACAGTAGCAAATACTTGCATAGCACTTACTATGTTCCAGGTACTATCCAAAGTACTTTATGTATTAACTCTTCTTCCTGGTAACAGCCCTTTGAAGTAGGTATTATTATTATTATTATTATTATTATTATTATTATCATCTCTGCTTTGCAAATGAGGGAACAGATGAAGAGAGGTTAAGAGGCCACACAACCAGTAAGGAACAGAGCTGAGAACTTTTAACGAGGTAATTAAGTTAGAATGAGGTCATTTTAATTTGACTGGTATCCTTATAAAAAGAAGAGATTAGGATACAGACATGCACCAAATGAAAAGACCAAGTGAAGACAAAGGGGAAGACAGCCGTCTACAAGCCAAGGAGAGAGGCCTCAGAAGAAACCAACCCAGCTGACACCTTGATCTTGGATTCTGGCCTCCAGAGCTGTGAGAAAATAAATTTCTGTTGCTGAAGCTACCCAGTCTGTGGTATTGGTTATGGCAGCCCTCAGAAATGAATTCACTGCCTTACCTCACTAGCCTGTGTTCAATGAAAGCGTCTTTCATTGGATCAATGTCTATGGAGACACTTGTGGTTGAAAACTCCATGATTGGTAAATGTGGGATTCAGAGAGAAAGTCACAGTTCCTTGTCCTGAGGATTTTTGTGGTCTGAAGCGACACACCCAGAAGGGACACCTTCAACCAGACTGGCCTCTTGTCATGAGGCAGTTTCCAGAATGCTCCAAGTCAAGCCTTCCTCTTAGCCCTACTCAGCCAAAAGTTATAATAAGAAGAGATTTCACAAAAGCATATGTACAGCACATGTGTCAAACTTGAGATTTCGTGGGTAGCAGGATTCTAAACCCTTCAGTTTGTATATGAATTAGATTTGATGAACTTTAATATCACATTCCATCAAAAATATTTCCTTCCAGAGTGGGACTATAATTTACTTATAAAGCGTAGATGGATGAACACTTGGTATCTAAGACGTTTTCAAAAGCACTATTTCCAGGTAATCCTTGAACAAACTGAACAACTGAGCTTCCCTCCCACCCCAAAATAGTAAGAGAGAATTGTGCTATTTTTCCCCTAACCTAGCGTGATTTAGAAGGTGACTACAAGCCATTCTCCCCTAAGACTTATTTCTAGTAATAAAAAATTAGCAGATGGAAAAGGGCTGCTTGTTAGCCAGAAATCCCATGTAATTACAGTGATAATATAATGTATGTTTCAGAGTGACAGAAGACACTATTAAAAATTATGCCAAGATAAAGTCAGAATCCAGGGTTTTTTTTTTAAAGCGAGCATATAACCATTGCACTAGACAAACAAATGTATTTGCCCTACTTACAGATGTCACTGGGTATCTACCAGTCCCTTATCTCATTGTGAAATCTTAAAAATCACAAGCATATTTTTTTCTTCAAACAAAGCTATTTGGATAAGCTCATGATAGCGTGTATTTTCAGTATTTCCCAAAGCTTTGCCATGTGAAGAACTGCAGTTTGGGAACCCACATCTGAAGGCCTTATGTGAGCTGCAATTCCGCTGACTAACAGAGCAATGGTGGATAGTAGAAATAGTGGTCGTCTAGGAGTTAGGAGCTCGAAATTCTGGATCCAGCTCTGCTCTTACTGGCTGGGTGACTAGAGACAGTTCTCATGCCTGTAAAATATGAGGATTAGACCGTGTGATTTCTAAGATCCATCACAGCGCTATTATTCTCATATAGGAATAGCTTATGGACATGGGGAGGCTGCGGTGGTGGTCAGGGGGGAGGGGGGCACCCTGAAGCAGCATTTATGTTAATGCTTTTCATAAGATTCAGGAAACAGCAATTGTCCATGTCAAAAAGGCAGTGGGGATGCTGATAGAAGGTGCTTGGTTGGGCTAAAGCAGCTCTGAAGGGTTATTTCTATAATTCAGCCCAAAGTTCTGCCATCCTTATATGAACCCAGGATTTGGTATGAATAAGCATAATGACAAAAGATGGATCAAGATTGGAATGAATCTGAAGTGTTGAAATTCTTAGAGAAAAGTAGAATATTAGGATAAT
The DNA here is from genome assembly GCA_033961575.1 of Aselliscus stoliczkanus. Taxonomy (NCBI): domain Eukaryota; kingdom Metazoa; phylum Chordata; class Mammalia; order Chiroptera; family Hipposideridae; genus Aselliscus; species Aselliscus stoliczkanus. The sequence goes on from CM066733.1 coordinate 144,514,599, forward strand.
TATTTAGAAAGAAAACCATGAAGAAGCGTAAATGATCACCCTAGTAAATCTTTTTCATTAGCAATAGCTTCACTTGCAAAGATTTTTAGGCTGTAATTCTGTAGTGTGGGCTTCATTCTTAGGTATCTTCTACATAATCCACAGAAGCTTATCTCAAAAGTTGGAAATTACACTTTTTACCCAAAAATTAAAGGTACAGTCATAACTACTGATACAGAGGCTATCAGCAAATGGACATTTGTATGTTGTTGGTAGAAGTATGAACTATTTGGACCATTTAAAAAAAAATAAACTTTTAAATTGAGGTGGGGTTTACTTATAATAAAATGTACCCATTTTAAGTGTACATTTTGATGAGTTTTGACTTGTACACACATAAATCACCATCAAAATTATATAAAGCATTTCTGTCACCCCAAAATGTTCCCTGTACCCCATTCTAGTGAATTTCCCTAATCCCCCATCCCATCGGTCTGTTTTTTGTTACCATAGATTAAACTTGTCTTTCCTAGAATTTTATTTAAATGGAATCATATGTATACCTTTGTGTCTTGCTTCTTTCACTCAATATCTCTGTATAATGTTTTTAAGATCCATCTGCGTTACTGCATGTATACTTCCTTTTTATTGATGAGTAATGGTCCATTGCATAGATAAAACAGAATATGTTTATCTACTCACATGCTGGAGAACATTTGTGTTGTTTCTAGTCTTTGTATGTTATGAGCAAAGCTGCTATGAGTATCTGTGTGCAAATCTTTGTATGGATATAAGTTTTCCTTTTTCTTGGGTAAACACCTGTGTGGGTTAATGGCTTATGATTCTTAATTTTATGTGTCAACTTGATTGGCCACAGAGTGCCCAGATTAAGCATTATTTCTGGAATTTTCTGTAAGGATGTTTCTGGATGAGATTAACATTTGAATTGGTGGACTCAGTAAGGCAGATTGCCCTTCCCCAGTGTGGGTGGCCATCATCTAGTCCATTGAGGGCCAGAATAGAACCAAAAATGGAGGAAGCGGGGATTCACCCCTTTTCATTCTGCCATCAGCTCTCCTGGTTCTCAGGCCTTTGGACCCAGAATAAACTACACCAGTAGCTTTCCTGTTTTTAGCTTCCAGACAGCAGATGGTGGGACTTCTCAACCTCCATAATGACGTGAAGCAATTCTTCATAATGAATCTCTATATCTATCTATCTATCTATCTATCTATCTATCTATCTATCTATCTATCTATCATCTATCTATCATCTATCCATCTATGAAATCTATGCATATCTCCTTATTAGTTCTGTTTCTCTGCGGAATCTTGAGTAATATAACAGCCAAGAGTAGAATTTGCTAGGTTATATGATGTGTATGTTTAACTTCATCAGAAATTAACAAACTGTTTTCCAATCTGATAATCCCATTTTTCATTCCCACCAGTAATTCCAATGATGTGTAGTAGGAACCTACTGTGGTTTTAATGTGTGTTTTCCCTTATGACTAATGATGTTGGACATCTTTTCATATGTTTATTAGCTTTTGTGAAACCTCAGTTCATTAAAAATTCTTTATATATTCTAGATGGAAAATATTTTGGATGATATGTTGAGAATATATAACAATATTCATTAAATTTTTTTTTGAGGAACAAAAAATTTAAATTTTGATTAATTTAATTTTGACTGATTAAATTTGATTTAATTGAGTTTTTTATATATATATACATACATACAGAGGGTGACAATAAATGTATACACATTATAAGAAAAGGAAAAAACTGTATTAAAATTATAATACTCAATATATACCAATAAAAAAAGATGAATACGAGTCGTGTGTATACGTTTTTTTTTGCACCCCTGGCGTGCGTGTGTGTGTGTGTGTGTGTGTGTGTGTGTGTGTATATATATATATATAAAACATTGGAGTTCAAAGTTCCTGTTTTTCCCTTAAGTGTATCTAATTAACCTAGAACCCTGTATTGAAAAGACCATTCTTTCCCCCACTGAATTACAATGTTTATTTTCTTATTATTGTATTATGAAAGCTCTTCATGTATTCTAGATGAAATGCTTTGTTAGATATATGTACTGAGGACATTTTTCCTCCCAGTCTATTACTTATATTTTCATTTTCTAAATAATATCTTTTGAAAATTAGAGGTTTTTGATTTCAGTGAAATCCAATTTATCAATGTTTTTTCTTTTATGATTTGCGTTTTTTGTGCCCTAAGAAATCTTTGCCTAAGCTATGATCACAAAGATTTTCTCTTCTTTTTTTCTAGAACTTTTATAGTTTTAGGTTTTAGGTTTAGTTCTATGATCCATTTTGAGTTAATTTTTGTATATGGTGTCAGTAAGAATCAAAGTTCATTTTTTGCTATATATTTTTATTAATAGACTTAATTTTTTGAACAGTTTTAGGTTTACAGAAAAATTAAGCAGATAGTAGAAAAGTCCCATAATCCCATACCCAATTTCCCCTGTTATTAACATCTTACATTAGCATGTTGTGTTTGTCACAATTAATGAACCAATATTGGTACACTATTATTAGCTAAAAGTCCACAGTTTATTCAGATAGCCTTAGTTTTACCTAGTGTTCTCTTTCTGTTCCAGGATCCCATCCACTCCATCACATTTGGTTGTCGTGTTGCCTTAGTATCCTCTTGGCTATGGCAGTTTCTCAGACTTTCCTGTTTATGATGACTTTGGCCTTCAGCTCATGTACACCCTTTGGCCCTGCTCCCTGCCGGCCCTGAATGTACGACTCCATCTAACAATGGATTGCTGTTGGATCTACCCAATCTTTTGACTTGGTGAGTCTGACAGGACCTTGCTCATGATGGGAAGCTCTAACCACATGGATTCTCGATGTCTCGTGGTCAAATGCTCTCTATACCAGTGGCAAGTAGCATACTAGGAGATGGTTTTCCAATGCTGTAGAAATCTTTCCTAATGAAGGCTTCGTCCTTGTCTAGAACTCCAGGCTCCACCTTGAGGTTCTCCTATTGAGGCTTGCCTGCAGCTCCACACAGTGACTTTTCCCACCATAGATACTTCTAGTTCTGTGGTGTCTGCTGGATCCAATGGCCTAAGTGTTAGGGGATGCTCATACTTCTGTCTGGACTTCATGTAGAGCCCTTTCCTGCTCTGGGCCTGATTCAAATCTTGCAGCCTTCCCTAGAACTTAATAAATGAACCAGGAGGCATTCTCAAGTGGGAAATATGCTGGTTCCAGAGCCAGAAGTGTCCTACCAAGACTACCTTCTTAGTGTTGAGAGGTAACTGATGCAATAATGTGTCCTTTAATTTGATGGGCATTTCTGGCACACCCGTAAACACCTCTTTGATGTGGCAGGCCTCTGAATTTTCACAGAGTTTACCTCCCACTTTTATGGGGCATACCAAGGCCTTCAGTCTGCTGGCCAACTTCTTGCTCATCTGATTAGCATAATGTCTTTGGTGTAATGGACTAGTGTGCCATTCTAGAGAATGCCCGGGTGGTTCAGGTTCCTGTGGATACATTATGACAAACGGCAGGAGACTTAACATAGTTTGGGGGCAACACTGTAAATATATACTTCTCTCTATTGCCATCTGTAAGAACTGTATCTGATCCTCCTGTCTAATAGGAGTGGAAAGGAAACCATTTACCAGTCAGCAGCTCCATACCATGGAACTGATGCTGTGTTAATCTGCTCTAGCAAAGACTCCACATCTGGCATTGCAGCTGCAAGTAGGGCATGAAGAGAGGGAGTGTGGCAGAAGATGAGGCTGGAGATGTAAATTGGTGCCAGATTGATGGCAAATGGGCTTGAAGGGCTTATGGTGGGCTGGACTTTCGGTTAAAGACATTGAGGAGCCCTTACAGGCTTGTTAGCAATATATTCTACCCACTCACTAGTTTCAAACAGAAAACTATTTTCTATTACTTTTATAGTTTCTGAATGAACTGTCTGACTAGGTAAAGTGGGTGCTGTGTGCTGTGATGAGCTGCCCAGATCCCACCTTGAGGACTGAAACATTCATTCTCTTGGCTGCCCAGAGTGTTGGTTGTTGGTGTCTTACAGCTGTGTCCCAACCACCTTTATTTCCAGAATATAACATGCACTTTCAATCTTTTACTCCTTTACATTTGCTATTCTTTTTCTGGAATACCTCCTCTACTTCCTATGCCTGGAGAAATTCTACTCATTCTGTAAGACTTCCTTAGATATCTCCTCTCACTACAGAGAGGAGTAACTGCTTCCTTTTGTTTCCAGAGCATTTTGTTCATAATGTGAGTTTAGGACTTGAAGAGATTCTGTATCTCATTATGGCGCTCCATGTCCTTGGCTCCTCTATGAACTCTGGACATCAGTCCAGGCCATGTCACATTTATCTTCATGTCATCAGAGGGTTGCATAGAGGCTGGAACATGTAGACATTCAAGGAATGTTATTGAGTTAAATTTTTTATTTAATTGAATCCAATTCTAGTGGTAAGAAAGGGGAAAAAAAATCCAAGCTGAGATGCACACATTTATTCTTTCATAAATTACGTATTTGTTGTCACATAACAATGGGCTCCAAGAAGACTTGTTTGTGCTGGTGTCATTTATCATTCTGAATTTGTAAAGTAAAACTATTATAAACCTAAACCTTTTCTTTATCCTTCCTTTTGGATTGGAACTATTTAGCCAGGAATACACATTACTCTAATACTTTACAAACTTGTGTGTACGTGTGTGTGTGTGTGTGTGTGTGTGTGTGAGTATGTGTGTATGCATGTGTGTGTGTTTGGATGTGAACTTATGTTTAGAAACTCCCAGACATTCTTTGATTCATTCATCTTTTATCTTCAAATAGTTACCTCATAATAATTAAAATAACAAAATAGTGCTGAGAGCAAAGATACTTTTGTTTATAGTCTCAAAATTACAACCTGGTTTTTAGTTTAACACAAACCCTAATTCTTTTTAAATTTTGACTGAGGCATAAACTATTTACTGCCATAAAAGACTCTGAGTTTGACATATGTTTATACCTTTTCAGATGCAAATATACAGTGGAAAGATTTCTGAACTAAAGTTCCCAGGGCTTGACCATTTTTTAAAAAAATGTGAACCACAAATTGACATACATGCATCAGTGCTTGTGTCTGCATTATAGACCAAGTGTGTGCATCTTGGACAATAAACAAGACATTGAACCAAGCTAGAAAATTGCTCACTGTATTAGTTAGGCCCAAATCACCACTAACTTTAAGGTCCCAAATCATAGTGGCTTAAACATGATAGGGATGTGTACAGTGTATTGCTCTCTCTGGCAAAAGTCTGGGTGTAAACAGTTCAGGGTTTTCATGGCAGTTCTAGGATCATCTGGGCCAAGGGGTCTTCAGCTTCCTGTTCCACCAACCCGAATGTCTGATCCTCATTCTTATGATCCAAGATGGAGTACTGGCCACCATATCTGAGTCACAATTCTAAATGGGTAACAGGCAGAAGCAGCATCTCATCTCCTTTAGGGACCTACCCTGGAACTTGTGGACATCACTTTCCCTCATATCCCATGGCCAGAACTTAGCTGTGCAGCTACAAACAGCTTTCAAATGAGAGTAGGAAATCCAGTCTATATTTAGTATAGCCACGTGTTCAGCTAAGTATTGGTGGTCCTGTTACTGAAGAAAAAGGGGAAAACAGACATTGGGGACCACTGATATCTTTGCCATATGCACACATGCCGAAGAGAAAACACAATGCTCAGATGACATGTTACAAAACAATAAATTGGAGGATTCCAGCTTTGGGGAAGCTGTCTTTGTCTTCATTTCTTCCACTCGCCCAAACATAAGTCTCCCCCTTCCATTTCCTGTTTTCATGTATGAGGCCATGTGTTCATCAGAGCCTCCACAGCTTGGCAGGTTTATTTCACAGAGGGCCCTAGAGCTGTCTTTGGTTATTCAGAAATGTATCTAATTTTCCCTACAAGCGCTCAACTCTGAGCACCAGGATCACCGGGCAACAATAATTTATAAATAATCATTAACCTTTTCTTAAGTTTTTTGTTTTGCATTTGGTCTGCTAAAAGTGAAACACGGCTCTCTGAGTGTTTAGAAAAACACTAGCAAGTTGAGAAAAAGAACTGCGGACATAAGGTGGGAGTAGGAAATTGAAGTTAAAAATTGCTTAAATAGTTCTCTTGGAGCTGCTTCAACTGCCAGGGAGTAGGTTTTTCCATCTATTTCTCTTTTAACCTGGAATTTTCATCACTTGCATAAGGCACATCAATTCCAAAAGGTTTTTTGGGGAGGAAATTGTTGTAAGTTTAACATTATCTTTGGTGCCACAAAAAATACATAAGAAATTTATGCCCTGGACCTCAGGGGTTGCCTATTGTCATGGGAAAGACAAGAGTATGGATTTAGTCAGGATAAAGGAGGCTATGCTGCAGTAACAAATAAATTGTAGAATCCCAGTGGGTTAACACAATACACGTTCATTTGAAGTCTGAGGCACCCTGCAGCCATTCTCCATCTAATAGCACCACTGTCTGGGAGGAATTCACACGCTTAAAACTTGCCATGGCAGGAGAAGGAAGGACTGGGGGTTAAGCAGGGTATTTTTAAGGGTCTTTTGTATAGGCCAGAGTTTAGTCACTTGGCAGGAACTGAAGTGTGAGGTTGACTGAGGCTGGGAGCCTAGTCTCCCTGTGTGCTCAAGAATAGGCAATGATGTGGTGAACACATACATGGCAATATGTGTTAAACTCATACCTGGGTTTAACTTCCAGCTCTTCTGCTTTGTATTTTTATGATCATGGGCAATTCACACAATTTTTCAGCCTCAGTTGTCTGACATATAAACTACAGTAAAATCAACTGTTTGAGTGAAATGTAAGTGCTTGTTATCCAGGTATTCATAAAATCCTGATTCCCTTCCCTTTTATTTAGAGACATCTATGGTCTTGGAGACAATTCTTTACATATCTGCAAAAACTTGAAGCAGCTACAGTTTTGTCCCATCTGCCTCCCACCCAGACAAAAATGCCAAAAATGGGAATTTCAGGGGTTGGCTTAGGAACCTTCATCTTGTATTCTCTTCCTTGATTATTCTTTAAAAGAAAAACAAAAAAAGGTGTGGTAAATTTATGCATAACAAAATTTACCATCTTGGTCATCTTTAAGTGTACAAGTTACTAGTGTAAAATACATCCACATTATTTTGCAATCAACCTCCTGAGTGAGCTCTTTTCATTTTGCAAATCTAAAATTCTGTACCCGTTCAACAACAGCACTCCATTTTCCCTCCCCCAGCCTCTGGCAACCACCCTTCTACTTTCTGTTTATGAATTTGACTGTTCTAGTTACCTCATGTAAGTGGAATCATACAGTGTTTATCTTTTTGTGACAGGCTTATTTCACTTAGCATAATGTCCTCACGGTTCACCCATGTTGTGTGATGTGTTAGAGTTTTCTTCCTTTTTAAGGCTGAGCAATATTCCACCGTGTGTATGAACGTGTTCAGATACAGGTATACTATGTTTTGCTTATCCATTCATTCATCCATGTACATTTGGGTTGTTTTCACTTTGGGCTGTTGTGAATACTGCTGCTATGAACTCGGGTGTACAAGTATTGCTGAGAGATGCTGCTTTCAATTTTTTATGGTATATACCCAGAAGTGAAATTGTTGGACATATGGTTACTTTCTTTTTAATTTTTTGAGTAACTGGGTAATTCTTCTGCCCAGTGAAGTTTGAGAAGCACTGGGCTAGAGTGCAAGAAAGGATATAAACAAGTGCCAAATGTGTGCAATGAAACAATAAGTATTATGGGATGTTAGGAAGGAAGAGGAGATAGAAAGGATAGGTGTGGGAGGCAAGTACTGCAGAGAAAAAGGGAGGTTGAGAGAAGCCTCCAGGCACAAAAGAAGGCAGCCTACGAAGCAATTCAAGGAAAATCAGAGTGCGGCAGGTACAGGAGGGAAAAATCATACTGAAGGATCATGGGAGATGAGGTGGTCCGGAGAAGGGAACTAGAGTATTGCAAGCTTTGGAAACCGGGCAGATGGATTCACATTTAATGTAACAATAATAGGCAACAAACAATAAAGGCATTTGAAGAGAAGTGTCATGTGATAAGAGTTGTGTCATTATCTAGGAAAGTTAATATCACCAACAAAACAGCACTGAAAGTTCATTTCTATATGAATTTCATTGTAGTGAGAATTTCATTAACTTTAGATAAATTGTTACTGTAGTATTATAAATGAACATAACCATATAATTACATGGTTCTCCTCTGCGCACCAGAAGCTTCTAATAGAAAACATATATATATATATATATATATATATATATATATATATATATATATATAAAATGAAAGATATAACTGGCATCTTACACACTACCTGACAAAATGCAAAATAAAGCTTTCTGTCTGAATGGAATTGTCACGTCCTGCGTGGCAAGGGCAAATGGGACTCGAGAGGGGCGACGCAGATTGAATAAGAACAAGAGACAAAAGATAAGAGCAAGACCAAGGGACTCAGCCAAAGAAGACTGAGCCCCGAATCGGGTCAACGCATGGTATTTATTGAAAATTTTCAAAGGAGTAAAACTGCTGTAAATAAGTAACCGTGTGTATTGTGTGCCTTAAGGCTGTTTTCCATTAACCTATCCCATTGTATTCCAACAAATGCTATGCCTTCATACATCACTACACAGTCCCAGGACACTGAGTTACTGTGTCCTCCCAGGGGAGATAACTGATATCATTCCATCAGGTCCCAGTCATACTGAGACACTCCCCGAGAGAGCTTTACCGATATCATTCCACCGGGCCTCGGTCATACCGAGACACTCTCTCAAGACTAATAGGGTCAGGGGCTAGTGCAGAGAGGATGGTCTTGGAATCGGCTGTAAGGCAACATGGGATAAAGAAGATGAAAATGTGTGTAAGGAAAGTGCTATGTCTTTGGGATTTTATGTAAAAGCTAGCCAGTTTTGTGGTATTTGAAAGCTTTCTGTGTTATAGGTCCACTATCTATTAGTTGTGTCATGGTAAACAAATTTACTTATCTTCGTTATGTTTCAGTTGTCTCATCTGTGAAACAGGGATAACAACAGAACCTAACTTATAGAGTACTTTGTGACCATATAATAAGTTAATATATGTAAAACACTTAGCACAAGTCTGGTGCTGAATAATGAATAAATGCTATACTAATGTTATCTGTACTTTTTTTATTATTCTTTTATTGTGAAATAAACATTTTTGTAAAAAAATTAGTTTCAGGTGTACAGCATAGTGCAATAGTTATACTTTTTACCCCTCAAAGTGACAACCCCCCACCCCCAATTCGCCACCCCACTCCCCCCCCATATCATACATATCTATGACAATTCCTTTGACCCCTTCCACAGTATAATCCACATTCCATGACTATCTATATATTCAATTACAGTTGGCATACAATATTATACAACATCAGTTTCAGGTATACAGTGCAGTGATCAAGCCTCTACTCCATCCATGAACTGATCGCCCTAACAAAACATGTGACCATCTGACACCCCACAAAATATTTACAACATTATTATATTCCCCGAACTGTCTTTCATATCCTGTGGCAATACTGTAGTTACCTATTTATGATGTCTAATCCCTTCCCCTTCTCCCTCATCCCCCTCCCCCTCCCAACTATCAACCATCAGTTTTTCCTCTATATCTATAAGACTGTTCCTGTTTACTTTGCTCATTCATTCAGTTTTTCAGATTCCACATATAAGTGAGATCATATGGTATTTGTCTTTCTCAGACTGACTTATTTCACTTAACATAATAGTCTCTAGGTCCATCCATATTGTTGCAAATGGTACGATTTCATTCTTCTTTATAGTGGAGTAATACTCCATTGTATAAATGTACCACAGTTTCTTAATTCAGTCATCTACCGATGGGCATTTCGGTTGTTTACAAGTCTTGGCTATTGTAAATAGCACTGCAATAAATATAGGGGTGCATATATTTTTTTGAATTAGCATCTTGGATTCTTCTGGGTAGATACCCAAGAGTGGAATTGCTGGGTCATACGGTAGTTCCATTTCCAGTGTTTTGAGATACCTCCATACTGATTTCCATAATGGCTGTACCAATTTGCAGTCCCACCAACAGTGCACCAGGGTTCCCTTTTCTCCACAGCCCCACCAGCCTTGTTGTTTGTTGATTTATTGATGATAGACATTCTGACTGGAGTGAGGTGGTATCTCATTGTGGTTTTTATTTGCATTTCTCTGATGATTAGTGAGGTTGAATATTTTTTCATATGCCTGTTGGCCATCTGTATGTACTCTTTAGAGAAATGTCTCTTCATATCCTCTGCCCATTTTTTAATTGGGTTGTTTGTTTTTTTGGTGTTGAGTTTCATGAGTGTTTTATAAATTTTGGATATTAACCCCTTATCAGATATATCGTTGGCAAATACCTTTTCCCATTCAGCAGGCTGCCTTTTTGTTTTATTGATGATTTCCTTTGCTGTGAAAAAACTATTAAGTTTGATGTAATCCCATATGTTCGTTTTTAATTTTATTTCCCTTGCCTGAGGGGATATATCAGTAAAAATATTACTCAGGGTAATGTCTGCCAACTTACTCCCTGTGTTTTCTTCTAGGAGTCTTATAGTTTCAGGTCTTACATTTAAGTCTTTAATCCATTTTGAGTTTGTTCTCATATATGGTGTAAGTAGGTGGTCCATTTTCATTTTTTTGCACATGTCAATCCAATTTTCCCAGCACCATTTATTAAATAGACTCTCTTTACTCCAATGTAAATTCTTGCTTCCATTGTCATAGATTAAATGACCGTATATGGATGGGTTTATTCCTGGGCTCTTTATTCTGTTCCATTGGTCTATGTGTCTGTTTTTATGCCAGTACTATACTGTTTTGATTACTGTAACCTTGTAGTATGTTTTGATGTCAGTGTGATGCCTCCCACTTTTTTCTTATTTCTCAGGATTGCCGTGGCTATTTGGGGTCTTTTGTGGTTCCATATAAATTTTAGGATTCTATGTTCTATTTCTGAGAAAAATGTCCTTGGTAGTTTGATTGGAATTGCGTTGAATCTATATATTGCCTTAGGTAGTATTGACATTTTGACTATATTAATTCTATCCATGAACATGGAATGTATTTTCATTTATTTGTATCTTCTTTGATTTCTCTCTTCAGTGTGTCATAATTTTCTGAGTACAGGTCTTTTACTTCTTTAGTTATATTGATTCCTAGATATTTTATTGTTTTTAAAGCAATTGTAAAAGGGATTGATTTCCTGATTTCCTCTTCTTATAGTTTATTATTGGTGTATAGAAATGCAACTGATTTCTGAATATTAATTTTGTATCCTGCTACCTTACCAAATTCGTTGATCAGTTCTAGCAGTTTTTTGGTGGAGTCTTTGGGATTCTCTCTATATAGTATCATGTCATCTGCATATAATGACAATTTTACTTCCTCTTTTCCAATTTGGATGCCTTTTATTTCATTTTCTTGTCTGATTGCTGTGGCTAGAACTTCCAGAACTATGTTAAATAGAAGCGGTGAAAGTGGGCAGCCTTGTCTTATTCCTGATCTTAAGGGGAAAGCTTTTAGCCTTTCCCCATTGAGTACAATGTTTGCTGTGGGCTTATCATATATGGATTTTATTATGTTGAGATATGATCCCACTATTCCCACTTTGCTAAGAGTGTTTATCATAAATAGCTGCTGGATTTTGTCAAATGCTTTTTCTGCATCTATTGTTATGATCATATGATTTTTATTTTTCATTTTGTTAATGTGATGTATTGTGTTAATTGATTTGTGGATATTGTATCAACCTTGCATACCAGGAATGAATCCCACTTGATCGTGGTGTATGATCGTTTTAATGTGATGCTGAATTCGGTTTGCTAGTATTTTGTTGAGAATTTTTGCATCTATGTTCATTAGGGATATCAGCCTGTAGTTTTCTTTTTTTGTAATATCTTTGTCTGACTTTGGAATCATGGTGATATTGGCTTCATAGAAAGAGTTTGGGAGCTTTCCCTCCTTCTGTATTTTTTGGAGTAGTTTGAGGAGAATAGGTATTAATTCTTTTTTGAATGTTTTGTAAAATTCACCTGTGAATTCATCTGGGCCAGGGCTTTTGTTTGTTGGAAGATTGTTGATTACTGATTTATTTTATTACGTATTAATTTTATTAATTTCTTTGGCAGTAATCAGTCTGTTCAGAGTTTCTGTTTCTTTTTGTTTCAGACTTGGTAGATTGTATGCTTCTAGAAATTTATCCATTTCTTTCAGATTGTCGAATTCATTAGTATATAGTTGCTCATAGTATTTTCTTAAGATTTTCTGTATTTCTTTGGTATCTGTTGTCACTTCTCCTCTTTCTTTTCTGATTTTATTAATTTGGGTCCTCTCTGTCTTTTTCTTGGTTAGTCTGGCTAAGGGTTTGTTGATTTTGTTTATCTTTTCAAAAAATCACCTCTTGGTTTCATTGATCTTCTGTATTTTTTTTGTTTTTGTTCTCTATTTCATTTATTTCTGCTCTGGTCTTTATTATTTCCTTCCTTATACTCCTTTTAGGCTTGTTTTGCTGTTCTTTTTCGAGTTCCCTTAGGTGTAAAGATAATCTGTTGATTTGAGATTTTTCTTCCTTCTTTAGGTAGACCTGCACTGCTATGCACTTCCCTCTTATGACTGCTTTCACTGCATCCCAGAGATTTTGGGTTGTGGTGTTTTCATTTTCATTTGTCTCGAGGTATCTTTTGATTTCCTCCTTGATCTCATTTTTGACCCACTCACTATTTAGTAGCATGTTATTTAGCCTCCATGTATTTGTAAGCTTTCCAGATTTCTTCTTACAATTGATTTCTAGTTTCATAGCATTGTGGTCAGAGAAGACACTTGAAATGATTTCAATCTTCTTAAATTTGTTGAGACTTGTTTTGTGGCCTAACATGTGGTTTATCTTGGAAAATGTTCCATGTGCACTTGAGAAGAATGTATATTCTGTAGCTTTGGAGTGAAATGCTCTAAAAATATCAATTAAATCCAGCTGGTCTAAAGTGTCATTTAAGGCCACTATGTCCGTGTTGATTTTCTGTCTGGAGGATCTGTCCATTGGTGACAACGGGGTGTTGAAGTCCCCTACTATAATAGTGTTACTGTTGATCTCTGTCTTTATGTCTGTCAAAATCTGTTTTATATATTTAGGAGCTCCTATTTTTGGTGCATAGATGTTTACTATGGTTATGTCCTCTTGTTGAATTGATCCGTTTATTATTATGTAGTGCTCTTCTTTGTCTTTTATTGTAGTCTTCATTTTAAAGTCTATTTTGTCTGAAATAAATATTGCTACTCCAGCTTTTTTCTCATTTCCATTTGCATGAAATATCTTATTCCATCCCTTTACTTTTAGTCTGTGTGTGTTGTTTGCTCTGAGATGAATCTCTTGTAGACAGCGTACGCATGGGTCCTGTTTTTTATCCACTCAGCCACTCTGTGTCTTTTGATTGGAGCATTTAGCCCATTCACATTTAAAGTGATTCCTGATAGGTACATATTTATTGCCATTTTGTTATTTGTATGTCTTGTCTTCCTGGGTTAGCTTGTTTTCCCCTTTCTTCTGTTTAAAAAAAAAAAGCCCTTTTAACATTTCCTGCAATGTTGGCTTGGTGGTAATGAACTCCTTAAGCTTATTCTTTTTTGAGAAGCTATTTCTCCTTCAATTTTAAGTGATAGCCGTGCTGGGTAGAGCAATCTTGGTTGTAGACCTTTATTTTGTGTCACTTTGAATATCTCCTGCCACTCCCTTCTGGCCTGCAGAGTTTCTGCAGAAAAGTCAGCTGTTAGTCTTATAGGACTTCCTTTGTATGTAACCTGCTGTCTTTCTCTTGCTGCTTTTAGGATTCTGGCTTTGTCTTTAAGCTTTGCCATTTTAACTATGATGTGTCTTGGTGTGGGCCTGTTTGGATTCAGCCTGTTTGGAACTCTCTGCACATCCTGGGCTTGTATGTCGATTTCCTTCCCCAGGGTAGGGAAGTTTTCAGTCATTATTTCTTTAAATACATTCTCCATCCCTTGCTTCTTCTCTTCTCCTTCTGGTATTCCTATGACGGAAAGGTTGTTGCGTTTCATGTTGTCCCGAGGTCTCTTAAACTATTTTCATTCTTATTTATTCTTTTTTCTTTTTGTTGTTTCAGCTGGGTGATTTCTGCTATTTTGTCTCCTAATTCGCTGATCCACTCCTCTGCTTCATCTATTCTACTGGTGATTCCTTCAAGTGTGTTCTTCATTTCAGTTATTGTATTCTTTAGTTCTAACTGGTTGTTTTTTATGGTTTCCCTAACCTTCTTTATGTCCTCGCTAAGGTCCTTAAACATTCTTATCATCAGTGTTCTAAACTCTGTCTCTGAAAGTTTGGATACCTCTGTTTCATTTAGTTCCATTTTTAGAGTTTTCTTCTGATCTTTTACTTGGGACATGTTTCTTTGTTTCTTCATTCTGGCTGTCGTTCTGTGAATGCTTTGATGTATTAGATGTTATCTGTACTTTTTAAAGAAATAAATGAAGACAAATAAAATCATTTCCTGTTCTAAAAAGAAATCATCAAGCATCATAAAATTTCAAAATTTTCCTTTCCCTCAGCTGATCTAGAACTTGAAATATTCTCAATGTGGACTTTATTTGGAGTAAAGCAAAGTAAGGCATTGTTTATAAAACACCTAAATTTTCATAGCCTTCCATAGAATTCCAACTTTGGGCTGAGCAGAACTTTTTTCTGCTCAGCCCAATTTTCTATTCTTCTATCCTTTTTTCTAAATTTTCTGTCATTCTTCTTAAACTGCATGATTCTAAACAATAACGACCTCGCTGGGAGTGGGACTAAAAGGAGGACTGGCTGGGCTGATAGGTCTTAGGGGCAGGGACCAAATCTATTTCGCTCAGTGCAGAATCCTATGCCTGACATGTAGGAAGAGACCAATCAAAGAAGCAGTGACTTGTGGCCTCTCAGCTCATCCTTCATCACAACCTATCAGTGGTGCTATTATTAATTCAAAGGAATGGATAGCAATTTGATGAGAGACAACAGATTATTGCATATGGCAGTGCTGACAGTGATGACCTTAGGAAAGGTTTTTAGCGAAAAGTCTGAATATTGCACCTCCAATAACTACAGAGTTTAATAATTTATGAGCCAAAACAGGACTGGGAAAACAATGTGGAGGTGAAAAGAAAGGGATCAAGGTAGCAAAGAAAAAGCAAACATTAAAACAAAGTAAAAACAATAAACTATATTTTGCCTTGTGAATACACTTCCAAGCACATGCACATTTAGAAGGGCAATTTATCATGGATAATTACTTGTAAAGTACTGGTCAGATGTTTCTGGGATGTAATGATTGTTAGAAAATATTTCAACAGTTTATAATCAAGCAAAGACTTGATCAGGTAGTCTGTTGATGCAACCAATGTTTTCAGGGCCATATAGTCAGTGTATTAAATCATTGACCCACTTTAATCCCTCCTGAGCTCCTGCAGGTCATTGGAGCAATAGGCTCTGAAAAGTCAGAGCTTTCTGAATCGTGGTCATTAGTCAGTATTTATGAAATGGAAACACTGTAGGATCAGCATTTTGTACAGAGTCAATTCATGCTTCTGGGTTGTTATTGTTGAGGCTCCCATTTGGGTCAATCATAAAAAATCCCAAGAGCTGTAGATTTATTTATGAACCAAATTAAACTCCTAAAAAGATAGTGAGAATAAAATACTAGGAGACTTGCAAACCCTCTCCTAAAATACCCAACATAAGGAGCCTAGGACTTGGTTAAATCAAGGGCCACCAAAACATACAGCTAAGCCACGACTAGGGAATATCCCTCCCTCATGTCGAGGGACAAAATGTGAAACATCTTTACGGATACTACAGGGAACACTGAATATCATAAAAGAGCACTGCTTACTCAGGATTATCTTTGAATTATAAAACAGAATTATGTGAGTTTGGGCGGTGTGATGATGGTTAGTTTTATGTGTTGTTTTGACTAGGCTATATAGCATCTAGTTATTCAACCAGTCACTAATCTAGGTGGATATAGATGTGGTTAATGCCTATAATCAGTTGACTTTAAGTAGAGAAGATTACCTTTCAGAATGTGGAAGGCCTCATTCAATCGTTTGTTTGAAGGCCTTCAGACCAAAACTGAGATTTCCCTGAGAAAGAAGAAATTCCACCTATAGATATGGACTATATCATCAGAGTCTGCTCTTGTAAGCCAACTGATTCCTATCTATCTATCTATCTATCTATCTATCTATCTATCTATCTATCTATCTATCTATCTATCCCCTACTGGTTGTTTCTCTGGCAGAACCCTGACTGATAGAAGAAATTCCCTCTTCTTTAAATAATTTAAAACTCCAAAGGGAAAACTTGTTTAACTAACTAACTAACTACCTAACTACCTAACTATCTAACTAACTACAACAAAAGCAGTGGCCTCATCACATGTTAATCATCGATTCCTAGACTAAGACCAAAAGCTCTGAAACAAAGCTCCTGAGATGACTTAGAGAGTTCCATTCTGGCCATCTCAAGTACAGACCTGCTCTGCCACAGACTGGGATCTTGACCAAATTTCTAAAACATTGAATCATAGTTTCTGTATCTGCAAGAATTTTTTTTTTTAATCACAGTGAGTAGAAAATGAAATGATCTACTTAAAATATGTAGTAAAGAGAGTAGTAGCACTTGGTAGGTATAATAAATATAAGTTCCTTTCTCTCTCCCCTCTGAATTGTTTCTCCTAAAAAAGAGCTTCAACTGCTTTTGCTCTTTTCAAATGACCTTGTGTGGAAATTGAGCCATTAAAATAAGCTCCTTGGGTGTCCATGATACCTTTTTGGTTTGCTTGTTTATTTGTTTTGAGGTCTTCCTTTGGTATACAACACTTGAGATTAATAAATAAGGGAAAGTCAAACAATGGGCCCACACTCATGCATTTATTTCTATAATTAATAAGAAAATCAGGCTCTCAGAAATACATATGTGAGTACCAACTAAAGTATATAAATGTTCACTTACCCTACCTGCCTGGTCTGAACACAGTTCCGTTGGAAAACAGAATTCTTTTTCAATACACAGTTTCAACACAACACAAAAGAAGCAGACATACTTTTAACCCTCCAGCTTTGCCAATCTCTCTCTAATCCTCCCATGCTCTATAGTGAGACCAAGCCATGCCTTCAGCCTCACCGCACCTATCTAGTTTTCCCCCATACAAATTTTCTGCTTTAGTTGGTTCCACCTCCTACTTCATGAACCAGACTTAGTCCTACCTCCCTCTATGTCTTAGGTGGAAAGCTGGTGGCATGAGGTCCATATGTGGCCCCAATACCTGCTTTGTGTGGCTTTAACATCAAGCCCACACAGGAGCTTAAGGTAATAAGCTTGGACACTATGGAAGCAGCCAGGCCTGCATCCTACCTGACCCACCACTGGGCTTCCCACAGGCTTTTCACCTTTGCTTTGTACCTATATTCAGATTGTTCCATTTGCCTGTATACCCTTCTCTCCACATCCTAACTGTCCTTCAAAATCCTGTTGTGCTTCCTGCTTTGCCTTGTCTCCTTCTGTGTCTTAGGTGCCGTTTCAGCTCATCTTTAATGGGAGTGGCGTTTATAGGTTGGTCCGGGATTATTAGGTTTTCTTCCTATTTGTCCTTGTCACAAATCATCCCTGGCCTTTAGCAATTCTGGCTCCCTCACAGGGACAACCAACTTTTACAAATTTTGACATAAATGGCCATGAAATGCAAAAAGCTCCTTTCATTCTTCAAACTCACAAGATGAGTACAAATAGATAGGATTACAAACATAAGATTATTATCACTGTTTCTCTAACAGCGGAGATAGATTATCAGGGCAATCTACCCATTTAGCCTGGCTCCTGGGGGAGCCAATGTGCAAACTTGAGCTTGTAGCCAAAGAATTTAATTTTGAATCAAGTTTCTAAATGAGAAATAAGCAGCTCTTTCTGTCTACCCAGTGACTCAACCAGAAACAAAAGACACATTCAGATGCCCCTACCAGATTCAGTCATAGCCTCAGTGACACTTTCTTTTGTTCGATGTCAGACATTTTTTTCAGTTTCTGAAATGGTTGCTCACCACCTTGACAGTGTGCAGAATGATTTCTGTTTCCTGAAGGATAAACACTGACCTAAAATCCCTTTTGTCAATAAGTCTGGAAAGAACCCGTCTTCATGTGAGCGCTTTTTCCGGTCCTGCTGGGGTTGTTTGTAGCCTCAAAGGCCATGGCAGGATGTTTCTTTCCTAAGTTCCTCAGGGCTTCTCATCCCTCAGATGTCCTTGAACAACTAAACAGGAACGATGTAATGCTCTAGAGGTCTCCTAACCCACATTCATGGAGAATAAAATACCTCCCTATGCCTGACCATGTAGCTTTCTCTTAATAAATGGAGAACTATGTATACCATGTGTGTCCATATACACATGCATATATATATATATATATATATATATATGTATTCATACATGTGTATATATAATGTAGTATACATATATGTACATTTATTCATACATGTGTATATATGCATGTATAGTTATATATAAACACGTGTGTGTGTGTGTGTGTGTGTGTGTGCGTGTGTGTGTAGCTTCATCTACAGCTATAGCTCCACACGAACACTTCAAGGAAACTATTGAGGGAAACTTAACATTTTTGAGTATCTGCTACTTACCAAGTGACATGCCTGTGTCACATACTCCTGTGTGATGGGTGCCATCTTGCAGATGAGTAAACAGCCCTGAGTAAGCAGCTAAGTGCCCGTGCTGAGATATGAACTCAGGTCCATCGGCTCGTGGCCTTCCTCTCCATTTCCTCTCCTGCTCCTTACTCAGGCTGCTTCCTGTGGAAGCCCCTTCCCCTTTCTCCTGAATCTGTCCATCCTTTAAAAGCGGCTACATTCAGTTTCTTCCTGAAAACTCCCTTTCTCCAGCCCTCAGAAGTCTCACCTTGGTGGGGTGCCGGAGCATGCTCATACCAGCTCAAGCTGATGCCCAAGGGTCAGTGGTTAGCATTTCCTCCGGCTGCTTGTTTAGTGGCATCACGTTGGGAGCTTGAAACTGGGTATGGTGGAACTATTGACACCACAGAAATGGTCAAACAATGCAAATCAGGACTTTCTTTTTGGAAATCCAATTGTTAAATATTTGCCAGCATAATACCCTCCTCCTCTAAAGTTTCAACTTACATCCATTTGTGATGTATTTACTCCTTTTAAGATTAGTCTTCACATATGCAGGCCCCATCTCTCAATTATATTATGTGAACTTCTTGAGGGGAGGGATTTTACTTTTTACCTCTTTATCATCTCGAGAGACCCAGGGCTGTGGAACTAGAGGGCATCAATGAACACTTCGTTGATAGATGATGTTGCACCAAATGTGAGCTGATTCCCCTTGTGACACCATCAGTATCCACTCATAGAGTCAGTCACTTCTGACGCATCCCCTGCTATGCCCACTTTCGCCTAAGGCTTGCCGAGTTAAAACCCAGCTTCCCATTTTTTTCTCAGCACTCTAAACACTCAGCAACACCACTGTGCGGCTCTTCAGGCCTGGAGCTAGTTGTGTCTTACTTATCTCTCTCACCACCTATTGGGTTGTCAGAGAAGTCATGACGCATGTTTGCAACAGATGGTACTAGTTCATTTTGGGGAGTACTAGAGTCATTCGTATCTATGTTATTGCTATGTCATTTGACAGCTGACAGTTCTAGCTTCATTCTGAAAAAAAATTGAGCGATTTGGTTGAGTTTTGGAGATTTTACAACAAGTTGAAAATGGAAGACCAAAATGCGCATTTTTGCCATATTTTACTGTTTTACTTCCATAAAGGGAAGAACTCGCGTGTCAAGCTCGTGAAAAGTTGCATAAAGTTTATGGTGACAATGCTCTACAAGAACATCAGTGCCAATGATGGTTCACGAAATTCTATGCTGGTGATTTTGATGTCAACGATGTTCTTCGATCAGGGAGGTCCACTGAGGTTGATGATGACAAAATAAAGGCATTGATTGAGTCAAAACCACGTTACACGACATAAGAGATTGCAGGAACATTGAACATCCATCATTCAAACATTCACGACCAGCTGAAGAAGCTGGGATACGTAAGCAAGCTTGATATTTGGGTTCTGCATGAACTCAAAGAACTTCATTTGACAGCACTTATAAACATCTGCAATAGGCTCATTAAACGTAAGGAAAATGATCATTTTTGCAGAGACTGGTGATGAGAAGTCGATTGTTTACAGCAATGTGTGTGAAAACGGTCTTGGTCCTGATGTGATGATTTGCCTCAAATGACATCGAAAGCAGACATTCATCAGAGGAAGGCTATGCTCTCAGTGTGGTGGGATTTTAAAGGTGTCGTGATTTTCGAGCTCCTACCAAAGAACCAAACAATCAATTCGAATGTGTCTGGTTGGCAATTGGACAGTTTGAATGAATCCATCATCCAGAAATGTCTAGAGCTTGTTAATTGTAAAGGAGTTGTGTTCCATAGTGACAACGTGAGACCAAACACAAGTTTGATCACCTGTCAAAAATTATTGGAGCTTGGATGGGATGTGTTGCCACACCCACCATACTTTCCTGGCTTTCTGCTGTCAGACTTCCACTTGTTTCGCTCTCTTTAAAACTCCTTGTGTGGTATAACTTTCAATTCAGATGAGGCTGTAAATCAGCACTTTGTTCAGTTTTTTGCAAATAAAGACAGGTCCTTCTGTGAATGAGGAATTATGAAGCTCACTGAAAGATGGCAAAAGGTAATTTAACAAAACGGGCAATATATCATTGATTGATCTTTGTTCTTTATGTAAATAAATGACCTTTGAAAAACATAGACTAAATATGTCATGACTTTTCCGGCAACCCAATGTATTAATTTCCTAGGGTTGCCATAACAAATTACCACAAGCTGGTTGGCTTAAAACAAAAGAAATTTATTTGCTGACTGTTCCTGAGGCTGGAAGTCCAAAATCAAGGTGCTGGCAGAACCATGCTCCCTCGGAAGGCTCTAGGGAGGAAATCTTCCTTGCTTTTTCCAGCTTCTAATGATTGGCAGCTTGCATTGGTGTTTCTTGCCTTGTAGCTGTATCATTCAACCTCTGTCTGTCATTTACATGGCCTTTTTTCTGTGTGTCTGTGTGTCTCTGTGCCTTAGTATCCAAATTTCCCTCAGACACCAGTCATATTGGATTAGGGCCCACTCTAATATAGTCTGACCACATTTTTAATTTGATGACATCTGCAAAGACCCTATTTCCAAATAGGGTCACATTCACAGATACCAAGTGTTAGGACCTAAACGTATCTTTTTGAGGAACACAATTCAACCCAAAACACCACACCAGCTCTGTCAGCACTTAATATTTTGCTAATTTACTTCTGATCTGCTGCTTCCATATCAAGAATGTGGACATAGGACAAATGATTTAGTCGCAGTTGCTGGAGTGAGGCCAACAAAGACCCTTAGCTATCAGCTGCCCAGGGAGCTTGTCTCTACAGAGAGCCACCTGCTCAGGGCCACTCCCCTTCCTGGGGAGGCCAGCATCCAGTGGCTGATAGATGTGGGAGAATAAAGACCTGTTCCCCTGGCCACAGCTTGGGACAGCTCTGAAGTGTCATCCCAGCTTCAAAACTCTCTGGGATCAGCTAAGGCGCATCCAGACAGAATCACAGCTCAGCTTTACCTTCTGCCGCCCACTGTCCCTCCTCCCCTCCCCCTCTGCTCCCCAACTCTCCCCACTTCTCTTCCACAGGTCATGATGGCAGGGTTTCCTCCAGGGGACAATAAAATAGCTAGAACAGAGTCAGTTGATTGGGTCCAAAGGGGTTTTGGCTCATACCCTGATGAATTCAATACAGTGCAGTTTTTTCAATACACCACTTAACAGTAGCTTCTAGTGATGCTTTCACTATCCACAAAATGGGTAAAATAGTGCTGTTTTCTGCTCCTTATTTCACAAAGACCCCCAAAACAAACAAAAGGTGATTGAAGTTCTGAGATAAAGGTAGTCAAAGGTCTAAAGGTACTATTTTAAAAATTTATTGTTTACTGCGATAACACATTGGTTTATAACGTTACATGAGTTTCAGGTGTGCAGCATAGCCCTCAGACTAACACCACTAAGGTGACCAGAGGTAGGAGATGAGGAATTTATATGAGTCATTTAACCCATCATTAGCCCAGTTTGCCAAGTGAACTTAATAGAAATGACACCGGCTATGTGTTATGTTAGCCCTGAGCAAATGTGAAAGTCTGACCTCTTAATTGGACTTTTTCTGAACTTTCGAAGACCTCTACTCACTTTTGGTCAGAGCCAAACAAGACTTTTTAAAAAATACTTTACTCATTCAGTTGAGCTCATGTCACTCATGGCTCAAGAGCAGAAAACTTGGTGTGTCTTTTCAGGGATGTGAAAGGCATGCGACAGCAGGGTGCAGCCCTCCTCCAGTTCTCAGCAGGTGTTTCAGGCATGGGCATATTTGAGGAGCTTAGGGAGCCAAAGAAATGAATGTGCAACCAGTCATGTCTTCACATCAAGGGTTAAACCAATGCGCACGCTTGCCCACACCCCCAAAACACAGATCAAAAGAAACCAGGAAAAGAAAAAAAAATACACTTTATCCACAAAATGTATTTTTTTTTTTTTTTTGGCTGTGTACATAGGGTGCTTTATTCTCCAGAGTGATACATGCTAAGGTGGGTTGGGTTTGGCCCATGTCCCCATATGTACAGAACTGAATAAAATGGGTCTCTGAGAAGTCTGATTTGCCTTGATGTGGAAAGGGAGATGGGGGGATGGAGCTGGACATTAAACCAGGGATGTGTTCAGTCCTGTGCTGGTTCCGGTCTGGAATGCCAGGAGATAAGGAATGCAGCCCTCAAGGTGGTCACTTCCAGGCAGGGGATGCCTGCTGGGCTTGGAGGGCTTCTGTACCACATCTTCCCAACTGGGCATCTGAGACCTCCTGAGCCCAGGCAGGAAGCCCTGGCGCAGGCAGGCTTACTCCAGCCATCGTCCTTCTCACCAGCTCCACATGTCCGGGTCCATGGGAATAGAGCTGTGGTTGCTTGTTGCTGTAGCTCCCTCCTCATCTTCGTCCTCACTCTCTAATGGTGGGTGTGGCCAATGAAGCCGCAGGGCCTGGATCTGATCCTGGATATCGGCAACTACATCTTCTCCATCTCCCACTGGTGCCAGCTCCATCTCCTCTGGTTCAGGCTCTTGGTTCCCGGGCTGGTTGGAGTAGCCAGCTGGGCCTGCCCCGGTTTCCTCCTGTCCTTCCTCAGGCTCCGCACTGCTCCAATCCCCAGTGCCTTCTGTAGGACCCTGGTGCGGCCCTGGTTCCTTTGTCTGATTGGGGAAGATACGCTCAGGGCCCACGGTGTCTCCCCCTAGAACTACTGCTGCCATCTGGGCAGGGACTCACCTCCAGCGGGCCTCACAAAATGTATTTTTAAACATCTGTTTTTCCTGTGCAGCTGTCTGGTCTGATTCCTCCACTGAGGAGCAAAAAGTTAAATAGTAATAATAATAATAATAAAATAATAATAATAAAATAAATCCTTTTTTTCAACTTACCTCAGGGTTAAGTATGTTAGGATTGGAAAGGCTCTTATAGTTCATTGAATCAAACCCTTATTGAATGTAGGTGAAGAAATGGCACCAAAAGGTGATTTGCTTGTTAGTGATGTGACCTAATTCCGCTGATTCAGGGTGGCCCCCTATAATAACCTCTTATGTGTACATTTATTGTATTTTTGACTAATCATCTCCCTTGAGAATTTCCAGTTCTTTAGTTGGTGTTGTCTCCTCCAGATAACAGAGTATTGAAAACATTAGGTGACTTCAAATCTCACAGCTAATAACTTGTCACACCCGTTTTAAATTCTTCAGTGGTACTCCATACATTTTCCATGTGCTTTCCATCCTGCCTTCTCACTGGCCCCACCCTCTCACTGGCTCCACCCCCTGGTTGGCTCACCTTATTATTGGCGCCCCCCTCTCACTGACCCCACCTTCTCTCTGGTCCCTCACATCCTTCCAGACCCTGTCTCAGCCCTTGTGCACCACCGCACCCCTGATGGCATACCCTACCAGGTAGAGACTGCTGGGGCAAACAGCAGAGTTCTACAGGGCAGGGCTGGGGGTCTCAGCGCCAACGCCAGCTGTGCTGGGTGACTCCTGTGGTAGGTACCCTGAGATCCGGCTTCCTCACCTGTGGAGTGAAGCCGGGACTAGACTACCTCTAGGGCTGCCTCCTAGATGTCCAGCCTCTGGCTCTGACACCAGACGCACAGAGGGGTTCAGCCATGCAGCTTCCAAAGCCCCACAGCCTTCTTAGCTTACTTCCCTGACTTCCCCTTGCCCCCTTTTTCTAATAACATGGCAGCTGAAACTAAAACCAGGTCCCAGGGAAAGACATTCCCATTATCAGTCACTTCAAAGTGGATATCACGTGGTTGGTGTGCACTGCTAAAAGCCTCAGGGTATGTCACAAAGGTTATTGTCCATGCAGAAATTTTATTTTCTTGAATGGGAATTGTGAATGAATGAATGAAAAATATAAATGTTTCCTTCAGAACTCAGCTGAAATGTCACTTTTTCAGGGTTGCATTCTCTGATATCCTTAAGTCCCTTGTTACTCACTAATACCTAGTAATTTTCCTCATCATGACTGTAGTAAATGATTATGTATGCAACTTTAACACCCACTGATTCAACTAGCATGTAAACTCCATTTCTCCTTGTCCAGTATGTGAAAGCTCAGCAAATATTTGCTGAATGAATGAATGAATGAATAGCCAACTTGATCTTGGCTCTCCAAGTATGGTTGGTCTGCAGATCAGCGGCAGCCAGCCTCACCTGGGAACTTTTTAGAAATGCAGATTCTAGGGCTTCACCACAGCCCTACTGAATCAGCGTGGGATGGGGGTGGGGGGCACAGCCCAGCAATCTAGCTTTTATAAAAAGCCCTCCAGGTGATTCCAAAACACACTCAAAGCTTCTGGTAAAATAGGTTAAGATTTAATACAAGACTCTATCCCCTAAGAGATCTAAACAATAAGCATGTTGGAAGACAGAATGAAACCTAAACCTATGGCTTTGGCAAGTACAACTGTGGTAGGGAGGAGCGTGTGTGCGCGCACACGCGCATGCACAGAATGGGGCTGCAGCTGCCTGGGCACAAAGGACCCCCCTCCCGCATACTAAATGCTCGTGAGAGCACCAGTTCCAGCCCCAAAGGCATGAGACTGTCCTCATGAACACTGACTGTACATTTCCTCTACTAAAGGTCTGTGTTGTGGAGTAGCCAAGTATGGTAGGGCCAGATTTGTGACCCTTTGGTGGAAGAGATTGCTGATCAGTAATTGGAAATTGTTCCCTTCAGTCTAGGAATTAAGTCACCCATATTTTTTTTTTTTTTAATTAAAGTTCATTGAGTTGACAATCTTCAGGAAAGTTACATTGAACCCATCGTGGAGTACAGGGTGGCTATAAGGACGACTGTTTAAATCTGTTTCCTTTCTCCCTCAACAGCTATTAGGTGGCTCACTGCAAGTCCTGCCTGGTGCTCTGAGGATTCCTTGCTCAAGACTGTCCAGCTCAACTCCATACTTCCTTTTCCAGAATTAGTTACCTTAAAAAACTATTTAGAAGTTTGACTTAGAAATTGTACATTTTGTAATGCTTAAGATTATTTAAGACTCCTATAAATACAAAAGAGTGAGTGGATTTATCATAGAGAAGACTTGGATTCAACCACTTGGATGAGTATCCCCAAATGGGCCAAACTGAAGTTCACCATCTCCCCTACCTTTGGGTTCCAGTTAGTGTTCCTCCCTCCGTCCCACCCCTCAATCACCTCCTCCTCCCAATTCCTCCTTCACTCTTTGTTGCCCTGAGCCTGGCCTCCTTCCCTGCCTGGAGCTCCTGGCATGCCACAAGGTTGGGACTCTGCCTGATATAATTCTGTTAACGATTAACTCATAGTTCAATAAGATACTTTTGTGACTTCCCTCCTCCTGTGAACATTTCGTTTACTCTTCCCAGCCAAATTTGCGGATTTTTTTATTACTCTTCTCATAAGAAAAAAGGTCAGTAGCTATATTTGTTTAGAAAACAGATTCCTATTGGATACAGAGATTTCAATGTGAAAGAGAAGGGTCCTAGTAATGACCATGAGCTGGCATTGTCAGGTCCATCAAATCATAAGGTCTGATGGACATCATATCACGTTATGGAAATGGTACATTTGAGACTAGCTTCTCAAGTAAATTACATGAGTAGGTGGCCTGGACCCCCCCACATTGCCAGTCTCCAAGCACAGCAGCCTCTATTTCATGACTATGGCTTTGTGGGTGTTCCCCATAGGCTGCTAGGTGAGAGGGAAGAGAATTTCAAGTGGAGTAGAGAGCCAAATGCCAAATATCAAGTTTTATTTCTAAGAAAATTACCAGCTGATTAAAATACACAGAAAGTATCCATACCTTTGGAACAAAAGTCAAACTTTATTGCATTGTCTTTCTAATCTCCTTCATTATCTGAACTCTTTGTTTATCCTTCCAGATTATTTCTGATGGTACAAATGTTCTTCCAGAAATACTCTTTAAGTCTGTTTTCAGTGAGTAAGAGAAAATGAACAAAAGAAAAGCCAGAGCTTGAGCCTTTCTAGCCCACTATTAATATTAATAATCATTTTTCCATAAGTGTGTATTTATTCCCCATGGGTGTGCCCTGGATCCAGTACTGCAGACCTCCTTGATGGCCAGAGAGTCTTCTGATGTAGACCCAATGCTTTATCCTAAACGCCCCCGCCGACTCCCCTCAGCCAACAGGATAGATCATGCCTGAAACACATGTGGCTTCCCCTGGCCAGTTTCAGAACTCTCCCATAGTTGAGACACTGCATCCCTTGGACACCAGAAGCACTTTCAGATTTCCTCAGACGAGATGAGATACTTGTTGGGGGATGACCCCAATTTCTTGGATTAAGCAAACAAATCAAATTTGTGAATTTAGTAAGGGCACGGACCTTCTACTTAAAGTGTAGCTGTAAAAAAATTCTATTGGATTCAAAATAGCACATTCTTCTCCTAGTGAGCCAGCAGCTTCCCAAGATGATTTTGCAAAAGGAGGGACAAAATAGTCTCAGTAAAAAAATCTTCATGTTCTAGAGAAGGTAAGCAGATAATTGTGGACGGCATATGATATTTCTCAATAAGAACTTTAAGATTTAATTAAAGCCTCAAAGCGATGGTGAAGCCCTTATTAAAATAAATATAAGGTTGACATACTTTTGCAGGATCTAATCAGTGCTTCTCAAACTTGAGTGTGCACGCAAATCACCTGGGGATCTCGTTACAAGGCAGATTCTGATTCAGAAAGTGTCAGGTGGGGCCTCAGATTTCTAGCCAGCAACACATACTGCAAATACTGTTGGTCTGTGGGCCACACTTGGAGTAGCATGGATGTACACTATTCTTAAAGCAGTGTTTCTCCAAGGGTGGTCATTGCGTCACTCGTATGAGAGTCTCCTGGGTAATCTGTTAAAAAACAGTGTCCTGTTCTCCACCATGGTTTACTAAATCCATTGTCTAGAGTGGAAGCCCATGATTCTGTATTTAACAAACTGCCCACATGATTCTTATCAATGCTGTAGCTTGAGAATGAGCACTGTCCCATGGATAAATGGCGAATTTGGGATGACTAGGAAATGTGTGTGCGGAAGACTTTGGATGTGGTAAGGAGGTTCTCCTGCAGTCAACAGGAATGGAAGGTGCCAAGCAGTTAAACAGGTGGGGCATTCAAGGATTGGCCGGTACAAGCTATTCAGAGACTCTATTAATAGACGATATGAAAGGATCTCAGATAAGCATTCATGATGACATGATACTGTACTAATTTCTGTTGCTCAAATATCTTTAACTTTCAGTATTGAGCAGATCCTTCTCACTTTAAATAATCATTGTAATTCGGAAAATTTTGCAGAAAATTAAGCTTTTGTTTTATTTTCTCATTGACTAACATGGAACTTACCATTTGTGTGGATTCTTCCATTGGTGCTATGTCCTAGCGTGTTAGCTTTTATGTATTTCCAGGCTTCTGTCGCCATGCCATCTCTTTGATGAAGAGGAAAACAATTTGTAAACAAATGCTAACTTTTACCAAGTGTATTGCTTCTTAAAAAAAAATCAAATTATTAAAGATTGTACTTGTTTGGTAATAATACCTAACATTTCCAACTTATTATACACTTGGAACTGTGACAAATAAATTTGTAATTGCAATGAATCCTAATTATGAGAAGTGAGTCACTATTATCTCTGGAGGCAGGCAGAGATAATAAAGCCAGTGTTGCTAGCTGACTGTGGCCAGTGTGTCAGCCTGCAGTGGTCTCGATCATTTTTCCTTTCATAGAAACTTCTCAGGTTGTCAGATCCAGGTGTTGCCTGCTTCCTGCAGCTTGGACCAAACCCAGAAGCTTTGGCCCAAAGGGAGTGCATGTGGTTGGCAGCATTGTACTGCCCTGAATAGAAGAATCTTCCAAACATGATCCATCCCTTGGTTTCTGAAACTTGTCACAGAGAATCATGTCTGATTGAAATTGGTAGAAGTGACAAATGACTTTACTTGGTGTCACCTTAGAAATGGACAGCCCCATCCTTCCCACATTAATTACCATTTATAATGGAGAAGAAATTGATAGGCAAAGAATATTTAAAATGAAATATTTACATAGTGCTTACTACCAACTGGAGACTGTTGGAAGTTGTGGGTGGATCCAAATGAGGATGTGAACTCCCTACCCCCAAAACAGTCACCTGGGAAGAAATGTTCACCAAAGCCAAAACGTTAGAGAAAGACAGAGGTGGTAGAGATTAAGAGAGTGAAATCCTCTTTTGTCTGGTATTAATACAGCCATGGCTGCTGTCTTTGATACTTGTCTCATATCTTTTTTCATCTTTTTTAGTTTTAACCTTTCTGGTTGCTCATATTTCCTATACTGTTGTAAACAGCATAATACTGAATATTTTTTAAAAAAATCCAAGCCAACAATCTTTTCCTTATGACTGGCAGGTTTACTGTATTTCCATGGTTGTCATTTCTGCGATATTGTTCAGGCAAAACCTTTGGAGTCATCCTTGCCTCATCTCTTTCACATGGCATGTGGAATCTTATCAGCAAAACCTATAAACTCTGCCTTCAGAATCTCTCCAGGTTCCCTAGCCTTTCTCATCACCTTCACTAGTCAAGTTGCAGTTGCCTCTCACCTGGGTTCCTGCAGTAGCCACCCAACCAGTCTGTTTTTCCCTCTTTCAGTCTGTTCATATAACAGCATTTAGAATGATCCTCTTTAAAAAAAATAGATCATCTTACTCCTCTCAAAAAATCCTCCAAGACGGTTACCCATTTTACTCAGAGTAAAAGTCAAGTCTTTTTTTTTTTTCTTTAAAGATTTGTATTGGAGAATTGGGGGAGGGGAATAGCGTTGGGGAATTGGGGAAGGGGAACAGACAAGTTGCTGTCTTTTTGTTCTTCAGTCTAGTTGCGGAGGACGTTGCTTCACTGACCCATGTTGGTATCGTCATTGCACTCTTCCCGGATGAGGCAGATCAGTTGCCGGCCTCTGGATGGTCGCTCACCGAGGCTATTGGTAGCTCAGGCTGGCTGCCGGCCATTCACTGTAGCCTATGGCAGCCCATTGCAGCGGGGGCTGTAGCCTACACTGTCACTGGGGCTCGCACAGCACAGCTCCAGGTGGAGCTGTTGTTAGCTGTAGAGGGCAGTGTCACTGGCCCTCGTATGTGGGATCCGAACCGGGGCCGCTGCCATCCCAAACCAGCTCTTAACCAATGCGCCACTCGGCCGACCCAAAAGTCAAGTCTTTTGAATGGCCCCCAAGGTCCTTTGTGATAGGATATTGGGTCACCTCTACTCTCACCTCTTCCTACTCCCCCCACTGCTGTGTGTGGCCTCCTTTAGCACATGCTGGCCTCAGGATATTTGCTTCGCTGTTCCTCTGTCTGGAAGCTCTTCCCCCCATATGTCCACATGGTTCAATTCCTTACTTCCCTCAAATTTTTTTGAATGTTGCCTTCTCAGTGAGACTGTCTCTCACATGCCTTCTTCTATTCTTAACATATTCATTCACCTGTTTGTATTGTACTTATCATCATAAGACATGCCACATGATTTATTAATTTATCTGGTCTATTATGTCCCCTTCCCTCCCGACTAGGGTAGAAGCTTCATAAAACAGGCATTTTTCTATGTTTTATTTACTTCTGTATCCCTGGTTCCTGAAACACTATCTGGCTTTTAGTAGGCACTCCATAGTATAATTGTTGAATGAATGAATTTGTGTTTTTTTCCTACCGTCTTACTTTTTATGTATTTTTTCTACTTTCTTGCCGTTTTTTAGATTAAGGTTTTGTTTAGTTTTCATTTGTTCCATTCTACTTGTTTAGAAGATGTATTATTCTATACACTCTGTGTTCTTAGCATGGATAACCTTTCAATTTTAGTTTTTAATTTTACTGTGCATAAATTTAACCAAATCTAATCAGAATCTAATTAAGAATCTAATCAGAATCTTAACCCTGCAGAACAATATTGTTTTTACCTTTAAGCTGCTGATTTCAAACTGCCTTCCTGGATCATCTCAGTACTTAATTATTTTTATAAGATGTGAATGTTCAACAATAGAACGAATAATTGTTACCAAAAAAAAAAAAAGAGTGGATGGAAGGAAGGAAGGAAGGAAGGAAGGAGGGAAGGAAGGAAGGAAGGGAGGGAGGAAGGAAAAGCAAAGCACCCATCTTTCCAGCCATTCACATTTACTGCCATATAGTTGCAGCACAATATTCTAACATTTCTCTTTGACCTTGGAGTTTTTAACCATAAATTCCTCCTTGCTTGATGTAAATAAAAAGGAATTAGGAGTGGAAGTTTTATATTTGCTATATATTTTTTATTCATTCCTTTGTTTTCGTTCTTTCCTAAAACTTTATGTTTCTTCTTCTTCTCCTTCTTGTTCTTCTTTTTCTCCCTCCTCCTCCTCCTCCTCCTCCTCCTCCTCCTCCTCCTCCTCCTTCTCCTTTATCGTTCAATCAAGTTATTATTTCTTCTGTATTTCCCCCTATGTGCAGAAGTCCTATTCAATTTTCCTACTGGACTAAAGATTATTGCCTCTGTCCCTGTACTCATAGTCCAACCCTTGATTTTCTACTATTGCAATAAAACATATAGTCAGATAGCACGAACATCCACCCGTTCACACTTAGGTAATCAGGGACCTGAGGAGCAGAAATAGTTCTAAGGGGCCAAATTGATTCCTTTCTGTGCCTTCTAAACTTTTTTATCAGTTATTTATTATCTAATATTTTTTTCTTATAAAGTTTCTTCATTGATCTGTTTCCACTCTTTATAAAAGTAAGTGCTAGAAAGTGGTCCAAAAGTAGGATCCCAGGCAGGGGTGGAAGGTTCCAGAGAAAAGCTCATAGGCCCGATGTAATATGGCACAATGGAGAAGAGGTCTTGCTCCTGTCTCTGGGCTTAGTAACTGACCAAACCAGGCTGTGTAAGAATGAAAACTATTGACCATTTTATAGGATTCCACTAGATTTCAATGATAGTAGGTGCCATCTTTTTAGGAGTTATTTATACTCTATTATCATTATTATTATTATTATTATATTTATATTTTATGTTTAATAAATATATGCACCTTGCAACAACGTTAGGCAACAGAACAAGTAATAATAAGAAAATATAGATGAGTCAGTTATTTAGTACCTCATAGCAAACTTCCCCAAAACTTAGTACTTTAAAGCTACAATTATTTATTACTGATCACACATCTACTGGTCATCTAGGAAGTTATGATGATTTGAGCAAGGTGTGGCTGACTCAGTTGGGCTTGCTCATGAGGTGGTGGTGAGTTGGCAGGAGGGCTGGGGATTGGCTGTCTAGGATGCCATACCCACATGTCTGCAGAATGGCCAGATTAGACACAGCATGGATAAGGGCAACTGGGCCACATGGCTCTTACCTTCCAGGACAGCCTGGATTTCTCCATAGCAGGGATAGGGTTTCAAGAAAAAGAACAAATGGTGCATTTTGTCATTTCAGCTGCATTCCACTGGCCAATGCAGGTCACAAGTGGGGAAATAGGTGTCATTTGATGGCACCTATTTCATCTTGATGGGAAAAGTACCAACGTGGCATCACAAACAGCATGGACACAAGGAGTGAAAAACTGGCCATAAGTTGGAGCCTAGGGGTGTGAGTGACTGTGCATTTTGGTTGGAGCGGAGACCAAATTACCTATTCTCTCTTTGATCTGGAAGAATGCCTATGTTTTCCTAGACCTGAGGGTGTTAGGCAGGAGTCCCCTTAGGAACAGCCTGACCCAGGGAAATCGCCCTTGGGAAAAACCTGACCCAGGGAAATCATCCAAATGTAGGTGTTTCAGACAGCGAGGGTCCTGACATGTGGGCAGAGCTGGAGATCTGCAAAGAGGGGCAAGATATGTCCTGTCCCTCCACCTCTGACTGGAATCCAGGAGGAACAGAACCTCAGGGAGCATGGATTCCCATTGGAGAGTCCTCTTTAGAGGAAGACAGCCAGTAGGAGATGCCAGGGGAGGCATGACTCAGAGATTTGGGTGGTAACATCTGATTTTGACTTCAGTTTTCCTTTTTAACCAGTTCTACTAAACTGCTACACAATCCCCATCAACAATAGTTATAGTGCAGGGTAACACTTTTACACTGCTGTTCTAAGCACTTCACATAAAGGAGCACAGGTAAGCCTCACAATTCTAAGAGGCAAGTCCTCTCACTATGCCCGCTTCCCAGAGAGATGAAGTAACTTGCTCAGGGCCACTCAGATAAGATGTGCAGGAGTATTATAATCCCCATACATGTTAGAGCTAAGCCTTTGTTAAACTTTCATTGAACACATGGTCTATTGCTAGCTGAGTTTGGGGAACTGAGGTAGGAGCTTTGTCTACATCTGGGTAAATCAGTGAAGACTGAAGATCAGGATTAAAAAGGAGAGGGTGAAACTGAGAGAGTGCATATAGAACATAGCATATACTTTCTAGACTTCACTGAGAAGAAAATAGGAGAGACAGCGCTCTAGCTAGAGAGAGAGAAAAGATCAACTGCTATCTTGTAGGACAGCAGGTACTTGTGCACATTTAGAAGCTGAAAAGGAAAAGGAAGTCAAATGGGAGAAGCGTTGAAGATATAAAAGAGGAAAGGGATAACTACAAGGTCTTCCTATTGGATGGGAAAGGAAGTGGAGTGTAGGGTGTAGGTGACGTCATCCTTGGACAAGAGGTAGCCTCACTCACATGGCCAGACTTTCCTGGAGGGATGGAGCAAAGGGGGTATGCAGGTGATCATGAAGTTGATGTGGGTTTTAGAAAGTTGATATAATTCACACCTGATGTCTTTAGTTTTCTCGATGAAATAGCACATGTCTTTGGCCAAGAGTGAAGGCTGGAGTTTGGGTAGGGAATTAGAGGAGACAAGTAAAGACCTGAACTGGTTCCAGAGTGGTAAGAAATGATGTGAACCAGGGACAAGAAAAAGGGATTGTTGAAATGTGTTAAAGGTGCAACTGAGCTAGGAGACCAGGAGTTTATTGTGAAACCAATATATTCTGTTGTGTAACTTGCTCTGGCGACACAGCCCCATTAGTGAAAGATTGGGAGGCTAATCCAGGGGTTTTCTTGGGCTGGACAGGGGCAGAAGAAGGATGGGGGTTTAAAGAGCTGAGAGTGTTTGGGAGAAATACAATTGTGGTTGAGAGGATGAATCATGTGGCCCAAGTTGGATCGAAAACTAGATAAGGAAAGGGTGACTAGGTTGGGATACATAGAGGGATGAGTAAGTATAGTCAAGAGCAGGTATAGAGAGGAGAAAGCTGAAAGGATGTGAAGTTGTGGCCAGAGATGGGAATATTAGAGATTAAGGTTTCAGAGGTGACACCATTCTGGGTGATGAGAAGGTCTGGGGTGTGCAGATACAGCTGGGGAGCAGAAGTCGGGGAGAGAAGAGACACTGGAGAGAAGGATATCGAGACCCTGAGGATGTAGCTCTGTGTGTGTTGTCCCCATGGACACTGCAGTGACCCAGAATGGTGGCAGCACATGAGACGGAGAAGAAGGCTGTTGTCTCGGTGTCAATGTCTTCTGGGAAGATCTGGACTGACCAGGATGAGGCAGGTGGCCTGTGTCACCAAGGAGACATGCTTAGTATGGGGACGGGGTCTGAATTCAGCAGAAGAGCCTTGTTTGTGTTTAGGGCACAGGTTTGAGAGGTAATGGGTTCAAATCCCAGTGCTGCTACTCAGAAGTTGTGGGTCTTGGGCTGTCATGTAGCCCTGCCATTGTCACTTTTTTTGGCCATGAAGTAAGGATAGTAATACATACACTGAGAGTTCCTGTAACAACAGAGACCTGATGGGTAGTGTGGGCAGCCCCGTCCTGACACATGAGTGGAACCCCATGAAAGGCAACTTCCCTCTGCCTGGGAGGCCCTTACTTCTCACTTACTGAAAGCCCTACTTTTCTATCAGGATTCAGATCAAAAGTCAAGTCTTTTCCATGAAGTTTTCCGTATTTCCTGAGCTCTTGGTCCATACTGAACTCCCAGAGAAGTTTTAGATTTTTTTCCCCTGCAATTATAGTTCTTACAGTTCTCTGCATGACTGTTTTTTCTGGAGATGTCTTTGGCCCCTACTAGATTACAAACTTAAGGAGCGAAGAAATAGTAACTCACTTGCCTGAGTTTCAACTAATTGATCAGTAAATATTGAATATTTCCAGTTTCTTCTCTACATTGCCCTAATATTTAAAATTACATTATAAACTCTTATAATTGATCAGAAACAACAAAAGTTTTTAAATTGCTGAGAGATAAACCTTGGTGCCAGATAGTCTAAACATAAGACCTAAAGACCTTTGAGAGATGGACTGTGAGATCACATCCCCGAATTGCAGGCTTTGTTAGTTCTGGGATCAAAAGATTTCACATGAAAGAGTCAAGTCCTTCACACCTTAACTGACAGTAAAAATATGTCCTAGAACAAGTCAGTGCATTAGGATTCAATGTATACATCTTACTTTAAGCCAATTCTTTCATTTCGTTTTTCATTTTACCTTAAGCCACATAGAAATCTCTGTTTGATTCAGGTAAAGAGGGCAGACAGAATTTTATTCTGTCTTACTAGAATATGCCCCAGTGCTCTGATAGACAAATTCAGATCTCCATCAAAATCTGCCTAACAGCAGGTACATTGTCACACAAGGAAGCTTCTTTCCTCCTCTATGGTCCCAAAAAGCCACCAAAAGGAAGGATCTAATGATACAAACAAAGTGGATGAGTCTCAAAAACAATAAGTTGAACAAAGGGAGCCACACACAAGAGTAAACACTGTATTATGGTATTTGTATGAAATTCTAGAGAACTTATCTATAGGAAAGAACATGTTGGTTGTCTGTGGGCTGGGGAATGATTGCAAAGGGGCAAATGGTACATTTGGGGATGGTGGAAGTGATCTATATATTTCGATAAGAGTGTGGGTGACCTGGGTATATGCATTTGTGAAAATTCATAAGGTACATTTTATTTTGAGTAAGTTATACCTCCATAAAGGTGTTAAAAATAAAATTTTTAAAATGATGACATAAATCAGGTTAATGTGACTAGTTCTCCTTGTACCTGGAAAGCCATTGTTACCAGCAGTGTTTCTAGACTGCTGATAGGATGGAGGAGGCTCATAATGAATTAAGAGTATGTAAAAGTGTTTGTTTGAAGTGGCAATAAGAACAAAATTGAAAGTGCTTTCCAAGACCGGAATTCCCTCTTTCTGTGAGACCAAAAGTGATGGAGTAAACACACAACTAAGGGCAGGTGAGGGCTTTCTTCTGACAAAGAGACATATGCAAGTCCTCCCTGGGCCATGGCAAGTCCAGTCTGAATTAGAGGCTTCTGTGGGTGCTTTGGGAGCAAAGTTGCATGGAAGATCCAGAAATTTAGGAGCCAGAAGCCAATTCTAGGTCATTCTATGACTCATTAGACACACTTAAGAGTGCTTATACTGAGCAGTAATTGATAACATCTGAAAATCAGAAAGCTGGTTCATAACTTCTCTTTGATGGGTGGTTCTTAAAATTTTGTATACATGGAATATGTATAAATATAATAATTAAATTGTGTTCTTAATTGGTGTAATACAGTTTTGTTTGTTTTGCTTTCATTTTAAAAATTCATATCTCATAGGGCAGGAAATTTCCCAGTCCTGTGTCTGGAAAGGATTTATCTATTTGGATTAGGAGACTTTGGGCCAGGCACCACTAGCAGTTGCTAACCAACTGTATGGACCAGGATGGCTTGGCTTTGGAAGGATAGCCTGGCAAGTCTTAATCAAAAAACAGAATCATCAGACACATAATCCAGCATCTTGTGCTCCCCAGTGGGTCTCATTTGTCTTTTATTATTCTTATCTCCCCAATTAGGGAGCAGGGATCTCAGTTTGTATTTCCCAGAACACTTACCATACTCCAAATTGGGCCCTGGTTCCATAGTGCCCTGTTTTTATATGTATAGTCTATTCATTGTCTCAATTCATGCCTCCTACCTGAATCCTGAAGTTTGTCTCCACTTATCTGGTTCCAATCTTTGCTATATTGGTTTCTAACACCCTGAGAACACAGTTCTCCTTGACTAATCTAGCCCTAGGACTCCATGTTTCTGTAAGGTCCCCCAAGGGGCACTTACCTGTCTTTCTCCCCACTCCCAGAGAGATGGCCTGAGGTCCCTTGCCTTTTCATTAATGCTGTACTACCTCTATTTGAATCTCCATTTTCCAAAGAGATTTTGCCTTGGTAGATAGTATAAACATCTATAGTGGGGAAGGTGGGGTACATGTGGCCCAATACAAATATATGTAGCTGCAAACACCAGAAGAGGTCCCGGAATACAAACACACAGATATACTACTACTACTACTACTACTACTACTACTACTACTAATAATAATATCTGAATGTGCTTGTGACCTTACCTATATGGCAGCCACACCCAAGTGGATTTGATGATTTTTTACACTCTAAATGTCCCCACTCTAAAGTGAATCACAAGGCAGGTACCTTCCTAATCCCCAGACATCACAAGAGATTTGGGCTTGGGCCAGCATTCTAGCCCCCACACAATGCAGGGATGTTATACCCAGATGTTTTTCCCTCCAAAATGGAACTTTCACTTTCGTAATGGCATTTATTCAGAAAACTATCCTTCCCTACTGGCTGTCCTACACTACAAAGCATATGCAGTCATTTTTTCTTTCCCCCAAATCCTCACTTCCACTAATTCTAAAGATTTGGGGAGTAGATAAGCTTTCCGAGAGAAGTTATCTCCCCCATTGAAAAAGATGTTAAGATATTTCCTTTCTATAAAAATTGTAGACCATCAAATATTCTTTCTACTCTGTGAAGAATGACACATAAAATGTAATTTTGACATAGCCATTCCAGAACAGAGGACAAAACAGCCTAGAGTTCTCTGATACCCAAGTATTGTTGGGAAGCAGGAAAAATAATGGAAACTCTTGAGCACGTTATATACACATATGGAATTGTAATATTGCACACCTGAAACCTATATACTGTTATTAACCAATGTTACCTCAATTTTTTAAAAAATGGGAAAACCTCAAAAAAGAGCCAGACTGTTTCATTACAGTGTTTGACAAAGGGGAAATGCTTACAAAGAGAAATATGCAGAAGACATTAATCATTGGGATTAGACATTTGCCAAATAATTTAAAATCATAATATTTGGAGGTTATTACATGGGATGTAAGACTTTATATAAGATGTCACATCATTTTATGATTACCTTGGTTAGCAGAAATAAAACAGGCGAACAAGGTGCTAAAACAGTCATTGTAACCTAGCAGTTCCTCTAGCTAAGGACATCTAATGGATTTTGCTTGGGGGTTTTAGAGGACAATTTGGCCATTTTCATCAGTTCAGTTTACATGCAATTCACCACAAATGGACAGATGGAAAAGCTCTACAGCTGCTTACTAGAGTAGAAAAGAGCAAATATTTCTTTCTCCATGTGAGATGGCAAAAGTA
The DNA here is from genome assembly GCA_033961575.1 of Aselliscus stoliczkanus. Classification (NCBI taxonomy): domain Eukaryota; kingdom Metazoa; phylum Chordata; class Mammalia; order Chiroptera; family Hipposideridae; genus Aselliscus; species Aselliscus stoliczkanus. Next base: position 144,552,863 of record CM066733.1, read on the forward strand.
TGTGATCATTCTGAAAGAAAAACAATTTTCAGTTGTTTCTGTTCTGTTGTCTCCTAGGAAGGAAGCATGAGTATGGGGAATCTAAATAAATGCAGAGCCAAACAATTCACAATGACTTCCAAGATGTTTGCGGTCCATATTCGAGTAAGGTGGACCTTAGGTTCTAGGAGCTCAGAATTCTGGTTACCGTAATAACTTCCACACGTGCACAAAGCCTTGTTTCATCCAGTCCAGAGCTTGGCGTCTGACAAAGACTATAAGTTACACCTTGTAGAAAGATACTGTTATGATCTCTCAAATGGGAGAATTATAAACTGAAATGTACCCATTTTCCTTAATGATACAATATGGCCCTGACCTTGTCTATATGACCTGACCTTTCAACTGCAATATCTGTTTCATGGAGAACTGGAGTCCATGACCTTAGTCCTGAACTCTTCTCCTTGATCCAAATGGTTCCAAATGGTTCCAGCCTCCTCTCATCCTCTGGCCCTGGTTGTGTTTTCTCACTGTTTGTTTCTGACTTTATCTTTTTTAGTTGACCCTCTGCACGATTTTCCTACCCGGTGTCCTATCTCCTTCTAGCAGAGATTCTGCTCCTCCATCTTGGCTGCTCTCCCTCAAGAAACTCTCCTTCCAAACTGTGTCTGCTGTAGGCTTTCCTGTACCAGTTTTATTATTGCCCTTTCTGCTAAAATCTGTCAAAACAAATTATATTTATATGCTCATTCTGATCTTTTATGAAGGTAATGAATACAACTTACTCACTGTAGAATTTCAAGAGTGTAGAAAATTATGTCAAGGGGGACAATCTTCCTGTTTTCCCATCCCCTTTTGAGTAACGTTTGCTATTTTGTGTTTTTTCTCTGGTTCCAGAAGGTCAGTGAGTTGAATACTCTATAAGTGACTCCTAAACCCTTTCCTAGGTTGTGACAATTATTTCAGCTTTTGAAATTTATGAGCCAGAGTCTTTTCCCTGTATGGACTGACTTGTATACACCCACATGCAAACTCAATACTATGAGTCTCTGGTGACCTTCTGGTTTATTAATGTGTCAGATCAATATTCAACTATGTATACTTGGTTAGTACTATCCGTACTCTTTGAAAATTAGTTGTGCTTTTATTTTTCTGTTTTATTTCTACTAAATATATGAAAATTTCTTAGGTTCAGTTCCAATCTGATTTCAATTATTAAAATCTCGCCTGTGCTTGGGAAAGGCTCCCATCATTTGGTCAATCAACAAGCAGTCAATCAACTAGAGTTTATTGAGAATGAGCATTTGTGTACAGGAGAGCTTGGAGATCAGGAGAAAGTTTATGTCTGACCAGCTTGTGGAGACTGGAAGTTTGAGTCATAGTTTTTGGCTCACAGGGTGCCCCTGAGTGTCTGCCTAGGGCTAAAAATAATACTGACAGTTCAGCAGCTCTCTATGAAGCACAGTGTTCCTATAAAATTAAGTTGTGTAATTTGATTAATAAGTCTGCAATTTCATTCTACTCCTTCCTTATGGCTGAGTTTCACCTTTGCTGTTAATAGGACTACTATATCCTGTTTATCCACTTTCTCATTTCAAATCATTTTGGGAGTTAGAATCTCCCTCTAGCTTTTTCTCCAAGTGTAATTCTGGACAAGAACACATTCTTCCTTTCCTTTAAACAACAATTAATTAGAAAATGAACAATTAGCAATGTCAAATGCCAGCACAGAGTAGCTTCTATTTTTTGTATTCATATTCCCCTCAAAGGAGATCTTCCTTGCTTGGGAAATCAGTCTGATTTCTGCCTGTTTCTGACCAGGCACATTTTCAAAAGCTCTTCTTGCTTGGACCAACAAAGCATGGTTTCCAGCCTCCCTGGAGCCCTCAACGCTGCTTGGAAAGCTCTCTGTGTTTTCTCAGAAGGCATTTTAACTCATCCTTCACAAGAGTATTTCCAATCTAATCTCCTTTACAGAGAGTGAAGGGAAACTGAGAGGTTAAATCGTGGTTAAGACCATGGATGGGCTCCAGAGTCAGTTTCCTGGTGTGAATCTGGGCTCAGTGAATCTTGGGAAAATTAGTTAACCTATTTCTATGCAGTCCTTTTCTCAGCTTCAATAAGGAGATAATAATAGAACAACCAGGGGAGATCCAAGATGGTGGGGTAGATAAGCACTGTGCCTACTTCCTTTCGTGAACACATTAAAATTACAACTAAATTATAGAACAATCAACCTGGAGAACCATATGAAGTCTGACTGAACAGAAGTTTTATAACTAAGGATATAAAGAAGAAGCCACGTGGAGACTGGTAGGAGGAGTGGAAACGCAAAATGGGCTGGCCCAAAACTTCCATGTGATGATTGAGAACTGGGAGAGATATCTCAGCCACAGAGGTTCCCCACGGAGGAGTGAGAGACCCCAGCCCCACACCAGCTTCCCAAACCCTGAGTACTGGTGCCAGGAAGAGGAGTCCCCACAATATCCGGCTGTGGAAAAACAGTGGGGATTCCAACCATCTGGGTGGGATGGAAAGCTGTGGGAAACCTAAACATTCTCTTAAACCGTTCACTCACACACTGTCACTCGCAGGCACTCACCTTGGGCTCTGCCAGAGGGACAGTAACGCTGGTGGGCACCAGAGCAAAAGCTGGAGGATAGTCGCCATTTCCTCTCTGTATGGAGAGAGAAATTTCTTTCTTTCCCATGCAGCTGGCAGGCAGGAGCCATCTTTCCTGTGTTGATCCCTCCCCCACAGGCCATATCTGAATCTGATTGGCCTGGTAAGATCCAATGCTCCACACTGCTGAATCCCTGGGAACCTTACCTATGCAACTCCCCCACTGCTGGAGGCACTTTCTCCATGAGCAGTCAGTGCTACCTGCATTGTACTCTTTCTTGGAAAACTATCAGAGTCCACAGGCCCCAGGCAGCTGGCATCTGGCCTCGGTGTGCTCTGAGTCATTCCAGGCTTAGCACTGGCACCAAACCAGAGGCCACATAACCTGGTGACCACAACTCTTCCCGCTTCTAGTGATGCCCTATGGCCCTGCCTCACCCAACTTGTGTACATCACAAGGCTTTATCAGAGGCTGAGTCTGAATGGAGCCAGCACGTGGCTGCAGGATTGGGTGTCCTGCTTTTTGCGGAGCTACCCCAGGCCCAGTACTGGTGGCAGCTGTCCTCAGTTCACAGCATGGCCTCTCCCATGCACCTCCAGGGTTAGCACAGGCAACAAACAACCACGGATCACTTTGTAGCTCCTACTAGGTAGTTCCCAGCCAGTCACAGGCAATGGGTGACCTGGGCCTGCACTGGAGCCCCTCTCAAGAGGCCCCAGAACCAACATAGTTGGAGGTTGGCTTCAGACCACAGCAGAGCACTGCCCAATTAGACCCACAAGTGGCACACCCAAAGAGTGGTCTCAACAGGCACACCCAAAGAGGGGTCTCAACATTCACTAGGGTGAATCCCACTCGGTGGGGTAAGCTCCTCACACAGCAGGTTGTAAGCTGTGGATGTGGCCTCAAGCCAATCAGCCTGAGAATCGATCCCACCCACTGAGGTGCCGATAGCAATCAAGGCTCAAATCTTGCCTTTTCACAAGTTATTATCCTCCACCTCCACCCCTGTCATTTCAGTTCTACTTACCAGTTCTTTTTTCTCACCTCCATCCTAAGTCACTGAGGGAAATGTTTGCTATGGGTATTCTTGGTTGAAACTTGAAATGCATTTTATGTGTACTCTAAGAAACAGTGCTTAGGGATGGTGCAAATACTTCAGTCACGTTACAGGTTAAATGGGCTTTTGTGAACAGACTATTTATAACTATTTCTTTGGAAAAGCTATTCTGAATACAAAATGACCTGCTTCCAAATGAAGTTTCAGAGTACAGACACTTCTTTTAGCTTCAAATACTCAAAATGAAGCATTTAGGAGATGTATCCTGCCAGGGCCATGAGGTTCTCCTTCCTTAACAATGTTGATTGTCTTCTGATGTTACATATGCAAAAGACTAAATATGGCTGTACTGAGCTATAAAGCATGGTGTGGCACTTGCTCTTTTTCCATGGAGACTAGCACTCTTCCATTCCTCATGGTCTTTACCTGTATAGGGGCAAGAGGGTTAAAAGCATCTCAGGAGAACTGAGCATGGACTACACGTGCTGTGTGTACAACCGTAGCTCTCAAGTCTGCAGAGTGAACAATGTTATCTTGGTGTGTACTCTTGGCCTAACCTGAGGCAGACAGCTTTTAGACTACACATTGTTCATATTCTGGAGACTGCTAACTAATATCAGTGGAGCCATATCTGAGAAAGACAAATTTCCCAGTGTGTTATTTGGAAGTGTTACTCAAAGTGTGGTCTGTGAATTAATAGCAGCAGCCTCACCAGGAAGGTTGCTAGAAATGAAGATTCTTGGGCCTAAATCAGAATCAGAATTGCTGGGGTAAGGACCGACTACCTGGGCTTTAACAAGTTCTCTAAGTGGTTTTCATGCACACCAAAGAGGACCGGTGCTGGGCTTGTTTTCTCTCCACTCTGTGGACCAACATTGGTGGTAGTCTGCTGGGACTCATAAAAGTCCCATAGCCCTCAGCGGTGCCCTATGAGCTGTCATGGGTCAGTCTGCTGAGCATGGGGCCTGGCACAGAGAAGGCACTCAATATTTGTGGAATGAATGAATGTGGCATGACCCCATGTACCTTTTGCTTTTCTTTACGCTCTATTATACTTCTTACTATCTGGTATTGACTGAATTATATGCCACTCCCCCCAAAATTCATATGTTGATATGCTAACCCCTATCTAGTGCAAAAATTAATGATATTTGGAGATAAAGTCTTTAAAGATGTAATTAAGGTAAAATGAGGTCATTAGGACGGACTCTAATCTGACATGACCGGTATCCTTATTAGAAGAGGAGATTAGGACATAGACACACATGCAGAAGAAAGACCATTAAAAGACACAGGGAGAAGACAGCCATCCTCAAGCCAAGGAGAGAGGCCTCAGGAGAAACCAACCCTGCTGATACCTTGATCTTGAACTTCCAGCCTCCAGAACTATAACAGAATATATCTCTGTTGTTTAAGCTACCCAGTTTATGATACTTTGTCACAGCAGCACTAGCAAACTAACACACTACCACTCCTCTGCCTTCACACATCTGGAGCGCTTTACACAGAGCTCTGCCCAGAGTAATTGCTGATTCCTAAAGTAACACATCAGTCACCTTTAGAGTGAGGATGGCACATGAGATTTCCTGTGTTGGACTGTTTGTATGGAGCACTTGAGCCCATCGTGACTCAGGTGACAGCGTGCTCTGATGTCCAGCTGGGGAGGGAGAGCAGCCTTAGCCTGACTCTCAGGAGCCCGGAGTCTGTGCTTACCACTAACTACACGTGTGTCTGTGGGAAAAAGCCCTCTCTCGAGATTTGTTACTTCATATGTAACAGGGAGACATTAATGAGCTTTTTTCAACAGTTCCCTCTCTCTTACAGGGTTGTTGAAAAGGTCAGTTGAGGTAAGCTACTAAGAGCATTACAATGCATCGTAAATGGAAGGTGTGGATGTGGACTATTCTCGCTATATCAAAGCTGCTCAGGTTCCACAGCTTGGGCAGAGCACCAGCTGGGAGCCTGTAGCACAGCATCTGCCTCCCTCTGCTCGGTCACCTGCTAGAACTTAGGGCCCTCAGATTCAGCCCGGCAGCCATACGACTACATTCGGAAAATTGCCAAAAGATCATGTAAACATGTTGTATTTTTGTAATCTATTTGTCACCATAATTTCCATCTCAACTTCAGAGGGTGTGTGTACATGTGTGTGTGCTCCAACTCTAAGACCAAGGTAACTGTAATTTGGGCTCCATCTTGCCTGTCTCCTTAATTGAAACCATCACATTCCTTCCTATTCTCATTACAGCATGCCTGTATCTTGGATCACTGTGAGTATAATTTGATTGAAGATAAAGGCCCCTTATTTCTGAGTTTAACTCATCAGAACAAAGAAATCATATCAAGGGCTCTGTTCAGCCAGGAAATGCAGCTGATTGAGTGCTAACTGACACCAGACAAAACAAGGGAATGTTTTGAGAGATCATTGGTGGAGTTTAGACTCAAAGACTTCTATTTAATTCAAACCACATAACAAATGATGGTGATATCATTAAAATAAATATCCCACATGGGCCATCGCTTTCCCTCCCATATCATAGCACTGACATCACTTTTGCATATTATATCAATGGCATTTTCCATATTCCACTGAAAGGTCACAGTCCTGTCAGTAATGAGATTCAGCCCCCAGTCAAGCTGTTCCAAGACACCACCGCCCATTTCCAAAACAATGTTGAGGGCAGCTTCCCAGCAGCATGAATTGCAGAGAGCAGATGTCTCCTTCGGTGTGAGCCACAAGTTGAAATGGGGGAGTCCACTCCATACTACTTTGGTCATTGGAGCTGTGACACATAGGAGGGGGACACATAGTAGCATTCAATATCCAGGAGGATGGGGCTTCCATGGAGCAGGTGGAGGGAAGCCAAAAGGGGCCAGTGGCACCATCTCTCTGGGTCCAACCCTAGTCCTTGCTAGTGTAGCCAGACTTGTCAAACAATGAAACCCTAAAATGAGGCTTGTAGGCATAATGTGTCTGAAGACTAAGAGCTCTTTAGAGTGAGGCAGGCCTGGCTCTGTTCTTTGCATAGCTTTGGCTTTAAGCAAATTGTCTAACCTCTCTGAGCCTCAGTTCCCCAGTTGCAAGACAGGGATGGCTACAATCTCTTCCTCCTCGGGTTTGTAATGTGGATTACGGAATAGTGCATATAAGCAAACCCTCCATAAATGCTGGCTCTATTATCACCATTAATGGGGATTTTAAGGTTGGACTAGAACATCTGCAACAATAGAGACCTACCATTAGTTTTGTTCTCTGCTGTGGTTGGGGGAAGAGAGTGTCAGGGGCATTTGATGATACCTGTTGAATTTGGTGATTCTTACAACAGAAGAAGAGAGAAAAGGGTCTTTGTCAGCATGTGTTGGACTCCTCAGGGAATATGTAATCAGTTATAATCTTGATCTCTGTGTAAATGTGGATCTGTGCATGGGTCCATTCTGAACTCATTTGCTAAGTCAATAGCATTTGTTTTCCTTCCACAATCTGCTGTGACTACACACTTTTTACATTTGTATTAACCCTGCCTTTACTCCCCCCAAGTATCCACTGGTTTCTCCACTCCCACCTGAGTCAATAGAAAGGGGTCTGTTAGATCACTCATATTAGTGAGAATTAATGCATGATGTTAGCCCTCCCAGGAGTGTTTGTCTTTCAAAAGAGAATGCACAGGGCAGAGAGGATCTTCTGATTACTGTCAGGGGAATGATAGACATAGGCCATCTGGAATTCAGCAGGGCAATTGACAAAAGCTCTGAATGGCCACGTGGACGAAATGGGGAAACAGACCAGAAAAGAGCACAGTCCTATTTATAACTGATTCAATATTCCTGACCAAAGAATGCTAATTAAGGAAAGAAGACACAAGAGGGTGATGTCCCTACAAAGGGTCATGGGGCTCTTTCTGAGACCACGTCCTAGCCGACACTTTTTATCAATAACTTAAAGGAAAACACAGATGGCATGCTGAACAAGCTCACACATGATTGGATTTGTAGCTGGTACATTTTGATGATTAAGGCTGTTCCATGCTCTTATCTGACCCAATAGCATGGCATGATGGGCCCAATGGTCCTCATTAATGGTACTCCCGCTCAGCCCAGGCAATGTGCCAGGCCATTTGCACATATTATCTCTACCCTTGCAAAATATGGACTGTGGTGTCCATATTATGAATAAGGAAACTGATATTCATCATGGCTAAGAAATTTGACAGGATTCCCACAGCTAAATGGAAGAACAGACCTGGAACTTGAACTCACATCCATAGAACTCCAAAATCTATGTTCTTTCATGACCTCACTCAGTCTACTATAAGTTCTGCACTTCTCTTTCAAATACAAGTGAACAGGTTATATAATGGCGGGAAAAGGTGTCTAGCACAGTGTCTGGCACATATCGATGCAGAAGTATTTGTGGGGAGAAAGAAAAGGAGCAAGGGAGAGGAAGGAAGAGAGGGAGGGGCAAGATCTGCTTTAATCTGTGCTAATAATACCATGACCAATGGGAAATGGCTGATGACATTTAATTTGGCAAATGGAGACACACTAGTTCTCTTCAAATATTTCAAGGGCTGTTATGTGAAAGGAGTATTAAATATAACCCAGGGAGATGGATGTTAATTTCAATGCGGGCTGGAATTTTCTAAAGTAATGAGCGTTGTTTGTACATGAAGCAGGCTGTCTCCTGAGGTGGCATCTTGTATCTGGAGCTCCCCAAATCTGATCAGATTACCGCCCCCTGGAGGTGATAGAGACGGAGCCAGAGAGAGCAGGAGCAGTGGGACACATGGCCTCTATAAGTAGTGTTTCAGATACTCTAGCACCTGAGTTGGGGACACATTTTGGAGCAGAGGGAGGTTTTCTATCCTTGAATATACCCCACAGGTTTCTGCCTCCTCCAGGGATTATGCACACATTGTGAGCCAGAGATGGCCTCTCATTACACCAAATGCTAACAAAGCAAAGCAGTGGCCTAATTTTGTTCTTTGTTGGAAGGGAGGGGCTAAAAGTGCCTCATGCAGACTTCTGGGGAAAAGAAAAACCCTCGAAAGTACAGCAGGGGTGCTTTTTGGGAAGCACAAAATAGGCTTTGTTCTGATGCAAGCCTGTGCCAGCAGAGCGGTGAGCAAATGGAAAAATGTCCTGACAGACCATGTTTACCACCCATGCCATCTTGCATTATTCACAGACTCTTACACAGACCTTCTCGCCGAGATGCTCATGCTGGTGAATTTGAGCTCTATAGAGACTTTTTTTTTCTTTTAATTTTCAAGGCAGTAAACCAGGAAGAGCTTTAGACATCCTCCCAGTAACTGGAATACTAACAATGAAATACACCAAGACCACAGCCTGCTTGATGATTTCCTAATTTTCTCTTTATGCTGATTCCAGCCCGGAGACCCTGCCAGATGCCGAAAGCTTCCTTCATGGCGGCACAAATAGTTTCCATTTCCCAGTTGAGAGCCAACATCCAAGAGGATCTTCTGATTTGAAATTGAATGAAACAAAAGATGGCCCAAAACTCGACTGCAGCCAGGAAACAGAGGCTCATGTGCCAGAAAACCTTTGCAATGCCCCAGAAATCCCTACGAGGCACAGTGAGGGCACACTGGCTACTCTGTACAAGTAAGCATGCTGCAGTCTACCCGCCCAGCTATTTTTCTATCAAAGATTTCTTCAGGTTCTTGGTGCAATTTTGTAACAATACATTCTACATTATACTACCCAAACAGTGCCCTCAGCCTTATTCTCTTCTTTTTCATCCATATAGGACTTCATAACTTCATCATCCCGTCATTAATTTTTTTCATTCACTTCTTTCATTTATTAAGCCAACATATACTGAGCATCACAGAACTCATTCATTTCTTCAATATTTCTTGAGCACTCATCACAAGCAATAATGGATTTGAATTAAAGAGATGAGCACAACACAAGTTTCTGATCAGTAGCATTACCCTCACATGCTGAGCCCTTGCTAAGTGTTCTGTACTTCCTAACAGCTTTTTGCCTACCTGCAAAATGTTCTCAGTTGTATATCTCCAACCCTGATGGCTTTCCAGAACCACAGTCACATTTCAATCTAGGTGCCTGCTAGATTCAGTCTCATCCTGAATGTCCCACTGACACCTATGCCTTAATATGTTCAGAACTGGCTCATGTCCTCCAAGCCTGCTCTTCTTCATGAAGAAGACACAGCCATCTTTATATCACATGGGCTCAGGCTCAATGATACCTTTGGTGTTTCTATACCCTTCATCCGAGACAATAGTGAATCTCACCTCTAAAGTGTCTCTTAAACTTTGGTTGTGTACCATTTCGTCTGATACCATCCAAGGTTAGGACAAGAGCCCAGTGGTTCTTACCTGGACAATTGCTGTAGCCTCTCAACTGGTTTCCCACCTTCATAGTACCACACTCTGGTTCATCCTGCACTTTACCGGAATAATCTCCCTAATTCACATTCTCACAGTGTCACTTTCCTACCCATTACCTACAATATATCCTAGGATGCCATATCTTCTACAATTCAGCTTTATCTCTACTACTCTCCAAGGTGCCTTTTGCCTCCTCAAACTGGTCAAATATCCTTTGCCAGATATTCTCTATACTTTCCTGCCTCTATGCCTTTTCTTATGGTATTACCCCTGCTTGGTACCCCCTTTCCAATTTCTGCCAGCAGAAATTCTCCCAAATCTAACCTCCCAGCTTAGGTCTTCCACGAAATCTTCCCATCACCTCGTTAGTGATAAGGACTTTCCTTTCCTTGAACTCTCTTTGCACTGACTGTATCTCTCATGTTTGTGCCGTACTTATTTACATCTCATTTCCCCTTCCAGAGTCAGAACATCATCAGGTCAGCACTCTGTTAAATAAATCATTGAAAGGAACAGCCTACTCAAGTTAAATGTTGTTTTGCACTGGGAGTAAATGGACACAACCTTTTTCATGAAAAGGAATGAGTGGAGAATGAAAGATTAAAGGAGGTGGGGGCGGGCAAAATGGGTGAAGGGGGTCAAAAAGTACAAACATTCCCCTATAAAAAAAATAAGTCCTGGAGGTGTCATGTACAGCATGGTGACTGTAGTTAATAACGCTGTATTGCACACTTGAAAGTTGCTAAGAGAGTAGATCTTAAAAGTTCTCATCATAAGAAAAAAAGTTTATAACTGTGTATAGTGATAGATGTCAAGTGGACTTATTGTGGCGATCATTCTTCAATATATAGAAATATCGAATGATTATGTTGTATCCCTGAAAACAACATAATGCTATATGTCAATTATATTTCAATTTTTTTTTTTTAAGAAAGCTCAAAGGTACAAAAAAGGAAATGGTAGGAAGGAGAACCTCATAGAAAAGGTTTGAATCAAGGGCCTCGTTAGTTTTAGAGCAAACGTGAAGCATCTCTATTCTAACTTCTCAGGGAGGGATGAATAGTGGAGGGAATGTTCAGGTGGTGACATGTGTGCTGGAGGGAGCAATGCTTCTGCTATGTGAGGGATGGGTACTGCAGAGTTGGGTAACGCCTCTTCCTGTGATGTGGGCACATCGCACTGCAAGCCTGTTCCCTTGTTCGTGCCATGGGGAGAAGAGCAGTACCTAGCCTGGGCGTTAGTTGTGAGCAGTGCATGAAATAATCTAAGGAAAGGTCTTACTTAGCACCGTGCCCAGCCCCATCACATTAACGGATGCGGGTGCTTGCTGCACTGTGGCCAGAAAGGGGTGGAGCTAAAGGTCCTGGAGGCTAGGGCTGGCCGACGTGGCACGGTGGTTAATAGCTGGCTTGGGACGCTCGGATCCCACATAGGAGGGCCAGTGACACTGCCCTCTTAAAAACAAAAACAAAAACAAAAACAAATAAAGGTCCTGGAGTCTAGAAATGGCAGGAAGTATAAAGGAGATGTAAGTGACAAGCAGGGAAAGTAGTTGTTAAAGTTAGGAAGAGAGGTAATCTTAAAGGGGGCAGATGTGATTAGGCAGCAGAGTGTGTGATTAATTAAGACAATCTCCGCCTTTACCTACGATGTTAGACTAGGGATTAGCTATTAACTCACACTTCCCGGGATGATAAGGTAGTTCGGGTTGGGCATTCGTAAGCAACTGGTTATAATCAGAAGCTGTTGTAGAGTGTGATACAAACAAAAATGAAAAGCTGCTTTCCTCTTGGATACGATTCTCTTCATGGTATCATCAGTAGACCTTCTTAATTCTTTCCTCCCTAGGGCCCACCTCTCTTCTCCTCTTTGGAGTCATGTGCTATCACAGGCACTTGCTGTCACAGACACCAACTTCAGTGACCAGACCTCCCCCGCCACCTTAGCCGCTTCTCCAACAACTCATGGAGGTCACATCTCCCAATAGCGTGGTGATTTGGGGAGTGAGGACAGGAATTAAAGGCAAATGCTCACCCAGGGGAGGACATTCAATTAACCATTAATCAGAAACAGGAGTCCTAGCACCTCTGTGTAGAGAGTTATATAAGTGTAAAAAATTCTTATGTCTCCTACTGCAAGGATTTCTTGTCAGCTTACATGGCCCTAGCCTCCTTGTTAGAAAGATTTTTTTCCAGTGGCGATTAGGTGATTTTTCAACCTGTCAGTACAATTGTGATTGCAGATAAAAGCACTAAACCTGTGATTGCCCCGTCACCTAATTAGTGACTCCAGCTGGCCTCATTTGTTGGCAGTGACTCTCTTTGCCCTGGGAGGTGATTCAATACGGGATTCACTTTCTAGCTCTGACTCCCACATCAGGATCAAGAGTGGAAGATAAACTATAAAATCATCTCTTCATATGCATTCTGATCACTTGGCGTCTAAAGGTAGGCCATGCCAGATTTAACTGGGCAAGACCAAGGGCAGCTCCTTTTCAGCTGAAGCAGGTGGCTGAATTAGGATGGCAGGTTGCTAAATAAGAGGCACAGGCTCATTATTTTGACTTCATATTTCTTGGATGTGGGAGGAAGAGTACATTTCCATGCACTTTCACCCAGAACTTGTGAGAGTTGTTGCAAGGAGCATATTATTCCTCTCTTGGTCTTATTTTCTTTCACCGTGTGCCTAATTCTTTTGTTGAAAGATAAAGGCAATAATGAGGAGCTGATACTACTTTTCTGTCATATTCTCTTGTTTATTTTTAAAAACATACATATATATATGAATCTGCTCAGACTGCCCTAATAAAATAGCATAGACTGGGTGGCTTAAACAGAAATTTATTTTCTCAGACTTCTGGAGACTAGGAAGTTCAAGATCAGGATTTTGCAGAGTTGATTCCTGGTGAGAGAGAGCTCCCTTCATGGCCGGCAGTTAGCAGCCTTCTCACGGTGTCCTCACATGGGCACTCTCTGGTATCTCTTATAAGAATACTAACCCTATCAGACCAGAGCCCCACCCTTAACAATCTCATTTAACTTTAATTTCTTCCCTAAAGGCCCCATCTCCATAGTCACATTGGGGGTTAGGACTTCAACCTATACATTTGGGGGATGGGACACAAAGAGTCAGTCCATAACAATATATGAAGTCTTATCATGAGTTAGAAACACCAAAAATATGCACGTTGTTAAGGGAAAGTCCATTCCTTGGGCTCCTAATAGTTTTTATTTCATATCGACCTCAAGATAAAGATAAAAATGAATGTAAATCCTAGTCCCACATTTGTTTTCTTGAGTTTAATATGATTTTTTATTTTATTTTTTTGATGATGAGTAGACCTTATTTTATTGAGTACATATCTGCCTGAACACAATATAAATACTAATTTGTGTGTGTGGAGGGGGGTGGGGTTTGATTGTTTATTTCTAGTTTACTTCACCCTAAACAGAAGTGTTTGAGGAGATTTACGGACAGAAATGTGGACAGAACAATAGAAAGGGAAAACAAGTGTGGGAAAGAAGGTAGAGCCAAGAGTAGGGCTGCAACACAAAATGCTTGCCATAAACTCCTGGGAAAGGACAGACCCCAAATTTGAGATTGAGCTCCCTAGTAGCTAAAGTGAAAAAGAAAATCAGGAATATAGGTTTTCTACGTTGATGGTTAACAGCGAGTGAACCAAGTGGGAGGGAAGAGAGAAGGAATGGAGTTGACATGTTCTTGGGGAAATGAAGAAATATAGTCAGAAGACAGACTCACTACAGGTGTGCTGAGAGCATACCTGTGGATAAGGCTAAGATTTTCCTAAGAGGACTGTCTCTTTTTTTGGCATAGAGCAGGGGTTCTCAAGGTTAGCATGCAAAAAAAAAAAAAATCATGTGGGGTAGTTCAGTAAAACACAGTCGATTGAGGGGTCTGTCCCCAATAATCTCAGTTTAGGAAGTCAAGTGGGGGACCCTGGAGATGGTATGTTTAGCAAGTTTTCAGGGGGTGCTCATTGGGGGCAGCCCACAGACTACACTTTGAGGAACACTGCCAACGAGAGTTTGGCTATCATAACTTTGCCAAGAAGTTTTACAAAGCAAAATGTACAACTCGCTTACTGTGCATAGAAATGTACATGTATATGTGTGTATATATATACACATACACAAAGAGTCCATAGAAATCTAATTTTAAGCAATGTTACTTCCTGGTTAACCTTCCAACATAAACTAGTTGTAAAATGAATCCCTAGGAAGCTACATAAGTTGAGTTGCTGTACATAGATTTGGGCTAGAAGCCAACTAAAACTCCCAGGTCTTTTTCACATGAGCTGCCCTTGAGTTATTGACTTAAAAAAAAAATAGTCAAAACTCCTCCACCCCCAAAAAACCCTCAAACATAAGACTTTACATTTATTCTTGTTATGATTCCATTTGATTGGCTGGCCTGAGTCCATTGAATTGGCCTTGTGTGCCCAATATTCTATAAACAGCTGAATTCATAAAGGACACCCCTACATTTAAGCCTGTGGGACATTTATCAAAGCCAGTCGGTTTTCCTGAATTGACAATGAACAACATATTCTATTTAAAGTTTCTTATTTTCTTTCTAAATTTAATTTCTTATTCAGGCATTTAAGAACTAAAAAATGACTTAATACTTGTGGAAGTCTCTCAGTATCCAGAGGGCAATATCTGTGCTCCATTCATCTTTAGGTGTCCCCAGGCCGTCATGAGAGAGGGCAACAAATGGTTGCTGAATGGGGTATGAAGAAGGAATAAATTCACATGTAAGTTACTCTAGAATTTGAATTAAATTTTTCAACCAGCTTATATCTGATGGTTAAACGACCAGAGTGGAACCAAAAAACAATTAAGCAATAATTACTGAACCAATTAATTAATATAGATCAGCTAGTCTCAGATGTGGTTTTCTCCCTCCCACCTCACCACCCCCAGTGGCAGCAACAGCATCACCTGGAAATGTTAGAAATGCAGATCAGGGAGCCCCACCCCAGATCAACGGAATCAGAAAGTCTGGGGCTGGGCCCAGCGGTGGAAGGTTTAACCGCCCTCCAGGTGATTGTGGTGCAACCAAGTTTGAGAACCACTAACAGGTAGTATTCATGTTTTAGAGGCTGCACACGTTGCTGGTGGTTTATAAAGTGCCTTGTGCAAGTCAGGTGCATTTGTTGTTCAAAAGCAACTTCACTGAGCACTTACTATGTGCTAGGAACCATGCTGGGCAATCAGGATAAAGATAATAAAGATGAACTAATACTGTACCACCTTCCACTCTTTCTGGTCATCAAGGTAATATTTACACATATTTATGATAAACATTTCTAAGAATAAAAAGTGTACATATGCAGGAAGGAAAGAAACTTTGCAGAATCCCACCACCCAGAGTTAACATCTACAATTCTAATGACATTTAAATAGGAGTACCAACAGCTACCCCGAGTCCTGGACCTGAAGTTGGCTTGGGAAGGCTCCCCAGCTTGGGCAGCCTCTACAAGCAGCAGCAGCAGCAGCACAGAGGGCCCTGGAGAGGCCAGGAGTGGGAGCAGCTCATTGGTGCCTGTTCCCGCTTTTCAGCTCATGAGCTGACCACCTGTCCCTGCTTGCCCCGGACTGTCCGAGTTTCAGCACTGGAAGTCCTGCGTCCTGGCGAACACTTCAGTCCCCAGCAAAGCAGGACAGTTGGTGAAACTAGCAGAGGTTTCTGCATTTAAATAGGCATCCTCCTTTTTGTTTCTTCCTGTTAGGAGAAAGAAGGTCCAAGGACTTCAGGCAGCTGAGATGAGATGAAAGGACACTGGGGTCAGGAGCTCTGATTTCACACTGGTCTCTGCCCTTTACTATGTGATCTTGGCAAGTCGTGGAACTTCCCCGAGCCTGAGAAGATTAAATAGCCTTGACGGGCTCCTACATAGCTCAGAGTAAAAGCCAAAGCCTGGACGGTGGCCCCCAGAACCCTACACCCTTTACCTTTCCTTCCTCTGCTCTGCACCTCATCTACTGCTGCTCTCACTGTTCACTCCATTCCAGCCACACTAGCCTTTTTGCTATTCCCCAAACACACCTCAAGGCCTTTCCACCTGCTCTTCTCTCGGCCTGGAGCACTCTTCACCAAGAAATCTACGGGCTTATTCCCATTCTTCCTCGAGTCACCCGAGTGCTACCTATCAGAGAGGCTTTCTCCAACCACCATCAGGAGCAGCGAACTCCCTGTTCCTCTTCTTCCCACCCCCAGCCGCCCCACATCCGGCTTCCCTGTCGCCTTCCCCTGCCTTACTTCCTCCATAGTACTCACTACCAGCTGGCCTGTACTTTACCTGTCAGTGGTATATTTTCTGCTATCTCCCACTAGAACATAGGCTCTATCAAGGCAAAGATATCTGTCACCTTAGTGGCTTCCATAGTGCCAAGAACTGTGAGCAATATATATTTGATGAGTGACTGAATGGTTGGTATAGCATATGTGAAAATGTTTTGGAAAATATAAAGATACTACCATAAACAAGCTCCACAAATAAGTAGTAATCTGGGAGAAGTTATTTACAACATGTATAATAGACAAAAAAGGCATCTGTGCTATATTTTTTTAAAATTCTAGAAATCAATGAAGAAAAGATCAGCAACACTATAGAAAAAATGGGTAACAAACACTAATAGGAAATTCATAGTAGAGTGAATGTGATGGCCAATGACCTTGGGCAGGTAACTTGACCTCTATGTCTAGTTTTCCTAACCTAGTAATCTAGCTCCCTGCCTCCTAGGATTGGGAGTATGCAATGAGTTAATACAAACCAACTGCTTGAAACAATGCTGGCACATATTGCTATACAAGTGTCAGCAAGTATCATTGTCAGTGGTAATCAGAGAAATATGACTGAAAATAAAATATCACTTTTCACCCATCAGATTAATAAAAAAATAAATTTTATAGTCTGAAAATAGCAAATAATAAGGATTCGGAAAAAAATGTGTCTATTAGGCAAAGATGGTGTGGCGATTCAGTGGAATAGTCCCATCAGAGAGCAATGCAAGTAATAACATTGAGTAAAATTGAAAATGGGTCCAACCTATAATCAGACAAATCCACTTTTAAGCATGTAGTCCAGGGCAGCACTCCCAGACCTCCTTGACTGTAAGAACTCTGGAATGGGGGTAAAGTACAGATTCCCGGAGCACACCCCACTCCCACTGACTCACCATCACCAGGGGAAGGCCTGGGAATCCAGATGTTTCACTGGCACCACAGGGGATCCTTATTATCAGCCAAATTCTTGTCCTTTTATTTAAGACTTGTAGTGGGAGGCTAACGGCAGCATTCTTGGCAGCACAAAGTGATGAAGACAACCTAACATTTATCAGTAGATGCATTAATTAATAAAATGTGATGCATACGAATAATGGAAAAGTCATTTAGAGTTATTGTTTTGTATGTCAATTAGAATGGGTCACAAGAAATTGGGTTTGAAACTGGAAGCAACCCAACTATCTATCTATGGGGGAATGGATAAACAAATTATAGTGTATTGATGTGATTGAATACTATACATCAATAGGAATAAATGAACTACAGGTATATGCAAAAGCATGTGTGAATTTCACATAAATGTTGAGCAAAAAAAGCAAGACACAAAAGATTCCATTTATATAGAATTCAAAAACAAGCAAAATTAATCTATGTTACAATATGAGGTGATATGAGTAGGAGATGAACAAAGAGGGCTTCTGGGGGACTCGTAATCTTTGTTTGTTTTTCCTGAGTAGTGGGTACATAGATAAGCTTGCTGAATAGAAATTTATTGATCTGGAACTTTTGATATGTAGACTTTAAACACACACACACACACACACACACACACACACACACGGTGCTTCAGTAAAAACAAAATACACACAAAACGTACCCTGTATTTTATGGGTATATATTACATGTAAAATATGAAAATTGGTTTGAATTATACACACCTAACTCATCAAATTCTTTGTGTACTTATATAGTTGAGGCGGCAGGTATGACAAAGTTTGGAGAGACTAAGGATGGTGGTTAAAGTAAACTTTAGCTACCATCTGTCACGCTTTAATTATTTTAAAAAGAGAGAGAGAAAGAAAAAAGGTAGAATGTAATAAATATTAAGTTGATGATTTTGGGTGAGGGAAATAGTATGTGTGTAGTGTTTGTTATATTGTTCTTTGTTCTTTATTTTTAGAATGCAAAAATTTTCTTAAAATCAAGAAAAACAAAATATTGTAAAGGGCCAAATTTTAAAAGTAAGACATTGCTAAATTTGAGGGGAGATAATTCATATTTTGTAGACAAACCACAAAGACTTGAAGTAATTTTTCTGAGTCATTCTAATAAAAATAACATTTTTAAAAACTCATCATAACAACCAAATTTGGAGTCTGTCAGTTATGGCTGTCAGCCCATCCACCCAATGCTATAATATGCTACAAAAATTCTCTGGACATTCACAATGTCGTCTGTTCTATTGTTAGTGACGAAACTGAGAAAATGTTGTTTGCTTGTTGGGACATAAAGGTTGGAGCTTGTCCACTTCTGGCTAAGAGAACTGCAAAATGGAGATGGCTTCAAAGGATGTGGAATAAGATGAAGCTTCACCTCCTTATCTGAAAAAGAAAAATAATATTTTGCAAGCAAAGTGGAAATATTGTGAATCCTCTGGGACTCTTAGATGTGGACTTCGAGAAAAGCCTGTGCTGGACCCTGGCAAACATTCCAGAGGCTGAGCAGGCCATCTGCAGTCTGAGGCGCAGGTTGGCCCAGAGGATGGTCCAGCCAACACAATTGACTTCCTGGTCTCAGCACTGAGATAAAGCCATCCTAGGAAGGATGCCAAAAATAGGAAGTCCTAAAATACAAAGCAAACAAACACTGTTTTTTCCTGACATTGATCCTCTTGACGTGGGCCACCAGAAGATAAGTTACCCCCTTGAAGAGGGTAAAAAGGAAAAAAATGCAACTACACCTGTGAGCCATCTGATTCCAGACTGGACATTTCTGAGGCTCAGGGGCAGCTTTTTAACTATGGTCAAACAGCTGGATTTCAAGCATCAATGCTTGTCCTGGGTCTCCACACCTCCAACACGGCTTTCAATATCTGTAATTTACAACTCATAATTAAGGTTTTAATTCTTTTTCTTTTCCAGTGTGTTGGCTTAAACATGAAAACTATGCTGCTTGTTGTCTTCTTAGCTTGCTCAGCCTTGATGGATTCAAAAATGAACAGGCTGACTCATTCAGAGATGGGGCAAATGTGCGATCAGGCTCACAAAGTGTTTGTCCTTGAAGATGAAAGTCTCCAGCATAAGCAACAAGACCACATTCAGTTGGTTTGTTGTATGTTTGCTGGCTTATGTTTTGTCCAGGATTCTCTTCTTTCCTTTTGGCCAGAAGTTGCTTTTTGTACATCCTCTTAGGAGCCGAGAGGAACATGGTCTTCTGGGGCTGCCTCCCAGGTCTCTAAGGATGTGGTTTCTTGCCCTCAGACAGTCACTCTCATGAGCGTGTTGGGAAATGTGACAGTAGATGCATCAGGTGGCTTCCAAAAGTGGTGCTCCTTGTCAGGTGTGCCCTCCTTCTCTGGGGCCAGGCCACAGCTTGGTTCTGTCCTCCACATGGTTAGGGTTAGGGTTAGGGTTCCATGTCAACACTTGCATGATTCATTTCTCCAGGCCCCTGTGTCTTGTGCCAGGCAGCTGCCAAGGAAGGAGAAAGAGTGGGGGGAAGGGAAAAAATAGGGCAAGAGAGAGGGAGGGAGGCTAGATGGGGCCACGGAGCAGGCAGTCCTTGGAATTAAAGAGAAGTGGTGTGTGTGACTGTAAAGTCAGAAGCTTGCTTCTAGCATGACTGGAAATTGACTCTGAAGGCAAAGCCCCGGAAAAAGTTGGAAAACTAAAGATGGATTTTGAAGTGGTGTTTTGGTAGGGGGAGAAATCTCATGACCTTAGAGAGATGTCTCCTATTCGATCCTTATGTGTACTTGGCAAACAGAAAATGTAGAGACCTAGCAAAGGTTCACGAGGGAAGTTCGGTGCAGGAACTGTGTCAGGACTCAACAGACTCCATTTTATGGCTTCAAGCTCACTCTCTGTACCGTGGGCCTTTGACTTTAGTTCTAACTTAAGTCAAAATTTGAAGCTCGATGACAATGGGAAATCACAGTTTGGTAAAGATTCAAAAGTTGAATTATTTGGTATTTGAAATGAGGGAATAAACTGAAATAGCCTGTGACCATGGGAGGGAGACCCACAGAAAGATCTAAAGTTCTATCTCTATTACCCGAGGGGTATTTACAATGAGAAGGGGGAGAAGCAAAGCTTAAGTCCCACAGAATTCTTCAAATTCAATTCAAATCAGCCTTTCTGAATTCCATGATTTGATTGTAATGATCACATACATATATTACGTCATTTAAAATATGTGTGAATGTCACCATGTAGAATTTTAAAGTTACATGCTCTTTAGAAATCTTCTTAGAGATGGAAAAAATGGGTCTGGGAGGGGTCAAACGGAAGCCATGGTGCCCATACCCAGATCTCACTCTCTTCCCATTCTTGACATTGTCTCCCATCGGCTTAGTCTCCAAGGGTCAGTTTCTGAGGCACAGAGCAGGGTGAACCAGAGTGGAGAGTGTACCTGGAGGAGCAAAGGGAGATGACCCAATACACTGCCTAGTCTTCATCCTGGAAGCTTCCCTTACTGTCCCTAGAGGGTGAAGGGATTGCCAGCCGTATGCCACAGAGCAGACGGAAGTGGCATTTTGGCTCATCTCTTGGCCTGAATGGATGACAACAAGGCCATTCCACCTCCTGGCACCACCTCCAGCCTGAAATGATGTCTGGTAGCACCAGGTGATGCCTCTGACAATCAGAAAAGGTAAAGAAGCTCTCTTCAGGTGTCTGAGGGACCACACTCTGCTGGGTCCATCCCACCTTGCAGCAGCCCAAGGCCTGGAGCCCAAAGGAGAATTGAGTCAGCTATGGATAGAGAAACATCCACACATCATTCTAGTGCCTCTGAAGGTCGACTCAAAAAATCCTCCCAAAAAGGATACCAAAAGCTTATAAAAGCCATAGGCTCCAAAACCATCTAGACTGTCTCATCCTCACATTTCAATCCAACAATCTTCTCAGACCTTTGGCCTCACGGGCCCTTCTTGCTCTAGGTAGTTGATGACATGTGAGGATGTGCCTTTCCATCACCCTCCAATTTTGGTCGGATGGAAGTTTTTGGCTCTGGCTCTCTGGACCCCTTTGTAGCACATGAGTGACTATTGGATAAAACCTCAGTCCTGAAGGACAGCCTGCTGGGCCTTCCACCAGGCAGGTGCTCCCTCCATCTCATATTATGAAATATTAGAAATCAAAACTGAGAGGACGACACAAGTCCTGTCACCCAACCTTCTCCTTATCCAGAGGCGCTGAGGCTGCAGATTTGCACAGCCTTATCCAGCCAGCAAGTTAGCCCAGTGCTACACATGTGGACCCCATGCCTAGCCCAGTGAGCTTTCTACCAGGATGCATCCCCCTTTGAGTAAAACTGTAGCTATGGCCCCCTTTGAGTAAAACTGTAGCTATGGCCTTATTTTCATGCTCTGTCGCTTTGGAGGATGTGACAGGCCTAAGTGTTCTTCAATACACCTCATGCTCCTTCCCTTCCCCTGTCCCAACCCTACATCCCTGGCTCTCATTCTCTACCTGTCCTTCTCTTGACCCCATTCTCCCACTTTTGGTTATCACTCCTCTCCTTTTAGCTCAGCTTCTCCCCTTGCATTTACTTACAAGAGATTTCGAAAGGGTGGGGAATGAGGAAATGGCAAAGAAGAGGCAAGACTGGGGTGTAGGCAGAGGGAGGAAGTACCTGGAGCTCCTGCTAAGCTGTCTTTGTATCATGGTACTTTGAATAAATGACCTCATTTCCCAAGGAGGCTGTTGATGTGAATTTTTCATTGCATTCTATAACGAAGTTCTCCACATTCCAATGACAAGAAAGCCATCTGGGTGCTCTTTTTTAATTAAGTGTACAGCTCTTGATCAATTTATGCCTTGGAAAATTCTTCTGGAGTGACTACATCTCTTCTTTGTTGAACCAGTCTGGAAAAGTCGGGTGGGAAGGAGGATTGTGATGGAAAAAAAGGCTGGAGCTTCAAGTTGCTGCCCTGCCTTGCCCTCCGTGGGGCCTGACCAGATCCCTGGTGATGCCACATACCTCTGGGTACAGCTCTCCTAAACCATAGCCTGTTGTCCTGCCTTGGAGTCTTTGGCTTTTCCTTTCTCCAGGCCCCTGCTTGCACTGAATATGCCCTGTTCCCTAAAAAAAACTGGCCTTTGACTTCTAATCTATACACAAATTGGTTTTGTCAATCCCTAAATTCCTCGTAGCTCTAACATTCTCTGAATCGAAAGTAAATTAGTTAAGGGTGCTATCTGTGCGCGCGTCTGCGCATGCACACACACACACCACACACACACACGCACACACATGCATAGACACACACTGGGGCCTTCTTTATCAAATGTTCATTTATCATTGTGATTTTCATCATTCATTTTGTTGTTTAACCCACAGTGGCAATTCCGACCATGCCCACTTCGTGCCAGATGGGTAAATCTCTAGTACTGATAGGTGACAAGTATATTTGGGCAGGCACAGCCTTTCAGTGGGATGTCCCATCACCACACTGTTTATCTCCCAAACCATATGTGCACCAAGCAAGGTCTTCTACTAGGGCCTAACTGCTGTTGATGACAACTTCTGATCAGTAAGAATGTGCAGTTCAACCAAAGGCCCATTCATGTTCTCAAGACAAGAAATTTGTCTTATTTTTCCTAGTGTAGCAGCCGTGTGTGTTACGGAGAACAGTCTTTTATAGTTTTCTGAAGCTCAAACAAAATTGCTACCTGAGAAGTTGTAAGCAGGTGCTGCTTTGAATGTAAAGTCTTGATGTTACATCAGGGTAGAATGTCCTTTTTATGGAAAAAGCTGCTTGATTGGGCCATCTTAGTTCATTAATTCAATTATTTAATATTGACTAAATGCCAATGCGATAGTTTCCGGGGTTATAGTGTAAACAAAACAGAGTCACTGCTGTCCTAAAGCTTGAAGCACAGTGAAACACATAGTCGACCCTCAAACAATGTGAGAGTTAGGGGTACTGGTCACATGCTCAGTTG
This sequence comes from Aselliscus stoliczkanus, assembly GCA_033961575.1. Taxonomy (NCBI): domain Eukaryota; kingdom Metazoa; phylum Chordata; class Mammalia; order Chiroptera; family Hipposideridae; genus Aselliscus; species Aselliscus stoliczkanus. Next base: position 144,576,095 of record CM066733.1, read on the forward strand.
AAAATCTGCATATAATTTTTTGACTCCTCCCTCAAAACTTAACTACTAATAGCCTACTGTTGACCAGAAGCCTTAACCATAACATAAACAGTCGATTAACACATATTTTGTATGTTATATGTATTCTATACTGTATTCTTACAATAAAGTAAGCTAGGAAAAAGAAAACATTATCAAGAAAGCCACAGGGAAGGGCCGGCCGAGTGGCGCAGTGGTTAAGCGCTGGCCTGGGAAGCCAGCGGCCCCGGTTCGGATCCCACATGTGAGGGCCAGTGACACTGCCCTCAAAAAAAAAAAAAAAGACACAAGGAAAAGAAAACACATTTATAGTATTGGTTGGAAAAAATCTGTGTCTAAGTGGACACACACAATTTAAACCTGTGTTGTTCAAGAGTCAACTATAAATATTATGTAACCAAACAAATATTTAATTGCTGTGAAGGAAACAAACAGGATTCCTGATAGATAACAAGAGAAGAGGATCAATTTAGACAAGGTGTTCATTGTCATGGAAATTGAAGACCTAAAGAATGAAAAAAAGTGTTAGTGGAGTGTGTTGGGAAAGGGGAGGATGTGCTATGCAAAAGAGTGTTCCAAGAAAAGGAAACAGCATGCTTAAAGGGCTGGGGAGCTATGGAGGACACTTAGCTTGTTCAAGGAAATGAGGGGTGGTTAGTGTGGCTGAAATACTGTGAGACAGGACAGGAGGTTGGAGAGGCAGACAAAGGTTAGATCACATAGCACTGTGTAAGCCATGGAAATGAGTTTGTATTCTAATCAAAATGTAACGGGGGCCAGCCAAGTGGCGCGGTGGTTAAGAGCTGGCCTGGGACGCCAATGGCCCCGGTTTGGATCCCACATATGAGGGCCAGTGACACTGCCCTCTTAAAAAAAAAAAAAGTAATGGGAAACCATTGTATAGTTTTAAACAGAAGGGCAACACACTTCAGTTTATATCTGGCAAAGATAACTGGCTGCTGGGAAGAACAGGTGAGAGGGAAGCAAAGATATATGGTGGAGACCAGTGGGAAGGCAATTGCTAGATCTAGGCAAAAGATGATCACCTGACCAGTGGGATAGAGAGAAGTAAACTGATATGAAGCACTTTGACTACTGAAGGAAAAGATACAGTAGGAGTTACTGAGCCATTAGACATGGGGGCCAAGGGGGTGAGGGAAGAAAGGAGTTAAGAATGAGATGCAGGCTTCTGGCATGAAAAACTGAGTTCATGGGGTGCCATTCATGAAAAGAGAGAAGCATGGGAAAACAGCAATTTGAAGAGAGTGTCGGGGTGAGTCAGGGTTTCCATTGTGAGGTGTATGTGAGCTATTCTGTATCTGGGCTTAGCTTATGCCTGTTCTTTGTCGCTTCTTCCTGGGAACATACATGCTATTTGAGCACTCTTTGCAGAAGGGGTGGGGTTTGGGCAAAGAGGAATGTAGGAAAGCCAGCTCTTCACCTCAGCAGGCTTGCTATTGAGATGCCCCAGTGTGATTTGATGTTGTACACAATATATTAAATCTGATATTTGTGAAATATACTCTAGGCCCCAACTACACCCTATGGATGAGCTGGGGAGAGGAGGAGTATTACTAGAAGGAATAGAGAGCCACATTCTCAGTCATCCTCAGAAGTCAGTGTGAAGGCAGAACGTGAGGACTTGGTGATACCCCTCTTGGGTAACAGTGTCGTGTCAATCTAAACATTCCACCTGCCACCTGAACCAGAGAATAATTCTCAGCTCAGCTCTTGAAATAGCTACTAGACAATAGAATTCCACAAAGAGCTCTGGAATAGGTATTGATCTCATACCAGGGTTCTATGCATATGAAAACCGACAGTTCATTTAAAACCAACTCATATATTTCAATGTATTTTAAAAATAGGATCTATCCTAAATGATTATATGCAATCATTATTTTAATATACAATCATTAATTTTCACCACTTATGCCCGATTGAGGAAAAGAGCACTTTGAATTGTAAAAACCTAAAAAACAGAGACTTTAATTCATTTTGCAATTTACAACTGTAAGCAAATATTTCATTGTGCTATCTACACATCTAAGCAAAGATTTCAACAAACCTTAATGAACAAATAAACATTATGTATGTGAGAACAATGATAACGATGGTGGCTGACTTCTCGTCAGTAACAATGCAGGCCAGAAAATAATATTAAAACATTTTTACAGTGTTAAAAAAAAGGCCAACAAGCAAATAAGATCCTGTTTTTTAAAAAATGATACAGCCAAAGAAAACATCCATGAAAAATAGCAAAACAGCTTCAGTAATCAAACAGTGTGATAGTGGCATAAAGACAGACATACAGGCCAACAGAAAGAAATATAGAGCCCAGAAATCAATCCTCATATATATGGCAAAATAATTTTCTCTGAGAGTGGCAAGACTATTCAATGAGGAAAAGACAGTCTTTTTAACCAATGATGCAGGGAAAACTGAATATCCACAGGCAAAAGAATGAAGTTGGACCCTTACCTTATACCATATGTAAAAATTAAAATGATTAAATACCGATTGTAAGAACCCTAAATGTGAGAGCTAATGCTGTGAACTCTTAGAAGAAAACAGAAGAAAGCTTTATGACATTGGATTTGGCAACAAAAGTAAAAACAGATACATAGACTTCATCAAAATTTAAAACATATGTGCATCAAAGGACACAATCAACAGAATGTAAAGGCAACTTAGAGAATGGGAGAAAATATTTGCAAATAATATATCTAATTAGAAGTTTTTATCCAGAACATATAAAGAACTCCTACAACTTAACAACAAGAAAATGCAACCCAATTTGAAAATGAGCAAAGGACTTGAGTAGACATTTTTTTCCGAAGAGGATATACACATGGCCAACAAACACATAAAAAACGCTTAACATCAATTATTAGGGAAATACAAATCAAAATCACAATGAGGTATTACCTTACACCCATTAGGATGGGTACTAAAAGAGAGAGAAAAAGAATATCAAAATAACAAGTGTAGACAAGGATGTGGAAAAATTGGAACGCTTGAGCTCTATTGGTGGGAAAAATGGTACAACTTCTGTGGAAAACAGTATAATAATTCCTCAAAAAATGAAAAATACAATTGCCGTTTGATGTAGCAATTCCACTTCTGGGTATGTACCCAAAAGAATTAAAAGCAAGGTCTCAAAGAGATATTTGTACACCCATGTTCATAGCAGCACTGTTTACAATAGTCAAAAGGTGGAAGCAACCTAAGTATCTATTGATGGATAAATGAATAAATAAAATTTGGTTTATACATATAATGGAATATTATTAATCCTTAGGAAAGACAGAAATTCTGATCCATGCTGCAAATTAGACGAACCTAGAAGACATTATGCAAAGTGAATCAATAGGTCAGTCACAGAAAGACAAATAATATACACTTATATGATGTACCTAGCGTAGTCAAATTAATAGAAAGAGAAAGTATATAGGTGCCACAGGGGCTGGGGCAGGGGTGGTGGTGGCGGTGGAGGTGGGGGTGGATAGAGGTTGTTTAATGAGTGCAGAGTTTCAGTTTTGCAACATAAAAGAGTTCTGGAGATGGATTGATTGCACGTGAATATAGTTAACACTACTGAACTTTACACTAAAAAGTGGTTAAGATGGTAAATTTTATGTTATATGTATTTAATCACAATAAAAATAAAGCAATAAGACATTTTAAGAAAACAAGGCTAAGATATTTTTTTTTCTGTTAGCATAATTACACTATGAAAATACTAAAGGAAGTTTTCTGGCAAAAGGGAAATGCCATCAGATGGCAACTTGGATCCACATGAAGAACTGGAGAGCACAAAAATGGTAACTTTGTCATAACTATTTTTTCTTTTTTAAATTTTTTGAAGAGATCACTGAACTATTTAGCACAAAAATAATAATATATTTGAGCTTTATAAAGAAGTAAATTATAAAACAATAGAATAAAGGATAGAGGTAGATGGAAGTTATACTATTTTTAGGTTACCAAACATGAAGTAGTATAATATTAATTCAGGGTAGATTGTAACAAGTTAAGGAAGCATAGTAAAATATTCAGAGCAACAACTGAAAAAATAAAACAAAGAGGTATAGGTAATCTGCCAATCTATGAGAAAAATAGAATAATACAGAATATGCAATTAATTCAAAAGGAGGAAGGGGAATAAGAGAAAAAGAACAACAAAGAAGGTGATGTGATAAATAGTAAAATGTCAGCCTTAAAAATAGGAAGTTTCATAATGATAAAAGAGTTAATTTGTTAAGGATAGATACCAACCTAACTACATATGTACCTAATAACACAGCTTCAAAACACATGAAGCAAAAATAACAGAAACAAAAAAGGAAATAGAAATAGACTAATCCATATATATATATATATATATATATATATATATATATATATATTTTTTTTTTTTTTTAACATTCTTCCCTCAATACTTAATAGACTAAGTGTACCATACTATCAGCCAGTTTTACCTCATTGATATTTATGGACTACTCCACACAAAGTATTCACATTCTTGCAAGTGTATGTGGAACATTCTCTAAGGCAGACCATATGCTGGGTCATTAAAAAGTTTATACATTTAAAATAATTAGATTATATAAATCATGTTCCCTGACCATAATGAAATTGAATTAGAAATAAACACAAAAAGGTATCTGGAGAATCTCCAAATATTTGGAAATCAAATTGTGGGATGTAGCTAAAGCAGTGAAATAGAAAATAAATATCAGAAATATTTAATGAAACAAAAACCGTGTTCTTTAAAAAGCCCGTAAAATTGACACAGATAAGCTGGATTGATCTAGCACAAAAAGATAGAGAAGATATAAATTACCAACATGAAATACAGGGAAGAGATGCCACTACCACTACAGATACCACAGACATTGAAAGGAAATAAAATAATATTACAAACAAGTTTAGTGCAATAAATTTTACAACCTAGATAAAACAAATTCCTCAAAATATACAAATTACCAATACTGACATGAAGAAATAAAAAAACCTGAATAGCCCAAAATGAATAAAAGGAATTGATTTTATACTTAACTTTCAAAAACAAAACAAAACAAAACAAAAACAAAAACAGAAACTCTATTGAATACATAAGGAAGAAAATGTATCTCATAAATCTCTTCTAGAAAATAGAGAAGTATCAAATACTTCAAATTCATTTTATGAAGGCAGTATCACCATGACATAAAAACTAGACAAAAATATAACAATGAAAAAAACCCTACAGACATATATCCCTCATGATCAGAGATGCAAATATCAGCACATCAATTCCCAAAAATACATGAAAAGAATAATATATCATCACCAACTGGGGTTTATTCCAGGAATGCAAGATTGGTTTAACATTCAAAAATCAATCAATATAAGTCATCGTCATAGCAGAAGAAAGGAAAACATATATAAATGTATTAATAGATGTAGCAAAATCATTTGACAAAATTTAATGCATATTCCTGATAAAAATTAAACAAAATAGAAATAGAAGGAAAATTCCTCAGTCTGATATGGGAAAAAGCTTACAATTACCATCAAACTTAATGGTAGAAGCCCCTTGAACACTTTTCTCCTATGACTGTGCACAAAGCAAAGATGTCTGTTCTCACAATTTCTATTCATAAGTGTACTTGAGGTCCTTGCCACTGCAATAAGGCAAGCAAAAAAGAGTTAATTAAGTGGAAAATAAAAATTGTAAACCCTCTTTATTTATAGATGACATGAATGTATACATAGAAAATCTTATGAAACCTATGAAGAAATGCTAGAACTAATGTAAGTTCTACATCAGATATACGTTATGTAGTACATATATCTATTGAAAGACTTGGCACATCCACCTCAGGAAAAGTGAAGGGCAACTGCCTAGGGGTAAATCAAAGAAAAACTGAGCCGTACGAAGATTCGGCTAAATTTGGAAATGATTGAGCTGATTGGCAAACTCATTTTCCCAGGCACCCGGGAAGGAAACCTTGAAGTCATTAGTTTATGATATTGTTGAACTCCTCCAGTTCAGAATCTTCTCACATCCAACACTCCTTCCCTTTCAGGTTTCTGCAATGTAGACCCTGTCGGAGAAAACCTGACCTAATCTAACATCTTCCCAATGCAGGTTCTGCCTCCTATCTCTCCCGTCCATATTTATTTTCCTAATACAAACACTTAGATATCTGTACACCCATGTTCAAAAATCTTCAATGGCACCTAGTGTTGGACACCAGTTAAATGAAAAAGTTTAGTGAACTGATCTCACCTTGAATTTCAGACCACGATGGAAATCTGAAGTACATGGCACTTTCTGGACCAGACATTATCCCAGTAGCTTCAGCTTATGACACAGTCCAGCTGTCACCCAGGTAAGTCTAATAGCTGACATTTATTGTGTACCTGAGATGTGTGAAACATTGTTCTATGCACCTGGCACATGTTGGCCAATTTAAGTCTTATTACAACCTCTGGGGTAGGTTCCAGTTTTCTCACTTGATAGGCAGGGAAAATGAGATGTAGAAAGGCCAAGTAAATTGCCCCACTTAACATTAGTGAGAGCACAAGCTTTCAAAGCCAGGCATTTGGGTTCCAAAACCATACACTTAACCCCTACACTAGGAATAGGCACTTATTTGGCTTCCAACACCTCTGTCTTTAGGTCTGCCTGTCCAAGTCAAAATCTTGGTTCTGCAACTAACTTTCAGCATGGCCCAGAAAATGCTGTTTTTTCTTCTGGCTCTGGAAACTACGTAACATCTTGACTCTATTCATTAAGGGTCTATCTATTGGGGTTCAACACCCAGAGGCCCATGTCCATGATGTTTCCCAATGGTGTGCTTATGTTTCTGTCTCTCCTACTCAGTGGTGAGAAATGGTCATTAATTTTTAAATGCTGGAGATAAATATTAAGATAAAAAACAAAGAAGGAAAGAAGGAAAGAAGGAAGGAAGGAAGGAAGGAAGGGAGGGAGGAAACGAGGGAGGGAAGGAGGGAGGAAGAGTGGATTGGAAGGAAAAATCCCGTCCTTGTAATGAATCAGTTGTCCTCCTAAAGATTTTTTTCACCTCCCCTTGTGCTCTATAATTCCAATTTCAACAAAAAACTATCTTATCTATTTTATTAATACCCTACCCTGTTCTGTTGGATTGATTCTCATTTGCAAAAAGACTTGTTTTTTAAATTCTCTGCTTTTCTTTTGAAAGTGATCATTTGAAGAAACTAATGTTTAAAGAATTGTTTTACCTTTCCCCAGAAGTTTTTCCCCTTCCTAAACTAAACAGTTACCCCCTTTGACGCCCCAGCACATTTTTTAAAGCAAGTTAGAGGTTAGAACAACCTTTGCTATTTGAGATACTCTTAAGATTCCACTGTAGATATAATCTTTATTGATTTGAATGTTTTTTTACCAGATCACATAGTGCTTATGCAGAGTCAAAGATAAATGCTAATATTCCACAAACTAAAGTACTGAAGCCTCTGAAAGTTATGTTTTCCAAGCCCAGCTCCGTCACTTAATGTACGTCTTTCTTTCCTCAAGACAGAGGGAAAGGGCTTGTCATGAATAGCATGGGACCTCAATCTTCCCACGCTTCAATGTGAAAGTCCTATCGTAAAAACATGGCACATTATCCTTAAAACAAATTTCTCTCTGACTTCAGTGACACTAAAATGCACTGCAAACAATGGCGCTGGCATAGGTCCAGTGTTCCCGGACACTGCCTCTTAACATAAAGCAAGTTCACAAAGGCTGAGGTTTCATTTCTGAGGATAGTGGATACTTTAAATACTGTACACTTTTGTGTCCACACATACAAAGTAAAGCAGTGAATTGGGGGCAATTATCTTTGTAATTCAAGTGTGCCCTTTACTCCCTACATACAGATTTTGGATTTAATTATCTGAATGTTTCAAACAAAAAGTATGGGGTTTTTTTCCCCCTCCTTGGATAATAATTTTATTTCTCTGCTTTATTTCATCTATGTAAAGTATCTAGTCCATAATACAGGTGAGAGAAACTTTTGCCAATAAATCATTTGGGAAGCAACACGTTTTTTTCTAATGGAAAGCCATAGGGTTCCTCCAATATGGTTCAACAGTTTGCCACTGAGGCTGTAGCCCCAGCCAGGCAGAGACTTCCTAGTCTCCATCCTCCAGCCCTGAAGAGCAGGGAGGAAAAGAGAGAGGCCCTGCTACCCAGAATCTGACAGAAGCTGTCATCCAGTAGGCAGGAATGCAATTCACCTGTGACCTGCACATCATTATCTGTTGTGTTGACAGGCACGGGACTGGGGAGAGAGGTGAGGTCTCCCATGCCAGCTGGTGAAAGGATGAGCGAGATACTGCTGTCAGCATCGTTGATGAACAAGAGCCTTCTCTCCAGGTCACTGACAGAAAGTTCCTAGATGTTTTGTGGGGTCCTTCATGGAGCTTCAGTTGAGGGAAGGGATTTGCAGGATGGGGTTTGAAATTGTGGGCTAGTCTTCAGTGTTGGAGCATCCATGTTATATGATTAGCTGACCGTCCAGGGTTCGGATGAATCACCCACCCTCATGTATATTCCCATCAGTTTCAAGGAAACCATGCTATGGTTTGTCAGGTGAGCCAATCAGTCCTCTGATGCTGTTGTTTGTCCTTTTTACTAGGCTATGAAAGGAATGTGTCACTGTCTTTCAAAACCATGTAGACGTAGATAAGGGCTTTGTCTCAGGAATCCTTAATGGACTACACTTGAGTAAAAGGAACAAATGTCTAAAATACATATTAAGATCATCCTCCAAATGCTTATGAGATGCAGGAACTCTGAAAATGGCTGCTTTTTAGTGTTATGAAACATAGGACAAGGTGGTGAAACCCTAAAAGATTTTTCATAACTGAAGGGGAAACTGTGGTTTTTATTCTATCGTGATTACAATTCCAAGGTTTCAGACTATGAGAGACTTAAAAATGTGCTTGTCTCTAGGTACTGAGCAGGCATGCTTGTTGATTCCAGATAAATGCAGAGGGAGTGAGCGTGGGTGTGTTCGGCTCGGAAGTCAGCCCCTTCATAAGCCAACAGATAATGAAAACAAGATGCTTAGTTTCTGGAAAGGAGAAAATCTATGGGCCACATAACCAAGAGCTGTCAGGAGGCTCGATTTATGAAAATGTGAAGAACGAGGTGACTGGTTGGAACCATTTAAGACAAATGGCCTGGATAAGAGGTCTGTTACCAAATCCCAGGACTTGTCATCATCTAATGTGACCATAAGGGTCAAAGAAAGATTATCTCATGATGCTAAGGTTTTCATTCTCTGGTCATTAATCAATTATTTCTTTATGTCAGTTTACCTTAAAAGGAACATTTAGTTACACCAGATATTTTAACATAATTTATAATTGCGTGAGGCCCAAAGTATCAGAAAGATATCAGAGATGCCAGGCCCTAAGCATCTAAACAAGGGAATGAACCCTAGTTTAGAGCTAGGATGGTTCAGTTACATGCTGAATACCATCAGCCACTTGCTAAAGGCCGGCAGTCATTCTCCTGCCATTCCCTGTTCATACGCTTAAGGATCCCTCAAAAATGGCCCTTGGTTAATCTTAGTCGTTATTTACCTACCTGCAATACAGCCTCTGTCATTTTCTTGCTTAAATCTTCAGGCCTATGACAACCCATTCTGTCCCTTTTCAAGCCCTGAAATTTGTACCACTACCTTGGATGGAGGTTTGGGGTTATTTTTTAATTTATTTATTTATTTATTATTTATTTTGAGGGCAGTGTCACTGGGACCCGAACCAGGGCTGCTGGCTTCCCAAGCCAGCGCTTAACCACCACGCCTCTTGGCCGTCCCTAATTTATTTTTTTAAGTCTAATGTACTCACTATCCAGGAAGCTTCCACGAAACTCACATTGATAGAATTCACCCCCGTTTTTTGTGTGTGCTCCAGGAGCAGTCTCTATACACATAATTATAACTAATTATAACGCAAACACAAGTTTATTGATATGAGCAATGGGGATTAGGGTACTGGATAAGAAGGAAAGCAGTCTTTCCAAGTCTTCTGTGGCCGCCTCTCTCTTCATGCTCCTCTTCCTCCTTCCTCCTCCTCTTTCACTTTTCTCTCTGCTTCTCTCCCCCACTCTCTCCCACCTACCTGCTCTCCCAAATTCAAACTCAGCGAGTTGGTTGATGTCTCATTCTTTCAGCTCTTCTTTGATCTTGGACCTTTTGGACTACCACATCCTTTTAAAACTAATTCTTGTACTTTCCATGCTCTTGGCCTTTCTCTCTGTCTGATTCTGTGTCACCTGTGCATCTCCCTTTATTTTTGGTGTAAAATACCACGTTGTTACCGTGGTGCACAAAGCCCCACGTGATCTGGTCCCAACAGTGTCTCTAGCCTCATCTCCTGTAATTTGTCTCCTCAAACACTTGCCGCCTTGGTTCATCTGTGCTCCTCAGACACACCCAGAGTGCTCCCTCTGTGGGGCCCTTGCACTTACTACTCCCCCTGCTTGGGGTGTGTCAGCTCTGAAGTCCATCCACATGGTGCAGTCTCTCACTTCCATCGGATTTTTGTCTGTCAGAAGTGCTTTCCCAATCTCCCTCTTTAAAATAACACTTCTCTTGTCATGCTCTGGACCCCTTATCCTGCTTTAATTTTTTTTTCAGTGTCTAACAACATCTGATATTTTATAGTTTTATTTGTTGAGTGTCTGTCTCCTGCCACATAAGTCAATGAAAGTGAGGCTGCTTGTCATGTGGTGTGCCTACACCCTGATTTTCTACAAGGAATTTGCACTACACCCTGCAAAAGAATCAGTGCCACACCACCTGAGTCTGTCCATATCCAATTCGTGGGCCAAATTTCATACCCTTTGAGTATCCCTGATCACACCATCTGCCAGTGGTCTCCTCTACACTCCAGTAGCAATACTTTGCATGTGTTTTTATGACATTTATTGTACCATATCTGTGATATGGATATTTGTGTACATATCTCAGTTGCCCGACCAGATCAACTGTTCTAGGGACACAGACCTCCTGTATCTGTGACAGCTCTGGACACATCCCTCGACTCATAGTATTTGTATAAGTTGAGTAGTATTTATGACTATATTAGGAGAGTATAATTCCATATCCAATTAAACATATAAATAGAAAACTAAACTAAATATAAATGAAAGACAATAGAATAGATATAAGAGCGTAAGTAACAAAGGGAAGAGAAAAATGGGAGGGAAAAGCCAAGGGAACATAAATCTATTATATTAACCTCCCACAGAATACATGCCGTTCTTTGGGTTCAACTGTTTCCTAGAGAAAATGACCTGGAGAACATGATTGGTTCATTTAAGGTGACCTCGACTCCAATTTGCTTCATCAAAGTCAACTGGCCAGGCTGTGGAGGCTGGGAAAGATGAGATAAGGACAGATAGCTATCAGTCTTCTGTGTGAGAAGCCTGCCTTGGGAACACCCACAATTGTCAGCACTTTTCCCCAGTTGGCCCTGCTGACATTGTTCTGACAAACCTGTGCACCACCAGAAAGTTCACTGACCCTCGGCAGGCAGAAGTCATAGGTCCGTTTCCCAGCGTCACTGAGGATCCCTCCAGGCTGTGCAGTGACCCGGTTCAGAGACCAGTGGCCAGCAATGTCAGCCGGCAGAAGCAGGGCGAGGGAACAGTCACAGAACAATGCAAAACCTTTGTTGCAGAGGTGGAAAAGCAGAGGCAGTGGAAGGGCGTGGAGGTGGGGGCCTCTGAGCAATGGCAGCTTCCGCGACAGCTGCAAGGTTTTCCTGGTGATGGGGCAGATCTGCCCGGGTCCACAGAGAGCAGGCTGTAGCCTGGGTCTGAAGGCAGACCAGGAGAGCATGACAGGCCAGCTCTGCTAGGCCCTTCAGGGAGGGTGTGGCAGTTGCAACTGTGCTGGCAACTTTGTTCCCTGCTGGCCCCATGCCAGGGGCCTTCTGTGGTCACCTCAAGCTTATTGGCACACCTCCCCTCCCCACCTTTCCTCCTCACTGCCTCCCATGACAGGCAGTAGGATACTAAGGCATCCTACTGCCAAGTGTGGCATCTACAAAAAGGCAAGTCCTCAAGCAGAGCCAGATAACCCCCAGCACCCCAATTTTCCCTTCTATAAAATGGGTAGTTATCTGCTCCATGCCTCAAATGAAATATTGCCTGGTAAACAATCCTGCTTATGTTATCTTTTTTCTGTGCATACACCAAATCTAAAATTTAATTTTTCTTCAAAAGTACAAGATAGTACAGATACTATGCTTTAGAACATAAAAATATTGCTAATCTAGAATTGATTGAAATAAGGGCACATTAATTTTATTTCAAATCACCTTTGGTAAGTGCAGGAAATGGAGCTGGTTTGGTTGGTCTGAGCAGCAAGGGAGACTTTTACAAGAGCCAAGCCCCAAGTTGTCTTTGGGGGTGACTCTAAGTGCTAGCAGGAATCATTCTGGACCAGCTTTACACTTCTTTCCCCAAAACTTCTCTCTCTCTTTCTATCCAATATGTGACACTGAAAATGTCACCATCATGTAGAGAAGGCGAGAGTTTCAGGCTGAAATGAGAAGCTCTGTTTACTCATTGGTGTGACTGAGCTCTTGTTTCTTCCCCGTGAAGGAGAACAGCCTTCCAGGGAACGACATAGATGACAAACAACTGTGCATCTGACAAAACAAGGAGTGGTTTTAAAATGATTGTGAAGAAAAAAAGGAAGGAGGCAATAAGACACTGCTTTCGTCCTCAAAGAGTTTCTAAACTTTTAAGGGGGAGAAGATGGTGGTATGCTAACTTCAGAATCAGGGCTCTGTCTGAGGTGGGCATGCCTGGATGGGCACCCAGAAGGGACACTTTATCTGACCACTAGGTAGACAACACAGGGCCCTGGATACCCGAAGGAGGAGGTGGAGGGGATTTGGAGTCAGCCCAAAAGAGGAAAAAGTTCCATGTCAGGTGAGATGTTCTTTAATGCTCTCCTTGGCAATGACTGAATTTGGTCTGGTCAAACTAGACTAATAAGAAGGAGGCAGTGAAACCTTGTATTTATTGTATTCTACTCTAATGAAAACAGCTACCATTTACTGAATACTTACTGTGGCAAGTGCTACTCTAAGCACTTTACTTTTTAGCCTTTACAGCAACTCTACGAGGAAGGTCTACTTACTGTCCCCGTTTCACAGATGCAGACACTAAAGCCCAGAGCTGTTAAATGATCTGCCACAGGGCTCTCAGGCAGTAGGTGACAGATCCAGGATTCAAATGCAGGCACTCGTATTCCAGTGTCAGACTCTCTCAGCCAGATGTCTAACAACCCTGCTTAAGGTGGTTTACCTGAGGCCAGGGGAAAATGTGCCTCCTCTCAGGACACTGACACAGCCAGGACTACATGCTTCTCATCTCTGCCCTCACCTGCCAGCTCCCCAGGGCACAGCATAGCTCCCACTCATTTCTCTTTTGTTCTTCTAAAGACTAAATGTGTTTTCAGCAGTGTCCATAGGAAGGAGCTGGTTGAGATGGAGCTGGATTCTCCATCTTCCATCCACCCTGCAGTAGAGGCCGGTCCTTAAAGCCATTGGTGGGGAAGGGCTCCCAGGACCCCGCAGGCTGTGATCAGACCCAGGACCCCAACCTTTCTAGGGAGGAAGGCAGAGTGAGGACTCGGAGCATCATGGGTTTCCAACAGCTGCTGCTCTTCAGACTCATGCACACATGCACACCAGGGAGCAGAGAACTGGTCATGTGTAACCCTCGCCCCAGTGAGCACATAGATAAGTTACTGATTTCTGTTTCCATGACTAAATTGCTCATCTCTGTGTTATCTCACATTGCCCTCTTCCTCTTTCCCGGAAAGGTGGGCTGCCCTCCAGCGCTCCTCTCAGGCCCATTGGCCTTGTGCAAAATAAGCCTTCTTCTCAGTTCTGAGACATGGAGTTTGCAAGGAAGAGGTCAGGCTCACATGCTCTGGAGTGACTTGAGTGCATGCAGACTGTGAATTTGGAGTTGGGAGCTCCTTTGTTCTTACCTGACAATGTTGGTAACTATTCGAATCTTTAAACTATGAGCTGAAGGAGAATAGGGACAATTCCTTGACCATGTTTATGTCTCCAAATCCTAGAATATGGCCTGCTATGTGGGAAGGAAGGAGGAATGAAATGTGTAACTCAAATACCATTCTGCCTTCAGGGGCTCACACTCTCTCCAGGACAATGACACATGGGCATTTCTAACTAGACATGAGGAAACTTCAGATGATAACAGGAGTTGGGGGGAGGAAGAAATGACATCAGGTTGGACAGATTCAGAACATGAAGACGCTGGCATTGGAGATGGACGTTGAAGGACAGGTAGGATTCCAGTAGGCAGAAGAATAGGCATGAACAAGGCATGCTCTGGGAAAGCACGGAAATAATCAGGAAACAGGAGGTGATTTCCTTTGGCTGGAGCATGAGGTGCGTATGAAAGAGCAGTAGGAGCCGGAGCAGGGGTGGGTCTGGGCCCTGCTAGGAGGACGTGGGTTCCTCCAGCAGTGCTGGGCTGCTTGCGAAAGCAGGAAGGCCAAGGTGAAAGGCTCTAGCTGCCTTCCGTGTGGCCCCGCCTCTAGTTCTCATCTGGTTCCGGGAATCAGTTCCTCTGCGTTCAGTAAATGGAGGGACTTTCCTAGCCTCCTATCTGCGCTTGCAACTAGACTTAGTGGAGCCTGAAACAATGGTTTTCCACTTAGAACCAGAAATCAGGCTTTGGGATGGCCTTGTCCGTAAAGGAGGAAAAGAATGTATTGTTATCTAGTTGTGGGAAGGTTATATGGAGAATGTCACAATTCTATCAAATTCCAATAGGCTGTTTTTTTCTATTAATAAAATTAATAACAATTAATAACATAGTCCTTTGGTCAAAAAGCATGTACTCTATTCCCCAAATCTGAATTATTCATTTGGGCTCCTAAGTAGGGAATGCTGAAATATAAGAATAACTGGCAAGCCTGCAGATGTTTCTAGGAATAAGGCCAATGAGTAAAACAATATTCTCCATGTAAAACATTCAAATCTCACAAATAAGGCTGATGTCCCCTTTGACCAACCCCTGCTCCAGCCTCATTCCTCTCTGTCCAATCCCAATCTTCTACCGAGTTAGCCATTCTCTTCTATATATTTCCAGAACTTTTCCCTACGTATTTTGAAAATTGACCATCATATTCTGTGTTCATATACTTACATGTATTGCTTATGTGGTTTCAAAATTAGTTTTTGAAAAGCCTAAAGGTGGAAAATGAAAAGAACATGAATGCACATTGCACTGGAAATATGAAGCTTCTCAAATTCCAAAAATACAAGCATTTACCCACTTAACCTTGGACTTTCATCTATGCCCAGAAAGATATGAAAGGACAAAATTGATCCTATATTTTCCTGCCTGGATTTCTTATGGTCTTTTGGAAATCTCAGCTAGATTCCCCACTCCACACAATCATTAGCACATCTAACAGGTGCGAACAGAGGGAGACACCTATGGAGTGACAGGGCTGTCACACATTCTGTTCACCCAGAGGTGGGGAACCTTCCTCCCCGCCACCTGCTGGAGGATCTCTAGCTGCTGAGGGCTCAGGACACTTGGATTCACCATTTCAATAAGGAAAACCTGTCTCCGACTACAGATGAGGGAGTTCATCTCCATGGGTTGCTTAGATCTCTAGTTTGATGGTGATATCGGGCAAGTTCTCTCTTGCCTTCTTTTAACCCAAAATTCTCTTCTCATACCAGAGACACAGGGTCCAAAAGCCTTGCAGATACAGGCTTTCATCCAGAAAGATAAGCAGGCTGGTTAGAGAGTGCATGGACAGGAAATGTTTAGGTGAATTATTAATAAATTTAACAATGAAGATTTCTTCACTTGGATGATAAAGCACATCTCTTGAGCACTTCTGAGTTCTTTTGTACTTCCTGTGACTACTAAAAGTGTTAACTCCCAAGGCATGAAACTTAGGAAATAAGAACGCATTTTCATGTCACCTGTTAGAAAGCATCAGCTCTCATTCTAGTGTATGAACTATTGCTTCTATTCCGCTTTCCTAAAGCAACACAGCTAATTTAACCAGTGATTATTTCATTAGAGGGCAAGCTAAGGGCATGTCATCCTCCCCTGACAATTTGTCTTCCTTTTTATTTCCATGTGGCCCATGTTGATTATTGTCAAATATTACAAAAATTTCTGCTGCTTTTATTGCTAAGGCAAATGACAAATTGTTTTGTGGTCAGGTATTATGAAGATGATAAAATCCTCTCATGAGTTTCAGGCTATTCTTTACACCAGCCATGAGGCCATCTTGAGGTCACTGCATGGATATTATCATAGCTCAGTGATATTGATAGGACAGGTGCCTGATGTTTTCCTACTACTAATCTCTTAAAAGGGTTTTCATTGACATCTGGAGGTCTCCGATGCTGATATTTGCTATACAGAGATAAAATAATGTTACCTTCCAAACTTCCTCAAAGATTCTATTTCTGATGTGACTTTATATCCTTCAAGAGCAATTTTCCCCACTTCCTCTCCATCTCTGCTGAGCACCACGCACAGTTCCTCATCCATACATGGATCATGCCTGGTGACAGTATCCCAGTGGCCCATGAAATGCATCATCATCGTTGGATGCCAGACAGTCCTTTGTCTCCTAGATCTGTCTGCTCTCTTGCATGTGAGTGAGCGGTAAGGATTCTGGTCCCCTCTGATATAGCAGCATCAATATATTCTGAAAGAGGAAACATGGTGCTATTCTGAAATAACCTTCTGTTATGCCCGCCTTGTAAATGACAAAACGTCAGTTGCAGTCAACTACAACTTTTGCTTAATTTTTAAAGCTCCATACTACAGTGTCCAGGATTTATATTAAACGTTCTCTCCAGGGTACTGACTATAAGGCTGAGTGGAGGGAAAGGGCTCAGTGTTTCCTTTCTCACTCTTCCGACTGACAAGAACAGCCAGCAGGCAACTCAGAAGCATCTCAGGAGGCATAAGTGGTGGGACACTGTTCACTCTGGATGTCGTTGAGAAAAGCAAGGGAGCGGGGCAGTGTTGCAGTGCCTCCCCGGAACACTGTCTTCATCAGGGATTCTATGGAATTCTGTAGCTCCTTCCTGGGCAGATACCACTCTTGCTCTCCACCCTAGTCTCCCAGCCACCCACCTCGGCCTTGGCTGAGGGAAAAATGAGTGCCCTCTTTTCATTCAGCACTTACCCTGAGTGGCTGCCTGACAGCCCCTCTTTGGCATCCACAGCCTGCGGTGACTGGGATTGGGGCATCTCCATGCACCGCTCCCTCCAGAGGCTGGCTGGCTCCAGGCCACACCCCATCAGGAGCTGGGTCTCAACCAAGCCCAACCAAAGGGTCTCAGCATGATGTCACTTGTCCATCTGGTGTGGTTTCTTCTGAAGAAGAAGAAAAGGGCTTTCAGGGAGTTCAGCTTGTCTTTAAAGCACAGCTTCCCTTCAACAAGGAGACTATTACATGCCATTATATTATGTACAGTTGCAGAGCACGTATGTCACTGGCATTATAGCATCAGTGTCAAATACAACTGCATTCAAATTTAAGCCCCAGCACCTTCCAGCTGGGTGGTCCTGGGAAAATGCCCAGCCTCTCAAGTGCTCCTTTCTTTATCAGCGAAATGGAGGTGACAATGCTGACAATGATGATGATGATGATGATGATGTGATATCTTTTCCATAGAATTCTTTATTGTATTTAGTGAAATAACATAAGCAAAGCACTTAGCAGTACCTAGCAATATAGAAATCTCTCAATAAATAGTAGGCATTATTAAATTTTTTTCCAACTCCCATGTTCTTTTGTATATTCTACAGAACATAGTGTGCATTTTTTGTCCTTTTTCAAATTATTAACAAATGCTAGACAGTAGATTGTTAATTGTATGTGTTCCATTATTGGGGAAAGCCCTAAACTAAAAGTAAAAACCTATCGGAGACACAGGGTATTTTTTAAAGTGACTTCTTTCATGAGGCCTAAGCATTAGTTCCACCTACCCTCAGTATGGTCATCCACAGCATTACATGGTAGGAATTAACATTCAGAAAGATAGCCCTGAGCTACAAGATCTGTATGAGTGAGAAAAAGGTCTAATTATTTTAAGACAATGTTATAAAGCGTCAATATGTTTAAGATTTTCTACATAATACATTGCAAAAGAAAGGGAATTCTGGTGACCCAAACATTCAGTAAGGCATAATACCTCATTTCCCAAAGTTTTATTTAATCCAGACTTGACTGAATGAAGTACGGAAGAACATTTGTGGATTAGAGGATTTCCGACTGTGTGCAGTTGAACCAGCAAACCTTACGTTTCTTTTTTTCTGTCCTCCTCCAAGACTGTGTCATGAGTCATTATCTATGGCTTAGGCCTTGGCATAGAGCACAGAAAATGCGTAATCACCAGATAATATGCTGCACTCAAAGCATTTTTTTTCATGTAATTACATTAACCCTGAAAATACTCCTATGAAGCAAATATTAATATGCAGAAATTATTTATTCCTTCCTATTGCTGGAGAAATGATAGACAGTAAGCAGTTGAAAGGCCACTTGAAATTCATAATAGGAGCTACGCTTCTCCAACTAACGCCAGTACCTGGGTCTGTGGTTTCCCCATCACCTACTACACTGCCTTTGAAGAGTTGTGAAGAGCTGCTGTTCGGACTTCCCCCTAACCTGAATATTACTGATTTAGGGGAGAATGACCGTTTCAGGGAGGGTGGGCTCTGTTCCGTGGGTGGAAGCACAGTAGCCCATTCTCTGTGCTGATCTCTGAGTGACTCCTAATGCAGCTGCTTAGATTTATGGCCAGTTGATGGGTTTAAGAGCTGTTGGCTCTTTTGTTGAAATTTGTATTAATAAAGACAGGGGCTCTATAAAAACTTACTGTTGAATGGAAGGAATGTATGAAGTATCACAGTGCAAGGATTATGACCTCTTCACAACTAAAAAGTTGAGGAGGGTGAGTGTGGAACTATGTTCTTTTTCATCGTTTTCTGTGGTCTTAAAAGCAAGTAGGCTTTGAGAAATTTACCTATAAAATTTACAGGACCAACTAAACGCCAGCAATTATATATAAATTCCTGTTTACCTCTTATCCACCACCACCACCAAGAGGTTACTTTTACTGCCAAGACATAACGTCTTTCTCTTTCTTTCTTTCTTTCTTTCTTTCTTTCTTTCTTTCTTTCTTTCTTTCTTTCTTTCTTTCTTTCTTTCTTTCTTTCTTTCTTCCTTCCTTCCTTCCTTCCTTCCTTCCTTCCTTCCTTCCTTCCTTCCTTTCTAAAAATCAGACATAAACATCCCAAGGTTGAATTCTGGCAAGTTCCTTTCTTGTCAAAGTTCTTAATTTATGCCTACACGCAGACTACATCAGTTTTAAGAGAAATCAAATCTTGGTTATGCAATACAGTAGCATAAAACTCTGAAAAAACATCCAAACTTGTAAGGGAGAGGACCTATTCCTCTTTTTTATAGACAATCTCCTCTGCATTAGGAGCTAACCAGCCTGTCAATGTAAAAACAAAACTGAATGTGAGATGCCAGGCAAAGGGCATTCATATTTGTTGTGTATCCTCCATGTTTTAGGCACAACGTCTATCCTATTTTACTTATCAACATAGTGATGCTTTGAGGTCTGATTTCACTCCATTGTACAGACAAGAAAACTAAAACCAATATACATTACATAACAATTTCATCAGGGTCACCTTGGTAGGCTGAATGATAGAAATAGCTCCTAAGATTCCATGCCCTAATCCCCAGAACCTGTGAATATAATGAGATATCACTCCCATGATTATGTTATATCACTAGGCTCAGTTGACCTTAAAATAAGGAGAGATCCATGAACCTAATTTAATCAGATCAATTCTTTTAAAAAAAAAAAGATTTTATTGGGGAATTTGGGGAGGGGAATTGCGTTGGGGAATCGGGGAAGGGGAACAGACAAGTTGCTGTCCTTTTGTTCTTCAGTCTAGTTGTGGAGGATGTTGCTTCACTGGTCCATGTTGGTATTATCATGCGCTCTTCCCGGGTGAGGCAGTTGCTTGCCCGGTCTCTGGACAGCAGCTCATGCTGGCTGCCAGCCACTCACAGTAGCTTGCAGCAGCCTACTGCAGCAGGGGCTACAGCCTACGCAATCTCAATCGCCAGCGATTCACAGGAGCCCAGCTCCAGGTTGAGCTGTTGTTCACCATCTTAGCTGTAGAGGGTGCAGCATCACTGGCCCTCATATGTGGGATCCAAAGCCAACTCTTAACCAATGTGCCACTCACCCGGCCCTAATCAGATCAATTCTTAATCACAGAGTTTTTCTCTGCCTGCTACTGGAAAAAGAAGTCAGAGAGAGTTGAACCATGAAAAGACCCCATGTGCCACTGCTGGCTTGAAGATGGAGGATAGTGGGGGCCACTTGCAAGGACTAGAGAGATGCCTTTAGGAGCTGGGAATAACCCTCAGCTAATAGCCAGCAAGGAAACCAGGATCTCAGTCCTACAACCATAAGAAACTGCATTCTGCCAACAATCTGAATGAGCTTGGAGCTAGACTCTTCCCCAAAACCTCAGAAGAGAGCACAGCTAGCCAACACCTCTCATGTGAGGTCCTCAGCAGAGAACTCATGCCAATTTTCTGACTTGTGGAAATTGTGAGATAATAAATGGGTGTTGTTTTAAGCCACTAAGTCTGTGGAATTTGTTAGGCAACAATAGAAAACTCACACAGCAATTAAGTGGAGGAGCTGAGATTCAAACCCTACCCCATTTGGCTTCAACTGAGTGGTTACAACAACTTCTAGCCTAACCACAAAGCCACCTTCAATAGATTAATGTGGATTAAAGAACGAACTCATTTCTATAACAGATTAGGAAAACTAAGTTAGGATTTGTCTCCACCCCTTCATCCTCAGGAAAATTCACATTTCTGCCAATGAACCTTTATTTATTACTACTGTAACTCATATTATATTATTACCCTCCATATATCATGCTTCCAGTTTTTGAAAGTGCTTTCCCATTCATTATCTAATTTTTTTGTCTTCACAGCTACTCTGCAAAGCAAACAGAACAGGCATATATCCTTACCCTCTGGATTAAAAACCTGAAGAGCAAAGTAGTTAACTGATTTTTCTGTTAGTCACCCGATAAGTAAGTAGGAAGGCCAGGAACCAATCCTGGCTTTCCTCCAAATGCAATCTTTTTCTAGAGATTAAGCAAAGGAAATTCAGAGAAATCAAGTGACGTGTCTGGGGCCGCAAATCTACCGGCCTCACAACCCCCTAGTCTCCACAGCACACTGACTTGGAATTCCTTCTCCCTCAGACATCTGACCTCAATTGCTCTGTTTCTTACAGCCAATTTACTCAGATCAAGCACCCACAGCGTCTGTCCAAAGCAACACCCTTCTGACTTAGGTCCCCTCCTCATACAAGGCCCTCTAGCCTTTTCCCCAGTGGCTACCCCTCCTGCCTCAGGGCCTTTGTACTGGCTGCAAATGTTCTCTGTGTCTGGGTCCTTCTCTGTCTTCACTCTTCCCCTTTGCCATGTTAACTCCTACTCATTCTTCTGAGTTCCGCTCAAAGGTTCAGTTGTAAGGGCAGCTCCTCTGAACTTCTAGGGTGAGTCAGTTTCTCTGTATACATCCTCATAATATTCTTTACTCTTCACATCTAGCAGTTTACAATAATTTGGGAATTAAGTCATTGAAGTGTATTTCCCTATTGTATGGCAATTCCATGGGGACTAGAACAGCATCTCTTTTGTTCACCTGTGTCTAGCATGGTCCTGGCACATACATGGGGCTCAGCAAATATTGGATGAATTAATGAATGTATTCATGCATTTATGCATTCATGAAATGATGTAGTTACTCTTTAGGTAGGCAGGCCATTATATCAATGACTGCCCCTTCTAGTGGTTAGCCAGCGAAGGTACTTTGGCAATACTAGACCACATCTTTCTGCCTCCACCATTCCTATACCAAGCCCAAGAAGTGAGTGTAGGTCCTTTCCAGTAAAAATGTTACATCCTTACCTCCAAAATATCTGGTCGCAATCCTGACTGGAAAGCACCCTGTGCTGCTCGAGCACTTGCTCCATTTCATGGGCTGATGTGGACAGTATTTCTCACCTCACATTTACAGATCTGCTGAGAAAGAGTCGCCCTCCCCAACCTGGACCCCCCTCACCTCTCCACCCTCTACCCCCTCACCCCCACCCTGGCCACCAGCTCCTAACCCAGGTGCACACTGGAAGCTGCTATGTAGACCATCGCTCCTGTGACTAGGTCTATCTCTTCTCATAGAAGAAATCAATTTTAAAAACTGCTTCACAAATAAGTTGACATTTTTATTTTCTTGACAAGAGTTATTTCAAAAATTGTTTGAAAGGTTGCACTAGACAGTTACTAAGTTTCTTTCCAGCTCTGAAAACTTCTGTCAGCCTGAGATTTCCTGGTTTTGCATTTCAGGTGTAGCAGCCATCGTCACTCACTGAAAGAAGACAAACAGTATCAAGTTCCAAAAAGTTACGGGGAGAATGCCCCCCTCTATGGGGAGGGACACCAGTAATGCACTAAAGTTACTTTTAATCTAGTTTAAGCTCATTTATCCCCTATGCTTCTGCCAACTAGTTAGCCATCAATTAAAAAATACTTTAGTAGAGAGGCTGTGACTTTAAAGAGCCCAACAAAGAACCATTTTGTTATGTGAATAGCTAGCTTCAATTGTATAAATATTGTTTGCTGAGGTTTTTTAAAAACAAAAAAATCATTGGCCAGGCTAACCATTATGAATTTAAATGTCTCACCCATCGTATTCTATCATTGTCAATAATCACACGTGGAGGGCATACTGGAGAAAGTATTTTGGTCCTTGCTGCAGTTTGGGGGCCAGAGGGTATAGGCAATGCATCTATTCATTCTGAGTAAGGATCTTATACGTGAGTTGTTTATGAAAATCTGATAGAGGATGTGCAACTAGAACTTCTTGGAGGAGGAGTACATCTCCTTAAAAAAGCACATTCCAGCCCCAAACACAGAAATTCACATTCACACTCTACCACAATATGGGAATACTATTTGGTTGTCAGAAAGGTCATGACATATTTTTTCTATGTTTTTCATTGCAAAAATGCATCATGACTTTTCTGAGAACCCAATACTTATTAGTAGATTAGTTCATTGAAAAGTTTTGGGTGAATAATAATAATAATAACCAAGGTAGTCAGATACGGGCTAGATTAATAGGTCTTGAATGTCAGACCAAGACATTTGAACTTGGAAACCTTTGAAATTCATTCAAGGTGTGGGGATGTGCATTTCAGTGAGGTTCTCCCAGCCCTCTCCTGTATCAGGGCAGGTGTTCCTTACCTTGTCTGTGCACTCTGTCAAGTTGAGAGTGGGGTCCCCCTGGTCCAAACATCTTTCTTTAACAATCCTTGAGGACATATAACATTGTGAAGTCATCAGACAAGGAATGAATTGAAAATTTGCATATCCACATTATGGGATGGCCCATATATAGGCTTAAAGTAAGAATGTAAGCATGTAACCAACAAACTGCAAATTCTATAGACATCCCAGTCAGTGTTTGAGCCTTTCTTAGGGAGAAATTTGTGAAGCAAATAAGACTAGTTGATATGAGGATTCACACCCATCACCTTCTTTTAAGGGAAATATCTTTGTCCCAAGCTCTTCATTCATCTTCCGGACTGATGATAATTTGTTAATCCTGGTAGGTACCAAACTGGCCCATATTCCATGATAATCCACCATGGGTTGATTATTTCCTTGCATCAGGAATAAAAGAATATAATTCAGAGATCAATTTCCTATCAAGCCTGCAGTTCCTCATAGTTAACTGTGTTAAGTAGAGAGATTTCCTGCACTATAATCCTAAACTCTAGCTACATTGTTTTTTTCACTTAACCCCTGTGCAAGTCTGGACAATGCTGACATTTAATTAGGCATGTTCTCCAATGTGAGATCCAGCTCTGAGTGACAGCCCAGGGAACGGCTTCCTTTCTGGACAAGACCACAGCAGTGTGTGGGAGAGGGGGTGACATAGTTTATGACTTGGGAACAACAATGGCCAGGGGTTGGTGAGGAGAGAGGGAACGCACAGGTTGCAGGCCACTGGGAAGTCTCCCCACTGCTTAGAAGTCTTTGCTTACTCTCTGGGTCATACTTGCACAGTCCTTCCTGTCCATGAAGCTTGGTTTTGCTTTTAACCATGTGGGGCCCTTTTATGTGTTGTTAGCTATGCAAATAGTATCCTACAGAGATCAGGCTAGCAGCAGCGGTCATGTATAGTGTGTGGGAGCCAGAAAGTTGCATCTATCCCAGCCAGGGAATTATGTGACAAGGACTGGAATTAAAGCCAGGGTAGGACTCAAAAGGAGAAATACATGGTAGTGCTTCATCTTCAGATATTATATTTTTAATTGCAAGATGCCAGGAGGTGCTTGTTAATTTAATGAGCCCACATCAAGGTCTTGTTTTTTTTTTTTTCTCTTTTCTTTTTTTTTTTTTTTTTTTTTTTTTTTTTTTTTAAAGATTTTATTGGGGAATTGGCGGAGGGGAACAGCGTTGGGAAATCGGGGAAGGGGAACAGACAAGTTGCTGTCTTTTTGTTCTTCAGTTTAGTTGCGGAGGATGTTGCTTCACTGTTGGTATCGTCATTGCGCTCTTCCCGGATGAGGCAGATCGGTCGCTGGCCTCTGGATGTCGCTCACCGCGGCTATTGGCAGCTCACTCTTGGCTGCCAGCCGCTCGCGCTGGCTGTGGGCCACTCACTGTAGCCTATGGCAGCCCACACCATCACCGGGGCTCGCACAGCCAAGCTCCAGGTGGAGCTGTTGTTAGCTGTAGAGGGCAGTGTCACTGGCCCTCATGTGGGATCCGAACCGGGGCCACTGGCATCCCAAAACCAGCGCTTAACCAATGCGCCACTCGGCCGGCCCTCTCTTTTCTTTTTCTTTCTTTCTTTCTTTCTTTCTTTCTTTCTTTCTTTCTTTCTTTCTTTCTTTCTTTCTTTCTTTCTCTTTCTTTCTTTCTTTCTTTCTTTCTTTCTTTCTTTGTTTCTTTCTCTCTCTCTCTCTCTCTCTCTCTCTCTCTCTCTTTCTTTCTTTCTTTCTTATGTACTGAATAGTTTTAAAAGACCCCTTTTGTTCTTGAAAGGTGAAAGGATACATTTCCTAAAAGAAATAGGACCTCAAAACATCTTGCTAGGAATGTGGGAGTCAACTCTCAGAAAAGTATTTGGTTGCTGGAAAGGGATCATGAAATTGGGTTCTTCATAAACAAAGTCCTTCTGTAATTACAGAAAAAAGTTACTTGGAAACCGGTATACTGAGTGTGCCTGAAGTTAATCGCATTACAAAGGACTCCAATCTACATGGGCAGTTGAGTCCATGTAATTTGTGGGGTTTCCATCTTCTGTCACATGTCTGTCCAGATATTTGGTAGACAGGTTTTGACTGTACCTAGTCAATTGTTCAACTATGGTGATTAGGTCAAGGGAAATTATAAAAATGAAGATACCAATTTTTAAAAGAAAGGTTTTTAAGACAGCAAATTTAGAAAAAGCACGATGCTTCTTTGGCTTCTTGATTAATTTGTTCTATCACAAAATTCCAAAGAAAAGTGGAACATCTCAGAATTCATACACAATATGTTCATATTATGTAATCAGGTTTTGTAGAATTAAGTTGAAAGGAAAACACAAATGAGAGTAAGAATTTGATAATGTGATTAAAGTTGATTTTTTTTAGGGGAAAGAGGGCTCAGAAATTAAAAGAAAGAAAGGAAGGAAGTCTGGAAGAGTGGATCTGTACAAGAAAGTAAGAACACACGTGCAAATGTGATTGTGATGGGGAAGTGGATTTTATTTCTTTTCTGACAAGAGTGATACACACAAATGAAATATTTAGATCTCACCAGTATTTAACTGGTGCATATATGATTGTAAATATTTAGGGTATATCACAAAGGAACTAATATATATTAAAATTCATTCTTAATAATTCCTAAGTTTACCCAGGATACTCTATATTAGTAGAGTCTGGCTGCTAAAGGTGATGAATAAAATCATTCCTATGTTAAGCAACAAAATAATTTGGAGGAAAAAAATGAGTTTGAGTTATTTTATTATAAATTGTGCATATGACAAAAACTCAGTTACAATAATAACAAATCAGAAAGTTTGACCATACTAACTTGAGAAAAGTATCTTGGGATTAGAATGATATCATCTTCAATTCTTATTTTTCAAGGAGCTCCCAGAGATCAAATAAAAATTAAATCTTTCTTCATTTGCTGTTTAACTCACCTTTGTTCCCCATATTGTCACACTCTTCTTCCAAGACTGAGTATTATGAATCTACTGATAGCTGCTTCCTTTATTATTAAACTCTAATTAAATTTTAGATCTTCATAATTTCAAAAACCAATGCTCCCCATCAAAAATGAATTTTCCTTTCTTTTCTTTTCTCTTTTTTTTTTAGAATTTCATGAGATTTATTTATTTAATTTTGCATTTGTCTTTTAGGATTGAGCTACATTGAGCTATATTTAAAAGTTCATGTTTTAATTTACTAAATATGCAATACGAAAATCCAGTTTTAGATCATTTTATTCCTATTACCAAACATTTTAAATAACATTTTTCAATTGATGTGAGAACAACCTTAAAATCTTGGTTTCACTGGAACAATTCCTTCTAGAGTTTTTGCTTGGAACAAGGAATACCATTCTGTTGAATATCCTAAGTTTCCAAATTTGCCAGCAACTTCTAAAGAGTTGTTATAGAGACTTCAGTGATGGCTCTAGATAATTATTTGTAGAATGACATTGCCTCTGAAAGGGCACTGCCAATTTACAGTTTCAAAGACCTTTTATTGGTGTTAATGAATAAGGATAACCGTGGGGCTTTTCTGTTTTCTGAGGGTGAGTTTGTTCTGTACGAGTATAATTATTCAGTTCCCTTTTCATTCCTTTCTACAGCACATGCATTCAGATCTCGAATGTAAAATTCCTTTCTGCACAGGTAGTAGGGATAAGTCTGAAGATGTATAAAAGGAAGGAGAACTAGCTAATCACTAAACTCCTTTTGAAGGTAGCAACACACAAGGGTATCTCTGGGCTGCAAATCTTTTCCCTCCTAATTTGTGTTAGTTCAGGTACTAACTGAACCTCCCATGTGCTCTTCCTTCAACCCACACTCTCCCCATGGTAAATAAGGTCCAAACACCTTGACTGTGAAAAGGGATGGGACCCAGAAATCCCGGTGGCCTGCCAGCAACGCCATAGGTGGTGCCATTCACTGGTCCTCTGCTCTGCCCAACATTCTAGGGGGCCAGTGTTTCTGGTGGCCTTTGGTGAACCATCTAACTCTTACTATTTTTCATGTCTGAGAGAGAGAGAGAGAGAGAGAGAGAGAGAGAGAGAGAGAGAGAGAGAGAGAGAGAAACGGGGGATGAAATTCACATCTTAGTTTTCATCACAACACTTGTAAAACTGAGATTGCCCCATCATAACAGCAATAATTTTTGGCAATATGGAATTTTCTAGAGAACATGGATGGGCATTCTAAGGCAATTCCACAGGATTTATTTTTATTGATACATCAGTAGAACGTACCACAAATGTACAGCTCCTTATTCCCTTATACCTCCAAATTCTTACACTACTCCTTACTCCTTATAAAACCGTGGCCACATTACCTGAGCTCTCTAAACCTTGGTTTCCTAATGAGCCTTGATAAACCAAACAATCTTGTTCTAGTTCTGTTAAAATTACCCTAAAACAAAAATAATCCATGAAAAGTAGTTTGCTTCTCAGTGAAACCAAAATGACATTTTCTGTTTCTGCATCCTAGACCCTCCCTTAACACCTTCCAACCTGCAGGGAAGAATTCATAGTGTGACATTCCCCTCCCCCTTTCTTATCTTATCCCTATTCCAGCAGTGTGCTGTAACAACCAGCTGGGGGCCGGGGGGGGGGGGGGGGCGGCCCTGATTTGCAGCATTTGCCACTTTCCTTGGTGTATATAGTCCCGTCATGGCTGAGTTCAAGTTACCATCAACTGGCTCACAAAATTCCTGAAATTTTAACCATCAGCTCTTGGAAACGAGTACAAACCACTTCTCACACACCACTGCTTCTTATCACTCATAAACATAGTTTTAGTAGTATCTATTCAATATAATGTGGGCCTTTCACACTTCCGATTTATAATCCCTAATTCAAGATTTTAGGGTTTTTTGATGGGCGATTTTAGAAAGACAATCCAGTGCATATGTCATCTACATTATGTAACAGTCCTGCTGGAGTTTGGAGCAGCCCCCCCCCCCAAATCAAATACCTTAATATTTCTGCAGTTAAATGAACAGAAAGCCCTACTACATGGGATTTTTTAAAAAAACAAACAAACTACAAATAGTATCCAACCATGGAAGGTGAGGTTCTATTAAGAAATGAGTTCAGGTCAGGGCTGACTTTGTTACAAATAATTTTAAGAAAAAAACTTCCCATATTCAGGGTTGTTGTATTTTAGAAGTGAGGAAAAAGGATTGTGAGCTGTCGTTGTTTAGAGAATCTTCTTAGCAGGGCACAAGTGTGCATTTGTCCATGAACTACAGTTCAAAAGGCACAGGAGAAGGTGATCACAATGGAGAGGGAAAGATGGCTGAAGCACAGAGTCTTGTGGGGACCGACAAACTTCAGTGGCACATGGTAAGTATGGGACAGGTTTGGGGTCACAGACCTGGTTCCAGATTCCCATACTGCGTCTTACTTCTCATAAAAACTTGGCCACATTACCTGAGCTCTCTAAGCCTCAGTGTCCTTATTTATAAAATGGAGAGAATATCCCTCCCTGGGAGGGTTACGTGAGATAACGCATGCACAGCACTCAATGGAGACTTGGGACATGGTAAGTGTTCAAAAATCAGGAGCAACTATCATTCTGTCTACCGACTTGTAAGGATTTGTTGTAAAATTGCAAGAGAGAAGATATACAGAAGAATGAATGGGAAAGCATGCTTGAGGCCTCTGTCATCAGTTTATTGTTTACATTTTTGACTCGTTTCGTTTTCGAGGGTAAAGGTAGTCGACTTCTCTCCCCACTCATTTTATTATTTTAATTATAGCATTCATGGCATTGAACTCTTGGAGGAAGGCCAAAGTATTTTCTATCAATCTTTTCCTGTGCTATTAACCACATATCTTAAAAAAAAAGAGGAGGTGTGGGGAGGAGTCATTCCTTCTTTTATCTTTGTCTGGAAAGTTATCCCAAAGCAATCTGGAGTGAAAGGGAAGAAGCAAACTGCTGGTCCACAAGCACAACTTGGCTTAAGGGAATGTTCGTTTGGCCAAAATGGTGTTTAAGAAAATTTGAATTCATGTGCCTTAAGTATACACCATGGGCGAGCTGCTGAACCCTTGTCTTTTTTTTTTAATTGGCCTGGCCCAGGCCCTGAAAGCACTTAAATTTGAGATGCCCCATCTAAGGAGACTTCTCCCAATGTGCACCTAAGGAGATGCTACTGTTGCATTTAAGATGCGACAACCCTTTGTTGTGTTGGACTGTCTCTGCATCGCGGGAAGTTTAGTGACCCTGGCATTCAACCACCTGTAGACATCCCTCCCCCGCACCATAGTGACCATTGAAAACTGCCCCCCCCCATGCACACACATTTCCAAATGACTCTACTGGGTGTAGGACTGCTCCTGTGAACAACATAACATCTTTGGGAAATAAAGTTGCAAGTAGTCCCTCCCTCTAACATCTCTGACACAGAGAAAACAGCTCAAAAAATAAACTAAATTTCAAAACCTGCCAAATAGGGCCAGCTGAGTGGAGCAGTGGTTAAGTGCTGGCCTGGGAAGCCAGCAGCCCCGGTTCGGGTCCCACATATGAAGGCCAGTGACACTGCCATCAAAAAAAAACAAAAAAAAACCCTGCCAAATAGACTCTATTATGAACTTAAAAACAAAGCTAATTTTGAAGCAGAAACATAAACTGTCCAGTGTTGCTTTATTTCAGTATAAGAATGCGCTCTACTACAAAGATCTTCAGGCTATCTGCATAAAATCATATTGGATTCTTTAACCAAGATGAATTAACTTTAAAAGTCTCATGTTCTGGAATTTTTTTTTTTCTGCTAATATCCTTATTTACAAAGTGTATACACATACCTCTTACTTTACTATATTGGTTAAAATTGAGGAAATTGACACAATTAGGGGAGTAGATAAAATCATGATACTGACTATGAGCTATTTCAACATCTCACTTTCACACGTTTCTGTTATCCAGGCACTTTTCTGTCATGCGTTTTGCATCTCTTGGTGCCCCTGTGCTCTCTTCTTCCCTGGGTAGTACCTGGAGTCCTCCTCCTTTAAGAGCCCTTCTTTACCAGCAGGGAATTATGCTTTTTAAGACCTGATGCACTCATTATCTAGCCTGATACTGGGCAGGAAAATCCTTCATTCTGTTACCCTTGATAGATAATGAATTTGCACTTTTGTTTGGACACCAGATGTTAACCCACTAGGCTACTAGTGAGGGGAATATTAGGTACCATGTTGCAGGCCAGCAGTGGAGATATTATTCTCAAGGGTAAGGATTTCCAGGTGTCTCAAATTCCTCTACCTCCTTTTAGGCCCGCTCAGCCAGCTAGATACTATTTAGTAATCATGAACAGTTCTTATTTTATCTTTCACTCTTTGAGATCAGTACAGCTTCTTCTTTTTTAAATGTTCTAGATAATTAGAGACCTCAGAAAAAGGAAGCACCAGCACCAATGTAGACTCGGATCACCAGTCCTGGCCGAGGGAATTTGAAGCCACGGGTCATCCTACCACACGCTTCCTTATATTCTTGGCTTTCTGTCTACCTTCAGGGTACTCTACACGAGTCCCTTCTCTTACCCTAATCTCCTTAACATGGTCAGCACACTGTAGGTCATTTTCAAACCAAATTTGACATTGAAATATCTTTTCTTTAAAAAAAAAAGGATAAATGCAACCTGAGGTGAGGTTTCTCTGAGGTGCTCCTATGTAATCCAGTGGATGTGATATTTCTGATCCTATGTGATCATAAACTCAGTCCAGCCAAAATCAGCCTCATAAAAGTCATTAACAAAAGTCATAAAATAAAAGCAAGGCATGATTCAGACTTTTAACTCGGTAAACTTTGCAAACATTAACTACCATATGTGTATAGATCGGTGACCTTGCAATGTGATTCTATATGAGACTGTGTGTGGTTGCCCCGCTTTTCATTAGAAACAGCTGGATTAGTGGGATGCGCCAGAAAATTGCACTGCACAGCTCTGTGTTCGAAACCTGCTCTGCCCTATGCGGCGGTGTGGCCTTGAGCAAGTCACTGAAACTACCTGAATCTCTATGACCTTGTATGTAATTTAGGGATTATAATAGCTACCTTATCAAGTCTCTATGAGGAATAAATGAGATGCTAAGGGAGACACTCAATGATCTCAAAAAGCAAAAACATTTGAGATCTAGGTCTAGCAATCTAATTGATAGACAGTCTTATTTGAGAAAGCAGAAGGTATGATTTGAGGGTCATGCTAAACCTAGCTGGTTGCCGTCAGTTCTTCCTTGCCCTTTTCCTACTCAGTATCACAGATTTGCAGGGGTGGCAGTGAGTACATCCCAGCAGCCTGTTCAAATTCCCTGTCAGCTGGGTTCCAGCCATGGAAGGCACTGGATTGGAGAGGGAAGAAAGGGAGAAACCAGAGTGTTTCTCCTCGTCTCTGCCAGTGTCTAAGGCAGTGGCTGTATCTCCAGCTCCCACAGACAGTTTCCTTCTGGAGCATCCCCTCTTCCTGCCCCTCCATCCTAGGGGTGGTGGTAGCTTTTTGTGCTGTTGTTAATAACTAGACTGCTTCACTGTCTTCTTTTGGATTCTTCGTTTTTCCATCACTTGTGGAACCAATTCTCAGCATTAAAGTCTCTCTTTGTAAATACTTTAAATGGTCTCTGTTTCCCTCTTTTGACCTTGACTGCGTGGTATTAGTATTAGTATTATTAGTGTTAAGACCTCTTGACAAAAGAATTTTCCTTATACTGGATACATCATTAGAAAGTCATTTCATTGCCTTCTTCTTCTTAAAGGGGGAGAGTAGCATGTTACTCACATAGAATGCTACATAATAGCTTTCTCACAACTCTTATGTTGTCCTCTTATCCACCCACCCATCAAACATTTTGTATCTATTGTGAGTTAGGGGTTGAGCTAAGTGCTGAGTATACACAGATAACTAGATACCCAGGTGTATCAGAACAGGTGATTTCAAGATCACTCTCTCAAGATCAGAAGGGCAGAGAGCACTTATTTGGGAATCAGGAATGATAATACGGGTTAGGTGCCTAGTGCTGTCCTTGACACTCAGTGTCAATAAAAGAGATTTCCCATTCCTGTTTCCACCTCCCACCTCATGAATAAACTGAGCTGAAGTGAAGTGGGCTGGACAGGAACTATAATAACCATTCCATAGACAAAGAATCAAAGTTCAGAATTGTTATCTGCCTAAGGTGAGCAGCTGATACGGGACAGAGTCTGCTGCAGCTGGCAGTGAGATCACACTGCTTCACTCTGTGTCATCTGTGCTAAGTAAGAAATGTGTGAATGCATGGGGCCAGAGAGCAGGATAGCTGAGAGAACATTTTGCAAGGAATGAGGAAACCCTAGTTCTCCCTACCTCTCTAAGTTGTCCCCAACTGCCATCCGTCAGACTCATCAGTTAGCTTCTTTGAACCTTAGGTCTTTTGAGTATCCAATGAGGGGAGGTACCCAGCTCACAGGATTGAAAGAGCCCCAAATGTGTTGGACACAGGTAAGGTGCTCTGCTCACTTCTATTACAAGTAACAACATAGAGAGATGGAGTGACAGGCACAGTTTTGTGTGAGTTTCAGATAGTGAAAAGGGTCCAATGAAGTCTCCTGAGCCTGTTTCCTGTCTGTGAAAGGAAACTAGCACCTGTGCTGTGGACCTCACCTGGTGATTGCAAGACCAACCGAAACTTGGCTTTGAAGATGGCAAATGTCTGCTTTAGTCCCATTGCAAATCGTCCGTTGTGCATGTATGCCATGAGTAACCCTCAAAGCTTTAGGTAATACAAGTCAGTTGTGGAGACAAAATAAATTGTAAAATGGAACATAAAGTGCACGTTGTAGGGAGAGAATGGTGCCACTGTGTGGCCCTACTGCACAAAACCTTATTTTGTTTCAAATCTTTATTACAATTTCCATAACCACCTACATGCATGAAAGCAGATTAAAAGGGGAAATCAACAACAGTGATAGCTAACATTTATCCAGGCTTTATTATGTGCCAGGCGGCCTTTTCCTTCGTGTTATCATATTGAAAGCACAGCAACTCCCTGAGGTAGGCACTGTCATCATTCTCCCCATTTTACAGATGAAGATACTGAGGCACAGGTTTTAAACACCCCTCAGGGCCTCACAGCTAGGAGTTGGTAAAGCTGCAAGTCTGTGAACAAGTAATGAAAGAGTGCGTTCTTACAAATGACAAAGCCTAATGGAGTCAGTAGGCAAACCTGATACCACCTTTGCCTTTGAAGGGAGAGGTGTTAAGAAATCTCTGTGCATGCCTTTGAGGGTCATCTTCTAGGCACCTTTGGCTCAAGTCCTAATTTTACTACAAAGGGGTACCTTTAAACATCTATCTGGCTGTTACAAAGGTTAGTCTTCTTGGCCTGGCTTTTCACTTTTACTTTCTCTAAGCAAAGGTTATTTGGTACATTAACTGGGGTGATTAGGGTAATGATGCCTGAAAAATAGTGAGTTTCCCCTTTTTTTGTCCCTGTTCCCCCGAGCTTCTGTGTAATTCTAGAATGTTGAGTGAAAAGAATTATTTTTGGTATTATTTTAAAGAAAAAAAGAACCAACCCTGAGAATCCCGGAAAATGAAGAAAAGTGACGTGTTTGCAAAAACAGTAGCAGGATTTTTTTTTTTTTAATCCCCCCCTCCGCCCCCAGCTCCAGAGGCTGTAATTTGACTGCTCTCTTTGGCAGCGCTCCAGAGACAAGTCCAAGTGCTTCATCTGCGTCTCTCTCCCCTCCTCCGCCTCCCCACCTTCCTCGCCCCAGGGCAGAGGGGAGGCGGGACGGGGGGATCCGCTGCTCGCCGCCGGCCGAGTCCGCAGCTCCGCGCTGCGAGGGGCGGGCCGGGGCGCGGCCGAGCGGCGGGGCCGAGCCCGAGGAAGAGGAAGTCGGAGCCGGAGCCGCGGAGCAGGGCGCTCGGCGGGCGCCGGAGCCCGCGCCGCGCAGCAGCCCCTTCCCCGCCGGCCCTGCAGGGAGCGCGGCCCGCGCTGCGGAGCCCCCCGCCTCCGGGTAAGCGCCGGCTTTGCCTTCACCCCCGGGGAGGGGGGCTTTCCAGGGACAGACCGCTCGCCGGGCGCCCAGGGGACCCAGGGACCCTCAGCCGGGCGTCCCAGGTCCGCAGGTGGACAAGCGCGGCGCGCGGCGCGCGGGCCCCTCTCCCCCGGGTGGGGGCGGCCGGTGCTGGGGGGCGCCCCGCCGCGTTCCCGGCCCCTCCACCCGCAGCCCGGCGGCTGCAGCGCTGGCGTCTCCGAGTAGGGGCTCCTGCGCGCACCCCGCAGAGCTGCACGCCCCAGCCCCGCCACGCACACGGGGCAGCCCCCAAACGGTACCCGGCCGGCAGCCGCCCCAGGGCATCTCCTCAACACCGGCGCCCGGGCCCCAGCAGCGATGAGCCGCGGCGGGCGCCGGAGGCCAGGGCGCCGGGGCGCTCCGCGCTCGGAGAACCCGTCTTTGTCGTAACCTTGGGGCCCCAGCGCCGCAGACATGCCTGGGGATGGGGTGGGGGGTCGAAAGCCGGTGTCCCGCGGGTCACAGGTAACACCTGGTCTCCCCTGGGACCGCGCCACCCTTTGTGGCTCGGAGGGCGCGGGGAGCGCGGGGGGTCTGCGGTGACGCCCGCAGCGCGCCTCTTTGTGTCCACGGTTGAGCCTCCTTCTTCAACCAGAAGCCTCAGGAAGGTCTCACTGGGAACAGCCATGAAGCTGTTAAATTTCCTAACGTTCATTGGAAACAATGAGGTGGGTTTCCCCCCCCTTTTTTTTTTTTTTTTTTTTGTAATTCTCTGGTCGAGTCTTGTCTGGAGAGCCGCTGTTCCATTAAGTCCTGGTCCTTAGCTCTGCCTCTGTACCACCCTCAGGTGGCCATGGCTACTGCACATATTTTTGAAATCGCTGAGTGAGTCCGGTTGGGAGGCCGTTTCCAGCCAGCCACACAAGACACTGGCGATCTCCGAGGGAGCGTTGGTTTGGGGGGTTTTCCGACAGATGGGTGACAGAACCACCTAGTGTTTCCTATTTAAACCAGGAGGAGACCAGAATGTTGACTCTAGGTCAGATGTGTCATCGAACAGAATTCCAGGCCCAGAGAGCTGCTGTAATGCTATAAAAACAGTTATCAAGTGTTAAAATCAGCTTCTCCTGGATTCTTAGTTTCTGTAGTTGGCATCCTTTTAAAGAATTTATAGACTTTGATGACACGTTATTAAAACACTTCCAAGCCCATCCCGTCAGGGAAGAAGAAAACTACATTGTAACTTGGGCTTTGCCAGGTGAGACCTCAGGTGGCCTTGGCTGCTGCCCTCAGAAAGTGATTGATATGAACCAGGTGGTTCCTAAAGCTTCGTGCTGACTCCTCACTCCCCTGCCCCTCCCCCTGGGTTTTTATTTGCTCTCCAGTATTTAAGACTTAGATACAAAAGTGATGGCTTGCTCCATGACCAGAGCTCTGCCTTCCCAGTTCCTCACCTCTTCTCTTATTTGAAGCCCCAGGTCTAAGCCACCTGACAACCTGAAGAAATGTTTTTCCCCAGAGGTGTGGGGCCTCACTGTCTTCATCCTCAACAGGGCATCCACAGCCGTTACTGCATGACCTACCTTTCCCCTCAGGTAACCAGCAGGTCCCTGAATCTCTCTGCTCAAAAACGGGCAAAAAGCACAAACCGTTCTCTGGCTGTCAGACCCATGCCCTAATCCTGCTTGTCTTGGATCCAATTATCCTGCCCATCTCCATATTTCCTGTGGGCATCAGCTTCCTTCAGTGCCTGCAACAGGGGGGTGATTGTTACCAAAGACAAGCTTAAATATTTCCATGGGAGATTCAAATTGTACTTCAAAGAGGTTAAATGATCACTTTGTAACAAACCAATAGGAAGTGGCAATCATTTTGCAAACCCAAGAATGACCAGTACTATTTTGTTCCCTCCTGTGAGGAGATGACTTTTTAAGTGTTTTAATTAAGACTTAATGGTTCGAGGTCTGACATAATACGGGAAATGCTTCAGTTGCACATCTTTTGAGCTCTTAGTAAACTAAAAGCAATTTCTGGATCTATATATACTCTGCTTCTTAATGGCTGCGATCCACTTTTTGCGGGTTTCCCCTTCCCCCTCTCCCTCCCTCCCCGCTTCATTGCTGGTCTTTCAAACAATGATCATCTTTTAACCCTCCTGCAGGGATGACTAGATCCATGGAATATTGAAACTAGAATGCAGGGGCCACGCCAAATCTTGGAGGATCTAGTCCAGCTCCTACATCTTGAAGACTTAGGAAAGTGCTAGTGGTTATGACCAAGTGCTCTGGAAGTAGCTGACCTGTGTATGAAGTTTGCCTCTGTAGCTCATTAGCACTGAGAACTTGACCCCTCTAAGGAAATTATTTGGACATAGATTATTTATAATCAGGAAAATGGAACAATCATAGTTGATTACTCTCTCTGGATTATCTCACCTTTGCTCATTTCTTCCTTTGTAATTTAGGAAATAAAGGCCTTTCCCTCTGGAGTCATGCTGAGCGTTGATGATGATTAATGAAATTAATCCGAGAGTTTGGCACAGTGTGTGCTTTAAAAATGATAGCTCTTGATAAACCAAGTCTCAGAAATGAGTGATTTTGCTGGAAGTTGCATTGGCAGAGCTATGATTTAACCTGGATTCACTTCTCTTTCCCCTGAACTGCACTATTTAGAAATGATGGTGGCATGGAGGCATATTTTTAATTCAATGGAATGGGTCAGTCTTTGAGGGGGAAAAACAATTGCGGTGTCTTTTGACCGATGAAAAACATGATTTCTAAGGCAACCTGTTCATTTATTCAATCAAGCAGGAATGGGGATAGAAACATTTTCTAGGCAGAGGCCCTAAGCAACCTCGTCCTTGGGTGTGCCAGATATCTCAAATACTGATGTTTTATCACAGCCTGTATCAGCCTTGTTTTATAAAATGAAGAGCTAACCCCAACCCATCCGGGCCTTCAGATCCATGGGCGTCTGTGCCAAGTAGAACTTACTGTAGAGCCAGCTTTCAAGTAATTAAGAGATGACTGCATGTCCCTCTTTATGTTGCCCGTGCTGATGAAAAGCAACAGGTGCTTTAGCAAAGGTGCTGTAAATACAGCCTACCCATCCTAGCAAGGCAGCCCAGGTGTGTTGCAGAATAACTGGGGCCACTGGTTATCGTGCTGCCTGCATGATTCCCATCCCAGTGACGGGGGCTGACTGTACGCTGCATCTACAGTGGTTTCCATGTTGGGGTCATGTTTGAGGTATCTTTTCAGTCTGTATACACAAGGTCAACAAAAAAAATGTTTTGTTTTATTTTTGTTTTGAGGAGATACAAGCCAAGTAAAAATTTCCAAACCTAAACATCTTCTTTTGGTAAATATTGAATTACTGTTTGATGGAAGGCTAACGCATGCTGGATTTATGGAACTGTAAATGCATAACCCTCCTCTTCTTAACCCCTTTCCCATATCACCTTAGAGGAAAGGCAACTTGAAGCATGTTAATGTTAGGCTAAGTTTGTTTTTAAAGATTCCAGCTACACCCACTTGATGTACTAACCTGAGGAGAGGAGGGTCAGGGTTTTCACAGGTCTTTAATTAAGAAAGTTGTTTTGGCAAAAGCTTTAATAACCAGGGTGCTTTAGAGTTTACAGAAGCCTCTCATCAGCAGCATTAGGAAGAGCAAAACAGTCACAGCATTTGGCCAACAGCTTAGCAAGCTCTTAAGTGTAAGGACAGCTTTTTAAAATATCCAAGACAGAGTTAAAATGGGCGTGAGTCTCATAATCATTGAAACTTTAGAATTCTCATAAGAGGAATTACTAAATGACTAAATCACCATACCATGAAATTAGCTCTAATTATTGAAGTGGTAAATGGACCTAGTTCTCTACGTGTCTAGTCACAGTGAGCCCTTAAGAGAGCTGTGTCTGAATACAGACAGCAGAGGATGAAGAGTTCTAGATCAAGGAGTGGTAAGCTGGTTCTATAAAGAGCCTGACAGTGTTTTAGGCTTTGTGCTCCTTGTATGTCTCTGTCATATAGTCTTTGATTGGGGGAGGGGTGGTTTGTTTGACTACAACCCTTGAAAATTGTCAAAACCATTTTTTTTTTTTTTTTGCTTGAAAGCTGTATAGAACAGGCTGCAGGCTGGATTTGTCCAACTCTATTCTAAATGGCATAGTCTATGTGTGTGATAGCCTACAGTATTTTTGTGGGGATTTAAAATGACAAATTGCATAGACTTTATATAGACTGACTTATAATCAGATTTCCTTTGTCACTCTTTTTTCCAGCCATTCTTCTTTATTTTGTCTTTACATTGATAATGCTCCCATTGAATAGGTCATTGACATACGAAACAAAGTTCAGACCCCCAAGGATGGCACCCAAGGCTCTTGTATACTTTTCTTCTAACACCTCCCCATATATACCCTATGTCACTCTATCATTTGAGGTAACTTGCAGAGCCCCAGGTGGGCTGTGCTCACTTTCAACAATGAAAGGATCCTCGCATACGAAGTTTAAATCTCCATCTCTTCCTTGGAGCCTCTCATCTTATTAGGCAGAGATGTAGATACCCCCACCTCTATGTTAACACAGGACCTTATACATGAAGTACTTAGAAAGACAGAGGAATGTTCAAGGGTCAGGGAACAGCTTTATTTCTCTCAGTAGCTGCAGGGATCTTGCCATACAGCTTTGGACCGGTCACAGAATTCAGCCCAGAACTTTCCAGGGCTTATATGGGATGCACAGTATAACATGGTGCCTATGCCTGTGGCTTTGCAGCCAGGCTGAACTGAGGTCTCATCCTGGCTTCTCCACTTACCTGTTTCAGGTTCCCCCATCTTTATAGTTGCTAGGAATAAATGAGATTTTCCTCTGTAAAGCATTTAGTTCAGGGTCTGACATGTAGTAATTGCTCAATAAATGGTAAAATTTCTTAATTCCAGAGCCATTTATTGAGAACCTACTATGCCTAGAATGATGCCTGATGCTGTCCTAGCCAAGCAGCGAACAGAAGAGACATGGTCTACATAGAGATGAGATCAGCAAAGTAGGAGAATCAGGGTGATGGATGGGCCACCTCAGACTGGTGCTTCAGGAAGCCTCTCAGAGAAGGCAACATTTGAACTGAAACTTTAATGATATTGATGAGTTTCTGTTTCATCAAACCTAAGATACTTCTGAAATATGCCATTTAAAAAAATGTACTACTAAGAAAAGAAATGCTGTCAATAAAATTGACACCACCTCCTGTAAGATGCTTCCATGAGTTGTGAAAAAAGTGTTTCTTAGCATCAATAAAATGCTTTAATATTTGTGCTCAATAAGTATCCATTGAATACATTAGTCTTACACTATGGTTACATACAAGATTCTGCTCCAGGGGTTTACATTGTAAATGAGTTTCTGTCTTCTGTTTCTTAGCTGGTGGACTGGGACCTGGCAAAGAGTTGGGTTGTCGGAAAAGTCATGACGCATTTTTGCAACAAAAAACATGGAAAAAGTATGTCATGACTTTTCCAACAACCCAATAAAAATATAGCACATGAAAGCTTCGTAAGACATTTGTGATACAATATGTTTTAAAAAGTTTAAAACATTTGCTTTGATCATTTGAATGAACAAACTACATTAGTGAATCCTAAGTGAAACTGACCTACAGAGTCTGGGTAGGAGTGAAGTTGAGCAGCTCTTGAAGCCAGATAATTACTTTTGGCAGCTGTCTGCAGATATGGGTGAATCCTTAATACACGCAAATGCCTTCCGAAGCGCAAGGAAGGTATTAGCTCAGAGCTCACTGCCTTCTGTTTTCTAGATTTAATTTCACATAAATCCTCCTCTCCCAGCATCCAAAGGGGCTGATCATCCCTCTGATCACGTCATAGGTCCTTCCTGACAAAGAAATGGAGGGGCTCCATTTAGAGCCAACCCCCTTTCCTCGGCAAGCCTCTGAGTTTTCATACTCTGAGCAGAGTTCCCCTCCAATCCTTCCCCAGCCTCCTCCCTGTTTAGAGACTAGGATAGCACTTAAGTC
The DNA here is from genome assembly GCA_033961575.1 of Aselliscus stoliczkanus. Taxonomy (NCBI): domain Eukaryota; kingdom Metazoa; phylum Chordata; class Mammalia; order Chiroptera; family Hipposideridae; genus Aselliscus; species Aselliscus stoliczkanus. The sequence continues at coordinate 144,616,585 of CM066733.1, forward strand.
TTTGCTTTCTGACCACCATCTAAACTCGGAGTCCTCCTCAAGACCTTTTTCTGCACCCAGTTTGATGCCTATTGTCTCTCCTTCAACTCCCTCTTCCATCCAGGATTATTGAACCTTTTGGTTTCTGGTTGACTCATTGGGAACTTTGACAACACTTGCTGTTTGTAGCTATAATTAAGTGTGCTTTCATGCTGTTTGATTTTCATTTCAACATGCCCCCCCCATCTGGCCCTCCACACATGGTAAGCGTACCCTTCGTAATATCCTCTGGAATCTGGTCCTTTGGGGACACTTTTCCAGCTCCTCCCATGCTCTCCCAACTGTACAACTGAAATCTGAGCAAAATTCTCTCCCAGCACCCTGCCTGACTGGGAGGGCTGAGGAGGCTCTTGGCCAAGGAGGAAACTAAGTGCAGACCTTTTTCCTCCCAGAGACACCCCTTCCTCCCTCCACCTTCTCCTGTGACTGAAGCCCTCATGCTTTAATGGTCTTCAGAACCAACATCAACTCGACCTGAAATCTGAGTCTTTGGAAAGCAGTAGAACCAAAGGAAAGGCCGTTTGTAGGCATTCCAGGGATGCGTGTTCACGGGATCCAGTCTTAGAATGACTGAAGGCTGTCTCTGCAGGTTGGGGTGGAGAGGGAATGGGGGAGATGGGAAGCCATGAGGAAGGGGTGGAGCGGCTAATCCCAGGCCATCCCAGAAGTCAGCCCCTCTGGCTGTGTGATTATAGACAGTCCTCAAACACTAACATCTGTGCCTCTCTGATGTGCTGCGAAAAAGGAAAAACTGTAATCTGGGGCGTAAATATACCATCCTGTGTTTGCTGCCTTTAGCCAAATAAGCCTGTTATTAGTTTAAGCATCTATGTTGTGTGGGAATATTATAGCTGCCTCAAAGGAGGAAATGGGAGCTGGTCTGAAACAGTTTACAGTTTAAATATTCGGGTGCCTTGCTGAATATTTACAAATTCGAGTCAACTCAATACATGAAGCCTAAAGCCTAAGAGTCAGAAGGAGGAATATGGGATTCCAGAGTGGGTGGGGAAGGGGCATGTTGGAGGACGCATAGACTGGAAAAGTTAAGTTTTTTGAAAGAAAAGCCTTCTCTTACATCATGCCTTTCCCATCTTACATCAGAGTTTTTTAGAGAGTTAGTTTGTTGCTAAGGGATACTGAGGGTGGGGCAGGCTGTAAGGGTGATGAAATGGGCAGGGAACAGAAATGGGCGTGCAGATGAGCTGACTAGGATCTGCTGAGTCCAAGAAAGTGTTTGGGGAAATATTTGGAAGTTTTTGGACTATAATGATGGAGGAAAATCTTGGTGGTCTTGGCTTTTTTCCACTTTTCTTCACTGTCTATATAAGCTACATGCTTATTTCCACCCCATCCCCTCTATAACAGTTGTTTAGATTGAACTTTAAGGAATGCCATTTAATCACAACATTTAATGAGATCGGATCTTGAAACTAAAATGGAAAGGAAGTGATGTGAAAATAATGTTCCTGTGGCATGTGGAACCCTGTGGGCCGGGGGCATATTCTATCATAATGCAACATTACGTTTAGCAACTTAGAATCCAGATGCTTTCCAAAGAGTGTCATTGTTATGAAGCACTCTTATGTTTTCTTTCTGTTTTTCTTTTTGGAACTATCCTGGTATGAGAGCAAATATGAAGTTCTAAAAACTGAGTTGTAATGAGCTCCATCATAACAGTGCCTTTCCAAATCCAGAATAACCCTGAAGGGCAAAAAGACTTGTTTGCTTTATGGTCCCGGTTTATCAAGATGCAATGCTGTCTAATCTAATGCTATAGTTGAAGACATTTCCAAAGAGGACGTTCACAGGTATTCCTCTGTAACTTCTTACATAAATGCTTTAAGCTTAGCATTCCTGTGCTTGCTGAAGACACAATAACTAGCAATAATTATTCTAAAACCCCCCTTGGTTTTGGACTACTAATCTATGCAGAAAACATGTTTTGCAGATATTCAGAAATGTGTATCGCACCCTTGACTGAGAAAATGCTTATTTATACTTTGATATGCATACTAGGTATAGCAATCAAAGGTAATACTTTTTGCTTTCTTCGCTTACTTATCATAGTACTAATTCAAACGTTGCTTCTGTAACATTAATTATGGGAAAAATGGTATACATGGAAGAGATCAATTTGTTTTTCTAAGATCTGAAAACTCAAAGTTGAAATGTAGGAATAGTCTGGAATTAGGCAATCTATATATGTCATTTGGAATTTATTTGGGGCTAAACCCATATAATAAAAATCTTATGGGTTTGAATGCATAATGTTATATATAGGGACTAGTAAATAATAAGACCTCGATAAATAGTGACTCTTTTCTTATGTTTACTGGTCATCACACTTAACTTTTATTCTCTGCTCCTAGATATCTGGAACATGAAAATACTGGGAAAAGCCATCCAGGTGGTTGGAGAAGGGCTTTCGGTTTCCTTAGGTGAAAGTCAGTGGTAAGAAAGAGGAGAGAGGAACAGATTTTTTTTTGTTTGTTTTACTGTAAGTAGAGACATAATAGTATTAATTATACTTGGGAATTCAGATTAGAATTACTTTATTCAATAAATATAATTCCCTAAATTCTAGGGGTACAGTGATGAACAAAACAGACCAGCATTGGAGAGAAGGGGAGGGAGGAAACCACTATGCAATGAGTGCATTAAAGAAAAGATAACAGGGGAGTCAATGAAATTGTAATAGATATGTATGATATCGGGGTGGCAGGAGGGACTGGGGCGGCAGATTGGGGGAGGGAGAGGAGTTGTCACTTTGAGGGGTAAAAAGGGTAACTATTGCACTGTGTTGTACATCCAAAACTAATTAAAATAAATAAAGAAGAAAAAAAAGTTAGAAAAAGAAAAGATAACAGGGAAATGGGATGGGGTTGGGGGCCAGAAAGGCCCATGGGAGAAGAAACATTGAGCCAAAGTTTAAATAATAAAAAGTGACCCAGAGAAGGTCTGAGGAAAGAACATTCTAGGCAGAGAGGGGGAAAAAAAAAAAAGATGTATGGAGGCCTTAAGAGAGAAATAAACTCTGTGTGTTCTTGGAAAAGAAAGGCAGCCTATGTGTGTGAACAGGCAGTAAGTGGGAGATGAAGTTGGAGAAGTGGGCAGGGCCTGGATTGTGTTAGGGCTTTAATATCAAAGGTCTTTCCTGTGGCTTTAAAGTGCAATGCAAAGCCACTGTTGGTTTGGGAGCAACGGAGTGGCATATCTGATGGCTGCCCAGCTATCTCACTCAGATAGAGCAGTTAGGAAGCAATGGTGGTGGTGCAGAGAGTATCCCAGCAGAGGAGGTGGTGAGAAGTGGCTTGATTCAGCACAGGAATGTTAGCCAAGGCAATGCAGCTCAAGGAGAAGGAATTGATGGGGATTAAGAAGCACTGTGGCCACTCTTCTTTGCTTTGTCCTACCTGCTTACCAGTCTCCACCTTTTGCTTCCATTGCCCTCTCTCCTCAGCTCGCCTAAGTAACCAAGGCAGCACGTGGCCATGACTGATGCTATCTGTGAGCCACGAAGGATCAGCTCACCTCCCCACAAGCCCCTCTTCAGAGATAAGTTACCCCTTCCAGCTCCATAGATCCTTGATTTTTCATTTCTAGTACTTAAGATGTGGCATTTTCCATAACCACTTAGTTGTCTACCTTCCCTCACTTGACTGTACGCTCCTGAGAGCAAGTTGTTGAACAAAATAATATTTTTCTTCTACTGCTTGAAATGGACTTTAAGAAATGTAGGCAAAAATCTCAGCTTTCACAAACTGAAGGGAGCAAATTCTGTGTAGGTAACTAAATCTTTGAAGAAGAAGAAGAAGAAGGAAGAAGAGGAGAAGGAAGGAAAGGAAAAAAAGGAGAAGAAGAAATGGAAAGATGAGGGAAGGGAGGAAAACCCATAGGAGAAATCTAAATGAACTCTGAGTTAACACTCCATAACGGTTCCTCTAGAAAAGTGTTTTTGTTCAAATGATTTTCTATAAGGGGAGTTTGGTAGCTAAAGGTTTGAAAGTTGCATGGGTCTGCAGTAAATGCAATGCTTCTAAGTATTTATGTCCATTGGCTGACTTTCACTGGTTTGTAGTTCACTTGGAAACTCAACAGTGTTTATTCTGGAATAGAAACAATTATCAGAGAAATTGTAGTGGTAAGAATTCTTTGTAATGTTCCAAGTTGAGTGACTGCTATCTCCAGACAGGATATCAGCCCTCCTGCAACCCTATAAACATGCCTTTGTAGGCATGGGGAGGACACCTCAGACCTTTCGGTGGGTTGTAACTCTCCTGGGGCATAGAGATTATGCCATATTCATCCTTGTGTTCCCAGGGGAGACCGTGGTCATGGGTGCACTGTTGACCTTGAATCAATTGTCTGACTTGAACTGTGGTCCAGTTCTCTATTTCCACTGTAGAGTGGAATTGAGAAGTTTCACGTTCAATGCTAGTGTGTGAGTTTGGTGTGAAGATCTTAATTCTAGTTTACCAACTTAGAACTTAGAAATGTAAAAACATTTAAAAAGTCTATTTGTTATTCTCCTGTTCAGAATTTAGCACCCTTACTATAGGAAAACAAAGCAAAACAAAACAAAAAAACAAATATAACCAAACCACATCATTTAATGTTGTTATAAAAATTGCTATTATTTGTATGTTAAGACAGGTTTTCGAAGAATCCTATCATGTTAAAAGGGAATGGCTTCCTAACTTTAGTTAGCCTAGTTTTGGTTACTAGGCCTATTAAAAAAATTGTGAAATAAAACTCCTTTTAGAATATTCAGATTTAAATTTTCTGGCTCAAGTAGTGAGGCCCTATTGTGTCAAAATAAATCAAGAGAATAACTGCAGTGGGCCTGTCTGAACCTCCCACCCTTATTCACATGCCTTCTGGGATTTATCTATTGGCTTTTACACAGCTGATTCAAAGTCACCCACCCAGAATTGGACTCATAATCTCTATTTGCAGACCTACCTCTAACTTCCTAGGGTTGTTTTTCTTCCCCTCCTTATCCAATTCTTAGTTAATAGCACCACAATTCCCTGGTCACAGCAAAGCCACTTTCCTTCCCTTTCCTGCCTTGTCCAATCAGTTAGCAATCACTTCCTAAGGAGTTCTCAATCCATATTCACTTATTCATGCCCCCTTCCCACCCTTGTGGATGCTTATCTCTTGCCTAGACAAGGAAAATAATTGCTGAGCTGGCATTGATTGCTGTATCTGGAACACAAATCTGACCAGTGAATACATTTTCGTAGGGGACTCTTCTCATGCCTTAACCCAAAGGAAAGGGTTGATGATAGAATTTAAGGTAGAGATAAAAGTCCCAGTTAGAGAGCTTTCAGTGACTCTCTGGTCACATGCTCCATCTCATACCTCAGATCCAATCCACAGACAAACCCCGTGGGCCCTATCCACAAGATGAAGCATCCTCCCAGTCTTCACAGCCATCCCTGCTCCCACTTGGTCCACTGCCCTCTCTCCCTGGATTACTGCAGTAGGTCCCTAACTGATCTCCTTGCTTAGACCCATGCCGCCTACTATCTCTTGTCTACACAGCAGCTGAAGTGATCCTGTTCATATATCACCTAATTCAGACTCCCTAGTGGTTGTCTATCTCACTTGGAGTCAAAAACAAGTCTACTGCACAGCCTCTGAGACCCTCCCCAGCCTGGCCCCTGCTCTGCCCTCTTGCTCTGACCTCATCCCCTGCTCCTGTCCTCATGGTCACTCTGGGCTTGCTGGCCTCTTTGCAGTTCCCCAGCATGACAAATAAGTTCCAGCCTCAAAGTGTTTTCCTTACTTTTGCCTGGAATATTCTTCCCTAGATAGTAAAGCCTTACCGTCTCACTCCTTCCAGTTCCCTGCTCAAGTGTCCTCTTATCCCAGAAATCTTATCAGATCATGCTTTATAAAATTGGAACCCCCATGCCTTGTAAGCCACAGCCTGCTTACCCGACTTCATTTTTATGTATAGCATTTATCAACACCTCACAAAGGAAACGTGTTTCTTCTCTGTCCTTCATGAGAGGAGAGCCCTTGTGTTGTTCCCACTGCATTTCCGATGTTTTAGGAACAGTGCCCAGCACAGAGAGCAGCTTAAACATTTTTTGAATAAATCAGTATCACTGCACCAATCGCCATTTCTTGCCTCTAAGTGAGGTAAGTTCTGGTTGTCTGATACTGTTACACCACATTCTAGTGGAGATCGCAGCCTAAGGTGCCGTGTGTGTACGTGTGTGTGGTGGTGGGTGAGTAGGTGTAGAAGTTGGTATCCCTGCTCTTGTATCCCTGGGATTCTGAAGAGGCTTCCCGGGGGAACCCACTGGGCCTCTTGCCTGCAGTGTGTGTTCTCTAGCACCATCCTACCCAGAAAAGCTTGCTCGCAGCTGTTCTCCCATATCTGCCCTCCACTCCACGCAGGTTCTTTGCCCATACTTTGCCTTATCCCTCCACAGTACCCACAGCACCACACAACACCTCATGCATGACCAGCACTCAGGAAATCCCAATTTGCCCCTTGATATTTATGACTACTCTTTTACCCTTCATTTACCCAAATGCTGCTTATCCATTACAATAGACAGTGTGCTGTGCCGGTTAAATGGTCAGATTCCGGAGCTGGATGACCTGCCTTCAAACCATGTTCCACCACTTAGAGTTTGTGTGACCTTGGACAAGCTGTCTAGACTCCCTGAGCTTAGCGACAGCATCTTAGAGATGAGGGAAAGAGTGCCTACCGGTTTCTAGGATCACAATGAGGATCAAATCCAAGCATTCTTTAACATTGTTGCAAAACCTAGTTCTATCATATACAAAAGTTAGGTAAATATCAGCCATTACTTCCATCAACATTTCTTTAAAACTCACATCTTTCCTAAAACTCAAATTGATGTCTTGTTCCTCAGAAAACCGGGTAGCCTTTCATTACCATTTTATTCTGCTTCATGTGCCTGAATGCCTTACATGGATGCAGTTGTGAACTCATGTCTTCTTAATTTATATGTATAAAATAAATAAATACTGTATCCATGTAGAAATACCTATCCACCACTTCTAAGCATTTCCTACCTCCCTTCCCTGCTTTATTGTTCTGCATACATGTGTATCTGTCCTATCAACACACCATAAATTAATGTATATTTGTCTTTTTAAGCTCCATGGAGGCAGAATTCATCTTTTGATGAAGGAAATTTCCAAAGAGACATAAGTAGAGAAAACAGTATGGTAAGCCCCCATGTGCCCATCTTCCAGAGTCAACAATAATCAACATTTTGCCAATCTTATGTTTCCCCATTTGGCGCTGTCTCCCTCGCTTTGAATATTAAAAGCGAATCCCAGGTATCATGTTATTTAACCCAGAAATACTTCAGTATACATTTCTAACTGATGAGGACACACGTTTCCACATAACCACCACGCAATTCAAATACCTCCTAAACATACAGTCGTTTAATTCGCCTCTTACCCTGTGAGAGTTGAAATGTCCCTGTTAGAGCAGGGGCCTTTTGCCTGTTTTGTTCACTCCACCTCCCCAGTACATAATAGGCACTGCAGTATTTAAGTGAATGAGTGGACAGGTTGTAGCCTTAAATTTTATTTTGGGGATATAACTCCATAAAAGTGTTATAAATGCTGATTGGGCTAATAAAAGAAAGCTCACTTGACTCATAATGTAGCTGAGGCATAGCTCTGTCTAATGTTTACGAGTGCTAGAGAACCAATTCCAGTGTGTCTTAATGAGCAGGCACCTTCGGTGTTCTCACTGGGGATGGGCTATCTCGAAGGATGGGCTGCCTCAGAAAGGTCTGAAATCCCTCCTCTCCCCCGCTTCTTGAACAGGACATGAAAACTGCTTGGTTCATTCATACTTTGAGAAGTAAACAGACTGTCTTTTGCATATGAACTGTACTTCTAACAAGCTATTTTTTCATCCATAAAATGGGGGGAAATTATAACTACTGTATATGATTGCTATGAACATATAATAATAGTGAATATACTGTGACACAGTGCTTGGCCTTTCGCAGCTATTTCATGGAAGGTTGTGATCTTTCCCTTGTCACCAAGACACTGTTGTTGGCAGTCTCCAAGGCGAGAGTTCCCCAAAAAGAAGGGAAGGCCCTCAGGGTAGACTGGGGACAACGCCTACCTCGTAGAAGCATCCCCAGGCCTCCCTGCCCCTCCACCGACTCACTTTCTCTTTCTGGCCAGGTTGGCCCTTCAGGGTTTCTCACTTTGATTCTGGTCTACTATGGAATGGGAAAGCTGTGTTGGAGTTTTACTTCTGGACAGTACACTGCCCTGTTGAGGGTTAATTTGAAGAGCTTTTACTGCTACTAATGAGATTTAAAGAAATCGTTATGGTTCTACCTTCCCTTTTGAGTAAACACTGGGGAACAATAGTTACATGAAAATCAGGTTTTATGCTAACCCAGATGAATGACTGGTTTACACTTTAGACTCTGGTCTAAGTAAGATTATTGTCAGGCCCATGGGGCTCCCTAATAAATTTTAGGTCACCACTCATTTTATCGGGAACACATTGGCCAATCATTTCTCATAACAAGTTTAGACAGAAGTTAGTTTCCGTCTCTTCCATTCATCTGATGCTGGGAAATACCTTCTAGGTCTCATGATTTGAAGTCGTTGCCCTCTATTCCCAAGACTGCACCTTTCTCTGAGGCAGATTAACGTGGTATTTGAGGTGAATAAAGCTTCGGATAACCTGTAACCTCAGCAGAGCTTAGCCCCTCTCCACAGCACAGAAGGTTTCAAAGCACCAGGTCCAACTCCGACAGCTTTGTCCCAGAACATACGGCGTTGAACATTTTCCATACCACACGTCTGTGCCGCTCCTCATAGCAAACCCCAGGCACAATCTAGTGTTCTCTGTTTGCTCTCACTGGGCCTCCTTCACCCTTCTGAAAAGCTGGCATAGATGAGGTATTATAGAAATGTACACTTGAAACCTATATAGTTTTACTAACCGATGTCACCCCAATACATTTAAGAAAGGGAGAGGAAAACAAAGAGAGAGGAGTGCGCGCATGCGCTGGCTTCTGCTTTACTTCCCCTTTTCCTTCATTGCAGTCCCTTCTTTCTAAATCTCCCCAATGGGAATCTCGTAATACACATTTACTTGAATTCTCACAACAGGAAAAGTATAGAGGTGTAAATTGAGAAGGGGTTGCTGTGGGCGAAGTCTGCTGTAAGGAATAGGGTGCGATTCTACATAAGGAATAAGGTCACTGGAAGGGGCAGGGCCCCTGGAGAACAGGCATGAAGAGAATGAAAGGAAGCATAGAGGGCAAGGGTGATGGTGATGAAGCTTCGCCTTCTCATTCCCCTTTGCCCGCTGTCCTGTCACTCCCTGGTGTACCAAGGAGTGACACACCCTAGACTGACGGATGTGGTGGTGACCATGGCAGTGGAAATGAAAGCTAACGTCAGCTGAGCCCTTACTAGTCCCCGCTTTGCATATTGTTTACTCATTTCATGCTCACGAGCACTTTGAATATGTGAAATCATTCCTGTTTCACAGATAAGGAGACTGAAGTATAAAAAAGGTTCTATGACTTGTCCAAAGACACCCAGCTAATCAATAGCAGCATTGGGATCAGCGTCCGACACACTGGCTCCAGATCTCACACTCATAGTACACTTGATATATGAGGTTGGACAAATATGTTCACAGACTCATCCTAGGAAAAGTGCTACATACCTCATGGCTGGATATCACTACGGTCACCTTTGAAGCACTCCCCTTGGGAAGCTATGCACCCATGCCAATACCTAGTCCACCCTTCAAAGCAATTTGGGAACTCTTTTTCTGGAATGGCTATCAGAGCTGGCATTGTATTACCCTTCATGTCCTGAATGTCATCAAAATGTCTTCCTTTCAATATTTCCTTTATCTTCAGGTAATGAAAGAAGTCATTGGGGGCAGATCAGGTGAGTATGGAGGGTGTTCCAATACAGTTATTTGTTTACTGGCTGAAAAACTCCCTCACAGACAGTGCTGTGTCAGCTGGTGCATTGTCGTGATGCAAGAGCCGTGAATTGTTGGCGAAAAGTTGAGGTCGTCTAACTTTTTCACGCAGCCTTTTCAGCACTTCCAAACAGTAAGCTTGGTTAACTGTTTATCCAGTTGGTGCAAATTCATAATGAATAATCCCTCTGAACTTAATTGTCAGACCTTGTATAGGTTAGGATTGGATTCAGCTGCCAGTGTTGGGGGGAACTGGACACAGCTCTGAGTAGGTCCCCGGGTAGGTCCCCCAGAGAGCGGAGAGCTCTCTGCTCATAGGAACCTAAGTGCCTCTATTTCGTTGCCCTGAGAGGTGTCATCTTAATTTGGGGGCAGCCATTTACCCAGTTAAAATCCGGGGTTGCATTATTGGAAAAGAAAAGAATGGCTAATTTGGGGACAACTCACTTGACAAGAGAAAAAGGAAGTGACATTAGAAGGTCAGTTGTTGATCTGGAGTGAAGGAATTTTGGCATTCCTTGCAAAGCTGTGGCTCACAGTGGCTACTAGAGTACTTGGCCAGTCACTGAACTATACTGTTCCCATGCCTTGCAAAGCTGTGGCTCACAGTGGCTACTAGAGTACTTGAGTGATTGTTGGGGTATCTTTGCTAAAGGAAAAAAAACCGTATCTAAGATGTTTTGCATCTGGTGGGATGACCTGCTTAAGTACAAATAAATGTTAGATGCTAGTGTTTGATTAACAGCTGGGTATTTCCAACAACTATTTCAGTTTGGCAAGGGCTGTTTACTAACAGAGTCAGAAACAGTCTCTTCTGGAAGGAAACTTCTCAAGATGCTAATCATCATAGGATGTCAGTCATTCACGGTGACATCAGGAAACACCTGAAAACTGGTATGGCCCACTGGCCTCCTTTGGCTTACTGTCTTGTAAACACTTGCTTTTCTGTCAGAGGTTTACTAAGCAGACACTAGATTGAAGGACTCCACATTTGGACTAACTTGATTAATCAGAGAAGTGATTGAGGTTGCCATGGTCTCAATCTATTATGATTTTTTTAAATTGGTAAATGTTGAAGTCCTAGAATTAAGACCTAAATTGAGGGAGGGATGATTTAAATGTTATTGAGAGGATTAGAAAGAAAATCAAGAATTTGGATAACAAAGATGCTTTGCCAAGATTAAGAATTTAAAGAAGTATAATGGAGTTGCACTGTACATTTTCAGAAATTTAAATTCTATGAACTTTCTTCTATTGCATGTTCCCAGAGAATTACAGGAAATCCTTTCTGACAGGGTATCCTGAGTTGGAGGGTTTGTTGAGTTAAAAAAAACAAAACGGTCATTTGGTGGTATTCTTCTGGTGAAGATTATAGAATCCATTATGCTTCGCTGGGTTTGAAGAACAACAATCACTTTAATCACCCTTGTTTTCATGGTGGCCCAGGGAAGAATTAAGAGACTTCCTTTTCAAAAAGTTTTTGCTAAGACAGCACTTTTATTCTCCAGTTGAGTCAATGGAATTGTTGTCTTCCATTGGAATTCCAAAATCACACTTGATATCCTAGAGAAATTTAAAAGTAAATTGATGAACAGTAGTTAACCAGTTAATTACTAGTGTGACAAAATAAACTTGCACTTAAAATAATTTTTAATTATGCAAATGGCCCGGGACTTTTAGAAGAAGGCTACTTATTAATGTCGTGAACTTTGGAAGTACAGAACTCTAAATCTCGCGGCATTGTTTCCCGTAGACTTCAGAAAGGCTTGGGTCTCATTTAAAGGTATTTATCTCTTTCTGAGCTGCCCAAGAAAGTTAAGAACAGTGATGCTGATGGTGAGTGGTGAATAAAGCTGCCAACTGGTGAGACTGAGCTTGTTAAGGGCTCACCAGGGCTTATAAATGCAAAGGATTTCCTTCCATTCTCTGAGGACGTTTGACAGACAATCTATTGCAACTTATTGATGGGCATATCAGCAAGCATTGTTTCGTGGAAGGCCTGGGGTGTGGGAACAGGTCTTAAGGCGCAAGGGAATACATCCAAACACAGGAGTGATGAAAAGCTAATATAGTGTGTGTTGGTAAATGTTTAACAACCTACTGGGATGGGGGTGGGGGGCTCTGTGTGTGTGCGCGCATGTGTGCAACATACATATACACAAATATGCATATAAGTTTATTATAAATGGTACTGACATAACGTATGTATAGCTAACAATTTACAAATAATAAAAATGCAAATTGAGTCTCATAGAATGCTTTTGTTGATATTTGCTGAACTTCTCTTTGTAACCAACCTATTCATAAGTAAATGTAATTTCGACATGAATATTGCTAGATATTTTCTTTCACATTAGAAAGACAAAAGTGAAATAATGAAGATGTATGTCAAGGCTTCACTCATTCATCAATGACACAAGTGATTCCTCTGATAAATTGAATGCTGGATGAATGTTTACTCATTTTTTTGCCCAGTTTATATAATGTAACAGCTACAGACACAATACACTTTTATATTTAATCCGTATTATTGATATTTTCTCCATCACTTTCTTAGATATGAAAAGAACAAGTCAAGCTCTGATTTGTAACATTTGCCAACTTTCACGGGGTAAATATTCCCACTATGGCTGCTTTCAAGCTACCAAGGTGATGGTTATTGAATGCAGAGATGGGAAGAAACAGCACACCATTAATACAGTATTTCTACCATAAAGATAAAATAGATGTCAGTAACCTCAAGAGCATAGGTAACAGTAAAATACAGTAAAATGATTAAGAAGTAATGAGTTTTAAGCATTGACATCTGTTTTTAGTACAATTTATTTAATTTTAAGTTTACGTTTTAATGATGGTTTTGTTACACCTGTGAGTTACTAAGGAAAAGGGTCTTGAGTAGGAGAGTGTCTACTCTCACAGAGTATAAAGAAGCATAGAGGGAACAGGACTGAGAGCAGTAATCTGGGAAGTTTTTGACCTGATGAAACAGATTTTGAAAAGCAGGAGAGATAGAGGAGAGAGAGAGAGGTTTTGAATTAAGGAGGATGTATTTGTATCATTAACACTAATATTTATGTTACTGTACCTGTCACATAAATGCCGTGTTTTATTTGATCAAAATCACCCAATCACTATCATCTTTATCATCTCCATATTTTTGTTTTTTGTCTTTATTTGTGTTATTTTGATGGTTTATTTTAAATTCTGTATATTTATGTCAGTTTATTGTGTTTTTAATTTGAAGGTGTGTGTGTGTGTGTGTGTGTGTGAAGCAAAAGAAAAACATAGATTCAGGTTTGGTTATTAGAAGTAATTCTAAACCTATGCTCCTCAGCATCCTTGCCCAGCCACAAGCAGGGAGCCAGATGCTAGGCAGTGAGATTACTTCTCACCTTCTCACTGTCTTACCTGTCTCACCCCAGGAAGACATCACTTAGCTCCGCCCACTCCTGGCCACACCCAGGCCAGACATGGTGGGTTTCATTGCACAGGAGATGTTGTGGCCACCTAGCCTGTCCTTTGTACCTCCCCAAATCCCTTCAGTATTTGTGCAGGCAGGGAAGGGCTCTGCATAAACACTATCCTTCTCTATCGGGCACTCCACACCCACTTAATCCAAGCAAGGGGTGAACAGGGACAAATGAGTGTTCTCTTTTGTTTGTCTTTTCAATTGCCAGATCGTTTTGACTGACTTAGCCATTTTTTTAAGTTGTCTAGACTCCTGCAGTAATGAGGAGTAGTGTGTGTGTGTGTGTGTGTGTGTGTGTGTGTATGTGTATGTATTTATTCGGTCAATACCTGTGTGCCTGTGCTGTGCCAGCTGTCAATCATGCATTGGGCAGATACTTAGGGTACATAGTTGAACAGCACTGAGGCTCTGCTCTGATGAAGTTTGCATTCTCTTCAGTAGACAGAAACAAGTAAGCATCAAATATTACCAGGAATAATGACCAGTGCCAAGAAAAAAAGAGAAGGGATCAAATACGTGGTGATAGAAGGAGAACTGACTCTGGGTGGTAAACACACAATGTGATATATAGATGATGTGTTACAGAAACCTAGGCTACTTTACTAACCATTGTCACCCCAATAAACTTCCATTAAAAAAAAAAGTTAGGCAGGGTGATGGAATAGAGGAGGAAGTTGGATTGGGGAAGGAAGGCTCTTTTTCTTACTGTTACCCAAATAAATCTCATGTGTCGACATTGAAAGTGGTAGCCAGAAGAAGTAAATTAAACTGTGCAATTTATCCTGCCTCAGCAAGGAAAAGAAAACCTCTGGCTTCTCTTTCTTGGATTGAACCTCCAAGGTTCCTGAGTTGAGTTTCTGTGCCTCCGTTGTCTAATTTTCAAATTACCTCCACCCTAGTTACACACTTCTGGAGCTGTGGCAAAGAGTAATTGAGTTAATACTCATAATGTGCTTAGAACAGTGCCTGGCAGGTAGTAACTCCTCTAACGTTAGTTCTAATTGTATAATGATGTATGATAATGATGTTTGGTGAGTGGCTAGTGCTTGTGCAAGGAGGCTGTGCTCCACAATGCCTGGATGGTGGAGCTGTTTCTTGGGGAGTTGGGAAGCCAGCCACAGTCTCTCTGACCCTCTTAGTCCACCTGGCTTTGGAGGTTTTTGTTGTGCAAATCGCTTTAAACAATGTGAGAGCACAGTTTGGAAACTGGGAAATGTTTTGTGAACTTCGAGCGGGTACTGAGCACTAATAGGGAGGGACCCAGAATGACCTACTTAGGGTATCTAATTATGAATGCTATTGGAATATGCATCTGTAATCATTTATGCTACATATCTTGTCCTTGATTTACGCTGCCTGTTTTCCGTTTAGGCAACATCTTGTCACTTGAACGCCTTACAGTTCACTCCGTCTTGACATTATAGTCCTTACTGCTCATGTCCAGCTGTGCTAATGCAGTTGACCTTGAGCTGTGGATGAGAGATACACATTTGATCCAATTCACAGTTGAGGCTCTGTTTCTCTTCCTGGTTCCTAACATGACCCGTTCCCTGAGAATTCTGTCAGTCTCTGGGGTTGCTCAAGTTGTGCCAGCCAGCACTGCATATTATACCAGGTAGAAGGAAGAGAGAGCTGCATAAGTATATCATACTGTGGGGCATCAGAAGTATACTTTGTTAAATGAATGAATCTTGATAAAAGCAAATATGTTCTAGAAACATTTATTATCTATAAGGCACCGTTCTAGATGCTATAGGATGAGTGGTCCTTTTAGCTTACAGGTAAAGAATAGAGTTTGGTATACTGCCTACAATAACAAAGAGGATGCCTTCCCAGTGACAGACTGTTTTTGGAAGTTTGGAAAAATCAGAATAACTGGAGACACCTGGCTGTGTTCCCGTGTGGGGGGCAGCTTGATGGGACACCCATCCGGTGTGCCCTTTCTCCCCAGCTCAGCCCGCCCTCCATGGGGCAGTCTTTGGTGCCAAAGTTCTCAGGCAGCATGGAGCTGTCTCAAGCACTCCCCACTCCCACTGTTCTCAAGCCTGGTGTCCCAGCTGAACCCTGGGAGCCCACCTTTCAGGCACATCAACAAGGCGTACATTCTTCAGAAGTTTCCACTCCTTTGCCCGCTCACCTGTCCCCAGTGTAGAGTCCATCGGAACCGCTTTCCTAATCCCCTCCGGATAGGTTTTGTGAAAGGGAGATAGATTTCTCAGAGGATGTGCTATTGGGATATAAGCTTGTGGTATTTATAATACCACCACAGGAAATTGAAAACTTTTCCGTTAAATCGAAACTAAATGTTTGTTTCAATACCTCTTAAGTGCCTAAAAGTGTGGAAAGCTTTTTTAGGCGGTAGCAACACAAAGGGGAGTTTTATGGCAGCACCCTCCCCCTTCTAAGGAGAAAGACCTCGTCAACTGCGTTGTTTCAGTGTCTATCAGAGAGGAGGTGGCACTTCCTTTTGTGTCCAATAGATATGGAGTCTCAATTAGCATCTTTTTTTTTTTTGGTGGTGGTTCTATAGGAAATGAGTGAGCAAGCTTGCTGAGGCCACTTCTGTCATTTGTTAAATATCCTAAATGTCAGGGACACGTTCTTGAAGTTTCATTTCTCTCCACCCCAAATCTCGCTCTACTGTAATTTGTCAGGTGACACTCAAGTCACATTTGATGTTATCATGCCTTAAATCACACAGGTGCAGCCAGAAAGAGGAAAACAGATGGCGAGATTTTGTTGTTTTTTTTTTCATTTTGCAAGTTAAATAACTTCGGGGGTTGAGGGGAAACACCACAGTGTTGTGAGAGCTTGTGCTCTTGGGAACAATGACAGTGCCATCTTTTGGCAGTACTTTTTGAGGACATAGCCACTATTTTAAATATACCCTAGTAAAACGCAATAGCAGGGCATTTTGTTCTTAGCCACACTTATCCCACTTCCCACCCCTTAAATCACTAGGCTGTAGATTGGCAGTCTTCAAAGGATGATCTGGGGTCCTCGTGTGGGTCCCTAAGACCCCGTTGGGGGGTCTAAGAGTCCAGACTACTTTTATAATAATACTAAGATATTATGTACCTTTTTCACTCTCCATGTACAGTGGAGTTTTCCAAATACGACACGACAACTGCTATGACAACGCATTGAATGCAGAGGTTGATGTGAAAATGCAAGCTGTCGTCTATAAAGCCAGACATTCGGAGACTTAGAAAACTGTAAAACAGTGCCACTCTGTTCACCAGGTGTTTTTGGTTTTAAAAATATATATTATTTTTCTTTAAAATGATAGTTATATTAACATGTAACGGGTCTATGATTATTTTAGAATACATGAATACATCCCTTGAAAACTTTTCAGTTTTTAAATATTAGAATTCATAACCCTCACAATCAAGAGGTCTTTGGGGTCCTCAATGGTGTTTAGGAATGTAAAAGGGTCCTGAGGAGCGTTTGAGACCTATTGACCTAGAACAGGGGTCTGCAAACTGCGGCTCGCGAGCCACACGCGGCTCTTTGGGTCCAAACGTGTGACTGAGGTAAAATTGAAAATGAAAAATAAAACTACCATAGTTTCATTTATCAAAATGTTTAAAGGATATTATTCACATAGTGGTGATTTCATTTGTTTTATGGCTCTCGAATAATTTTTAAATTGTTGTGAGGGACAGGATGGGCTCTTCCATCTCAAAAGTTTGCCGATCCCTGGTCTAGACCAAAGGCTCTTAGCGGAAGAGGAAGTACTTTCCCCTCCCTGAGAATGCAGCATGCAGCTCCGAGGAGGGAGCAATACCCATAAAACCCTGCGGTGATAGCTATGTGTGCAGAGTTTACTACAAATTTCTCACTCTGATGCTCAGCGCCTGGGATCAGACCCAGTCTCTTCCAGCTTTCTCCCATTACTGCCCTATTCACAGCCCTGTGCTCCAGACAGTCTGGAAGTGTCTGGGCCAGGGGCAGGCTGGTGCCTTTCTGCTTTCCCCATCACTGCTCCTTTTTCTTGGGGTCCTGTCTCTCCACCCCAAGGGATTCCCACTTCAGGAGACCCCCTCCTTCCCTCCCGATACCCTCCACACCTGAGCCTCAGTTTTCCTCTTTGCTTCATCCTCTAGGGAGAAAACAGTACCTATGTCATGGAGTTGTGGTGGAGAGCAAATGAGTTCATTTCCAAAGTGTTCTGCCCAGGACCGAACACAAAAACGAATGCTCAGATATTGCTTTTCCTTATACATAAAAATGATTTAATCATGTACATGTCACTCCACCTTCAGGTTATAACTCCTGTGGGGTGGTGGAGGTCTTCCATACTGTATAGGACTTGGAGACATGGCTACTGTAGGGCAATCTCTGTTAAGAAATTCAACAAGCACACTTCTAGTTTGTGAAAGATAAGTAGGGAGACGCTGTTATCACCCTCTTGATCCTTACCGGCATAGTCATCAATTCTTCATCCGTAACTTCAAAAGAAGTTTTTGAATTTCTGTTTGGATTAAGGCATGAGAGGGACATTTACTGAGAACTTTTTATGCACCAGAAACTATCGTTTTGATTTTTTCCCAGTCGTTACCACAATCGGCCCAATTTCAACAGTGGCTGACAGGGTTGGTTAGCTGTGGTCTCTCTAGGGAGGAAATTGATGCCCAGAAACAGGGAACTCACTTCAAAGCCATCTGAGTAGAGGAAGAACTCTGTATTTGAAATCCAGTTTGTCTGACAGAAAATCCCATAATTTTTCCATAATCACCAAACGTAATGAGTGATCCTTGATTGAGTCATAGATCAAAACAACTATAAAATAATTTCACAGTGCTAGAGGCTAGAAGTTCAAGTTCACAGTTCGGCAGGGTTGGTTTCATTCTGAGGTGTCTCTGTTTAGCTTGTAGATGGTTGTCTTCACATGGTCTTCCCTCGGTGTGTGTCTGTCTAAATTTCCTCATGAGGACGCGAGTCATTTTGGATTAGAAGACCACCTTAATGACCTCGTTTTAATTTCATTACCTTGTTCAAAGCCCTAGCTCCAAATACATTCTGAGGACCTGGGGTAGGGTGGGGTGGGTCGGTCTTCAGTATATAAATTATGAGGAGATATGATTCAGCCCATAAAAGACAACTGGTTAACTTTGAATATGGACTAGATATTAAATGGCATCATGGAATTCTTATTCATTTTCTTGGGTGCAAGAATGGATTGTGGTTTTATAGAAAAATGTCACTTTGGAGGGATAAGGGATGAAATATGTAGGGGTCAGGAGTGATAGCTGTACATTACTTTCAGTCTCTTCAACAATAACAGAAAACATTGTGAGGGTAATGAAAAAAACAGAGCAAAAGACACCAAAAAATGGCTCAGAAATAGACAGGGGTCTAATGTCCAAAAGATGTAAGAACTCCTACAGGCCATTAAAAAAAAAAAGGCCCATGTTTTGTTTCCAATAAGGAAGGATGTATAGAAATACCATCTATTATATTTGCCCAAAGAGAGTGGGTTTTCCTCTCCAGAGGTTGAGGCAGAGGTTCAGAATTTCTGGCCCTGGCTGAGTTTCACTGTGGTTTTTCCTAAAGGCCAAGTTTGGAACTTGCTGGCCTTGAAGATCCAACCAGCTCCTTGCGATCAGAAGTCTGTTTTGGTCTCCTGTGTGGCTCGGTCTGTGAAGGGAGGCATTGGGGACCCTGCAAAATGGGTTCTATTCACTGCATGTTGCTTTTAAGTGATGCAAAAAGTGTCCACCGCCATTGCACCCATGTTGGCTAACTCGTTTTTTTCTGACTCCTCAGATGTACACTGTTGGCAATTGTTTGGGGTTTTTAAGGTTCAGCTATGACACCAACCAATTAATATGGATATGACTAAGGAGGTATCGTTCTTTAAATAGGTGCTTATCAATTTCATTTCAAAAGCCCCAAAGGCCCAATATCAAAGAATTCAAGCCCATTGTTTGGTTGCTTGAGTACTCCTAATATTCTATGCTTGAGTATTCCTAATACTCCTACCAGTCCATTTTCATCCTGAACCGTGTGTGTGTGTGTGTGTGTGTGTGTGTGTGTGTGTGTGTGTTATTTTTACCCTCAATTTAGTTCAAGGCTATAGAAAACTTTAAAATTAAATGTCTTTGCACTCAACTGTTAGTAAACTCAGGAAAGCTTGTGAAGGACAAGTAGCAAATCAACTATGCTTCATGGTGAAGGGGACACTTGGAGAAGAAAGGAAGGCAGAAAAGCCACTGTCTAGACTGCATGGTGTGTGAGTTCTCTTGTAATAGAACAAGGGAAGGGTTGGCTCCCAGACTCTGTTTGTAGAGATGTGATATAACAAGTTAAGTCAGCAAGTCCATAAACTGACTTGTTTGTTTATGCCCTGTCAAATTCTGGACAAAATATTTATTTGAAAAATGGAAAATATTTATGTCTTGAAAGGCGTTTTGTGGCAGACAGAGATGGAAAAAAAGGTTTTAATCATTTTTCTTCTGAAACTCTACTTAAAAGCCACAAAATATGCTCTTAAATAACTTGCACTTATTAGAGAATCAAAGGCATCATTATCTCTCCTTCTGAATTTCACTAACATTGCAACAATCTCCGTTCTGAACTGAAATTTTTTTCTTTGTTCAAATGTAAGGTTATCATGGTTTCTTCCATTAAGAAGAGTGAACAATAGTGGACTATTGTGGTGCCAATCTCAGGAGTAAAGAACTAAAACTTGAACTTAGAAATAACAGTGGTTATTATTATTATTTTTTTAATCAGCACTAACATCATTTTTGAGACGGAAACTTAAACATCTGGTTTCCTTCTGGGAAACTGCACCGTTTCTTTGACCTTTATCTTTTTAAAAACGTCTTTACTAGTCTAGTCTGCAAGTTATGGCCTTAAAAGAATGACTACATACCTGAAAAATCCAACATTGACACATAGATCTTGTTTATTAAGATTACAGGGTTAACAGCATTGGATATACGTGTGTCGTGCCTGGCAGAGTGAAATATCCATCTCTGTGTCAACATATGCTTGTCACGATTAGAAAAGGTTTTCATCACACTCTTGCCTTCAGCATTATTGGGGGAGTTTTTATTGCCATCTGTGATTCTTAGAAACATCAATCCCAGATTATAGAGATAATGCTGAACAATTTCTGCTTTGTTGCCTTCCAAACATGTTGCTATGTAATATGCAGGGAGTTTTGTGGAATGCCAGCTTTATTCTGTGTTTCAAGAGCAGATGTAGGCCTCCGTTAATATTTATTTTTCATGATGCCCTTGTAACCACATGATAGTGGGGTTTTTAAAGAAAACCCGTTCTTATATAGAATCAATATTGCCAATTTAAGTATTCTTATATCTGACATATGCAAAGCAGATTGAACCCAAAGTAAATTTTTTAAAGATTTGGTAATATTGGAATGATGATCTGAAGATATGCTATTTCTGTAGTAAAACTGGACAGTGAAACAATGATTTTGGCATTTGAACTCCCACTTTTCGAGGTTTGAAATGTGATATGTTTCTGCTTGTTTTCTTCTCACAGTGGGATTTTCTGTTTTACTGTAAATTGCCACTGCTGTCTAATATGTGTATATTTTTCTTGGTGTAAACTTCAAAAAGGATGTTGAGCTAGTAGAAAACCCCATCGTCTGGCCGAATAGCATCAAGTAGCTTTCCACACATAGCTCTTTAATCCTGCTTTCTCTTCAGATTCCTTTGAGATCAATTTTCAAAGGGTCCGCAGCAAATGGACATTTGTTTGGGGATGGTATGTAGGTAGGAAAACACACACACACACACACACACACACACACACACACACACACACACACATATATCCTTGCCCTGCTGTGTTATACCCTCTCCATCTAGATTATGTATTAACTTGACTCAACTGGAGGGACTCAGGGTTGAATTCATTTAGTTCGGTAGAGTTGGTTAATATTCTGCCCCTACTATCAGTGGCCTTGTAATCTGGCAGAGAGGATAAAATGGTTGCACAATCCTTGTACTATCCTGTAGAATAAGAATCTGTGTTCTGACAATATCCCCCAGGTGATTCACAGGCATGGTAGGCAATTCTGTCCAGATGACAAGTGGGAATGCAGCACTGTCACCCACGTGCAGATGATGCCTCCAACTAAGCCGAAATGGAGAAGCTGTCCCAAGAGAAAAGTGTGTGTGTGTTGGGGATGATACAGGTGCACACGTGTGTATGCAAAGGGGTAAGGAAGACCTGCTGAGAGACTGATAGAGAAGAAGCTGACAGCTCTAGCCTAGTGGGGTAAGCTCTGTGGACAGCTCTGGCCACACTGGGGTAATTGGCCCGGGAGCCAGTTAGGGTGTGAAGGGTAGGATGCACCACATCATTTCAGGGCTTGAGATGACCTAAGCACATCCTGGTGTTGTATGCCTGGGACAGCTTGAAATAAAGGACTGAGCACAGAGACACTTTGCTGCTTGAAGTATATGCTTTGGAAAGCCATTGACATTATGTATCAAGGCCTCAAATGTCCGTACCCTTTGACCCAGTAATTCCATTTTTAGGATTATACCCTAAAGAAATAAACCTTTCTGTATACCTGATTATACACAAGGTTTGACATTGCTGCAATAAACAACCTAAATTTTCCACAATAAAGGATTGGTACGGTACATTCATTCAAGGGACTATGATGTGGAAGTAAGATTTCCCAAGAACTATCAATGATAAAAGTAAAACATTTAAGATATATTAGAAAGGAGAAGATAAAATCAACATGGAACAATCATTTTTTTTTAAATTCAATATTGTGTAGAAAAGAATGGCAAGAAATTAGACCAAAACAGTAGTGTTGATTAGTTATCTTTGGGCTTTGATGTTTGACTTTTTATTTTATTAAACTTTTCTGTATTTTTCAGGTTCTCAAGAATTCTAAAATCAGAAAAAATTGTTTTCTTTGTTAAGTAAAAGTTTACCAGCCAGAGTGGTTGAGGCCAAAGGCTATTTGAGGGGGGAAGTCACTGACGAGACCATACTTTATATTTGAACAACATTGTCCCTAGAATTTTTAAAAAAGATCTCTACCATGTCCAGCTGGGATGCCAAGGGGAGAATGGTACCCAGGACACAAGTCCTGGGCGTAATGGGAAGGCACTGAGGGCTTTAAACCTGGGAATACCGTGATCTTGCATTTGAGCTCCTGTGTACAGAATCAGCACTGGGAGACATGACGATAGCAGGGAGGTCCATTCGCAGGAGGCTGTGGCAGTCCAGATGAGAAGGTGACGTGGCCTGGGTCAGGGTGGGGGCTGTAGACATGGGGAACTATGGGTGAACAGCTACTGAAAGTGGAGCCAGTGGGACTTGGGGAGAGCCTGGTTGTGGGGATTTGGAAAGGAAAGAGTCGAGGATGAGGCAGAGGACATTCGCCTGAACATCTGAGTGCAGCTGGCGTTATTTACTGAGTGGGAAACATGGGGGAAAGGCTGTTAGGAAGGGTGAGAAATTAGATCAACAGGCATCTCAGCTTTCAGTGGTGAGGCCACGTGGGCACTTGGATGTGTGAAGCTGGTGTTGCGAAGAGAGGTCGAGGGAGGAGATATATACTTGGAAACTAGCAGCAAATCAACGATATTTACAACCATAGGGCTAGATAAGAGCTCTTGAGTAGACAGAGAAGAGGTTACAAGAAGAGGCTGGGACACTTCGCCACTTACAGGGTAGATGAGGAGGAAGACCCAGCCCAGGAGAAGGAGCAGCCAGCAGGGGAAGAAAGCCAGGAGCCTTGGTCACCTGGAAGCCGAGTGGAGAAAGTATATCATACGAGGTGTGATCACAACATACAGTGAATGTTTAAATTTTAAAAAAATGATTGGGTCGGGCAAGTAATTCAGTTGGTTAAGAGCTAGCTCAAGAGTGCGAGCTCTGAGCAACAGGGTCGCTGGTTCGATTCCCACATGGGCCTGAACTAAGCTGCCAACAGGTGGCAGGATGGCCCAGCTTAAAAACAAAATTATTACAGTAAAAGGCACATTGCCATTAATTCCCCTCAAAATACCCCCCTCACTTTGAACACACTTATCCCATCATTCTTGCCACTTTCTGAAGCAGTTCTGAAAGTCCTCTTTCATAAGTGTTTTTAGTTGTGCTGTCGTGCCTGCCTCGATGTCCTGAATTGATTCAAAACATTTTCCTTTCATGATCGTTTTGACTTTGGGGAAGAGCCAGAGGTCGCACAGTGCCACATCCATTGAATAAGGGAGATGAGGACACACCGTAATGTTTGTATTTAACAAAAATTGCCATAACAGAAGTGATGTGTGACATGGAGCGTTGTCATGATGGAGGATGAAGTAAAGACACTCGTGAAAGAGGACTTCCAGAACTGCTTCAGAAAGTGGCAGGAAAGATGGTATGAGAGTGTTCAAAGTGAGGGGGAATATTCTGAAGGGGATTAATGGCAATGTGTCTTTTACTGTAATAAATATTTTAAAATTTAAACATTCACCATATTTTTCAATCACACTTCATAACTACTATACAATAAGTAAGATGCTGAGGGTACATTATTGCATTTTGTGGCAAGAAGGTCATTGGTAACCTCGATGAAGTTTCTATGAAATAGAGGGGGTGGAAGCCTGATAATATCTCTCAGTCAGAAGAGAAAGCTAAAACTCTGAAAAATTTTACTAACTACTCTGGAAGAGTAAGAGAAGCAAAGGAAATCTCATATGCCCAGGAATGCAAAAGCTCATGGAGTACTTACAGGTTTCTGGATCTTCTGTGGCTGTGTTGGCCCAAGTCTTATAGGCCCCAATTCATTCTCTGGCCTGTTGAGAAAGAAATCTGCACTTACGCTCCAACTTGGCAATTGTCTTATCTCTTTTGCACCGAAGTTGATCACCACAATTTCTCTCTGTCTTTCCTAATAAAAATCAAGATCCAAGCGCACCTGCCCTTCATCTAGCACCCTCCTTTCCAGATGTGCTTTCAGGTGCATGACAGACAGGACCATAGGGTGTGATGCAATGGATGATGCTGCCCTTTTGAGGTTACCCCATCCCCTTTGCACAGGGAGTAATGGGATCCCCTAGAGGCCCGCACAAAAGCCACACCTTCCATTGCATGTCATCTGACAAAGTCTTGTGGTATGAAGACTCATGTCATGGTGGGAGCATCTTTAGGTCACCTAGCAAGATGCCCAAAGTAACTGAGCTACCACGTGCAGGAGGAGTTCTAGGAAAATAAGTGTTCTAAGTCTGCATTTCAGAACACTTCTTCCCCTGCTGCTAGGCATTCAGAGCTCCTGCTTCCTCTTCCTAGCAATCACTCCCCACTTAGCTACCAGGAGGATTACAGACACTTCAAAGCATGGCTGAAGGCCCCCAAACACTGGGATGAAGGGTTGAACCAGGCGGGTTAGGAGAAGAAGATTTGGGCTGGTAGAGCCGGTTCGTGTAAGGGGAATGCTCCCAGGGAGCAGGGAACAGAGCTTTGTAGGAGCTAGCTTCCTTCCCAGGCTTCTTCGCCCCAGGTCCTTCCAGGGTCTGGCTGTCTGCTGTCTCTGCCACTGCCACCAGGCTGCCCACCAGAGTTTTCCAGCTTTCTGGCCTACTGAGAATCAAAACAGTCTTACCATTTTCAGAACTCTCTGGCTCCTAAAACAAGCATGCGGCATTTCTGACATTTTCTGAACAGTTTTTACTGCAAGTAGCTAAAGGTCAACAGTTTAAAGTTTTCTCCTAAAAAAAAAAAATGCCTGTATTATAATGCTCAGTGCGGAAAAGAAAATGGTCAGATTACAGGACATTGTTTCATCTACAGTCTCCATTATCAACAAACAGGCCAGACTGGAAAGAAAGTCCCACAGTGTTAGCCATGATTGCCTCTGAGTTGTAAGTGCTGCTTTTCCCTTGTTTTTCTTTATTCTCTAAACTTTTTACAGTGTACCTCTATTACTTTTATAACTAAAAAGAAGTAAATTTAAAGGTTCCTTCCAAAATCCAATTCTGTTTTTGTCTGCTTTTACAATCGGCCATGACAAATGGGTCCCCAGAGGGCACCTATCAGAGTCTTGGGTGCTAAGAGGATGGTCGGAGTTGGTGCGAGCTGGGCATTGGTCACAGGGCCAGGGTGGGGATGGTGGCCGGAGGAGAGCTAAAGCTGCTGCCTAGGCGAGTGCTGCCCAGGATGGCCATGGCTCTCTTCCTCCATGCCTTGTTCCTAACAGGGTGGCAGGGCACACACCGCTGATAGAAAAGATAGTCCAGGGGCCATCATACATTAGCGACATTAGTGTCCGGACTAATGTGTGTTTTCTCTTGATTTCCCAGTCCCGCAAGGTAGACAAGAAGGATATTCTTGAGTTTCAACTAGTTATGAGGAAACCGATGTCTGAGGGATTACGCTGCCAGTACATTTCATTGTGGGGACCAGAAACTGAACCTTTATTCCCTTAACACCAGTCAGCGATGGTTTTCAAATCTTTTAAAACCGTAAAATCTGTGTAGAAACAAAATTTGACACAAATATGAAAAGCATAAAATTGGAATAGGAATGAGAAGTAAGGATGCCCCTTCCCCACAGGGAGGGGCATGTGTAGAAAGGGAAACGTTCTTTATGATTCCCAGTGCTCAAGAAGCAAAGATGGAAACCCATTGGCTCAACCCCTATAGAGCCATGAGGGATGGGAAGAGGAAATCAAAGCCAGCAATTGCTAGGCCATGGAGAAGGTAGCAGGACCCTGCGAGGTGCTTCAGGCAAGTTCAGGGCCAGACAACTCTAGAGGAAACTTTCTTGTAGTTCAGTGTTGTTAAATGTTGCAGAGGGGTAAAAGATGTCTGACACCAAGTAAGAGCTGAACTTGGCAGCAGGAGGCAGCCCTCATCAGTTCTGGAAGTGTCTCCTGACTGGGGGCTGAAATGAATCTGTACAGGAAACTGGTCTATAAGGAGTATGTGCATTGAAAATTCTCCACTTATTCTGTATTTTCCTCTAAAAGTGAACCGAAACAGGGCTAGCCAGAAGGGTGTGCAGGCATTAAAACAGTATGGCCCTGAACCGAATTTGGGAAATAAAGAGAAAGAAACTCATGCACAGGGCCAGATGAGGGATTAGTGGGAGTGTGAGGGAAGACAAGAAGGATGTATATTTCCTGGGTAGGCTTATGGCGGGGTAGGCTTCCAGACTCACCTACTTGAAGAGAGAAACCCTTTCCTCTGAGAATGCAAACTGGAAGGTCTGTTTGGTGAGGCTAAGCCCAGGTGCTATGCACTGATGGCCGCCATCTTGTCTGAAGTCAGAGGTGAGCACATTCATGAAAGATGAGTGTGGAAAGGGAGACAGAGGTGTTGAGAACTGTCTTTACAGCGTGTTAGGACATCTAACACAACTTTCTTCTCTCAGCTCAGCAAGACAGAATTTATCTGTGATCCCCCAAGAGTGTCACTGGTCTCAGCCCTCCTCCCCATCTGCAGCACCCTCATCATGTGTCTAGAAATCTCAGGTGGGAGGCTGTGTGTTTGTGTGTATCTGTGCACCTAACTCAAGTGCTGCTTCCAAACCTTTGATTGTGGGTATCCTTGACTCACTTAGTTCAATGCATTTTTATTGAGTTCCAGATATATGCTGAACGCTTTGCCTGCCCAACTTCCAAAAGCTACCAATCTTGAAACACTCTACCGACTTTGTGACTCCCTAACCTGCTTTCTCCCTAGCTATGAGTTCCTTCAGAGACCCTGTCTCTGTAGCAGCTGGCTTATTAATCTTTGCCAGTCCTTTGACCTAAGGCCATGTTAGACACCATACTCCCCAGGTCTGATTGTGGCCTGGCCTCTGCTTGCAGAGCTCACTGATACTGCCTGGGTTCCAGCAGGACCCAAGAGGCCTACTGAGGGCTATATCCCAGAGGATATCCATAGCCTGAGAGCCCAAGGGCTGTGGGTTGATGCTGCAGGTTTTCTACTAGCTGAAGAAGAGAAAGCATCAGGTGCTGCCTAGGGCAGCTTGACAGAAAGTAGAAGGAAGTAAGGGTCTCTGGCAGGCAGCGTGATGGAAGACCACTCTTGAGTTCTCAAGACAGAAAGTAGATGTTTGAGTATGTCTGTGGTGGGGTGAGGGAGTCTGTGAAGAAGTTGTGGTTCGTGAATCTATTTTTTGCATCTCATGGCCACACATGAAACTCTGTCTTGTGTGGTGAAGCCTGGAGGATCACTTCTCAATTTTAGGAGTCACCTGGGAGCTGGTAGAAATGTAGGTTCCAATATAGGAGGCCTGAGACTGAGAGTGGAATTTTTCACAGTACTGCTCATGACCCTTGGGACGAAGCTTGTGCCTGGATTGTACTTTGAGTAGCAAGGTGTCACGGAAACACGGAGGCACAACTGATGAGGGTCTGTGCTGCAAGAGGCCAAGGAGACTCTAGAACAAGTCCTGTTTAAAGGTCCTCAACATGAAAGCTAAAACTGTCGAGAGTAATGGCTGGAAGTGAAGTGAAGAAATATGGTAACCCAGGTGCAGAAGGTAGGTGGTCCCAATGAGAGCCCCTCTGTGGAGTCCTGGACTGCAAAGGTACATTTTGATTTGATTTGAGAATTGTGGGAATTTTTGAAACGTTCATATTCTTCACTGCAGTCATGATTCTTTTTTGACCAAAAGCCGCATGGTGAAGCTAGTTGGCTCTGTATGACTGCCTATTATTTTGGTGAATAGTAATACTTTTGTCCTGGGAGAGTCCATTTATGAGTATAAAGAGCTGGTTATTTGCTGGGGAGCAACTTGTGCATACTGGCTATCAATGTCCTGAATTTTAGACCCCTTGGCTGTTTGCTCTGAAAGTCAAAGCCTACAGTATCAATACAATGATATATGTATATATGTGTGTATTGTATACATATTTACATACATAAATATACATATTTTAGATAAATATTAAATATACATCAACAGTAGTGTATAAATACCAGACTCTTAAGCTAAATGGTAATTTAAAGATTAGTCCCATGCTCTGATTTTTATATGAACTATTAAGAAGCAAGACAAACAATGAATACCATGGGAATGCTCATGTTTAGACGTCTTCTTGGTTCATTTAAGATCTGAAGGACTAATCTAAACCACATTATTGCATTCGATTATGAATAGGATAAAGAGGAACTGCCTTCCTTTTGAGAAAAGAAAAAGAGGTTTATTTAGTAAGGTTGAATTTTATGTTTCTATGGTCACCATCTGTTGGTGGCACAAGCCTCCAATTCCACGGAAGGGTCATCTTTTGTGTAAATAGTATACACAGTCTGTGATATTGTAATTTTTAGTATTAAAAAAAAAAACCGTACTATTCATTCTTGTAATTACTTTTTCACAAAACCTCTCTTAATTATTACAAAGAAAAATAGCCCTTTCCTTGTGTGTAGAATGGACATTTGAAAGTGACACGGTTCTGCTGACCCTGATTATCCTGAAGTCAGTGTCCATTTGTGAGTGTCAGCTGCCTGGGGTGGGGAGGGGGGCACAACTCAGAGAACAAGGTCTGTCTTTTGAATAGTTTGCTTCTATCTACTTGCTATTCAGGAATGGCAACAAAGCTTTTCATGGCTACAAACACAATGTAAAGTTGTTCTAATAAATATATGCAGTTCAACTAAGTGAATGGTGAAGACTCGTGATTGCTTAGCTGGTAGAGATAAGGGGGAAGGTAACAAAGGAGACTCTTCTGCCAATAGATCTCCCAACACTAGATGTGAACTGCCTGCCAAAAAGGTCTGGAGAGCATGCAGGTAAATCACCAAACTTCTCGCAGCCACTGTAGGGCTTCCCATAGGAAAGCGTGAGTGATGGCCCGCAGAGGCAGCCGGCTCAAGTGTGAAGCACCGCTTGGTCCAGCAGAGCCTGAAGCTGCATCTTCAGGTGTGAACACTGCCTTGACCAGTGTTCTGTGATGCGCTGCAGCATAGTTCTGCCTCTTGCACGTTCGCTGGGATTCTTGTTTGCACGTGAATCAGTCCAACATGCTTGAGTACCACCACATTGAATGGCACTTTGGGAATACCCCAAATTAAAGTTATCACACTGTAACAGCTGTTCGATGCCCAGCCTGAGCTGAGCTGCCGCTGAGCTGCCAACAGGTGGCAGGATGGCTAAGCTAAAAGAAATAAAAAATATAAAAATAAAGTTATCACACTGTACTCCAGCATATGCAGTAGGATAAAGATTATGTCCATACATCTCCATCTCCAAAATAACACAAAACGGTGGAGGGGGGGGCGTATATGATTTATTGTCAGTACAGAATGGACATGAGTTAAATGGCAGGTGAAATCTGAGCAGGAATAACATATTCCTTGCTCCCCAGGGGCTCCACCTGAGAGGGAGAAAGACAGAATAATTATGGTGAAGGCAGTGGAGGAATTCAGCCAAGTGGGAAGGGTGGGTAGGTTTAAAGAGATGTGTAATGTGCTTATGTGAGATGTGTTTTTGTCTCAAACACGCCTTATTTTTTCCTGCCTCTAACCCTTGCTCTCAATAGTCTTCTTCTGGGAATCCTACCTTTTCCTTTCCATCTCTAAGACCTGCATGAGTTTCAAGACACAACCCTCCTGTGCCTTCTCGTAGCATTCCTGGGCTGTCTCAGTCTAAGTGAAAGCAAGTCTTCTGAGCACTTTTTAGTCTAGTTCGTGGGGCGTTCTGTCCCCATGGCTTCTGGGAAGGCAGAGAATCGCATACCCATTGTGCAATGGCAGTTACCCCACTGCATCCGGGATGGAGCACTGTATCCCATACGGGTGGATGAATTCATTCTGTCGATCCTTGTTGAACATCTGTGTTACCTTGTGTCAAGCTTTGTTCTTGTGCTGCAGGCCATGAGTGAAAAAGGAAAGTAGCCAGCCCCTTGGAGAGCAGAGTCCAGCTGGGAATATGGGCAGGAATAAGGTATGACAATGCAGGGAAGACAATACCAGAATGGTGGATGTGTGTAGAGCTCGAGAAAAAATAGGAGGGACACCCGGCCTCACCCAGGCTGATAGGGAAAGATTCCCAGAGGAGGTGACATATAAGCTGCATCTGAAGAATTAGGCATTAGGTATAGAGATGTTCATTGAACATATAGAATGCATTTAGAAAAGCTTGTCAGGCTCAAATATGCAAATACCTGGATTTCAGTTCCTTTCCTATGAGATTACGTCATGCCTCTCAGCCCTCAGAAACTTTGTCACTCTTTCCTTCCGGATTTGCCTGGGCTCAGGGCTGACCTCAGGGCTCAGGATGACATGACACCCTTCCGGTGAGTGGTGTGAGGAAGACTCGGGGTGTCAGAACTCGGAGGTCTGTGGAATGCATCTTGGTTTACTGATTATTTAAAGGACTTTTTTTAAAAAAAGAATATCTAAGTGATACATGATGATGGGGGTGGAACGACAAAGAAAACATAGCAACCTAAATGCTGCCAGTCAGGGGCAATCCCTTGTAACATTTTGTTTTATATCCTCCCAATGCTTTTCTGCAAGCATGTCTTTTTTTTCCTTTTCTTTGGTTTCTTTTTCCTTTTAAGTATGGGACCCTCCTCTCTTATCCATCCTGGTCTGCAGCCTGCCTTTTACAGTTAATGCATGAGTATTGTGACTATATTGAGCATTTCTTAGAGTTTAGGCGTTGGAGTGAAGTGAATTCTAAGTGCCATTCAGCCATAACACCTCCAGTTTGTTTTGTGAGTCCAACTTCAGGAATCAATAAACAGAGACAAAGAGAATCATTTTTCAAACTTCTTATTTTTGCACAGGCGGTGTTGGTGGCAGGGAAACTGGTAGTTAAAAGACGAGGGGGTGAATGAAGAACTCTACGTGGAAATGATATTTTAGAGAATATTTTCTAAGACATCTGCTATGGAATGATACATATCACTAATCATTGGTTTTATTTACCGAATGGTTCCTGGGGAAACCAGCTGGTTTTAAATTAGAGGGTATCAAAGATTAAAGTTTGCATGATTTCATTTGAATTTCTCTTTTCTAGCTTGGTTGATATTTTATTGACGTAATCATTTATGTAGGCTTTTAAACTATTCTATGCAAATACCTTATGCAATGCTTTTTTTTTTTTCTTAAAAGCACTATTTATTTATTTTTACAAAGCTGAAAAACACACTTCACATGTGGGAACAACCAAAGAATGGATTGGGTTTCCTTTGAAGACTCATAATTGAGTTTCACATTTTTGAGTGGTGACTCTGGGCCTGAGGTGCCACAGGTGAGGCAGGTCTCTGCCCTGGAGGTCACAGGTCTAATGAAGAGGCAAGCTACAGCATTGTCTGGAAATGCACTGCTCAGAGTTGCCCTCCTAGAAAAGGTCATGGGTGTTAAAGGTGAGTCTTGAGGGTCGAGAGAGTTGGCCAGGCGAGGAAAGGTGGTTGTGACATGCCAGGTAAAGGAGAGAGCAGGGAGAGGCGTACTGGCAGAGGTGGCCACAGGCAGCACAGCATCACTAGCGTGTGCAGAGTGAGGCCTGAAGGAGCTGGAGTAGAGCTGGCAAGGATCAGAGAGGACGCGGGGGGCCTTCCGCTGCTGGGTAATCAGCCTAGAGACGGCCACGGAGCTGTTCTCCAGGTAGTCCAAGGTGTAAGTCTGCAGGTTTTGCTTAAAGCCGTAAATAAAGATTCAAGAGCTTCTGAAGTCCTGTGCCTTAGTCATCTCAGTGAGGCTATCCCAGCACAGCTCCTGGCACACAGTAGGTGTTCAATTAACATTCAATTAAAAAATAAAGTCAAAAGATGGTTGAAGAACATCAAGAACTCAACCAAGGCAGACAATATAATCATGGATTTATCATGGTATCATTATGCATGTGTGGTTTTTCTTCGATTTCCAGACTCAGCGATATATAAGTTAAAATACAATAGATGGAAAGTAACCCAGTGTGTTGGTCTTTTCCTGGGCAGTTGCCAAGTTCAATAATGGAAGAGTGTGAAGGATATTATTAAGAGAGTGGTTAGGGGTTAGCCACTAGGAGAGGAA
This sequence comes from Aselliscus stoliczkanus, assembly GCA_033961575.1. NCBI lineage: Eukaryota > Metazoa > Chordata > Mammalia > Chiroptera > Hipposideridae > Aselliscus > Aselliscus stoliczkanus. The sequence goes on from CM066733.1 coordinate 144,649,034, forward strand.
GGGGGTTCAGGGGTGCGAGATGATGGAGGTAGTCAGGGTTGGAAAGGTGGAACTTTCACTTTTTATTATGTGTCCATCATATATACCATAAATACATGTTTCCTCATTTTTAAATGATATTCCTGTATTGTTAATTTAAAGTTTCTGTGAGACAAAATAAGTAGCCTAAACTTCCAACAACAACGAAATACAAATTCAAGTTTAAGGTGGTAATGAGAGAAAACTATACATGATGTCCTTGGGAATTTGTGATGATATCACATTTTACTTGGGTAGATGTGGCTGGGAGAATTCTCAATGCCCAGCACAATATTAAAAATCAGATCTAGTTATTTCTCCCTTCTGAAAATGGAGGACTGTTGAATGCATACTGATGGCTATGGCATGTACTCACCCATTCAATGGTATGTGAGGACCTACTATGTGCTCGTCCCTGTGTGGGGTACCGCTTCTGTACTGAGTTCCATGAGTAACTAGGAGGCATGGGAGAGAATGCCTGACCATCAGACTAGTTTTTAGCTTCATTTAGAAGGAAAGGTCAACTAATGTGGATGTCTTTTAAAATAAAACCAAGTGTGTGAGCAAGTGACCACATGAGTGGCAGAGAATAATAAATAGAAAGATGATTTTATAGTAGAGGAAAATGTGTGACCTAGGGTAGTCTAGGAAAACTAGATGGATTTGATGAAATTTTAAATAGCAGTTGGAGAGGAAAAGGTTGGTAAGCTCAAAAGGCACATAGTATGCCCTGAAGTAAGTTATCTATTGCCATGTCAACTTCCGTAAATTGAACCACATTCAAGGCTAACCTGAAAATTGCATAGAGACCTAAAACCTAGCTGTGGGATAAAGATTTTTTTTTTTAAAATAAAGTGAATAGCAATAAACATTTTAAATATTTTAACTGAAAGAATAAATCAGTTTCTCTATTACTAGATCAAATGGCTTAAATTCAGATATATGGAAAATTTTAACTTTCAGCTCTAGACTCTAAGCCTAATTCTGGGAGAAAACCCATTAAAGTAATGAAGTAATAAAACAATTGAACAATAAATCTTTATTTTGTAGAGAGTACAGTGAGTACTTGGAGGCACATCATCAATTCTGCACCTTTGGATTAACAAACACCAGCATCTTTGCCTGAGAATTGTAAGTTCTGTGGTTTGTAATTGACTTCAGGGTAGGGTGGGTAGGAATTTATAGGATGCTATCCTTCCAGGAAGAATTGGGAGAAAAAAACAACAACCCAAGTTTTAAAGCAGTTCAGTGACTCTCCCCTGGAAAAAGAATTGGTTCTCAATCCTATTTAATTCAGATATTCAATAGAACTGTCACTATGAACCAAAGGGAATGAAAATGTAGGCAGATACAGTTCCTACCCATAAAGGGCTTATAACAGAATACTTTGAATCTCACACAACAGTTTTATTTTCTTTAATTACAATTACTCAGTACATTTCAGTTAGTCTCCTGGAGAGCAAGTAAATTGCAGCTTTTATTGCTTTTTAAAAATTTTGTTTTGAGGAGTTGTGGAGACTTATGTACTGCAAATTTCGCTTTTAATAAACGACATTGAAATGTTTTAATACCCTGAAATAATTGAATGAGAATTTTAGAAGTCTTGTAATTAAAATAAAAATATAAAAGCCACGGATTTTAGAGGAATTTTAGAGGAATCATAATTTTGTTGTTTTTTCCTTTGTGTATCAACTATATGTAATTAGTAGTTTTGAAAGAATTGGGAACCGTGTCTGTTTAGGTCCTTTATAACGTTTCTAATCTCAGTTGCCTTCACTTGTAGGGCCGGTCACTCAGCTTATCTGGAGCTACATTTTTAAAACATTCCTTCCATGGGTTCAAACATGTTAGTCATCATCATATCCATTTCTAATGAGTTATGATGTGGCATTTTTGGATTTTCTCAGTTGCTAGGACTGGGATTTTCAAGATACATAATTGATTTAACCGCTTTACAAGGCAGCATAAGTAAACTCAGCCATATTAAATGTTCATGCTAGTTAGAAGTTACATCCTGATTTCAGGTATGTTTTCAAACTGTCAAGTGTATCATCAAATAAAAAAATTTGAGAAGGAGAGAGAGAAAAAAAACGAAACCCTGATAGTTGCTAGATGGGAGGGGGTGGGGATGGGGGAGAGGGGGAGAAGGTGAAGGGATTAGAAAGTGCAAATTGGTAGTCACAGTATAGGCACAGGGATAAGAAATACAGTGTGGAGAATATAATCAATAATGTTGTAAAGATATGTAGCATGTCAGATGGACACTGGACTTATCAGGGGATCACTTCATAGACTAGATCCCTGATCAATGCGCTGTACATAAGAAGTTGAAGTAGAATATTAAATGTCAACTATAATTCATATACACATATATGTATATTCATATATATATTCACAGGATATAAAGTACAGCATAGGGAATATAGTCAATGGTATTCTAATAGCTATGTACGATGTCAGAGGGGAAGTAGACTGGCAGTGTTATCACTTTGCGAGAGGTGTAAATGTCTAACTATGACGTTGCTTTGGACACCTGAAACTAATAAAAAAAACAAACTTGATAGATGTGCCCTGACTTGGCAGACACCCATCAAGGGTCCCAGTGCCATGCACTGTACAACACTCAAAATGGATTTTGATCACGTGCTTGGTAGTTAGTGATGTACAGAAGACAGGACTATGGGCTTTTTCTATTTTAAGTTTCAAATAATGTCATCTATGCTGGGTGTTATGCTGAAGGGAATGAAACTATTATCTTTCATGGTTGTGTTATCATTTGTAGATAAGTTAATGGCTTCCTGTGAAAATAATTGTGGATCAGCATATCTAAGATTTAGGCTCTCTTTAAAGAAAAAAAAAAAAAAGAAACCAAAAAACCATTATCTGTAGATATGAATCCCTCTTTAGGGTCACTCATTAAACAAACTTCAAAGTGTTAATGCTCATGAATATAAGCCCTATTTTGAATTTTATTTTATTTATTTTTTATTTTTTATTTTTGAGGGCAGTGTCACTGGCCCTCACATGTGGGACTGAACTGGGGCCGCTGGCTTCCCAAGCCAGCGCTTAACCACAGCGCCACTCGGCCGGCCCTAAATCACTATTTTTTTTTTGAATTTTTTATATGTGTAACAATTTTGGCATTAAACAGCCGGATCTTGGTATATCATTCATTGCTTGTTAAAAAGTTAGTGTAATTTAGGGCTGGCCGAGTGGCGCGGTGGTTAAGCGCTGGCTTGGGTAGCCAGCGGCCCCGGTTCGGTCCCACATATGGGGGCCAGTGACACTGCCCTCAAAAAAAAAAAAGTTAGTGTAATTTATAATATAAATAATGTTTTAGATATTATATTAATTATATATTACATAACATATATAATATATGCTGTATATAAATGGTCTCACAGAGAGGGAACAGCATGCCTTTGAGCAGCATGTAAGTGGAGAGACCAGGGCAACACTGGTATACCCAGCATAGCATCTGATGGCCTGTCACTGATTAATTTGGCTCCGTTGGTCCTGTTGTTTGGGTCACTGAGAACTTCCTCCTGTCATTTCCTGTGACGATCCATTCTTCACAAGAGTACAGACACTGCCCCTGGACAAGGGAACAGACCTTCCTATCCTGGGTTTTGTTTATACTCATGCTTTCAAATCAGAGTTTACATAAAAATCCCTTGTTTAATCATCTTTAGTTAGTGTCCCATGTTTGGAACCTTAGGTTTTTCTCATTGAAACATTTTTTTCTCAGAAGTTAGATGCCTAATGAATAAGGGTTGACTCTTTCTTTTCTAAGTAGATGCATTGTTTAAAAAAATCTAGATCATTCGGAAGGGGAGGAAATCGAATGTAAAAAACTCATTCTTCAAGTTCAGCCCCTACTATCAGTTGGTATCAGTGTTGACTTGATTCTTCCCTGAAAGCATCTATTGAATGTGTGCTCTGCAAAACAAGGATATCAGCATCCTTCATTCATCTCTTCTCCTTTGTCTCTAAGGCGACAAACTCGTCCTGGTTTATCCAGGACTTTCCCAGTTTTAGCACTGGAAGTCCCATGTCTGGGAACCCCCTTGACTGGCCATACCTATAACTTCCCAGTGTGTTAGGCTATATTTTTTATGGTATCATGGTTGAATACTTTTGTTATACTTATTGTTACCACATAACTATGAATGTTTGTTTTGTCTATGTATTGTTTCTAAAAATTGAAAGCCAGTATGCAAATATTATTCACTGTAGAATCATGTGACATAATTAGATCCACAGCGAAAGAAAGTCCATCCTGAATCACTGAATTTTGCTGCTTTAAGGAGATTTTTCCAGTGGCTTCATTTTCCTCTAGACACTCCTCTACTTTTGCGTTATCTGTGGCTCCTAAGGCTTTTGCTTTCCATGTTGTTCTCTTCCTTAGATTCCTGTTTTCATTTGGTAGATTAGTAAGTACCCTTCGGTAACTTTTTACGTATAACATGCATAGATGGTGAGCTCTGTTACTGCATGTTTGCAAATGTCTGACTTTGCCTTCATACTTGACTGATAATTTCAGTCTAGATTCAAAATGATAGTTCCTCAACTTTGAAGGCATTGCTCCGCTGATACCTACAATCTAGTGTAGCCATTATGTCTGGTGCTAGGCTGATTCTTATCACTTAGTTGAGTGTGTGTGTGTAACCACGTTTGTCTGTCTTTCTACCTCCTTAAAGCTTTTAGGAATTTTTGCTTTATCCTTCATTCTAATTTTTCACCAAGGATCTTTTTTTCATAAATCCTTTATTTGGCCTTTATGATCTGAAGTCTCCTGTAGCTCAGGATATTACCTTCCCACTAATATTTACTCATTATTCACCTAGAATTCCAGTATGAATTTAGGACCTTTTGGAATCAAGTCTCCATGTCTTTTTACTATATGTTCTGGATATTTTCTTGGCTTAAATTTTATAGCCTACTGATGAGTCTTCAGCTTTCTATTTCTATAGAATTTCTATAAATTCTATTTAGTCCATTGAGTTTTCTGTTTTGGCATTTATTTGTTTAATAACCTGAGAACTTCCCCATTCTTGTTCTTTTTTCCATGAAAGGAGCTTGAATATCTATGCATATTTTCCAGCCCTTAAGGCAGTATTGTTCTTGACAATGTTGATCTTGACAGATGATCTTGAATTGCCGAGAAATTTTCTTTTCTAGCCTCAACTACTTACTAAATTTGTTAATTTTTAGATAGAATGTGGTATTACTGTTTTTCACCAAACCCCAGCTCCAACTAAGTTATCTTCAACGAAGTTTCCTTGAACAATTTATGCGTTTCTACTTTCCTGTGTCTCCCACTGTTTTCGAATGTCTTTCCTTCCACCTCCCAACCCTTTCCTAAAAATTATTTGTATTGCCCTCCCTCCCTCCCATTTATACAGAAGGTTCTGGGACCCTTCCTCAGCCAGAAGCAGTCTCCCCTTTCTCTAAACATTCATTGACCCTTGTTTGAACCTTTCTTGTCATTGCCCCTCCCTCTCTCTTGCTGAGGGCCACCCCAGATAGAGTATGATTCCTAAAATGAAGGCAAATAAGGTTGTCAAGAGGGCAAGAAAATTCCTAGGCATGGGAGGGAGACAATGGTGAATTCTAGTCACCAGGTGGAGGCTGCCCCTTCCAGGCACTTCTTACGTAAAAATAACCGATCAGTGGGCTTACATTTCTACCTCTTACCTAGAAACTTAATTGAACTGAAACTTAATTTTCAACTTATTTTCTACTCCAAAATTCTTCTAAGTAACAATTAGTCAATAGATGACCAAAATAGAAACTATTAAAATTCTCTTTATGTAGCAGGGGATGGAATTATATAACCTGGATGCATTCCTAAAATTTCTTTGTGGTTTGGCTTCAGTAGATTACTGCTTTACATACAGTTTTTTAAATATATTTAGACTTAAGTTTAAAGAGTGAGAACCACTTGTGTAAACATCATTGAATACCATTCTTTTAATGAATGGGGTAATGTTATTTATATTCTTTCTTCACTTCCTCTGGAAAGCCCATTTCTTTTGAGAAGGCTTTCACTTATATTGTACTTCCCTTGAAAAGTAAAAAGGAATTCACTTTAGTATATTTTAACTCAGCCCCAAAATTCTCACTATTGCTACTGAGAAGTCCTTGGCCCAAATTTGTGTGATAGATATGTTTAAAGGATTAGAACAACCCTTTCATGCTTTCATGCTTTTTATTCATGCTTTCATAGAGAAAAATCCTCTCTTTCTCTTGTTTTGAAAAACAAATTTGCAGTTAGTATTTCAGTGAAGCAATGAGTGAGGTAGGAACTGATGACGAAGTGTTTCCTGGGCTGGGCTGAAGAGTCTCCGTTCATCCAGATAGCAGTGTGAGGACCTTTTGAAGGATTGAAGCAAGGAAGTCTCATGGTCCTGTTTGTCCTATAGATGGTAGATGAAAATAGGATTTAAGGCAGACCAGAGGGGAGGATGTGGGGTAATCCATGTTGGAAAGTAATGAAGCCATGGACCAAAGCAATTAAAAATGGTCCTGTCCAATTCTACATTACTGTTCTGTATGAATTTTGCTGTCATTAGGCTATTGTATTGGTTATTTTAGAAGGACTTAGCCCTTGGAGAGTTAGAGAGACCTTGGAGGTTCTTATGCCACCCTGTCATTTTACAAATGGCAACCCCTAAGGTCTAAAACAATGAACTGATTTCCTCCAAGTTAGACAACTCATTATTAGCATAGCTTGGCCTTGGACCCAAGTCTCCTGCTTCCAAAGCCAAGGCTTTTCTTATGATGCTACTCCCTGTCCTATCTGCCTCAGCTAAACACCCAGGCCAACATCCCTGGTGGTTGATGACAGTGTGATATTGACAGACTTACTATTTTTCTCTAGTCAGCTCGTATGCTTCTCTTCCAGATGACTTAATTCTAATCTTTTCTAATCTTTCCAACTACACATTCTTGCCCATCACAGTCAGAAGGCAATCTTGTCATTTACCTACCAGATAAAATAGAAATCGCCCAAGAACACACTGGTCACTGCCTGCCATCAAATGTAATAACTGTCACTTGCCTGCCCATGTTATAACAGTGCAAGTGTCCCGACCTTCTATAATGCCGAGTCCTGGACCCTGGGTCCCCGTTCCACCCATCTTTTCAGGGATAGTTTTTCATGATTTTCCCTGTTCCAGTATTTTCAACCCCTTCTTCCATAAAAGATCTGTCCTGTCAACATTTATATATCATCTGGACTCTTCCCATTTACAACCCTGCCTAGAATACCTATCGAGTGAACACATTTCGCTCAATTATTCATGCAATAATTCTTTGTAAGCAAGCACCATGTGCTAAGCATTGGGCATGCTGTCGTGCACAAACAAAAAATGGGCCCTCCTGGGGTCTAATGGGAGAAACAGATGCTAAACAAATATCTGTTCTTGCTGAACATTTAGATTGAAGCGTTCAATTTGAACTAATTTTATAGCAGTAGGTACTATATTCAGTTTTTTCATAGGTACTGTATTTCAGTTTTGTGGTGAAATTTGTGGCAATATGATTTCTCTGGTATATCTGTGTACTACTAACACTAAGTTTTGCCCTTTATTCTAGGTTTTATACCAAAGTATCTGGTCTAAATACGCACATAAACAGAATCTGAAGAAATATTAATCTGCTCGTAGTGTTAGAAACTAGAAGCCACATATACTTATTCTAAATCAGATAAATTATTGACTAAATAAACCATATGTAAAATAATCTAAACTTGCAAGATTCATTGAAGATAATTCTAGCCATTTTCTGTGAAGGAAACCAAAAACATTATGCAGAAAAGATGATCTGTTAAGTTCAGACTCCCTGGACTATTTTTTAAATGCCATTCATATTAAGGTGGAACCTTTTAAATCAGAAAAATAAATGTGCAGGCACACACTATATATGCTAGTGACACATTTAATAAAAAGAAAAATCATTTTCTCAAGTACAGATTTAAAATGACAAGGTTTCTTTGCATATGTCAGTTATCACCTTCCTATTTTCCTCATGGGCTACATAATTCAATTTTAGCATTTCCCCCCTTTTGAGAAGTAAAAACAGACCACATTAGCAAAACCAGGAAGTACTAGTTGCTAATGGCGAGGAACGTGTAGATGAATAAATCACTGTTTGGTAAGAACTTTAAAATGTTTTATTGGAAGTCTGCCTGCCATGTTCATGTTTCCTTTTTCCTCCCTGAACCTAAAAGGTCATTGAAATATTCTCAAGATGGATGTTAAGTAAAAACTCTGTGATGTATTTGGTAGTTCATTTCTTACAAACTGATATGTCAAAGCCTGTTTTTCTTAACTGATGTGGAAAGTTTTCTTTTTTTTTAAAAGGCCTTCTGTGAAAGGAAATTACCTTTCTAAATATAACATTCTAAAGTGATGTAACAGTATTTTCCATATGTTGCCTGAATAAAGGTAGTGTTTTTAATGCAGCCTGGCTTAAGAAATAAAAAAAAAATCAGTACTTCACCATTAAATAAACAGGCAATCACAAATTCCTATTTCTAAAACTATCTTCCAAAATGTTAGATTATTAAATAACTAGTATAAGAAACATGGTATCTTCTGTTTCCCTTTATGAAAATCTATTTTACTTATAAGATGTTCCAACTTTAAAAACCGCAGTCATCTGAGTTCTGTTCATTTTAGGGAGTTTCACTTTACTAATTCACATTGTTCACTTTTGCTGCTTGCTAACACACCTGAATTGCTTAAAGTTATTAATCTAGGTTGAAAGAAGCTCCTGGACTCTAATTTATCAAAGGTGTTGCTTACAACATTTTTCTGCTTAGAAATGTTCATCCATTTTTGTGGCTTCCTCCATTTTATTAAGCACAGAATCTGCTAAAACTTTAACTTTCATAGTCACCCATCTTCTCATTATTTATAACTGGGGATAATATAGGGGATTGTAACGGTGGCACTATATTTTCTATTGTATTTTGAGATTTGGACCTCTGGTATCATTCAATTTAACAAGTGTACATCTGGATTTGAGGATCTTTGGAAAGTCTTGCCTTACCCATAATATTCCTCCATTGGTGTGGTACTGAGCCCCAAATTTTCATATTAGAGTTGTATTCTCTTTATGCTTTCAAGGGCACGCTATACCACTAAAACTGCCTCTGGGCCTTGTTGATGGCTAAATGTGTGACACCGCCTCCCCCCCCCCCCCCCAATCACTGGCCGCAGGTGACCTAAGAGGAAGGACTGTTTCTGTCCTTGTCACTGCTGGGGCCTCTGCATCTGTGCCTGGTATATCCTGGGTGCTCTGGTGTTGGATGCATTCCAGGCATTGTGGGATTAGCTCAGCTTGCTTGAGTGATAGGGAAGGGAGTTAGAAAAGTGCTGTTAACTGTATTATAGCATTTGTAATCTAGCTGCCGTGTCATCTGTTCACTGGTATACCTTCTTTCAGTGCTGTCTTGGACAGAGGCATGGTATTTTTCTTTGTAATTCGAGTGCCTTTAATAGCACTTGAATGAACTTCATTCATTCAGGAGACCTTCACTACCTCACGGTTTTGCCCAGGGTCTCCTCTAACATTGAAAAATAAGTAACTATGGTGTTGGAATTCCATTCTTTTTAACCAGCTTTTCTTTATTAAGAGGCCACTTTTATTTTTTTTAAGAATGGAAAGAGATGGACATACAAAAGAATATATGGAAGGGGTCACCTCATGGGACTCCTAATCTCTGATTAAGTATTAGAATTAACAATACTTTGTTAAGTCATTGCATGCCAACTGTTAGTCTCTGTAAAAGAATGGCAAACTAAGGTCTGGGCCATTAATATCTGGTGTGCAGAGTTTTTGTTGTCTGTCTGTTTTGGGTGTTTTTTTTGAAAAATTCACAGCCAGTTTACCATGAAATATAACCCAGATTTGGGAAGCATCTGGTATGCATCCTAATGTATAAATCAATTAAACCTAGTATTGGTGTGTGATCCTGTGGAACCCAGGAATTCATATAAACTAAAAATTGAGCTTGTCTTAAAAACTCAACTCATTCATAAATTTTATTTATGTGCAGCATGTAACGCCTGAAGAGATATGCAAACCTGATATGACATCAGGGTTGAGTGGGTAGAAATTCATTTTGACAAATTTTTCCTAATATTTCTGTTAAAATGCCACTGAAACAATTCAACTTATTAAAGATTGCTGATGTATGTAGTTTTTCCAAGAACACATGCATTTTGTAATATGAGATGCATTCCTCAGAGACACCATGATTTACTTACTTTGTAACCCTGTGCCTGGCACGTATCAGGCATTTACTATGCAATTTCATCAAATTATGGGCAAAACTAGTATTTTCACTGGTTAGGAAACCAAAGAATACTAGCTATTGAAAAATTTGTACCATTTCTCCATGGTCTCCACTTCCAAATTCTAGGGTTTTTTTGTTTTGTTTTGTTTTAAGTAGTTGAGACCCATTGGATTTCTTTTGAAACAAGAAATGGTCAATTAGAGATATCAAGTTTGAAATGGAAATTGACTTCAGTTTTCAAGAAAAGCTATAGGATATCTGTCTTTGGAGATCTCTGTGAGAACAGAAATGTGTGTCTGTAACATAACAAATCTTAAACACTTGTTGAATTAATAAATAAAAACTGAGGCTGAGATATTTAAGTAATCACCCACATAAATGGAAAATTCAGGTGGTTGTTTGACAGTCTTATTCTCAAATGGATAATTTAAATTCTCTCCCCCTCTCCCACCTTGGTCTACCAGTTTCTATGGTGAATTCTGTAGCTGGTGGATTTTCTTGTTTATATCTGAACAATTATGTGTACATATAGCATCCCAGAACCAGTACTTGGTTCTATGAAAAAGCTAATACAATCAATAAAATTTTGACAAGAAAGAATTAGGAAAAAAAAAAGTGTTCTTTATGCTCTTCTGATTTTTGCAACTTTTCTTTATATTTCCACATAGAATTTTTTAAAAAGTTAATAGTCTTTCTAGAATAATTGAGATGCTTTTTAAAAAGGTATCTTCTCCACTAATAACAAAAATAAGGTTCCTAGAAATAATCTAATGAAAGATCTGTGAGAACTTTATATATAAAATTGAATAGCTTTAACTTTATTGAAAGATAATTTTAAAAGACCTAAATAAATGGAGGGGAGATAACATATTCATAGATAATTTTATTTTTGTAAAGATGTTAATTTTCCCAGGTATAGATCCAATGTAATCCCAATCAAAATCCAACATGTTTTTGGTGGATCCTCGGTTAATTCTTGAGCTTATACATAGCAAAGATCCAGAAATAGCCAAAAAAAAAAAAAAAAGTCTTGAAGAAACAGGCAGAAAGATTAAGAGATGTTATGTGTATTGTTTGTTATAAAGCCATAGGAATTTGGACAGTGTAATTTTGGGAATAGAGATAAGCAATTAGACCAGTAAAACAGTAGTTCTGAAATAGGCCCACATTTATGTAGAAACCTGATATGTGACAGAGCTGAATTGCAAATTGGTGGAAACAATATGAATAAATGATACTGGGGTAATATCATTATGGAAAAAATGAAAATGGATCCCTACTTCGCAGCATATATAGTAATCAATTTCAAATGTATCAAAGACTTAAATGTGAAATACACAATTATAAAGCCTTTAAACAAACGTGGAAGAATATCTTCCTGTCCTTGGGGTAGGGGAAGAATTTTTTAAACAAGACACAAAAATCATTACATCATAAAGAGACAGGTACGAAGATCTGACAGTTAGGTTCATGAACTTGTTTTAACAATGTTGTTAACCTTTTTTGATATCAGAGGGATTATTCATTATGAATTTGTACCAACTGGACAAGCAGTTAATCAAGTTTATTATTTGGAAGTACTGAAAAGGTTGTGTGAAAAAGTTAGATGAAAAAGACTTGAACTTTTTGCCAACAATTCATGGCTCTTGCATCACAACAATGCACCAGCTCACTTAGCACTGTCTATGAGGGAGTTCGTAGACAGTAAAAAAATCACTGTATTGGAACATCCTCCCCACTCACCTGATCTGGCCCCCAATCACTTCTTTCTTTACCCGAAGATAAAGGAAACATTGAAAGGAAGACACTTTGATGACATTCAGGACATCAAGGGTAATATGATGACACTTCTGATAGCCATTACAGAAAAAGAGTTCCAAAATTTCTTTGAAGGGTGGACTAGGTGCTGGCGTGGGTGCATAGCTTCCCAAGGGGAGTACTTCGAAGGTGACTGTAGCGTTATTCAGCAATGAGGTGTGTAGCACCTTTCTAGGATGAGTTCCCAAACTTAATTGTCTGACCTCGTATAACGACATATTTAAGAACTTGTCAGGAGAGAGACTGAAGATAAACCATAATCCATAACAGACAGATGAATTGATATATTGGTGAATGAATATATAAAGAGCTCCAACAAATTCATAAGAAAAAGATAATTCAGTAGAAAACTGGGCAAAATGCATGAACAACTTTTTCATAGGGAAGGAAATGTGAATGAACACACACATATGAAAATATGCTCAACCTCATTAGTAATTAGGAAAATTCAAATGTAAACCACAAAAATGCCATTTCTCGTCTGTCAGAATGGCTATAATTAAAATTTTATAGTACCAGGTTGGCCGTTATATGGAGCAAAATTAACTTTCATATATTGTGGGTGGAGTATAAATTGATGTATATACTCTTGAAAAAAAAATTGGCATTACCCAATAAAGTTCAACATGTGTATGACAAACAACCTAGCAGTTCAAATCCAAGTAAATACAAAGTAGAAACATCAAATCAGGGGCCATGTACAACATTACTTGTAATAGGGAAAAAAATGGGAACACTATAAAGGTTCAACAGTAGAGCGTATAAATATACCACAAAGTATCCAATGAAATACTGTCCATCAGTGTAAATGAGTGCACTACATAGTTAGCAAAGCAACATGGAGGAATCTCACAAAATAGTGGGAGAAAGTGAGTCACAGTGGAGCATGTATAAGTCTACTTTATAGTTCAAAAGCACATCATTTATTAGAGTAGATCCCTCCGTGTTGGCTCATTTTTCAAGCCCCACATAGATGCAGGAGGGCTGCTGCAGCTCTTGCTTTTAAATCTTCTCTTAGTGGTGTCTAGTAGGAGCAGGAAAAGGTCTGTTTCCCTAGTCATTTTAACAAAGTATCCTAAGTTAGGTCTCATTGGACCTGATTGGTGGCTTGAGCTACATGCCTACCCATGAACCCATCACAGTAATAGGGGTAAAACATGGCTTAGCCTAATGTCATTCAGAGCTCATGGGCTGGGAATAGGGAATAGGAGAGGAAAAGGCTGGTATAGGGGCCAGAAGAAGGGTAGATGGATGTTGGTTGGGCTTCTAAAATAACAGATATGATTCTGCCCACTTTAAGCAGCCAGTTTAAGGGGGTTTGTATTACACTAGCTGTTGCTGCTTGCTGAGTTATGGTCTAGGAAGGAAATGAGGCAGCTCAAAGGACAGGTAGAAGGGAGAAACTGGTTTTTATGTTGCAGTGGACCTAGAATCATAATACCTAGCATTCTCAAATCAGAATAGACAGATAAAGTGGCACTGCAGGGTGGCAGGTATGGGAAAGGACTCGTTCAAACACAGCGAGTCCTTTGGGATTTACATGAGTAAATTGTGCATCCCCTCAAAAATACTTGCCTTATTTTTGACTACTTGTCCATCTCTGTTACTGATTTAAAGAATACTTTTAGATACTAACGGGAGCAACATTGGGAGATTTGTCCTTTCTGGGGAGTAGTTACCCTTGATGACATTACAGTCTATACTCGTCTAAAGTCCTATGATTTCTGGTAGTCTCTTATGCAGATTCTACCCTCACCTGGTTTCTTCTATGAAGTCCAAGTGTTTTACCCAAGAAATGAAGATAACAAATTTCGAGCTTATGAACAAATCTTTGGGGTGGGGGGGCTCCTGTATTTCAAGTAATTGACATTTTCGGGAAAATAGTTATAATTTGGATTTTTGCACAGTTATTATAAGTAGAGATCTTTTTTTTATCAGATATAACTTCAAAAATAATTCTTTGTCTAAACATCTAATTCAGACCATAATAAGCTGTTTTACCTGGTCCCTGGATGTGCTTTCCTTCAAAGCTAACAGGCTTTTTATTTAGTCCTACATATAAAAAGCAAAGTTGGTCCCTTTTGTGGGTAATTTTCATTAATATTCATTCTGGAATAACTAGAATTGATCCCTTATTTAATGTCAGGAACACAAAGCTTTTAGTCTTTCTTTGCACTCTATTGTCTAAAATTAAAGATAAGTTTATTTTAGACACTGTAGCTAAAAGGACGTGGTGACACATTGGTCTTACGTGCCCTTTTTACAAAACCAACCCTGACATTTTATTTATTTTTATCCTCAAACTCACATTAGTTGTGTTTTGCCTACATAACTTACTTTAAACATCACCTTGCACGTACTCCAGACTATAAGTTTAGCATTGTTCTCTGGCCAAAAGCAATGAAATGTGACCTATTTTACCATGATTCAGTGAAACGCAATCAGCAATTTCTTTTCACAAATATATCATCAATAGCCATTTATAACATTCCCCCAACCTTCTAAAGTGGAATGAAGTGGTTTCCTTTTTTCTTTTTTTTTTTTTTTACCTAAAATTCTGTTTATATTTAATGTTTTGAGTATAACGTATTAGTGGATTTTGCACTGAAGGCCGGATAGTCAAATATTTGTAATGTTTTGTTTTATTTTCCCCTAAATATCCTATGTTGAATTTATAGAACAGCCTTCAAAGTCCTCAAGTATTCACCTATAAATAAGCATTGCTGGTTGTAAAAACTCTCTTGCTATTATCATATTCCTGTAACGGTAGTTCACCTTCTATAGGCCAAAAATATAAATTCATTGGTTTACCTCATATTGAATTTCCTGGCTAGATGATGCCTTTTCCCCCTCTTTTTAGAAAAGTACATTTGTACTTTTCATCATTTCTCATAAGGAAAGCATTATCCTAAAGATTGCTTTAAATGTTTTTTATATAGATCTTTCACTATAAGCATAATTGTTTTGACTGTGATCTATTTTCAGACTGTCTCCGTTTTCATTTGTTTGTTACCGGTCATTGCTGCCACTGGACAAAAAACCATTGCTTTTTACATATTGTTTTCTCAAATCATCTTCTGGAACCTTAATTTCCAGTAGGGTATTTTTTAGATATTTCTCTTGAGTTTTCTAGGTCTTCAAACTTGTCACGTGCTGATGGTTGTAATTTAGTTTGTCCTTTTCCTCTCACTATTGCATTGTGAGCATCTTTTATTTTATTCCTGACTTTTTTATAAACATGCTGTCTGTTGGTTTTATCTTTTAAAAAATCATGGTAAATGATCGTTCTGTTTCTAGGTGACTGAGATTTCATCAGGTATTGGTGCTGAGTTGATCCCATGCCATTTTGGCATCTTTGAAAATATGAATGTATGTTGATCTCTTGTGACCTATTGTTAGAGCATAATAGATCTATTTATAGCGTATTTATAGAATAAGCCCAATTTATATTATTGTATCATTATTTTTAAGATACTAGAAATTGAGTTTTCTGAGCACTTTATTTAGTATTCTTCTATCTTATTTAAGTCAAACAAGCCTTTTACTTGTTTTTTTTTTCTTTTTTTCTTATCATGTTTGAGTGTCAGGCTGTACTAGCTTCATGAAACAAATTAGAAGCCTCATTTGTTCCATATACTGAAAGCTTTTTATGTAGGTTGTGAATTATCTAATCCTTGAAGTAAACCACATTTGTTAGTTTTCCAGCTTTTATATTTTTGGTTTAGTTTTAATAATTAAATGCCACCTTAGAAAACTGTTTCAATTAAGATGTTCAAATTTCTTTGCAAAGATATTTTTATATAGCACTCTTAGTTTTTAAATCTCTTCCATGTCTATGATATTTTCCTCTAATAATTCTATTTTCATGTCTGATTTTAAGACTTGATTGCCTGAAATCTGTCTATGAGGTATTTCATTCTATAATGAACCAGTACTGCTTTTTAAATACCTAAATCACAAATTCCTGCTTTTATTTTTATTTCTGCCAGTCCTATATTTGTTGCTATTTTTGAACTTAACTGAATTTAAATCCTTACTTCATTTCTCTGTTTTCTCCAATTAAAAAAAAAAAATAGTAGTGTCACAAGTGAAACTGCATTTTTTTTACTCGTCTTATACAAAATGCAATTGGTTCACTTTTACTGTCTACCCCCACTCATTTCCCTATTTTTGATAACATGATCTAGAATTTCAGACTTAATGGAGGTAGGTGTTATAGTAAAGGTTTTTATTAGATATTTTTTCAAAGATTTTGAAAGTTTGCCCTCGATTTGGACTATTTTTAGAATAATTAGCATACTTTATTCCTTCTTTACCTGCTTTTAATGCACTCCACCAGCACTACCACATGACTACTTTGGCACTCGTAACTTTTTATTTTGATTCATCGCTCAGTCAACTGGAATATTTTCAAGTAACTGTTTTTCATGAAGATACTCAGCTGATAAATTTCTAGGCACATTTGTTTTTCCTTTAAAACTGTACAAACATTAAAATGTCTGTGGCTCTTTTTTTTTCTCAAAAATATTGACCAGAAAAACAGCAATCCCAAATTTTACCAGATGTAAGCATCACCCCCATGAACATCCACCCTACTTCCCCAGCTCTTTACAAAGATGGAAAGTGAGAAGAATCATGGGATACAGCCATGGAGAGGAACTCAGGGATAGAGTGACTATGCCCTCGGAAAGTTGTTCCATCCCGTGGAGGACTTGTGTTTTGGAGATAGAGATACTATGGTAGAGACTGAGTGAAAGCATCCATTCTCTTTCCACTCCTCAGGGTTTCATCTCTCCTCTGGATAGAGGAAATTCTTCCTGGCTTCTAGCAAGTCATTAAACCTAGTTTTTAAGTGCTATTGGAAGTTGAAGTCTCTTGATTTTTCTGAGTATTTCAAGGAAAGGAGAAAATCAAAGCTTGGATATCAGTAATTTTCTAAGACCACATCCTGTAAGTTTTTTTGTTTTGTTTTTCAATTAAATTGTTATGATTATGGCATAAATCTATTATAGACCAGAAACATAGATGTGGCATTTTCCTGGGAAAATTCTGGCCTTTTTTGCATCCAGTCTTCCATTTGCTATTTAAAATTAGCCCTGATTCTCATCCATGTTCCACTAAAATAATTTTGTAAAAGTAACATTTAAGTAAAAAGCAACTTATTTTTTTTGTTTCTACTACAGGTGAAGACAGATGTTAGGAGTCTGTGGGTGAAGACATTGGAAAAGTTTCAGCTATAAAAGTGAGATGTTTTCTTTTTTTTTACATTGAGTATGAAACATGTTAAGAGATTAATATATTCATAGTTTCAGTTTGTTAGGAATTATTATATAAGTACATTGTAGGCAGAGTTTTACTTGCTTTTAACTATTTTGTAAGAATAACAAATACTCTAACTACAGGATGAAATATGAAAGAAAATGCATACTTCAAAATACATTCATGAAGAATAAAAATGGAGGGCTGGCTGAGTGGCGCAGTGGTTAAGCGCTGGCTTGGGAAGCCAGCGGCCCTGGTTCAGGTCCCACATATGAGGGCCAGTGACACTGCCCTCAAAAAAGAGAATAAAAATGGAGTCAAGAAGAGTAAACCATAGTGTGACCCAATTTGTAGTCATTTCTTCCAGTTGGACTTCTGGTTAATGAGTTAGTCCTTTAGGTGATATTTTAAAAGCTTTTCATTGGCCAGAAAAAGCTCTTCTTGTCCTTGTTAACTTGTTTTTCTTCAAGATTTACAATCTTAATCCACTTTTGTGATGCTAGTATTTGAAAAACTACAATGAATGATAAAAGGCAATTATTTCACTCTGTTTCTTTCCTGAGTACTTTAATTTATCACACTCGGACCACATTATAAGCTATTTGTAGAGATCTGAAATGTTGAACTAACATTGCTCAATTATATATCAAATGCTTATTAGAACAATAGGAATATATGAAGAAATTCAGTCTGGTAAGCATAGCATTGTCACTTTTACTCACAAGTTTATATTTTCAATTTCACACCAGTTCTTTTTTTTTTAACCAAACAGTAATATAAGACAAAATTAAAAGCATTAAGTGTAACAATCAGTTAGAGCTTTGTTGCCTTTAGCAAATTAATAATGCTTTATTGAAATCATAAATATTTGATACACTGCATTATTCTTGAAGTACTCAGAGTTATTACAAAGACAAATGGTATTTTAATGGAATAAAGATGACTTTGCTTGTGTCAGAGTTCAGAGTTTATTGGTGTTTGGTTAACTGGTAAAAACAATAGTTTTCTTACTGCAAATCTTCATTGCTGGCAAAAAAGTCCCAGACGATTTTTTTGCCTAACTTATGACTGGAATACTGAGTAGCTTAAATATTAAGAGTCTGCGGTTTAGAGTTGACTTATCCATTAGGCACATTGCCCAGGGTCTGTGATACTTCCAGAGGCCACAAAAATGTTTTAATTTTAGTGTCTTTTAAAAACAGGGCAAAAAATGAATAAAATAATAGTGAATATATAACAATGATCCCAGCCTGGAGTATATTTTTCTTTATACCAATGCAATCATAAAATACAATTTTTAATATTTTTGTATGGAGGAAGGAACCCAAGTACACAGAGCCCGAGAAAGTCATCAGGTGCCCCTACCTGGGTCACAGTCAAGTATGCTCTACATATGTGACAGATTCAGTCATTTGAATGCTGTTTTTTTTTTTTTTTTAAGCAGTAATCATTTCTTTTTCATAAATGATTATCTTCTCTGTAAGTGAATTTATAGATTTGTCTGCTCATCAGAGGAATGCGTGGTTCCATCTACAAAGAAAGAAACGACATATTGTTAGGTTAGATAGCTGTGGTTATTCATTCTATTTTCCTAGAATAAAATTTTAAAATTTCTCCCTTGAGAGGCCCATTGATATTCTGTTTGCTTTGTAACATGATACAGAAAATAAGGTAAGGGGAAGCAAGACTTGCCTCAGGGTTCTTTGGTCCCATTTTGGACAAGTGTTTTTGCCTGAGGGGTGTGTGATCTGTGGAAATGGCTGCTGCTGGAGTCTAGAATTTTCATTCTTCCATGGTTGCGGATCTGTGTTACTGAGTTTGCAACATTTTCAAGCACTGTGACTGGTTTGGTTTTGTTTGTCTCTGAAACCATGATCTAGGTTTGGCGAAAATATTTTTGTTAGCCTGCAGCAGCCATGACCATAAAGTTGTGAACAGAATATCTTCTGAAAATCACTTGTTGATTGAAAGTGAACTGTGTTGCATGTCTGAAGAACTTCTTTATCAAAATGGGTGCCTATTCAAATATAAACTACCTGAGAGCCAGGATCCTTGTATGTTTGGTCTGTTGCTATACACTCTAGAAAAGGCCACCCGTATAAGAGAAACTCAAATGTTTGCTAAAAGAATGAATGAGCTAACTTCCGCCTTTAGAAAAGTCATGTTTCCTCCCCTCTCCCTTCTCAGGTACCAAGGCTCCAGGCCTCTGGTTTGAGAGAATAATAGTGGAGACCACCGGACCGTGGAAGGGCCATGTCCCCAGTGCCTGAGGGGCGACCCTGTGCTGATCAGCACCCCCATCTGGGGACTCAGTTTACCCTTTCACAATGAAACAGACAGTTGAGCTAGAAGGAACCTTTTTTAGTCTTCTAGAACTAATCAAAACAACAACAACACAAAGGGTATTCTGATGACCTGCTCCACTTTGATGGTCCCTTGGCCTTCCCTTGCTCCATGCTGGTCTCAGGCTGGTTCAAGCTCCCTCTTCCCAGCACCCCTCCCAAGGAAAGTGTACCCGTGTATTTCTAAAACAGTTATTTATTTTCAATGTAAATGTGTTCTACTAAATTAATAGACACTTCCCCACCCTGAGAAAGAAAAGCCATGTTAGACCTCAAAAGTGCTTGGAAATTTTTTGGGGTATATAAGTGAACTGCCAACCCTCTAGCTGTCAGACTGTCAAATGTCTGGGCATGTATGCAAAAAAATACATAGAACATCAACATAAAATAGTAACCTACCAGTCTGTTACCCACAGACTATAGAGAGAGCTGTCCTAGGGAAGCAAGCCAGAATATGCTATTGGGCACCACTTAATCAAATTAAGCTAGGAATGCAAGAGAATTCTAGAGACATGCCACTCTACCCAGCTATGGAAGACCTGAGTCTAGGGCTGTAAACAGAAGGAATCAACTGCCCTTAGTTAGTAATACTTGGTTAGGTGGTCCTGATTTATAGAAACTTTTGAAAAATCAGAGCCTATTTTGCACAGTTAGTTGACTCTCGCAGAAATAGAATGCATTGTTTTTCTGCTGGTATGACATGTGTGCTTGTGTGTGTGTGTGTGTGTGAGAGAGAGAGAGAGAGAGAGAGAGAGAGAGAGAGAGAGAGAGACAGAGAGACAGAGAGACAGAGAGAGAGAGAGAGACAGCGAGAGCGAGCAAGCGCACAAGAGCTTCAAGGCTACATTTTAAAAATACTAGCAAAAAAATATATATGCATATGTGCACATTCAGGTGTACCTATTTTTTTCCTGAATGTACTTGCCCCTACAATTTATTCTCAGTGCCTTTTTGTCCAGGGTTTCACCTGCCCCGGTTCTTTGATGACAGTGTGTCAGAGAGAAGCTGCTGCCAGAAATACACAGCACAGAGCTACCCGAGAAGGAGAAAGATGCCAACTTAATGTTCCAGGGCACACACCAGGCACTGGGGAGTTGGAGTACCCTGAGATTTACTGTTCTTGCTTGCATATTCCCAGACCCTTACACTGTTGGTGGGAGAACAGGAAACCGGTGTGCTTTTAGTGAGGATGACAAAGATTGGAAATGGTATGTTTCCCATCCCAGATTTCCCATGACTGAGCACTGCTGTAAGGGTGCCTTGTGGCTCTACTGTGTGACCTGCTCTTCTCTGGAGGGTAAGCATCACTCTAGTTCCCTTCTAGAGGGTAAGCATCTTTATGGAGGACTCTTACTGCCCTTTCATGAGCCATTGCAGGCGGTCCTTACACTGAGCCCATCCCAGGTCAGTAGCTGCTTCTGTGACACCGTAAAAGTGTGTAATCTTGAAGCTGAAGCCTTTGGGTGATTGCAATAGTATGGCTTAGGGCCCCTAAGTCTTACAAGCTATATGGTAAAGGTAGGCTCAGGGAGGAATTAACATTATACAACCCTTCGTATGAACTCTATGAACTGTAAGTGACCTTGCCACTGTGTTCCCAGAGCCCCTTAAGTGCCTTACTTAGGGCTGATAGATTTGTTGGAAGACAGCTAATTGAATTTATCAGTGGCGATAGCATAAATGATTCACATTGTGCATAAATAACTTGTCGTATCGAGCTAGACGTTGCTAATAATACAGCCATCAGTGCAATTCCTGTCACAGTGCCAGAGGACAGGGACTTAGTGTTGTGTGGGATCTTTGAAAAGTCATTGAGATGCTTTCTTTCAGTTTCTTCTGCTGCAAAATCCCCTGATTATTTCTTGATATGGGGGTGTCATGAAAATGATTTGTTTAAATGTATGAATTGTGATCAAACAATATGGTGAATGTTTAAAATTAAAAAAAATAATTACAGCAAAAGACAAATTGCCATTAATCCCCCTTAAAATACTCCTGCTCACTTCAAACACACTTATCCCATCCTTGCCACTTTCTGAAGCAGTTCTGGAAGTCCTCTTTTGTGAGTGTCTTTAGTTGCGATGTGTGACATGGAGTATTGTCATGATGGAGGATGATTTACAACACGCTTTAAAACACACCTTCTCTCAACCATAGCTCACACCTGACTGACTGCACTGAACAAGTTGAAACTTGTCACACACTGTCACTAAGGTTCGATGTGTTGCTTCCCTTATTGGGATGGCACTTGGCAGCAGCATTCACTGTATTTTGTGACAACAATGGAAAGGCTCTGTGTCACACAGCAATTTCTGTCAAATACAAACATTACAGTGTGTCCTCATCCACCTTATTCACCGGATCTGGCACCTTCCAACTTCTGGCCCTTCTCGAAAGTCAAAATGACGATAAAGGTAAACATTTTGAATCAGTTTAGGACATTGAGACAGCCATGACAGCACAACTAAAGACATTCATGAAAGAGGACTTCCAGAACTGCTTCAGAAAGTGGCAAGAAGAATGGGATATGTGTGTTCAAAGCGAGGGGGCGTATTTTGAGGGAGATTAATGATAATGTGTCTTTTACTGTAATAATTTTTTTTATTTAAACATTCACTGTATTGTTTGATTACACCTCATATAATCAAAGATGAAAAGTGTTGTAATAACTAAGTATAGCGGTTACAAAAATATAGCACAAAATTAGGGCATTCAGAAAGATGTACAGATTTGACTCTCTAAGTATTGGGCAGCTCTCCTTTATTAAAAATAGCTCCTGTTAGGGCCGGCCGAGTGGCTCAGTTGGTTAAGAGCTCACTCAAGAATGTGAGCTGAGCTCTGAGCAACAGCGGTTCGATGCCCAGCCCGAGCTGAGTTGCCGTTGAGCTGCCAACAGGTGGCAGGATGGCTCAGCTAAAAAAAAACAAAAACAAAAACAAAAAAATAACATAAAAATATCTCCTGTTGAAGAGTTCTAGAGCTTGGTTGTATAACAGTGCGAATGTACTTAATTAATACTGCTGAACTGTACACTTAAAAATAGTTAAGATGGTAAATTATATCCCCCAGAAGTTTGCATATCTTAAGCTGGTGTAGAGACTAGACATCCAGGATGGGGGGGGGCATGGAGGAAGACTTCCTCACTGTAGATCCTTTGTTATATCTGCAGAAGGGAATGAGGGGGTTCTCCAACCATTCTTGAGAGAAAAAGGATATAAGTTTTTTTTAAAAAAAGGTACTTACTTGTTTTCTCACGAAGTGATGACCTTTGGAATGAGGAACTGGTTCCTGTTCCTGGCATTGAGCATTAGGGGATTCTCAGGACACTGTGTCCTCAGCTTTGTGAAGTTATGGTAATAGGTTTCTGTCAAAAACAACGAGGGGGAGGGGGATTCATGGTCAAATACATTTGGGATTTAAGCAAGGTTAATTGGCTTCTTTTTCTGCAAAGCCTTTACTGTGCTGCCCTAAACTGTACATTTTCGACAGAGAGGTATTACTGGCAGGGCTCCCCAACTATTGAACTGTGGAATGCCTCCTCCCTGACCTCTTAGCTCCTTGTTCTGCCTTCTACTTTTTTTAACCTATTACTGTGTTGTTCTTGCAAAGGTACATTGGTAAATGGAGATTTCAGGTCAAGTGTGGGAAAGAGGAAGTAGCCAGCACAAACCTAGAAATTGGTTATAGGAAGAAATAGAAATGAATTGAAGCTATATTGTGACCTGTCCCTCTACGAGAAGCCTGGAGAAAGGATATTTGGAGCACGAAGCCACGTATAATAGTTCTGTGTGCTCCAGGACTCCATCCGGATAACCTGCAATGGAGTCAGCCCTTGACTTTGCTACTTAGAGAGTCCCTCACCTTTTGCCCTCTCCTCTCAGACTGACCTGTATGTCCCCTGTAAGACCTGTGGGGCATCGTGAAGCATTTAGCTAAGCCACTGGCTCAAGAATCAGCAAAGAATAACAGTCACCTGAAATTCTAATGTGGAAGAAAGTTTCCTTATACTTTTTGCTATTAAAAACATCCAGTCTAATAACATCTGATCAATTCTGATGGACCCTTATACAATACATTATTGGAAAAGAAGTAGCATAAAATTGCTGAGCATAAGTTCTTATTGATGCACCATTAAAAGTGATATGTGTCAAGATGATTATTTTATAAATGAGTGCCTCCTTTGTATACAGTATCACCTATAAAGCACAAAACATTGTGAGGGATGCAAAGGCAAGAACACAAGTCTTCTGCCCTTGTAACAAAGATGATAAAGTGAGTCAGAGGAAGTAAAATACATACAAATAACGTTTCTGGAAAGTAGTATGTGATAAAAAATGGTATCAGAAATTTGGAGTACCAAAGGGGTTAGAAATGTGATCAGAAGAAATGTACTTCCCATATAAATTGTTCACTTGTGAATGTTCCATGTCTTTGAAAATAATGCTTATTTTCTGTTGATTGGGTACAAAATTGTGAATCAAATCAAAATCATTTAATTGTTATTCTAATCATCAATATCTTTACTTAACCTTTTCCCTACTTGACCTGCCATTTTCAGAGAGAGCTGTTTTGGCCCTCTCATTGTGTTAGCGAAATGTCAGTTTTTTGTTTTAGTTCTATCGGTTTTTTCCTGTATGTGTTTCAAAGCTATGCTTTAGATACATAAAGGCTAACAAGGTATTCACTTGTTATATCCCTAAGTGCAAGGTAATTCCTGTATTTTAGAAACTACATAGAATATCGTATCCCCGCCAAGTACGGGATCTCGGAGGAGTACTGAAATGTTCATGTTTTTAATATCTGCAGTTGATGATGAACCTTGGATAGACCTGCCAGGGGCTTGCCCAGGGACCATCCTACAGGCATGGAAAAGCCATCACATTCAGTGTCCTATGATCCAGGTGCGCTCAGTGTTGCCAGGTCTGCCTTCAACAGCAGTAGATGATGAATCCAGTGTCTGGAACAGATAATTAGTTGTAATATTTGAGAAACTTAGAGAAGCAACAGACCAGATTCACCAACTTTAAGAAGTCAGTAGAACAGAATCCTCCAGCACCCCTTTAGGTAATCAAGGCCTGCATTCGTGTTGGCGGGGTACAGCCAACCTCAGCACCCCCTGTGCCTTGACCCCTTTCTTCCATCTCATTCCAGATCCCAACCATCACTATTTCAGTTGCATTTTCCAAGTTATGCATACTTTTATAAATCTGTGTTTTATTACTGCTTTACCCCATCAGGCGTTTTCTATGCCATAAGGAAAGCCTGGTCTGGAGGAAGATTACATTTGTGATAAAGAGTTTTTAGAGTTAAGTAGGGTTATTAAAGCAGTCATTGTGTTTTCAAATTGAAAGACACGGAGTTGCAATTGATCTTAAGTCCTGTATTAAGTGGACTATTTTCTTTTAATATTCTTTGTCTTAAAAAAATATGAGGTCTGGTTTCTTAAAATGTTGTAACTTCATATATATTCCTTTGATTTCTAAAGCATAGTTACACAAAGAAAAACAGGTTAGCGATTTCACAAGGTCCTCATAAATGGAATAGCATAGCAACTGGGTTCATAGGCAAATGATTGCCAAATTGTTTTTCTCTGGTTTCCTTTTTTTTAAAAAAAAAGATTTTATTGGGGTATTGGGGGAGGGGAACAGCATTGGGGAATCGGGGAAGGGGAACAGACAAGTTGCTGTCCTTTTGTTCCTCAGCCTAGCTGTGGAGGACGCTACTTCACTGACCCATGTTGGTATTGTCATTGCACTCTTCCCAGCTGAGGCATTGCTCGCAGGCCATTGGACGGCCGCCCAAGGTGGCTCATGGAGCTCACAATAGCACATGCCAGCTTCTGGCCGGCCCCACTGCAGCCCACAACATCTCCAGCGACTCACAACAGCTCACCTCCAGGTCGAGCTGCTGTCCACCATCTTAGCCGCAAAGAGCAGCGTCACTGGCCCTCATGTGGGATCCGAACCGGTGGCCCTGCTGCTCAGTTCTGGCGTCCCAATCCAACTCTTAACCAATACCTTACTCGGCCGGCCCCTTTCCCTTGTTTTCCCGAAGGCTCCTGCCTCATTTCTAATTCTTTTCTGGATGTTTTCAATTAGGGATCTTTCAGACATCTCTAAGGTCACTTAATCTTAAGAGTGCCACCTTCTCCTCACTTTTATTTAAGAAAATGAAGATATTTTTGTGCAGGCTTATCATTTCAAATGCGCATTTGACATCTCTCTCTTTTCCTCTCCCTAGCCCTACCCCTAATATCTAATTTGCCACCAAATCTCATGAAATTTACCTCACCATCTGTTTCTTCCCTTCTTGTCCATTTCCAAGGCCTTCGTGAAGGAAAAAAGAAAGAACATTTGAGCATTTACCACAAAACACACACTGCATATTTTTTCGTGTTTCATTCTTTTAGCCTTGTGCAGTTATATCATGAGTTGGACTTTACAAGGTTATGAGACTGATGCTGTCACAGATTTAAGGCATTGCCCAAAGTCAAGCAACTAGTAATTTTTTGAAACAGGACGGGTGATAAATACCCAAGGGCAAGTCCAAGTCCAGCGCTTCTTTACTGCCGTGGAATATGAAATGCCGCCCCCAGCCCAATCATGCGTGGGCCTCCAGGTTAGCACACCCCGGCAGAAATACCCCCCGCTTCTCTTTCTCACCGATTTTCTGAACTTGGGATCTTTCCGTTCATTCTGCCATCAGCGCAGTCCACCCAAAGTGCTGGGTTAATTATATCAAGTGCCTGGTCTAAAATTCACTGACACGTTGTTGCTTGCTCCAGAAGCTCCAAACTATGTGTTTGTTCGCTTGTTTTATCTTTAAAGTCAACTGTTGTAGAAAAGTGTATTTTGTACCACCCAGAGCTCTCCGCTCATTGAGTTGGTGCGAGAGAAACACAGTGGGCTCTGGGGTCCACTGGACTTGGGTGTGGATCTTGGCCCCCCCTCCTTCCTGGGAGACCTCCAGCAAGTGATTTGGGTTTTTTCATTTTTGTTTTTGTTTTTGCTATCTCCATCTATAAAATCATGATAATAAACTCACTTCAGCGTAGTTGCGAGTCTACAGAGTGCATGTACAATGCCAACTGCAGTGGGAGCTTGTTTCTTGGCAGGCCCTCAAATGGAGCTAGAGGGCAGTAGCAGTAATACTATTATCTAGACCTTATCTGTCCTTTTAAACTCAGCTCAAATTTCTCCTCCTTTTTAAATGACTCCAACCTGATTTTATCAGGCCCTCCTCAAAGCTGCTGTATCAGTTCGCCTCTGAACAATTCATTTAGCAATTTTAATTATGTAGTACCTCTTGACACTGCTTTGTGATCTTAAAACTCCTTCTCGAAATGCCTTCTTGAGTGCTGTTAATTCCTGCTCTAATGGACGAAAGGAATTTAGAGGCAGGACCGGGCTCTATGCATGGTACATCATAGCCTGGCGCCTCACACGTAACTATTCACAAACTTTTGGGACTCGAAATTAAGAAATTTCACATGCATTCAGGAGGAATCAATAAGCTGAGTTGGTTTTAAGTTTAGAGGGTTCACAGGCAGGCACCTCCATCTAGCATGATGAACCCACATCTCTTTGTTTAGAGTTCTGACTGTGAAGAATATTAACAGAGTAAAATTTAAAACTCCAGAAAATTGTATTATCCAATATTTCTGACAAAGTTGTCTTTTAAATCCTGAGAAATCTTCAACATGGCTGTATTTATAGTCATGTTTTATTTTCTTGAAGAACTCCAAATTAGGAACTATCCTAATTGTCTTCATAACTGTTATTTTCCAGGCTTAAATTTTTTGTTGGGTGGATTTTCATTTTTCTTCTTTGCCTCTTCACTCCAGATAACTTTTTTTCCTTTTCCCACCAACCAGGTTTCCTTTGGAAGAGTCTTATGGGGAGGATGATCCCGTAAAAATATGCCTGAGGAAGGGCACATTTAAATGCACTTGCACTAAGTCTATTTCTAAACAAAATATATATTACTAATTTTGACTATTTTTGCCTGCATAGAAAAAGTAGTTGTTGAAATATTTACTCAAGGACAAAAGAAGTCTTCTTGGCTTGCCAAGCCTAAAGTTGTGAAATTGAACTGGGTGATATTCTTTGGAAGGACCCTTCCCAGGGGGATGGCATCCTTCCATCTTGGGATCAAGGAGGGGGAGTGAAGAGTTGGACAGTACATCCTCCAGCTGTGGGAAGGTGTCCTCCCGTGAAATGCGTGGCATGGTGACTCAGTTCTTTGCTTTTTGGCCTCAGCCTCACTCATCCATCCGGGAGACGATGTTAGATAAAGCCTCAGAGGGCACAGAGGCCCAGGCTGGCTCGGCACACGCCACCCCTGGGATCTAGAAAGACCTCTCTCTTAGCAAAATGGCCTTTGGAAAGAAAATTTTCAAAAATTCAAAATTTTTGAACATGTGAGCATTCAAGGCTAGGGTTCTTTAGAGCAAGACTGGAAACCAATAAGGATTCAGTCAATAAATCTATGTGTATGCACTGCATGTGTTATGTGTGGGTGATTTTCAATTTAAGCCAGGGCTGTTTTCCAGAAGTTCATTTGAAAAACATTTAGAGTGTATTTTTTCCTCATTAGACATAAAGCTATGCATGGGAAGCCCTCTGGCAAACAGAGCCTATTTAACCCATACTATAGTTGAAATGTAATTAGGGCCATATCAGGGGCCAGCTCCTATTACTAGTATTCTCTCCCATTGTTCCCATAAACAATTGAAACTCCAAAATTTGTGGTCAACCCTCATCTCCTGGAGAACTTCTCACAAGTAAGAATGAGGCCATAAACATTTTTTATTAGGCGATGTATCCTGATATTGGAGTTTGGAGATATATTTATGATCCTTAAAACCATAGTGATACAGACGTGAGTGATTGTGAGAGGAATGATAGGAGTGAAACTGGAGAGTTTCGCTGACACATCAGAGCAATAGCAGAAGACAATTATATATAGTGCTTCAAAGTTTTATGTATTTATATTTTATCCCAGTTTGAGTTTTGAAACTCTACAAGCAGGCATTTTTATTTGATTTGTGGCAAGAGTTTAGGTGGAATGCTTTGAAATGAACCATGCATTAGGCTCTGCTATCCTGAGAAGGGAATGAGGAGATAAGGAGAATGATGGCTTGTTTGAACCTCTTAGGGAGAGGAAGGAGGAGTGAACAAATCAGAAGAGCAGGCTGTAGAAAAGAGGAACGTGCATGCTACGATACTCCTACTGTGTTGCCCATACCAAGGTGAGACTGTGCTAGTTCTGGGTAATGCTAGGCTGAAGGAGAGGAGAAAAGAGAGGATAAGGATGTTTTTGCCCTTTCCTCTTCCTTTCAACAGCTCATCTTCCCAGTCTGGGTTACCCGCTGGTATCTCAGACATGGGTTCTTCCATAAAAACACTGATGAGCAAGGATTAGATCCCACATTTGAAGATCATTATGGGTTAAAAGTCTTTTACAGGCAGAGCGAGGAACCATTGGAACCTGGAACCCATTTTCCTGTAGAAATAACATTTACCAGGAGTCTTTAGGAACATGCTCCATTTTTAAATTGGTTCTGTCTGTATGGGTAGAGTTGAGTGAGCTTGAGCAGGGAATAATAAAGTGCTAGTTTCTTGTGGGGGATATAGGACTTTTTCCTTTGGAACTCAATGAGCTGTTCTACCACTTTGTCTACCTAGAGACCTACGTGTTCCTTAGACACAAAATAAAACTCCAAAGTTTTCTGTTTATGATTTTTTGAGTATGAGCCTTCCTATCTGAGAAACTTGAAACACTTATGAAAATGATTATGATGCTCTTGGGATCACTTTAGAGTAAAAAAGCAGATGATAAGGAGCTTCATTGACATGACTGGCTGACTTGCTGTGAGATATTGAACACTTTATTTTTCTTCCCTCATGATCGTTCTTCTGACCATGTTGAAAGATAGCCAAGAAAACTTCTTCTTCTAATTATTTTCAACTACATCTCAGAAGTTCATTCAGCTTGTAATTAAACAAATCATCCATGCTTAGAAAGTGCCAACTTAAACATCAAATATTTACATTTATAAATAGAGAGGATTAATTATCTCCCTTCAACCAGATTTTAACCTTAAAGGCAAGTCATTTAGTTTGCTCACTCATGTATACTGAGCAGTTGCTCAGTAAATGAGTTAAATAACATGGGATCTTGGTTCAGGAAAATGTGGTTCCTGGACCATTTAGAGCAAATGATGAAAATTTTGTATTTTAGATTTATAGCCTATTGAAAACTTACATTCTAAAGAATTTTTATTTTAATATGTCAGTGTATGATCAGGAAGAAAATACTAGAGCTATGTAAGGCACTTTCTTTTCTAACATTCAAAACACACTGACATTTATTATATCTTATATCTCCAAGTTTTCATACTTTCACTGGTTTAATAGTTTCACTGGTTTTTCACTTTATCAGATAGAACACTTTTAACTGTAACATAGACTCTTACTCAAATATGCTAAAACACAAAGAAATTACTTCTTTTGAGAGAGTGTGGCCTTTGAGGTTCGTTGACTCAGAGACTCAGAAACATCACTGAGGATTTAGTTTCTCCCCCCTTTCTGCTCTGCCATCTTTTTTTGGCTTCTTTTTCAAGTAGTTTCTCCTAAATGGTTACAGGATGGCTGCTAAACACAAATACATAAACAGATTCTGTTGTCCATATGTACCAGGAGAAAGAATGGAACCTTTTCCCAGCCATGGAAGACAAGTCCCTTTTTCCAATCTGATGAGGCCACTTATATCATGGATAGCAATAAACACACTAAGGATGCTAGACACCGATTGGCTTAGATTAATCAGGGTCCATCAGTAGAGTTGGGGATGGGATGAGCTGCACCTATTCTTATGACTGTGAGTAGAAGGGTTGAGGAGGTGGATACTTCAACAAGGCAAGCTGTTGTTGAGAAGGGAGAAGTGGAGAATAGATGCTGGGTAAGCAACTAACAGTGCCCATGAATGTGGGGCTTTTGTACTTAATTGTTGCATTCTTATTTTTTAAGTAAAACATTGTTCTGAGTATAATCTGTCAATCCCTGGCTCTTATCTCTACATAGTTTAGTAGACTGTTCATCCTCCTGCAAAGTTCCTCAAGTTATTTCTTGGCCCCTGGGGTGAAGGGGAACATGTCTCATAATGTACAGCTGTGGCGTTGTCTTCATCTTCTGGTCTAAGTTGCTGAGGCCTCCATGATGAGAAGGTGCCCATAATCCAGCGAACACTGCTGTCCATAATTATTCATGCATAGAGCCTACTCTGAGTCAATTAGTGCTTTGTTCTTTGGAGCATGTGCCAGAATCATACTATATTTTGTGCAGAACTGGGGGAGATGCTTCCACTATCTCATGGAGTTTTAAGTGAAAATTACTCTGTTAGAAAATACATTCTGTTGTCTATTCCTGTATCTGTAGGACTCAGACACAGGCAGTAGAAACAGGGCCTGAGGACAGTAGACCAATAATTAAGCTGCCTGAGGATGCCTTCCCTGCTTCCAGCTTGCAAAGGTGATGGAACTAAGTTATAATCAAGAGGACAGGCTTCTTGTGGTATTTAGCACCCAAGTTAAACAGACCAATGTCGGTGGTTTTGTAACCTATTTATCATTTATATTGTTATGTCTATGGGAAAATGTGTTCCAGACTCCAGAATTTGAGTCTGGACTCAGAATGATTTAGAACACAATCTGTTTGTAGGCTGCAAGTTACTTAAATAAGTCGCATCCTTAATGCCACGATGACTACTGGACAAAATTCCTTGTTGTCCTCTTTTCCCAACAATACTATGTCATTAGAAAAGAAAGCTTTAAAAAGCAATAGAACTTTTTTTCCTGTCTGTGTCAAGGCCTTAATGATTTCGTTAATAATTAATGTCAAGGCTAGACAGGGAGCATTCTTCCTGGCTCATTTTTCTCAATTTGTTGAAGGCATCAGCACAGACCACTGAAGCAAAGCTGTTGTTTCTCTTAGCTATAAAACAGGTGGTAACCCCACCCTACCCCCACCTCTTCTGGCACCTTTTATTCCTTAAGGCAATCCAGGGAAGGTGGTTGAGGTAGTATGGGGAGCCCTACTCTGGAGCTCAGGTAATAGGAGAAAAGCACAGGTGAGGTCAAAGGAATTTGTAATGTATAAACTTGGCTTCAGGAGGCCAAGTGATAATAGCGCCTTGCTTCCACCTCTTAAGTGGAAGGGTTATCTGATGGAGATCTAATATTGTGGTCCCTTCTTTCTACATGGGAAATAACCTTGTTCGAGCAAGAATTTCTCGTTAAAGCAACAACAAAACATTGCCACAGAACTATGTGTCTGAGTCTTTCTTCTGAGCCTTCCCTCCACTCTGGCAATACTCTGTCTCAAAGAGGCAAGTTATAGAAGTATAATGCAGAATATAATGTGGGCAACATTTATTAAAAGGGTCAGATGTTCTGCTTTCTGCTGCCTTGATGGGGTTGTGGTTGCCTGAAGTAAGCCAATATGTTCAGATTGGAACGTTGCCCAGGGAAGGAAATCTAGGAACAAAGGTAACTAGCCTTCCTCTCAACAAACTTTTAAGTCACCACAGATAACACTGATTTCCCCCCTCAAGGGCTTGTATGGTCCGGCTTTGTCTAGCTGTATCTCCTGTAACTTCTCTGTCCCATACTCTGCCTCTGCTACCTCCACATTGGTCCACTCACTGCTAACCTGCATCTCTTTGTCATCTTCCCCATTCATGAAATGCCCTTCTTCTCTGCTTGGGGGCAGAACCATACCTTCCAGAAAAACCAATGAGTTTAGTGTCTCTACCCCTCTCTGTTGGCTCACCTCAGCCATACCTAGGCATTAACTTTAGACACAGAAAAGATCGGGTCCTAAATATCTCCTGTTACTTATGAGAAAATTGAGGCCCAGAGAGAGTTGGTGACACCACTGAATTTGTACAGCGAGTTTGTGTCAGAGACTGAACTGGAATCAAGATGTCTGGTCTTATAGCCCTAGTACAGTTGTCATCACATCAGCTGTATTAATAAGATTCTTTATTTTCTCCACAAAGGGGGTATGTGCATGTGTGCATGCAATGCGCGCGCACACACACACGCACACACACACACACACACACACACACACTTTTTTTTTTTTTTTTACCTGATGAACAACAAGAAAGGTGGGTTTTTAAAAATTGATTTGCTTAATAAGCCTGTTTGGAACTGGGGATACCAACCATTTAAATCTAACAGTGTGAAAATCGGACCTGTTCAAACATATCTGAGGGCTGGGTTTGTATCACCTTTGGTTACCTTACACTAAGATTTCAAGTTTCTAGCTTTCCCCAAATATTTGAGCACTATCCTTTTAAATTATTTTATTGCTACACGTAGGACTTTTGAAAAGAATTTCCACAGGTGACTTTATGGGTACCTAGTCTTTGACTAAGGATCGACACTAAAAATGTTGCTTGTTTTTCTATTATGTATTCAGTTAAGTCTTAGGTTTTCAGCAAACTTATGAGATGGCATTATGTTGTTTTAATAAAATAGTAAAATGGGGTTGGGCAGAATGGGTCTGTTTGTTATACACAATCTAACAGTATACAATGTCTTGGAAAAGAGTGATTTGAAGCACAGAATCCAGCAACATGCTTCCATAGTATAATTAATTTTCCTTGTTCATAGTAGTATAGTTTTTCCTGTTTGCAAAAAGGTGCATCTAAACAATATGTTTCATTAATTCAAGCAGAAATAGTTCCCATGTTAAAAGAAACTACTATCATGTGGCCTTCCTTTACCCAGGCTCTGTACTGCTCAGGAACTTTTAGAGAAACTGAATTCAAATGTATGGAAAGAAGCAAAGCTGTGAAAAGCAGAGCTGACCCTCCTTCAGAACTGAAGTGACATTAAACCCACCAACAATAACAAGTAAAAATACTATCTTATTATTGTTGAGTGCTGTTTGTTCCTCGCAGAGATTTCTGAGTCATCAGGTATAAAAGGTTTCAATACCTGTTGTCTATCTGGGCGACCTGTGTCCATCTAGAGAGACACAAAGAGCCAAAGTATTTAAAGATCGACTTGTATATAGAGTGGCTAAATACTTATATACAAATAGGTCTTTCCAGGAATATATGAGTGAAGATTGAGTCTAAAAGCCTACTGGCTATTTTTTTAAGCTGGTTGCTGTTGGTGGGAGAGCTTTTCTGAGAACGAGGGAAGGCTTTCTGTGCCCCTGCTGCTGGTGTCCACAGATAGATTGACCGACATCCACACTCCTGCCAAGACAGGCCCAAAAGCATTGGCTACTCTACCTGCAACTTTTGCTTAAAACAAAACAAAATTGGAGCTTTGCACAACCCATATGCCTTCTAAACACAATGCAAAGGTGCTGTGGTCCCTTATGGCTCCCCAAGTCATTTGCAACTCCCCATAGTCTAGTTCCAAAGAAGAAGGAATTAGGGTTGTGTTTGCCAACAGTTCCCTCTGTAAATTTCTAGATTTTGTAGGATATTTTGAGTCCTTCTAAATAAAATGTAATGGTCCATTTGAGAAACTGCACCCATGTTGCGCACCGTTTCTATTACTGGGTCATTGCTGGCAACCCTGGAGTGCGTCACTCTTCTTGGATCTGTTGGGACCCTCTGGTTTCCATGGAGTCTTGCTGGCTGATGACTAAGTGAGAATTCAGCATTCCAGTCAGTTTCCTAATCAGGCCTGACCTGAGGTACTTGCACAAAGGACTCTAAAATCGCAATGCTTTATACATAATCACTAACAAGAAGTTCATTATTTGCGGGGAGGTAAGTAGATGGTAAAGGTTTAAAACTGTGTGTTTCTTTTACTTATTTAAATTTTGATTGGCTTTTGGAAAAATATCTTAGTCTTCTCATGATGCAAAATACATAGTTTCTCCAGTCCTCCTACTTTGTGCAAAGTAATGCAGAACAGAATCTGTTTCACTTGACCGAAAATGTAAACAACATGAGTGCCAAATTGTGACCGATTTAGTTCATACATCTGGCAGTAATCCTTTTAGTTTATGTCACTGATGCCTCAAAACAATTGTTAATCCTAATTTATTTTTAACGTTTTAATTTAAGCCTCCTTCTCTGGGCTCCTTTGTTTCTCCTCCACCTAGTTTTGTGAGGGGGCTAAAATAAGATCACTGTAAAGACTGACGTTCATTTTTTTTTTTTAACTCAGACATTTGCATAGCTTCATGGTAGATTCGGGAGACAAAAGGAGATTGCTGACTTAGAGCTAGTCCTCAAATGGGGGGAGGGGAGCAAAGACTCCAAGGCCCATAATTGTTCAGAGCAGGGGATATGCCTTTATTGTGCAAGTTGAGTTATAGGTTGTGGTCCACGGAAGAGGCTTCTGTGATGGTATCTGGGCTCCTGCATAGGACATTGTCTGACCTGGTTTGATGCCTGACTCCCTTGCAATAAATTAACTTCTGCTTGAACCTATACGGCTTCAATTGAAGGGGACAATTTACTCTTTAGTTGACGTGTAAAAATCATGAGATGCTCTTTCAAGGTAAATTCTTGCCTAAATTACTTTTAATACCTTGCTTCAGTGTCAAAGTTACTTCAACTACTTAATGTAGGTCCTTTTGGCAGAATCCTGTGAAGCATCTGTGAAGAATGATTCTTGAACACAATCAGGTTTTTTCCAAGGTGCTCTTCATGATGGCATTCCACTAACCCAGATTGTCACCTGAAAATGTATTTCTAATTTCCTTTTGAAACCATCCCTGGAATTACTAAGGGATTTTTGTATTTAAGGGAAGCAGTGGTTTTATTCATTTTTATTGTTGCTCCCTTAATGAAATAGATGTTTATTTTTCTTCATAAACCCCACGGATTTTTATAAAAATATCAAGAAAAACAACCAAGAAAAAAATTTTATACAATATTTTCACATGTGCTTATGTTTTCAAAGCAAGTAAACAACGAAGAATCCATTTTCAAAACTTAGTAACAGGAGTGTTTCTAATAAAAAGTTTGATTTAAGGAGATTCAGTTTTCATAGCCTCTCACAGACTTATTTCACTGACTTTATAAGGAATATGATCCATTTAATCATATTTTTAAAGACATGTGTAAAATAAATGTTGGGTTTGTGACGAAGAATAAGCCTAGGAGCAAAGCATAAAGCTAGAAGAAGAATCCAGATAGCCACACTGAGGAGCTGAGTGGGGTCACCACCTACAGCTATGCAGACTGCTCTGCACTCTGTGAGTGGGGGGGTCCCTGGAGTTGTGCCAACACATCAGCCCTGGAGCTAAGGATATGAAAAGTGTTTTCGCATTCTTCTGCTCACTCATCAAACTTTTGGCTTTATTTATTATCTTAGGAATGAATGATGGGGACACCTTGGATCACATAAGCATTCATAGCTAAGGAGTCTATTAGTTGTTGACCCCAAAGAATAGTCCCTTTGGCAGAGGCAAGTGACATTACAGCTCTTCTGTTGCTTTTATCCCCTCTATCCTAAAGAATGCTCCTTCAAAAAGGAAAGGGCAGAGTCATGTGAGTAAGAAGGAACCAAAGCTCATGACTTTCAAGCAATTGGTCAAGTCAGAAGTCCTCCCACACCTCACTCAGTTTTTCATGAAGCAGCGCTTATGGAAGGGCTCCATACACCAGGCACTAGCACTGAGGGAGTGACACCTGCAGGGAGCTTATAGTCTAGTGGAGCCGAAAAATCATCTTAAAGACCATCGTAAGTGTGTCTTTACTAACCGTGGTGAGTACTGTGAATGAAGAGAACAGGGTATTCCAAAGAGAGTGGACTGTCTGAGGTTGTGAGATGAGTGAAAGAATGAATGAATAAAAGCAGGAAAAGCTAGTGAGCCCTGGGCAAGTGGGACAATGAAACGGGGCTGGAGGAATAGGTGAGAGTTTTATCATGCATAGCCTTGCAGGCCATGTTAAGGGGTTTGGCTTTTATTCTGAATGGAATGAGAATATATTTAAAGGTTTTTAACATGGGAGTGATGTAATCCAGTTAGCTTTTTGAAGATTCACTTTAGCTCTGGGGTAGAGAATGAATTGCAGATAAGAGTGAGAAAAGGGTAACCGGTTAGGAGCCATTGGCAGTAAGCTAATCAAAAGCTACTGGTCCCTTGGACACCGGGATCCCTGATACTAATGAAAGTACCCACCAGGACACACAGAAGATGTGCAGATTAATCAAGGAACCACTCTTGGGGTAACAGAAAGGGAGAATGATCCCAGAAGCCTTCATTCCAGCATTTCCCTTAAGGAACTCACCTTTTATAAGTGGCGCAAGGATTCCTTCTGCCTGGGCTCTCTCTATAGCACAGAGAATGTTAGACCCTTAGTCCATGGGTGCCCATATGAATAAGTCATTGTTACTAGGTGCTTTGCAGTGCTGTACAAATGCTAGAAAGTACTGCTGCTGCTTCTGTTTTTCCCCTTACGTTCCTGAGGAAGCCAGAGGGCATTTATAGTGTTTGATGGTGGAGATGAGTGAACATGGAAATTAAGGATAACTTGACAGTGTCTTAGAAGTTTTACCCTTTGAAAAGTTCTAATTACTTGTTCATTGTAACTATAAGCCTATATTAAATTGTTGCTATATTTCACCAATAGTAACATTTAGGTGAAGTAAGAGAATAATAAAAAACTTAAGTCATTATTGCTTTGACACTGTATAATATAATTAATATACACTTTTTAAAATATGTGAATATGTGTATTAGATTATAATTTACATCCAATATATACATAAAGATTATAATATATAAGTCAAATTTGAGGAACATTGTCCATTAATTTTAAAGTATTGATGCATATCATCAGCTATTTGTTAATGCACTATCACTTTTTTCTTTGAATGTTATAACAGAAACAGAGACTTTAGAATTAGAAGGAAGGTTTAACGATTGAGTTGGTTAACATTCCTTTTTTTTTTTTTTTTTTTTTTACAGAAGTAAATGACATAAAAACATTCCCTTATCATGGACTCAAAAAATCACATTCTTGGGGCTGGCCAAGTGGCTCAGTTGGTTAAGAGCTTGCTCAAGAGTGTGAGCTCTGAGCAACAGGGTTGCTGGTTCGATTCCTGGCCTGAGCTGAGCTGCCAACAGGTGACAGGATGGCTCAGCTAAAAAAAAAAAAAAAAAAAATCATATTCTCCCCCTCTCCAGAAGAGCCAAAATGAATAAATATTTAGTTGATAATTCAAAGAATGAAAAGATAAAAATATAATTACTTATTGTTGCTTTGTAGATGTTTAACTTCATTTTCACACAGGTAATTTTATGAAAGGAAGGTGTGAACTCCTGAGTTTTAAAGTTTGGGTGGTAAGGAAGAGCACTTAAAAAGTAAGATAAGATTTGAAAAAAATAACTGGCCCCTGCTGAGGCTCTCCTTTCTCAGTCTTTCTGCAGGTGGACTTCACAGTGTGAATGTCTGCTTCTGAGTAGCATGAAATAAATAATTCAGCATTTTCTGCTGCATATCAACTCTCTGCTTATTTTCCCCTCAAATTACATATTCTGGCAAGATTTCTCACTTGTTAAGGCGCTTAATTATTGTGTTTGGCAGTCATGCTTGGTTGCATTATATAAACAAATGCCTACTTCAAACATTGAAACTGATTTTTTTCATAGTCTGCCAGAAAGCAAGACTATTTGATGTGCGGTTCGTACGCGCTAGTCCTGATTATATAATTTAGGTCTGGGAATAGAATTTTGGCATTTGTCTGCAGTCCTTATGCCATAGAAAACTAACCTTTAGCATCCTTTTGAAAAGGGCATACCATCACCGATACGAGTTCCAAAAACACTTCTAAGGTAGGCACCATTCTATTAAAAGATCCTTTCATCTTCAAGCAGTCACACATCTGTCGAGCACTGCATTATTTTTAAACATTCTGTGTAATCAGCGAGCTCTGCAGAGCAGCCGCTCATTCGGCCCCCTCGTTCTAATCATAGAAGAATCCCCGCGTGTTTAGATGGAGAGTCTGGCCGGCAAAGTTGATTTTCCTCTACCCATCTGTAGACAGTGCCTGCTCTTATATGCTGGAATATATTTAAGAACACATCGCAAGGGCACACGATTTTCATTTAGGGTATTATATACACGGGTCCTCGAGTAAAATTTACATAAGCCAACGCCCTTCGTGGACTTTTTTTTTTTTCTCCTAAACTTGGTTTCCAGAAGAAAATTTAATCCTCCTTTCCTACCACACATGCAGATACTTGGACATGAGAAATTTATTTAAGGAAAACATAAAAACCTCCTAAAGTGTGATTATCCTATCAGTATTTATTAAACCCACTTCACCCGTCTTCTCTTCCTGAAGTCTGAGGTTATGCCCTTTGTTCACATTGGACCCTGAGGCAGAGCAAAAGTCTGAATCATAAGAGAGAGATGAAATTAGAGCTTGGACACCACATCTACTTACTGAGGTGAGAACTTGTATGACCCAGTTGAGAAAAAAAAAAAATTTAACAAGTGTTGAAAGAAGGTTTTATTGTTAACTCTAAAGTGACCAGAAAGTTCAGTTAGGCAGAACTTCTCATTGCTTGAGGAATGTGAATAATTGCAATTTTACTCTAATAATGACAGAATTAATAACCTCAGAGGCCAAACTCTCTGCCCCCTGACTTTTCCAGAATCTGCTTGCTACCAGGGAGTTATATAAGCTCATCTGAAAATGATCTCCATCTAAACTAAGAGAGCCGAAGGGGCTCAAGCTATTGTTATAAATTATTGTAAAACTACATCTATGGCACCTGGGTTTTACTTTTATTTCAAATTGCATAATGCCAGTTTACATCTCACATATTCCCTATTAAAGGTACAGACAAATTAGGAACTGTTCATAATAGAAATTTGAAAATGTAGCGGTGAACTCAAAAGTTTTGTGTGAATTGATGAAGTGGCCCAGCTGAGAAATATTTTGTCACCACGGGTAACATTTTGGGAGCATGCCATGTGCCAGCAGGCCATGTGGGGTCCTTACCCCACCCTGCCTGAAGGGGTCTGCAAATACCTTATCATTATCCCTGTACCACCCTGTGATGCCAGCTCCTGACTGATCTTCCTCTACCTATTTTTGTCCCCTTCAATCCACTCTCCATTTGTACCATTTATTAATGCACAAGGTGGGCAACACCACTGGGGAACTTGCCTTGGGTCACACAGCTTCTATGTGGCAGGAGCAGCGCTCACACCGGGAACTGCCAGTCACCAAAGTGCATGTCTTTAACCACTTGCAAAGTTTCAAATACATTTTGTCACATATGCTCATGCAGTCTTGTTATGTTTCTTATTCTTTCCCTCAGGCTTTCCAGGTTGGGGTCGGGGGTTAGGAGAAGGGAACTCCTAGCTTTACAACCTTGCCATTTTTAATATTCCTAGTATATTTGGGTGCCTTGAGTTGTTTACCCCCTTTCTAAGATAGTTTTATTTTGCCTCCTTTAATGATAAAACTTTTTCGTAGTGAAAGAATAAGCACAAGGATGATTTAAATCTAAGAGACAAAATTAAACAGCAACAGTGAAACTACAAAAATAGTTTTGGAAGATATCATGATAAAAATACATATACAATATAGATGAATCGAATAAAACACTAGTAAAGATAAAGTTACTAACCACAAGATATGGTGCCAAAGAAAAACACCTAATTCAGACCACATACCATAAAATGTATATATAAACTCAGTGAACTCCCAATGAGTTAAATAATTATATAGTTGGAGTAGCACCATTTCAGCTATCAAGGAAACAATTTTGTTGAAGCAAAAAAATTGAAAGGGGAAAGATGGACCAATGGATTTATGTAAAATTTAAGACCTTTTAAAGCTAAAACAGAAGAAATGCAACAAAATGAGAAAATATGTGTAGCAAAAATTTGAGACTTGATAACATACAAACACACATGTGAATTTATGTAAATGTGAGTACAATATGATATTCTCATTGGGTAAGTGGTCCAAGGATACTAACAGCTCTTTCATCTAAAAGAAAACAACTAAAAGAGCAACTATGAAGATAACATTTAACTTCAAAGCATTTTAAAATGAAAGCATGATACACAGACCAAGTGAACAAAAGCCAAAGGCCAACATTGGAAAGGTGGTGGGGCAAACAGATATATTCACCCATATTGCTGACGGTGTCAATTGATCCAATCCTTTTGGAGAAACACTGGCATTATATAATAAGAATGATTAAAGACTTAGCCTTTGAACTTGCAGTGCTGTGTCTGGGAGTTTATTGCCAGGATATCATGAGATAATCATTTCTTGTGCAACTGCAGTGTTAGAAGCTGTGAGACGTGGAGATGAAGGAGATAAATTGTAATCTGAAGGAGTCACTAGCGCAATTCAAACGTACGAAAACAGTACATGTTCAACAGCATTTTCAAAGGAATGATTATAATGGGGAAAAATTACTAGTGGTAGCCTAAATGTCTAAAGATGGAGAACTCGTTATTTTAAGGGAGGTCACTACGAGAAGGAGGTGACCGGTGAAAAGGTGCTTCCAGCGGAGAATGCCCAAATTCTGTGAGCTAGAAAATCCAGTTAGCCAACTATTTATTAATTAAGATATCTATTATCAAATGTTTTCAGCAAGAATAAAGAGGGGAGCCTCATAAGTTCTTTTGAATGTGGTGCCTTGTCTTTAATGTAAAAAGAATCTGTGACCCCTTAAATGTTGGTATGAGTATTATCGGATGCTTAAAGACAAAATGGGACAGAAACAGTGAATTTGCTTCCCACTTTTTCTAGTCAAATGTTTGAAAAGTGCTTCCAGTGCACACCTAAATTCAGCAGTGTTTGAGCACACTTTCATAACTCTACAGCGTGACACGGAGACATCTAATGTCATCAACAACTCTCCATATATAAACAAGAATAATTTCTTAACAAAAATAATCCATGTTAACTTCAGATGCCTTAGTGAACAGGTTTTTATACAAGCTTCAGCCTGAATTACCCATCTTGACCCACTCTAATTGATGTAAGTGGTAGGACTTAATTTTGTGCACAGAAGGATAAAGAGTAATCCAGGTCAGTCAGCACTTTGTAATTAATCCACATACTCTTTTTAAAAGAGAGAGAGAGAAATGTTGGCACATTCTCTGGTTTAAGGTTCTGCACCAATCTAATATAGAGTTCTACAATTTTATAGGGTTCAAATTTCAGGGTGGAATTACAAATAGTAAAGGTTTTGCTAAAGCAGATGGTTATGTCCAATGGCCAAATGTTGAGGTTTT
The DNA here is from genome assembly GCA_033961575.1 of Aselliscus stoliczkanus. Taxonomy (NCBI): domain Eukaryota; kingdom Metazoa; phylum Chordata; class Mammalia; order Chiroptera; family Hipposideridae; genus Aselliscus; species Aselliscus stoliczkanus. The sequence goes on from CM066733.1 coordinate 144,691,034, forward strand.
CTTGGGAATTTTTTCAACTCTCCGTGAGCAAATGAATGAGTATGTGAATTAACGACAGAACACTTCTAGATGCCTTTTAAATATGGTTAGAAAACCTGGATTTTATTATATTAGGTTAATAGATGGTAGCTTTAAAAGCCTGAAATCTCTGAATACCAATTAATTGTAAGCTGGAAATTAATCTATATGCATAACCTTTTGTTTCTGAGAAAACAAATAATAAATCCTTGAAAAAAAGGACAGAAATGTTAATAATTTTCTACAAAGCCAATGTGTTAAACAAATTCTTACTAAACTGTGAATATAAGTGAAGGTGCCACACTATTGTCAGGGAGCCTTGCCTTACTTTGACATAAAGGAGAAAATAAATGTGGAAATCATTTTTGCAGTATATTGAGCATTTGGCATGAGAAGGCTCTGTTGCCTTTATTTGAATTGCTGTGTTCTTAATAGAGTTCAAGTTTAATAGTGTTTAATATATTTTAACCTAGGTTCTAATCTTATAATGAATACTAAGCTTCAAGAGATATCTAATCATTTGTTAAATTTCTTGAGTTTTATGACTGTGTTCGACAATATAGGTAGGATTTCCAGGAGCACACAGAGAAGATCTGAATCTGAAACCTAAGCAGGAGATAAACGTAGGCAGCCCACTTTTCACCACAGTGCGCTCTCTGGGGAATCCATAAAATAAAGCAGGTATCACAAAATTGATCATGTTTTCCCATGGTAATGATTTTATAATTATAGGCCGCTTTCCTTACAGAACTTAGTATCTAATTATAACAATAGCATGTTTTTAAGCATTACAACAGTTGTGATAGAAATATCGTGCTTTACTAATTATACCAGAGTCCCAGCACACTACAGCTGTTTATTTACTCATTGAACAAATACTCACAGAGTGTGTAGTACGTATCAGGCTGTATTTCAGGCTCTGGGGATTTGACATGGGCTGAAAACACATGGCCCTCCACCCCATCCTATCAATAGTACAGAGTAGAAGAGTGGGCGAGATGACTATAAACCAAATATTCATTGCAAATTATGAATTCTAGAAAGATAAAAAGTACAGACACTGTCTTGAGGAGGTGGTGACTGAACTGAGATCCGACAGACCAGTCATAGCTGAGGTGGGAAGTTGTTCATGACAGAAAAGCAATATGGAAACACCATGACTCCCTCAAGAAACTTAGGGAAGAGCTGTGAGTCTGCAGTGGTACCGGAGAGAAGGCCAGTAAGGTTAGTAAATGACAGGGACTAGACATGTGAGGTGCTGGAGACCATGTTACAGATTTAATCACTGTTCTGGAAGAAATGAAAAGACATGAAAGTTTTCTGTTGGTGGGGTAAGGGTGTAGTGGCATCAGGTTTGCAATTTGAATAGTTTGTGGTGTGCTAGTCCTATGCCCTCCACGAGAAGGTTTAGAACATTTTACTAGTATAGATGAAAGATAACCAGAGTAGAGATGGAGAAAAGTAAGTGACATTTGAGAGAGGAAAATTAAGTTTAAAAAAAAAATGGACTGGAGGTGGTAATGTTTTCTAATATCTGGAGTGAAAGAAAAAGTAGAAACAGTGGCTCCAAAATTTCTGGTGAGTGTATTTACTCAAATGGTGGTGGCACTCACTGGAAGAGAGCCCGGTTTGGGAGGGAGATTGTGTTTCATTTTGGGAATATTATCTTTCAGTTACCAGTGACATCTCACAGCTGAGATCAAATAGTCGCTTGGATAGACTGGTCTGGTGCTCAGATGTTTGGGCCAAAGACAAAAATGAGTCAATGGACGCAGAAAAAAGAATATCAATATAGGTAAGAGGACAATAAGGGACCATGGTCTCCAAGGGAAGATAGTGCTTCAAGAATAAGGAAGGGGGCCGGCCGAGTGGCGCGGTGGTTAAGCGCTGGCTTGGGAAGCCAGCGGCCCCGGTTCAGGTCCCACAAAAGAGGGCCAAGTGACACTGCCCTAAAAAAAAAAGAAGAAGAAGGAAGGGCCCAAAAGCGTGAGATGCTGCCAAGAAGTGATATGAGAAAAAGACTGATACATATCATTTGGACCAAGCAACATCACGCTACAGAGAATTGTTTTGGTCGTTGGGGAGGGTGAGGGGATCTTTTCTCCCTGAGCATTACAACACCAAGTTGTAAATACAGCATATGGGATCTGGGTTGAATTTTGTACAGCGTCCAATTCCCGGCAGCTCAGCCTGGGTTGTCGTTATCACTTAGAGAAAAGAAATGACATTAGAGCATCATCTTTTTGTTTCATTTTCCCTTTGAAAAAATTTATGGAATTTCCTCCATGTTCTTCACTATGCAAACACAAATGGCTCCACACCCTCCAAATATAGAAAACAGGTTTTTATTTCCCATCCCCTGGAGCAATTACCTATGCCCCACAATCTTGCCTGACTGCAATGCTTTGATCTGAAGACCACTGCCAAGTCCAGAGGAGAGTCTCAGTGGTATCTGAGTCTGAGAACCAATCTGGACGCAACTTGAGACCCCATAGTGTGGGGCTGAGCCTGGACTTGTTGAAGCCATCCAGAGAGGGTAAGCCCTGCGCCCGGCTTGTGAGGGCCTGATGCCTGCAGGCCTGACCGTCTAGAAAGAGCCACTCCCCTTTCTACAAAGTCGTCTTAAGCTGAGTCAGCTGGCAAAGTAAAAATTGCATGTGGTATAAGGCTTAAAGCTGCTCACTGGGTCACAAAAAAAGCCAGTTGCATGACCACAAAAGCTAACAATTTGCCATAAATGGCAAATAAACACCAGTGGACCGCCCTTACTACAGCACCTGCCAGCAGCACCGATCTTCAGGAGTTACTGTCTTCCCCTAATGTCGTGTCTAGAAGCCAGTCCACCAGATGTTGGAGCCGGTGGGAACAGCAATGAATAACCTCTCCTCACATCCAGGTTCTGAACCAATTTGAAACAAAGGAGTAAAGCAGATAGAGACTAACCCCTCACCTTTTTACTGACAAAGCTGATATTCGAGATTCCATCTTCTCTCTGGGGGGAGTTGTGCACCCTAATACTAAACTCAGAAGCCTTCCCACCCGTGGGCTAAACTGGGGCAACCCCCTGCCCCCACAGGAGCGGATTTTGCCTATGTTACCCATTTGGTATCAAGAAGTAAAGCAGAAAATGTGCCACCTGTGGGCAGCTCTCTGCCAAAGGAGCCAGAGACGGGCTAGATTACACCTGTCCCATATTCCCTTCTATACTCGCCAATCTAGCTCCTGATTCCTGCCCCTAAAAGAAGTGTGTGGTGAGGGGTCAGAGGGACACAGAACCCCACCCTTCGGGAGCAAAATCCCCCCCACAGCCCACCATCCGCCTCAGCAGCTTCTTCGTGAAGTAATAGTGGAAGGTCAGCTATTTGCTACAGAGATGGAAGTCATACTTAATTCTGACAGCTTCATGAGCATTCTCACAGTTAACAACGGGACCATCGCAGCGTGACGTGCATTTATTCAGTCAACGTTTGTGCAGTGCCCTCTGTGTGCCCAGAGCTACATACAATAGGCCCTAGGAGATTACCAAGAAACAAGTGGCCCAATTCAGCCCTCATCCTCTAAAGAGGGTGGGTGAGGACAGTATGTTATGACATTTAGAAAACAGTTCCTTAACTTAGAAACAAACACCTACAAGCTCAAAGTTGGTGTTGTGAGCCGTATTGGACTTTCAAAAGCCTTCAGTGTGATTCTGGTTTTCTAGATATGCTGTGTAATGAAAAAATGCGTTTCCTTCCTGGGCGTGTCCCCTCTTGTGAGTGGGGGGTGGTGGGGTTGTCTAATAATAAAACTGATTGGGGGGAAAATGACCTCATGTGCTCGTGGCTGACCTGTTTCCCTTTGCCTGTTGGTGCAGGAGCACGGCCGGCCTGTGGCGGGCCTGCAGCAGGAAGCCCGTGTGCATGCAGTGGGAAGGGTGGGTTGACCTACACAGGCAGGACATGACTCTGCTTCCTCTTCCTGACCGCGTTTCCCAGAGCAGTCATGGTCATTGCTCAGCTTCCTGTTGGGGAAAACCTTGGATACTGAGTGTCCACCTGCCACAACCGGCAAATGAAAGGCAGCGCAGTGTTCATGCTGCTGTGAAAGCTGAGCCTTGAGTTGACGTACAGACCCGTTTTCAATAGTATCCGGGGTCTAGGACCTCTGCAGCCAAAATGGAGCCATTCTTTGTGGGGTGGAAGGGACAGAAAACTGCTGCCTTGACAAATCATGTTCTGGACCAAAACATCACAGGCGAGTGCAATGTGGGGATTCCGCGGGGTCTGGGCTGGAGGACAAACAAGGTAATGTCATGAGATGGCACCTGTAGTCAGGGTGGCATTGGAGTTCGTGGCAAGAAGCGATGGGGCTTCATGGAAGGATGAAGGTGTCAGGCACCCCGATGGTGTGCAGACGAGGGGTGGATGTTGCTGGGCCCCTGGCCACAGTGTTGATTGTCTTCAGCAGCCACTGCGCTGGGCCCATAGATGGCAGAGGTTTTGGTCCCTGACGCCCCAGTGAAGTAAGTGGGTTTCTTTACACCATCCCTGGATCGATTCCAGGCTGGCAGTGTAAGAAAGTGTTGGGAGCTAGAGGAAATGCAAGCTCCCTGGCACAGTCTCAGATCTAGGACAGCCGTCATTTCAGGACGAGTCCTGGGAATCTGTGTTTTATAGCGTTTTTGATGTGCAGTGGGGATGGCTGGTTGAGTGGCACAGATGTGAGGAAGGAGATGGCTGCAGGAGTGTGAGAAGTGCTGTGATGTGTGCCTAGGGAATGATGAGAACATCAAGGAGACACACCTACATGGGAAATCCAAGTGCGGGCTTGGGGAATTTTATCGGAAGTATCAATTAGCTCCATTTTCCTACTTTCTCACGTACTTCCATATCACCTCTGGTGGCTGATAACAGCAGCTGTGCAGGGTTCTCAGGGTCTGAACTTGGGCAGTTCATGGCGTTTCAGAAAGGGCTCTGGCCACGAGTCCCATGTCTCCCACCCTGGACTCCTGATTAGCCCACTGGGGACGGGCGTCTATCGTTGATAGGGACCTCTGATACGTGGCAACAGTAGTGATCAAGACCTCAAGGAGAGGTCCATTTGGAGAGTGTTAATAGCTCTTTATAGTCTTCATAGCTAATCTTTTGCTTTCAGCATTGCTATGTTATTTCTGCCACCTTACCCCAAAGACGGGGCCAAAGGTGGTGTCTGCTTGTCCCGATAGAGCCTCTCCTGGCATCCAATGCCTCATCCCCAGCCCATTCAGTCTCCTGCAGTTGGACAGAGAGTTCCTAAGAGAGGAGAGTCAAAGTAAATACACACGCTGTGTTCCAGCCTCCTGTTTCTATCCCCTGACAAGTGACTTTGAAACCATCCTCAAGATGGTTAATCCCTCACCTCCAAGCCAAGACCAGACCCTGGGCTTGAGATCCTGGTTCCTCTGCTGTCCTTCCCTTGGTGCCACCCCACCTGCACAAGGAGTGTTCCCAGCAGAAGGCAAATTCAGCCTGTCTTTGTGACTCTGGAGGTCACAGGAACTGAGAGTCTATTGAAGGCCTCTTTGCCCTTTTCTCTAAAGGGCACATAGCATTGTCCCTGAGCAGCTCTTTGCTCAATCCCATCAGAGCCCAGCTCAGCCCTGTGTGGCAGAAGGAGCTGCCCACAGCAAAAGGATCCTCCACTCCCATGAGGAACAGGACTTGCCCCTCTTATCAACTGTGGCCCCTGTGATAACACACTGTGCCCCAGCTGTTGCCTGCAGCCCGCCCTAAGGTTGGGGTGCGGGAGTAGAACCGACAGCTTCCTACTCTCATCCCACTTCAAATTCCCATCCTTCATTTATACTTTCCCTCCCTCTGAAAGGGTACTACAGTTTGTCTAAATTTCAGAAATGTCAACATAATTAGCAATTGAGGGAAATTTCAACTAAATTTCATTCATGTTAAATGTATCTTCTTGGGCCGGCTGGGTGGTGCGGTGGGTGGGCGCTGGCTTGGGAAGCCAGTGGCCCCGGTTTGGGTCCCACATGTGAGGGCCAGTGACACTGCCCTCAAAATAATAATAATAAAATAAAATAAAATAAAATGTATCTTCTCAAAATATTGCTGCTATTTAATAAACTGTAGGCTTAAAAAAATGTGGTCAGTTTTGGGGTATTTGGAGGAATTTGCCTGCCTCCTGTAAAAACATCTTTGATCTTATTAAATAAGGTATAAGGAGGGAAGGGAGAAAAAGAGTGAAATCAAGTATGGATCATTTTATCTGCATAATCTGTAAAAGTCATAAGGACAGTAAATATCAGAACCTCTCAGGCTGCCTACAGTTAATTTAATCTTAGTACCACCCCGTCTGAATAAATATAGCATACAGAGATACTCAAGGGCTTCTAGAACTTTCTACTACTTGCCCCCCCACACACATCTTTAATGCAGTGCTTATTCTCCAACCGATGTGTACGTGGCATCTTGACCAGTAGGGGGCATATGGGAGCAATGTACTATATGAGTGAAATTTGAGTCCCACCCACTCAGTATGAGGCAACTCCATCGAGTTCACCAGTAGAGAGAATTAGGCCATTGCGACCAATTCGTTTCTAAAAAGCCTTTGAGAGTTTACATGATTGTGAATTTTTATTACATCCCCTAATCAACTTTCCTCATCCACAAAAGTTGCTATAATTCTGTGAACACAGAGAACATTAGAAATACATCTTCATATTTTGTGAACAAATTCTGTTTATCAGGAAAAATGGTTCTCTTTGGAAAAATAATTGCCTAAAAGCTTTTTCAATTTAGGAGACAAAATAGGCTGGAAAAAGAGAAATAGATACATAGGTGCATGCCCCCCTACCCCACCCACCCCTCACACCCCCACACAGTCATTTTTAAATGTCAAAAAAAATGGACCTTACTGCTTTAAGTGAAAAAAATGAAGAATCAAAAAAACCCAAAAAACTCTCATATGAAGAAGATTGTCATTTCTGTACTATTGACTATCCTTTTCTCATTTTAATTTTTGCTGCTGTCTGCTTTTTCTCATCTCACCTGCCAAACTTTCCCTGGGCCTCCCGAGGGAGGGCTAACAATGCAAGAAGGATGAGAATGTGGGTGGAGGATGAAGGCAGGTTGAACTGCCCGGACCTGTCTACCTTGGGTGTAGCACCTTGTCCCAGGTGGACACGATTCTCCCGACGATGGCAGCCTGACAGGGCAGTCCACCCACCTCCACGTCGCCCAGCAGGGCCACGGCAGCCTGGGGAGCATGCTGTCAACAACCATGGTAGGGGCTCTGGTCAGAGGATGGCGGAATCGAAGCTCTCCTCAAAGGACCGAATCCAAGCTTCTTAGACCACAGAGCCAAGATGGGATGCAGAGTCAGGGTACGTTTGTACGACTTTTTCTTAAGAGTTTGGGAAGGTGATAATGAGCTTACAAGCTACCCGCCTCTATTTCAAATTTAAATGACAAATCTAGAGTCTGTTTTTCTTCTGGGGTTATTATAAATTTTGGCTAATTCATTCGTGGGAGGTTTATTTGCTCTTTTCCTAGCCAAAGACATAGGTACTGTCAATGCCACACAGGAAAAGGTTATTATTCCCACCTTTCTTTCCTTCAACAGCTTTTATTCTAAGATGTAATCCTGTTCCATGTTATTTGTATTTGACTAGTAGAATAGTAAAGGTTTACTGGCTTTTGACAAAGTCTAGTCTAAACGTGGTATGAGAAATGATTAAAAGTGATTAATTTCTGGGTTTCCCCATTCATTATTTTTATTTTCTGTTGTGTTACTTTTGTTTTGAGGCAACGGTAGAACTAGTGAGCAAAATGTAGCTCTCAGGTTGACTTAATTCAAAAGGTTATTATGGCCTCTTCTGAAACAAATTTTCATTGGAATGAAATCATTTTGAAATACCTGACCTCATTCTGTTCTGTCTAGATCTTAGACTTCTTAATGAGACTTATTTACAAGGGGACTCTTTGGTCTGACTGATGATTGACCTATGGGAGAAGCACGTGGCAGCGGAGGAAGTATGTATGAGCCCAGAAGTAATAAACTCCCAGGGGCTTTCTGGGCTGGCCTGTCACCCCTCAAATGCTTTTATCCAACCCAGAGCCCTGCCAGTTTTTAAGCAGTCAATGCAACTGTTCTTTCCTTTCAACAAATATGCCTCGAAGGCCAATATGTCCAGGCATTTTTCTAGATATGGGCACGCTCTCTGATCTATAGCTGAACCTACAATTGAAAGGTGTAAAAAACAAAACAAAACAAAAAAACAATTTGTTTGGCTCTGACAGTGATTTCCAACCATACTTGTGTGGCTGACTATATTTGAGAAGAATCAAGCCAAGAGATTACTTTGAAAACAGTCTGTTAAGTATTCATTGCAAGTAAATTACTTATTTAACCAGATATCCAAAAGATAGAGGGCTCTCCTGTGTTCTAAACTGCCGAAAGGATTAGTGATTACTTGTAAAACCTAGGCGTTCGGTGAGAAGCATGAATCATAGTATTTCAAACATTGATGGGCTGGTTCTACTTCTGGTAAATTATTTAAGAATATTCAGAACTTTACAAGATGACCAAGTCATATGTTAACATGGAAGAAATGGTCTTTTTAGAGTAACGATTCAACAAATTTATTTTGAGGTGGACAGATGAATGGTTTCTAAGGTTTTACTTTTAGGTAAAACTAGTAAAAAGATTTAAAATGAAAACGCGTATGTAGTCTGCATGCTTTCGTTGTTTCTTCTCTGGAGCAATGTTTTCTTTTGACCTGAAAATATATAGTTGCAATTGTTTCACACTCCATAAAATAACTAACCATCAAGAGCAGATGTGTTATGTAAGTATTTTACTGTGACATGTCAGAAGTTCACTCAGGAAATCAGGCAATGCCTAATGCATGCCTTTAGTGAATATTTGGTGATGTTTCTTATTGAGGGCGACTGGGGTATCTCAGGTGTAGGCAATGTGACCTGCATTGGTCTTTTCAGCTCCTGACTGCTCTTGGCCCCATCTACATGCTTGTTCTTTCCCAGTGCTGGGTTCTGGAATTGGGAGCCGTCAGACTGAAATAGATGCTGCTACGATTTTGAGCATCCCCCTTTTACACTCACTGGAGGAAGGACTGAAGCAAAGGTGGATTTGGGTGATTCCATTTTCATCTTTAAATACAAACTCTAGCTATGTCTCTGCCAGTTCTGTCCAAATAAAGTAAGGATGCCTATGTTGGTAGATGGGCAGCCCACCATGCGGCACACGAAAACGGGCTCTTCCTGTGCTTCCGCTGTTTCGAAAGGTGTAAAGGACCTGAGAAGAAGGATAAGGATTGCAAAAGGAACCCCTTGAGTAAGACTTGAAAATCATCAAAGAATATGTTTGCTTAGATGATTTCCCCACCCACTTTTTCAGTATCTAAGCAAGAGCAAACATTTGCAAACTTTAAATTGCAACTAAGCTATTGGCTTTGCTGAGTGGAAACATGTTAGTTTTAGTGCATGTGCAATTTCAGAAATTCCATTCTCCTTCTTCAGTGAAGCTCCTATGACTCCCCAGAAAAGCTTGATTGTCACTCATTTGCAGCTTAGCATGTGGGGCATGCATCGTTTACTTTCCCTGTGGTCCTCCCTCCTTATCTAGATGACAAGCCCAGTTAGAGCTTTGTGGCTTGATACTCTCTAACTCCACCATGCCCAGCATCCTCTGTAGCATAGGTACTCAATGAGTGTTTGATAGCAGTGACTTTAGAAACATGAAATGCAAGATGTTACAAAGTAAGGAGCCTGGGTTTCAGATATGGCCTTTGTAATCTGTCTTGATGCTTTGTAAGTCATACCATGTACTTAAGTTATTATTGCTTTTTACATTTCAAAGGCATACAGACTACCACTGGCCTACATATAAAATAATAATTTCTGACTGTAGAGCTGTATCTCCTGTAGTCGAAAAGAAAGCCCTTCCTTCCTCATTTCTCAGTGACAGCCTGTAATCATCGTTGAGTGATTTTTAAGATTCTTTCTAAACCACTATTTCCTTCATTATGTCAGCCGGGGAACAGCTTCTGCTTGTATCAATGGAATGGTTCTCATTCCTTCCCAAGCCCAACCACCCACCTAGTGGGAAAAGGTAGCTGTAAATCTCAGCCAACTTTCTTTTTCAGCAGTTATGCTGGGAGGAAAGTCCGATGATATAGTCAGCCAACCACCAGATACATAGTGAGGATCTGGGAGAGGTTTCAGGAGGCCATTACGGCGTGACTGGGTTCTACCCAAACCTGATTTCCTCATTAAGTTCCAGCCTATGCGTGAAGGAATGGGGGACCATGGATGCATCTGGGTTTTTGCCCAGCCAGGACATAGCCCATTTGCTCCTTTAGGACCAGGAAAAGTTTGAAGTAGCCTGCTTAGGCTTCTATAAATCCCAATGGGAGTTTTTAACCTTACCCCAAGTATGGCCTGACAACTTCAGAAATGGGTGAAATGCACACCGAGACATTGCACATCACAATGTGGTGTATGGTTTGTTTATAAACTACAAGTATTTTCTCTTTGTAAATCAACATTAAAATTAACCTCGCTTTATAATTAATGGTAATGACTAAATAGGACAATAATGCTTTGAAATAATTTACTATGTCTGTCACTGTTTTCTAATGAAGTTTAATGGACTCATACTCCGACCTAACTAATTTTACTTAGTTTAGATCAGCCATTAGTTCTTTTCCCATGTTTCTCCATAATTAACTATGTAATTACCATTTAATAAGAGCCCCTTATTTTAATTAGAATAATCATAGGGTTCATGATTCAGTTAATATTCTCTGAGTAGCTGCTATGCGTAAGACTAATGGGCTGGAAAGATAAAAGAAAATTCCAAGGCTTATCAGAAAAGTGTTTGTGATCTAGAGAAGATAGATGTAAAGAAATGCAACACATATAATATGAATAGGCAGAGTTACATTAGGCTAAAAACGTATCAGTGGCAGAAATTATCCATTTTAAGATATAGTGTAGAGTTTGCCAGATAAGGAGAACTTGAACTGGGCCTTCCAAATCATTGACGTTACTTTCAATTCTGCAACTGGGGTGAATAGAAAGTAAATATTTGCTCTTACTACAATTTCAGTCTTTTTTAACTCATGAAGGTTCTGCTAAGTCAAACTGAAAACATGAAATTAGTTTAGTTATATACGGTTGGGGCAATTATAGTAGATCAGCAAATTCAAATGCCCCAAGTGCATTGTGATGTCCATGTTTAGCGGACAATGGAGAGCATTGTAAGGGCAGGCACCAGCATGAGCAAAGGCAGGAGGTATGAAAAGCTCCTGACATTTGTGGGGAAGGTTGAGCTGTTCAATGTGGCTGCAGTTCCAGGCCAGACCCTAGAAGACCTGAGCGCCAAAATACGGAGCTTGGATGTGATCTGTAGACCATAGGGAACCAATATCAAGCTTCCCTGGCAAAGGGTAAACTACACTTAGAGTTTTAGAAGATAGCGTATGTAAGGAGGTGGTTTCAGGAAGCAAGAGATTGAATGTATCAGGCTATATTAAGGAGATTATTGCACTGATTCAGGGCAAAACTCTGAAAGTGATAGTAAGGATAGAAAGGATGGGTAGAAGAGAAATAAACTTAACTGATTCTACTTTATGACCTATGTAAAAGTCATTATAGCTATTGTTTATTATGCTCTGTTATACCCATGGTACAATCATTTATTGGATTGTCGAAAAAGTCATGATGTATTTTTTTTTATGTTTTTCGTTGCAAAAATGCGTTATGACTTTTCTGACAACCCAATAATTTAGAGGTGACTGAGTGACAACATAGAGAGATTAATGCCACTGAAAGGTTTTTATTACTTACATTTCCCAAGAGGAGTGGGCATGGCATTCCACACAGGGCCACTTGTAGAAGCGCCAGTGTTCATCGGGAGATAGAAAGGAGCAAGAGGGAAGCCTAGGCTGGGCCTTTATTGGGGTTTCAATGGGAAGGGCAAGACAAGGATGGGTAAACAGCTTCGCATTGGCTAGTTTGAATAATTTCAGTAGGCCTTGGCACACAGGGGCAGTCCCTAGTTGTCTGGTACCTGGCCCTGGGGTGAGTAGTGCAGGGGAAATATTTGCTTTTACGTGTAAGAGTTAGATGAGGAAGTGGTTCAGAATACGTGCTCTGGATTGCAGGGGAGTTATAAAGATGTTGCTAACTTTGGCTGTTAGCTTGGTCCTATAATTAATGGATGCCAAATAGATGAATACAGAATCTAAGAAAACATGAGTTAGGAAACCTATCTCTGTACTGGAACACTTGGATAAACGATTTATATAGATGAATACAGAATCTAAGAAAACATGAGTTAGGAAACCTATCTCTGTACTGGGACACTTGGATAAACGATTTATACGAGGTATGATCAAAACATACGGTGTATGTTTAAATAAAAAGAAAATATTACGGTAAAAGACACACTGCCATTAACTCCCCTCTGAAAATACTCCTCCTTGCTTCAAACACTCTTATCCCACAGTTCTTGCCACTTTCTGAAGCAGTTCTGGAAGTCCTCTTTTATGAGTGTCTTTACTTCATCCTCCATCATGACAATGCTCTGTGTCACACATCGCTTCTGGTATATGCCAATTTCCATCAAATACAAACATTACGGTGTGTCCTCATCCACCTTATTCATCAGATCTGGCACCGTGCAACTTCTGGCTCTTCTCCAAAGTCAAAATGACCATGAAAGGTAAATGTTTTGAATCAATTCAGGACACCGAGGCAGCCACGACAACTAAAGATACTCATGAAAGAAGACTTCGAGAACTGCTTCAGAAAGGGGCAAGGATGGGATAAGCGTGTTTGAAGTGAGGGGAAGTATTTCTAGGGGGATTAATGACAATCTGTCTTTTAATGTAATAAATTTTTTTAAAACAATATGGTGAATTTAAACATTAACTGCATTTGATCACACCTCCTATGCTTTGTGTCACTTAATGCTCTCGGCAATCTGTAGTAAGTGCTAAATTGTCCCCATTTTACACACGAAGCAACTGAAACCCAAGTGATTCAACAATGTGATCCAAATTCTCACAAGTAGTTGTGATTTTCCTAGCTGGGTTCAGTCCTAGGCATCATGAACCGCAACCCCTGCTAGTCATCTGTGCTCCATTGCACAGGCCTTCTCTGCTCGATTATTCTTCTTCACTCTGGGCTCAGGACATGAGACTAGTCCTGCTGAAAAAGCAGTGATAGAAACTTGTAGTAACTCCCCCAGAGCTCCTTGGACAAATCTACAGTGGTAGATTTATGTGGTTCACTGTCTCTCTGTAAGTCTTTCTGTTGCTACCTGCTTTGTCAGAATAGTATAAAGACGTATATATTTGTATACTGGTGGCCTATCGTTTAGCATGTTAAAATAAATTAATTAAATGTGTGACTTAATCAAGGTCCCCTGTCTTTCTGGAAATGCTTCTCACTTTTGGCTTCTGTCTCTCTGATCATTCTAACTCTGGCACTTTGAAGCTCTTGTGTCAGCAAACAAAGCCCTGGTCAGATTCCTTCCTCTCCTGTGTCATCGGCCAGTGATCCAAGCTGCCTATGGAATAATGCCTAAATTCCCCGGGAGAGGCTGGGGAGATTGTGCATCAGTAACTACCCTGTTTGGTCCCAATCCAGCCCAATCCCCCGGTTCTGGCCAACCACTCCCCATGAGTTCCATCTCTTCACAGCCACCAAGGCTTTGTTCTCTAACACTTGGCTGCCTTCTGATCCCCTCTCTCTCTACATCTTCATGCATCACTTCCATGAAGAGCCAGCTTGGTGCTCACCCTCTGTGGGAAGGTGTCCATGGCACACATAAATCATGCAATGAGATCTGTGATGCGTCTACTTGGCACAAAGCCACAGTGGAGTTGGAGAGCCATGAGTGGCCCAGGTCAGGATCTTAGGGATCTTGTGATTGGCTTAAGAGGCAGGATAAAATGGCAAAAGATGCAAAAATAACAATTCAAGGAAATGGAGGCTATGTCATCCAAGAGTTTAGAAGTCATTTCCATGCACACTGGAATCACTTTGTACGTAGTTATTGCCTCACTCATCTTCATCTTGCTCCGTGCTCCTGTAATTTACCTGGGGCTTTGACTCTAACGGGACTGCGAACCATCCGACAGAAGCATCGCAAGTCCAGTTGATAAGAGCCTTTGCCGAAGGAACATGGCAGAAATTCCTGTTTTCTAGCCACCATTAGTGCAGTTATGTGGGGACAGTCCCTATCCTTGCATCAGGGGTTAGCTACAGGGAGTCATAGCAGAGGGGGGTAAAAATCCAGTCCCAGAGTTAGACCATCTTGTTCAAATACCCATTTTACCACGTACTAGTTGTCTGCTGTGGGAGGTCACTTCATCTCTCAGAGAAGTATTTTTCTCAAGTGTAAAATAGGGATGATAGTGATCCCTACCTCTTAGAGGTGTAAGAATTAAATGAGTTAATTTTTTAAAAGAAGATTAAAAATGGTACCTGGCACACACAGTAAGTACTCAATAAATGTTAGCTGTTATGATTAGTTATTAGTTTGTGGCCCTCATGAGGTTTTCTAGTCAATTCCTAGTACCTGGAACTGCCTTATCCTTATAAGCTATCACTTCCATCAATCCTCTACACTAGTAAATTTTTATAAAACGGAAATGTAAAAAGTTCAGCATAAGCATTTCCTCTGGAATACTGGAACTATTGGTGGTGTTTTATTATTCCTACATTGACATTTTAACAGCTGACAATGGCTTTTAAAAGAATTGAGAAGACACGTAGTCTCTGTTGGTCTCTGTGTTGGAGTTCCTGTTGCGTTTTTGTTTCCATGTGACCCTTACTTTTTCAAAAGTTTATAAGCCTTTTGCTCCGTGGTGAGATTCAGCAACGGGTTTTGGTTCCAAAGAACAACATTTGTCCTACTTGAAAATTGACCCTGGTTTCCATCTTCTTTACAAAGAGGTTGTTCAGAGCTGTATGCTCTGGAACTTGAATTGAGCTTGATGTTTTTACAAACGTAGCTTTTCACGTTTGATAATTTTGAAGAACTTTTAAGCTGCAAACACAGCGAGCACACTGTCCTTCGGTTTTTTGATGCTGAGTTGCCTTTAGTTGCTCTTAGTTTGAGATAAAGGTGTAGAAAATGTTAGGAATTCGCCAGAACTATATCTCTGCTCTACAGGCTAGGATCCTAGGCTGCAGAAAGTATCTCTTCCTTATAGAGAAAACTGCAGATTCCTCTTTCTTTGAAATTTTAGAGTGGAGGGCAGTGGCTAAGGATACTAGCACCAGAGTACACAGATCTGGGTAGAATCCTGGCCCTGCTGTTTACTAGTGGTGCCACTTCAGACTTGTTACACAGCCTGCCTAAGCCTCAAATAGCCCGTCTTTGAAATGGAGATAATGGAGGTCTTATAAGGACTGAATGAGACAGTGTCCATCAAGGGCTCACAGCAGGGCCTGACAGCCACGAGCATTCAAATGTTCATTGTTGTTGTTTTGCAGAGTCTGACCCTAAAGATTCTGTGATGAACTATACCTGGTTATTGAAGTTTTCTTGAGACAAAATGTGCCCTCCCTGAATGGAGGCGGATTTTGTGTGAAAATGCCTATAAAGTGACCAAATGGGCTTATGTAAGTCACCCTAGTCAGGACAAAAGAAGGGGGAAAACATTAAAATAATAATTGAAAATCTTAATTGACAATCTTCACCACAAATATTAATTTATCATTTTCTTGAACACTTTTACAACCAGTCACGTGAACTTGGGGTACTCTTCTTGTACGTTACTGCAAAGAGTTCAGAAAACCCGTTATCAGCCTGAAATATTGGTTATATATCAAGGTTGTGGTGCAGATGGATTCAGATCACAGAAAATAGTTTAGGATGTCTGACCTCTGTAAATAATTTTAAAAGTCCATATATCCTTTAAATTGTTTCTTTGACAGCTTAAGTTGAAAATCTAGGAAGTCTGGCTATGGAATTTGTACTAAAGAGACCAGCAGTAATACCACCTGCGGCAGAAGTGGCATGCTCTGAGAGTGAGGCCTTTCCCCGGTCTCCCCAAAGCCCGAGCCACCTTAAGGCCCCCAGCTCTGGATTAAAACCTGCAGTTTTTAATTAGAAATCAGAGGATGACATTTAGACACTTTAGATCTTGCATTAAACATTTTGAATATCTAGTTGCATACACACACACACACACACGCACACACACACTTCTCTAGTGATGTATTCGTGCTTATTCCAGTGGCCTGTTTTTCTTCAGACCCATTGATTTCACAGTGTGGCTCAGTTTCTGAACAACAGTATCTCTATGTGAAATGCATGAAAGGAATCTTAGGCCAACCAGAATTTAAAGAAGGAATAACTGATTCATGAGCATAATTTTACAAGAGCTTTTAAAGTCCAGAGATATAAGAAATCATCTGTACAGAGGATGAAGTTCTCCAGGTAAGTATTCTTTAAATGTCTTCTTGGTGGTCATGAGACTGAGTCCACTGGTGGTTTCAGAAATCAAATTTGAAAGCTTTTACAGAGGCTTACATGTAAACCTCTTTACATATTATCTCTTAAATACAAGACTTTGTTGTACTTCAAAGAATAAAATTGCTTTCGAACAACCAAGAAAATGTGCAAAAATTATGCACTGCCAATGGAAAATTCCTTGATTTTGATTATATTGGTGGTTTTTCATTTTGTATATGTATGTATATATATTTGTATATATGTATGTATGCACATACATACATTTGTGTATATATATATATATATATATATATATATATATATATATATATGCATGTCCATATATACTGTGCTACATTTTGCTAAAGATTGATTGGAAACCATATGTCACCTTCAGAAGTACTTTTAAAAATATCAATACTTCTAAGCATTTTAAAATTTCTCCAGGAGCTGAAATAGAATACATGTGATGATTTTATTTTGAAAAAAAGGACTATTACAAACGATTTATAAATTCTTGCACTTCAAAAAATTGGGTAAAAAAATAAATTTTCAGTTACTTAGACCTGCAGAATAATCTGACATGCTGTAGGTTAGGAGAGAGCGCTGAACTTGGAGTTCGTCTGCAGCTGTCTAGCTGTGTGCCTCGTGCAGGTTATTTGAGGGCTCTCTCAGTATCCTCGGAATCTCTGTGGGGTGGCCAAGCTCAGGGCACCAACCTTTGAAGGAGGGAATCCTAGGTGGGTAGAGAGAGAGGGAGTGGGGAGATTTCAGGACTCAACTGGGGGTGCCTGGGGATTGGGAAGGTGGCACTCCTGTGGTCCCGGACAAGTTCTCCTGTTTCAGAATCTTGCCTGGAAGTGGGGAGCCCTCTGCAAATGTCCTGCTTGATCATTCAGAATTCAGATGACCCCAGCGGGGGCTGCCAGCTCTTTGTGTACAGTGGGGAGGAGTTGGCTTCTCCACCCATTGAAACATCTGTTTACACTGGCCCGCCTCACCGGTGGGAGAGTGACACAGACAGCGCCCCACTGTGCAAAGGGAAAATGCTGTGTTTAGTTTGCTAATACCAGAGCAGCTGTCTTATGGTGAAGGAGCAGAAATGTCACCACATCGTTACCCGCTCAGAAAAGTAATTCTGGTCCTTTTTGATAGACCTGGAGAATCTGCTTCTTATGAGCTTCTAAAAACATTTTGTTCTTCCGGTCGGCTTCTTCTTCATCTTTTTTGTTGTTGTTTTGTTTTTTAAAATATTTCAGCTAAGGACCAAATTTGGCAAATGTATTGAACCGGGAGGTCAGTTGTGAACTACCTTGTTTTATATCAATTTTGAAAGATAATTGTTAATTAAGGAAGCTGTTGGCATATTAATGGTGTGACTCCCTCACCTGACTACATATAATGAAAATGGGATACAGAGTAAAACCTCACCTATTTCAGCTAACTGAAAATCAGTTTTAATGTTTCCAAATATATACACAAGAGAATGAGAATGAGCAAAGATTATTTGGGGGAATTAACTGATAAGAATTGATAAGACTAATTTATAATGAATACAGTAATTGGGGCTTCTAAAGAATACTTAGGGAAATATAACAAAATCCTAATGCCTTCTACATGCTATTCTGGGCCAGGCAATATAGAAAGTTCTAAAGCTCCTCATATATTCTTTGACGACAATTGTGTTTGAGTTTGGGTGGGGTTAGGATCTGTATGTAGCAAATCTTGGGGTCACTTCTCACTTTAAAAGAGGTTGACTTCACTAATCAGCATTCACATCTACAGATGTTTCATAAAACGAGTTAATTTGATTATAATTGTTAAGCTCAGTCTCTGAAAAAAAATCTTTTAAAGTTTATGTTCCGCCCCCACTCCTGGCCCTGGAAATAAAGTTCTTATTGTATGTTTTATGTGCTTAGCAGTTATCTCTTTCTCATGGCTCGGACAAAGGCAAATTTCAAAACAATCACATGGTAGCGTCTATGTTTATCGCCTTTACCTCTTTTTATTTCTTCTCTTTGTTTTTCACCCTTCACCACCAAAATGTAGCAGTTTTTAAAACCGGTGAAAATGGCATGTACTGTGTGGACTGGAGTGACATCAGTGTCCTGGTTTTGTCACTGTGCTATAGCTATGCCAGATGCCACAGTTGGGGGATACTGGGTGAAGCATACAGGAGACCGCGTTGTATCTTTTTTTTTTTTTAATCTTTTTGCAGTATAAGTCTTATGGATTTATACTTAGTTCAAAACTTAAAAAAAATTAATATAGCTGTTCCCTAGAACCCTTACCTGAGGTCTCTAGTGCCAACAGGTCTTCTGAAAAGATGCCTTGCTTAGTTCAACAAGTGACCGAGTATTGAGTCCTGTGAGGTTTTGTGGGTAACAGATCATTCATTGCTTTGTACATGTAGGTGCTCCATAAATGCTTTTTGAGTGTCACAGTCCCTAAATCATCATGCTAATGGGGAAGAGAGTGTTTTAATTACGAGGTCTGTCTACTCACTTTGGTCATGCCATTTTGCCCTACCCTTTCTTGCCCAAGCTCCCAGGCGAGCCCCTGGGCTCTCTAAAAGAATAAAGCTGGTGATGATGAGAACAAGCTGACATTCTGTGAGCGCCTAGTATGTGCCAGGCTCAGTCATGCCTTGCAGTCAGTAAATATCTTAAGCCTTGGAACACCCTGTGACGGCACAGAAACGAAGCAATTTTAAACATGGCAAGTTGAAACAATAATTAATGTCCCTGCTTTCAAAACAGTTCATGCTACGAGGGATCTTAATGAAAGGCAATGGATCCTCTTGGCTAAACAAATAAACAAAAAAATTTCCTTTTGAATTATAATGTAAACAAAAGAAATCTTTGAAACTGTCTAAGCGTTCTTCTCCTCTGAGAATAAATACTGGCAATTATCCATGACCCCTGCTATTTCTGCTAAGTCCTGCTAGGTTTAGCATTGAAAGAGCCAAATTTTAGATCACAAGTTTTGATGAAGAGCTCAGAGTGAGAATAATACTTATTATTGGCAGTAAGCAAGTCTATATTGTTTCAGATTAGTTATGTGCTGGGGTAGGTAGGGAGGATCGTAACGAAGTACCAATGTCAAAGTGAATCATGGCGTAACGTGCCAGATAGAAGCTTCCAGATGTCTCAGCTAAATTGGGAGGATTATGCATTCCATGCCTGCACTCAGGGCTGCTCTAACAGGTCGCACAACCTCCCTCAGCCTCTCACTAGTATAGAGCGGCTGGGATCCACCATTTATTGTGAAGATGCAAAGTCAGGAAAGCAGAAGCCTCATCCTGGCTCAGCCACGAAGTAGGTCATTGATTCTTAAACTGTGTTCCCAGCACCAGCAGCACCAATACCATCTGGGGATTTGTTAGACGTTCTTGGGCCCCTCCCCAGACCCACTGAATCAGAGACTCGGGGTCGGACCCAGCAGTCCGTGTTTAGCAAGCCTTCCAGGTGACTCTGATGCCAGCTGAAGTCTGAGGACCCCTGGGCTAGCTTACCTGGGGCAATCCTCTTTCCAGGTATCAGCTGCTGCATCTATCCAGTGGAAGATCTGTACTCAACTGTTTCTAAGGCGCCCTCTCTGAATGCCAGGCCCACATCCCAAGCTCTCTAATTCGATAAATCTGTGGTATAGATTTACATATCTGGTGATATTGCATAGTGAGTAAGAGGACAGGCTCTGAAACCTAACTGCCTGGGTTCAAGCCCTGGTGCCTCCATTAGTACTGTCATTTACCAAAGCAACCTACTGAGTTTTCCTGTTTGCTGAGCTCTTCATCCATAAAGTGGAGATAATAGCACCTGGGTCCTAAGGGGCTTGTGTCCTGAAGCGTGTAGAAGGAGCACTCACACATTAGGTGTTAGCAGACCACTGTCTCTCCCCCTAAAAAGTTCTGGAACTCTGACCATAGGAATTACAGCGCGTACAGCTTTATTGCCTATGACTGGGTGCTTGCTTGGTACCATGCACCGTGATGGATGCTTTAGAAGTAGTGTAGCACTTAAATCAAATGGTAGCTCATGAAATAAGATGCTCCCTGATTTTAAAAAGACCGAGTTTAATTGATATTAAAGTTACGATCTGGTACTAAGTTATAGGTCTGAGATTTGAAACCAGATCTCTCTCCATAATTTATTCTTTGGAATCAGCTAGTTTAGCTGTTAAACTTTTAAAATATAAAACTAAATTTTCAACAAATGAAGTTTTTGCTACTTCACAAACACAATTGGACAACACAGAGGTTGTCGAAAGTTCCAGTGTCTGAGCCACTTCTAAAGGGCACTGGGACCTTCTCACCATCAACGCTTTCCTCACATGCACCTACAAAACAAAACAAAACAAAAATCAAATGACCTCACTTCGACCTGTGTTTTGATCTTTGCCTGTGTAGACCCTCAGATGAGAAAATGGCCACGGTACTTGGGGAGGTACCAAGCTGCCAGGGAGGGGAAGCCACACCCAGGTCTTCAGTCTCACAACAGAGAAAATCATGCTGTTCTTTACCACCTCTCTCCTTACTCACCTCCATCCCATGATTTCATTCAAATGAAAAGTAGGCTGGGAACACAGATTGTCTACCGAGGGTACTTAGATTTGAACTGGATTGATACTGGAAATATGACTTCATTCTGTCCCTTAGAAAAGCTCTCTTTTACTTGAAGAGTAATTCTTGTGATATAAACAACAAATAAATAAATAAACCTAGAAAATGTTCTGCTGCTTTGTTAAATTTTACCTTAATTTGAAGGTATGGGAGCATTCTTGTGGGACAACTGTGGCCTCTATCCTTGCAATACATGAGAACCACTTCAAGGAAAAAATATTAGTGCCCTGTCTCACCCTCCGGAGAATATGCTGTTTTTTTAAAAAAAAATAGTGTTTGAGTATTGAAGACTTGCAGGATTTTGAGTGATATTTTTGTATAATTGAACTACTTAGTGCCTTTGAATTTGCTTATATACTATTATTATCCCTGACAGTATTATTCAATTAATTTCAAGTCTTCAATTTGGCTGACTTCGTACAATCTTCACTCTGGTGAATTGCTCTGGTGAGTTTCATGCGGCGTTTAAGGAAGAGTTTACCAGTAGCAAATATTTATTTTCTGTTGGCCCTTGGATTTCAGAGTATCCTCAGTGGTTGATGGTCCAAGTCCATTTTTTACCTGTTAGGAAGTTGAAAATCAATCGTAGTTGATTCTCTGAAGTGAGGGAGGAGTTGGCTAGGAACCCAAGTACACACCCATAGGAGTCCACTCATCACCCCCACACTGGCCCCTGAGGGTGCAGAACAACCGTGGCACCAGTGTACTTGTAACTCTTCCTCTGGCTTTAGACCCAAACCTTCACCTTGCCTCCTGATGGAACTGAGCAGCTCTCCCATGGGTCCAATCAGAACAAGCCCGAATCTAGACACAGATGTGGCTTTTCCCACAATATGCCTCACCCTGGCCCTCAGCCTGGTTCCTGATTAGTTCCATTGATAACCTTCTATTCCTCTCTTGGAGAGCCTGATTTTGTTCTTGAGGTCTCTGTTTTATTGGTGACCCCATAAAACTTTTCCTTCTTGCGGTGATAGAATAAGGAAGACAGAGGGAGGTGTGGGAGGGGTTTGGGGCTGGTAGCTGCTGTGGGCTCCCCTGGAACAATGGTTGTCAAGCTTTCCTATGCACAAAAATCACCAGGGAGCATAGTTACCAGAGCCCATCCTGGGCTCCCAAGCTGGAGATTCCAACCCGATGTTCTCAGGCAGGGTCACCAGTCTGGTTGCTTGTTGAAAATACAGC
This sequence comes from Aselliscus stoliczkanus, assembly GCA_033961575.1. Lineage (NCBI taxonomy): Eukaryota > Metazoa > Chordata > Mammalia > Chiroptera > Hipposideridae > Aselliscus > Aselliscus stoliczkanus. Next base: position 144,713,322 of record CM066733.1, read on the forward strand.
TGATGGTAACTGTATTAGCCAGCCTGGACTGCCATCGCTGCCACAGACTGGCAACCTTAACAGACATTCATTTTCTCACTGTGGTGGTTGGAAGTCCAAGATCAGGGTACCAGCAGGGTTGGTTTCTGGTGGCTTTAGTCCGGGCTTGCAGATGGCTGGCTGCCTGCTCCCTGTGTCCTCACATGGCTTTTGCTCTGTGGGAATGGAGAGAGAGATCTCTGATGTGTCTTCCCCTTCTTATAAGGACTCCCGTTACATCAGATTAGGGTCCCACCCTTGTGACCTCATTTAACCTTAATTACTTCCTTAAAGGCCCTGTCTTCAAATACAGTTGGGTATAAATCTGCAATGTAAATCATAGGGCTTCCCATGTGATCGCAGGGTTGTGAGGGGCACACACCATTCGGTCCATAATAGAGATTTAAGAGGCATTGGACCACATGTGGGAAAATGCTGGTTTAGAGTGTGTACAAAATCAGCGATTTTGTTTATTAAGCATTTGGTTTACAACACCATTAAGATAACGGATGTATTAAAATGTCTACATAGATCAAGATCTCTAAATGCCTACAAAAGAATGAAATGCAAACTATGCCGTCAGAACACTCATTTTCATAAACTATAAATAGTTTCACTCATCTTCAGAGGAACTTTTGAAAAATTAAACCATAGAATGGGATTTATTGATGCAGGGCGTGCTCTCTAACACGTCCTTGTCACAGGGATTCCAGAGAAGCACCCCAGAAGCAAGCCACAGGTACCAGCCTGTCCTCATTTGGCCTGAATCCGGGTTTCCCAGCCCCCTTCTGCTCTGGCCCTTATCCAGGATGTCCAGACCCTCTTGAGCTGGATGCCGGGGTGGGGGGCCCCGCAAGAAGGTGTGTTGAGAAAGTGTGACCTAAACACGTTCCAAAATCGTGAAGAGAAAGGCAAATAAGATAAGTAGTCTGAAGTTTGTTAGACTAGCTTGATCCATCTCCCTCTGGAGTAGCTTTTTCCCTCGGGGAAGCTTTTCAGCATTCTGCTTTTTCTACCGCATCAGGATTAGGGGAAAGTAGCTGGGTTTGTTTTTCCATCCCCCTCACCCACACCCTCCTCTTCACTGAGGTTCTTCTTCAGAAACACTTGGGTACATCTGCAAATCCTTGCTGAGGCCTCTGAGTCTTAACATTTTTATCTCCAGGGTTCAGAAAGATATAAACACGGGTGTGGGTGCAGGATGGGGGTGTTCCCCCCCACCGCTTCTAGGACAAATGCTGATGACTGATGTCTCTAGGTGTCTTCAAAATGCACAGGTGCTCTCTCAAGATAGAGGCCTGTGTATTCCTCTTCGTTTCTTGCCCCTAAACCCATTCTTACAGCCCTTGTTTATTTTGATGGGACTAGGATCTCCATTACTAAGTCTTAACTTTTGTCCTGTTTTTTTTAAAGGTACAACAAAATGAATGTTTTATGAGATTAGGATGTGATATGTAAATTTTGACATTTATAGTTGATTTTGGCTTGTTGTTTCAGAAGAGTATCAAAAACGAATCTCCCCTTCAATGTTTGTGTAAGGGTCTTAGCCGGCTAGGACACCCTTGAGTATGGCCAGACATCTCATTGTGTCGTTCTTCCAGCTGTGGTTTTTGTCTTGCTGTCCCAGGATTTTTAAATGTCAAAAACTATGACACCAGGTTCTTCAGGTGTTTGGTTTGGTGGAATTACCAATTATACGGTTTCTTCTAAGTTCCTTCCTAGAGACCCTGAACAAATTCTAACATTTATTGATGTGTTGCAGATTTGTGAAAAAGCTAGTAGGATCAAGACTTTGATTAATATAAAGAGTGAAAAAAAACAAAAACTAGAGCTAATGAAGTTCAATGGTAAAGAAAATTCAGATTTCCTGACCTGCAATTAATAGTCTCCCCACCACAGACATTTTTGCTTCACTCGCCTTGCTATATCTTCCCATGGTCTTAGAGTACTTTTTGTTGTTGTTGTTAATCTTATGTGGCATAATAAACCAGTGGTATTTTTAATTCTTTATGCTTCCTTTTCATATGACTTGCAAATTGAAGAGAAATGAGTTGTTCTTACCAGATTATTTCTAGTAATCTGGTTATTCTACAACTCCTAACCTAGTATACAGAATCTTGTCCAAATGTGTCCCATGTGACCAGAGTCAAATGCCTCCAGGCTCAAGGGGCAGGTGCCTCAGGTAAAGGAGTGAAGGGGGATTGTGTAATACTGAAGAGAGTGGTGGGACTGCAGCAAACTGCAAAGTTCAAGACCAGGGTAAAGGGAGCAAGCTTAGCTCCCCACATTGCTGCCATGTGGAAATGTAAGACTAGTGGTGATGATACTTACTTTTTTTTCCCTGCACCTTCTTCCCAAGCTGAAAAAATAAAAAATAAAAAAATCTCAACTTCCATGTGAAATAGACTGATTTTAAAATTTGGTTCATCAAGGGCCGGCCAAGTGGCTCAGTTGGTTAAGAGCTCGCTCAAGAGTGTGAGCTGAGCTCTGAGCAACAGCAGTTCGATGCCCAGCCTGAGCTGAGTTGCCGCTGAGCTGCCAACAGATGGCAGGATGGCTCAGCTTAAAAAAAAGAAAATTGGTTCATCAGTTCAAAGATATTTAAATCCAGTGTTGAAAAACAAGTTTTCAAATCACACTCTGCTTGTTTGGCTTCAACTTCTAAGGGAGTCTTCAGCTCATACCGGGCCTCACCAGCCCTATGGGTACTGGTTAAGTCACATGAAAAGATTAAACTTTGCCAGCTCAGTTATCCCTTCCCACGAGCACAGGGACAAGATCTCGGTCCCTTTCCAAGCAATGCCTCCCTGGCCCCCCATTCCCCTGCCCTTTGCCCCAGGCTGCTTACCCTCCCAGGGGCCCCTCTCCTGAGATACTTGGAGTCTCGAGGCTCCCAGTGGGAGTTCACCTTGTTGGCCACCCAACTCCTACCTCTAGGCTGCCGATATTCATCTCTCTCTCTTTATGGGAAAAGGGCCCCCTTTCCTCTTGTGTCTCTTAGATAGAAGAATCCCACAGCTAAGTTGCTTGAGATGTTAGAACTGTTCTCTCTCTCCCTCCCTCCCTCCCTCCCTCTTCCTCTCCTTCTCCCTCTCCCTCTCCTTCTCCCTCTCCCTCTCCCTCTCCCTCTCCCTCTTTTCTTTTTCTGGGGCACTCACAAGCTGCCAGGATGACAGGGGTGAGGCCAGCCTGAGTGGTTGTAACTTAAGAAACCTGAAACCAGTGCTTCACCTGACCTTCATGTCTCTGTGCTAATGCCTTCCTGTCCCTCCCAGGGCCAGCAAGTCCTTCATTACCATCAAATCATTCTCCTCCAGCCCCAACACCCCACACAAACATCGGAACCCCAGTTTCAGATATGGTCAGGGTTCTTTCTCTAGGAGCCACCTTACACACACCCCTTGAAGATCACTGTCATTGAGGCCCTCAGTCAGTCAATAAAAGCAAGTGAACTGGGTTGGGGGACAGCTACAAAGAATCTCCTAGTCTTACCCAGTTTCCGTGGAGGGCTCAACCAGGACACTCATTACAGTGAATTTGTTCTAATCACCATACTTGCATATGTTCTTCAAGTATACGAGCTCCTTGAATCATTTAGAACAAGCCATAGTTTTCATTATGTGTGTACTGCAGAAGCTTATTTTTTGCAGTTGTACAGTTCTATCAATGTTTATGTTACCACTATTTCAGGACTATATTAGGTCAGGTACTTGGTTGGGATGCAACCCCAAATTACATATGTGGTAAAATGTGCTATTTCATAGTCTTCCTTATAACCTGGTGTTCAGAATGCAATTTTGCAGAAAATGGAGATGAAGTCATTTAATAAGTAAAAAGTGTAATCTTGATGCTAGACATTGGCCTACCATCAGATGATGTTCAAAGTTTTTGTGGGGAATTTTTCTGTTGATAATAGTTCAGTTGTCTATCACAAGTTTGGCTACATAAGGAATTAGATGTCATTTAAAGCAGTTTCCCTATGCAAGGGCCACATGCTCCTGGTTTTTGCATCAGTTCATGGTCATCTGACTATAATGGTGGGATCCCATTTAAGATCCTCATGGTACACGAGGACAGTCTCAAGCGAGACCGTCTTTGGAGTTAAGAAGTGGGTCATTGTGGCAATACATCACCCCAAACCATGGAATCTTAGATTTGCAGATTAGGAAAGTGTCCTCAAATGTCATTGACTCCAGAGTTTTCATTTTACCAACCCAGAAGGAATCTGACACCCAGAGAGGTTAGTGACTTGCCCCAGGATGACAAAATTGTCTAGGAGAGCTAAGATTCCGCACATCTCCATTCCAGGTCTCGTGTCCTAGGAATCCCACATGTCATTTCCTGCGCGGTTAAGGATGCTTTCGATTGAACAAAATTCATTCAGCTTTGGAGACAGTTTTTATAGCTACATCGCTAAGATGATAAACAGCAGTCACTGTGAAAACCTAACTCCCCAAAACTCTTAGAGTACCTTAATGCACTGGAGTTTGCCATTTTGTCATGTCATCATTTGTACTGGTTCCTAAACAGATGTCTTATATTTGGAGCCATACTGGCACTGGGCAGTTGTCCCTGGTTTGGTTCTCCTAGGAAAAAGGACCCAGCAGTTCTGGGAGATACTCAGGGCTCAAATGCACACGATCAATCTGAGTCCCTTGGAAGTAGCAAGGCAAGCCAGGCAGGATGACCCCACCCCCAGTCTGTCCTTCTGTGACCCTCCTCCTTTAGGGCTCCTTTGATGTTCTCTTCAATCTGATTATACCTGGATGGGAACTTTATGCTGTGATTTACTGTAACCACATCTTGTCCAAGCGATTGGGCAGGAACGGTCATGGTCACTGCCCAGCCGCTCTACACAGCGTCTGGAGGGGGCGTAAGAAAAGCTAAGAAGAGGCTGGTATATGCAGAGGAGGAGGGCCGCACCCCAGAGTAGGGGAGGAAACTAGAAGATAATTGAATAAGGGCATTGGCACAGTAAACATAGCTATTATTATGGCATGTGACAGCATATTGGCAAACAAGATTGTCCGGGAAAAAAACATCTAGGTTGGGTGGTCACTGTGGGCATAATGCCAAGTATACCAGCAGTCGGTACTTACAGGAGGTAAAATGACCCGGATGGTGTTGTCTCTCTACTTGGCTTCCCCTAGTTAACCTCTTCCTAGCCTTCAGACATCACCCATTCCCTCCTGACCAGCCCAATCCAGGTCTGGTCCCTCTACATGTCTTCACAGCACCCGTGCCTGCCACACGCAGTACACATTTCATACAGAACTAGTCACTTACTCATGTGATTGTTCAGTGTCTGTCTCCCTGGCTACACACTGTGCCTTTGAGGACAGAGCGATGTTACCATGTCTAAATGTATGACTCTGGAGGATGATATTCTCTAAAAATGGCATTTTTTTTCAACATCTTCATGGTAGTAAGTGGGCATGAGGATTGCTGAGATTCTGAAAACACTTTGGTGGAAAGCATAGGAAAGCAGGACCTTGAGACATATGTAACTAGTGCTTAAACCCTTGCTGCTTAATAGTTACTGAGTAAATGAGTCTATCAATAGATATCAAATTCAAAATATGTTCTTGGCACAGAACAAGTTCTAATTAAGTGTTCACTTCATGGACCTAAATCAAGCAGGTTGTAACTCAAAAAAGGGGCAGTTGGGCAGTAGGAAGCTATGATCAACATTCTGACTAAGCATATGAAGTCAAACTGTTATCAGCATTTCAGACCAGAAGCTCTGGACTTAGTATGAAGTTGTATCAGGAACCTGGCAAGAAACTAACTCAGCTCAGCTAATCCAAATCGAGAGTTTAATGAAGGGGCTGCTTCATTAAAGGTGGGCTGGCTCAGGGAGCCAGCCAGGGATGTGAAATGCCTAGGGACTGTAGCAACAGCAGGAAGCCTTAACCGCCGTTCTCGGGGACAAGCCACAGGGACCCTCAAGGAACAAGGGGACAATATAGTTGAGGAAGCCCAATGAGCGCTGGAACCGTAGAGGTTGGGCTGCCTCGGATGCAGCCACTACTAAACACCAGACCTCTAATCAGGAAGAAATGCCTCTATTTCCTTCTCCTGCCTCATAATATTAGTGTCTCTCAGTAGCCAAACCCAGATGGAAGCCAGCCAGCAGCGGGCAGGGTGTGCAGACCTGGGCAGCGCAGGGCAGAGAAAGATGGGGACAGGGAGGGGGCGGCACATGGGAATTACCATCACATCAATTTATTTAGTTCGCCTTCTACTTTAATTACACAAATAATACAGAGTCACTAAAGAAAATGTAAAGCCTCGGTCACGGTGAGTAGTGAGGGAACTCCCCTGTAACCCCGCCCCTCACAGCACCAGTGCAAATGTTTTGTCATCTTTCTCCTTCTTTCTTTTTTGTTTTTCTTTCCTATATGCTTGGAAAGGATTTGAAAATTTCTATTCAAAATAAACCAAAATAAATTTGGTTACACTTGTTTCTTGGCCTAATTAAGATTAAGCCTATAGCCTGACAGAGAGTCCTGTTTCCTCTCCTTTGTTCTGTGAACATAAACAAGTTACTTCATGTACCGCTGTGGGAACTAGGAATTAGGCAAGTGTTTGGACTCACAAAAACTTTCAGCCAAGTTTGCCTCTCAGCTTGGATACCAAGTAATTAAGTAGAAGATGAAAGATGACTCCTACAGAGCTCCCTCTCTAAGGCCTGAGAAGGAAATATAAGTGAAGGCAACCTCCCTTAGTTGGATGTTACTGTCAACATAAAGTTTCTGTCCCCTTTTAATATTACTTGAAGGGTGGTTTGAAAATAGGGCAGAAGACAGTTTAGGAAAATAGAGCAAATGCTTATGTACACAGTTCTTATTACATCGGCAGTGTCCCACACTGCTTTGTAACACCTGTCACACTTGTCGTTATTTATCTGATGCTTGTCCAGTCCTGCTCAACAGGAGTTTCCAGAAGGCAAAGCCCACATCTGTTTGCTGTGCCCTACATGCAACCTGGCTTTGAGTCAGTCCCCAGGTAACCAGGGGAAGCAGCTGATGCTCTTAGTTGGAGGGAAGGTGCAAGGGGAGAAGGGTCAACGTCTATCGCTGTGTCTGCTATTGCTCTGAGAGACAAGGATCACTCCACAGGACTACAGATGGCTGCTTAAGACAATTGTCATAATGTACCTAAGGTTAGTGGGCCAGTCACCTCCTTTAATTTAAACAAAATCCTGGAAAGCATTCTCAGCTCCTTTAGAGAGGAACAAGTTCTGCTTTCCTGGAGTGGGATCCATATTTGGCGTTTTACAAATTTCTGCCCGCCTGGAATCCTCCTCCTGAGCTAGTCCAGGAAGCCAAATGATTAGGCGCTCAAACCACCCCCACTTCAGTTCTAGGACTTAGAAAGCCTTCCCTGGGATAAATCCATTCGCTCTCCGGCCAAACAATGTCCGCCGCTGTGATATTGGAGGTGGCCTTGGGATCGGGGGGATGAAGGCTGATGGTGGTGATCCTGAACATGGATACTGCTGTGGGGAAGATTCAGAACCGGCTCAGAGACTAACTCATAACGGCTCTGAGCGACTTGTCTGCGTCTCCCCTGCAAGTTTTCCTGGCCACTGACTGATGCTTTTGGTAATTGTCTCTTGTGAACCCACCATGGTAGAGTCTGCAGGAGTGGGGCGGGGGGCGATGTTGAGCTGGGCCCTCCCCACCACTTTATTGCCTTGGAGCTGTCGGGGAAAGACTGGCCAAGGGGGCTTGTCTGTCCTCTGCGGGGATGTGCAAGTTCATGTGAAGGTTATGAACCTCCGTGGTTGTTACTCTGAAACTATAATTGATTCCCGTTTTAATTGTTATTTTGGAAAATACTGCTTCAGGATTTCAACAGCGTATCCAAGCCCCTTCTACAAGTTCAAGTGCATTTTTTAAAGAGTGTTTTCAAAAGTATAGATTGTGTTGAATGCCTTTGGTTATGAATGGATTCAATGTGGGTTATCTTCTAGAGAAAAATGTTGTCTGGAAACAGACTGCATTCTTAGAGGAATAATTAGTTCATTGTGCTTAGCACAGTGAGTCCTCCCAAGGTGTCCTTAAAGATGGGACTGATCTAGCGTCGAAAGCAAGAGACTATTTGTAACATACTGCTTGCTTGATATCTAAAAATTGTTCAGTTCAGAAATAACTGAGACTTGATTTCATTGTTTCTGGACAATAAAGACCAAAAACATCCTAATAAAAGAACAGAGCAAAAAATAGAGCTAGTGCTTGCCCTAGAAGCAGACAAATGAGCTGATGGAGGAATCCCCAAAACCACAAGATTTTAGAGTTCAAGTGCCCTTCTAGGCTATCTCGGTTGGGAGTCATAGCAGACTGATAGATGATGAAGTGAAATCAGGACTTGATTGCAAGGTAAGGGTGGGTTGTGAAAAATGTTGTGAATAATGGGTTTTGTGCATTTGTTTTCTAAAATTCTTATGACTATGCCTCAGTACTAACATTTTAATGCAATAGGGAATGTGGAATTATATTTTCAACTGCATAACTTAAGTTCTGATAACTATTTATTATTTATAGTTTGGTTTCCATTGTCTGATTCAATATTCCAGGACAAACAAAAAATAATACTTTCATTTTATTTCTCCTGTACTTGAGTGCTTTTGTCTGCCTTAGACTTATGTCTTTTGCTGAGACAGTAAACACTTTTTAAATTTGTGAAGACAAACTCACCATTAAAATTATTTCACTTTGAAAACAGTTCTTTGTGGGGAAAAAAAACAGATTAGCTGTTTAGTTTGTTTAATGAAATATACAGTTTGCTTTGTATAACAATGGTAAGGCAGAATTTATAGTTGGTGACATTTTCTGTGTTTAGAGTAGAGTGTCTGGAAGAGTGTATATAGATTTTTAATAAACAACTGCAGTACAGAAAGGTGCTAGTATATTACATCTGACTTTCAGAGGAAGGTCAGTGTGTCCTCCTAAGAGATACCAATGGGGATGTGTGACACCTCTTGGAATGCAATTGACTCTAATATTTATCACGTTTATTTTGTGGTTTGCACTTAGAAAGTGTAATCTCATGCCTTTTTCTTTCAAAAGAAAAGTTCTAGTGAACTAAAAAAATTAAGAATGTATGTCCATGGCCTGTGCTTTAGAAAAACGGTTTTACCATGTGTTTTGGGAAATGTGTCACAATGGCAGTGTCTTACATCACAAGACAAGTTCGCCCCCCCTCCAGCATTTAAATTATGTTCCATCTATGAACTCTGGGTTGTGTTTTGAACCACCCCTTAGAACTTCTAGTGCCTTTGTATTTGAAAATGTAAGACTGTTTTCTAGATCAGCCTTATTCAGTATTGATTGTATAAAGTGTAATCTTTTCTGGAATCCAAAACGTGTATGCATGCCTCTGCCTTTCTTTCTTTCTCAGGGCTGTTCTTTCATCCTTCATTACTCCACTTCTTGGAGCTGTTGCCTGGTTGCAGCATCAGCAGAGTATCTCAGCTCAGACCTTGTCAAAAGCCCCTAGAGCTGTGTGCTATTTGTACTTGGTCCCCCGGCCTCCCCGGCCCTTTCAGAAAACCCCATTTTGGCCTACTTCCTAAAAGACCTAATCTCCTCAGAAGGATACTAATTCACACCACTGTGATTTATGAATCCATCACCCTTCGGAGGGGATATTAGAGTTTCATCTGACACCTTCTACCTGACACCAGAAAGAGTTGATTTCTCATCGTGGAATTCCAGGCACTGTGGCAGATTTCTGGGAAGGGATGTTTTTAAATGGCGGGGCTCTCTGGGCCTCCTCCAATTAGGCCATGAGGCTGGCCTACACTTAGCTTGCTGGCTGGGCTGGGTGCTGCTGGCTGTCGGCATGTCCTGCGTGTACTAGGTCCCCACTCCTGCTTCCTGGCTGTGTAACCAGTGATGCAAGGAAAGGGACAAGAGCCACTTTCCCATAGGAGTATCTTTATCCCCTAACAAGTCATAAATGTGCATTTTATTTGGGGCCAATCTCACTATCAATTCAAAAAAGATTTTGCTGAGCAAAAAGAATCTTTTCACCTACTGTTAAAACTGGCAAATAAATTACCCAGCAAGAAGCAGCAAGGATTCCGTATTTGTGCCTTTTGCATGTCTTGGGATTTTTTTCGGTTGCGTGCACGAAAAGCTGGTGACCAGACAGCAGGAACTGAGACACAGAACACCCCTCTGCTCTCATCTGAAAGAGCCTTGAATGCTGCTCAAGAAATGGAACTTTCTCTTCCCTTTTCTTTTTCTCTCTGCTGTTATGTGGCTGTATTGCCCCTCCCTGGGCGCTATGCTCTGATCATTTGTTTATTCATTCAGCAAATACTTAGTCCTGGGATAAATATAAAACAAAAAGTGTGTGTGTGTTCCCTGCTCTAAAAAAACGTATAATTTAAAAACTTGATTCAAAATACTGTAAACCCTCTGTGTTTGTGGATGAAGATACGGTGGTTTCAGTTACTTGCAAGTGATATGAAAGGTCTTTACTGATACATGTTGATGATGTTGCTAAAGCAGGAATCACAGGTGGACGAACAAATGGCTGGCCTGTGGGACCACATATGGCCTGTTCTCTCACTGCAAAGCTGCCCTTTGAAGCCGAGTCACTTGTCCAGTGTCGAAGTTTACAGGCTACCCAGCATCCACGTTGCAAGCAGCTTTCTGTTTTTGTTCACATGTCATATACACAGCATCTCGCAGACATCACTTTTAAAAAATATGTGTCTTGGCAAGAAAAATTCAAGTAATTTAGGTCTTTGGGCCGGCCGAGTGGCGTGGTGGTTAAGCACTGGCTTGGGAAGCCAGTGGCCCCCGTTCGGGTCCCACATATGAGAGCCAGTGACACTGCCCTCAAAAAAAAAAAAAAATTAAAAAAAAAGAATTTAGGTCTTTGTGCCTTCCACATGAATATCAAACCTACAGGATGGGAAGATCCCCAGCTCTCCAAGCTGACAATCCAGGGTAGAGACAGACAACTGGGAAAGAATTCACTATAAAAGATACTTACTGTAAATCTAATAAACCATGGGGAAGATCAGTGGGCCAGAGTGGTTATGGACCATCTAGATGGAGCTTGTAAGATCTGAGCTAACTATTATTTAAGCAGAGGCAGAGATTCTGGGGGACATCATTTGGGAGGTGGGGGAGAGAGGAAGTGGCAAAAGAGATCTCTATGGAGCTCAGAATGAAGAATTAAGAGTCCCCACAGCCCGAGGAGGACGCTTCCTCTCAAAATGCCTTTTCAGCATCCATAACTTACTGATGTTCGTCTAACTGGTGAATTCTGTGAGGGAGAAATTATTGCAACAAGTTGTCTTCTGAACTGACTGATAGATTTCCGTTCCAGATGGCTTACTTAAGTAGCCCTGTATATGTTCAGCCTTATTTGAAGGAAATCGGCATTAAAACAAATTATCCTATTATGTTGTTAGTTTAAAATCACTTAATAGGTCTGATAGCTGTACTAAAGACGGTCAGCTAAGGTTATTTTCAATAACCACAAATGAATGCTTTAAATGGAGCTTCTACTTAAAGGATTTTGATCATTCGAAATAGTTAAGTTTTAAGTGTCTCTACATGGACATAATCTATAGTTTCAGTTTGAGCTTCATACTGAAGTGCAGTCATATCAGTTTTCAATAACATTTTAGTACTTCTGAAGAGCTTCACCTGAAGAACTCAATATCATTTTGAAATATGAATCTTTGGAATCATTATGTAAAAATCGGTGTTGCATTTTTAAGAAGGACAGGTGGCCTTAGGGAAGTCAAAGCCCAAAATAATTAAAAGGTTTCTCTGACTAAAGTGTGGGAGTTCGATTTTCCTGTCCTTACTACTTAGTATTTATGAATACGCACAGAACATAACTGTTTTTCTAAGACACGCCTGTAAAGTTTACATTTTCGGTATTTGTTTACAGATACATTTTTAAACTTTTTTTTTTAAGTCAAGCTTCAATGTATTCTTGCTTAACTTTGCTTTTTCAAAACTGTGTTTCAAGTCTTGTTAACGGAAACTAAGCATCCAAACTTCCTTCCATGTGTTCCTCACCGCCCCGCCCCCATCCCCAAACTTCGCTGTAAAACTTACGTTAAAGATGTGTCCATTAACTCTGAAACAAACTTATAATTCAGGAAGCGAACTTGGAAATATCAGAGCTCCAAAGATCTTGCTTCTTCTTGCTTCTTTAGTGAGAATGGTGGTGGGAGCCAGGAAGGTGAAGCGGAGAAGCTTGGGGCGAGTGTGGGTTGTATTTGATGTTCACGAAAGAATGGCAGGAGGGGGTGTTGCTCAGCGAAGTGTGCATTTTCAAGTTACCCACAGTGGTGTCTATTGTCCTGCTTCTCAATTGAATGATGTCATGTTTCATTTAAGGCTCTTAGTGATGCTGAAGTCTGTGGTCTGCACACTAGGGGGAAATAGGCAGTGAGAAAGTTGCAAATCAGGTTTTTGTAAAGCCTTTGTGTGTTGGGTTTGGAGAGATAAAAGCTGACTCATGCAATATTTCGAGGGAAAGGAGCTGCACAGACTAGTAAACGCTCCTTATTTTACCTGCCTGAGCCCCTGGTGAGGTCACTGCATCAGCTGAAGGCAGACGATGTGGCTTAGCCTGGGCAGAGCACAGGTAGGTGCTGACGTGAGTGGGCCCCAAAGAAGCGATGCCCCCACAAGCTTGCTCCTTTCCACTTGGAGCCGAGGGAGCCGGTCCACTGCAGTAAGAAGTTGTCGCGGGGGGGGGGGGTCTTCTTCACGACACTGGCAGGGATGGCAGTTTGCCTGGTATAGTACAGCTGTTCTGTTATAAACGCAATGTATTGAAAGGCGGTATCCAACAATGGAATTAGTCTAGAAGGTGATTTTTTTTTCTTTCTCTCCATCTGAACTGCAGTCTGTCGTAAATGGGTTTTGCTTTGTTCTGGTTTGGTTTTGATCTTTCTGTAAAGTTAGGTTAAAATATCTAGAGAGCTGATGTTTGTGACTCCGGGGAGAAAAACGAAGATCTTCAGTTGCCACGCATCGAATCCTCAGGATTGTCGTGTGCTTTCTTTATGAGGTCCAGGCAGGCTAGGCTGGGGGGACAAAACAAATGTTTGCAAATTTTATGCTTAGCAACTGTAGTGATGAAATTTAGTCTGAGTGTAGAGGTAACCAAAGTTGACTAAGTAAATGCAGTCTCCATTTTGAGTGTTTTTTAGTAAGAAATACTTTTGTTAGGAGAAATAATTGGAGAGAAGGAGGCATGGATTGTATTCAGTGCTGTGTGTGCACGTTGGAATCTCATTTAATTGTTTTATTATTTTAATTTAGTAATATTAATATATTTCAAAGGAGATGTATATATTCAGCACTCATCATTAATCCTATTGAACATAAAAATGAATTAATTTAAAATATTTAAATATTTGTTACAAACTGAGGTTGTGATTTGAGTTTCTTTAAATAACTTTTTAGATTATAAAAGTAATATACTTATTGAAGAAAAGTTATGTTTACAGATACATATCAAAGGGAAAGAAATCACCTATTTTCTTATTTGGTGAAACCAAAATTAATATTTTATCGTCTGTCCTTTCAATCTTTTTCTAATGTGGATACTAAATAAGTGGCATTTTAAATTCATTGGGATCACGCTTTACAAACCATCCATTTTACTCAACTGTATATTCTGACCATTTTCTACATCCTTAAAAGATTTGAAAGGGGATGGCATTAATAGTTTTATATTGTACCTTCCAGATAGATTTATTTACTCAGATCTCTATTGTTAGATGCTTTGAATTCACTTCCTCCTCCTTTTCTGTAAGAAAACGTTTAGTGTACTTGATGGATGGATTTATTTACTCAGAGTGCTATTGTTAGTCACTTGGATTTCGCCTCTTCTTCCTCCTTTTTTTTTTTTTAAGAAAATGTGATTTAGCCTAATGCCTCCCTCCCAACCATGCAGAGATGTTTTTGAAACTGAGAGTTTTCAATCCAGATGGAGACTGCCTATATAACTATCATTGTTTAGTTATTGCCCTGAGACTGGTGTTTCCACTAACAGGAAGGCACTGCTCAAAGGGAATTATTATTTAATCTAAATTAAAAATAGAGTTTGGGAGCCTTCAGTAAGCCAGTGATATATATTTCATCATCCAAGGCCTGGCATGAGTAGGAGGTAGAAGAAAATTGTTATTTTGTGGTTACTGCTTATGCTGTGATTCCAACTAGGAACGGCCAATGTAGTTGTAGCATTATTATGTGGTTATTTCAGGGTTGGAGTCAAATCTTGAAGGTTGGATGGGATTTAGGGAGTCATGTAGTCCAGCTGCCTAATGTACACATAAGGAGATCAGAAACCAAAAGATACGGAACTTGATGGTGCAGAGCCAGGGGACAAATGCAAATCCCCTGACCAAAGGAGAGAGTGTTATGTCATCACTGAATTCCTGGCTAGTCCTCTGGGCAATTTCTATATAGATGGTTGGACACATAGTCATCCCTTTACACACATGCACACGCTGTGTAAGCCCTTTTGGCACATTGGTAGTATGTGCTTTACACAAAGAACTTATGTTTAGTCCTTCATTTCCTGATATCTAAGCTGTCTTTCTGGCCTACCATTGTATGAATCTATATCTAAGTTCAAGAGAAAAGGAACTAGAAATCAGAAACCATATTCTCTGATTCATAGTTCAACTTTGACCGTGACGTTGCCTAACCTCTCTGTTTATATTTTTCCACCTATGACATTTTTAAACAGTAACGACAGGTGGATGAACTAGGAGGCTGTATTTTGTTCACTTGTTTTTAAGGAGCATTTTGATACAGCGTTCAAGCAGAAGCATCTTCTGGTAAGGCTAGTGTGTTACAAGAGAGCCTGTTTGGGTTATCTCTTGCTGCATAACAAATCAGTTCAAAACCTAGCGGCTTGAAACAATAACAGTCATTTATAAGCTCTCAAGGTTTCTTTGAGTCAGGAGTTCAGGAGAGGCTCTGCTAGGTGGCTTTGGCATGGGGACCCATGGAGTTACTGTCAGACATGACACTACTGGGGTCATCTCAGAGGCTGCTCACTTACAAGCCTGTGCCTTGGCTGGAATCTCTCAGACAGCAGGGCCCAGAATGGCTGGGGTTCCTGGAGCATCTCTCTACACATCAGTGTGGTCTCCCCACCTAGTTTCTCGAGCATGTCAGTTTCAGAATACCCAGACTTCTTAGTGTGATGGCTCAAAGCAGTCTAGACCCAGTTATTTCAAGGTTCTTTCTATCTTCATGCCCTGCCATACTTAGGCATTGTCATGTCCAGGGTTCAGGCATGGTGCCTGCCACATCGGGGTTCCAGTGGGAAGGGCAGAGAATGGAGAAATAATGTCTAATGCTTGAGAAACAGGCCCCCAGAGGGATGCATTGCCACTCATGAGAAATTGACCACATGGCCATATCTAACGGCAGGGAGGCTGGGAAGTGTGCTCAGCCAAGACCCTATTCATGGAAGAAGTGAGGGGAGTGGATTTTGGTGGACAAAAAAGTCCCCTCTGAAAGTGAAAACATAACCCATAGTTGTGTTTCACCAGCACAGAAAAAGCAGACAGTAAAGATCAAAACAGCTGCATTTGCATGAAAAGCCTGAAGGGAATTCCCTAAGGCCCCCTTTTAACCATAATGCCTGCCTGTGCCCCCAACTGGAGAACTCTGGAGCCACCACTTACCTAAGGCCATGTATCTAACACATTGCTGCATTAACTGTCTGACTTAATTCGTGTTCAGCTACCATGGCCCTTGTACTTACTACTTTCCATTGACTAACATAGGAATCAATGAGTAAATTATCTGCATGTTTAGTATCAGAATGAACAGTGTGAAGGAATCTGTTCTTCATTTAACTGCTCACCTTTCGTTTGAAGAAGTGCATTTTTGCAAAATGTCTTTCCTAGTCTCAATCTAGTTCAAATACTTGCTTCACTGACTCTTCAAGAGGGGCAAGATTTTTCTTAACTAGTCATTTTGGGAACACTTTTAAATGTACAGAAAAGTTGCCAAGATGAGTCTCGAGTTCCCATTCGCCCTTCATGCAGCTTCCCCTAATGTCACCATCTTGGATAACCGTAATACATTAGCCAAACTAAGAAATTAACATCTAACAAGATTTTTTACTTCTTCATTAGCAAACAGCTACAAATAAGTGTGAAAACCATGTCCCCTGGATTGAACACTGAGCATTAAAGAACATGTAGACATTCATGCAAGAATCAAGGTATTTTAGAAAACCAAGAGGTGGAAATTCATGTTGCTCTCTGGCAGCCTTTATCTATTGAGCTATCCACAGTCTCAGAGGTGTGTGGGGGGAGGAAGGTTCTCCTCAAATTCCTTGTGTTGTCTTTGAAATATGTAAATATGTCTATTTCTTAGAACTTTGACTCTTAAAAGTGTTTAGGGTCTTTTTTTTTTTATAAATCATGGAGTCTGTTGTTTACTTATTAGAGGCTCTACCAAGGCTGGCTGTGTATTAAATGAACTTTTCTGGCTGATAGAATAACTTCTTGCTTATACTCCAGTCTATCTCTTGCCTGCCTTTTGAGTAATTCATAGGCAGTGTAATGGGGAACTACATAATTTGAGTTACTCATTGGTCTTGAGCATGACACCTTCTCTTGATGTTCACAATTGTCCTGCCAAGGAACCCAGACTAGGTATTTGTAGCCCAGAATAGCAATGGGCAGAATTTGGAAATCCTGATCGCTCCTCAGCCCCTGCTGTGTGTAGAGTTCTGTCTTGCCTTGTCCTGGAGTTGTGACAGGAAGTAGTCGGCTGTGGACCCGGCAGTCCCCCCAACCCCTTCAACATGTAAACAATGGTCACAGGAAGCCTGGGCTTCACTTGCCATGGAAAGTTCTGCCTCAACCCTAAGTCAGCCTGAGAGACAAGTTAGAGCCAGGAAGAGCTACTTTTGATTCTGGCAGTGACATTCCAAAGGAAAGCAAGTAAAATACTGAAAGTTTGAAGAGCAAACAAAGACAAGCGAAGGAATTAAAGCCCTTTCACTGATAAAAAATTAGAGAGAGGGACTTATCATGAAGTGAAATGCGTTGAAGGTGTCTACACAGTAGCTGTGTAGCCATTTTTTTTTCTTCTTATTGAGGATGGCATGAGAAGGAATATTTTGTTTTGATGGCTTTTAGGCCGATGGTACTTCTAGTTGTAAGAATTATCAGGACTCCAAGGCCTCTCTACATGTCTTTCTTTCTTTCTTTCTTTCTTTCTTTCTTTCTTTCTTTCTTTCTTTCTTTCTTTCTTTCTTTCTTTCTTTCTTTCTTTCTTTCTTTCTTTCCTTCCTTCCTTCCTTCCTTCCTTCCTTCCTTCCTTCCTTCCTTCCTTCCTTCCTTCCTTCTTTCTTTCTTTTTGAGGGCAGTGTCACTGGCCCTCATATGTGGGACCGAACTGGGGCCACTGGCTTCCCAAGCCAGCGCTTAACCACTGCGCCGGCGGACCAAGATCCTTAAGGTGGGTAGAATCAGCTTATTTTAGAGTATTCGTGGTCAAAACACCCTCTGACATGGGCCATTAGCAATGTTTGGCAAGTTTGCAGAAGATGTTACATTATCAGCCTTGTTTGTGGGATGTGGTTAGAAAGAGAGAGGCTCTGAAAAGGGAAGGAAAGCAAAGCAGCAAATTACCCAAATGTTAATACAACCTGCTAACATCTTTCACTCAAGGGGGAGGAAAGAAACTTGCTTGCCTTATAGTTTTCTGTCTGGAAATCAGTTATCCCAGTATCTATCTAGTATGTAGTGATTGTCTCCCAATTCATAACAATATTGTGTACTAATGAATGGAGTAAATTATATGCACCTCTCCATTCACTATTATTTGAATGAAGATTGATGAGAAAGTAAATTTAAATCTTACAGAATAATAGAATTACCTAGGAAACTACTAGATCAGGGTTGTCCAACTAAACTCTGATACAAGCCACATATATAATTTGTAATTGTGCGGTAGCCACATTTAGAGAAAGTAAACCGGTGAAGATAATTTTAAGAAGATATTTTCTTTAACCCACTATTCTAAAATCATATTTCAACATGTAATTAATATAAAAATTATTAATGAGGTATTTTATACTGTTTTGTTGCATTCTAATTCTCTGAAATCTGGTGCCTGTGTTATACTTATAGCACATCACAATTCGGACTAGTTGCATGTCAAGTGCTCAATAGCCACATGTGGCTACTGGCTGCTGTGTTGCATAGTGCAGCTCTAGAAATAAATATTAAAAATTCGAAATAGGGGAGTTGTATTAGGAAGAATAAGCCAGACAGGGTGCAAATCTTAAATTATTTTGAAGGCGATGAGAACAAGACTAGACAGTTTTTATGAGGTATATTGCCTTACACGAGAAACTATAATTATCTTCTAAGCAATGAATTAACATAAAAAACGTTATCCATTAGCAAATGCAACCTCATATTATGTGCCATTATATGACCTAGCTTTAAATGCTTCACTGCTGCCATTGATAATTTTGAAAGGTGTGTAATTTGGGACAGTAAGCTTGGCTGGATACTATGGATACCAAATATCTCAAATATTGTATTTTATCAAGTGCCTTGTTGGCAGTCTGAAGAACAGGCTGGTCCAGTGGCCTAGAATACTGTTGACCCTTGAACAATGCAAAGGTTAGGGACACTGACCCCAGTGCAGTCAAAAATCAGCATATAACTTTCGACTCCTTCCAAACTTAAGTTGTTTCTCAGTATTTGCAGGGGATTAGTTCCAGGAACCTTGCGGATACCAAAATCCCTCAGATGCTCAAGCCCCCTTGTATAAAATGGTGCAGATCAATGCATACAGTCAGCCCTCTGCATCTGCAGACTCCCAATTGCAGATTAAAAAACAGCACTGGTATTTATTGGAAAAACCTGCATGTAACAACCTGCATGTTGTTCAGAGGTCAACTGCACATGACCTGGTATTGGAACATGTGAAGCTTTCCTTAAAGCAGGGCCCATTCATGTTGCTATTTGATTCATCGATGAAGTGATCCCCTCTTGACCTGAGTTTCACATCCTAGTTTGTCCTATCTTTGAAAATATAAAAGATGTTATCACCCCTAGCAGCCCAACATGGACTCCTCTAAAACATTGGTAATTTTCTATTCCTCTTTCATCTCTCAGTCCCAATATTGGCTGGCTAACTTAGAGTCAAAGTAAGTAAAGAAATGAAATGAGTCTTTCTATTGTGTTCATTTTTCACCAATCCTGATAATGAATATTTGCCCACAGATATATAACTATTGAATATAGTTGTCTACATTGGAGAGAAGGTTGATTCTTGTCTGGTCAGTCAGAAAACGAGAATTTGCCCTAGAGACCAGTGTATCCAGATCTATGAGCGGTGTGGGGGGGGAGGGGTAGGTTGTTCTAGACCCTTGCAGATGACCCGGATTTCATATATAGTATACCCAACTTACATTTGGTCCTAACTCATAGCTTCATTGGATCCTTGGGACCTTAAAGAATCCCTACACACTTCCCAAGTTAATGCCCAGTTCTGAAAGTGAGATGAAGCCCCTGGTTGTGGTTTTGGTGGGTGCCAACCAGGTGTAGAAAACCTGGTTGTGTCTGTTTCTACTTTGAACTGCCCAGGACCTCCTTAACACCAGTCCCAAATGTGGGCAAGCATCCTTTGCAGCAAGTACACTGCAGAGCCTGGCTGCTGCTTGGATTGTGGCCATACTCAAGTTGGAGCATGCTTTTTAGGGCAAGTGCATTTTAACTACTACAACCAGTTCATGTTTTATGGGCTATAAAGTTGTTATAGGGCAAGCAGAAAGAACATTGTAAAAGCTTTAAAAAATTCGCAGCAAATTTATACCATGTGGTAGTGGTTATGCTGATAAATTACTCATTTCCTACACATTTTTTTAAATCATTCTTTCTTGTTGACCCCAGTTAGTTTCTCTATTTTATATTCAATAATTTTAATATTTGCATTATAAGTTTGCACAAATATTTGCCATGAATATAAACTATCTAGGAAAAATTAGGATGTTGAAGGATGCAGACTTGATGGATTCTGCATATTCTAGAAATATTGGTATCTGCTATTTGAGGATCTTTGTGATAGAGTCAAACCAAATTCGTGTTCCTTTTGAAAAATAATCATTAATCTATAATATGTTCTTGTTGTTGTGTTTGTCTTGTTATAACCTTTCCAACAGAAGTTTCGCTCTATGTTTCTAACAAAACCCATAAACATGGATTTTGGTGGTAAGGTTAACCTGCCAAAATGAAGCAAATTTCATTAATCACTCTTTGTTGCAAGGCATTTTGTTTCTATAAACCTAGTATCACATTATTGCGGGGGGTGGGTGGAAATGTTGATCCTCTGCCTTATAAATGAAGAAGATTGGAACTTTGTGTATCTCACTGAAATAGCTTTTGAAAGATTAAATTTCATGTAGGGCCTTTTTGGACCCAAGATTTCCATGCTGTGGGTATCAAGTGACCTTTTGATTGCAGACATTGTCTTCTCCTGGTCTCCATTAAACACAAAGAGCCCCATATAGTTTTTAAAAAAATAATTTTTCTCCTAATCGAGTCCCTCTATTATTTAATTATATAGAATGACACTGTCATCTTCTCTGATGTCACATGGGGAGTGTCGTGGTTGGTCAGGCTTACTCTGTAATAGTGTAAGTCCACATATACCACAAAGGGGATGTCAGCTTAAAGTAGAGATTCAGAAAATGTTGTGGTAAGAGGGCAAATTTTAAAGGGGGTGTGGATCTTAATATTTTTTTCTTGCCCAGTATTAGAAGACTATTGTCCATGCAACGCTTTCTCTAATGCTGCAAACAGGTAAAATGTAAAATTGTCGGTATCCATTAAGTCAAGTAGTGGTGGTTGCAGCTTAAAATTTTGTGGAATTATGGCAGAGTTTTTAAACTGAAGACCAGTGTTTTGCAAACATTCCATAAGTATCATGTAGGGTGTGTTTTAAGTACACAAGAATCACTTGTGGTGTCTGTTAAAGCTATAGATTCCTAATGCCCCCACCTCTGAGCCTTTAATTTAGAAATCAGGACTAATCTGCGTCTATGAGTCATTCCAGGTGGTCACAGTTAGAGCAATGGTTGCAGTGCTTCCCAAACTCTAATGCAAATGGCATTGGCATCTTTTAAGATGCAGACTGATAGTCTGTAGGTCTGGGATAGTGCCTGAGAATCAACATTTCTAGCACATTTCCAGGGGATGCTTTAGAAACTTGAACTGTGCAACTCAACCTACCACGGGTACCTTTCCACTTCCTTGGTACCTTTTTGTTTTTGACTATATACATTTGGACTGGGTTTTTAACCTCCCTGAAACTTTCTGTTTGATATTATTTTAAAATACTTGCTTCCCTAGCTTATCTTATCCTTTTCTTTTTTCCTTTTTTTAAAAATGCATATAGATGTGCACCAGTTGCCTCTTGAAGTGCCATCAGCTGTAACCAAAGTTCCAGATCCCAAGACCACAGCCAGGCGCTCCCGCTCCCAAGAACTGAAGACCATGGAACTCTCTGACAGTGACCGCCCGGTCAGCTTCGGCTCCACGTCGTCCTCAGCCTCTTCTCGGGACAGCCACGGTTCCTTTGGCAGCAGAATGACCTTAGTATCTAACAGCCACTTGGGCTTGTTTCACCAGGATAAGGAAGCAGGGGCCATAAAACTGGAGTTGATTCCAGCCAGGCCGTTTTCTAGCAGTGAGCTGCAGAGGGATAGCCCAACTGGGCAACAGAGCACGGATGAGGGCAGCGAAAGGCTACCCCGGGGCCCCCGGAGAGTGGAGGCAAATGGGGCCACCAAAACCAGTGCAGAGTCAGCCACCAGCCCCAAGCTCCTCTATGTGGATAGAGTTGTTCAGGAAATCCTGGAGACTGAAAGGACTTATGTGCAAGATTTAAAAAGCATCGTAGAGGTAAGGCAAACTTTTATTTTTTTACTTTGTCATGCAAGATAAATACGCTTACAAGATAAATACACTTGCAAAATAAAGGGCAAAGCCAGGTGTTGGGGATGCGTTGTCTCCTAAGACACAGAAGTGGTGCGAATGTTTAAACAGATCAGAACTTAAGAGAAACCCTAAGGCTGTACTCATTGTGTTAAAATTCTCTTAATATTAGCATTAACAAATTGATTATGTATTAAAAGCAAGAATGATGATACCAATGAGTTCACCAGTATGTTGTGTTAATAACTCCTACACCAAAGATCTGAGTGCCTGGCAGAGGATGGAGTAGGACTTCAAGCCCCCTGATTTGGCAGGTGTCAGGTATATCCAGACTGAGCCCATCAGGCTATCTTCACTTTAATCACAACCGTCTACTGGTGTCTGGGATCTTCCCAAACTACTGATACCTGTGTCCCACTTCCAGAGACTGTAATTTCATGGGTCTCGGGGGTGGCCTGGGCGGTCACAGGTGGAATTGTGAAAGATCCCAGGTGTTTCTATTGGGCAGACAAACTTGGGAACTGCTGATCTATGCTGTTCTCTGTGTTGGTTGGGATTTGGTGAAGGCGGTGAGGGGTAGAGAAAAACTGTGGGCTTTGTCTTGCCTTGGGAATTTTTGTTTGCTTTTATAGTAAACCAGTTTGCAAAAATCATTTTTGCAGATTGAGCTCAGTTTATGTGCAAGATTGCATACTCTGAAAATTCAATTATTAATTTGACTTTGATTTATAAATAGGTTTTTAAGGATAAAGTAAGAATTATCAGAGCAGCTCAGATGCTAATTCATTCTCAAGTAATGATTAAAATATTAATATTTCAAAGGCAAATGTATATATTATAAAGATACACTCACTTTGCTGCCTAGTAATATATCAAATTCTTTCATTTGTTAGTGCCTGCTTCCTGTTTTAAACTTTTAATAAAATAGGTTTCAGAGTATAGAACATTTGCTGATGAGAACATTCTCTACCAAATACATACATTCTTATAGCTTTACCAAAAAAACCTCCAAGGCATGATTGCATGTTAGGTTCCACAAATAGAACCAGACAGTGTCTACTAAAAATAGTTATGACATAACTTCTCAGTAAAAATAGAAAAATCAATTGATGCTCAACCAAAACAATATGGGATACCAAATGTCAAATAAGCCAGGCCAATTTTTTCCTTTTTTTTGAATTTCAACAGTGATATCATTTGTACTTGAGAAGAAATACCTGCGAAACTGCCAAAAATTTTACAACCTCTTAGGAAATTTAAGGTTGTCAAAGCTTTCTTTGGTCGATTTTTTTTTTTTTAATTTATTTCTTGGGAACTTTCCACCTACTCGAAAGTCACTATAGTGAGAGAGAAACCTTTAGTTACTGAGCTGGGATTCCAGGAACACTTGCTTTTTCTGAGGCTGGTTGGTAAACACTGGGTGAGAACCAATAGGTAAGATATGAATGAAAGAAAGCAGATGAAGATACTTGCACATCAGTCGCCATATGTGCAGGTTCCGGATTGCAATCCTTCCTTTTATCTGAATAAATCCTTTTTTGGTGACGAGAAAAACAAGTAACAAGAAAGACGATCAAGAAAGAATATTTGCTAAGAAAGTTTCAGTAGAAGTTCTGTCTCAAACTGTCCAATGTTCTTGCCTTTTTTTCTTTATCCGCGAATTAATGATGTTTTTACATTAGGGCTGGTGGATATTTTCTATAAAGGGACAGACCGTAAATGTGTTAGGTGTTCTGGGCCCTGAGGTCTCGGTCACAACTGCTCACCTCTGCCGCTGTAGCTCGAAAGCAGCCATAGACACCATCAGTGAATGGGTGTGGAAGTTCCAGTAAAACTTGAGGGCCAGGTTTGACCCAAGGGCCATAGTTTGTGACCACCGTATTAGACTGTAAGTCTGTGTGTATGTCTTCATCAACTGTAAAATGGGACTAATAAATAGCACCCGCCTCATACAGTTATTATTATGAGAATTAGATTAGATAATATATGAAAAGCTCATACAACAGTGCCTGGCACATGGTAAGCAATTAATAAATGGAAATTATCATCACCAACCTCCTTTGAATTTGCTGGTTGAGAGTAACCAGCGTGTGTCTTACCTAAAATAATCAGATGAGTCAATTCACGACAGTAGAAACGTAGGGAAAAAAATTTTAAATGGGTGATTTCAATGTTATGATTTTGAATATAATGGAATTATTTCTAATGAATCCACTGAAAATCTGAGATGACACATAACTAGGGAAAGAAAGATGAAGAAGGGTGTTGAGAGGCAGTGTAGTAGGGAAGAAAAGTCCCAAACATACACGGAGGCACCCAAGTTGGAAGAAGTAGATGTTTTTTGTTCCAGAAGTCACCGAATACTTTGAGTCATCCTCCGCCTCCACCTAGAAAAAGTCAGAATCTCTTCAGTCTGGGATTAGTCATTGCTGCCTCTTCACATACTTTTGCTATGTGACCACCTCTGCTTCTCAAGATCGAAATTTTTTTTTAAACTTTTATTTTTTTTATTTTAAGGGCAGTGTCACTGGCCCTCATGTGGGATCCGAACCGGGGCCTCTGGCGTCCCAAGCCAGCTCTTAACCACCATGCCACTCAGCCGGCCCTCAAGATTGAAATTTTAACAGAATGGTTAGACTCATTTTATCTAGTTTTTTTCCTTTATGAAGAGTAAGCAATCATAGCAGGTCCTGGAATAACGTTGTTTCTTTCCATGTTGTCTCCTTATAAGGAGATGAGGTGCTGTAGGAACTTAATTCTCATTGATATCAATTAACCTTGTTTGGATTATATGTCGTTACCATTTCCCTTATAGCCATAGAACCGCTGATGACATTGAGGACTTACTGTATTTTTCGACTTGTAACAACTCTACCCAAAAAAAGACATTTATAATGGGTAGTCTTTGAAAATGCAAAGTGCCAATTCCTTTAAAATCTATTTTCCTTGATCCGTGTCTAAACAATTTTATAGCTGACTCCTCTAATAGCCTCGATGTCTCAAATGCAGAAAATTTTTTTTTTTAATTAAAATGTGTTGGGGTGACTACGGTCAACAAAACTGCATAGCTTTCAAGTATACAATTCTATAATACATCATCTATATATTGCATTATATGTTCACCACCCAGAGTCCATTCTTCTTCCATATATTTGATCTCCTTTACCCTCTTCTACTATTCCCCCTCCCCCTTTACCCTCTGGTAACCACTAAACTGTTGTCTGTGTCTATGAGTTTTTGTTTCTTTGTTTGTCTTGTTCCTTTGTTGCCTTCAGTTTTATATCCCACATATGAGTGAAATCATGTTAACTGTTTCTGTCTGACTTATTTCGCTTAGCATAATCTCAAGATCATCCATGTTGTCACAAATGGCAGCATTTCATCTTTTCTGATGGCCGAGTAGTATTCCATGGGTATATATGGGCTGCTTATTAACATCCTACTGTAAGAAAGCTCTCACCATGCCTGCAAGGCAGAGCTTCTTGTTACTTGGCTCTTTCTCAGGAGATATTATATCTGGGAAAAAGAAACAAACTAATCATTTATAGCAATAACTTTTAAGTCACTTTTCATATATACAGTAGCACAATTTTGAACTTTCTGCACTCTGCTTTATTGAATCCTATCTTACTAATATCCTTCAATCGTCATTCTCAGTTTAACTAATTTCACCCATTAGTAGTACATATCTGTATACCATATCCATCCATAATGCTCACAGCTCAGGTTTAGATTTGCTTGTTAGGATTTATAAATAGGAACGTCTTTGTGAAAAATCATACATTGATTTAAAAGACATTAACACAATGTGATTTGACATATTCAATATCATCAGGATAGATTATTTCTAAGAAGAGATCCTTCCAACTTTATTTAGGCAATGGGATTCCCAGATGCTGATTACACATACAAAGAAGGTTCTATGCCTTTCTTTCCCATATGTAGAGCCTCTGTATTAAAATAATCACAAATATATAGATTTTTTACCTTTCCCATGCCATTTAGGGGTTCAGAAATGAATTCCTAGTACTCTCTGAAAAGTTAACTAAAAAATGTTATTGCTCTTATTCCTATTACTCTGCATACCTTGCATTACATCCCAGACCCTTCTCTCTGGACCCCCTACACACTCCCCCATCATGGCTAATTCATCTTCTCCTTTGCTCAGCATCCACGTCATTGGCTTTTGTACACTTGACATTTGAGAGAGAGAGAGAGAGCGAGAGAAAGAGAGAGGTGAGGTCTGGACTATCACTCCTACTAAAATAAAAGGACAATGGAGCTGTCATTTCCATTTCTATATATGCCTCCTAATCATACTCACAGATAAAATGAGATTATAAATAGAAATCAAATTTTAAAAATTAAAAGTAAAATAGCTAATAGTGCAATTTCTGGAGAGAGAAATATCCATAGTTGGAAAGTAGAAAATAAGGGTCTCTTTCATGTTTACTAGGACCTTCGATTGACTGAGCAGGGACTCTCGTGGGTAGAGTGGGTTTCTTTAATCTTTTTAAATCTATAAAAGAGCCTTTGAGAGCCTCTTGAGATTTAGCCCCGGATATAGTTCATGGCCTGTTTTAACCTCTTAGGAAAAATTTTTAAATAGTTCATAATGTTATATAATGCTGTGTAATGAGAAGTTACATCCCTACTACAAAATGGCATCTTTGAACTGTAAAAGATGCTAAATTAAATCATCTTTGGGGATGCTGAGGACCTGTGTATTATGAAAAAAGTGGGTAAAATATTATGTAACGTATGTTTATTTTTTTCTATCATATTCTAGAGAACTAAAATCCTTTTCAAGTACCTTTATCCATACAGTGTGCTAAAAATCTAAGAAGTGAGTATTATAGCCTTAATGTTTAAAATTTAAAAAGCTGAAGCCTTAAGCTCATTTTTGTTGAAAGCATTCCACAGTGTTCAAAAGCTGTAGCTAAATACGGATTAGAATGTCAGTCTCTGACCCGCCCAACCCCAGCCCTTGTGTTTATTCATCTGCATGGACTCTGCTTACTGGGTGATAGTAGACAATAGGCAGAAGAGAGAAGGATGCTTTTCACCCACTCAGCCACATGAAACACATTGAAAAGTGCTCTGCCCATTGCCAGAGCTTAGAGAAGAGTTTACTCTTAGTACGAGAGGTATCCAATTCGTTGGAAGAACTCTCTTACACTTGGGAAGCACGCCTTCTCCCACGTTTGTGCAGCGTGGAAAAGGAAACCCAGTGACTATGCCCGGGAGTTTGTGCAATGACTGCCGTTTGTTCTGCCTGGAGAGCTTGCTGCTAAGCCCTGGAAGTGACTAAGACCGGGGCCGAATGGAGCCTGAGCTGGCCTCTGTCTCAGGCCATCCCTCCCTCAAGGACAACACTGTTGACTTGAGCTGGTTTCTGATGAAGCCTGGCTTCCTATTGATCCTTTTGGAGAGACAAGGTTGTTGGGTGTGGAAAGGGCAGTTCGTGTTCCCACTACTCTCCCCACTTAGCTATAAAGGACGCATTCCGTGCAGGCCTTGCCTGGACCAGCCATCAGTGCTTAGCACACTTGACCGAAGGAGAAAGGTTTCGAATCTAGGGAGAAGGCTGTTGAGAAGAGGTGAATTGTCACAGATTTTATTGTCTTCGTACTTGCAGATGTCCTCACTCAATACTTTGCCTCCAGTTTAAATAACATTTATTATACTGACACTTTTTATGAGGTTCATGAACACTAAAGTTCCTGAATACTGAGGGAAATATGTGTTCAATGCTAGAGTGTAGGACTTGGCAGGAATTGCCTTTAATGAAGGCTTGTTATGTGGGTGGATTTAATAAAGAACTTACACTGTAGTACTTGGCACAATTTAATGTACTTCTTCTTTTACCTGGCACTTGAGCACTTTTATTTCAATGTCTCTATTCGTTTTTCCCTCCAAAGGCTTTTATCATAATGGGTGAATGAGATCTTTCTTAAAACCATTTAAGATCGATGATAATTTAGAAGCAAACCTGTTACATAGTTTTCTGCTTATGTAGAAACGATTCCTCAAATAGCACAGCTAATCACTGTATGTAATCCCCAAATCTCACCAAATATTCATTTTCATGTCTCTTTATTATTGTTGTTGTTATTATGCCCCCTCCCTCCCTATCCTACCTGACTCTCATCTCTCACCACCCCAGCAATGACAGAAACTTAGAAGGTGGGGACACAGTGACTCTTAGTGTCCTTCTCTTTTACTGGTTACAATCTAATGTGGGAGAAAGGACAGGAACCTGGCCTTTTATCTCTCTCCATTCCTAATGGGTTTCCCCATTTTGAATGTTCTGTTAACACCTTCTAGTTCATTGAGCAACAAAGACAGTTCAAGGTGAGCAGCATGGAGTCAAAGCTCAGTGAGTTCAGGTTGGCAGAACTGCTCTGCAAAAGTAGCTGTTGGCTGCTCCCAAGAGTTCATGTGTATTTAATGACTGATGCCAGCTTAAATTACTTAATTACATAAAAATCTTTACAGCCAAATCTTAATTTATGAGACCAGACTTTGAGTCAAAACTTAGGAAAGTTATCGAAAATACCTAAACTGGTCAGATTCTCTTGTAAGCATGGTAGACAGTGAGTGTTACCAATGTGAAACCTTAAGCTTTGTGATGACTCTCATCGCCTCATGGATTCCAACAGCTGTAAACAATCTGTGTAGACACCACTACTAAATTTTCTGCAAATGTGCCTTAATAATAACAAAAGTACTAAAAAATAATATTGACAGCAACTAGTGTTTGAATACTTACCATATATTAGGCACTGTATCCTCACATCCCCATCGTGTGGATACTGTTATAATTTTCCTGTTCTAGAACAAGAATAGTGATGCAGAGGGTAAAGTAACTTGTCCTAGGTCACATAAACTGTTAGTGGTAGAATTGGAACCCAGCTTTCACTCAAAGACCACTCCTGTTACCACTAGCAGAGGCTTCAAAGTTTTCAGAGCCCCTTTTAAGCTCTTGAGAGCAGGGTTTTACAATAGCAACACCTTAGTTATTTTGGATTGGCTAATTCATGACTGTGGGAGATAGTCATGTGCATCATAGGATGTTTAGCAGCAAACCTGCCAATAGAACCACCACTATCCCCACTCAGGGCAACCACAAATGTCTCGAGACATTGCCAAATATCCTGTAGCAAACAAAATTGCCTCAGGTTGAGAGCCACTGCTCTAGAGATTTGGAACACGTAGTGTAAAGGGTAGGCTAAGCCACAATAACAAATAGACCCCCAAATTGAATGGTTTAATGTAACAGAAATTCATTTCTTTCTCCTGTCACAGTCATGTGTAAGTCTTCAGGTTAGTGGGAGTGGCACTCCACACTGTCATTAAGGACCCAAGCCAATGAGGCTGTCACCTTCAGCACATGGCTTCCAAGGTTGCTGTGTTCTGTACCATCTCAATCAGCTAGAAGGACAAGAAGACATGGGGACAGGCACGGGGGAGGTTTCTGAGACTGGCACAGAAGTGGTTCACACCCCTTCTCTCCTTCCATGGGTGAGACTCTTGTCATGTGGCCACACCAAACAATAAGGAATGCTGGGAGATGTAGTCTTCCGTGTGCCCCAAGAAGGGAGGAGACACTTTTGTGAACTGGCATTCTCCACCATGTATTATACACAATTAAAACATCCTCCTTGTAAAACCTACACCGTGTATCCCCTACGCAGCACCATCACTAAAAGTAAAAATACCTAAGGAAGAAAGACTTTGATGATTCTTACTGTTGAGATTATAGTTACTCCTTCTACTGACTAACACTGTAGAATATTTTACATGAGATTATTCATTTAGGGCTTGGAATAGATTCAAACCAACGTATTTTCTATTGCTCCTCCCACCCCTCTTACAGGCCTCCATCACCCCCACTTTTCTCTAACCTGTCCCCCATCACTCCTAATTACCTCTGTCCTTTGTTTTTGTACCCATTTCTATCCATATGACCTGCCAATAGGCTGCTTTGGAATTATTGAAGACCGTCGGTAGTATTTCAGTTTAAAAAGAAGACTGCTGGGTCTAGTTCAAAGTCAGGGGTCTTGCTTACCTTGCTGGTATTCTGGAAACCTCGGGATAAGGTGAATCAATGAAGGTAAAGGACTAACACCATCAAACACTTAATAGAATGGTGCTTGGAAGCCACAAGCTTATTGCCATATTGATAAAGTTTATATGAATATTGAGTGTCTTCCTTGTTACTGCCCTGCCCTCCTTCGAAACTCATTTCTGTGGCCATCCTGAGAGCCAACGTGAGAATCATAGGCACTTGAAGAAAGCGAACAGTGAAAAAACAATGTGTTAACATTGTTTTAAAACGTTCTTAAGCCTTGTTCTCCCCAAATCTGACATCATTCTGGATGCTTGTCCATAAGAAGTTGAAGTCAACTTGCATCTTTTCACAGGTAAACTTACCATTGACACATAGTAGTCTATTTACAGTTGACCTTTGAACAACATGGGTTTGAACTGCACAGGTCCACTCATACGTGGATTTTTTTTTCAATAAATATCTGCACTGCTTTTGATCTGTGCTTGAGAGTCCGGGGATGAGGAGGCCCGACTGTATGGATTTTATGTACTATTTTATCTAAGGGACTTGAGCATCTGCAGATTTTGGTGTCCATGGGGAGTCCTGAAACCAATCCCCCTCAGATATTGAGGGACAATTGGTATGAAGTTTTTGGGGAGTCAGAAGGTATATGTGGATTCACAACTGTCTGAGAGGTTGGCAGCAATAACACCCACATTATTCAAGGGTCTACTGTATATTGTTAACCTTTCCCTATAGTACAGATTTAAAATTACTAAGAATTTTGTAGCAACAGCATACAGATCATCAATTCATATAGTAATTATGGATGCAGTGACATTCCTCAGTGTTTCCCCGAGAAATACTAAATCTCATATAGTGGAAAAGTCACCCTTGAGTTCTTAACAATCCTGACTTGTAACTTGCTTCTTGAAACTTGGGGCTGGGAAAAATAGTTGAGGAAAGTCTGATAATATCCAGGGTCTTCGAGACCTCGAGTCAGGCTCGGTAGGGCATTCTTCCTAGGTTGCAAGAATTCATGATCTGAGTAAGTTCATAGGTGGGTTTGTTTTTAACACCCCTATCAAATGTCTGACTCAAGGAAGAGAGAGTACAGATGATAGAAATAAAGAGCTATATGAGATTTCAAAGTGCCTACAATTGGTTCTGCTGTAATGTGACATGACATATGTGTTCCTAAAAGTCACTCACTGTGGAAAATCACAGAGGGGGAAAATAGGACTTATAGGAAAAATGGGTGCTGAGCACAACACTCAAAAACATCATCAGGGGCCGGCCGAGTGGCGCGGCTGTTAAGCACTGGCCTGGGAAGCCAGCGGCCCCGGTTCGGTCCCACATATGAGGGCCAGTGACACTGCCCTCAAAAAAAAGAAAAAATCAGTGATACATAAAAAAAGATAGGAATCTAAAAAAAAATGGAAGCAGTTTTATACACGTTAAATGGGTAAGAAATACATATATATTAGAGTAAATATGGCATTTCATCATGAAAAAAACCTGAAATTTCTTGTAGAAGCCACCTGGTTCCGATACCTGCCAGCCGCTGTGTGAGAGAAAGAGAACAAAAGGGAGCAAGAGAAAAAGTAAGAACAAAAGACCAATAAAGAGGAGAAAGAACAGAGAACACAGAGGAAAATATAAGACAGGCTAAGAGGAAAGCAAGAAAAATTAGAGAGAAGATCCATCTGTAGGGTTGCAGCTTAAGAGTTATTATGAAATAGGGTTACCTAAAGTCAACCAAAGTTGTTACATCTGACATGGCTGGGTGTGGCCACAACTCATGCAGGTGGACTGAGGTAGCTGGTAGACGTTTGAGGTGTGTGTGTGCCTTTGTATTCCTGTGCTGCTGTCTGGAACTGGGTGCAGTTTTCCACATTCACCCACTACTTCTTGTGGATGAAATCCTGCCTAAAAGCAAAGACAAAATGCAGAAATTTGAATCAAGTTCTAATCATTCCCTAATATATTAATTGTGAGAACAAATTTATGTTTTCAAAACAAATGTCATAGCAGAACTGACTGTACATATTCTTTGGAATATGTTATAAATGGGTCTTATCACTCCCTCTACCCCTTTGCTCAGACTGAAAGATTGAAGAATGCTATACCAGTTGTCAAAAAATATGGTCTTCCGTAGACTAATAAAGACTATGACAAATATCCTTAATGCATTTTTAATTTCTACCTTATAAGAAAAAAAATGGTTTAAAAGAATTTTGAGTTTTCTTAGTAGTTTGAGAGTTTATTTACATTTTTGAAAACTAACAAGTAGATTTTGTACCCTAATCTTGGACCGACAAATGTGATTACTTATAAATACAAATAGAAATTTCTCTTTTACTGAAAAGATTTGCACAATTTGGTCAAATATTCTTGCACAAACTATGTAGCATTTGGTGTCTATATCAAAGAGATTTAAGAAGTAAATATTAGTGTGTTTCTGATGTTTAAATTAGAATATTTGCCATCTACACTTGCACATTCAAATAGAAAGTGAATTAAGGAGAGGCTTGACTTATCACGAATTGGAGAAAAAAGAAAATAGAAGCTGTACTTTTCACAGACATAACTGAGTACATTCAATCCTTTTGAGTGATTGAGCACTTGGAAAAGTGCCTGCAACTAAAAGGTCCTTTCCCATTCTATCAGGCCTTTCTTTTAA
Organism: Aselliscus stoliczkanus; assembly: GCA_033961575.1. NCBI lineage: Eukaryota > Metazoa > Chordata > Mammalia > Chiroptera > Hipposideridae > Aselliscus > Aselliscus stoliczkanus. The sequence continues at coordinate 144,746,058 of CM066733.1, forward strand.
GGCAACATCTTGCTTTTTGATGAAAAGGCATTTCAAAAACATCAGTTAACTCAGGTGACTGAGTAGCTATCATTACTGGTCTGCTAAAGCACTGCTAATATATTTCAAAGACTGCCTGTGGGCAAAATTCTGTTGAAGATTTGCTAAAACAGGTCCTGTTCAGTTGAGTTAGAATCACACTGCCTTTGGGTGTGTGCCATCTTGAATATTCAGTTATACTGAGTGGGTAGAAAATTATAGAATTCAGGAAATTATGCTCTAAACAAACCAGCCTTCAGTTGGGAGAAGTTTCCCATTGCCAGAAATTTCATCCAAAGAATAGATGCTGCTTGCACCTTGTGAAACTAATCACAGAGAAGAATTTACTACCCAGGTCATGTGACAAGCCTACTGGGAGAGTGTGTGTGTGTTAAAGCAGCCTTGCTCTATAAGACCCAGAGAAGGAAGAGGCAGCTTGGGTTTATGCAGGGCTTGTCAGCCTTAGGAGTTAACTGTTTCATGATCAGCTGTGTTTTCGGTTTCTCCTCTGCCTACCAAACTACTTAGCCACTTATAGGGGATAGCATTGTTCTATACAGCTGCTCACATGGAATTTTTTTAAATCTATTTTTTCAATTGTGGTAAAATATACATACAACTTGTCATTTTAAGTGTACGGTTTGATGGCATTAAGTACATTTACATTGTCCCATAACTACACCACCATCCATCTCCCCAGAACTTTTCTATCACCCCAAACTGAAACTCTGTACCCCTTAAACAATAACTCTTCATCAACCCCCTTTCTCCCAGCCTCAGGCAAGCTTCTTTTTTTTTTTTTAATTTTTAAAAAACTGTGGTAAAATACATATAATATAAAATTTACCATCTTAATCATTTTTAAGTGTACAGTTCAGTGGTATTAACCAATCTCCATAATTCTTTTCATTTTGCAAAATCGAGGTTCTGTACCTATTAAACAATAACTCCCCTTTCTCTTGTCCTTTCTCTGATCCCCACTATACTTCTGTTTCTATTAATTTGATTGCTTCAGATACCTCGGATAAGTTGGGATCACAGTATTTGTTCTTTTGTGAGTGGCTTATTTCATTCAACATAATGTCTACAAGGGTCACCCATGTTGCATCATGTGTCAGAATTTTCTTCTCAAAGTTGAATAATATTCCATTGCATGTATATATCACATTTTTGGTGATATATACAGTATATATCACCGTTTGTTTATCCACTAACCTTTTGATGGACACTTAGATTGCTTCCAATTGCACAGAATTTTTGATTAGGTATTGTAGAAACATACCAAATTTTAGAACTGGAAAAGAACTCAGTGAGGGCTGACTATAAGTTCTGAAAAGGGGAGTTATTGGTAAGTTTTTTATTCCTAGCAATCAGCACTGTTTCTACACTTAATAGGCCATCAGGAAATGTGTACTGAATGAATTATTTCATCCTACTTGGTCATTTTTGTAGGTGAGGAAATGGCTATTCAGAGAACCAAGTGATTTTTCCAACAGGATGCCAATCCTACTTCTGTCACTTAACTACCTTTGATCTTGCACGGTTACTTAGCTTCTGTAACCTGTGTTTCCTTCATCTTAAAGTGAAGGAGATAACGTGTACCTTATAGGATGTAGTGAGGATAGAATGAGGTCATACCTGTAAAATGCTTAGCACAGGTTTGGCACAGTGGAAGCAGTGAACAGATAATAGCTGTTCAAGCTATAGACCCTGCAGCTAACTATCCACATTCTGTCTCCTATCCATTTCATTTGGAAAAAATGAAGCATTTATTGAGTGCCCCTTATGTATTATAACGCGTTAAGGAGTGTCCTCATACGTTCTTGCTAGTGAAATTTTCTGGAAACATATTACATTTATTCCCCAGTTTCCTACATCTCAGCCACTGACAAGGATAAAATGTATGTGGGCATGTGTAAAGGGAAGAGCTTGTCATTTCTGCGTCTAGCCACCGCGTAGTTTAGACAAAACCCCATCAGCAATGCAGACAGGGGAGAATCATGGTCACTTCCTTAGCAACTTCTTGGGACATGTCGAAAGCAACCTGCAAATTGCCCTTTTCCCCTCAGCACAGATAGAGGCAGCCTTTGGAGGGTGAGAATCCGTCTGGGCCAGCCCACTGTGCTCATTAACAGCTCATTGGATACTCTGGGACGCTTTTCTGCCAACTCCTATTCTAAGATAGGAACTGGCTCTGAAGTTGCTTATTTACAAAGGAATAAGGTAAAGAAGCTTACTGGTAATATTGTACTTTTACATGATATTCAAAATTATCTAGAATGTTCAAAAACTACATTTGATAAGAAAACCCACTAGAAGAAAATCCCTACTTTAAAAATAGGAGATACTGAAACATCGTAAAGATTCCTGGACATCCGCTAGATTCATACTAAGGACAGTCTGCCCTCATAAGCAGGTTCAAAGGGGCTATCAGTTATCACCTAAGAAGTCTGGTTAGGGGGCCCGCGAGTGGCTCAGTTGGTTAAGAGTTAGCTTAGAGTGTGAGCTCTGAGCAACAGGGCCGCGAGTTCGATTCCCACATGGGCCAGTGAACGCTGCACCCGAGCTGAGCTGTCGCTGAGCTGCCAACAGGTGGCAGGATGGCTCAGCTGGTGTAACAACAAGATTGCCTGTTTGATGGTGGGCTATGTCCACCCGCAACTAAGACTGAACTCCGCACCTTGAGCCGAGCTGCCACCTGGATGGCTCAGTGGATAGGGCATGCGCTCTTAACAATAAGACTGCTGGGTTCGACTCCCACATGGGATGGTGGCTACGCCCACCTACAACTAAGATTGAACACAGCACCTTGAGCTTAGAGGCCACGAACTGCTGACGGGAAGCCAGATGGCAACTGGTGCCCTCCACGGCGAAGATTAAAGAACAACAACTTGGCAGGTCCCCTTCCCCAACTCCCCAATAAAATCTTTTTTAAAAAAAAAGAAGTCTGGTTAGGAGAAGCAGCCAGAAAATAGTTTTTTTTTCTAAAGCAGAGGCTGCACTAGACCATCACCTGAGAGCTTTTACAACTCCCACCACGTACACTGCACCCCCTGCGCATCCAATGGGTGTGGGGAGCAGTGGCATCAGTTTTTCTTAGAGCTCTTCAGAGTCCAGTAGGGAATCAACGTTGAGATCCACAGCCCTAAAGGGAATTTTTCGCCCTTTGTTATTAAGCAAAATAACAGGCATTTAAAGGCAGAGTAAGTTACCTCCCACACCCCTGTAAAATATCACAAATTATGAAAAGCTAAAATCTGCAAGAACCAAATCCAAATCTTGACTCTTCAATTTTCCTGGTGATCTTGGACAAGTTACTAAACTTCTCTGAGTTCCACTTTTTTCATCTGTAAAATGGGAATACTAGGACTGTTGTGAAAATTAAATAAAATTATCCATGCAAAATGCTTAGCAAAGGGCTAGGCCTACAGTAAACACTCAAATGAGAGTTAGCAGTAGTAGAAGTAGTAGTAGTATTTTATTGATTGATTGATTTTTTTTTAAAGATTTTATTGGGGAATTGGAGGAGGGGAACAGACAAGTTGCTGTCCCTCTGTTCTTCAGTCTAGTTGTGGAGGCGCCACTTCCCTGGTTGGTATCATCATTGTGCTCTTCTCGGGTGAGGCAGTCGCTTGCCAGCCATTGGACAGTTGCTCACAGCAGCTCATGCTGGCTGCCAGCTGCTCACACTGGCTGCCAGCTGCTCACACTGGCTGCCAGCCACTCACGGTAGCTCACGGCAGCCCACTGCAGCAGGGGCTGCAGCCTACGCCTTCAACTCATGACAGCCCTGCTCCAGGTGGAGCTGTTATTCACCATCTTAGCTGTAGAGGGCGCAGTGTCACTGGCCCTCATGGTGGGATCCAAACCGGGGCCCTGCTTCTCAGAGCTGGTGTCCCAAGCCAACTCTTTTTTTTTTTTTTTTAGCTGAGCCATCCTGCTACCTGTTGGCAGCTTAGCGGCAGCTCAACTCAGGCTGGGCATCGAACTACTGTTGCTCAGAGCTCAGCTCGCACTCTTTAGCAAGATCTTAACCAACTGAACCACTCGGCCGGTCCTCCAAGCCAACTCTTAACCAACGTGCCACTCGGAGGCCCTATTATTATTTTATTATTAATTAGTACTATTTGGACAAGGCCAATAATTTCTGGTAGGTTTTAAAATATATCATTGTGATGGCTAATCTATGTTAAAGAATTAGTTCAGAAAATAATTTTAACTTTGCAATTTAAAAAGGATATATCTTGTTGTGGACTTTAGTTTACCTGGTGTACCTATGTGGAGTTGGAATGTATTTCTAATATCACAAAGGGCTGTAATGGTGGGGTGAAATTATTTTCAGAGTTTTGATTTGAGCTGAGTCAAAGTGAGATTGATTTAAGGGACACAGCGCTGGCCTGGGCTCCAGTCCCATGCTGACCGTCAGCTGTGTGCCCATGGACAAATGACCAGTCCGACCTCAGCTTCATCCTTTGTAAATGAGTCTAATTCAGAAAGCCAAAATCTAAAGATGATTGGAGGGTACATCTCCTCCAGCCTCAGCTCTCAAGAATGTAACCAGGAAATAAGTAAGTCCTTTGAGCAACCAAAATAGATATTTCAAATCCAAACAGTAAATCCTGTGTCTTTACCCAAGGAGAGGCCCCAAGCTCTCACTGAGAGCCCATTTACTCTACATGTTTTAAATAAGCTTCAGCATTTGCTTTCCTAGCCCACAGCCATGGGAGAGGGTCGGAGGGGGTGCTTGTGACTGCACTGCAGAACAGAGGAAAGAACCCCTTAGTAGATTAACTCATGTGAGGCCATTTAGAAAGGGTGCAAACCCCCTTGGTCACTTGGCGAATTTTACAAGTGAATTAGGGCCCACAGATAACCATTACACTACGGAAACCTGTAGCCCACAGCATAACCGCAGTCTTCACTGATGCGACTGAACAGCAAGAAAAGTGTTCGCTGTGTTTGCTATAGCATCTATAACACATTGTCTGATGCCTGGCTTTCATAAACAAAGTAATTATTAAATTACAACAACTGACTTTCTAAATGTTTTTCATTATTGTAAAATATAAATAACATGAAATTTCCCGTTTTAACCACTGTGGCATTGAGCACATTTAAAATGTGCCACCATCGCCACGGTCCATTTCTAGAACTTTCTTTTATCATCCCAAACAGAAAGTCTGCACCCATTAAACAGTAACTTCGCATTCTCCCTTTCCCCAGCCCCTGGCAATCTCCAGTCTACTTTCTGTCTATGACTTTGCTGAAATTATACAATATTTGGCCTTCTGAGCCTGGCTTCTTACACTTAGCTTAATGTTTCCCAGGATCATCCATATTGTAGCGTATATCAGAATTTTATTAATTATAATTATCTTTTAATACTTAGAGCAAATTCTTGTACAATAGCTGATCCCTTAACAAAAGTGAGATGCCACTATTTATAAAAAGTGAGAACCATCCTTATTCTGTAAGGGGATGAATTTTGAAAATAATGAAGGCATGATGAGAAATTGCAAGCGTCCCTCCAACCCAAAGCAAAGTGGAGTGCTTGTTCTAAATGTGAATATTCTTTGTTTCATTAAACTAATATAAACGAATTCATAATGATTCTTGTGCTTGAATAATTGGCACCCCCACCACCACCACCCCCACCCCAAAGTAGGCCATACAAAAAATGGAGAGGTCTATGGTTTTAAGTGACAAAATCACACTGAAGCAAAATTATTCCTTAGTTTTCTCCACATGCTGCTGTCTAAAGGACGTTGTGTGTGTGTGTGTGTGTTGGGGGAGGCAGAGTGAGCCATTCCTTTAAGCGACACTTTAAAATATTTTCTTCTGAAACAAGCCTTCTTTTCTCCCTGGAGCAACAAGAAATGTTACAAGTGTTCCTTCAGCTTTATAATGGGGCTTAAAGTTATGCTGTTAACCTTTCAGAAAGCTTTAAGTGGGAGATGAGTCAGGAGGGGTAAGCTACACGGGCCTCTAGCTGCAGCCCACAATAAATACAGAATTGCTGAAAAGACTGCTGCCTTTGTCCGGTTTTCCATACAGCAGTGGATAAATCACTCAGCCCGGGGGTCTGTTTATAGCCTCCTCAATGGTGTTGCAAATGCAAATGCACGTGGAGAAAAGGGTGAGAGTTAATCGACTTTTGATGAGGGAAGCGTTTCTTTTCTTGTGCAAAGAGGGGAGTCCGGTGGGTGGGAAGAGAGTTAAAAACGAAATGCCTAGTTTAGGAACCTTTGTCATCTTCCAGAGGTGGTGGTGTAAAAATGTTGTCCCTGAGACAAAGGGGAGGGGAGGGAGCAAAAGAGGAATGCTGGGTTGGGTTACAGTTCAATACAACTTGGGCCACCTTGGGAGCTGGAAAGATATCAGCCGGGGACTGTTAACCCTGGCCTCCCCAGGCTCTGCCAGTTTATAGGGGCTGGCTGCACAGTTGGCCGTTCTGCAGACATTCACTGCTGGGACAGCTAACACATGAGGCCTACAAATTGTTCACATCCATTTTGTGGGAGGAAAGGAACTACCAAGACATTTCTATAGCATTGTATGAGGATTCCGCTGCTTCCTTTATGGTGGAATTCTACATGCATGTACTCCTCAAAGCACCTGACCCAGACAGGGCCTGGGATGGATGGAGAAAGATTCCTGGGAAGAATCTTGAAGGAAGAGCTAGCAGGTTATGACAGTAGGGGGGACAATCTTGGTGGTGAGAGTGGAATATGTAAAGTCAGAAAGCATGAGAGATCAAGAAACGGGACATTCTACCTGTGTGTTGGGGTGTGGGGGGTAAATGGGAGGGAACTAGAAATTGGTGAAAGAGCCACTTAGAAAGGTAGGCAGGGGTGCAAGCATGGAAGGACCTTTTTCTGTGCTGAAAACTGTGAGGCGTCAGGGCAGGATTTTATGCAGGAGGCATACATCAAATCTGAGTTTTAGAAAGATCCCACTGGATCCATTCTGAACAGTTGGAGGGAGTCAGACCACAGTAGAGTGACTAGTTAGGTTGTCTTCACAGAAGTCCTGGTGGGAGGTGAACAAGACCAAGGCAGCAATGAGAGAGGAGAGGTCAGTTTCAAAAGAGAGACAGGCAGGACAGGCAGGATTTACTGTCCAGGGAACATAGCCGGCGAGAGGGCCAGGGTCTGGGAAACTTTTGAGCGTCATTGGGACTTTGTACGCATGTCCCCCTAGCACCCTTCAGATGCTGTCCCAACAGTGATGGTTAATAACAAGCTGCTCATACAGGTTAGCCTTCCTGTGGCAGAGAAAGGCGGTGGCAGGACTTTTTATGATGATTTCACGGTGTGCAGACCGAGTTTATTTTCCTTTGAGCCGAAAAAGGGTCCAATCTAGTTATTTTCCTTGCTCTACTGAGAGGGAACGTGGAGCCCAGAAGACCACCCGACAGCCACCGCTGCAGGCCGCTGGGTGCGGGGGCACCCTGTGCAGGACTCCGTGAGGGGCTTTGTCATTTAACACAGAAAGCTGATGCATGGGGAGCTGTGTTACTCCTGCTTAGCAGCTGGTGCGGGGGAGTCTCAGCAAGTTCAGTAACCCTCCCAAGGTCGGGCTCTCAACCCAGGCTGCCTGCCTCGGCAGCCGAGGCATTTGCCAGCACCCGCTTCTGGAGCTGAGGCCCTGGTGAGGAATCTGTCCTAACCCCAAGGCCATGCTCTGTCCTCAGGTAAGCCCACTGTCCTGGGGCAGGAGATTTACAGGAGATGGAACCTGCATCTGTCACAAGAACAAGCATGGAGTGTAATTCTGTTCAGACTGTAAAACTGCTGCTGTAGAAATTCATCCCTTACAATCTCTTGAAAAATCACTACGGAAACCTCATCCTAGGTTCAATAAAGCATTTGCTCACTCTTTCTCTTCTCCCCTCCCCCACTTACACCCATCCCCACCCCCAGTTCTAAGTGACAAGATGGCCACAGATATTGTACTTTAGATTTTGGAGAGGAGAAAAAAAAAGTTTTCCCTAAATCATGCATTTCGCTCTGTGGGCACGAATTGGAACCAGGCCTCTAGTAGAATGGAAGGAAATCTATGCATTTACTCCATTTAAGAGGCCCGGCACTCTTGGAGAAGGTCAAGTTTCTGGGGAGTATCCCATTATGCTGGCCCCCATTTTACCCCTGTACCACCCCTCTCCCTGCCGCCCTGCAGACCACCAAGCCCATGGCTGATACTATGTCAATAAATAACTTCTGGTAACTTCTTACTGTGATGTGATCGACATCATAGCCAGAGAAGCAATAAAATATGCCCTCAGGGCTACTCATTGTTTTCTGTACAATGAACGGAACCCCTTAGCCTATGCATTTCCATACTTAGCACTGGATTACCTAATGCAGCCAGAGTATAATCACATGTATCCGCCACATTGAAAAACGGCCCATCTAGAGCTCAGTCCTTGTGTAGATGCTTTATTTTAATATATACAGCCTCATTGCATTGCAATTTTCAAGTTAGAATAGCTTGACCTTGAGGGTCCTTGTCAATCTGTGTGACTCAGTAGATGGGAAGTCAGCTAATATCTTCCAGCTCTTTCCTCTCACTAGTTAATACTGTCCTGCTTTGGGCCTGGCTAAAACCTTATTTTGTTTCAGGGTTAAAGTTCAAAGTAAATTAGTACAAATCGCACTAGGCTGTTGTCTCTAAGGCCTTGTTTCATATCTGTCAAGTGAGCACTGCTTGAGCACCTACTGTATACAGACCAGTTGCTTTGAGAATTACCTGTTCCAACTCATTATATAAGCCATATAGCTCACTACTGGCTGATGCATGATTCGGTCAAGCATCCAACAACTGGTGATGTGTACATGGGAGCCTGTGGCTGCATCTGTTTTCCTGGGCCTTATTTCATGTCCTGATTTCAAAATTTCCGGTGCTCTAGAATGAAGAGTGCTCCGGTGAACTGTAGAAGCATATAGGTGGGTGATTGGGTCTGTGAACAGAACACGTTTTTGCTGCAGAAACCAATGGCCACATTTGGATGTTGAGTGAAGGCTCTTAGGCCACGGGTATGCTGAAGGGATGTGCAGAGCTCTGGGGAGAAGTCAGAGCCTCACTGATAAAGCCCAGACTGACTGTTGTCAGAGACCATGCCAGGAGTTAACTCACATAAGCGTGCTACTGTACGCGCCCCCGTGGGAGGCAGTAAAACTCCGGCCACAGTTGCCTATCCGCAGCCAGGAGTTCGCTTTCTAAAGCAGGGCCTGCAGCTATGGTGCTTTCCCCTGCAGTACATCAGCCTCATCCTCTGACAAAGGCCATGCTTTCCGAGCTGCGATCCCTCACTTCCCTTCTGACTGATCTTCATTTTATAGCGATTTCTCATTCTGTAGCTTGCAAACACTCTGCTTTCCAGGCTCTTCATCATGTAAAATTTTTTTATGTACTTAAAAGGAGCACGGTGCTGGGAGAGCTGGAAGAATTCATTTGTAATGTTCCGCCTGACTGGTTTTGTAAAGGAGTGTGTCCCTATGGGGACAGCTTTTTGTAGGGAGTCATGCAAATAAAGAGCAATGGAAGGATGACCCTGGGGTGACTGGCAAGGGAAGTGGGACGTTTTGAAGGACTAGAGAGCCGGGTACCAGTGAGAAGGAAGGAAGAGAACTTGTCAACAGGACGGGAAGGTCTGAGCCCGCGCTGAAAGTAAAATGGCAGGTGGCTAAACGCTGAATGTTTGGCTGATGGAAAAGCACACCTTGGGATGTGTGTTTGACAAGCACATGAAGGAGCAGGTTCAGCAAGTGAAGGGACGACACTAATTCAGATCATCTGGGACGATCCTGACACACGGGAGATGCCTCGTCCGTGCGAGCTGTCATCTCTGGTAGGCTCCTCCCTCCTCCCTAATAAAAACCATATTTAATCCCCAGATGAGGTGAGCAACCAGCCTCTCCTACTGCTTCAAGATCCTACGTTAAGAACTAAAACCTTTGAAGCTGTAGTGCAGGGTTTCAGCGCTCAGGCCATATAGTCAGCTGGTCCTGGTTCCAATGCAACAGAGTTGCTCACTTTCTGTATGACCTTGAGGAGCCATGGAACCTTTTCTAAGCTTTCAATAAAATGGGACTGATAATGGGGCCCACCTCCTGGGGTTGCTGTGAAGACTAAATGAGATAATGCATATACTCCTAAAGCAACAAGCTCAGCACTTAGCAATAAGCATAATAATGATGATGATGATAATAATAATGATAATAATAATAAAGGTAGTAGTAAATAACAGTGAGGAGGAGTTAAACTTCAGATGATATAATATAAATTTATTTTACTGATCTTTTATTTTCTTTCCCATATATAAAACCCTTTGGGCTTTACTTAATTTTCCTTAATTACCATGTTTCAAATGACACCCAGCAGTACCATGATTATAACTGAGATGAATCAGTGTCTTATTTGCAGGTAGTTAAAGCTTTGCCAGGACTTCACATCCTTCTACCACCTGGTCCGGCTTTGCTGTTTCCCTCCGTGAGGATTAGAGCTATGTCTAATTGCATCTGTCTGCTTCCTTACCTGCGGTGGGACCTGGGGAGTCAAACAGCAGGCAGTAAAAAAATGATGCTAAGTAATGACCTGATGAGGAGGAAAACAGAAAAAGAGAGTTAAAGAAAAGTAGGGCGACTTGAGGGTTTTTCTCAAGAGAATGGCTGATAAACTTCTTTCACTTCCCTATCTCCTTAGCCTATCAGGAGCCTAATGTTCCAGGTGGTTCTGGCAAATTCTGGTGGCTTCTGTGCATTCAATAAGCACAGAGATTATCCGAGAGATGCTTTCTCTCCCCGCAACACACACACCTTTTTTTTTTTTTTTTGAGTGTCACTGGCCCTCACATGTGGGACCCGAACCTGGGCCGCTGGCTTCTGAAGCCAGCGCTTAACCACCGTGCCACTCTGCCAGCCCTTTTTTTTTTTTTTTTTTGATAGCCAGAAATGACGATAGGATTAAAGAGTACAGGGCGGGGGGGAGCAATGGAAGGTTTCAATAAGTACTGAAAGATAGTTCAAGATGCAAGAGAACCTCTTCATGGCAGGTGTCCACCTGTCATATTTTAAGAAGAGCTTTTGCGTATGAAACGTTGTCAATGTAATTTGGAAGCGCTAAGCACTGTTTTTAAAATATTTAACAAGGCAATAGAAAATTAAGTTTTCTGTAGTGTTAGGGACCCTTAAGACCTTTTTAAATTGTTATAACTAGGGGCAATGTAAGAGATTAATTTTTGTGTTATATTTGTACCAACTTCCTTTTAATTATTATAACACCTTTAGATTTACTTACATTTATATACATCAAATTATTCCTCCTGACACCAATATGAAATAAATACAGACAGTTGATCTCTGTAATGATCGTCAGAAGTGTGGGAAAAGATGGGTATCCAGTTGTGTTAAGAACTTTAATATATTAATGCTAATCCTGTTTCTTAATATTTTGCTTGTATCATTAGATTACTGTGCACTGCCAGTTCATAGATATGTTCTGCTTAAAGTCTTTGGGGAAAACCAAACAAACAGTCCCGATTATCTTTTAGCAAAGGTGTATTGCTCTTTCTATTCAACATTGCGGTTTTTAACAGAATTCCTGTTCCCCCACCTCCTCCCCAAGTTTCTCTTTCTGTAAGAACTGCCCAGACCTCCCCTCTCTAGGTCCATCTGTCCCATGTGTCCCCTCCCAGAGGGGAACCTCCTAGCCCCCTTCTTTCAGGAGGAAGAGGTGAAACAATAGAGGTAACGGAACAGGCACATGTATCATTTGTCACAGCTTAACAAGAGGACCATTCCTGACATTTTTTACTGATGTCTTCTGTGTTGAAAGTATTATAGAAGATAAATGAGGCTGAAACCAGGTCTGGTTTTTGTTTTTGTTTTTACTATTTTACTCTAATATCTCAGAGCCATCAACACTGACTTCCACATATCGCCAATTAAGATCAGCCTCTGTACCACCAAATAGAAAAACTAAATGAGAACTGACATGTCAGCAATAGAAGCTGCTTTTAACTTGAATTTAGACTCCTCTCTCCCTCTCTTTTCCTCCCTCCCTCTCTCTCTTTCCCTCTCTCTCTTCCTTCCTTTCCCTTTCTCCCTTCTCCTTCCCTCTCCTGGTTCTCATACTGTGCACATGTGTCTTTTTTTCTCTCACTTGATCTTTCCTCTTTCTCGTCTCTCTTCTATCTCCTTTCACTCTTTCTTCTCCCTTTTTCTCCCTGCGTGCCTCCCTCTCTTTCTCCCTCCTCTTCCCCTCTTCTCTGCATCCTCATTTATTCTCTTCCTTAGCCAATCACTTCCTCTCCCCGTTCCTCCTCTACTTCCAACAATGCTGGCGGAAAGATTGTGCCCTGCCAATGATATATTGTATTTTCAGTACCGTCCTCTGTGGTGTACGGGCTACATTATATAAACTCAGGGGACCCGCATTGTTCCACAATAGGAGCTTTTGTTTCCAGCTTGATGGCGTGGCCAGAGACCCCCAGCTCCCATTTCTTTGGCTGCACCTGCCTCTCCCATGCATGTGGACAGAGAAAGAAGAGAAAAGAGATTAACGTGAAGATTAGGCTTCTGATACTTTATCTGCAGGCAACAGCAGGAACTTTTACTACTATATGTCCTGCTGAGTGGCTTATTTGAAACCAAGATAAGGCTTTCTTTCATTTGAAAATGTATTCTTCTGTACTTTCACAGCACTTTGTAAATAATTCTCATAACACTTAAATTGTTATACTGTGACTGACTTCTGTTACATGTCTTTCTCCCTTACTCTCTTGCAAGCACCTAGAGAAACAGGATCCCTGTTTCTGACATCTTACTGGTTCTGAATGTCCCCCCTTTCACACAGTGACTAGCACATAGGATGTGTCCCCCAATCTTTATAAACTAAATACATTATAGACAATACAGCCATTATAAAGAATGAGAAAGAACAGCATTTACATATAGGAATTATGTGTATTTACATATGTTGAGTGGAAAAAAACCGAAAGTCATGAATCAAGTGTCGAATCTTATTTGGACAGGTATAATTATGCCCCAGAAGCATGCAAACTACATCATTAACCAGAGTTACCTCTGGAGAGTGACATTTGGTGAGAAAATGAAGGTCTTGAGGAGGTAGAGGAAACTTGTTATTTCATGCGCTCTTGTTAGAATTCTGTTTTCTGCAGCATAAAATGAAGCTGACCAGTGTCAGTTTGGCTACTCCCTGCCCCACTCAGACAGATGTGCTCCCTGCCCAGACTTCCCAGGAGACATGCTCATCTTCCTGTCCTCCACCTCTCATCTCATCCCTTCACCTCAGCTCTAATGGGCACCTTCTGTCTTCTTCAATGCGCACTCCTGCCAGTTACTCCCCGCTTGTCCTTCCAAACTTCCTCCCTCCACTTCCCTTTCTCTACACCAGCCAGCTCATTCTTGGGTGGGTGGGTGGATGGATGAATGGATGGACAGACAGATGGATGGGTCAATTGATCCATCCTCCCTGGTCCTACGTCTCCTCCAGTTACTGCTCCACCATTCTCTTTCCTTTAAATGCCAACATCTCAAAATGTATACTCCTCTGTTACCCCACTCCCAGATCACCTCTCTCCAGTCGCTGGACTCGGGATTTCATTGCCCCCTCAGTTTCCTGAGACTGTTTCCACAAGACGTGGGAAACATGTGCCTGACTCTGCTCCAAGATCCTTGAAACCCTATGGAGCCCCTCACCGCTGCTCCCACTTAGGGGTGCGATCTCCCCACTGTGAGCCACAGAGTGCTGTTCTGAACTTGCTCTGCTGATTTTGTTTGCAAGGGCGTGTTGGTGTTCTCATGGCCTTGGGAGGCGCCCTGGGGGCTGTGTGGCCTGCTGACCCCCAATGAGGCTGCAGTTTGTTAGCAGTGAAATACTGCTCTAAAACTGCGTTCTCAGGCCAGACACTTGCCATGGCCCTGAGCCCTGGAGCATGGGAGAACATGTTGGCCCCACCATTCTGTCAAGGCTGCATAAGACAGCGCAGTGCTGGAAGTGGTGAGTCACCTCCGGCTGCCCACAGAGCTTGCTTAGCAAATTGCTCGGTTTTTCTTTTCAGAGTCTATGGCCTACAAACCTCTCTTAGGGGATGTCCTATAGTCACCCCAGTCTTCATATGTTCCCAGCCACCACACTGTTTTTACCCAAGACCACCACCCACTTGTCTTCAGTTCCCTCAGGAATGGGAAGAGAGAGTGGATGAGGGGGGATGTGGGCAGGGCCCTGTGATTCTGAACCAGTCACATCCGCCATGATGGCCCCTGAAGGCGCTATCTGTGCAGAGGACAATAGCTGGGAAATAAAACCTGCATTTCTCCTCAGACCTTTGACCCAAACAAGAACAAGATGAGGGAACCTGAGCCATCTCTCAGGATGAGCTAGGCCAAAAGATATGCCTTGTCTCCTTTTCACCACAGATCTCCCGAGGTGTCTCTAAGTATTTTATCTGGGATTGAAGAACTCCAGTACAGAGAGGCCTGGAACCACCCGCCAAGGCCTCTGGGGGCTCAGCCAGCAGGAGCAGCACTAGTCAGCTTCCCCAGCCCCCTGGGAAAGAAAATTGGAAGGAAGGATGAAAGCTGATTGGTCCTTCTCCCCAGAGGGAGCAGCCCAGCCCACGCCATGCTCTATAGAAGAGAAGACAAGGGGTTGGTCTCACTGCCTTTTCATTTGCTCACTGCCATGGTGGATGAGAAAATGCCCTGCTGGGAGCTAGGAAAACAGCGCCCCTTATCCTTGGAGTGGAAGGTGAGGGAAGAGAGAAGAGCCCGGACTCCCTTCTCCTGAAAGCCATCACCATCCCTCCGTCACTTAGATCATGACTGTCACCCTTGACTGGCCCTATTCATTCTCCACATTCAGTTCGTTACCACCTCTTCCATGTAGCTTGTGGAGCACTGGGTCTGAGCTTACCTGCACTACTGCACTGGTCTAACTGGCCTCCCCAATGGCACTTGTATAGCTTCTGTTCTATTGTCTTTACTGATGCTGGGATCGTCTTTGACCTCATTGCATCCTGCAGTGGTTACACCACCTCCAGAACCAGGAAGATTCTCCAGGATCAGTCCAGCCCTCCCTCCAGCCTCGTCTCCCATTGTCGCCCTGCCACCAGGGACTGTGTGTGCAGGCACGTGCCCTGTTCCCCTCAGCCCATCTCAGCTCCTTTGAGGGTCCTGGCTGCACCTGTGTCTCTGTTAACTCTTTTCAGTCTTCCCGGATGCTGTCATCTCCTGCCTGCTCCTTTGTATTCAGACTCCCGCTCATCCTTAGAGATTCAGCTCCCCCATCAACTCCTCTCGAAAGCCTCACCCTGCCTGGGAATTGACCACTTCTTCCTCTGCCTCCTCTATCCTATGTATTGAATATTTATCAGCATTAGTCGTGTGGCCTAAACACTGTATTATACTTATTTGTTTACACTTGTCTTTCAACTACACAGGGAGCTCCCTGGGGGAAGGGATCATGTTTTATTCATTTTTTAAATTCCTAGCTTGTAAAACAAAACTTGGCATGCATCCTCCTGTCCTCAAATAAAGGGAGGAAGGAGGGTTTGTACAAGTGAATGTGAATGTGCTTTTAAACTATAAATTCATAGACTCAAACAAGTGTAAGGTATTGTAGCAACCACAGCATCCTGATGCAATATACAGCCTTTGGAAGACAGGTTTTTGGATAAATAGATGACTGCATTCTAGAAAAAGTGGAGGGGTTGGAGGAACAGAAAGAGATGCTTCCTCTAAAATAAAGACAAAAAAAAGTCTTAAACGGGAGTTATAGCAAAAGGCTTGGAATTTGGTATGCTAACAACAGAAATTAGACCAAAAAGAGTAAACCGTAAAAATCACTAGGTGGAATTTTGAAATGTGAGCAGGATTTAGAAACCAAACCTTTTTGAATTTGAATCTGAATTTGAATTCTATCCCAGTGTCTTAAGCATCTCTGCTGAATGGTTATCTAGACCAGGGCTTCTCAAACTATCCATCATGATTGGATATGTGCATGCGCCCACGCGTGTGTGTTTTCCAATCAGTCACACATTGACACTTTTGTAAAATACAATTAAAAAAAGAATAACTAGACAAATGAAACAGAAGCAATCGGACACACAAAATACAAGTCCAATTTTGCCACTAGACTCAACAGATCTCATTCTTTCAAAATGCTGTAAAAATTTCTATAAAAGCATGCTTACTCTCAATGAATGCACTTATCTCCTTGCAGATCAGTAACCAATAGTTTGCAAACTGGCTCCTGTCCATTTACCACATTCCAAATAGCACGAAATTAGATCTAGTTAGATATTCTCAATAACAAAGAGTAGAAACATTAATGAGAAGAGGACACTTCCATACAAATCTTCCCATGGTGGAAATCTTGTTAAAAATGTAGTTTCCACTTACAGTTGACATACAATATATTAGTTTCAGGCATACAACGTAGTGATTAGACATTTATATACCTTACAAAATGCTCACCCTGATAAGTCTAGTACCCATTTGACATGGTGGAGATGTTAAGGGCATAAACTGATAAAATAAATACTTGAAGGCCAAACTTGAAATCATATAATAAAGTTATTCAGATGGTGAAAAGTTCTTTTTTTGCATGTGTATCCTAAACGCCCCACCCTCACCCAAGCAGAGTGAATTCTTTGTCCTCTTGGAGAATCATTGTTTTCAGTGCAAAAGTTTTGAATTGACCCTTCCTTGGTAGCAGTAGAGTAGCCATAGGCACTGAGATCAAGCCAATAAAATTAATAAGCAGTGGGACAGGCTCTAATAAATTTCACTGGTGCCTTTACTCTGTCATCTGAGCACAGAATGAACTGTTATTACCACTGAGCTTCAAACCTCTCATTTTGGCTTGAGATGATTGCAGCTGCTAATGCAGAGCATGCTGCAGTACTTTTCAGGGACTGGTTTAGGGTTCAAGTATCATATTTAAAAGACTTAATTATGATCGGTGAGGGGGCTGGGGCAAGTTGTGGCCATATGACTTTGATCTGTGTTCTAGAGTGGCCTGCACAAATCTGGGCCCCTGACGATGTGTTTTCTCAACAATTTCAGAAAACAAGCAGCTTTTTAAAATCTGGTTTTTCTATTCAGACTCTGGGGTTTTGTAACGCCTTCAGTTGGCAATGGGCCATCACTTGTTGGATGTGGGCCATGGTACCTTGTCTCTCACCCCAGATGAAATTCTTCAAGCCCCCTTAACTCAATCTTTGCCTCACATGAAGAGTTTAGTTTTGGGTTTTGACAAAGGAGCAACCTTCACACGTGGAGTGAGAAAAGGGATGGTTTGTTTTCACATTAAACCCCATTTTCGTCAGCTAGGTGAATCTGGCATGTGAACATCATCTGTCTCTCCCTTTATCCTGCTATTTGGTGCAGGTCACGTCCATCCAATCCTTCTGGTGTCCTTTATAATATCATACCTGACCATATCCTTCTGTTCCACCTGCTTAATTTTGGGTTAATCAAAGTATGAAGCAACTATCAAATATAAGCAGTCAGTGCAAGTTAAATATTAGCCCTCCTTTTTGTACCATGTGTAACCTTATGAAAATATCAATGAATGCATGTATTTTGTTTTTGTTTTTTTTGAGGAAGCATAGGTTAAGTTTTACATGTTCAAAATATACTATCAATCCTAGCTTCTTTTACTAGCATTTTTTATTTAAGCACTACCTGTGTATCCTATGCAGATGCTTAAGCTCCTTGTAATTGTTCCATTCCTAAAAGCTGGGAGGCTGGGTCTTGCTCTTGTGAGGTTTGGACTTAAACTACACTTAAACTTTGTGAATCTAATTTCTTACGGCGATGACCACTTTCTTAAGAAGAAAAGAGGTTACCACAAAGATAATTTAAAAAAAAAATGTGAATATTGGTTCATGCATGATAGTGATTTTAATATTTAAAAAAAAAAACTAGAATGGAAAGTTATTTGTTGCCATCCATGAACTGGGCTACTGAGAAAGTTAATGCTGAAACTCTGCCTGTTATTTCCTCCGCGGAGCCTAAAGCGCATGAGAGAATGAATGTGGTTTACTAAAAGAGAAAAAGCAATGACCTGATGGTTCTTAAATTTCAGTTTCACCTTTTGCTGGTGGCGTCTCAATTCTATTATGTTTGCGATTGGACTTTGGAATGAGGTCGCAGTGCTTGGATTTTCATGGGCTGGCTGACTTTTCACAGGGTTCCTTTCTGTAAATACTGCAGAACACCCTGTGACTTTTGGTAGAGGGCCATAGGACATTATTCAGCCCAGGGCAGGGGATTGTATTTATTTTTTATTTTACGTTATTTCAGCTGTTTTCACTTTTTTCTTTATTGTCTTGCCTCCTACAGGGTTCTTCTTTCAAAAACTGCTGGGGGAGGGGGAACATTCCGTTATGAACTTTTTAGCGCACCGGTGGAAAGCAGTTTCTCCTCTCTCAGCAGTTCAAATAGCTTCTAAACCACGTACATTTAACCCACTGTGGGTCTGAGCCCCAGTTAGCTTTGTTTGGGAGCTGTTTCTGTGTTAAAACATGTAAATCATTTCAAAGTTTTTCATGGCTTATTAACATAGTCTATTAGATAGCATAAATGAGTTATGTGTTCATTTTTTTTTAAAGCTGTCTCTTTAAAAAATAAATTGGTATTTGAAAAATAATTTGTTCTATATTTCAACAACTGATAGCTTTCTCACTTCAAGGCTATATTTAAAACAACTCTGTTAATTGTTTCCAGTTCTATTAAGATATAATTGACATGTAACATTGTATTAGTTTAAGGTGTACAGCATAATGATTATACACAAACACACACACACACAGAGTAAAATGATTACCACAATAAGTTTAGTTAACATCCATCATTTCACAGTTACAATTATTTTTTCTTGTGAGAGAAAAAAGATCGATATTTCTGGTTTTCCACTATATGAATTTTAGAGTATCTTTTATCATATAAATCAGTCAAGGAAACAGCAGAAGATGCTATTATGCCAAAACTCGGATATGGGTAACTGTGATCATTATATTATCCATCTAGGGAAGCTCTAATACATTTGGGGGTGGGGGGGTAGATAATTAATGTATAATACACTCTCTCTGCTCAAAATCCCCGTTCTATAAATACTATCATCATTTATAAAAGATTCTGTATTCTTATAGCAGAGCTAATGAGCACATTAGTATAATAATTACTTGAAACTGACATGAAAACTACACCTTGCATAACTCAAGATGACTTGAAGCAGGAAGCAATGTTTAAGACATCTTTCTCATTTATTTCACAGGATTACTTTGACTGCATCAGGGACCAAACGAAACTTCCTCTGGGGACGGAAGAACGATCAGCCCTTTTTGGAAACATACAGGATATCTACCACTTCAATAGGTAAGGGAACACTCACAAGATTGTTCTCATATAGGAACATGATGAATTTCTCTCAAAGGAATGTGGCCAAAGAAAACTTTACCTGTAATACCTCATTTGACTTCATAAATTTTTGTGGGCTCTCACACCATGGAGTCTTCCACCTGAGAGCATTCTTGTTTGCATACGAGTCACACTTATTGAATACCCTGTGCTGCTGGCTCAGAGAAGAGATCTATTTATCCTGACAGAGCAGTGACATCTTTCTTCCATGACACAATATAAACAGGGCATCCGAAATACATGCTGGTGACTTACGTCTACAAGCACCCCCACTTCCAACGGATTTTCTGAAAATTTTCTTCTCTCGGAAGTGGGCAGGACACAGTAAACACACAATAAATACTTTAAGTCATATGTGTATTGACTCAGATGAGTTAATAATTAAAATTAAAAATGATTAATTCAAACATCTGTGTGTGCCTACTATGTAGCAGGCACTGGGCTTAGAAAATTGCCCTAGTAAACAAGACAGACAGGGAGCTGAAGGGGATGGGACAAGCGAATCAGGTATTGTAACAGAGTGTGATACATTTTGGAAGATTAGGTCATAGGCAGGGTAAGCACACAAACTCTGGTTTCCAGCATGTCTGGGTTTCATCTCCACTGAGCCATGTAGATGCCTTTTGGTGGGTCTTTAAATGGAGTAGAATAACTAACTTCCTCCATTCAAGTCTTGGCTCAAATCCTCCTTTCTCAATGGCGCTTATTGGGTACCCGCACACACAGTTTCCCTGCTCTGCTCTTTCTTTTTCTCCTAGCATTTAGCAATTTCTAGGATACAATAGGTTTGAGTACTGGGTATGTCTGTTGTTTCTCTCCTCCCCACCTCCAATCACAGAATACTCCCCAAGGACAGGGATCAGTCTGTTCTGTTAGGTACTTACCCAAGTGCCTAAAATAGTGGCTGACCCATAGGAAGCATCAGAACTTTTGTGGAATTAATGAATAAAATAAATACAATATCTACCTCATATGGTTATTGTGAAGCTTCATTGAGCTGATCCACCTAAAATGCCAGCACAGAGTAAACACCAAAATATTAACCAGTGGTGACATTGATTTTGTTATAGTAAAATACCGTTATGAAGCTCTACAGTATGCTGTCATCATTGCGTGACTCAGCCACTGTGCAAATTATAAATCCTCCCCATCTTTTCGTATTGAAATTGGTATATGTGAGCGCCTCGTGGGCAGTGTCCACCTCTCCTTTACCACCTTTGAGTCCCTAACTCCTAGCACAAGCCCTGCCTCTGGAAAACGTGTTTGTTGAGTTGCATCAAGCCATCCCTCAATTTTGAAAGCCTAGGAAGTCAAAAATGCTGGTGTTGCCACATCTCTGTCATTTACTTCAGTAGACTGTGAAAACCAGTTTGCATGTTCCCAGACAGTCGTTCTCATTCTGGGCGACGCACTGGAATCACCTGGGAAGCTTTTAGAAAACTATTTGCTGATGCTGCCCCCAGAAATTCTGGTCTGGGGTGCGGCCAGCCCATCAGGATTGTTTAAAAGGTCTGCAGATGTTTGTTATGTGCAGAACTGGGGCATCTAGAGTCCACGTGTTCATTCGCAATGACTTGGTTTAGGGCAGACCCCTATTTAGCAGTCACTGATGATAAAACCCATGCAGCCTCTGAGTGATGTCTCCTTGCAGAACCTACCAGTGGCACTATGACCCCTGAAGAGGGCAAGGCCAAGGTGCTGGGAGGTCCCTGGCCTACGCCTTCTGGAGGTTTGGCGGTAAGCTGCTGGTTATGACTGTTTAGCACTTAACTTCATGCTGGAGGGAGGAAGAGAGGCCGGGAGGCCATAGAGCTTCATGGTTATAATCACCTTATATGCCTCATCTGGGCTTCTCGGAATCCAGACCCCAGGCGTTTAGCCATATTCCCTCCTGCCAGAGTGGGGCCCTGCTCTTCAAGCCACAGTTTGCGGCATTGTGGCACCCTCCAGGAAGGGTTCTGTACTCCCTGCAGTTCAAATCTTCAGAAGCCTCCTCACCTAAAGAAAGATAAGGATGAAGTAGCCGCCTGTGTCAACAAGAGGGGGGCCTTGGCAATGGAGCCCAGTCTGCAGCAGCTGGAACACTGGAAGACCTTTATGTGCCTGAATCCATTCTCTGTTCGTTTTTCTTTGGCATTCTCTGAAGGAGGGAGTGAGATGCATCTAAAATAACCTGAGTCAGAGTGGATGAGTCCCTGATGATGGTGTGTGAGGCATCAGTGTAGTGACACAATTATATGTGATCGTGTCCTTGCCTATCCCTTTCATAGATCACATTTGTATATCCCGCACATGCTTTACTTCATGAAATCCTCTTCTCAGCTCTCTGAGATAGGTGGGATGCCCATCTTACAGGTGGACATATCTGACGGATGAAGAATCACTCACATGGTTTAGATAATTCTGTGCGCAGGGCATAGAGCTAGAAATCCAACCTAGACGATTTTGAATACCAAGTTTCGTCAAATCTCTATCGGTATTATTATTTTTATTTTATTATCGGTATTTTATTATTTTTTTCAAGAATACCTCCTTCTTGTTAAATTTTCGCAGTTGAATTGTCTGTACTATTGTGTCCCTATTCGTTTTTATTTCCTTTCTCTTAAGTCTGGAGTCTAAATTCAGAGTTGAGGGTTCTTTGCCATTAGATTTGGTTACTTAAGAGTGTTGATGTGACTTTTTAAGTTAATGCCTCTTACGAATCCTTTATTATATATCCCGTACATCAGTTGATTTCAAAGATACAGCTGTCTGGCAAATCTGTGGTTGGGGCTTGAAATAATTTTAAAGTTTCTATTATTAGTTCAGGTCCAGGTTTTTCAGCATACTATTGTGACCAACTACGCAAGATTTGAATCTCTAAAATTAAAGAGAGCAAAAAGGAAATGGTTTTATGCTAGCCTGAAAAATTCAGCTGACTAGAGTGTTTTTCAGGAAGTATTTCCGAAATAGAGAAAAGCACAGAATAATACAATAAACACCCATGAACCATTTCCACTCTATCAGAGCCTTTCTTTGTGCCATATTTGCTTTAGAAATGATTTAAAGCATAAAGACGTTACAAATAATGGGGAAGCCCCATATGTACTCCTCCCAGCTGCATTCCACTTGGGAGAATGGCATGTTGCTGTGCTGGTAAACTAGTTCTTCAGGGTGAGGACAAAGGAGGACCTGAGATGTATATTGTTTGCCAATTTCTATGGTGCAAACACTCTCATCACAGCAGATTTCAAGCCACTAACAAGACATCCCTGAACATGGAATTAGGAGCGATATGCAGAATTGGCTCAGGAAGCCAGTATGACCTGGCTTAATTTGCCACTATAACTGTAACTATTTTATTATCCAAGACTTGCTGTTTCCTTCCCAAGTATGATGTTGTTGCCATGACTACATATGTTTATTTTAAATATGTCACATGTTTTCACTTATTTCAAACATGGCATAACTTGTGTCAATTTTTTACAATTTTTTTTTTCTTCACTCAACCTTGTGTTTGAGATCTATAGCTCTCTTTGGTTTAATTGTAATATTCCTACGGGGGAAATATTACTTTGCATTTTGCTGATTGCAGTAAGACTGAGAGCATCTTTTCTTGTTTGTTGGCCACTTAGATTTCTTCTGTGAGTTTCTGGCTTATAGTCATTGCCCATTTATCTGTCATGTTGTTGTGGAAGAGTTCTTGATGGATTCTGGCTAGTGACCTTTGTGGATTATGTGAGTTGCAAATCATCTCCTAGTATGAGGCTTGTCTTTTAAATTTAATTATGGTTTCTTTGAAAAGAAGTTGTATAATTCATAAGCATGACTACACTAAATAAATATACTTTTATAGTATATGGATTTTGTGGTGTGTTTAAAAAATTATCTCCTATGCTCAGTTCATAAATTTCCTCATTTTTTCTAAAAGTCTTAAAATTTTGCTTTTCACATTATGTCCTTAATCTAACTAAAAATGATCAAAGAATGGTATATGTTAGGAAATCCAAATTCTTATTTTCATATGGCTAGCTGATGGTTCCATTACCCCTGTTGAAAATACATCCTTTCTATGCTGATTTGTAGTTCCACATTCCTCCCATGTCAAGTTTTCGTATACGTATGGGCATGTCTCTGGGCTCTGTATTCTGTCTCGTTGATCTGTTTTTCATCCCTGCCCCATATTACATTGTCTTAATTATTAAGCCCACATTGCTCTTCTTTGACATTGGCTCAGCTTTTCTTGACTCTTTGCACTGTCAAGTGATTTTTTTTTAATTAATTTGTCAACTTCCATAAAGAACTCTGTTCAGATTTTTATTAAAATTACATTTAATTTAATAATTAATTTTGGCAGAATTGATATCATTACAATGTTGAGTCATCCCATCCATAAACCTATATCTCTTTATTCAAGCCTTTTAAAAATGTCCTATAATAGTGTTTTATAACTTCTCCATCACATTCATACATGTAACTTTTAAAAATTAATTTTTGATATTAACTAGAATATATTTTCTATTTTTTAATTGGTTATTATTGTCATCTAGGGATGCTTTTGATGTTTATGTGTTGATACTATCTCCAACTAACTTTCTAAACTTTCCCATTAGTTCTAATAGTGGTTTATAGATTTTTTTTGGATTTTCTATGCAGACAGTGGTGTCTGAAAATGAGATTTTTTTTTTTTGATCTTCCTTTACAATTCTATCCTTCACGTTTTTTTCTTGTCTTATTGCTGTTTTTTTTTTTTTTTTTTTTTTTTTGAGGGCAGTGTCACTGGCCCTCATATGTGGGACCCGAACTGGGGCCGCCGGCCTCCCAAGCCAGCGCCCAACCTCAGTGCCACTCGGCTGGCCCTTGTCTTATTGCTTTTGATAAGTCCCATCATATAATGTGGATTAGATGTTAGCATCCTTATCTTCTTTCTGACATTAGCAAAAGTGCTTTAAATGTTTTGCCATTAAGTATGATTTTTGCTCTGGGATTTAGATAAACACATTTCCCCTATTTTGCTAAGATATTATTGTGAATAAATATTGAATTTTACTAAATGTTTAATATGCCTATAAGAAAATTAGCATATGATTTCTGTCTATTCATAATGTGGTAAATTACAGTCATAGGCATGCTGATTTGAATTATACATACATTACTGGAATAAACCCTACCTTGCCCTGATGTTTTATATATTTATGCACTAATAAGTTTGATTTGTTTGTATTTTTTAAGAAATTTTTTCATGCATGTTCATAAGTGACAATAGTATATAATTTCTTTCTTTGTGCTGTCTTTGTTTAGTGTTGGTATATGACTACATTTAAGTTGCTATTTCACAAACTCTTCCAACATGAAATGTTCAGAATACAATTATAACTTCATTTTTGTTTTCCTTTTCCTAGACAAATCTCTTTTTCTCTCATAATCCCTATGATCCCTAGATATTTAAGTTTCTGGTTTGGTGTCTGGAAGAAATTCCCAAATGGTCAGGAAACTAGGTCAGTTGAAATAAACCACTTTCCCCCATTTTAACTTGTCCCTAAAATCCAAAACCTTTTTTTTTTCAACTCCCAACTAAGGAAGCAATGCCAACTGTTTCATACAGCATCACTCTCCCAGAAAAAAAGAAGAGTTCTCTAAACTGTAATTTGAAACTTTAAGAATGAAAAGTGAGGAAATAGAGACCATTCCTCCATATTGAACTTCTGTTTTAAAATTGTTTTTTAGCAAATTAAAATCACCTAAGCTCTCTTCCTTCTTCAAAAGATGGAGTAAAAATTTCCGTTTTCCTTCAACTCATCATCTTTATTCATGGATACCTGTGGGGAGTCACTACCACGTGTAAAACACTGGGCTGAGTCTAGTAGTATAAAGACTAACTGGCACCACTGCATAGCAGAGGCAGTAAGTCTTATCATCAAGGAATGAACAAAATACTTCGATAACTCTGAGGAATATGCAATTATATTTGTCTGAGGGGAATAGTGAAAGCTTCGCTAGTAACATGTATGTTAAGACAAAAATATATATATTTTGGCCATACTTTTTTTCTCCCTTGAAATGTAATTTGGGAAGTGAATCATGGGATACATGTGACAATAAGGCAATGAAAGGTGGGGCGACTTTTCTTTTGGTGCATTTTTACCCCACCAAAATGTCTTCAACTTCTGCACAATGGTTGAAATATTTTTACCCGCAGGCTTTCTTTCATGTGGACTTTTCAAGGCCAGTGCTAATGTGTCAGTAAAATTAATGGAATATTTAGTGCTATTTCCACATGCTCATGTGCCTCTGTGGATGGAACAGGTTAAAACGCCAGTCAGCCGAGTTAGGTGGGTGGAAAAAGGAAGTGGTGGTTCAAGTCTGTTGCAGACTGTAGGGGGAGGTGTCCCACTCCTCAGTCCCATTCAGTGGGAGGCAGTAGAATCTTCAAGGTCAAAATACAGTTTCTGACTTCAAGTTCACATCAGTGGTCAGAGAAAATTTTGTATGTAATACATTCTGTAAAAGAGAAAGAACAGTATTTACTTTCCTATCCAAAGAAAGTGTTTACATTCCCATTCAAAATAAGAAAATCTTATTTTCTTTTTCATAGCCCTACTCAAAAAAGAGGGAATATTTGAAGCAGTTACTCAGGGAAAAGGGAAAATACCCAAAACCTGAAGGTAGGATGACTATGATTTTGGTTTGGAGTACAAAACCCAATCTATGAGTCACTCCTTCCTGCTAATGTACATGTGAAGTTAATCATTAGTTACAGTGATGCAATGAGAAATCTAGTCCCACCCCATCAGGCTGTAATTGTGGAAGGCCAGTCTTGTTTCTGTCTTTATGGACTATCCTCAGAGGCTGATGTAGCACATTCCATGGCTCTGTGTGGCCATAGTACCTGGCATATTATTTTGTAATCAGTCTTCCTACATCTCCCACACTCCCTGTTGGTCATCAAACTCCAGCACACTGGCTTCCTTTCAATACCTCTCACGCAAGAATACACCAAGCTCATTCTGTCCTGGACTCACAACCCATTTCTTGAAAATGACTTTCTCTTCCAACCCTCCCTACACTCACACTCAAAGCTCACCTCCTCCGAGAGCCTTCCATGACGGCTCCAATGCCCTTCCACCTGCACTTAGTCTCAATTACGCTCTATCACATAGCCTTCTTTATTTGCTTCATATCACATAGTAAATGTCATATTATGTTGTTTTTTATTTTTCAATAAAACCAATACTTCATTATGTTTTACATAAACATTTCTTATTAAATGATAATGTACTATAGTGTGTGAGTTTCTATTGTAATTTCACATAGGTTTTTTTTTTTTTTAGCAAAATGGGTTTTTAATATTTGATTTTATTGTGTAAGAATACCTGCCATGAAAAAAAAAATAATATTTGACATGATATCTACCCTCATAACATATTTTTAAATATACAATACATTATTGTGAACTTAGGTACAATGTCGTATAGCAGACCTCTAGAATTTATTTATCTTGTTTAACTGAAATGTTATGCCGATTGATTAGCAACTCCTCCATTTCCCCCTCCTTCCAGCCCCTGGTAACCACTCCACCATTCTACTGTCTGATTCTATGAGTTTGACTATTTTAGATTCCTCATACAGTGTTTGTCCTTCTGTGACTGGCTTATTTCATTTAGCGTAATGTCCTCAATTTTCATCCATGTTATCACATATTGGAGAATTTCCGTCTTTTTAAAGGCTAAATAGTATTTCATTGTATATATATAGATCACATTTTCTTTATTCACTCGGGACATTTAGGTTGTTTCCACCTCTTGGCTATTTTGAATACTGTTGTAATGAACATGGGAGTGCTCATATCTCTTCAGGATCCTGATTTCAATATTTTTTAATGGATAAATACCCCAAAGTCAGATTACTGGATCATATAGTAGTTCTATTTTTAATTTTTAGAAGAACCTCCATACCACTTCCCATAGCAGCTGCACCATTTTGCTTTCCCGCCAACAGTGCACAGGGGTTCCAGTTCCTCACATCCTTGCCAACCAACATTTGTTGTCTTTTGTTTGATATTATGTTGTTTATTCAATTACTCACACTTACCACCCCCTATCAGAACATAAGTGCCATAGAACAGGGCCTTAGTCTATGTTCTTTACTTTATAGTCTCAGTGTTTGTAAGAGTGCCTGACATAGGCGGCTTTCAAAAATTATTACCCTGTTGAATGGAGAACAAGGTGGTGGGCCAACTATATCAGGATGATAGTCTTGATGACAAAAGCACAGACAACATCCCATTACTTCCACCTCACTGTTCCCATTTTTAGTGTGTTAGAAGAGAGTTATAAAGGAAAGCTGACCAGGTAACTCAAATAAGGCCTCCCATGGTAGGCAGTACCATGTTGAAGATGCCATGATGCAGAGTTTAACCCTCATCTTTCTTCAGTTGATCAGGAAAAAACTATTTCAATAGATGTGTTTATAATAAACCACAGGACTAAAGTTCAGAGCTCTAATACTAACCCCAGCTGTATGGCCATTAATTATTAGCTGTGGGTTCTAAGATAAGTCAACTTCATTTTATGAGCCATGGTTTCCTCACCTTAAAATTAGGAAGGTCTGAGCAACCTCCAGCTCTGTGGTTCTCAAGTAATGACTGCCAGTCGTTCATTTACATGTGAGCTTGACTTAGAGTCTGGGTGGGCCCCCTGAGACACTTCCTCTTACCAGCAAGTCCACTCTGGAGATGAAATTAAAGCTCAAAGGGGAGCTTGATGGGCATAACATTTAGAACACAGGGAGTTAAATATTGTCAAGGAGTATTTCTGATAGCTGTGAGAAGTAACATGATGGATTCTGCTCAAAATTCCTCTGTGCTCAGGAAGAGGATTTTATATTGAGAGACCTAGACACAAAGCCAATATCCAGAGCACCTATTCCATCCTCTGGTAATGGAAAAACACTGGTCCAAAAATGTCACTTCTTTGGAATGTCTGTATAGGAATATTAGGAAAGAATGTTTGAAATTGGGACTGTTCTGAAATCATGCATTGGGAAAAGAGCCTTTCAAAGTACAAGATAGACCAATGGATTTTAAAGTAACAGGGTATATACAGCACGCTGGTATGGTTTTAGATTCCAACAAGACTCGAAGAAACTACCACTTGAGTTTCAGTGTAATATCCAAGAAGGATATCCACACTTATCTGAAAGGCTGTTAAAATATTCCTTTCTTTTCCAATGACGTAAGTATGTGAGGCTGGATGTTTTTTTCTATATATTACTTCAACCAAAATAACAGATTGAATACAGAAGCAGATATGAGAATCCATCTGTGCTGAGGTAGACATTAGAGATTTGCAAAGATGTAAAAAAAATGCTACTCTTATCACCATCTCTTTTAGTTTCATGAAATCTAATCATTATTTACAGAACATTATTTAGATTAACTTATTAGATTATCAAATGGATTGGCCAATTTTTAAAAATTGCTTTAATTTCTAATCTAGGAAATATCAATAGATATAATTCACGAAAAGAACCCTTAAGAGTGTAAACAGACTCTAACACCAAAAGTTTGAGAACGGCTCCCTTAGAGTGAGGGGCACCCCATGACAAGCTGTGCCTCTGCACAGAGTTTATGGTCAGCATTGTGGTGTCCCACCTTCAAATAGAAAAGGACAAATCCAGATCCCTGGATACTTGGGGAGAGACTCTAACATGAACGTCAGACCCCAGAATGATCAGAAAAGGGAGTTCTGTGGAAAGCAAGGAACAGGAAAGAAAAGTCCAAAATAATAATAACAACAACAACATCATACTTGGAGATAAGAAAAGATTGTATACCTTTAAAGGAAGAACAGAAACATTCAAAGAGGTTATTTAAAATAAAATAAAACACTTTGAAATTAAAAATCAGATTAAAAATGAAAAAACAAAATCAA
Source organism: Aselliscus stoliczkanus (assembly GCA_033961575.1). Lineage (NCBI taxonomy): Eukaryota > Metazoa > Chordata > Mammalia > Chiroptera > Hipposideridae > Aselliscus > Aselliscus stoliczkanus. The sequence goes on from CM066733.1 coordinate 144,775,435, forward strand.
TAGGGATGGAAAATAAAGTTGAAATCTCCCAGAAAACAACAATAATGAGAAAAGGGAAAATGGGAGAAGAATAAGAACAATTGGAGTATCAGACCAGGAGATCTAAAATGTGATAATAGAAGCTTCAAAGAGAGAGAGAAAAGAAAATGGGGAGAGGGCGGAGACACCAAAGACATAATTCAGTGACAAGGTTCCTTACCTTTTTAATCCTAGCATCTGTACTTGCTTAAAAATTACAAAGGACCCAAAAAGGGTTTTATTTTGTTTATGGTTTATGATATTTTGCTTACTGTGATAGAAATTAAAACTGAGAAATTGTTAAAAATGTCAATTTATTCAATAATAATAATCCTCAAATTTTTAGAAAAATAATTTTACTCTTCTCACTAATATTTTTGGTGTGTTAGAATTGTTTTGTATTTTTACAAATCTCTTTACTGTCTGACTTACTAGAAGACAGCCAGATTCTCATATCTGCTTCTGCTTTCCACCTATTAGGCTATCACAAGTCATGTAGCTTCCAGTGGACTGGAAAAGCCCACTGTACTCTCATGAGAAAATGAGAGTGTAGTGCCTAAGTATTTTTATGAAAATAGCAGCCTTCTCGATCTCCTGAATGGGTGTGAGGAATGCAGGGGTCATTTGAAGAACTAACGTTCATGAAAATCTCCCAAATGTTCTCATTGGCTCCGTGCATGAAAAAGACTCACCCTGAAGCCACCCATCACAGAATTTCAGAATTATGTTACCAAAGAGAAGAAAACTCTAAAAGCTTCCAGAATAGAAAAACAGGTCACCTGAAACCTGGATCAGGATGACATTATTCTCAGCACATTGGAATTCATGAGGCAACATAGTTTCCTGAATGCTCAGAAAAAATGACTTCTGACCAAGAATTCTGTATCCACTGACATTATCAGCCAAGTGTGAAGTGAGAACATTTTGAAATAAGAAGAGTCTCAGAAAATGTACTGCCCGTTACGCCTACCCAGAAAGCAGCTGGGTGTTGTAATCTCCCAAAGGAGGAGATGGTGTCAAAGAAATGAGGTTTCCTGCACAGAAGCTAAGGGAAGGGCATTGTCGGGATGTCGTGGGAGAGAGGACCCAGCAGACCTGGTGGGCAGCCTGTTCAGGCGGGAGCAGGACAGAGGCTGCAGGAGGGAGGTCACCCGGAAAGAAGACAACCAACAGATGATCTGATGGTTGAACACGGTGAGATGAGAGTTACACCTCCTGCACAAAGTTGGAGGAAAAATTAGCAGTGTGTACTTTGATAACAAAGCAAAAAAATAAAAATAAAAAGAATTTCAATTCCAGGGAAAACATGGTTGTGCGAGAAAGGACATGTTATTATGGTATACTGCAAGGCTCAGCTGAGAATAATATTTACATAGTACTAAAAATGTAAGCTCTGACTTTATTAGAATTTCATAATAGAACTCATTGAGAAGATGGGAAGAGGTCAGGTTTGGGGAAATTCAAAAGGAAACCGTGAGATAATGAAAATGCAGGATCCTCAGCATGTTTAGAAACATGGATCCATACACAGAAACAGCTAGAGTTGCAAATGCTTCCAGAGGGTGGCCATCAAGAGTAGGGAACAATAGGGTCGGGCGAGTGGCCTCAGTTGGTTAAGAGCGTCACCGGTTCTATTCCCACATGGACCAGTGAGCTGCGCCTGAGCTGAGCTGCTGCTGAGCTGCCAACAGGTGGCAGGATGGCTCAGCATTGAGAGCATGTGCTCCTAACAACAAGGTTGCTGGGTCGACTTCCGCATGGGCTGCCCTCCCCACTTCCCACAACTAAGATTGAACCCGGTACCTTGAGCTGAGTGGTCACGAGCTACCGATGGGCGACCAGATGGCTACTGGACTTGGAGCTGAGCTAGCTGCGCCTTCCACAACTAAGAGTGAAGAACAACATCTTGGCTGTTCCCCTTCCCCAATTCCCCAACACTGTTCCCTTCCCCAATTCCCCAATAAAAATATCTTTAAAAAAAAGAAGGGCCAGCCGAGTGGCGCGGTGGTTGAGCACTGGCTTGGAAAGCCAGTGACCCCAGTTCAGGTCCCACTATGAGGGCCAGTGACACTGCCCTCAAAAAAAAAAAAAGAGTAGGGAACAATTCAGGAACTACTTGTTTTTATCATAATAAGAATTATAATATATAAATATGTAATGCATAGTTAATTGAAACAAACACTAAACATAGTAAAATATATATTAATGCAACTTGTATGGAGTGCAATTTGGAAATGCGTTCACATTTACACTGAGAATGCCTGTGACCCAGCAACTCCATTTATAGAATTTTATCCAACAGTAGGAAATTAAATTAATTATAGTATTTCCACACAATAAATTATAATGACAGTTACTTAAAATAATGAACCATTAAAAAATAATATAGGTTTACCTCTGAGAAAAGGTATTTCCTCCCTTAGCATACCTTTCCTTCTTATAACATTATATTTGTTAGTGTGATTTTTTTTTAATTGAATATCTGACCCTTTCCAATGGATTCCAAGCTCCAAGAGACCAGCGACTATCTCATTTTGCTCACTGATGCATTCGCTCTTACGCCTTGCACAATACTTGGTACCCAGACAGCTATTTGATGAATGAATGTCTATGAGCACCTGTGCAGAGAGTGACAAACATCTAGAAGACTTAAATGGCAGTCAGGGCGTATCTCTGGGTGGGAGAGTTAGAGATCAAACTTGTGTTGAAATTTCTATTCCAGCATGACCTTGGGCAAGCCCCTTATCCAAGCCTGGCTATAATGAAAATAGGTCTTCAGTTCTTCAATTTCATAAAATTCCTTGTAAAGGCCAAATAAATGTTTAAACTTCTTAGTTCTAGAAAATGTCCTCAACCATAAGACTACAATCTAATATTTTATTTTACCTTTTTGTTAGTGAACTACTGCAAGATTTGGAAAACTGTGAAAATGACCCCGTGGCCATAGCAGAATGTTTTGTGTCCAAGGTAAGCAGAGCTCATCTCTCTGGGCCAACCGAGACAGATACAGAGTACAAATTGTGTCCATGTTAAAGTTAAAATGACTTGCTTGTTCCCTGTTGGGTGAAACTAGCCACTAATCTCTCTCACTGTGGTTTTATTTTTTTTGTTTTTATTTTTGTTTTACTAGCAAGGAAAAAAAAAATACTGTTACTGTTCCCAGTAAGTTAGGAAAAACGCTAACTGCTAACTGAATAGTAGTCCTGGAATGTATAGTAACCAACTGATGTTTCTCATCTTTCCCAGAAAAATACTTCAAATTGGGGGGAAGGAGAATTCAGAATAGAAGAATGTTAGAAAAACAAGTACATATAAAATACCACGAGACCAGTGACAAAAATCTGTTAAAATATAAATGTTTTATAATATTATACAGCACTAGCCTCAGTGATATAATTATCATTTTGGGGATAAAGAGAAACAGAGTTCATCTCTTCCACCTTAAAAATGCATCCTCCTTTTTCTCCATTTTTCTTAAGCTGCACTGATGGTTTAGAAAAATACAAGGAAAAGATCTGACTTTTAAAGCTTAAATGACAGCCGGTTCGTACTCCATACCCACATCGGAGACGGTGTGCTGAAACAAACAAGGCAACCTTTTCTCCGTGCTGCCTACTATATAGAGAATCCTGTCTTAAGTTTCTCTGAAAAATTCAACAGCTTTTGTTTGGAAAACCTCTCGCAGAAATTGTTTTGAAGCAAAACTTCATGTGATTTCATAAGTTGTGGTTTCACACATACAAAGGTTTAAGCAAAGTTCATGCCGGGGCTTTGGGATCAACCGAGAATTTGCATCTCATTTGGAAACCAGCAGTCCAGTGTGGACTTGGAGATGTCCCCCCAGCCCGGCTCCGGAGCGTGTTCCACAGGGTCATTTGTGAAGGCTGTAGATCCAGCCAATGGTTTTGAATCCAAACATAACACTCTGGGTTTTACTGAAGTGTGGTTCCTTCAAGGCAGTTAAAGGCCTTGTGTGTAAAACACTCCTGACTGTGTGGGTTTGTATGGTGTGTGTTGATTTGTAAAATGTTTGTGCACACATGCTTACACACCCAACTCTTTTCACAAGTTGCCTGTGTCGTAATTAATTCTCCTGAAGTATAGGAATTTGAAAAAGAGAAGGAAAATGAAAGCAGGAGGAATGGGTAAAAAGATATGCCGAGTATATCAAAGAAGATATGTTAAAATAACCACAGCACATGAACAACATAGAGGCTTTTGGAAACATTTGGGCTTTTACTGGTAACTGTAATCACAAGTTGATTAAAGACGGTCCAGCATATGCTTAGCTCCGGCTTAATTATTCACATAAAAGTTTGTTTATGTACCATGCTGCCAACTCCCAAATCTTATTTTTCATTGTAATATTGCCAAGTTTAATTAGAAGACTGACTTCGGCACTCCACACTTTCCCATGTAAGCAGGGAATTGTGAGGGGCTGCTTGGTTCTGGCACAAACTGCTTTTCATTCAGCACCCTGAAATTTAGAAGATGTTACGTTTTCTGAAACACAACCAGCTGCTCCACTCTGGGGAGGAATGGAAAATTGATTTAATTAAGAGGCCACTAGAGAAAGAAGTAAAGCTGGCGGTTGACTTCTGCTTTTATCTGAAGCACTGGGGCTTACATGGAGATTCATCTCTGACCTTGCTCTGTTGTATGTGCAGGTTATAGAACATTCTTGCTGACAGAATACAGTATGGACTTCTTACCTGCTGCCCAAAGAGAAATAACAAGGAGTGCAGAGGCCATTCTCTGGAGAGACAGAGATAAAAGGTCCCTACTGGGCAGGCCAGGCTGTCTCCCATCTGAGCATTTGTCTGCTCTTAGGATGCTAGAAACACCTGGAACTGGTTGACCTGTTTCCTGCCTTTATCCACTCTCATGGCCATCCCTTGTCTTGCCTGTCAGCTGGGCTGACCCCTGGCACAATTTAGCCGGGAGACAAAATCTGTTTTTAGAAACCCAACCTCTCCTATTAACGTCACCCTCTTCCTTGATGCATTGCCTTCCTCTCCATGGGTGCCTCTCTCCTTTCAGTGCCCAGACAAGAACACACACACACACACACACACACACACACACACACACACCACCCACTTATTGAAAGTATCCCCAAGAAAGTGCTGATATTTAATATTCACATCACCGGAGTGACTTCAGATCAATGTTACCGTACCTATGTGCTATTTACAAAGTCTTTTTCATAGCATCCAGCTAAGTTCCTCAGGAATCAATATGTGTGAGGGTAGCGGGAGAAGGAGGGATCCTGTGACAGAAGAAACCCTCAAATCATACAGATTTTTTACTCTGGTTGTTCATTCAGTAAACATTTGGGCACCCTATGTGCTCAGTAGGCCAGCCCTGACTATGTTATATATTTGTTCTTTCATAATTAAATGTCTCATTTCTATATCATCTCTAATTGTAATTTGGGAGATTTGAGTAACCAGAAGGAAATATCCATTTTTGTATGATTTATCATTGCTTTCTTTTTCCCTAAATACTTCTGAAAGGGATTTGGGTGGCATATATCATAAGTAATAGGCATTTAAGGATCGACTAACTAGGGGCTATTGATTTTTGTGTAAAACTATTGTTTGAATTGTCCACAGATCTTACAAATCTAAGACCATACATGCAATGGATTCTATGCTAAGAATATACAGCTGATTTAAATCAAAACCCTCTAATTTAAGACAGGAATGGAGCCATGATGTCACAAAATGCACAGAAATTCAATTGCACGGAAGTCTTGAGGCTTTTTTAGGGACAAGTCTATGCAGGTCAAGTATATGATGTAATGTAGACATATTTTCATTGAGACTATTATTTTTAATTTTGGTATTTCAAATGATCCTAAACATCTCAAAATTTAAGGAAAGTCAGCCTGATATCATTCAATCCCAGGTTGAGTGTAGCAGGGAAGAAGAAGCAAGAAACTGAGAGTGTGTGAGCAAACCCAAAGCAAGCCTTCAGTCTGACATTGACTTACTGGATGGTTTTGGGCAAATCCCCCTGCTCTTATCCATGGACCCAGGGCTGGATCCTCTAGTGCTTTTTGGAGCCAAACAGGTGGACACAGTACATGAATGGGCCCAGGTGGAGGCTAGAGCCATCTAGGTATTTGTCTGGTCTCCTGGGGACATGTGTCATGTGAGCCTGTGGGCCCAGGGCCAGCGTATCTAGTGCTTTTTCAGGAGAAGCCAGAAATCGAGATATTTTTTATCTTCTAACTTTTAGAAGTTGGCAACTCATTCGATTTTTTTTACAGTACTATGCTTGAAATTTTGGCAGCTTACTAAATTGGCAAAGCCATAGAGAAGCACGCACTCCCGTAATTAGGGGACAAAATGGCACAGACCCTTGGAAGGCAATCTGGCTATATGTAGCAAAATTACACCCGAATTCACCCTTTAATCCAGCAATTCTACTTCTAGAAATCTACTCCAAACACACAGTGACAAAAATTTAATAAGTGTGATGCTATTCTTTGCGGTGATAATTGTTACTATACACACACACACACACACACACACACACACACAGGGTGCCAAAAAATGATAACAAAAAATGAATACAAGTCATGTATATACATTTTTTGGCACCACCGAGATATATATAGACATATATATATATATATATATATATATATATATATATATATCACATTGTATATATGCATATATACCTATATGTATATAAATAAATATATATTTAGAAATATATGTAGAAATAGCCCAAATATCCATAAGTAAGGAGGTAATTGAATGAACCATAGTATATTCATATAATAGAGTATTAAGCAATAAAAGCAAACAAAGAATAAATAAATAGTACTAATAGGGCGGGCCTGGGCAGGGCAGGGGGAGTAGATAAAAGTGTGTATAGGACTGTGATTCTCAAAGTTTGGTCCCTGTACCAGCGGCATCTAGGAACTTGTTGGAATGCAAATTCCAGGGCCCTGCTCCAGACCTACTAAATCAGAAACTCTGGGGGTGCAATGCAATAATTTGTGTTTTAACAAGCCTTCCAGATGATTCTGAAACACACTCAAGTTTGCAAATCACTGGTAATAGTTTTTTTTGTGTTTTTTTTTTTACTTATCTAGGAATAAGGGAGATATGCCTGTATTTAAATGCATTTTAAAAAAAAATGATAAACTGTAAGATTAGAACTGGTTCCTGATACGGGAGGGAAGGAATAGACTAGAATGGAAAGAAATGGAAGCTAGACTTTTTTGAATATGCATTTCTGTGTAGAGTTGACTTTGAAACCATGTGCATGTTTTACAAAATTATGAAACACAATTAAAGTTTTAAAAAAGCAGTCTTCAAAAATTGAAAGCAAAATGAAATGATGAGCCTAATTGTGTATCCAGTTTGTGACATAACCAAACAGAGGAAATTCCAACTGATTAAAAAATATGCTATGGACAAAATTCAGCAAGTACATCTTTAACTGTTTTCCGTAATGACTCCACATGTGACGTAGCATATGTGTTGGTGTTGTTAGCCTGAAATTATTGAGTGTATTCTGGGATAAAACAGATGAGTATTTATGTTAGTGTCATTGAGAACTAAAATTGGTAAGAGAAAGAAAAGACAGAGTAAGAATGAGGCTGATTAAAAACTGTAGTAGTAGGGCTGGCCGAGTGGCTCAGTTCGTTAAGAGCTCAATCAAGGGTGTGAGCTGAGCTCTGAGCAACAGCAGTTCGATGCCCAGCCTGAGCTGAGCTGCTGTGGAGCTGCCAACGGCTCAGCTAAAAAAAAAACAAACACAAAAACTGTAGTAGTGAATCTGAAGTGTAAGTATCAGTATGAACTAAGGGATGCATTTTATCTTTAAAAAACACCATTTTCCTAACCCCCATCCATAGAAAAAGCCTAGAAATAATAATTAACCTAGTAGCAAGAGCATCCCCAATGCTCAGATTCCAAATACTGCTTCCTACCAAAAGGAACCAGGGCATGAAGATGAGTGTGGGAAGGAAATATACAGGATGGTCTGGAATATCTTGTGACCCCGAAACATGGAAGCTCTTAGGGGCTTTGGTCAGGTCATGAATACTCAAGAAGAGGCTCTTACTGGTCAACGGTGGTATCATTTGAGCATCAGCAAAGATAATTAACTCAAAATACTGGAAATCATTAAATGTTTTTATATTCATGAATTCACAGTGATATTTCAAAAGCCAAGCAGTGAATTCTTTTGAAAATTAAGGAAGAAAATATAGCATTTATCCTGCCTTTCCCATACACACCATAAGCTGCAGGGTAACAAATAGTTCATACAAGGAGGTTGCTTTTTTGGAAAAATTCTGGCTAATAAATGAAGAAGGGATAGTAGAGTTAGACATATCACCATTTTGATGAATTTATAGATCTAGGCAATAATCACCAATGGTTATTAACATCACAAAAAGAGAAACACCAGACATTAAGTACCTCCTGATGGCAATACAATACAGCCTATGATGTATTCGTGCCCAAGTATGGACCCTAAATCTGATCAAGCCCCTGTTAAACCACATGAAGCTCAGGGGGCAGAGAAACATATTAAAGGAAGCCATGGGGATGTAATCAGCAAAGTTGAAACTAGGAAACTCTGCAGGACAAACCATCTGGTTTCTTCACAGGTAAGTTGCAAGGGGGAGAAACATAGATAAGGAACTTATAGATTAGAAGAGACTGAAGGGCTATCGACCAGTGGCTGTGTGTAGCCATTATTTGGGGTCCAAATCAAACAGAGCAACCATGATAAAAAAGAGAAAAGGAAACTAAGAAGATAGAAAATATGAATAGTGACTGATGAACTTTCATGATATTATGGAATTATTTAAATATGATGGCATTGAGGTGATGCTTCCTTTTGAAAGTCCTTATTTAGGGACATATACTAAAATATTTACAAGTGATGTTTTGAATTTGCTTCAGAGTCATGGTTGAGGCAGGGGAGTAGGCACCCACAGACAAAGAGTTAATGATATTAGGGTTGGGGGAGGGATACCTGGGATTCATTATACCATCCTCTCTACTTTTATATATGTCTGAAACTTCCTATAATAAAAAAATTTAATCTAATCCTAGTTGAGTTTAACAGAAAAGATTCTAAGTAGAAATTCGTTTGATTCAGAAAAAAATAATGAAAGTATTAAAGTTCCAAACATAAATTAAAAGGCAGTGTCTAGGAGCCATGTGCGACTCCAGTATGAAGTGGTTTAAAAAGTAGAAGCATGTAAAAAGTCATAGAGAGAAGGATGTGAAACATACCAAGACAGTCTGTGGCTCTTTTTCAAAATGTCATTCCATTTTAGAGTTTACAAGAGATAGCCTTTCATTAGCCTTGAATTGTTCATTCTAACTGAGAGTTTTCCAATCAAAATTTAAAAAAACCTAGCTTCTGCCACCTCACGCAACCATCTGTATATTCTTTTCCTTGGCAGTCTAGGGAAAAATTGTCAAGGACTTTGAAATCGACCAAAGAGATTACTAGGTGCATCCAATAAATAGCCTTCGGTGTTTTCAAATTTTCCCTTCTAAGTTATATGGCTGAGTGAGGTCTCTGCACCTTCCATTGTCTTCAGACTAGTTTACAACTCCGTAAATTATAGATAACTGAGAGCAACCTACGGTAAATGATCTTGACCACACACAAGCAAATGAACACTGCCCATAGAGAGACCACTGATTTCTTTACCCACCCATCTCTCTAGAAAAAGACAGTTTTGTGTCATTTGTAAATTTATTTTTGCATTCCCCATTGACCTAAGTGTGATACTTTTATTTCTTCTTTGATCCAGCTGTAATGCTGTACTGCTTTCCTCATTATTAAGAGGTTAAATAAAATTCGTGACAGCATTCATGTTATAGTTGCACGGAAGTCATAAGGTACCTTTTTACCTTTTTGGGAAAATTATGCTTTAAGAGCAAGAAGTATTAATTGAATATTTCCCAATATTTTATCATATGACTAAATATCTGAAAGACTAAGAGATACTAGGGAGCTGGGAATATGTTTATAGTGAAAGGCAAGAACCCCACTTTGGTTAGTCGAACATTTGTTGCATTTGAGGCATTGCTGCCAGGCTAGATACACACAAATGAGCAGACTTGCATTCTGCTCTCGAGTAATTTTCAACTTAGTAGAAGAGAAGTGGATTCAATAGTTCAACAAGTATTATGTACCGGATGAACACAATGTGGTGCCTACCCTACATGAACTCATAGCCTAGAGTGGAAGACATGCAGATAGCACAGAAAATGTCACTGTCATTTGGTAAATGCTACAAGAGAGGTGAGTAGTAGGGCTTGTGAAACCCTGAGTTGGAGCAGTTGGCTCAGCCCGAGAGCTCAGGGAAGGCTCCTGGGAGGAAATAAAGCTGAAGTTCAATGTCAAAGGATGTATAGTGGCCCTCCAGTGAAAGAGGTGGGGAAGACCGACAGTGGGCAGAAATAACTGCACACACAGAGGCTTGAAAGAATATAGCAGCTTTCTCATGTCCTTGCACAGACTTCCAACATGTTCTTTGCACATGATAGTTAAATTATCTATACATATTTCTCTCTCACACTACAAATACACTGGAGCACCTGGGCAGAACCCTTATTTTCCTCCTCTTCCTATTTACCTTCAGATTTCCCTAACTCAGCAGATGTTTATTGGACTCAAATGAGTTCAAATGCATGTGGATTCTAGGTATAAAGCAAGGTAGATAAAAAGACCTAGATGTTCCCACAGGGACTCAGGAGACAGGCCCCTGTTGTTAGAGAAACAAATTTAAAGGCAGGAGGGCTGTTTCTTTCTATTGTTTTAAAATGGATATAGATGTCTCTAATTTTTTGCTTATAAAAGTCTGTCTTGTTTCCTTACAGAGTGAAGAATTCCACATTTACACCCAGTATTGCACCAACTATCCGAGGTACATATTGTAAATGTGCAGGAGTACCTTTTTTTAACTTTCGTGTTGTTTCAAGTTAGCCCACTATATGTTGGTGTTGGACATTATGTGCCTGTCACGGTGCTGAATACTGTGGGAAACCAGAAAACATGCTGAGAACAGCTTACGGGGTACACTGCGGTTGGTCCATTCAGGCTTGGGGTTCCTATCAGAATCAGGGGAGGGGAAAATCCTAAAAGATCTTGAAAAAGACCAAAAAGATTGCGAGGTGTCCTTCAGTGGAAAACTAAGTAAACCAGTGCATTTGGCTAGAAGCCTTGTCTAGCAACCCTTTTGTACGTGTGCCATCATTTAAAAATATGAAAATACTGCTAATAAGTATACATAATCTAGCTGGAGAGAAAATACATGATTTTTGCTCTCTAAGTTCTATGAACTATATAAGGTTTATGGAGAAAGAGAAGATCATGATAAGTTGAGGTGAGAAGAGAGGGCTCATCGTCTCGCCTGGATCATTGCTTATACTGTGAGCTCTGGCAGGGGGGCAGTTTGGGGAGCACGCTCTGGACAATGTATTGACCATTTCAGTAATGGAGTTGGGCTAAGAGCATGAGTGACACTGTCGGAATTTCTCTTTTGTGCAAAAGACATGTATTGAGCACTTACTGATTCCTAGTCACTGTGTAAAATGCTGTAAATATAAAATGCTGCCGAATTTAACTTTCACAGCAATCCAGAAATATTGAGGAATTAAGGAAATCACAGCAGCCATCACAGTGCCAGGCATGCAATAGGGTCTCCACCAGCTCTAGTTCCCCATCACCCCTGCCCCATCCTCACTGTATGGATGAAGCAGTGAGGTGCCAATAGGCGTATTGAGTTTACAAGGGTTTTGACATAGCTGAGTGGCCCCACTAGGCTTCCCAACCTCAGACTCATGCTCCCACAGCCTTGTAAGGTTTCTGAAGCTTTACAATCTCCCATTCTTACTGTCAGGTTTCCCACATGATCAGCAGGACTTGAGTTGTTATCCCAGAGCCCAGCCGGGAAGGTGAGAGCCAGGTAGATTTGACATGCTCTGTAGCCAGTCTCGGTAGAAACCTGTCCCTGAGGATTAGGTGGGTGGGGGCTCCCCCTGGAAGAGAAGCCAGCAGGCTGAGCCCCTTGTGCTGCTGCAGTAAGCAAGAAGAAATGGGCCCCCTGCTCAGAGTGGCTCCAGAAAGCCAGGGCAGCTTAAAATGAGTGACACCAGAGGCTCAGACTTCCTCATGGCAAGATACTTTTCATTAGAGGATTTCAGTCTCCTCCTCAAGATACTGGTCAGGGTATCGGGTTGTGGTGATTTATTTGGTTGGTGGCCAAGCAAAAACAAGACAAAACAAGACCTACATGCAGACTAGTATACGTTGATCACCATATGCCTATGGGTGTAAACCCACCCACAGTTTACAGTTCCACTTAAGCAATGTTCTCTCCTAAATTTTCCACATCTGTGCTGACAGTATCAGGAAATTGTAGGATGCCCCAACTAAAGCCACAGTCCTGAAGCTGAAAACCAGACACCGTACCACACCCATTCAAAGAAATTCCAGGATCAACCGACGTCTCCTGAGGGAAAGGAAAAAAGGACAAAACATTCACACTCTGAAGAACCAACAAAGTTCTGGACCAAGCGATCGGGCTCCGAGGCACTAGAGAGTCTTGGGAGATTATATCTGTATAAATTTCATTATAAACACATCATGTGAAGGAAGAACTTCTGAATTTGCAATTTTGGAAGCATATGTTAAGACTTTTCTGACTTAGTAATAAGAAAGGAGAGTATAAAACAAAGACAGCTTTTTATAAACAGAGAAAAATGTGTACACATTTTAAGAAAGGAAAAAACTATTAACATTGTAATGCTCAGTATATACCGATAACAAAAGACGAATACAAGTTACATTTGACTTCTGCAATTATAAGAGGTGTTCAAAGTGATTACCATCAGCGTCCAGACACTTCTGATTATGGCGAACTACTGCTTGAGCAGCGTTGACCAGAGTGTCCACTTGTATACATGTTTTGGGCACCCCTGGTACTAAGCTTCTTTTTTCAGGGTCAGGGGAAAGGCAGTCATTTGCACCAGCCTGTCATTCATGGAGCACGGTTCAAAGCTTGGTGTATGTTGGTAGAAAATAGGAGCTACCTCTTAGGAACCATATCCCTTGCCATCTGGTAGTTTATATTCTTTTGAGGGTCAGAACCCACCTGAGTGCAATAGTGGGATAGCAAATCAATAAATACAAATTAATGTAGTATGAACTCAGTAATATGTCATAGAAGTAAAATACACATTGTGAGATAAAGGAGTAGTAAGTCCCAGCAAAGGGAGTTAAGGACAACTTCCTGGAGGAAGTGGTTTTTGTTTTTTTTAATCTGAAGAACGAAAGAAACATGTTAGCAGAGAGATGTTCAAAAGACATTCTCAGCGAAGCAGGCAAGTCCAGTTCTTGCCCAACTATGGTTTTCATATTCACAGAAAACATTTTTTCATCTTATCCCCTTGTCTCCAATCAGTTTGCTCTCGAAGGCCTGAGGTTTCCTTTCCCCTGTCCTAACAAGCCAAGAATGCCAGGTGTTCCAGCCCATCTGACAACTTTTCTTCCCCCTTCGGATCCAGGCTGGTGATATTAAATGTTGCCTGCACATTTGACAGATGTCCACCTTCTTCATACCAGTCGGGCCCCAGTGATTTCACTGTGAAGACACACAAGGCCCGTGTCTGTCCCCCAGGGAGGGCCTAGAATCAGTCAGGTCATTGTCCTCGGATGTCTCCCCTTGCCCTGAACCTGGAGTTCAGTGTGCTCAGGACTGGTGGTTCTTGTTCTTGGGCAAGAGCTGCAGCCTCCAGGTGGCCAAAAGCTACTGAGCAGCTGGTACGACGCTCATGAACCTTACAAGAGGTCCTTGATTACATAATGGAAGAAAGTTTTCAAATCTCAATTTATGGGGGAAATAAACCTGTTTGAATAGATAGTCCTCAAAGCAGATGGGCTCAAAGGGGCTTCTAAAAGCTTAATTAGAAGCTATGAAAACTTCCTTTCAAGGAGTTTTATTTTGTTGTTTGGCTCTGATTTTCTAAATTAATCCTGAAAACATATTACTGGCTTGGGGAGAAATTACTTCCACCTGCTTCCTTCTAAGTTATAAGACCATAAGATTTTAATTTACTCGTGTGTGATTACACAAGCCCACTAGCTTGCTTTATGCATAAGCTATGAGCACTATTTCAACCATTCCCCTAGGATGCTTGGGGGCGTTCTTATTACCTTTGAGGGAGCTGGGATGGAGACAGGATCCTGACCTGCTTTTCTGATACACTCACTGAGACATGCGCCTTGAGGAGCAAGGTTATTTGGCTATTATATAAAGAAGCTGTATTTAGGTTGAGCAGTCCACTTGGAGGTGGGAAGAGGAATCTGTTCAAAGATTCTCAAAGGGAAGTTGACCTGTGGGACAAGGTCTCCAAAAACCTGCACGTAATGTCATGCAGTTTGTACATTATACAAAGACAACCAGCAGAAGGGGTGACAGTGCCCTGCAGGGGGCTAGTTCTACTGGGAAGAAGGAGCTCCTCTTTCTTATTATAAAGCTGCCCCCTCCTTGCAATCTAACCTGTGGAAACTGAACACGGATATGCAGTTTGAGCACTGCACAAAGACACCTAGACGGGGCGCAGTGGGGGGATAGCAGCCAATGGAAATCCCTTTTGCCAAGCCATGTGTCCATATGCTGCCATTACTGTTAGAGCGTCTTTTTCCATTTCACCCACCAGAGACACACCACTGTCTAACTTGCCCAGCGGCCTTCCAGTCTATCTGTAGCTCTGTTGCTTCCTTCCCTGTTTTAGGGCATTGCATGAATGCTGGCATTTGACGCTTGAGTACCCATGTTGAGCATTACAATCGAGATAAAGCTATTTATTCTTCTTGCAGATCAGTGGCTGTGCTCACAGAGTGCATGAGGAACAAGACGCTGGCCAAATTCTTCAGGGAGCGGCAGGAAACTTTGAGGCACTCGCTGCCTCTGGGGTCCTATCTCTTGAAACCCGTTCAGAGGATTCTCAAGTATCACCTTCTTTTGCATGTAAGGTTCTGCCTGTGCTTGAGTTCTTTCCAGGGAATGGGGGTTTTGTGTGTATAGATTAAGGAGGAAAAAGAAATAGCGGAAAGGGCTGGGGACATATGGAACCGTTTTCCACGCTCATACTTTACAACTGACTAATCTGCTTTGAGGAATTAGAGATATTTATATTCTAGGCCTGCAGTCCATTGACAACAGCCAAGTAAAAAGATTCATTTTCATTCTGATTCTGATAGTGCTCAGCAGTCCCTCACTCTGGGCAGCGGCCGTTTCAGGCAGGGAGCTATCATGTTAATGAAAAACAGGTTTTTTATGTTTTATTTTATTTCCATGGGCCCAGATTCAGTAGGCAGTTGGGAGGGAGAGCAATTTGTCATAGATCGGCTTTTGTATGAGCAAAGAGAAGGGGCTGAAAGGGGGGAAGACAGGTGAGCAGCGTGGTGAGTGATCTCTGAGCTGGGCTTAGCATCACTTCAGGGTATCTTTTCTTTATATCGCTTCCTGTTATTTGGACAAAATTCAAGGAGGCTTTAGAAACAAAGGTAGATGTAGCACTCACATTCTCATTTTTTACAACCTAAGGAAGATGATAAAAATGCAAAAAAGTTTTGTTGAAAGTTATTTTCATTCTGTAGGTAGGATTGGATTGCCCATGCTTAATGAGAAAGACAGTATTGCCTAGTGGTTAAGAGCTGGGCTCTGGGGCAGCACTGCCTGAGTTCAAATGCTATTAATTTCCCATGTTCACTGTGGCTCACAGGCAGTCAATAAAGTTAAGCTATTATTTTTACTTTATTATCCTACTTTAAAATCTTAAAGAGATTTTAATCCAGAGCTCCTCTCCATATCAACATGCCTGCAGTATATGTATCTCTTTTTAAATGATTCCAGATTCCTAACTTGGATAATCATTCCAGGATTACTCAGTTCACACACATTTAAAATTTTGAGAACTCTTACGGTTCAACTTTACCAGAAATTTCTCAGCTTTGTCTTTTTGCCTGGGTGGCTCATCTTTGGAGAATCTTATGTCCTGTGAAGCCATATCAGGGATGTTACTTGGTTAAATTGATACTAATGACCTCTTAGATTAGTAGGATTGATTTGCTAAATCAGTGTCTAAATAAATCTTAAGTAAATAATACCTGTCTCTGCTGGACTCTGTGAACATGGCATCTAAGACCAGTGTGTCCCAGTCATCTTTAAGTATGGCCTTCAAGACCATAAGGTGGCCATCAATCAAAAGTAAAGTCTAAGATCTCAGTTATATAAGCGTGTCAGATACAAGTGAAGATCCTTACAAAAAGTTAATTGATAGGAAAATCAGCTCTGACTCTTGAAATTAAGAGTTAATGTCTCAGTCAGTTTTCTGGCTTTATAACAAAGTACCATAGACTTGGTGGCTTAAGCAAAAAAAAAAAAATGATTTCTCACAGTTTCTGGAAGCCCGAGATAAGGGTGTCAGCCTGGCTGAGTTCTGTTGAGAGCCCTCTTGTGAGTTGCAGAGATGGACATCTTGTTTCCTCACAGGCTGTAAAGAAGCCAGAGAGCTCCCTGGGGTGTCTTTTATAAGGGCACTAACCCCTTATAAAAGAAGGGCTTCACCCTCATGACTTAATGATCCCCAAAGACCAGTACATTAGGAATTGGCATTTCAACGTGTGAATTTTGGGGGAGACACAAACATTCAAGTCTATAACAATTGGTAATGAAGGAAAAGGGGAAAAACAATGGTTAGATTATTCGAAAACAAACTTCTGGCTGCTTTTGAAGTATTTTTGTCTTTATAGTTTATTTGGACTATTCCTTCTATGTCATTCACATCATTTCAAAGTGGTGTAGCCATCCATGAAGATCCCCACAAGAAAACACTCTGTCCTCCTGAGTCTTAATTGTTGATGAACCGGATGGCCTCTCAGACTCAAAGAAGAAATTATTATTTTTTTAACCTTGCTTTTGATCTTGTCCTTACCTGGGAGTCATTAGTTTCGTGGTGCAGTTTTGTAAGATCTTCCTAACAGCTGAGTCTGAGCGTGGGATGAAAACATAAATTCCTTTCCAGTTTCTAGATAGTTGGAAAACTTAAATACTCAGTAAAAGTAAAGAGTTATAAAGTATGACTATAAAAGAATGGAGCTGGGCCGGCCGAGTGGCGCAGGTGGTTAAGTGCTAGTTTGGGAAGCCAGCGGCCCCGGTTCACGTCCCACATATGAGGGCCAGTGACACTGCCCTCAAAAAAAAAAAAAAAAAAAAAAGAATGGAGCTAATCTTCATAAGTGATCCCATAAGATTCAATCTCCATCCTTTAACTTAATGAATGTGCATGATGAATGTCATGGAAATTATCTAATTGACTACAATATCTTCTTACTGTTTGACACATTTATAAAGGGTTACTGTTGTTTTTGGTTTAAGAAGATATAGCTTCAATTTAATAAGCATTTATTGACCACCTCCCTCCACCCCACCCCACCCCAGCTCTCTGGTAGGCACTTGCAAGAAGATAAAGGATTAAAGGAACTATACAGTAGTCCCTGTCCTTACACTCTTGAGGATTCCCGGGATATATGTCTTATGAGCTGGAAAGAATTACAACAGAGATCGTGTGCCTTCCTCATCTCCCTGGGAGTATGGGACTCCAGTGCCAGCTAAGTGCTGGCCGTCAGAGAGTGAGGCTGGAACCCGGACAGCTTCCTCATCGCTCTCAAGGATAGTCTTTGGTGGACTTGATTTGGACTTTAAAGCTTTGACTACGTGAAAATGCACTTGCTATAGACATATTTTTTTTTAAAGATAATGTCTACTATATGTTTTAGTCTATTATGTATTAAGTCCTGTGTGAGACATTTTACTTCCTCTGAGAGAAAAATAATTATGTTTTCTATTTTCTAAGAGTGGGAATTATATTACACGGCCACCAGGCAGCTCATAAATCTCCAACTACAATATCATATCTCTGTGGGACTTAATGGCCTGTTTTATCCTCTCTGTCATGAAATTCTAATCTACATCTGTTTTTCCTAGTTCCATTTGTATTCCTATCTTACCATTTTGTAACGGGTATTCCTGGTAAGTTCTCTCAAAACCTTAAGGAATAATGTATAAATAATTAAGCAAAACTAAAATATGAGGAACTAATCATAGATGTACCATTTGTTTCCAGGACTATATGAGGGGGGGAAAAATGAAAATGACTAGTTTTTTTATTTCATTTTTTGTTTGTTTGTTTGTTTTAAGGAAATAGAAAATCACCTTGACAAGGACACAGAAGGCTATGATGTGGTACTTGATGCTATAGACACGATGCAGCGGGTGGCCTGGCACATCAATGACATGAAGCGGAAACATGAACATGCCGTCCGGTTACAGGTGAGCCCTCGAGATGGCGGCGCCCGGTGCTGCCGCGGGTGTGCAAGCCCATTTTCTGAATCAAGTATTAGGGCTGCCCAAGTGCTGGACTTCATTTATCGTCTTTATTGTAGTCCGCTCTGAAGAAAGATCAGGACACCGATAATGCCCATCCTTGTATAATGTGGTATTTAAGAGAGAGTTACATGGTAACGTTTAAGCTAATAGTTTGCTCAGAGCTCCTTCAGTGACCCCAGTTAAAAATGTGAGTCTCCTGTGGCCTTCTCTTATGTTCATTACAATAAGTAATTCTTGTTGAAAGCAACTTTCCCTAAATTGCTTAAACAGTTTTTAAACTTTAATTCCTCTCTCACTAGTTCATAAAGTGGTGTACAGGTGGTAATGGGGCAGGGGCTCTGAGAAAGGAGAGCTCTATGTCTGGAACCAGGCCCTTCTCAGTTCTGTTTGGGACGAGACCTCATCACTTCCTTTTAGATTCCTCATTTTTAAAATGAGGATTTTGCTAAGGTCCCTTCCAGCACCAATATTTTGAGCCCTAAATCCATGAAAACTTTTGATAGATGCTAAGCCAGTGGTCATGTCCTGGGCATCTCAGAAAATGCACTCTTCAAAAACAAAAGGTCATGTGGGCCCAGAGGGAAGTCCCAGGCTCCTTGGTGTCCCTGGAGTGAGTCATAAAAGCCCAGAGTGACTCCATGCTATGCAGAGCACCTATGCCCAACTCAGGAAAAAAAGAACATTATTTGGCCTGTAAATCCAAATAAAATTCTTGGTTTCATCGATAGGCAGCCAGGTATGGTGGGATGCAATTGACTATTAAAAATCGAAGAAAGGCAACACTCTCATCTTCCAGGCCATGCCTTTTTTTTGTAGCAGTAAGAAAAGGTTTACTCTTTCATCATTCAAATGTTTGGTGGACATAATGTCAACCATAATGTCTGTTGCATTTTTAGAAATGGCTAAATGACTGGTTTTTCACACCCTATCAATCTGTTTGGCATTCTGAAGACACTGCTAAATCAGGGTCTGGCTCAGACTTATCTCCATTTCTATCCATGTCTACTTTCAACCAAAGAAGCTTTGGGTTGTTTTGTGGGCTGCTTAATTAAAGGCGGTTTGTGAACATTTTCATTTTCAAAGTAATAAAATCAGCTTCCTTAAAAGACATTGGTATGGCTGTCCAGTAAATCCCAAAGAAACTTCAAAGTCATGTTATCTATTTATATGCATCAAGTTCCATTCAAAACATAGTGGTGAAGAAACATTCATTTCCTTCCCCCACACTCATGGGATTAATATCAGGAAATTACTGAGAAGATGTGTCTTGTATGATTTTCCACAGGCTTTAGTTTTGAGTTACTTATATGTGGTGTGAAGTTCAGTTTCTGGAAGAAGGTTTCCGCGTCAATACTCTGAAGGTTTTTGTTCCGAGAATAGGGGCTGAGAAAGTCAGGGGATGGATGCCAATCTGAGAAGGTCACATACCAGCAGACTCTTCACCTAGCTTTTGAAAGACATTACTGCTGCTGCCAGCCATAGGAGAGGGATTATTAAGGAATGGAATATGTAGTTGGCAACTCATCAACTAACAACTTGATTCATTTGTTAACCCTTAAGTGACACCGCCCATAAAGGTAGATTAATGTCATGGATCATTAGATACCATGTAGATCCATCAGACCCTGTCAAAGATACTTAGACACCATTCTTGAGGCTCAACAAATGGGCCCCCTTGACCTTGCTGCCTTGCCTCCCCACTTCCTGTTCAATCACATGGATGCTCACTTTTTCAGGAGATTCAGAGCTTGCTCACCAACTGGAAGGGGCCAGACCTGACCAGCTACGGGGAACTGGTACTTGAAGGAACCTTCCGCATCCAGCGGGCCAAGAACGAGCGGACCCTCTTCCTCTTCGACAAGCTGCTTCTCATCACAAAGAAGAGAGATGACACGTTTACATACAAAGCTCACATCCTGGTAGGTCTGAATAGTGGTCACGGGCAAGGACTTCAGTCGCTCGTGCCATTCCCTTCCAAGTGTGCCTCACCCTCCCTCTGCTCTCCCTCTCAGTGTGGCAACCTCATGCTCGTGGAAGTGATCCCGAAGGAGCCGCTCAGCTTCAGCGTCTTCCACTACAAGAACCCCAAGCTGCAGCACACTGTTCAGGTAACAGCAGTACCCTCACCTCCATGCCCAGTGCCCTCACCTCCCTACACAGTGCCCTCATCTCCCTACAAGGCCCACTCTTACAGACCATGAGCATTTTGTGTCAGGCAGCCTTTCCAGAGCTTTCTGACCACGCGGTACATTTTCCATCATGTCAGAGGGTTATAGGAGCATCTGAGTCTGATGAGTGGAGGAAGCAGGTGTTGCCTGACTGTCCCAATCTCCTTCCGGTAGGCAAAATCCCAGCAAGACAAACGCCTGTGGGTTCTGCACCTGAAGAGACTGATCCTGGAGAATCATGCGGCCAAGATTCCAGCGAAGGTAAGAAACGAGGTCAACAAACGGTAAATTGTAAAGGAATTCAGATCCTAGGAAGGCAGCCTGACAGGAATAAACATTTAACTCCAAAATAAAGAAAATTGAGAGGACACATGAGGGATCCACTAAACCAGTCATGTATACTAAAAAGATTCACTCACATGTAGAGAGAATCCATAGAGAATTCTGGAGTTGTTCTTTTTTTTTAATTGTTTTTCCTTTGGGGACTTGCAAGAAGAAAAAAAATAAGGAAAAGACTAGAAGGAAATTTCTAGAGAACTAGTAGAAAATAGAGTTATAAGAATTATTCAAGGTGTACTAAGTATCTACAGTGAATAAAGCTGGCTTAGTTTCTGTGGAAATGCTAGGAAAACAAGACCCGGACTCGGTCATGAAGGGACCTGTAGGGAGCTAGCTAGCCCTATAAACCAATTAACTGTTTGCCGAACATGAAGAATTAATAAAGGTATAAGCCAAGTTTCATGGAAGAATAAAGTATTCAATTATAGTTGAGTGGGGAAAGGAAGGAAATGCCTTTTACCTCAGTCTTGAAGGATGGGGAATATTTTTATTAGGTGAGGGAAACAGAAGAGAAGAACCAAGCAGAGGGAACAACATAAACAAAACAAAGAGATGTCCAGATGGAAGGGCTGAGTCCTCAGGAGATGGAGTAGGAGATGAGGTTGGAGGAGATAAGGAAGGCAGTCAGCTGGGCTCTGAAGGGCTTTGAACCTACACACTAAGGAGCCTGGACTGACCTGGTGGTGGGGATCTACTGATGGTTTCGGAAGAAGGATATGGCATAGTCTGCCTCGTGTTCTGAGAGTGTAATTTTGGGGACAGTGTGACAAATGAATGGAGGAGTGAGACTGGAGGCAGGAGAGGAACTAGCAAGCCACCACCATTGTCTAGAAAAGAGATGAGGGACACTGCCAGGGGGCCACGGCATACGAAGGGGAGCAGATGTAAAACCCATCACAGAGGCAGAGGGAACAGGATCTTGCCCACTAAGTGCATGAGGAAAGAGAGAAATAAAAGTCAAGGATGAGTCAGAAATTGAGGCAACAGGATGGTGCCATGAGTTCCAAGACAGGCCACAAAGGGGAGGAACCGGTTGGATGGGAACAAGAGGGAGGAGCACCGCCAGGTGAGGGGCAGGTCAGTGGCAGGTGGAAAGTCAGGTCCTAGAAGCGGAGGCCCTGGAGGCTCTCTCCACAAAGACAGTAACTGAAGCCCTGAGATTGGCTAGGAGGGCCCATAAAGATGTTAAGGGAAAGAACCCTCGGGAATCCCAACATCTAAGTGATCTGCAGGGGGTGGGGTTGTTGGAGAACAACCAAAGGAAGAGTAGCAATGAGGTTAAGAAAACCAGAGGAGAAAGGTGTGACAAGGGAAGGAAAGAATCTTAAGAACAGGGGTGGGTCAGAAGCATCTTCCCTGAGTTGAGAGAGAAGAAAGGCGTGAGGATAGAGAAACTTTGAGGTGGATTTGAGGAAAGATAAAGGGTTTGATCTGACTGAAGTCGGTGGTAATGTCATCTACGAGGTGAGTGAAGCAAAGATGGGGTTGGGTGCCTGAGGGCAAGTGGAAAGGTTCAGAACACTTGCTAGAGTGGGATGATTGCGGTAACCTATAGAAGGCATCAAAGACCCCACCGAAGCTGGCCACCGTGAATCAGGGTGATGAAGTCATTTTAAAACCTGCTCAGCCACTCAGAAGCTAGTGTGGAGGCACCTTGGTGCACGTGGGTTCCCCAAGTGTGGGGACTGGCAGAGTGGTGAGCGGGGAGGGTAATAGGACAAGAGAAGGTGGGGCGCTCATCAGCACATATGGCTGTGATTGAGCAGGATTTCCAGGCTGAGTGGAGAGTGAAACCCACAGGGAAAATAGACAAGGGTTGAAGGGTGATAACTGGTCTTGTAAAGTCAGAGAACTGATTCAGCAGGAGTTAAAGGTAGGGAGATGGAAATATCTGTGGTTCAGGAAGGGATCTTTAGAGACCTGCCTTAGAGGAAGAGCAGGTCTGGGTGATGATAAGCTTCTAGGGGCGGCTATGATTGTATGTTGCTGTTCTAGATTGGAGGAAAAGGGTTACGAGAGATAAAGTGACAAGGAGCTAAGGTGATAGTGGAGAAGGGATCATCCAGGTGGATGGCGAAATGGTCCCTGACCGGTGGGAGGTGTGAAGTGGGGCACAAAATGGGATGATGCTCATTGAGAGTAGAACTGGGTGGAAGATAAAGAGAACTGAGATTTCTCAGAAAGGAAACTCTATTTTGCTCTTTGTATATTTTGAAAAGCATTTGCAGCACATTTCCAGAGGCTGTCGGGAATGATTTTGTACCCAGGAACTGAATGTGCATAGGTGTATGCTTTTCCTGAGTGAAGCATGGAGGCTCATTTCATCAGGGTGTTATGAGATGTCAGGTAGTTCATGCAGAGAGGTGATTGCATTTTCTTCATCGTTAATCACTGGGAGGCTGACCCTGCGCTTTGGTATGCCCTTCTGAGCAATGGCAAAGTGTCTTTCATATGCCCCACCTTTTGTTTACCTGTCTACTGGAAAATCAAAATTGCCAAAAGGATTCCAAAAGGCAAATATAGGCCATTTCAAAACAAGGCTAGCTCACAAACCTGTCCTCTTTCTCCCACACTACATGTGTGGACTCTAGGCCTTTTTCCCTTTATGTGTTAAAATGGTTGATACATCACAATAGAATTTTTACCTCACTTCCTGATCCTTGTAGAACCTAAACATTATATTTTTCATCCACACCATCTTGAGCACGCATACACTGTGCTAAGTCCTTTATATTTTTATCTCACCCTACTCAAAATACCTCCTGAGAAAGGCCTTATTCTCCCCATTCTAGAGAAATCAAAACAGATGCTCAGAGACTTTAAGTAAATTGCCTGATTTATACAGCTAAAACATAGCTGAGCCCAGATTCAAACCCAGGTCTGTCTGGCTCTAAAGAGCAAGTCTTAACCACACTGTTCCCATTGGCAATGAAAATGCACTTGTTTCGTATACTTTATCCACTATAATGTTACAATGATTTTCTGTTTTATTTAAGCAGAATAAGTGAGTTGAACTTTGCACTTCTTTCCTCAATTATTTCTCAATTTTTTTTCTTAAAGCTTGCAAAATATATTGATTCCTATTAAATAAAAGAAATGCATAATGGGGAATTTTTTAAACATCAAACAAGGTATATCACTAGTCTAATACTATTAACACAGCAGTTGGAAATTCAATATAGTTCCTCCCCCAACCTCCTTCCAGTTCTTTTAATTCATTGATGGTCCCTGGATGACTCCTAGTGGAAAATGTGGGAATTGTACTTTTTTTACATTAAATGTTAAAGACGGGGGTGAAAAAAGTTTTTGAAGTCAAATTTAAAAATATCAGAAAACTTCTTGGAAATAACCACATTGCCTATTCATATACATGGTATATAAACTAACTCTCATCCAGATTAATTTGGAATAAAGGTAAAAATGGAAACTTTTGCATTTCATATATTCACATGGTTCTATAAAAGCACTTCACAGAAATTGAATTAATGTTTGTTTGAAATTTCAACTAATAATCTCAAAGTCTTAATGTTATGATAAAAAAAAAATCAGTGTTGGGACTTCCAGTAAGATGGTGGAACAGACAGACACTGTGACAACTGCCTCCCAGGATCACACCAAAATTACAAATAATTTATACAACATTCAACCCCGGAAACCCCCTGAACACTAGATGAACAGAACCACTAAACGAAGAACTTAAAGAGGAGGCCGTGTCAGGTCTGGTAGGACGGGCGGAGACGAGAGAGGGTGAGCCCCGTGAGGGAAGCCCCAGCTCTGGGGAGGCTTCTCCGGTTCGGGGAGAGACCCTCCGGCTGCACACCAGGCTCACCAGCCCAGAGCTCCTTTGCCGGGAAGAGGAGTTCTAAGATAGCCGGCAGTAAATCAGTGAGGACTCTCTTTGCTCAGCTCAGTGAGGCTAAGAGCTGCTGGAGAATCAGTGGGGCCGGCGCCCGGGCTTGCTCGCCGGTGAGCACTTACCTGGTTCCTGGTGGAGGGAGTGGCTGTGTGAGCCGGCAGCCTGCGGGGACGGACTGAACTGAGCACCTTTGGTGCAAAGACTGGAGGTTTTTGGACTGTTGTTCCCGTGGTGTGAAGCCTGCACGCAAGTGGTGTAGGGAGGGCACCATTTTGTCGGGCTTGGGCCCTCCCACGGAGGATCAGGTCCAGGACCTCATTGGTCTGGTGGAATTGGTGCAGAAGTGCGTGTGTGTGTGTGTGTGTGCACACGTGGCCTTCAATTCCCACCCTCCTCATGGCTTGAGCTGCTTAGCCAGGGAAACGCCTGGCGGGTGCACTCCAGCCCCAACAGGCTGCTCATTGAGACCAGGGAGTGCACCAGCCGCCTCAGGTCCTCGCTCTCCGCACTGCACTTGCAGAGTTGCCAGGCTGGTGATTGGTTGTCGGGCTGCTCGGCCTGATCTGCGAGCGGCTGATTGGGACAGGCTGAGACTGGGAGTTTTCCTGGGAGTATTGTGCTGTGAGCTGTGTGCCTGTGTGATCCAGCCAGGGCTCTCCTGGTGATCTATGTAATACATCAAAGCAATCCCAGAGCGACAGCCAGAATGGGGAAACAAAGAAACATGTCACAAGTAAAAGATCAGAAGAAACCTGTAGAAATGGAACTAAATGAAACAGAGGGAGCCAACCTTTCAGAGACAGAGTTTAGAACACTGATGAAAAGAATGTTTAAGGAACTTAGCGAGGACATAAAGAAAGATAGGGAAGCCATAAAAAACAACCTGTTAGAACTAAAGAATACAATAACTGAAATGAAGAACACACTCAAAGGAATCACCAGTAGATTAGATGAAGCAGAGGAGCGGATCAGCAATTTGGAAGACAAAATAGCAGAAATCACCCAGTTGGCACAACAAAAAGACAAAAGAATAAAAAACAATGAAAATAGTTTAAGAGACCTGTGGGACAATATCAAGTGCAACACATACGCATCATAAGAATACCAGAAGGAGAGGAGAAGAAGCAAGGAGTTGAGAATGTATTTGAAAAAATGGTGACTGAAAACTTGCCTACCCTGCAGAAGGAAATCGACATACAAACCCAGGAAGTGCAGAGAGTTCCAAACAAGCTGAACCCAAACAGGTCCACACCAAGACACATCATAGTTAAAATGGCAAAGGTTAAAGACAAAGACAGAATCCTAAAAGCAGCAAGAGAAAGACAGCAGGTTACATACAAAGGAACTCCTATAAGACTAACAGTTTCTACAGAAACTTTGCAGGCCAGAAGGGAGTGGCAGGAGATATTCAAAGTGACACAAAATAAAGATCTACAACCAAGATTGCTCTACCCAGCATGGCTATCACTTAAAATTGAAGAAGAAATAAAGAGCTTCTCAGAAAAGAATAAGCTTAAGGAGTTCATTACCACCAAGCCAGCATTGCAAGAAATGTTAAAAGGGCTTTTTTAAACAGAAGGGGAAAACAAACTAACCCAGGAAGACTGGAAATACAAATAACCAGATGGCAATAAATATGCACCTATCCATAATCACTTTAAATGTGAATGGGCTAAATACTCCAATCAAAAGACATAGAGTGGGGGCCAGCCAAGTGGCTCAGTTGGTTAAGAGCTCACTCAAGAGTGCGAGGTCAGCTCTGAGCAACAGCAGTTCCATGCCCAGCCCTAGCTGAGCTGCCATTGAGCTGCCAGCAGGTGGCAGGATGGCTCAGCTAAAAACAACAACAACAACAAAAACATAAGAGTGGCTGAGTGGATAAGAAAACAGGACCCATGCATATGCTGTCTACAAGAGACTCATCTCAGAGCAAAAGACACACAGAGACTGAAAATAAAGGGATAGACTAAGATATTTCATGCAAATGGAAATAAGAAAAAAAGCTGGAGTAGCAATACTTATTTCGGACAAAATAGACTTTAAAATGAAGACTACAATAAAAGACAAAGAAGGGCACTACATAATAATAAAGGGATCGATTCAACAAGAAGACATAACCCTAATAAACATCTATGCGCCCGACATAGGAGCTCCTAAATATATAAAAGAGATTTTGACAGACATAAAGACAGAGATCAAAAGTAACACTATCGTAGTAGGGGACTTCAACACCCCGTTGTCACCAATGGACAGATCCTCCAGACAGAAAACACAGAAAGAGTGGCCTTAAATGACATTTTAGACCAGCTGGATTTCATCGATATTTTTAGAGCATTTTACTCCGAAGCATACATTCTTCTCAAGTGCACATAGAACGTTTTCCAAGATAGACCACATGTTAGGCCACAAAACAAGTCTCAGTAAATTTAAGAAGATTGAAATTGTATCAAGCAGATATGAAGGAAAAACTGATGGTTGCAGTCTGGGAGGGGGTGGGGATGAGGGAGAAGGGGAAAGGATTAGACAGCATAAATAGGTAACTACAAGATTGCCACAGGGATATGAAAGGCAGTTCTGGGAATATAATAATGTTGTGAATATTTTGTGGGGTGTCAGATGGTTGCATGTCTTGTTGGGGAGACCACTTCAGGGATGGGATAGAGGCTTGATCACTGCACTGTACACCTGAAGCTGATGTAGTATAATATTGAATGTTAACTGTGATTGAATGTATATATAGAGTCACGGGATGAGGAGTACAGTGTGAGAGTGGGGTCAAGGGAGTTGTAATAGATACTATGATATGGAAGGAGTGGGGCGGCGGATTGGGTGAGGAGGGTTGTCACTTTGAGGGGTAAAAAGTATAACTATTGTGCTGTGTTGCAATAAATAAATAAACAAATAGAAAAAAAAATCAGTGTTACAAAAACCCAAGCATTTATGGTGATTTCATCAAGGCTTTTTTTTTTTTTTACCCCCTTTTAAAAATTAAATATAATTGCTACTTAGCCTAAATATTTTTACTGTAACATCACAGAATAGGGCAAAATACAACTACATTAATTTTTAAAGTTACTTTTAGCATAATGTTTGTAGTTTCAGTTACACTACCCTTGAAAAATGAGAATTATATTAAAGGTGCAAGAAAGTCTACCCAAACTAATTTTTTTCTTTTTCGAATCCTCAAGCAAAATGATTCATGTTAGGGTAATTCGCTTACCTTTTTATATTCCCCTAAACATTCATAACATATGGCAACAATAATGATTTTTAAAATGCTCAAAGTATTAAACTTCAGAACGTTCAGGCTGAGGTTGGGGGAGGTATGTGTAGAAGAAGCAAGAGCCAAGGTCATCAGGCCCAGTCCCTTTGCGGGTGGATGGTCACCAACTCAGCTTGAGTGCCTGTCATTTGGCCCTAATAGCAACTCTGGAAGGTAGGTCCTATCTTACCTACCATCTTAAGGTGGAGGAAACACATTCAGAGATGTGAGAACACCCATCTACTTCAGTGCCAGAGCTGGGATGGCAAACCGTGTCCTTCAGAGCCCTCCCCCGACACCACAGCTCTTTCATTCCCTCTTGGAGATTCTAGGGCACATAGAAAGATGATAGGTACATGGGGTGATGTGGGGAGCCAGGAGTTAGCTGATGATAATCTCATAGCATTTGGAAGGAGGAAAACAGGGGAAACTTCTAGCAATGATTTTTGCAATCAACTCAAAATAGTTATAAGGCTGCTGTGATAGGGGAACGGCTGGTTGTGTAGCTCCTAGGCTCTATCCTTGGAGCTTTGGGTTCAGTAGATCTGGGATGGGTAGCGGAAATCTGCATTTTATAATAAGCTGACCAACAGATACTAATGGTCAGCCAGGTTTTGGAAGCTTTAGTGAAATGTTTCCATTCTCTCCCCTTCCCCAACCCGTTTCTCTCTTTCTTCTCTCTCCCCTTTTTCCCCTTCCTCCTCCTCCCTCCCTTTCTTTCCAGGTGAGTGGGGGCTGTAAGCTTAGCTCTGCATCAGTTGTGCAGCAGCTACTCCCCACATGAGGGTGCTCATCTGTTTGAAGCCCTTGAACTATGTGTTAACGCCTACAAGAAATAATGAGGGTTGTTTTTAAAGCTTTTCAAAAACTGCTAATTTAGGTGGGATATGGCCCACATTAGAATTGGTAGTTTAAAGCAGAAACAGACAAACAAAGAAGGTAATTGCAATTATAGCTACACTTTCTTTCTTTCAGGCCAAGCAAGCAATACTTGAAATGGATGCCATTCGTAAGTTTTGTTTTCTTAACAGAATTTGAAATTTCATTGTCTACTTGTTGTCTGTCACATTTCCTATCTTAAAGTTTATAAAAATGTCAATTGTAAGAAAGTAGCTCTCTATTCACTGTTCTAACAAATAGCAGACAGTTTCATCTCTTCCTAACACACTGACTTGTTTCTACGCTGGTTTATCTGTGAGTCACCCCATGGCTGGCTACATGTTTAGGTTTCTGTATCAACTAACAATGTAAGATATGCTTCCAGGGTCAACTCTTACCCTCACCTTCACCACCACCAAAAATTCAGGTCCCACAGTCCATTTCCCACCTCACCTTATAAACAGAAAAGCTATGTTGATTATCTGCAAGGATCAAGTTATTGGTTTTCCCAAGGCAGCACAAATTTTAAAATTACAACTGCCCCCACATGTGCGATTGTATTTCTAAACTCATACAAGCAGGCAGAGAATAAAGTGAGGTCTTTCCCATAAAATAAGACCATGTTCAATGGCACTTACCACACCCTTGTTACCTCCCAGATTAAGTAGAATAACAAAGAGAAACGATGACTCTAAAGACTGACAACCGGGCCTGACGAGCTTTTACTTAAACCTTTCTAAATAACTTACTTTTAAGAAATCTTTCCCCATGCGCAAACATTGATTCACTTACCCTCCAACCTGTTGGTGGTTCATAAGCAAAAAAGAAACATTTCCGAAGTAGAAAAATGAGCATCACAGCTGCAGTAGCTGAGAGTTCCCATATCATGTCTAACATCCTGAGGGATGATGCGAGGTGATCCCTACCAGAATGCTCGGCTGGGACTCACTGTCCCCAGTCTCTAAATCCCCATATTTTATTCAGTGGAGATCTCAAGATTTTTTTGATTTTTTATTTTTATTTTTATAAAAGCACTTTGAAGAAAAGGCAAGGTCATGGATGGGCATATGAGCATTAGGAAGCAAGATGAAGGAAAATGGGGATCTGGAGAGGTCAGCTATTATTGTGACAAGCTCCATTCCATAAAGCAATTGACTTATTCCCAGGCTTTAGGCTAGCACTTGGACACCATTAAGATTTTAGGGTGCACAGAATAATTCAAGCCACTAATTGGTGCCACATGTCTGTCTTCCAGGACCAGGAATAGGCTGGAGTGTCCTAGAAAAATAACCTTATTTGCCCTACCCTGACTTTACACTTGGTTGAGTGTGAATAGAGCAGGTCCATCCATTGGACCAAATGACCTCATTTATATATGAATAATTTTGCCACTAACATTGGAATGTGGTCTTTACAACTCTCAGAACTTTCTTGAACTTCAGGTACCCTTAAAGAGCCTTACCCCCAATTTGAAGAACACCAGTTTATAGCTCCATCCTAAGACTGTTACCCTTAGGCTTTAGCATGCAGATGATCACGGACTATGCTGTAATACTTTAGGATTAGACCAGGTTTTCTTAATCCAAAATCTGTGTACCCCTTAGATGGGGTACAAAGACATAAACTATGAAATTAAATGAAGATCCCTTTTCTGATAGGATCTAAAGCATTCATCAGATTTTGAAGGGCTGGTGGAGTGGCGCGGTGGTTAAGCGCTGGCTTGGGAAGCCAGCGGCCCCGGTTTGGGTCCCACATATGAGGGCCAGTGACACTGCCCTCAAAAAAAAAAAAAAAAAAAAGACAGTGAAAGGAGCAATGTCTAGACAAACACTACACTGGAGGAGGTTCACCACACTAGAGGACAGCTTTTTCCACTGGGACAGGCAGAGCCCCACAACCTCTACCACAGCACAGGGCACAAATGCCTCACCAAATTCTCCACATGGTTTTATTTTGACAGGACCTCTGTTGTGGCCTGTCACCACCGCCATCTGTCGGGGGCCTTGGTAATAATAAGTTCAGCTGCAGGGAGTTTTATTTTAATGGCATTTTCTGACCTCTGTGGGTCATAGAATTGCAAATGTTTCTGAGTAGCAGCAGGAAGTTATCACCTGAGAGAGAGAGAGACAGAGACAGCGAGACAGGTTAACTTGCTAACACACACCTGGAAGTCCCAATGTAAACAGAGTCCTGCAATGCACATTCAACACCAATTATGGAAGGAAGGATATCATGTCTGCAGAAAAGAATAAACGCAAGTCGTACTCGTATCCTGAGAAGTCACGGAACACCTTGTTCTTATAGATGCGTGTGGTTCTCTTTCCAGATTATCCCGGCTTCTGCTACAGTCCTGAGGGAGAGACGAAGGCATTGTGTGGTTCTAAAGAAGGTTCCACTCCTTATCGGCTGAGAAGAAAATCTGGTAAATAGGATGCTGTAATCAAAGTTTACTAAGTATGGGGGACTGGTAGTGAAAGTCCCTTTGGGTCTGACAAAAAGTCATCTGCTTTCTGGTTTGGGAGCTTGCGTACAGTTTGAATACATTAGAGGTTGCGTGATGATGGGGCCCTCAAGCTTTTGTTCTAAAACTCTTCCTACTTAACTCTCCATTTTCCAGTGAATATAACAGATATCCATCAAGTAACTTTGCATAGCATCTTAACCATTGGCACACAAGTACTTAAACCCTATTTACTATTGCTAGTGAAAAATTGTATCCTATAAGTGACACATACAAAAGATTTTTCAAACCTAAAATTTTAACATACAGTGTCTGATCCAGACTCTGATAGTATTCCCTTAGCCCTCAGATATATATATTTTTTTCATTTGAATCAGTATTCGTTGAGTACCTACCTAATCCCCTGTACTGTGCTAAGGCCCGAGAATGCAAGAATAAATAACACACGTGATTCCTACTTGCAAGTTCATACTCTAGTGGGAGAGTCAAAAAAGGTGACTAAATATCAGTTTGTATAATGGAGCTAGGGCAGAGGCCGAAGGGAAGGAAGCATGGAGATACAGAGGAGAGA
This sequence comes from Aselliscus stoliczkanus, assembly GCA_033961575.1. Classification (NCBI taxonomy): domain Eukaryota; kingdom Metazoa; phylum Chordata; class Mammalia; order Chiroptera; family Hipposideridae; genus Aselliscus; species Aselliscus stoliczkanus. Next base: position 144,807,440 of record CM066733.1, read on the forward strand.
GAGGCTTCACAGAGCAGAGGTACCCGGATGGAATCTGGGGGCCGAGGAAGTAGATGGGGCAGAAACAGCACATGCAGAGACCCTGAGACTTGAGCCAGCATCCCTTAGCGAGGGCATATATTGCCATTGTCCAGCCTGACTGGAATGTGGGGTGGAGCAGGGGCTGGTGGTGCAGGTGGAGGTGGGCAAGGTGAAATGAAGAGCTGTGGCTTGAGATACAGAGAGAGGCCTGATCCTGGAAGGGGAGTAGGCCACGCAGAGGGTTTGAACTTGATTCTGCAAGCTATGGAAGATTGTAAGCAATGAAATATTTACCTTTTAAAAAGAGAATTCTGGCTCAATGTGGAAAATGAAGTAGGCAGGGAGACCAGGTAGGAGGCTATCCCCAGAGTTTGGCTGAGAGATGGCGAAGGCGGGATTAAGCAGTGGTGGACGGGTGGAGCATAACCAGAATCCCACAGGCTGTGATGGATGAAAACGGGAGACATTAGAAATGATGTCCTGGTCACTAACTTTGGAGGGTAACGTCAGTGACAACCAAAGTAAGAAGTACAGATGAAGGAGCAGATATGGGAGGAGACTGGGCAGCTGAGATTGAGACATGCTGGGTCTGGGGGCATGTTGGGGAGATGTCAGATTGGCATTGGTGGTCTGAGGCTTGGGGCAGCGGTCTGCCATCAGAATATAAAATTGAACGTTATCACCTTCTAGGTGGTAGTCAAAGCTAAGGAATTTGCTCTACTAGTTGGTAGATTTGGTTTTCTGTTATGTGACTTCCGATTGCACAGCTAATATTCATCTTACAGCTTTGATGAGGTGAATTTCTTGCTGCTAAGTATCTCTAAGCAAGGGGGATATAGGTAAATTTGATAGAAAATTTCTAGAGCTCATTTAATTTGCCCATGAACTAGTAATTCATTTACAAAGAAAAAATTCTTAATTTGGGTGCAAATGATGCTGGTCTTATATTTTTCTTCCAGAACCTTCATCAAGATCACATAAAGTTTTGAAGACAAGCGGTAAGTCCTAAATTATCTTTTTTTTTTTCCATTCTTGTCAATATCCACTAAGTCAAATCACACACACACACACCCAGATGAGTTACAGTTTGACAGATTTGATTAACTCTATAAGTAATAATGCCCTGTTATAAAATGTAAAGCCAAATGACATAAAAATGTTTGCCATATAGATAGCAGGCATAAAAAGATTAATATCTTTATTATATAAAGAACCCCTATACATCAAAAAGAAGAGACAAAGGACTTTTTTTTTTTAAAGGCAGAGAACATAATTGAGCAGTTTCACAAAAGAAACACAAAACTGCCAATAAAATTTATGAATGATCACCCATATTAGTAATCAGAAAAAAATCATACATTTAAAGGAGATGGGGGAAGCTGTGAGCTTGGCCAAAAGATATAGAAATACAGGCACTCTGAAACTATTACTGTGTAAATTTCTGCAACTACTTTGGAGCAGAATTTGGGAATATCCATTTACATTTCAAATGTGCATCTGCCCTTGACCCAACAATTTCATTTTTCTCACTTTTATAAATTTCACAGGGTATGCTCCCTGTGTAGAAGTACTCACCCTAGTGTGGATAGATGTGTGTGTGTGTGTGTGTGTGTGTGTGTGTGTGTGTGTGTTCTTTGTAGTGTCTGAAATAGGACAGACACCACATTAAATGCTCATCTAGTGGGAAATGGTTAAACAAGTTGTAGAATAGCCTGGGAAACTACAGGGAACGTTCTGCTGCTGTCAAAAACAAGGAAGTATGTCTCTATCTACTGACAAGAGTGTCCATATATAGTTAGCAGGAAATGCAATGTTGCGTATTGCACCTTTATGTAAAAAAAAAAAAACAAAAAAAAAAACACCCAGCAGTGCATTATGGTGGGATGGGGGCAGTGGGTATGGGCCCTGAAAGATGAACATCCAACTGTTAAGCATAGTTACCTCTTCAAGGTGGGATTTGTAGAGAGGGTTCAATCACTTTTTACTTTATGTGCTTCTGTAATTAAACATTTATTTAAGGTGAGACATACAGAGTCAAGATGTCTGTAAGGGTATGGCTCTGTAAATCCCTCCCCCAATTCCAGGTGCACCATTGCCTAACACAGCGCCAAGGTGACCCTGATGAGAAATGCTGTACCTTTCAGTTAAAACCAGTAAAATGTTCAAAAATTAACAGAAGCATAGTCTTATGTTTAAGTGATTTTCATAGCTTAGGGCATATGGATTGTTTTTCAGGTAATACATATTTGGGGGATAAGCTTTTGAAACTTATGAACATGAATTAGTACATTGCTCTCAGGAATTAAAGAAGATACTTAACCCTCAAATGTGTATAAGGTGGTTTTACATATAGTATAGGACCTATAACTACAATAACTGAAAATTAGGTCTCAAGGGCCCAGATTGGGCTTCAATTTTGAACAATAAGTTTAAAAGTCCTTTAAAATATAAGTGCTAACCTACATTTTTAATCCTCAAACTTAATTAAAAACAAAACTTTTATTTTTCAGAAACAGCACAAGATATCCAAAAGGTAAGCACTGTTACGGTTCTTATTTTGAAATGTTTACATACTTTTTATGGACACTTTTACATGTCTCATCCCCAGCCTGTGTTCCAAGAATAAACAATTATTTTACATTTGACAGATATAAGTGAGAACTCATCCTGATAACTGGCTCTCTCCCTCCCTGCTTCATCTCTCAGAACTAAGGCAACAATTTCTTTATCCCTTTGCTGTCACTTCAGGAGCTATAAGGATGTAAACCCCACACAGTGCTAGCATGGTCCATCTACGCTACATGTGCCTCTGCGCATGTAAGACCATCCTGAGTATTGCATCCTGAGTATTGGTCCCTTCTCAAAGCATTAACCTTCAGTCACAAAGATCCCCTTCTAAGAATATAATCCTGCTGCTGGTATTAGAGGTGTAATCATATGTCATACAATGAAACCACTATACCAAGTTTTGATTTTTCTTCCTCTGATAAAAGGGTAGGAGAGGAGGAATAAAAATGGTATTCTCCATTGGAAGATGTATATCCAAATTTATTACCTATGATGGATGAATAGATACTGCAACCCCGACCTGAGTAAACCACATCCAATATGGCAATTGATCAATTGTCTCGATCAACAGTTCTTACAGATCTGATTGTGGCTACTTGTTTAATGTTCTGTATCTATAAGGATGTAACTATGAAACTCTCCCCCCCCACAATTCCACATGCACAGGCCCAGAGCGACCCTGTTAATAAATACTGTATCTTTCAGTTAAACCCAATAATATGTCTAAAAAATCAATGTAGCCTTATCTCTAAGTGATTTTCCTAAAATTAGGACATGTGGAATTTTTTTTCAGGTAGTACATATTTTTGTTTGGAAGCTCTTGAAAATTATTAACATTAATTGGGTCATTGTCCTGAAGTGTAGCATGAAATTTTGATTTTTTAAATCTATTTCATTTTTATAAACAAATTAAATGTGATAATGTTTTAAAGAGTGCTTATTACAGTATTTGGCACAAAGCAAGTGCTCCATAAATGACAGATATTATCATATTATTATTAAATAGCCATAATGCCGAGAATAGGGGAAAATGGGGGTGGGGGGGAGTGCCTCTTGGCTTTTGTGAAACTGATGGATCTAAACTACATGTTGTGCCCAATCCATATACTATTATTTCTTAATCTAAGAACTTCTTCGGTTCTCCTGATGATTTATTGATGTAAAATTTCAGCTTCCAAAGTACTGCCATCTTCATTTCAAGTGCAATTACCTTAAAAATATACTGTGATATTAACAATTCAGGTTTCCTAATTTTCTAAAACGTCTGGGGTTTTTTCTGGGATGAAAAATTTTAAGAAGGCATTACTTCTGGCTGTTCACAAAATCGTTTTGTTATACGTTCAAAATGTTTTGTCATGATTTAGTTAGTTAGTACTAACTTGTTTATTTTGTAAAATGTATTTACTGGGTGCTTATATTTTATAAACATTATTCCAGTGCAGTCTGAGTAAGATGAAAGGGGGGAGATACTAAAGAATAAAGGGGAAAAAGAAAACATAGAGCCATAAATATAATACATGTATGTATTTGTGTGTACATATGTGTGTGTGTGTGTGTGTGTGTGTGTGTTCATTTATTCCTAAGCCTCAAGTGGTCCATGGTTTTACTAGGTGGGAGAAAAAGAACAAAAGGTTAAACAACTAATTGTATCTTTTGTAGGTTTAGATTTTTAATACAAAAAAAACATTCAGGATGAAAGTGTATTCCTGCCGTTCCTTTCTTCTCTTCTGTGCCTGATAGACAGACAGACAGGCAGGCAGGCAGATGTAGCGACAGGTAAATATTCCAAGGCAATATGTATCCCAGTTTCATTGACAAGTGATGAAAAAAATCTTGCGGATTTGACATTTCCAATAGGCTACTGTAGTGTTTTGATCAGAAAATATGTCCCTGATACTAATTAGCTTGAACTGGTCTTAACCCCTTCAAATTAATTCTTTGAAGCTAATCCTTATAATTACCTACGGCCTCAGAGGGCAATCCACTCCCTTTCTGCACAATTGAGTGCCATCAAGAAAGGTTCCAAGTTACAAAAGACCCCATTGTTTTATTTGGTTAGACATCATTAATGTCACTCATATTTTACTTACTAACAGGCATCTAAATATTACTTAATTAAGTGTATTTTGAAAGAAAGCAAATTTTTCATTAGCTCAATAGAGGATTAAATTACTTTTCTACAACAAAGCCTCTTTGCCTAGAACCCATAAGCCATGGCAGTGCTGGTCAGGTTCATCGCAGGCCTGCAGATTTAAGGGAAAGCCTTGGGGTATGAAGTCTGATCACTGTCAGGGGCTTCCAGCACCCCAAAAACCACAGTAAGTCTCCTAGGAGTCAAGCACCAAATAGAAACCAGGTAGAAATCAGATGGCCCTTGACAACTGTGTATGTTCATTCATTTAATGGTATTTGTCAAAAGTAAGTTGGAATTGTTTGAAGTATCTAAGAGTTTTCTGTAGTTGATTCCCAGCATTGAGATAAGGGATTTGTACTCAGACCTGGATTTGCATCCTAGCCCTTCTACTGATTACTGAAAGCAAGTTACTGAATCCTTATGAGCTTAGCTATCGTTACTGTGGAACTGGTACAATCCTATCTATTAATAATTCATAGAGTGATTGTGGACATTAAGTTTGGAGAATGTCTGCAAACAGCCCAGCCTATTTCTATGCACATAACAGCTCCTGTCCTTTCTGCCCCTTTTGCAAAAACCTGAGGTGTTTTTCAATTCAGTGAAAATCAGCAGTTTACTGATCATTTTCTTTAAGGGAGGAGGCAATGAGTAAATTTAGGAAATGTCGTAAGCTATGTGTCCGCGGTATATTCCATCGGTATGTTTCTCATCCTCAGGTTTCCAGAGAGGAAGGCTCTCCGCAGCGGACTTCCACAGGGCCATCTCCTGCCCAGAGGAACAGTCAGCCCAGCAGCTCTGCCATCCTCAGTGTGCTTCGTGGGGGCGGAGCCATCAGAAACATCTGGACGGACCACCAGATCAGGCAAGCCTTGTTTCCCAGTCGAAGGTCCCCACAGGAGAATGAGGATGATGAAGATGATTACCAGATGTTCGTGCCATCCTTTTCCTCTTCAGATTTGAACTCTACCAGACTGTGTGAAGATAGCACTTCGAGTCGCCCTTGCAGTTGGCACATGGGACAGATTGAGTCCACAGAGACCACCAGCTCTGGCCACAGGGTTGTTCGGAGGGCCAGCAGTGCTGGTGAGAGCAACATGTCCCCTCCTGAAATAAGAACTAGGGACAGTGATGGCTCTCAGTACAGGGAGCTGCAGAATGACCCCAAAACAGAAGGACAGGATAGAATGACTCCCTTTGGGTCATCTATAGAGTTGACTATTGATGATATAGACCATGTCTATGATAACATAAGTTATGAGGACTTGAAACTAATGGTTACTAAACGGGAAGAAGCTGAATCCACTCCCCCCAAATTAGCCAGGGACTCTGTTCGCCCCAAGAGCACCCCAGAGGTAGCCTTCTCAAAGAGGCAACCTGGCCATGAGAAGAGCTCTCTGCACACAAAGAGAGATGGAGTTCTGATGGGTCGAGAGTTATCAAACCAAAGCACACATGAACTTGAGGTGGTTGAGGAAAATATCTACGACACTATAGGGCTCCCAGATCCCCCCTCACTGGATTTCAAATGCAGCAGCCTAAAGCATAACAAGAGGAGCACCTTCTTAGGCCTGGAAGCCGACTTTGCATGCTGTGACAGCCTGAGGCCTTTTGTTTCCCAGGATAGCCTCCAGTTCAGTGAGGAAGAGACGCCTTACCACCAGGGACCCTCTGATAATGATTACTTGAGTTTGCTGTATAACTCCTTCAGCTGTAACTTGTCTATAGCTGATAAGTCTATATCTGATAAACTGTCTGAAGAAGTAGATGAAATATGGAATGACCTGGAAAATTACATCAAGAAAAATGAAGTCAAAGCTAGAGACCGGCTCCTTGCAGCATTTCCTGTCAGCAAAGATGACGTGCAAGATAGGCTGCACTCAGAGAGCACACCTGAGTTGAGCAAAGACACAGAACACGCCATGTCTACACTCTCGCTCCCTGAGAGACATGCCTTCCTCACTCCACTGAAAGACAGGCCTGGCAGAGCCAGCCGGGCCAGCTGCCGGTTTGAAGAAGACCTGATAGCTAAAGAAGACTCCTTTATGAATCTCAACCGGCTATCTCTGGCAAGTGAAGTACCTCCCATGGAAAATCCCTATGACTTGGCCAACAGCAGTCTGTCTCAAACAGACCTGGAAAACCCTGACCCTGGGATGGAGGCCACAGATAAGACAAAAAGCAGGGTTTTTATGATGGCGAGGCAGTACAGTCAGAAGATCAAGAAGGCAAATCAACTTTTAAAAGGGAAAAACCCAGAGTTGGAGCAGTCTCCCGCCAGCCAGCAGCAGAAATCTGTGCATAAAGATCTGGCAGCCATCTTGGAAGAAAAGAAGCAAGGAGGGCCTGCCATCGGTATGTTCCTTCACACTGCTTTTTTTCTTTCTTGAAAGTAAGATGTGAGAGCAGCTTTCAGGTTCTAAATGTCCTTAAAACCATGAGAATATTGTCACTCAGATGTTCATTCTCTCGGAGTGAGACCACAGACTTACTAATTTGGTCTGTCAAAAATATAATTTTCCTCCCACCTTTCTAGGAGCTTGTGGCTTGGCTCATAGTGAGATTAACATAAGGCAGAGTAACAGGAAACATGTCCAGAATTTATTACAGATGTTCAGTTGGGGGTGCCATAAGAATATGAGAACCAAGGACACATTGGGTGGTTGAGGCTTATATGCCATCTTGAGCTAAAGAGAAGGGGAATAAATAGTGTTTTGGGGACTTCAAAGGGCAGGAAAGCAATTCACATGGACATGGAAAAGCAAATGTTTAGTAAAGAAATGTTTGCTGGGCCATCTTTAACAATGGGACACAGAGAGGACATTGAACGAAGGAGCCTAGCTGGTTCCTCCCTGTCTGTCACACACTAGTTCATATTAAACTCTAGTTATCTCTGATGATAACTCCCTCCCTGGAGAAGGCACTCCATCTAAATCCCTTTTGGGTAATTACGGGGAAGGTCAAAGGTTTTTCCTAAGTCTTTCTTTTCTTAAAAATTACCAACTTTAAATAATCACTATCCTAAAAAGGCATATTTTGGGGTGGCAAACTCTGCTTCCCTTCACTAATAATCACAGACGAGGCCATGACTCGCCTTTCCCACTTCACCGACTCATGCGAGTTACAGCGTGATTTGGTCTTGGAGGGTTTTCTTGTGTGTGTAATATTGTCACTACAGATTTGATGTTTTAAGTAAGAGTTTTCTCTAATACAATCTGAACTGAAAAATGGCGATCAGTTTAATTTGTGGCATCAAGGGCTTTTCCCATGTGTCAGTGTGTTAGGAGGAGGAGTAGTTTGCATAAACTTTTAACGTTTGGAAATAAATGGAATAGGATTGCTCTTTGCTCCAGGATCCCAACAAAAACGCCTACTCATCCTAACAGACAAAAAGTCCTCTTTGCATTTTTTTTAGCTGTTCACATTATATCTCAGTTATTTTCTCACGTATTTCGGTTACTAGTTAATACTTTTAAATAGCTGCTATAGTACATTTAATACCATCTCATTTGGTTATTTGTATATATGCTTCCAAAAAGTTGAATTCTTTTAGTCAAGCCTCCTTTGTGGGGCAGAACTAAACCAGGGCCTCACGTCTGATATTGGTATAATTAGGACTAAAGGAATGAGGTGTTCACAGCGAGACTTTTTTCTCTGTGATAAAGAAGTACATAGCCCACGGCTAAATTAGAAAGTGCTCTTAAGGACAAAACTTAACACTGATATCGGTGGTAGAGCATCAGTGTGAATAAAGCACACAATTGTCATTGAAAGAAAAAAAAAACAACCAAGGGTACAGGCTCTCTTACCTGAGGAACTTTGACCTCCAGATCCAGATGAATAAAGGTGAAAAGTGATTTTGCATAAATGTGAGAGACAAATCGCATATGTTTTTCTCCTTGCAATAATATGTTTGAATTAATTCACATCCCTTTTGCAACACTAGTATTGCTAAGCTGGTTGGTTGTTACACAAAGAAAAAGTGTAACCAAGTTCCAGCTGCAGAAGGACTATCTGGGGGACACAGATGGCACTGGAAACAGTAGTGTATTGGCAGTGCAGCCAGTGACTGAATCTGGGCTCCTCAGAATGAGGGAAAATAGGGCACAGACGTTTCTGATGGTAGTGGATTGAGCCAACAGACTGTCCTTTAAAAAGTGGTCATCACCTGAGCCAGGTTGTTTTGAATATGGACCATCCACTAAAATGTAAAACTCTAAGCTTGATTACAAGGACTTCTTTCAATACTGAATCGCCAGGGCTTACAACTACGTTTAAGAGTCTTCTTTGTTACCCACCTTTTAAGTATGAATAGATTTCTCTTTGGGATTTTCTTTTGCTTCATTTTGCTTTCTGTTTGTTCTTTTTGTTTTGGCTACCAGTGTCATCTTGGGATCTTAGGATCTTCTGTCTGCTTTGTGTCTGGGTCCTTTCTTGACATGGTGGGCTGCTACCAGCATTCTCCCCCACAAAGAGGAGATCTCTCCCATGTCATCTTCTGAGAGTGGAGCCGTCCTTTAGGACCTGCCATCTCTCGGACCTGAGGAATCTTCCATCTGGGTGGATCGAGACCACTTCCTGTGCCCACTAGGCTTTCAATCAGTTGACATGATGACTCCTTTTCTCTCTCTCGTTTATCTGGGCACAGGACGTCGTAATCGGATGGACCGATTCTCCAGACTTCTTCGTGTGGGCCTTGCCACTTTGCCAGGAGCTTGCTCTCGGTGTTGTGCGGAAGGAGGAGCACCCTATTCACCTGCCGAAAGTCTCAAGCACCTTTATTGAACTCTCTAGCCGGGGTCTACCGGCCCCGGGTCCGATTTCCGCCTAGAAATCGCCCGACCAGGTCTAGTCGCTCACACCTTTTAGAGCCTGATGTAGCATGCTGGCCAACTGGGTCAGCCAGGCCTCCCTCCTGAGAGTCTCTGAGGCCAAGGAGGCCACAGGGTTCCCTTTTTTTGTAATTTTTTGTGTGATTTGTTGTTGTTGTTGTTGTTGTTTTACATGGGAGAAAAGTCCATACCGGCTTGAGGAATTTTCCTCCTTGTGCAGAGTAGGGAGGGTAAAAGAACATTTCATGCTTTGGTCTGCTTCTCAGGCAACATCCGGAACACTGGTTTTGATCATGTGTCTTGAAAACAGTATATTTCACACTCCTCTCAGCAAGGACCACTGCACATTTTTATCTAGAATCATCATGACTCCACCTTTTAAACTTACAAAAGAGAAATAAACCAGAGACAGCCCTGGGGTTGTCACGTAATGATAATGTCCATGTTCTCTGAAGACTGTTCATACCAGAACTACGGACGAGGGCGGACTTTGGTGCAGCTGGCTTATACTAAGCTTTTTAGGCTAGAGGTGTCATCTTGGGCTGGCTATTTCCTATATATCTGGCTAAGGGAATCTCAAGATAGCCATTGTTCTGCAAGCTTGTGTTCTGTTCACACTGGTACAGACTCTCTTAGAAGGTCAAACTAAGGCCAAAATAAATACCCCAAAAAACTTGGGTAGGCACAGTATATTGTCTACTTGTGAGATATTTTTTATTCCAAATTTCTAAATGGCCAATGTTTTTATTATCCAAAGATGAACTGTACGCATTATGAGTTATCTATAAGGAGCTATCTTCCTGCTTCCCCTTTTCCTGCTATGCCCTGGATTTCTAGGCTGCCTTTCCACTCTCAGAGGTATGGTCTTAGGGAAAGCACAACCATTTTAAAAACTCTGCTTAAAATAAAAGGAGTCAGTGCAAAAATTACCTGAGTAATTAAGTAGTTCTTGAGATCAGTTTCTATCAAGAACTATGCTTTGTGCTCTGTGGGGATTGTTCTCCAAGATTAAAAGTTCACAGACTCGCTGTAATAATTAACTAACCCATATAAAACAACTAACAACACAAAAGTGTGTGCGTGCATAGATGCATGAGTGCACAACCAATACCTAATTATTAGTTGCACACTAAGTATACATAGGTGCACACTAAGTATATAGGATTTCAGAGACAAGAAATTAGTTAGAAAAGGATTCATGGAAGGGGATAGGGCTTATGGAAGGTTTTGAGAGGTACATAGGATTTTATTAAGCCAAGGAAGAGGAGAATGTAATAAGGAAGAAAAAGACATAAGAAATACTATGAATATTTTGGATAATACATGGTGGGTCACAATGTTCTAATTATAAGAACACGACTTTACAAGACTTTATGGTGAAATTTCAGTACTAGAATAGTTTAATTGAATTTTTTAATTAGCTCTCACTGCTTTCCCCAAAGTTGTCATCATCTTGGAACCTTGTGAAAGCTCAGAGCCTTCCTGCCTCAGCTGTGGGATCAGGTTCAGGGACATAGTACAGGTGACAATGGCTTGGGCAGAACCGTCTGACTTTCAGGTGGAACTGCTAACTAATGACTATGTCTAAAGGTCCAGCTGCCTTTGGTTGGGTTTCATAGTTAATGCAATATTATAGACTTCAGGACAGCAAACATGGGCACCTTGGTGTCCATGTAGACGTTCAATCTCTTAAAGGCGTTGTCAAATTTTAACTGGTATTAAGTCTTTACTGTGTCCTTTAAGGAGTAATAGCTCAAGTATTTATTACTAGAAATTCATCTCTGTTCTTCCAAGCTAATCATCTCTGTCCTTCCAAGAATTTGGACTTGAAAACCTGAAGGATCTGAATAGAGGATTTACAATGAGAAGTTAAAAAGACTACTTTCCGTGATTTCAGGGATGAGAGGGGAAGTAGTTTGAGAAGCGTGCAATTAAAAGGCACACAGAGTAACAGCAGGTTGTTTTCTACCCTCATAGGAGATAGAATCACAAGAAATGGCAGAAACTGAACTAAATATTTAGTTTAAATTGAGGAATAATTTATGAACAGGTTACTAAAAATATAAAAAGCTTAAAGAAGAAGAAAATGTAATGTCACTTGTTGATTATATGGGATAGGTTCCCTTCGTAGAGATTGTGTAGATATGATCTGAGTGATTTATAGGGTGCATGGAATTCTTCGATTCTAGGGTGGTTATATGGGTACTTGGATTGGGAGGAGGGGAGGAAACCACTCTTGAAATGCACATTTGTTGGGCTCACTCTCTTAAATCATTCTTGGCCCAAAATAAGGCTCTATCCATAGCATGGTTCTGTTAATGTCTTTAGAAAAGTCTGTACTCAGCAGCGGAGAGCGAAGAGGAGAATGGCCTCATATCGTAATTTGAAGTGGCAGTAGCTCTCATGGAAGTACGTAATGGTTATATCCTGTTCTGGAACCAGGACTAGCGAGCATTAGATTACTGATTATATGCACAGACGGTGCATTCTTAATGTCTGGGAAGCAGAGACTTCAGTGCCCAGCTTCTTGGGGATGGGAAAGATGTGGGTCGTCAATACATGAGGTTCTGACGTGAGGAGGACTCCTGTAGACATTGACTCCCAGACAGTGGCAGTAGAGGGCTGCCCGGAAAGAAGACGTACGGGAACAGCTGCAGAGAGCAGACTCTTCAGGGAGTAGTTGACTGACAGCAATGAAGACTGGTGAGAAGCCGAGGGTAGCCACTGTGCAGTGAAGTGTGGTCATGCATCTTTTAATGACTACTTATATTGACCAGGATTTAGTGCTTTCTTTTTTTTATGATGCCTTTTTTTTTTTTAGTACTGACACTATTTCATGTTTGTAAAGAACATTAGAAATTTTCATTACAAATAGCAAACCCTTGCAGACCTGCTGTTGAAATAAAATAGATCCAATTAAGTGAGCATTTAGGTGGCATTCTTATTTTTTTATTAAACTATGGATTATTTCATTAGTTTGTGTTGCTTAATATTCAATGGTTAGTCATTCTCAAACTTAAAAGTTCTGTCTACTGTTTAAATTTTTAAAAAAGAAGGTTAAAATGTTATGTGTTTATTTTTTTAATCATCTCGCATAGGAATCATCCTATGTATATTTATTGTTTCAATATTTGCCTTCCAGGTGCCAGGATTGCTGAGTATTCCCAACTGTATGACCAGATTGTATTCAGAGAGACTCCCTTTAAGACTCAGAGGAACGGCTGGGCCAGCCCTCAAGAATCCACCAACCTCAGGTCTACATCACCTTCCCAGGCCCAACATGGTAGCGAGGATTGGTTTTTGCATTCAACCTACAGTAATGGAGAATTAGCAGACTTCTGTCCCCAACCAGAGCAAGACTCAAAGCCAAAATATCCCACATTAGAGATCAATCCAAAAAGTACTCCAAGACAGTTGTCCACAGCTTGCTCCGTGCCTTCTCTTCAAACCTCCCACTCTCTGCTGGGCTCCATGCAGAGACACAGTGTGGTAGTCAGTCAACCTAACAAAGAGAACTCGTGTCACGGCCACATTTACAACTCTTTGGGTCGAAAAGGAATCAGTGCTAAATCTCAGCCTTATAACAGGTCCCAGTCATCTTCCTCAGTCTTGATAAACAAGTCAGTGGAGTCCATCAACTACCCTAGTGAAACGGGAAAGAAACAACTGCTGTCTTTACACAAAACTCCAAGGTGTGAAAGTCCCCAGGATTTGCTGCCAGGTATAGGTGACTCATGTCAACAGGGCACTGAGAAATGCTCAGATCTTACTCTCCAAGACTCACAGAAAGTTCTGGTGGTAAATAGACATTTACCCTTAAATGCCCAAATAGCTACGCAGAACTATTTTTCCAATTTCAAAGAGACAGAAGGAGATGAAGATGACTACGTGGAAATAAAGTCAGAAGAAGACGAGTCAGAATTGGAGCTCTCTCACAGTTGCAGAACGAAGTCTGACCCAAAGATCGTGGATGCTGACTTTTCTGATAATGTCTGCAGCAACAACACATCTTACTCTTTGAATAGTCCATGCACTCCAAAAAAGCCAATAGGTGGCAAACTTGGGGTTTCACCCTACCTGACCTCATACAACGATTCTGAGAAACTGAATGACTATCTCTGGAGGAGCCCATCTCCCAATCAGCAAAACATTGTCCAGAGTCTAAGGGAAAAATTTCAGTGTCTTAGTTCCAGCAGCTTTGCCTAAGTTTCTTAATAGTAGCTTCCTGAATTAATTTCTTATTATGCTCGTAAGTTACAGATACTGAGAGGTGTTTTATATGTACCAGATTAAAATAATTTTGTAATAACCAGAGGTGTAAAATATACTTTCTTTTACAGCACAACTTTTTGAAACGGCTGATGATCCAGCCACGATTGTACTGTAGCCAATGTCAGCATCTGTGTTTTCTGATGCTGGATGTCTTCATGTTTCATGTAAGTCAATCTTACTTGAAAATTTCTAGGCATTTTTTTTTTTTTAACAAGATGGCCATGATATTTTTTTTCCCCCATATCCTGACGGTAGTGCCCAGATTTTGAGAAATACAATAATCCTCTCTTATTATACAGAAGCCACGAGTAGTTTTATGCTAGGACTCAAAGGCGGCGGCAAGGAGGCATTTCCACATTTTAAAAAAGGAAACAAAAGCTATTTAAAGGATTATGCTTTTGTGCCATTTATGGGGAGACCCAAGAATAACTTAAGATAAAGATCTCTAATTGGATACAGTATATGGTATCCATTTTAGGGTTTCTTATGGTGGTATTCCTACATCAGTTCATTATAATGCAAAAATTGTGTAACTATTGGAAATCAGAATGTAACAAGACCAATTTTCTATAAGCCAAAATCTTTACTTGGATTCCTGGACAACGCCTGGAGAATGAGCAGCTCATTGTGTTTATTTTATGATTTCTGGGGTGAAATGAATGATTCTCTCAATGGCTTAAAGAAAACCAAGGGCAAGAAGATACAAATTGACTTAAGTATTAGAAAAGATGAGTTGACATCTGGGAACAGCTTGGTTAACTCCTCATATTTCAGTTGCTGGGGAGGGGACAGAACCCTTCTTACTGTTTTTTTTTTGTGCCTGTCTCTAATCAACATGAAGTAAACCACAAGCTAAAATAAAATGAAGCACTTTAAAGTTACCCTTTCCAGGGCAGTTTTTCATATGAACTTCCATGAGTTTTGTACCCAGCCAAATGACCTGATCCCTGCTTGGAGGATTTCTTTGACTGCAATGAAATTTTTATTTACTAAACCAAATATAACACAGGGCCTTATTTCATTGTTTTCCAGCATATAAAAGAACAGAATTTTTGGTTAATAAGCTCTGACTAATAACATCTTTTATGTTGTCATTATGGTCTTTAAATAGTTGATTGTAATAGGTTTTACAACTACAACTCTTTATGAAAGGAAACTGACAAACAAAAGCAAAAGTACCTTGTGAGTAGAAAGCAAAAGAGAAAAATGGTGGATTTGTTGCAACAAGAATATTTCTCAAACAATAGCATTTGTATTCTCATTTTAAGCAGTTTTACATTCTGTGGCCCCTCCCCCACCCTCTGAGTTTTCAATTTAAAAGATGTGATAATATGTGTTGGGTAAGGGGATCTGGGCTTTTCATTTGAAGGTGAGCAATGATATTGATTTGAATCAGTGACATCTTACCATAATTCTTTCCCTCTTTTTAAGTCCTATGCCTTCTTCCTCACCATAAAACAAAATGTAACCATCCTTATTGTACAAACACATACCTGAGGCACTCATTTCTCTTTTGAAGTAACAAAAAATAACCCAAGTTTCCTGCTTCTCTATACTATTTTTTCTTCTTGTAGCTTATTAAACAAAGTCCATATTGAATAGCATGGTTCTGGAAACAGTTCTTCTTTTGTTGCCTTTCTTTAAACATGATATGAGTTTTCAAGATTATGCAGTATCAGAAAAGATAAGCACTGTAAGAAGGTTATGTTATTAGACTTACTAGAGGTATTTGTGTGTTTGCAAAACCAAGTTACCTGACTCTTCTTGTCCCAAGAATGCAGTCTTGCAATTTTTGCATTTTAGTTTCTATGACCCAAATTCTGTATTGTCCATAGTACTGTGGTGTCTTACTCTCAGAATGATTAATTCTTCACACCAATGTCTTGTTGACGGCTTTGATGTTACCTGTAGGAATACAGCCTGCTGCACGAAGGTGGATGTCTTACTGTATAAAACGTCCATGTGGCCGTCTTTAGGTTCAGAACAAATCCTTAGTTTTACAGATCACTTCTATCAGCCTGGATGCAGATTTTGAGAGCTTTGTGTATATATATATAATCATATTTGTATTTTTCCTCAGTGTTATCAATTAAGTGCTTTTGTTTAAAATAGTTTCTTTTGAAAGTGGGGTAGGGATGTATATAATTGAGGAAAAAAGGGTAGATGTACTTCAAAGTATGTCACGTTCTTATTAGGTCTATGTACTGAAGGTTCAATTTTTTTTTATGAGTTCACTTTCCACTACTTCTATTCTTTGTGCAAAAAAAAAATGCATCTAGGAAAACATAGTTTAAATATTGTATATAAGATAATGAAAGTTAGCAATGCTCATTATTTAATAAAGTTTGTAAAGTACAAAGTAAATTACAGTGTGAATTAATGTGTTTATTCTAGAAAGGTCAAGCTTTCTCCAAACTACATTTAGTTATAACACTTTGTCTTGCCATATGAGCCATGAAGAAAATGATTCAGGATAATGATGATATACCCTGTCTCAGTGACAAACCATTTTCTGTATCTTTGGATTACGTTTGAAATATTGAATTTAATGTATGGGATGGTATTTGTTTTCTTCATAGGTGGCTAAGCTAGATCTATCCCTAGGTTATCTTTTTTTTTTTTTTTTACTTTGTAGTAACAAGACATCCTTTTAACTATTTCATTATTGAATCAAAAAATTAATGTAAAAGTGTTTTGGCAAAATTTAAGGTTATTTTCATATAACTTCATATTCTAAGTTTTCTATGGTAGAAAAAAGTGTTGCAGAGAACAAAAGCATGTTAATATAAATTGGTAGTTATAGAGACTTTCAAAAATAATTTTATCTCCAAATATAAGCATAACATGCTACTCCAGTATAATGAAAATATACGTTGTCTAGCTTTCCTCATACAGAGAAAAATGGCTTTTAAATTTTTCTTTAGAGTGTTTTAGAGTGGAGAGTTCCTAACTTCACACTGAGGATCCATCAGATTTACCGTATCTTCCTCTTCCATCTTGAGGTTGAAAATAAATGGGAGTTTTTCATAAGTCATAAGAGTTCAATTTAGAAAAGTGGATGACAGTAGGAAAAAAAAATCATGGCCTGTGTAAATTCTATACATAAATTATAATTCTAGGGAGAGAAAAAACTTAAAAAGCAGCAGGTTTGTAATGAGCTATAAATAACAGCTGTTAAACATGGATATTTAATAACATTTGTCTATTAAGTTTTGTTAAAAATTTCTTTTTAATTTCTATTTTGAAGAGCAAATGTTTACAATACTTCAAGAATTCTCATATCCTCTACATTAAATAACTTCCTTTATCACATAACTTCCTGTCCGGACTGGTAACTACACTCAAACTCTATCAGCCAGAAGGGATTACAATAAAAGAAACTGTTTCAACGTTTTTGTGAATTTACACATGTCTATATGTCTTTAACTACATTTTGTCCTGTGGATAGGACCTGGAGCTTTCTTATGCATGCTGTTTCAATACATTTTTATATTTAAAAAAAGTATGAAGTCATAAGCATTCTTTCGCATTTAATTCTCACATTTTTCTTTCCTTACAAGTAGTTCAGAGCATGAAACACCAAGATAATGTTGAATTATACTCATCTAAAAGGTTAATAAATGCAAAGTATTGTACAATCAAGCGATATAACTGTAAATTAATAAAATTTGGGATGTTTGGTTTATAGCATATTTGAAAACTCTTTTATAGGAGGTCAAATGTTTCTTTTTTAGAAGAATATTCTAAAATTTAGCCTGTATTTCATTTGATCCCTTGAGGTGTCTTTTTTTTTTTTTTTGCCAAATGTTTTTACCAGCTCTGCATATGGTGCTTGACTGTTTGAGGTGTTCAATGCAGTAAATATTTAATGATTATTAATTACATAGAGTCAAAAACTGGTTTGAGGCCAGCGATTACATTGCTTTTTAAAATTCACAGCACCCACCCTCAGAAATCCAATGTCATTGACTATTTTTTAAAGTTCCGATTTAGTAGGTCAGGGAAAAGACTCTATACCTCTTTTACATCTCTTGGCTGATTAAATTCCAGAGAAATTTACTCTGAGTGAGATTTCCAGTAGGTTCTTAAGCTAAGAGGCTACATGGTCACATAAGAACTTTTCTGACAGTTTGTTTAGACCAAATGCCTTTCCCAATAACTGGTTTTGATGAAGGGAGGAGGGCAGCTGTGGGATTGAAGTCAGGGCCCAGAATGCTGAGATTTTTTGTGTGTCAGAAGACAAACTTGCCTACTTTATGATGATGGTGCATGCCCATGGTCAAAGTCCTCTTTATATATCTGTGAAAACAGCACAGTTTGATTTTCCTAACCATGGCTTATTCACAATGCATCATACAATAGGAAAGGAAGAAAAGCAAGAGTCCCACTTCATTAATTCTAAAATAAACCATGTTTATTCAGCTCAATGTAAAAGAATAGGGCTTGGATAATAAGTAAACCATCTGCCCCCAAATGACCTACTGTTTGTATGGCAATGTATGGCTCTCCATATAGTTCTCATAATAGCCATCACAAGCACATGGGGTAAGCAGGTTCCTTTTTCCATACACCAGTTAAATCAGAGGCCGAAAATATGTGGCCCAGAGGCTGAATCTGGTCTCTGCAATTTTAAAAAGATTTAACATAGAAATCCAAATTTCCAGCTTCTTTAAAAGAAAATTAGATCTGGCCTGTTAGGGCCAGGACTATGGCAAGGTGACTCTGTGAGCCCCGAGGAGGGAATCTAAAGGTAAAAATCACCCTAAAAAGTGGTGACTTGCTTTGAATCTTTGGGGAGATTTTCTTTGTTCTCCATTATGACTTTGTCAGCAAATGTAAAGCTACCATGAAGCATTCAAATGGAAATATTTTCAATAGCAAATAAAGGCTCTTCTCTTAATGTAAAGTAAACGTGTGTCATAGAAAGTCTGCAGAACCTATTGCTTCTTGGGGGGAGATTTTACTTCACTAGTTTATATTATCTGCATGGCCTCTCTCAGCCTCAGGTTTGTGAGATCAAATATTCTCTACTCTGATCTCCTCTAATATTATGAACTCACCCACGGCTTAAATGACTATATATATATATATATATATATATATATATATATATATATATATATATACATATATATCTATGTCCTAAAACACTCTCTCTAGCTTGGATTTCCCTCCTGAGTGTAAAGAGAGTTTTTCCTATGGGGCATCTCCACCTGAGTTGTCATTTCCCCAATTCAGTACCCCTTTATTCCTCTGAAGCTCCTTCTGTGGTTTGTACTTCTGCTCTTGACCTATGGCCACAGCTTCCTACTTGGTTGTCTTGTCACTGTTGCCCCCACTTGCAGACTTGTTCACCTCTATCCTCCTAGTCTTAGCCAGCATAACATTTGTAAACACAAGAAGAATCAAATTCTCTACAAAACCCTCCCAAATCTGTCTCTGGAGTTGTTTGATCCCTTTGCTTGCATGGCCCTTCCCCGACCAGGAGAAAACCTGCATGGTCCTCAACACTCGGCTCAAAAATTACTCTCAAGAACTGCAGAGTCTGGGCTTTTACTCTGCTTGCAAGCTAACAAGTTAGCCTGCTTCAGTGTCATGGATGCTGGCAGAAGACATGAGACTCCTAGGTCAGAGATAAAGGACATTATTACTCCCAGCACAGCAGGCAGTATGAGCTTCACATTTGCATTGGTTCTCCGTGCTCCTGTAGGCCCACAGCGGGTGATACAGAGCAGCCCAGGAATATACTGCAACCACAGGGGGTTTGTTTCACAGATGAGGAACACTGGCTTTAGGGATCCCTAGTCTTAAAGGGCTATGAGCAAACTTGCCCAATTTTTGCCACTTGAGGGAGATATGATCTTTACTCTCTGGACAGCAAATTAGTCTGCCCTCTGCCCCAGAGGGAGACACTGTGTTCCACGGTGGTTTGCTATACTAATGTCCTTGCAACAACAAATGGAACAAGACTAATACAAGACAGGAAGAAATGGAAAATGCAGGAGACCGAAATTACCCAAAGTTTTCAAGGATGGAGAAAGATGGTTACTATCAATTAAATGAGAATGTAAGTTGGTATACATTTTTCAGAAATGAACTTCGTACTCTTTTCTGAGAGACCAGTCTCCTCATCCATCGAAGACTAGAACTCCCATGGAAGTGTGATCTGTCCTTACCCTTGAAAAGTCCAAGTGTCCTCGCTACCCTTTTGACCTTCCTGATCTTTTCTGGATCTGTTTCTTTGGCATCTGGACCACTTCAATCCTCATGCTTTGTATCCCTGATATCCTGGGCCACATCCCAGGACATATGCCCCTCTGAGCATCTTTCTTCGCTAACATCCTCTATCCTGCTTTCTTTTCCCTAAGCCACTCACTTCTGCAGATCCTCAGATCTCTTCCCTGTGTGTTCTGGACCACCTGAAGATCCATGCTTAAACTCCTCTACAACCTCATCTTTTTAATTAAGTAGTCCCCCTTTTAAACTAAAATTTAGCCCATCCTTAAGGATGTTGCTTCCCCTAATGCTATCTTAAGGGGAGGTTGGCTATTCATTCTCCTACATTCAACACCTCAAGTTTAGAGGTGGAGTCAGCACTCTCTCACTCCAGACTTTTGCTCATGATGTTCCTTCTAACTTGGAACACTCATTTCCAGCAACTGTCCTTCTCTTAGCCTGACTCCTAAACCATTCTTAAGTATGTATTACCTTCAAGTGCACCTCTTTCAGGAAGCTTTTTATGACTCTCCAGGTCTAGGAAGGTGCCTTTCATTGGTACTTTTATAAGGCTCTGAACCATCATACTCTTAACTTCCAATTAACATGCTTGTGTTCTGCTGTACAGTACTGCACAGTAAACTCTGTGTCACCTGGGCCTGCTGTCTGTTCACAGTTGATTCCTTAACTACATGCCTAGCAAAGGCCCTGGCCTTGGCATACAGCAAATTCTCTCTCTCTCTCTCTCTCTCTCTCTCTCATAATCTGATTCCTTTTAGAATCAGATTATTCCTTATACTGAAAGCAAACTTTCTGTGACTTATGTCCAAATTTATCTCAATTATAGAATATACATACCATACAATTGATCCATTTAAAGTGTACAATTTAATGACTTTTAGAATATTGAGATTTGTTGTGAATCATCATCATAATTAATTTTAGAAGATTTTTATCACCTCAGAAAGCAACCCTGTACCCATTAGCCGTCACCTCCCAATTCCCCCATCCCTCCACCCCCAGCCTTAAGCAACCATTAACATATTTTCCCTCTCTACAGAGTTGCCTATTCTGGACACTTCCTTTAAAGGGATCATACAATGTGTGTCTCCACAGTCTGTTTAAACATCACTATTGTCAGCACTGGTCAGGTCAAGTGGCAAATTGTCACTATTATGGTGGAGTTACTATTGGAAATTCCCGAGGACAGGAACTGGATTAATTTTTTTTTTTAAGACTCTTTTTTAGAGCAGTTTTAGGTCCACAGCAAAATTAAGATGAAGGTACAAAAATTTCCCGTATACCCCGTATGGACTAGGTGATTTTCATCTTTGTGACCAGTAGTCTGTATTCAGTAGTGTCCAATGAATGATCCCCAATTTATAATACAAGGGGTTTTATGACTTGCACAAGGTCATCACAGCAGTAGGTGAATGGGCCATTCCGATCTCCTTTCCCATATTTATATGCTTGTATTAGGCATTACTGCTGTGACATTGTTTCCTCCTATGTAAAATGGTGGTAATCCCTACCTCACAGGGTTGTGGAAATATTAGCTATTCCTATACCAAAAAGAAAGTCATTGCGTGTCAGATGTGGTAATCATCCTGCAATGAAAAATACAGACAATCGTATAAGACTAAGAACATGACCAAACTCCCAGCTCTGCCTCAAACTCAACTGACCTCTCTGGACTCGTTTCTCCAGGTTGAAAATCAGGACAATACTTATTACATTTTTTTTTATAATTAAATCAAGTGTCTGTCCTGCACCTAGTACAGAGCTTAGCTGATGGAAAACCGGCGTTTATAATTCAGACTAGTTTTATTTCTACTTCACTTGGGAATTATAATCCTGATAAGATTATCAACAAAATAGCGGTACTCGTTTTAACAGGTGAGGCAGCTATGGTTCACAGAGATGAATTTGCCTACAGCTTACAAAGTCAGCATTTGACCTCCAAGGCCCCCCCCCCCCCTTGCATGTTAGGCCACTGGGGCCTAACCCAAGCCCTGGTGTCCACGCGTAGCTAAGCCCTTCCAGGAAGCAAACTGCCACCTGGAGGCAGGGCAGCATCCGCATCAAGCTCAGAGGTCGGATGCGGTGGCTCGGGGCAGTGTCTGAGCTCCACCCTGATGGCCCACCCTCCTCTGATTTCTATTGCGAGCCACATTTCGAGCAGTGATGCAAATGCCCAAAAGCCTAGCCGTGGCAGCTCCTGCCAGCGGCCCCTTGTCCCGCAGGCCCCCGCCCTCCCAAGGTGCAGTGCCCCCTAGGGGCTTCTAGTCCCGCCGAGGAGGAAGCGGCGGGCCTTTCCAGCCGCTGGCGGGTTACCGGCTGGACCCGGTGCTTCTGCTGGGCGCCCGCCCCACCCCGCCTCCGGGGAGGACCTTGCCGCCGCCTCGCCTCCGCGCTCCGCAGCCGCATCTCCGCGTGGCGGGAGGCCCTGCCGAGCCTCGCGCCGCCTCGTTGCAGCGCCCGCACCATGAGCGCGCGCCTGCCGCTCTTCCTGCGCCAGCTCCGCCGCCCGCCGCCGCCCGCGGGCCCGCCGCGCCGCCTCCGGGTGCCCTGGCGCGCCAGCAGCGGGGGCGGCGGCGGAGGTGGCGGCGGCGGCGAGGGCCTGCTGGGGAGGAGGCGGCCGCAGAACGCCCAGGCCGGGAGCAGCAGCGGCCCGGGCAGCCCGGCGCCTCCTGCGCGGAGCTCCATCGTCAGGTGAGTGTGCGGCGCTCGCCGCCGGCCGCCCAGGAGATGGGACGGCCGCGGAGCGCGCTCAGGTCCCGGCGGGGCCCCGGGGGTCTCCATGGAGGGCTTGCAGGGCGCAGGGCCGGGAGTGCTTGGTGCCAACTTAGGAGGGGCGCTAGCGGGCACGGAGGGCGGGAGGGCGCGCGGGAGGACCGCCGGGGGCATCCCCGGGCTGGGGGACTCCCGGCCGGCGCGGCCGGGCTCGGGGTGCGCGCGCACGTGCGCCCTGGGCGCGGGCTGTGCTGCTGCCGCGCGGGGCGCTGCCCGGGCAGGAAAGGGCGGCGCGGCGGGAGGCGGGCGGCGGGGCGGGATCGCGGATGCGGGCGCGGGGCGAGCCGCCCGGCCCAGGCCTGGAGCCTGCCTGCGTTGGGGCTCTGCGCCCGGAACGCTGGCTCTCGGCGGGGTGAAGTTTGCGGTCTCCCGAAACGCCGCCACCTTCGGCGAGCGAGCGAGTTTTGGGGTGACACCGTGTCTTGCTGGACAAGTTCCTGGGGAGCCCGGCCTGCCCGAGAATAAGGAGGCGCGGCCTGAGAAGTGGGGGCGGACTCGTTGCCAGCATCGCTGCTTGATGGGCTAGGAATCCCCTGCGCAGCTGTGTTTCCAAAGTTCTCCCGTGACCCACAGGCCAACCGTGGGAGACTGGCGGCGAGTCTTCCCCTGACTCCTCCGGGGATGCCATGTGCGTCCGTCCCCTCCCCCCACCACGCCTCCAGCCCTCCTGCCCCTCCGTGGGGAGAGGGGAGGAAGCGAGCCTTGATCAGTACCTACTCCAGTAGAGGGAAGCGCCCAGACGTATCTGGAGATGGCTGCCTGCCTCCCCGCCCCAAAATAGGACTCCTGATTCCATGTCACCTGGCGAGCCGTACCACTTCCATCCATTCACATCCTTTTCCTTTTTCCTTCTATCCTTAATTCTAAAAGTAGTTGCCTTTCCCCTCTCTGTTCCCAAGGCTCTTTATGGTGTGACAGATGACTCTAAGAAGCAGTTTGTTTAGTTTACCTGGTCATCTTTCTGAATGTTGTAGTTAACGTTAGGTCACTTAAGGTCATTAGATTTTAGCCAGTTTACAGCTGAGGTCATCTTGATGGGTGAGGGTCTGAAGACAGGATGGGAGGCAAAACCACCCGCACCCCCCATCACCCTGTTTAATTTTCTGGGTAGCTCTTATCACTACTTGAAACTTTCTTGTTCATGTATTATCTGTCTCCTCCACCTGGAATGAAAGTCCTTTGGAGTCAGGGACTTTTTCTCTCTTGTTCACTGCTAGATCCTTCCTAGAGAGTGCCTGGCTTAGGAAAGGGACCTGTGGCATGGTTGGTGATAGAATGAGAAAATTTGGGTGATACGTGGTTTTTATTCATGCATGTTCTTTCATTTAAAGCCATGAGTAATTTAGAGATGCGAATGGTCAGTAGGGGGCCTGAGTTAGGATCCTGTTGCACTGGGGGGGTGGCCAGTCTCAAATTCCTCTCCCCAGTGGAGGAAATGAGAGTGTCTACTGCAAAGGTTGACCCAAAGGGTTACACAAGAGAACATAAACTGCATAGTCCAGGAACTGGCACATACTCTGCCCTCAAATGCTGGCTATTATTTTTATTTCTTTTTTACAGCATTCTAAGCCAGGGGTTGGCAAACATTTTCTGTGAAGGACTAAGCAGCAAATATTTTAGGTTTTGCAGGCCAAAAGGCAAAAATAGAAGATACTGTGTAAGTACTTTTGTGTGAGAAAAAAATAATTTTTACAATTTTTATTGGTGAAATTCAAAATTTTATTTATGGACACTGACATTTGAATTTCATATATTCGCATGCCACAAAATATTATTTTGATATTTTTTTAGCCATTTAAAATATAAAAGCCATTTGTAGCTGGTGGGCTATAGTTTGTCAGCTCCCTTTCTCAATTAGAAGAAACAAGTGTACAATACGAGGTGTGATCAAAAGATGCAGTGAATGTTTAAATTTTAAAAATCATTACAGTAAAAGACACACTGCCATTAATCCCCCTCAGAATACTGCTCCTTGCTTCGGACACACTTATCCCAGTGGTCTTGCCACTTTCTGAAGCAGTTCTGGAAGTCCTCTTTCATGAGTGTCTTGACTTCATCCTCCATCATGACAGTGCTCTGTGTCACACATCGCTTCCGATACGGCAATTTATGTCAAATAAAAACATTACGGTATGTACTCATCCACCTTATTCACCGGATCTGGCACCATGTGACTTCTGGCTTTTCCCCAAAGTCAAAATGACCATGAAAGGAAAACGTTTTGAATCAATTCTGGACATCGAGGCAGCCACAACAATGCAGTTAAAGACATGAAAGAGGACTTCCAGAACTGCTTCAGAAAGTGGCAAGAATGATGGATTAGTGTTCAAAGCAAGGGGGACTAATTGCAATGTATTTTACTGTAATAATTTTTTTTTTTTTAATTTAAACAGTCAACATATTTTTTGGTCACACCTCATGTATTACTGCTTCATAAGTTTCTGGTTAAGAGACAGGCACCTTGCTTTACAATATGACACCACCACTTAGCCGTGAGAGTTTGGGCAAGCTGTTTGATATCAGTTCTTCCTATACAAAATTGAAACCATAATGTCACCTGCCTTATAAGGTTGTTGTGGATATTACTGTACTCCAGTGATTCTGTGAAGCACATTTTTAATATCTCCAAACTGGTATTTACAATATTTTTCAATTGATTGTTTTTTACTCATTGTTGGCCAGGTGTCAGTCACAGCATACTTGTCATTGCCTGTACCTATGAGAACTTGGCCATAGCTGTGCCCATCATTGTACCTTTTTGACGTATGTGCATCATCTAACAAAACTTTACGCCAATATATTCCCCCAAGACTTGGAAGAAAAGGGGAAGTGGGCCTAGCTTAAAAGTCGCCTGGAATAGATGTGCGGGTACCTATGTATGTGAACTATGGATTTATTTCATGCACAGGTATCAGAAAATGTGAAGCATTAGCTCCTCAAAAGCAAAAACAATAACAACAACGAAAACTGACATCAAGGACTCTGAGTCAAAATAGTTACTCAGAATAGTCAGATCCTGAATGTGAAAAAGTTTTAGGACTATCTCAGTCTAATCAGTTTTTTTGGTGTTTTCTTTTTCATGTCATATATGAGTGGTTTATGACAAAAAAGCCAGTCTAGAGAAGTCTAAAAAATTATTTTCATACACTGTGTTAAGAAAAGATTGTACCACAGTTTAATTGGCAGCATTTTTTCTTCCTTAGTGGTTTATAAAACAATCATATGTCACTTATTCTCTATCTTAAATTGGGTATAATATAATAAATAAGATTAAAGCTACCAGATCAGCCCTGTGTAGAAAGTAGGAAACAGGCAAGGCTGCTTTAATAAAATATGCCAAAGTAACTGAGGACTTTATTGTCCAGAGGTAAGCAGTCCAGGGAAGACTCTATGATACCTCCTCACTGCCCCAGGTAAAAGGCAGCTGCCAGCAAGGGGGAAGCGGAACTGGGTTGCTGGTGCACTTCCCTCTTAGCTGCGCATTCCGTGTCTCTTTCTGGCCAGTGCTCACAGCCTATTGGTCAGAGGTTAGTCATGTGACCCCATCAAACTATAAGCAAGACTTGGAAATGTGCTGTCTAGCTGGGTGGCCACATGGAGCTAAAACTCAGAAGAGGAAAATGCATGGAAGTATTCATAGGAAGTACCCAGTAATGTAAGCCATTATTATCAGCTTTATCATTGCTACTGTTACTATTACGTAAAATGTATCCAGTAATTGCCAGTGCAGTGGTTTTTTAAATGCTCCACCATGTTTCCAGCTGCACTATTTCTTGGAATACTGATGGCTGTCTTTAGAAGATTCTATTTTGGAAATCTTCAGTTTATTCACTGGTACCTCTTTTGCCTTTGAAAAATTTGAGAAGTTGAAATGTAGAATATTATTAATAAATAGGCTCAGCATTCAGGGATGTACTTAAACTGGTAGTTTTTGATAACGTTATCAGCTACTGCCTCCCAGACTGGCATGGCCACAGCTACCTGCAAGAGAGCCTGAGAAATGTAGTCATTACTCTGGCAGCCTTGTGTCCAGCTAACACACGTGTTTTCCTGAACTAGACAGAAACAAGAACTCCACTTGGTCCAAATTAGCAGTCATGAAGGCAAGAAACAGCATCAACACATAGCCCTCCATCACATGATTGCCAGAAGATTTTAGTGCTCGATTATAAGGTGATTTGTCAATTTTCATATATAGTCTCATTTATTCAGCACAATAATGCAGTAATTTCACTGGGAATTAAGTTGCTTTATCCCAAGTGCTTAAAAGCAAAACAAAAATTTTCGCAGGTCACATACAATTGCATGGCCACCTATTGTGTCTTCTGGCAAGTGGACAGCAGAAAGACTCATCCCGGGTTAGTTTTGAAGCTCTTAAACGTTCTCCTCATCCATCTACTTCAGAGCAGTACCTTCCAGTTACGTTCATCATCTTCCTCTCCGAAAACCTGGAGAGGCTCCCCCAGGTCTCTTTGCCCTTGGTGATTTATTTCTGATGGTATCTGGCTGGAACTTCACTTGCATTTTTTGAAAGCTGGGATGTGTGTGCAAGACTATGTCGGAGACAGGAAACAAAATTTCAAGGTGGTTAAACACTAAAGGGTGGGCACTGCCTTGGCTGAGCCCATTGTCTGTTATCGTGGGAGGGAAAAAAACAGCTTCGTATGCAAGTGAGGAACATTTTGTAAAGGTGGTGGAGAGAGCGATCTCGGAAATCAGCTTATCCCAGAAGGCTTGCAAAAAGAGAGCCTGACTTACACCTAAGCTAGGTCTGTGCTGCCCTGGGCTGGCACCACCGTGGTGCTAAGGTGGAGGTGGCCTCTGCTGGTACTTGTAGGAGGTCCAAATGCAGAGTCCAGGCCCAGAGGAGAGAGAGCCTCTGTCCCTACGATGCCTGGGGAGAGTATCAAATTCTGGCACATCTCCAGTGTTTCTGCAGTGTTTCCTTCACTTTCCCTTCCCTCCTCTACCTTGTATTCCTGCCTCTCCTCTTCCTCCCTCCCTCCCTTTTTAAAAATTTTCAGGAGTCTATTTGAGCTAAAGTGACTACACATGGTGGGGAGCAAGGTGTCAGATGCTCCCTCCATTCCTTCTTTAAACTCTGGGTCTCGGAATTTGTCCTGACCTTCCCTCCCTTCTCCAACAGGAAGCCCCTCCCCCCCAACTCCCTGTCTTTACTACCCTCCATCCGCCCATGTTTGCTTTCCCCATGGACCTCAAACTCTTTTTCCAGAAAGGAAAACTCTTTTTGATGGAAGAAGGAGGTTATTTCACTTCTAAAGAAACTCAAAGTTTTCATTACAGTAAACTTGGAAAATACAAGAGAAAAGTTCACCCGTAGGAAATTGCTGTTGAAATCTAGTTTGTGTACCTCTGCTTATTTTTAAAACTAGAGGGTCACGTTTTACACTGTGCTAGTATTTCATGATTTCATTGTTAACATGCCCTCCCCTCCACACTTGGAGCACTTGCTTATGTTGTCTAATTTCTCATTTATAGTAATGAACTTTCTAAGGAACTGTGTTGTGCCTGTCCTATCTAGTGATTAACAAAGATGTGCTATGTTGTTTTTCTTTCTCAATGTAGAGAAGTCATTCAGAATTCAAAAGAAGTTCTGAATTTATTACAAGAAAAAAACCCTGCCTTTAAGCCGGTTCTTGCTATTATTCAGGTAAGCTGAGAACAGGTTGTCCTACTGTTTCAGGATGCCTTCCAATTTAGAAGGTAATTGTATACAAAAGACCAGCTGCAGTTATTGTCACAGAGGTCCCATTCAGGCTTAATGGAGGAAAGGGCGCTCCGTTGGAACTGCTCTCATTTTCCCCTTCTTTGGGTCATTTTGCTTCCACAGGGTTACAGGTTAGGTTCTGCTCTGCTTGAGTGTCTTTTATGAGTCTTTTTCCGTTTGGTGTGGGTAGCTTTCAGAGGTCAAGAGGTAAGCGCTCACATAAGCTCCATTGCACAGGAGTTAACTGTGGTCCGTGTCTGCTCATAAATGCTTACCCCATGTATTGGGCTGTTGGAAAAGTCATACGTATTTTTTCTGTTTTTCATTGCAAAAACATGTCATGACTTTTCCGACAACCCAATAATTTGAAAGAGATAAGGGAGAAAATGTTCCCCTTGGTTTCTGTGGGAAACCGATGCCTGCTGAGACATGGTATTGGGTAACCTTACAACTCAGCCTTTTAAAGCTTGCCGTAAGTTCGAAGGGCCAAAAGTTATTACATGTCAGAAGTACTTCCGCATTCCATGCACATCTTTTGGCTGCAGCCCCCTTGGTTCAGCTGGCACTGTTTGCCATCCTTTTTGGCACACCCGTGCGATGACAGGTGCAGGGAAATAATGAGGTGAGCCAAGCCTGTAAACTAACACAGCACAACAGTTGGGCTGCTACTGTTATGCTTTGGCATGGATTTAACGTATCATCCAGATAGCAGCGACTAGTTCTGTCAACACTATGGCTTTCTAGACTGTAGGGCAAGCTATATTATGTTATGTTATGTCATGTCATGTCATGTCATATATTCTCTGGGGTCTGTCTCCACATCCCCTACAAAGATAGGCCAGTGAGAAGAGTAGAAAGAAAAGTTGATTAGGAGCCTGGGCCTCCTGGGATTCTGGTTCCCACCCCAAAGCAAGTCATCCAACCCCTGTCTTTGATGCCTTCTGTTTAGAAAGGAGTGCTGGCTGGCTATGTGGCTGTATATGCCTTGGGGAGAGGGGAGAGCTATTATTTTTAAAAAGTGACATAATTTGAAAGCCTGAGAAACTGGTGTGTTGATAAATACCAGCCATTGCTCCCCTTTTATGAGCAATAAGCTTCTTTTGTTTACATTTTTCTTATCGTAATTAGATCACTTATAATCACAAAATTAGTCTCTGTGTTATGTTTATGCCTTTTCAAGATGTTTTCATGTTGTAATATTCTTCTTACTCTCCACTCCGAAGGCAGGCGATGATAACTTCATGCAGGAAGTAAACCAGAATTTGGCTGAAGAGGTGAGCATTGTTGCTTTTCCAAAATTCACTTTAATGTTTTGATGATACTTTCTCTTACAGTGACAGAATAACCTTGTGTTCTCTTTTCAGGCTGGTCTGAACATCACTCACATTTGCCTCCCTCCAGAGAGCAGTGAGGACGAGGTAATTACAGCGCGCACTTGAACCCTTGTTTTACTTTCCTCGTTAGACCCAATATACCTGTTAGCATCTGTGGCTGAAACTGGTTGAGCCTTTTCTTGTGGCTGAACTTTTAGAGGGAAGAATTCCTGTTTCCCTCTAGTATAAATATTCCTTGATCCATTTGTCCCTTGCTGCGTGTTTCTATTGAGACGAGGTATGACGTGGTGACTGATTCTGTTTCTTCAGCAGTAGCAGCAGCCGTTGTCTAGTAAAAACTGTCTGGCTGTCAGTGTCTGGAGGACTAGTTCTGGTTTTGCTCTGCCCTGATGGGTTGTTTGTCCTTGGGCCATTCCTTTGGCTTCTCTGGGTCACAGTTGTCTTATCAGTAGGAGTAGAATGATATAATCTTCTGGATCTTTTCCAGGCTAACATTCTGTAAATTCTCCAGTGGTGTTTTCGGGCAGCTGATAAAAAATACCTCTAGGAATCTTTAGCTGTGATTGCATGTGATTTAGTTATTTCTGCCAGTGACTTCACTAGCGTCATCTCAAGCCTGGGAGAAGCAGCCCCCACCCCCCCATGAGTGGTGGTAGGGAAACTGGACCATGGGCCATGGGTTCCTGGCCCTTCTGTGGCTGGCTTTTCTTCAGACGGACGGTGGCAGTGAAAATTTAGTTTGACTTTCAGGGACAGAAAAACCTCAAACAGCTGAATGTGAAATAACACAGAAGTTCATGCTTCTTATCCATGAATAACCTTTAGAAGCAGGCAGTCCCTGGCGCTGTACTGGCATCACGAAGTCGTTAGAAACTTGGGCTCCTTTGATCTTGCTGCTCTACCCTCTTGGTTGTGCTGCCTCATAGCCAAGAGGGCAGATTGAGCCTACATGCCATATCCACATTCTAGCCAGTGTCAAATAAGAAAAGAAACCCCGACTCAGTAAGTGGAGACATAATTCAAAAGGATTATTGCAGGGTGGGGAAATGGACTATTAACAATAAGGAAAGCACGGTGACCACAGGATCGGCAGCCTCTGAGATGTAGGCAGAGGGTTTTTCTTTTCTTTGGAAGGGTAGAGAAGGCTAGAAAGAATCCAGTATGAGAAAATGGAATGAAAGGGTGGCTTGAGGAGATAGCAGATTGGACAGAGTCTTACCCTGAGGCCAGCCTGTTCTCAGAAGGGGCTCTCTGCTAACTGGGCTTCGGGTAAGCCAAAGTTTAGGAACCTGGGGGAGGGAGAGACGCTCCCCCAAAGTCTGCTTAACAAGGATTTTGTTTGGATTGATCAGGGGAGACAAATAGTTCTGCTAATCATTTATGAGACTTAAAAAAAAATAGGAATTTGTAGAGTCTGTGTCTGGCCTCATCCTAGGTAGATAAGGAAGTATCAGTGAGTCTTATCTAAGTCAAATGTGGAAGGTTTCTTTGTATTTGGGGCAGGGAGGATGATTTCATAACTGTTCCTGTTTTCCAGGATCACAGGACTCAGTTCAACAAGTTCTTATCACCAGCAAGAAAAAAGGAAGGCCAAAGACCAGACAGGCCCCCAGTCTCTTCCCTTCAGGGACCATTCCTGAAAATCACAATTCTGTTTCCATTCCATTGGCCTGAGTCTAATTGCTTGTCCACGATGCAAGGGAGTCTGGGAAATGTAGTCTTTACACAGGGTGACCTTAGATCACTTACAATCCCAGCTAAAAATCAAGAGTTTATAACTAACTAGGAAGGGAAACTGGATTCTGTGCAAATAGTTCCTGCCACATTTGCCATTTAAATATATTACAAATATTGACACCTGTTATACCAGTATTAACAACAGAGAAATGTGTTGTTCCTTTGCTGAAGGATACCCATTGTCTGCAGTAGTAGAATTTGCATTTTTTTTTAGCTTGTTTGCCACTGGTACTGTAATGCTTGACATTTTTTTTTCCTTTGACTTTTTTTTTTTTTGATAAGGAGTCATTTATATCCTGTTTTTCTTTGAAATTCTGATAAATGGGAATTTGTGTGCTGTTATTATGTTGGGAAAGAGTAAAGATCTTAATTGATTAAACTTTTATTGTTGTTGCTTGTACTATATCCTAGTTATATGTAACAATAGTGCCTTCACTTCATTCTGGGCTTTATTTATTTATTTATTTATTTATTTATTTATTTTAGCTGAGCCATCCTGCCACCTTTTGGCCGCTCAGCAGCAGCTCAGCTCAGGCTGCTGGGCTCTATTTAGATGTCACCCACTCTGGCTAGCCCTCACCTGCCATCGCTCTATTAGCCCTTTACCCTGCTTAACTTGCTGTATTTTTCTTTACATCATTTACTACTTTCAAAGATTATAGTGTAACATTTATTATTATTATTATTATTATTATTGGTGTTGTCTTCCTCACTAGAATGTAAGTTCCATGAGGGCAGGAATTTTGTTTATACCCCTATTTACTTAGAACTGGTCAAAGTAGGTGTTCAAAATACTCAACAATTGTTGAATAAATGAAAGAACGATGGAAGAATGAGATAAAATTTTCTTTCTGCATTTTGTACATCAATTATCTTTTTCTTTTCTTACCATAGTGATTTCTGCTAGACAGTGAAACAAAAATGGTAAACCCACATTTCCTCTTAGTGAGATCCATATCCATGGGTTAGTATCTCTCTTACTTATGAACAGATAATATTAAGTGAAGTGAATCCTTTCTCTTCTGGCCTAAAATAGAGAGAAACAGAGAGAGAGAACAGAGCATTGCTTATTTAAAGACATACCTAGCCATTCATTAGCTATTACATTAGTTAGCTTCCCAAACTGTACTTTGGTCTTTTTCTTAAATAGTGAATTACAATATTTCCTATATAAAGGTAATATCTGTGTTAAGAGTTCCTCTGTCATAAGCCTTTGAAAATGCTTTCTGTGTAGCACTCAGGTCCAGAGAACACAAGGACCTGAGTAACAACTTCTTGGATGTCGTGATTAGTAAGGTTTTGTTGAACACCTGGTGTTTGAAACACAGGCTTGGCTGGGCCAGGTGGGATACTTGAGAGTCATGCTTCCTGGCAGCCCTGAAAAGTTGGCAGTCCGCTTGGCTGAGATATGATTGTTGACAGCGAAATATCTTTTGCCTATGTAAACTTCATTAACTGTCCAGCTTTGGCTTTGTTCTATTCTGTTCTGGCAGACAGTAGAGCGATAAGCAAGACTGAGACGTCATGAAAAAATTCAGCCAAGCCTTTTTGAGCTTCTATAAACATGGTGAAAAGAGAAAATAGACATTTTCATTGTGTTTTATACCAAGTCTTCAACACGGAGTAAAAAAGAAACTACGATAGATGCCTTTTTGTGAATCTATTTTGTCATATAAAGCTTCCTTTGTTGGGTCATATTTTTGCAAAACAGGTTTTCGTTGTTTTTCCTCTTCAGATTATCGATGAAATCTTGAAGATTAATGAAGATACCAGAGTACATGGCCTTGCCCTTCAGATCTCCGAGAACTCATTCAGCAACAAAGTCCTCAATGCCCTGAAGCCAGAAAAAGATGTAGATGGGTAAGAAAATAAAACCAGTCAACTCTAATTGCTAAATGAGTGTGTTTTTTTCTATTGTGATTATCTTATTCTACGTTTCAACTGTGTCAGTAATTGAGAGGAAAGAAATCATTTTAATACTTAATGTAATTTTAAATTGACTGTCATTTAAATATAATATTTTGGAAATTTGGGAACTTTTTTCCTTGATCCACCCACTTAATTTTTTTTAATTGTTTATTTTTGTCAGTTACAGTTGACATTCAGTATTATTTTATATTAGTTTCAGGTATACGGCATAGTGGTTAGACATTTATATAATTTATGTCGTAATCCCCCGATTAGTCTAGCACCCACCTGGCACTATACGTAGTTGACTATATTCATTGTTGACTATATTTTCTATGCTGTACTTTACATCCTGTGACTATTTTGTAACTGCTAGTTTGCATTTTTTAATCCTTTTCCCTTTTTTACCCTGTCCCCAACCCCGACCCCTGCAACCATCAGTTTGTTCTCTGTATCTATGAGTCGGTTTCTATTTTGTTTGCTCCTTTATTTTGTTTTTTAGATTCCACATATAAGTGAGTTCATATGGTATTTGTCTTTCTCAACCTGACTTATTTCACTTAGCATAATACCCCTCTAGGTCTATCCGTGTTGTTGGGATGGTAAGATTTCATTCTTTTTTATGACTTGAGTAATATTCCATTGTATGTATGTACAACATCTTCTTTATTCGGTCGTCTGTTGATGAGCACTTGGGTTGCTTCCATAACTTTTCTGTTGTAAATAGCGCTGCAGTGAACATAGGGATGCATACTTATATATCTTTTCAAATTAGTGTTTTGGATTCCTTCAGACAAATACCCAGAAGTGGAATTGGTGGGTCATACGGTAGTTCTATTTATAGTCTTTTGAGGAACCTCCAAATCATTTTCCATAATGGCTACACCAATTTGCAGTCAGAATTTTTGAATTCTGTCTGAGAAAGTTACATATTGTGGAAAACACACTTGCCTTTTTGTAGTGCAGAACCAGAACACCGCAGGTTGTCCTAACTCATGGGAACCAACCACCATTCCCTGAGGGGCTGCTCTAAGAAGCAGCTTTTATTCCTTCCCCCGCTTTAATTTGTATTTAATTATTTAATATATCCTACCTATCCGACTCTGACTTGGATGTTTTTTCGGATTAATCCATGTAAATTACAGATGAGTGAGTTTTGACTCCATGGTTACTTATCAGTTGCCTTATTTTTTATTTCAGAGTAACAGATATAAACCTGGGGAAGCTGGTGCGTGGGGATGCCCAGGAATGTTTTGTTTCACCTGTGGCTAGAGCTGTAATTGAACTTCTTGAAAAGTCAGGTATGATGTTCCTTAAGAAATACTGCTATTTTCTATTTATTGGTATTTATATTATTTTTTAATAAGGATTTGTTTCTAGAATGTCAAGATTCTAATTGAAACATGGAAGTGATATTCAGTGTCAGCTTAATTTTTATCATGTTTTGGGAGATATGAATGACTATGGCAAATTTGTCTAAGAAGATTAACTATTACATTTTAGAAGAGAAATTTATGGTAAAGATGAATGATTAACCTTTTTAAACAAATTCTCAATTTCTCTTCATGAAAACAGTCAAAATAATCACAGTGAAAAATATTTCAAGTTTCAGCTCAAATATATCAATATGGAGACCTAGATAACACTTATATTTAAGTCTTAAGTGAGGAATATTGTTAGATATAGTTTAGGGTGTAGAAACCTAGGTTGGGATTTATCGGTGAGCAGTATCTCTTTGAATAATCTGTATTTCATTCCCATCATTCCTTCCCTGACCTTGCACGTCTATATCAATGACATAGAAATGAATAATTTCTTTTTCTTGGTTATTAAAGTTAATAAGTAAATGGCTAATGAGCATTTCATGTATTTGAGGACTTTCTAGCTGAGTACAAAAAAAATTCAGCTTACTAAATTTGTCTCAATTCCAGCTTGAGTGAAAAAAAAGCAAATGCCCCTCCCTCTCACCTGAACAAGCAACAATCAAACAAAAATTCCAAAATATATACCAAAGTCCTATTGAAGATCAACTTTCAAGATATACCTTTAGGACATTGGCCATTAAGCTCAAATCTCTGAGATAATCCATGGATGGTTTTTTTCCATCAGATGGGCTATCAGGGTGATGATTCTCAGTCACTCTACAATAAAAATTGCCAAGAAAGAGGCAATAATGGTTCATAGTCATTATTAGCTGGTGCTCAGAGAGCCAGGTTTTCAAAGGCTATTTTCCATATGGTAAAGCTGTATGGAAGGAAGGTGCTGATGTTTTGGTTGTGATACTGAGTTTCATTTGGTGGGCAGCTGTCAACTTAGATGGAAAGAAGATCTTGGTAGTAGGAGCCCATGGGTCTTTGGAAGCCCCCCTACAATGCCTGTTCCAGAGAAAAGGGTCCATGACAATGAGCTCCCAGTGGGAAACACCTCAGCTGCAAAGCAAGGTAAGCATCATCTTGTGGGAAACATAACCTTAAATGCTTATATTAGAAGAGGAGAGGAGAAGAACTGGAAGTGTAGGCTAAGTGTTGAATGTAAAAAGTCAGAGAGAACAGCAGAAATGAAAACAATAAAGAGCATAGATTAATGGAATAAAAAAAACCCACAAATATAGATGAGAGATGATCAACAAAGCCGTAAGTTGGTTCCTAGAAGAGTCTAGCAAAATAGACACTCCATTAGCCAAAATAATTAAGACAAAAAGAGAAAAAACACCAACAATGAACAAGGGGACGTAACCATGGGAACAAAAATTATTTTTTAAAAAGGATAATATGAGGGCCGGCTGAGTGGTTCAGTTGGTTAAGAGCTCACTCAAGAGTGCAAGCTGAGCTCTGAGCAACAGCAGTTCGATGCCAGCCTGAGCTGAGCTGCCCCTGAACTGCCAACAGGTGGCAGCATGGCTTAGCTAAAAAAAAAAAAAAAGGGATAATATGAACAATTTGATGCTGGTAAATTTGAAATTTTCTGTGAAATGAAAAGTTTCCTAGAAAATGTAACTTGCAAAATGGATTTAAGTAAAATTCAATAGACTTGTATACATTAAAGGCATTGAACCAGTCTACCCACCAAACAATCAAACAGAAAAGCAATGGGGGATTTTATAAATGAGTTCAACCAGTCAAAAAAAAGATCATAATCTTTTCTCCGGAGAATAGAGAAAAACAGAACACTGCCTAACTTGTTTTATGAGTCCCCAAAGAAGCAACAAGATGCTAAAGGACAGTTACAGACCAGTTTTACTTACAAACACAGATGAAATAATGATTAGCAAAATATTATAAAACTGAATCCAGCACCAGGTTGGGGCCATCATAGGATTGCAAGGGTGGTTTAACATCAGACTTGGGTTGTCGGAAATGTCATGACGCATTTTTGCAACAAAAAACATAGAAAAAATATGTCATGACTTTTCTGACAACCCAATATTAGTGTCATTCACATTATCAGATTAAAAACTACTGTCACCACAGTAGAGGAACAAAAGCTGTTTGATATCTAGTATCTTTATGGTACTTTTCTAGAAAGCCCCTTAGAGTAGGAGTTTTTTAATTCGATAAAACTTCTATAAAAAGTTATAGCAAGTATCTCAATTAATAGTGAAATATTAGAAACATTTCTTTTAAAATTAGGGAAGACAAGGTGCCTGTTATCAATATTTCTTATCAGCACTGTATGGGAATTTCGAGCAGTAACAGGGAAGGGTGAAGAAAGGAAAGGAGAGAGGGAGGGAGAGAGGGATCAAGGAAGGAAGGAAATTTATAATGATTGGAAAAGAAGATACCAAACTGTCATTAATGCTCGATGATATAGTTATCTACATAAAAAGTAATTTATTTGAGTGAATTTATTTAAAATAATTTATTTAAAAATAAGAGAATAAGAGTTCAGCTGGGTTCTTGAGTATAAAATGAACATGCAAAAACCAATTGCATTTCTAAACAGCACACCCACAGTTAGAAAATTAAGTTTTTAAAAAATATACTTTAGGGCCGGCCAAATGGCGCAGTGGTTAAGCACTGGCTTGGGAAGCCAGCGGCCCCAGTTCAGGTCCCACATATGAGGGCCAGTGACACTGCCCTCAAAAAAAAAAAAAAAAAAAAATCCTTTATGATAGCAGTGAGAATATAAGGCACCGAGGAATAAATTTAGCAAAAGTTATTTCTGACCTTTTGAAAGAAATTATATAATTTTTTTTTTTTTTTTAGCTGAGCCATCCTGCCACCTGTTGGCAGTTTTGAAAGAAAAGTAGAGCTATAAATACACATATAAATATAGAAGAATTTTTTTAGAAAACAGCATTCATTGAAAAAACGCAAGGTTATTGCAGAAGGATATATTTCATTTCATGAACACGTTTATGTAATCTAAAAGCAATACTATATAGTATATATATATTTTAGGTCTTCATACATATAAAGTAAAAGAATAAAGAAGTGAATGAGAACTGTGAACCAAATCAGGAAACTGGACAGGGACAGAGATGTAGATGGGAAGGAGACTTGGGGACCTTCACTTACATTGGTCATGTCTTTTATCTTAAACTGGGCAGTGGGTAAGGTATCCAGGTGTGCTATATTCTTCTTTTACATTTCATATCTGAAAGTTTTCAATTTCAAAAAATGACCATGCATTTCACAAATTTTGGGCAGCATGAAGTGAAAAACGCATTAAGTTCAATAGAGCAGCACAGAACAACATCTAAAAGCACATGTTCCTCGTGATGCTGTGTGAGAACGGAAGCAAATTAAAATTGTAATACTCAGTGTATACCAATAACAAAAGATGGATACAAGTCACGTTTGACTTCTGCAATTACAAGAGGTGCTCAAAGTGGTTACCACCAGCGTCCAGACACTTCTGATTACAACAGACTACTGCTTGAGCAACGCTGACTGAAGTGTCCACTTGTAGACATATTTTTGGCACCCCTGGTATTTCTCTTCTTGTTTTAAGACAGCTCAGGAAGGTGGTCTTATAACTAACTAAATTCAAACCTATGTGCCTTTTTAGCGGTCACCACATGGTGGCAGCCTACTCAAGAAAATTCAAGAACAGTGTTTTGTAATTTAGAGACCAGAATTTTTGATTTGGAAGCTTAGTGGAAGAGGAAAATAAACCTTGCCCTGAACTGAGCAGCTGTGGTGAAAGAGAGAAAAGTGCCTTCATTGGCAATCAAATGTTTTCACAGCTGTCACAGATACTTTTGCTAGTTGTATCTGTATTTTTGAAAAACAAAGATATCTTTTAAAGTACTTTTTTGTTATGGAAATAAATAACCTGCCCTCTTTGGGATCAGTCTCATTTTAACTTTGAGAATGATTAAGTAGCGTTACTCTCTAGAGAATCTAGAAATTGGGTAACATTCCTGTTTCTGTAAATCTGTGAAGGTTTTCTCTAACAGCTCATGTTACACACTTATTTTTTTCCTTAGTCCTTGGTACTTATAACAGCACCACTGTAAATCTTAGAGCCTGTCCAATTTCACTTTTTTTATTGCATCATCTTTGTAGCCAAAAATATGGAAAGAGAAGTATCAGGGTTTCTCATACATGTCTTTGAAGTTTATTTTGTGTCTGGTATTTGGCGCCCCCTACCGGCCTACTTAGAAAGGACAGGCTCCCATCCTACTGCAAAATAAAGCCTGTAATCTTCCCATTTTTCATGGCAACAGCTGGTATGGAACTAGTCACTTACCTTTCCGCCAGTTTGCCGCCATCCTTCTACCTGACCTTTGACTTTTCACTATATTTTATTTCTAAAACACAGGCCATTGCTGGGCCTTGTTTCAAAAGGTCAGCAGGCCCTCTGCAGACCACAGTGGTGGCAGTTAACATGGTACAAAATACACCTAGGCACAGGTTAGCATCCTGGGGCACCCAACTGCCACTGGCTGTGTCCACTCCTGCCACATGCTGTGAAAAATATGGAACATATAAATTTAACAAGAGATTGGGATTTTTGTCTTCTAATTTCATCAACAATGAATAATAGTGCATTTTAAGATTATAGTCCATTTAGCTTCTCATTATCAGCAGTGATAACTATTAGGGAATGAAAAGGGCAAGCAAAGGCTTATGGGTATTAGGTCAAAGGGATTATTTAGCCAGGGCATGATGGGTTTGGGGCTTGGGGGTGACCATGAGAGTCGTGTCTACCACCTCCTAAACTACATGTAGCCCTTCAAGTTTGGGATGACCTTCAAGTAATCCCAGCCTCCTGTAACCAGTAGGCAGTACCTTCAAGACAATAGAACGTAGGCTTCAATGACAAAGTTCTGGGGTCAAGCCTCAGCTGCTGTTTAACTTCTGTGAACCTGTCTCCTCGTGTGTAGAAACGGGGTCATGATACTCCATACGTCATAGAGCTGCTGTAAAAATTCAGTAATTGTGTAAGTTTGCTCGGTGCAGAACTTGGCATCTATTAACATTCACATTCACAGTAACAGCTTGGTGAGTCAGGAAAGACACTGGTAAGTTTCACCATGCAGGTGTGTAATTGATCCATGATGTGAAAAAGCAGGTGGGCCCATCATGACATGAGGAGATGGTCTGTGCAGTTCCCCAACCGTATGTGGAGGCTGAGGGAACCAAACCAAAGCAAAACGAAGAGACTGTCCCAGAGAGAGTGGGTGCTCAGCTTTGGCCAGGCCCCTCCCCTTCCCCCTCTGGTCCTCACCAGGAGTATTATCACCTTTTATTAATGTAACAGAGAGCCCTTTGCTCTGCAGCTGTGGACCTCTGCCTTCCCGCAATGGCTCTGATACCTGGACTCCACTTGCCTTTGCATCATGTCTGCTGGGGATTCCTGCTTTTCTTCCCAGTCCCTACAATTTTGAGGAACAGTGACATCGAGTTAGTTAAATAGATAGGGCTCCTGCCTAAATCTAAGGATATTCTTGGGATAACGATTACAAATAAAATCCCTGTGGAGCCTAAGCATAAGGTATTGAGATTTGCCTTTTTAGAGTTCTAGAGGAAACAGTAGTTTCTGCATTTGATAGCTTTATAACTTATGCCCATCTGAGTGTATTAATTGAAAATTAAGAATCAGTTTCCTGCTTTGTGTCTGAGCTTTGAGATGCGTTATGCATGTATGTGTCGGGGAGAGGAAGAATGTCTGGACATTTGTCCAAATTAGCCATGTGCAGTGGAGCGTCAGATTATCAGTGAGCCAGCACGGCAGGCGTGGTGCGTTCACAGAGGGCTAAGGAGTGGCCCTCCTTCCTCCACCTGAACGTAGGCCCCATCCTCTGCTTCCTCGGCCCCTGGATGGAATGACCCCTCTGTGGGGACAGGACAGAGCCATCTGCCCTGTGAGAATTGTCCTAGATTTGGAGATAGCCTTGTCCTCACCCTAATGAGTTCACCTTGATGCCAAAAGCAATCCAAAGTGAGAGAAGGTTCTGCCTTTAGTCTTTACGAGGCACAGTGGTCCCCTCTCTAGGGAAGAGGGTGGCGGACACCACGGGGTGTGTGTGCACCCCTCACGCCCCTGAGAGCCGCTTCTGCATCTGTGTTTGACACAGCTGGACAGCGATGGCGAACAGCCTCCCCTGTGACAAATCGCATCAGTCCCAGCTGTGTGCGTAAGAAATAACCTGGAAATAAGAGAACCGTTTTGTTTTGTTTTTCTCAGAGGGTCTCGTTTCTCCTTCTGAGCACAGACACCTTCACAACTAGTACTAACAGAGGAAAGAAAAAAATAGAGGTCTTCCACATTGGAAGGATCAAAGTGTAGTTTTTTTGAGCAAAGCTAAATTATCACAAAGCCATTTCCAGTTTAAATTCAGTGCTTAGCATGGCTTATAAAAGGCTTTTAAAAGTGTTTTGGAAAATTCTAAATATATTTGTATTATACATGTGAAATCTTGAAAAAAACATATCTTTTCCAAAGATTGGAAAGAAAAAAAAAACAAAACTAACTTTTAAAGTGGACTAGATTAATGAGTTATACAGTAATTCTTTTTCTTAAAAAAAAAAATTATTTGTTAATGCATTTGTTTTGTAAATCCTGTAGGAAATAAAAAGTGTAGTTATAAAC
This sequence comes from Aselliscus stoliczkanus, assembly GCA_033961575.1. Lineage (NCBI taxonomy): Eukaryota > Metazoa > Chordata > Mammalia > Chiroptera > Hipposideridae > Aselliscus > Aselliscus stoliczkanus. The sequence continues at coordinate 144,849,020 of CM066733.1, forward strand.
CAAAAATGCAATACTACTGCCTTTTCTGGAGATCTTTATTTGTCCATGTGGCTTGGAGTTACTGTCTGGTGTCCTTTCATTTCAACCTGAAGGACTCCCTTTCACATTTCTAGTAGGGCAGATCTAGTGATAATGAGCTCTCTCAGCTTTTATTAATATGCAAATGGATTAATTTCTCCCTCTTTTTTTTTGAAGTACAGTTTTGCTGGATATAGAATTCTTGGTTGACAGATTTTTTTTTTCTTCCCACTTTTTAAAGCTATCACACCGGTGTCTTCTGCCCTTTAAGGTTTCTGATGAGCAGGGTAATTCTTTCTAGCAGGAGCGTCTACACTTAAACCAGTAACATATTGTAATAGCATTAATGGTAGCTCATTTTAATCAAGTTAGTGGTTCCTGTGAACCACGCACTGTCCTTTACTAATGTTTTCTTGCTGATTCCTCACAGTCATCCCATTAGGCAAGACAATCATTCTCCCCATACCAAAGATGAGGAAACTGAGGCTCAGAGAGGTAAAGAAACTTTCCACATATCTATAATTTTAAAATGATGGAGGTAACCCTGCAGCCTGTATTTCTAGCCACTGTCCCATGTCATCTCTTATTTCAGAAAATCACATAGTCTAATCTCTAATCTTCAAAACTCAGAAGTACCTGACAGCTCAAATGGTAAACATGAGAGAGACCAAGACCTAAGATATTAGACTCGTGTTCAGGTCACCATTGTTTTATGCCAATAATTAATAATCCCACAGACACCCTTTTAAGAGGAAGAAGCTGAACTAGACTGAGTTCTGTTGCATCCCTGAGGCCTGGGCATGTCACCACCCCTCCAAGCTCACTCCTCAGAGAGAAGGTGTCCACCCTACTGAGGATGGGGTGGTGGGGGAGGGGAACCTGATCAAAGGTGCAGGCACACAGCACGACCTCATCGTGGGAGTTCCTCTTCTCCCCCGCCTGTTGTGGGTGGAGGGGAAAACAGCCCCCAACCCCAGGGCACAGCAGATACTGTGGCAAGGACATATCAAGGTTACCCAGTGATGTGCGAGTAAGTGACCTGAGTAATGCTAGTCCCTGGGCTTTCACAGGCCTTTGAATAATCAAGGATGACAAGTGCCTTCACATGTCCACTCCTATGCTTTTTGCTCTTGCTTCTGCCTAATCCGTGCACCACTTATTAACACCAGAAATGGAGGTGAACAGAATTTTTTTAAAAGCCCCCAATCGGGCCATTCCATTGATATTTAGCTATGTGAGAAAAGGATCTGTGAAACGATCTATTGAAAGTCATGGACATGTGATCGAGGGGGGCCCATGTAGTCACAGGCTTGATTGTCTTAGATGTTTCAAGGTGTGTATTGCACCTTGGGAAGGGCTCCAGGCTGTGTCCTGCAGAGAACAGGCCAGTCACATCACCTCCACTTCACCTGCGTATCATCCCCAATTTTCCTTTCCGCATCATCGGCAGAGCCTGCCTCCATCTTTCACCCCTTCTCCCCAGTGTAAATGCTTTGTAAGGCTGTAGAATTAGATCACTTTAATTAGAATCTATAACAATAATGCACCTTACATTTGTGTAAAGACTTAGCTTTCAAAGCCTTTTCATATATTACCTTATGAATATATGAAAACCCCTGAAAATGAGGTGTTACGCAGGGTGCCTTGACCCTGGTCACTGATGAAAAGTAGCAGAGCCTGGGCTGGAGTCCAGATCTTGTGTCTCCACCCATAGTGTTGCTTCCACTGCACTTCGCTTCCTTTCTGTCAAGTGCAACTTCCTCACTTTTCAGAGGAGGCCGCTGAGGCCCAGAATGCAGAAATCCTGATGTGCAGTCCGAGGTTCAGAATTAGAAAGCATAAACGTGTCGAGAAATGCAAAGCCAGTTTCCCAACGACATATCAATTTGCATTATTTGAACATGCTGTAGTCAACTTGGGTGAATACTAGACTTTTTGAGGGGATCACTTTATAAATTATATAACTATGCTGTATGCCTGAAATTAATATACGGTATGACTGAAATTAATATAATATTGGATGTCAACTGTAATTGAAAAAATAAAAATATAAAAATAAATTTTAAAAATAAAAGCTAATAAAGTGGTTGACAGCATAAATGTACATCATGAAGGCTGCCCTGTCTCCGTGACATGTCGCTCGCTTGGTGTTGCTCTGGGAACTGTCACTTGAACATTTCCTCATTTTTGTGCTACATGGTTCCGAGACTGTCATATTAGTTTCCCTATTCTCTCTCTCTCTCTGTTTCTCTCTCTCTCTCTCTCCACACACAAACACACACACACACACACCATCTCTCTTTCTCGCTCAGCCCTGCTTTTTAATTTTTTTTTTTTCCTAGGATATGAGGAAGGGAATTATTTTTGGCGAACCGTTCAAAGCATATCCATTAGTAGATTTCAGGTTACGTTTTCCTTTTACCATCTGTTATAACTTGTGGGAGTATCAGGGTCACTTAAAGAGGGATTAGCTATCTTTTCTATCATTTTGGACACAACTGAGAATATCTTTGATATTCTCATCTCATATGTTGAGCAGTAAATATGTGGAATGATGACGTAAAAGGTGAACTTAGGAATATTTAGATAAAGAAAGGTCATTTATTGTCCTTTGGGGGAAAAATTTGGTAGATAAGTGCTGTAATTATAACCCCTAATTGTCCATTTGGCTTGTAGTCATACTGATTTATGAAATAACCATGGGGTAGGCCTTAATTCTAAAGGCCAATAATCTGGTCTACTGATCATGGATGAGAGTGGAGAAAACAAGCATACCCGATTCCTGAAAGGAAAATTCTCCCATGATGAGATCACTTGGTGTGCTTAAAGTGGGGGAATTACCTTTTTCTGAAGCTGCCATTCTCCCATCTTGCCAAAGTATTACAACATCTGAATGAAAATAGTTTGACGCTCTTATTTTAGAGTATTTATGCAGCTATTTTAACATTTCTATTTGATAGTGTGCTTATTATTTCAGGAAAATGGATATTGATCCATAGATACAAAGCAGTAATCCTATGGTAGATGTTCCATTAACTCAAATAAAAAAATTAGACATTCTAAGTTAGAATACCTTATGTGTAAACAGACACTTTGCTCATGAAAACTCTGCCTGAATGAAATCTTCATATGCAGGGCAAACACTAAACTCAAATGGCAAGAATTTACCAGGCATGGTTGCTAATGTCCGTTTCTGTAGTAAAGTCACTTACGTATTCCTCTTTGCCAGAAATGGATATTTTTGCTTTCAGCTTGCTTGGCCATTGGGCGTCATTCAAACCTGTCAGCCATGCCCTTTCTCTTCAGCCTTCATGAAAACACCATTTTTCCTTTCCTACCTCCTGGGCCACACCTGAGGCGAGTGATTTGTTCCCCTTCACTTACCATTTAAGATGAGCCCTCCCCAGGGATGTACCATTCTCCTATTCCACCTGTTTCTCTCAGAGAGCTTCTCCGAGCTGCTGGTGTAACCACATCCATATGCTGATGGACAGCCCCACCGGTCACCCTCAGTCCCGGCACCCAGCTTCTCCCCAGACAGCTCCTCTTGCATGTTTCAGTATTGTGCTTTCCTTGTCACCCACTTTGCCCCATTGCTCCACCCAGCTTTCAGGGGAATCTTCCTAAAATATGTCTATGATGGTGGGAGGGCAAAGAAAGTAACCCAGCCTGACAGCTCCTTGCCTGTTAATCAAGAATAGCTCAGCTAATGTGGGAATTTGGCACTTATGGAAAGAAAAGTGACATTTCATAAAAAAGGAAAAACACCTAACTCTTTTTAGGACTTTGCCATGAGATAGTGAGGGGACATCCATGCCACAGATTTCCCGGATACTCTGTGTCACTCCAACGCACTGTGAAGAGCCTCCTGTGGAACCTGATGTGATCCATAAAGCCACTTAATGGGGCTCGCAGAAACCACATGGTGTCCCCATTCGCTGAAAGTGAACAAGGGCCACCCCCCTCCCTCCAGAGCCCTCCCTGTACTTCCTGTGTGTGCCCAGCCCACACACACAGACAGGTCAGGACCGCTGGTTGTTGTCAATCCAGAGGTTAAATACTAGTAAAACTTACTTTCCAAACTGCATGGGCAAAACAAGTAGAATTCAAGTGTTTAGCTGTTTCTTGTGATTTCTCAGTGGTTTGCCCTGTCCTCCATATTGAAGATCCCAGCTCTAAACTCTAGCCTGGGGTTTCAGTTCGGAATCCTCAGCAACCTCAGTGTCTGCCTAAGGGGCACTCAGAGATGGCAGGTGAATGAGTGTATTCACTAAAGAAGGCTGGGTCTCTTCTCTTCAGTGATTGCAATTTTAGAAGTGTGTCTTTGCTGGAGAAAGCACCTGTTGTTGATGTTTTTGTTTTTTACAGTACTCTTCTTCATTTTAAACTTGGGTTTCTGAACTGTGCTAATAACCTTTAAAGGATATAGAAACAGGTTTCAGAGGTCTCAGGTAATATAAAGCACAATTCTTCAATAATATCTCTCAACCTTTTTTTTTAACCTATTCAGCTTTAGGTATACAGTATTTACAAATCTCATACCTGAGATTCTCAAATGTACCCTTTTGAAACACATCGACAACAGAAGATAAATTGTCTTCTAGCCAAGAGGGTAGAGGCAGGCTACACTTCTCTGTAGTTTAAATTTTAAAATGCATTTTGTTTGCTAGATACGAAGTTATGATGCAAATCACATCTTTCCTCCCTCTCCCCTCTTCATATTGTGACACTTGTCCCACTCCCCCTTAAAAATCAGTGAGTTAGAGAAAAGCATTTTTCATGTTATCTAAACTCTGCAGTACTCCCATATGCTCCACGATAAATGTCTGCATATCTGTGTCTCGCTATTGTTTTAACATTTGGTCTTCTGCCTGGGGAATGGGCGGTTTTCTTTAAGCTGCTTCCACTCGGGTCTCAGCAGAGAAAGCAATATTTTGTTATGAGGTAAAGTTTCAAGCCAGGCTCGGGCCAAGGTCTTTCCCATTTGGGAGGAGGAAAGGAGAAACTGCAGTGAGACGATAATTCTCCTTGAATTTTAGCTCAATAAAAATCTTCCTTGGTCCTCAGGGGGTTATTTATTGATTTAAGCATCTAGCACTTTTCCCTTCCAAAAAGAACTAGCAGCTATGCTGTGCTCATTGCTAAGGGAAGAGATTTTCCCCTCTTCTCTGTGGGATTAACTGTCGCCCAGTTGCTTATTAGCACAGCCCACTTTAGAGTTGTATTTAGGTCCGGAGTTGAGGGGTCAGAATGAGCCTTCTGAGGTTTATAGATAATGAAAAGAACAGGTTGTATCAGCGACACCACATGTAGGAAACTAGGTCTTCTTAGGGGACTTGTGTGAACCTGGGATCCTTGGCTTTTTCCAAAATGAACATTTCAGTCTTGTACTAACTTTTATGTATGTTTTAACATGTTCTGGTTTTGCTGCTATTGTGCAGGAAAACACAGCAAAATGGCGTTTCTTATGTACTGATCTCTTTCAACAAGCGTTAAATATTTCTTTGTCTCTTGAGGCTTACTATAATTGAATATTTGCAGTGGTATAGATAAATGAAGAAATGCATTTTCCTATTAAGGTGTGTAAAACCCTCTTTCCACAAGCACACTTTATTCCCTGAGATGCTCTTATAATGTCACCCAAAAGCCAAACTGCTTTTTGAATCTATTTGTAGCAAACATCTGTGGCATTAACACAATTCTTCAAAAATACGTCTAGATTGTTAGTAATATGCTATAAAAGTCTTAGTTCAGTTTCACAGTGTGGTGTGCCTGTAGCATAAAAAAAAGAATGCGTGTTTTAGGAGGGGCTTGTCTGTTTAATATGATTCATACCATCGATTCACTAAGATACCATTTCAATGAATTCATCGTCTTGTGCCTCAGTCAAGGACGGGACTGAAAAGCAGCAAGCACTGCTTGGCTCATGAGTGGTGGCACTTGATGAACGTTAGATCACTTGGTCCTGTTTTCATGACCAAATTGATCAGCTGTTTCTGGGATGTTAACTTTTAAAAGTTGGCTCTGTCGGCGCTTTGAAAAGACACACATTTGCATTGTTACCATGTTCCTCCTCTAACAGGGGAACTTGGAGCTGCCCTAGATCTTGGCTTCTTTGTTCCTAAACCAGGCGGGACGGTCACGGGTTTGCATCCCCACACTGCCACCTCTTGCCCCAAGATGCCTAAGAGACTTTAGCTGACACAGCCACTCACCGACACAGTGTCCTAGACTCCTGGGCTGAGCAGCTGGCTTAGTGCTTCCCTGAGATGTTCAGCCATCAGCCTGTCCACGCTGAGAACAGAGAGGATGTGTGGCCATGTTTGTTTACCGGGTGCATGGGTGGTGGGAGTGGCAGTGGGGATGTTTTCGTATTTTTGTACCTTCCACTCCTCTGTCTGATTCTAAAGAGTCTGCAGGGCACTGACGTCTATGGAAGGAGCAGTGGGACGGCCATCGGTGTTGGAGAGCAGAGGATGGGGCCTCCCTTCTCTTCCCACCTCATAGAGTATTCCAAGACTGGGTCTACTAGCATAGCGATATTAACACGTAGCAGAGAAATATTAAAATCACCACGCCTCAGTTTCCTTGTCTATTAAATGGGTACAGTAACACCCCCCTCACAGATTTGGGATATGCAGTGACATAATAATTGAGAGCACCGCGCGGACGTTTGCAGTGGTTGCCCTTTTCCCCCAGAGGTCTAAGATTTCTTCTTTGCCCCTGTTTCTCCACATGTGGACCTACTTGGAGATCATCAGCTGCTTAGTTGGTGCGGGGACAGGTGGTCATTCTTTGGTTGAGCTCAGAGCCAACCGCTAACCCTATCTCTAGATATAACCTTCCCACCGGACACATCCCACCTGCGCTGTGTTGTCAAACTCTGAATAGGACAGACATGATGAATGTGTTTTGTAGTAGTAGTTGCAGTCTCCCTTTTTCTTAACCAAAAAAAAAAAAAAAGTAGTTTGGCAAGAGATTAACCAGAGCCTCAAGGAAAATGAGATTCTTTCCCGAGCTCTTGAAAATCCTTCTGTCCATCTTGTAAAAGTTCCATATGGCTCTAATTTTGATTGTGAGTTGGACAGGCCGGCAGCCCCCCGGCTGGTCAGATCTGCAGTTGGCTTCACCGTAACAGCCCATGTTCCTCGGCGGCATGAAGCAGGATGCCACCCACGCGTGCACCTTTCAGGGTCCGCTTTCCATTAGGAGAGTTGTCTTTGCCCTGCCCCTTTTCTTGACATTGCCATTCGAGGTGAAAATATGTGAATGATTAATTCCATACATCGTCCTTGTGCTCAAGGGACCGCCCTGAAGGAAATGTTCAAGTCTCCTTTCTAGGATGTGGCAATCACACTACGCGCTACGTTGGTACACTTGTCATGTGAGTCTGTCTGTGTCTTCGATGTGGGACGAAACGCTGGAACTGTGATTATCTATATAACATTGACGTCCCTTGACGATGATTGTCTGTCACGTCTTGGCGCTCCAGATTAAAAGGTGTGTGCTCTTTTTCTTTTTCTCTCTAGCTTCATGAGGCTGATATTCTGGTCTTAGGCTCGCCCAAGCCAGATGGGATCCCTCTTTCTTGGATACAACCAGGGACTACTGTTCTCAACTGTTCCCATGACTTCCTGTCAGGTAAATGTGTTAAAATCGGTGCTGGGTTGCTGATAAAAATAGGTATTGTTGTTATGAGAAATGTTAACCTTATTTAATAGAGTATGTTCCTGAAATGTTGTCATTGTCACTGTATGTACTCGGGATAGGAAGCTGAGAATGCCTATGTGCCTGCCTGCCTTTTGGGTTACGCACATGGGAACCGTATTGTTCAGCACCGAGAAGCCAGGATGCCAACTGCAGTAGCTGCCTCCTCCTCTTCCTCCCTTCCTGGCCTCTAGCATTGAGCCGTCAAGTAGGTTGTGACCTAAAGTAGATAATTGCTACGTGTGTGAGTCTTTTAAAAAGCAGCAGATTCCTTTCTCTCAAAGACATCTCAGCTGAACTTCAACATGGCAAAGCAAATGAAAGCAGCTGCTGGAAGGCGTGGGAAACGCAGACGAGCCCTCATGCCTCCCGCTTTCCCTTGGCACTAACCGCATCCTCCACAGGCACCTCAGAAGAGTGTGAAAGTCACCACTACAGACAGGTGGTGTTAGGATTGCTGCTGGTATGAGATGGTACTTCGCCAGGGAATCTAGGAATGCCCCAGACCACACCAAGCCTAGCGTTAGGGTAGCTCAAGCTACCTGTGCCAGCACCAGGGTACCCAGTGGAGGGGCCAGTAAGAGCAAGGCACAGGGGGTACCCCTTTTTCCTTCCTAGGAAGACAGTGAGGCAAAGAAAGCTTTGGAACACACCCAGCACACCTCCTCAAGTCTCTGAGTAACATGAGTATTCAGGAGAGACTGGCACACGGAGGAAAGGAACCCTCCCTCTTCGTTTCCTGTGGCCTCCCAATTTCAGCGTGGAGAGGAGGGCTATCCTGAGCTGGCCTGGAGGGCGGCATTTTTTTCCCAAAGCAACTTCTGATCTAGTCACCTCTAGAGAACCATTTTATTTTTTTCATTAAAAAAAAGCATTCAACTTAATTGTATGAATATTCTAGAAGGAAACGAAAATAGTATGATACTATGATATGAAGAGCAGTATTGAAATTCATGTAACTTCCTTCAGAGAGAGATATTGGACCTTTCTCTCTAGGAAGTATATAGCTCCTCCCAGAACTGACCAGATTTGAAAGCCCTTGGGGCTGAATGGGGGGCGGGGTGGGGGATTGCGGAGCGCAAGGGGAGATGCTCAGGAACTTGCCAGAATGCTGGCGTGCTCAGCTCTTGGGTGAAGAGCGCATAGATGAATGAAGCAGTTAGGGGCAGTACAACATGAATGTGGCATTAATGGCTCTTTTTTAGCCAATAGAAGGCAGGCTCTAAATAACTTCTTTGAAATAAATGTAACTTCTGGGTATAATTTTTTTTCCTGAAAACAATCAATACCTAACCCATAAATGGTGGACATGGCTCAGATTCCTAGTAAGACAAGGAAAGTCAGTTATGACATATTTTTTATTTTTATTTTTTTATTTTTTTGAGGGCAGTGTCACTGGCCCTCATAAGTGGGACCCGAACCGGGGCCGCTGGCTTCCCAAGCCAGCGCTTAACCGCCGTGCCACTCGGCTAGCCCATGACGTACTCTTTAAATGAATGTTTCTTTGCTATAACATTTACTTGCTGTTTGAGTTTATATATTGGGTTGTCGGAAAAGTCATGACATATTTCTTTTGGTTTTCGTTGCAAAAATGCATCATGACTTCGGACCACCCAATATATAAAGAAGTGGTCACCATGATAAATCCAGCAACCATCTGACATTGTACTATGCTATCACAATATTATTGACTGTATTCCCCATGGTGTACATTACTTCCTCATGACTTATTTTTTATACCTAGAAATTTGAACCTCTTATTCCCCTTCATTTTTTCCCCTCTTTTTCATATTTCAACTACAGTTGACATTCAGTATTATTTTAGACTAATTTCAGGCATACAGCATAATGGTTAGACATTTATATAATTTAAGAAGTGATCCCCCTGACGAGTCTAATACTCCCCTCGCAATATACATAGTTATTACCATATTATTGACTATACAAGGACGGACAATTAAGTTCACGAACTCATCCTAGAAAAAGTGCCACATACTCATTGCTGAATATCACTATAGTCACTTTCAAAGTACTCCCCTTGGGAAGCAATGCACCGACGCCAATACCTAGTCCACCCTTCAAAACAATTTTGGACCTCTTTTTCTAGAATGGCCATCCAGATGTCCTGAATGTCATCAAAAGGTCTTCCTTTCAATATTTCCTTTATCTTCTGGTAAAGAAAGAAGCCATTGGGGGCCAGATCAGCTGACTAGGGAGGGTGTTTACTGACTAAAATCCCTCACAGACAGTGCCGCCTGAGCGGGTGCCTTGTCGTGATGCAAGAGCCATGAATTGTTGGCACAAAGTTTAGGTCATTTTCGTCTAACTTTTTCACGCAGCCTTTTTAAAACTTCTAAATAGTAAACTTGGTTAATTGTCCAGTTGATACAAATTCATAATGAATAATTCCTCTGATATCAAAAAAGGTTAGCAACATCGTTGCAACAAGTTTGTGCACTTAATTGTCAGACCTCATATTCCCTATACTGTACTTTACATCCCTGTGACTGTTTTGTAACTGCCAGTTTGTACTTTCTAATCCCTTCACTTTTTCACCCTCAACTCCCTCCCATCTATTACCACAAACCCCCAAACCCCTCCCATCTGGCAACCTTCAAAGGCTCTCTGTATTTATGAGTTTGTTTCTGTTTTGTTTGTTTATTTTGTTCTTAGATTCTACATATAAATGAAATCACATTGCACCTGTCCTTCTCTGTCTGACCTACTCCACTCAGCACAATACCCTCCAGGTCCATCCATGTCGCCATAATCCATTTCCTTCCTTGGCTGAGCAATATTCCATTGTATATAAGTACCACCTCCTCTTTATTCATTCATCCTTCAACGAACAGGCTGCCTCCACATTTTGGCTACTGTCAATAATGCTGTAATGAAAATATGGATGCACATGTCTCCTCAAAGTAGCATTTGGGTTTCTTTGGATAAATACACTAAAGTGGGATTACTGGTTCCTTCTTTGTTTCTTGTTTTAAAGTCTATTTTGTCTGGTATAACTATTGTTACTCTGGCTTTTTTTGTTGTTGTTTTTCATTTCCATTTTCATGAAATACCTTTTTCTATCCCTTTACTTTCAGTCTCTGTGTGTCTTTCAATCTGAAGTGATTCTCTTGTAGGTAGCTTATGTAAGGATCTTGTTTCTTATCCATTCAACCACCCCATGTCTTTTGATTGGAGCATTTAATGAATTTACATTGAAAGTAATTGTTGATAGATATGTAGCTATTGCCATGTTATTATTCATAATTTTGATCTTTTTGATTTTCTCCCGTCTTAAAGAAGTCCCTCTAATAGTCCTTGTAATACTGGTTTGGTGATGATGAATGCCTTTAGCTTTTTCTTGTCTGGGAAGTTCTTTATCTGTCCTTCGATTCTAAATGCTAGCTTTCTGGGTACAGAACGCTTGGTTGTATATAGGTCCTTGCTTTCCATCACGTTGGATATTTCCTGCCAATCCCTTGTGGCCTGCAAAGTTTCTGTTGAGAAATCAGCTGACAATCTTATGGGAGCTTCCTACTTAGTTACTAGTTGCCTTTCTCTTGCTGCTTTTAGTATTCTCTCTTTGTCTTTAACTTTTACCATTTTAATTATGATGTGTCTTGGTGTGGGCCTGTTGGATTTCATCTTGTTTGGGACTCCGTGTGCTTCCTAGACTTTTATGTCTATTTTCTTCACCAGGTTAGGAAAGTTTTCAGTCATTTTTTCAAATCGTTTTTCAGTCCCTTGCTTTCTCTCGTCTCCTGGTACCCCCATGATGCAAATGTTGTTACACTTGATATTGTCCCAGAGATCTCTTAAACTTCCACATTTTTTAAGTTCTTTTTTTCTTTTTGCTGTTCTGATTGGCTGTGTTCTGCTACATTGTCTTCTCTATCAGTGATTCAATTCTCTACTTCATCTAGTCTGTTGGTGATTCCTTCTAGTGTATTCTTCATTTCAGTTGTTGTATTCTTCACTTCTGACTGGTTCATTTTTATGAATTCTGTGTTATTTTTTATGCTTGCTATCTTTTTGTTGAAGTTCTCACTAAGTTCTATAATCATTATTTTGAACTCTTATCTGGTAGGTTGCTTGCCTCCATTTTGTTTAGTTCTTTTTCTGGAGTTTTCTCCTGTTCCTTCATTTGAGATGTATTCCTTTGTTTTCTCATTTTGGGTGCCTCCCTGTTTCTATGTACTATGCAGAACTTCTGTGTCCCCCAGTTTGGCCAGGCGGCCTTATGTAGTAGGTGTCCTGTGGGGCCCACTGGCAGTCTCCCTAGTCACCCATACCAGGTGTTCTAGGAGTATCCTCTAGATGGATTATGTGTGCCCTCCTATTATATTTCAGCCTTGGTTGCTATTAGCACATCAGTGGCGGGGATTGACCCTCAGGTTGATTGGCTGTTGGGCTTGGCCACATCCACAGGCTGCTGAGCAGCGGTCTTACCCCACTGAGTGGGATTTGCCCTTGTTGGCTCTAGTGCCTATTGAGAACGCCCTTCATGTGTGCCCCCTTGTGGGGCTGATTGGGCAGTTCTCTGTTATGGTCTGAAGCAAACCTCCAAGTATGTTGATTCTGGGGCCTCTTGGGAGGGGCTCTGGTGCAGGTCCAGATCACCCACTGCCTGTGACCAGCCAGGGAGTACCTGGTAGGAGCTACAAAGTGATTCACAGTTGTTTGCTGCCTGTGCGTATAACCATGGAGGTGTGTAGGAGAGGCCACGCTGTGAAACAAGGGTGAACTGAAGACATTGCCACCAGTACTCGGGTAGCGCCACAAAAAGCAAGAACACCCCAAGGCCTGCTGCCACTCCCTTAAGGTTCAGCCACTGATAAAGCCTCCTGCGGTACACAAGTTGGGTGTGGCAGGGTTTCAGGGAGCGACTAGAGTGAGAAGAGTTGTGGTCGCCTGGTCAATGTAAATTCTGGTTTGGTGTCAGTGCTGAGCCTGAAGTTACTCAGCAAAGGTATCAGAGGACCGAGGCCAGTACCACCAGCCTGGGGTCTGTCTGATTCCGATAGTTTTCAGAGAAAGAGTGCAATGTGGGCAGGGCTCTTGGAGAAAGTGCCTTGGGCATTGGGGGAGTTTGGTGGGGCAGAGTCCCTCTCCTCAGGGCAGAGCTGCCGAGTTCAGCAGAACAATCAGATTTAGGTTTGGCCATAAGCATAGGGGGCGGGCTCAACCTAGGAAAGATGGCACCCATCTGCCTGCCACAGGGGAGGAGGATGCTCACACAGGGAAGATGCAGACTGTCCTCCAGCCCCGACCTTGAAGCCACACAACCCAAGTCTGCCCCCTGTATGTCTCCAACACCCCGAGTTACTGTCCCTCCGCTGGAGCCCAAGGTGAGTGCCTGGGAGTGAGTGAGTCTGTGCGCTGGCCTTTTAAGAGGACACTTGGGTTTCCAACCACCTTCCATCCCACCCAGATGGTCAGAATCCCCACTGTATTTCACAGCCTGATGTTGTGGGTGCTTCTCTTCCGGGTACCAATACTCCGGGCTGGGGAGGTGGGTGTGGGGCTGGGGTCCCTCCCTCCTCCAGGGGGAACCTCTACGGCCGAAATACCCCTCCTGGTTCCTAACCGCCACAGGGCAGTTTGGAGCCTGTTTCACTTCACCCCTCCTACCAGTCTCGATGTGGCTTCTTTATATTAATTATAAAAATTCTGTTCAGCCAGAATTCAGACACTTCTCTTTAATGTGTTCATGGAACAAAGCAGGCACAGTGTTTACACCACCATCTTGGATCTCTCTGCAGTTAGTGGTCCAGTAGTATAGTAGTTGGTTTTTTTTTGAACACCCAGAGCCCAGAATAGTGCCTGACACGTAGTAAGTGCTCTGTAAATACTGAGTGTTGGATTAGTGAATAAACGTGAGCTCAGAATTGTACTCTGATTGCTGTTTTCAGTTAGTTGCAGAATTAGAAATTGCCTTAAACTTGTCGCCCCTTAAAAGCAGGGCCAACAGGGTAAAGACAAAGTTGAAAATTTCTGTGCTGATAAAATGAAAGAGCATTTTCCAGTTGGTACTATTTATAATACATAGCATGACATTTCTCAATAGTCAAAGTTTTAATTCTAGCAGCTGTGATTACTATGAAAAGTTAATCCATGAGTAAATTGTTGAAAGACTCACCCCGCCTTTTTATATAATCTTGACACTTTGAACAAATGAATAGACTTTCAAGCATTATTAAAAGGAAAGGTGCCTTTACTTAAACTTAAAAGCAAAAGAATGTTTAATAAACTTGGATTGGATGAACACAGGGTTTTATAATGAAACTTTTATACTCATCTTAGTGGTACAGGGTTTCCCTACCCAGCCCTCCCCCAGTAACAATAGATGGGATGTGGTGGTTTATGATGAGGTAATTCTATAGAGGCATTTTATTGAATACCTAATCTCTGGAAAGATTTTCCTGGTAGCGGGTATCCCAGAAGTAGCACTCGTGACACAATTACACCTAACTTATTGAATCTGTTCACCCTCCTGTGGCATGTCTCTAATGTTTAGATTTGAAACAGGGACATAGCCGTGTTCAGTTTTCAAGAATAAGAATAACTAATTTATTATTTAAAAAATTATTTCAAAGGAAAAAAGTGGGCCATGATTTTGTAATGCAATACCATTTTGTACCCTACGTAGTATTAGGGTTTATTTCCTGATGAGACAAAGGTGAAGAAACTGGTCTTATGTCTTGGGCCCAGAGAACAGTATTAAAACAGCAAGTTTGTGGGTCAGAACAGTTTACAGCTTAAGCTTAAGGGAACGTGATTCTGTTTAGTGTGATGTGGGGGCAGAACCCTGGGCTGCACCCCAGGGCTCATGCTAATGAGCTGAGGAATCCTGGAGTACTTGAGCCTTCCCTCTTAATGGATTTGAAGGGAGTATATAATGTAGTGGAAAGAACATGGAATTTGGGGTCAGCATTGATCTGACTCAGAGATGACAGGGTTTTTTTTTATTTGTTTGAACTCTTAATACTGTACTAATAGGCTGTGTGACTTTATGCAAATAACTTAAGCTCTCTGATCTTCATTGCCCTTTTGGGGAAGATGGAAGCAAGGCTGTTGGGGGCCATAAATAAGATACACACCTCAGGTGCACTGCCTGTTTCATTAGAAAGCTGCCAATCAGTGTTGGTCCACCTCCCCCTCCCACTTCATCGGTGTCACACCACCAGCACACAAAATAACTTTCATACTTCATGGTAGCAGAATGTAAGTTTATGTTTGAAAATCAAGCCCAAGAAAGGAAGCAGTCCACGGAAATTCTGGGAATGTAAGAAGGCAGCTTTAGAGAAATTAGGCATGCGTGTAATTTAGTCATTATCCCAGTGCATTTGGAATATTTGCTTATGACCTTTGAACTTTATTCTAAAATCCATTGCATCTATTACCTGTTTTTTTTAATTTTTTTCCAGAAAATTCTAGATGTTTTGGACATATTCATGAGATACATTACTACCAGTTTTTTGTTTCAAATTTTAATTAGTTCTCAATACAACATATTTACCCTTTTTTACTTTTTTACAAGGCTCAAGCCACTTAGAATAAACAAGTCTGTATTAATTTCTTTTTAATTTGGTTTCAGTGATTTTAAAAGGGCTGCTTATGTAATACTAATATTTTAATTATATTCCTTTCTCTAAAGATTCTTATACTGTATTCTTTTAAAAAATAGTAATACATAGTTATTTGGTAGAATTGAGATGTTTTAAGTTCCACTTGAAACTCGAGCATTGTCACAAAAATTTACTAAAATTTCATTTATTGCATTTTACTGTTTATCCTAGAAGGTTAATATATTTAACATAAAAATTGATCACCAGTGTTTTTTGTCAATTTTATCTGTGCTAATTGTAATGTCTCTTCCTGTTTTCAAACCTTAATGCAAATCTTTTTGGAGTTGTTCTCCTGGAGTTCAGTCTGTGGGTTCCTGCAGTGCTTTTGTGATAAGAAGGGTGCCTTTGGCCAGATTGCAAAAGAAGCTGAAATGTTTCCATATAACTGAGATGGCAAGAAGACCAAAGAATTTTCCTTGGTCCCTCCCACTTCATTTATTCTGGCAAAAGTCCCAGGGTGGTCTCAAAACTGCTGCTGTCGGAAAGGCCTGTTCTGATTTCTAGGGAAAGTTTTATAACAGTGTAGCCTTAAATTTTCTTATTGTGGAAAGTTTGGTAATTATAATAGAAATTATAAATGAAAGGCTATCTTTTAAAAATGATTCATTGACTTGTCCCTGGAGGAACCATGAGTTAATGGGGAGTGTTTAGTGAGAAGTGAAAAGACCCATTTGTTTTGGGATGGGACCCCTGTTGGACTCTCAGGCCAAATGTAGACAGCCCTCCCTCCGGGTGGGGCCCGCACCCTGCACAGGCCGGGGTGAGATAATGATTTCCTTGCTCAATTCTCTTCAGCCATGAAATTTATTAAGGATATATTCCTGATTTGGTGAGTTACCATCTTAATGGTTTCATTCTCCAGACTCAGAACTTGTAATTCAGTTTTAAGATGCATTGATTCCTGCTACAAAAAGAATACAATGTTCATGTTAGAAAATTTGTGAAATACAGAAGAGTACACAAAAAAGAATTACAGTAACTTACGATACAGTAACCTTGAGATAGCCATCTTACATTTTTTTCCACTAAAAAAAATTTACACTAGAAAATGCCTCCTCCACGCTAGGCAATAATGTAAATCTGATAATAGTGCCAAGAGGCCCCCCTGCCCAGACATACAAAAGGTATAAAAACCAAGGCTTTTGTCCTAACTAGTGGGCACCCCAGTCGGGACCCCCTCTCGTTTTGAGAGCTGTTACTTTCTATTCTAATGAACTATCCTCCGCTACAAACTTTAAAAAAAAAAAAAATTACACTTAATTCTATTGGATGGAATATAGTAGAAGGGGGAAAAAAGCATAACTGAAATTCAGATAACTGAATTTCTTCAAAAAGAGAAATATTGGTTTCTACAAAATTCTTCTAAGGTTTGAAATATGTTTGTGTGCATTTTGTGTTGTGTTTTAAAATCTGTTGAATTTAGCCACGTTGTATTTTATGCAACGCAGTGGCTGAGGTTATGGGAGGAATTATTCACTGTGGAATGCTATAAGTGAAATAGTCTTCATTCACATGGATATTTGTGATTCTGTTCCGGGAACATGCATTCATAAATTGATACCATCTCCTAGAATGTAGTTTTTCCTGTTTCCCCGTCATTTAAAGATAGAGATAAGAATGAGAGAGCGTATTTCTTTTCCATAGGGGTTGGACAGGACCTTTAGGTCAGATCTCTGGTGATTCAAACAAAACAAAACAAATCTCTCTCATTCTCTAGACTCTTGACTTTTGCCTAAATATGATTTATGAAACTGAAGTGTGGCTAATCTTTAAACAATACCTGAGGGATTTGTTTTCCAGTACCCTTAATATATTTACCAATAGCACATCACATCACAAAACACTTACTCTTAAGTGTTTTGTGCTCTCTTGCAAAGGACCATCAGCAAAATGGATAATTTAAAAGTGGAGTGGCCAAAAAAAGAGGAAAATAGTTTCTTAATTCAAAAGAGATGCTGTTAGAAATGTTTCTTTTTTCTAAGGGAGGATGTAAACTTGAAGTGCCAGTTAAACGAAGAAAAAGCAGAATTCTTATGCATGCCTCTTTATGTTGAAAACCAGGAAATCCCTAAAATTAATATTCTAAAATTCTCTATTTTGATGGAAAATTGGTCTTCTCACTTTTATGACAGGGATTTTTTTAATTATCAAAGCAAGTCTTACCTTTCACATAACCCTTGGCGGGGCCTATCCTGCAGGTAGTTAGTCCCCCTTCTTATACTTCACGTTCATGAGTAGAATTGCTTTTATTTTGTATGTATTGTTTACACATGCACGCCATATGCCAAGCATTTTACATACCATGGCACATTCGATTGTCACAAAATTCTATGAGGTTGATATTACCAGCATTAACACGCTCAACGACACAATTGCTAGTAAGTGGTAAAGGCAAGATTTCAATTCAGCCTCAGTATGTGGCCCACGGCTGTGCTATCTCGTCCTAATTTCCTTGGTTGAAAATGAGAACATTATTCGATGTACCAGCTTTTTCCAAGGAGCAGTTGGTTATAAAAGACAGTATGCTGAAAGTCTTTGTTGTTGTTTTTTCTCCTGAAATTTTTTGCAGGGAAGCTTGGATGTGGTCCTCCCAGCATGCATTTTAGTGGTCTCATCGCAGAAGATGATGTGAGCCTGCTCGCTGCCGCGCTGCGGATTCAGGTTGGTGTGACACAACTATTTGAAAATTTGGAGGTCTGCACCTTTGAATAATGGTGACTAATGCGTTGCTGATTTTTTGTTTAGCAGACACAATGTTAAACACTTCGCACACATATGACATTTGATCCTCACAACAAGCCTGTAGGACAATGTTATTCCCATTTGGTGGGTAAGGAAATGGAAACTTAGAAAAATGAAATTACTTGCTGTTGGTCACATGACAAATATGGGGCAGGGACCCAACTCAGGGCCTGTCTTTCTTCTGTGTTGCTGTGTAATAAATTATCCCCCAAATTTAGCAACTTCAAACAACAAACGTTATCTCACAGTTTCTGTGGGTTAGAGATTTGGGAGCAGTTCAGCTGGATGGTACTGGTTCCGGCTCAGTCTCGTGCGGGTGAAATCCAGATTTTGGCCAGGGCCGTCATCATCTGAAGGCTTGTCTGGGGCTAGTGGACCCACTCCCAAGATGGCGCACTCACATGCCTGTTGGCGTGTGATATTGAATTCCTCCTTGGCTATTGGCGGCGTCCCTTTGTTCCTCATCATGTGGACTTCTCCCTAAGGCTGTTCACGACGTGGCAGCTAACTTCCCCCAGAATGAGAGACCCCAAGGAGAGAGCAAGGAGGAAGCTGAAGTAGGCTTTGCGACCTCGTCTCCAAAGTCACACACCGCCACTTCCTTTCTCCTCTTTGCTGGAAGTGAGCCACCAGTCGTTCACAGGGAGGGGCATTGGGCTCACCTTTTGAAGAGAGGGGTATTAAAGAAGTTGTGGACACCCTGTTGAGCCAACACCATGTCTACCACCTAAAACCCAACATCTGCGCTCCGCTACCAGAGCTTCTTATTTCTGCCGGCCCCTCGCCTGCAGCGATGGCGAGGTGTTAACTCACAGCGGAGAAACCTGAGCTTCTGTTCCTGCCTCAGTACAATTAAACAGGAACAAGTTTTAGTTGATTTCTTTCTTGTATACATAGCAGTACACCATTAAAACTTTTTACTTCAAAATGGGGAGTAAGGATTATGTGCCAACACAACTAATGCCAAATTTTATTTCTTTGTGTCTGTATTACTATTTAGTAATTTAATTTACTTATTCTTTTATATCAATGTAGAAGGATTATACTTTAAATGGTGTTGCAAATTTTGGAAGCTAGGCATCCAAGCCTGTCATTCATGCATTCTCATATTTTCCTCATTTTTCTTTTCTCATCAAGATGAAGAATCCACTCTATAATTTTTTTTTTTTTTTTTTTTTTAAAGATTTTATTGGGGAATTGGTGGAGGGGAACAGCGTTGGGGAATCGGGGAAGGGGAACAGACAAGCCGCTGTCTTCCCGTTCTTCAGTTTTAGTTGCGGAGGACGTTGCCTCACTGTTGGTATCGTCATTGCACTCCTCCCGGATGAGGCAGATCAGTCGCCGGCCTCTGGATGCCGCTCATCGCGGCTATCGGCAGCTCACGCTTGGCTGCCAGCCACTCACGCTGGCTGCGGGCCACTTACTGTAGCCCATGGCAGCCCACTGCAGCAGGGGCCGCAGCCCACACCATCACCGGGGCTCGCACAGCCCAGCTCCAGGTGGAGCCGTTGTCAGCTGTAGAGGGCAGTGTCACTGGCCCTCATGTGGGATCCGAACCGGGGCCGCTGGCGTCCCAAAACCAGCGCTTAACCAATGCGCCACTCGGCCGGCCCCACTCTATAATTTTAATCTTTGTACTTGCTGTCTTCAGGTGAACACTGAAACTATCTTAATAGTACATATATCTCACATATTTTCCTTTTCAAGGAAAAAAGCTACAAATTTAATAACATGAAAATAAAATTATTCCTGATATTTTCTTGAGCTGTTGTGCAAGTTCGTAACCCTTTTTGTGGTCAGCTTTCATTTTCCTGACATGTTTTCCTTTCCTTACTGAAGAACATGGTCGGCAGTGGAAGGAGATGGCTTCGTGAACAGCAGTACACGAGGTGGAGACTTCACTGCTTGAAGCTGCAGCCCCTCTCGCCCGTACCAAGGTATCTGGGTGATTTTTTTATACTGACATCAGCTCATTAGAATGCCTTCGATATCCAGAATGATCCATTAAGTGGGGGCATGACGCTTGGGGTTATGGCTTTGATGGTAGATCATTTTCTCTAATCAGAATGCCACACTCTTTTTTCTTTCACTTAAGTCTTCCAGAATTAAATAATAACGTGTTTGCCATATTCATTCAATTGCAAATTGTATATTTTTTCATTTCTGAAATCAGGATGTCCCTCACTGTCGATGATGTGTCCTGTATTAAATGGCAATGTGTTTTCTCCTTAGTAATCCATAAAATAATAGCATCTTAGACTTGACAGAATACGGTAATGTAATATTTGGAATATGCTTTTCAGTGTTAGAAATGCCCAACATATGTCATCTCGGACTTCAGGACCATGTAGCTTTCTGCCCTGGGGGGGAATGGCCAAGCAGAGCAAACACCCGCCCCATGTGGGATGTGATCTCAGCTCCTTCAGAGGGTGGTGCTATCTCCTGTGTGACAGGATGTTCTGTGGTAGACCAGATGGATATTTTCTTCAGAGCAGTATCTAATGAAGTGTAAGTTACATAGTCTCTCTGCGTAAATTTGGAAATACAAACTGGAGGACATTGTCTCAGCACTTTTAGCATAATTAGTTAGATAAGATATCGGAGCCAGAGAAATAAATGCATTCCCCTGCCTCATAATGAGCCCTCTGTCACTGCCCAGCCACCTCAGTGAACTGGCTTTGCCCCCTCTTCCAGGGTGGGCATAATACAATGCCAGAGCTTCCCTAGGTGATCCCATCACCCGTGTCGGGATGAGAGCAGAGTGTCCATAGATAAAACTGCCACTAATTGACTAAGTTTTCACTTGATAACCAGTTGCTTTTTAGAATTGACCTCTGTTGCCTTGGGCATTTACTGAGCACTGTGGTTCGATTATACCCATCAGGCTGGCAAAATGCTCCTGGCGACGCCTTCACTCCTGAGACAGACTAAACATCTTTGTCGTCTTTGTGTTCATTAACACACAAATTCCGAGGAATGCTGTTTTTTGTAATGCCATTCCTGTAGTTCTAGAATCTGTTTCATAAAATTCTTTCCAAGTTACTTATATTGTTATAGGACCTTAATTTTTTTAAAGTAAGTGAGTAAATTCTACTTACAGAGAGTTAAAATAAATTGTGATCGACACTACCAAATCGTGTACCATAGTCTTTGTATACATCAAAATGAATTCTACTTTGGGGAAAAAGTGCTTTAATTGCTGAACCAAATTGAACTTCTAGAGCCACTGGGGAAAGAAAGGCAGGCTGAGTAGTTTATAAATCACTCAAAAAATCAAAATGATGTCACTGTCACTCTTTAGCTAGTGAAGAAAAAACCTTGGAGATTTTCCAAGAGTGGGCTCTTTGATTTAGGAGATGGTGGCAGGAGAGAAACAGAAAACAGGGATAGCCAGGAAAGTAAAATAAAGTAGGAGCGTGGACAGGGAAAGGGACAGGGGAGGAGAACAGATGAGAAAAATGCAGGCAGGCTTGAGGAAGGGGTAACCTGGCTGGAGGCACAGAGCCCAACCCCCACCTGGCCCAGGGGAACTCTCCCCTCTCGAGCTGTTCTAGTGCCCTTCAGAGAAGCCGGGATTGGAGGTAGCTTTCCCGTTATCCCCTGCACCAAGGTCATGGGGGAGACAATAGGGTAGTCTGGGGGTTAAGAGTACATTGTCAGCAGTAGCATCAAAAAGTCCAGAGCAGGGAGTGATGTGCCACCAGTGGAAAGGGTGATCTGCTGCCCATCGCATAGACTGCTGTGCCCCTAAATAAGGGAGGGTCCAGAGCCAGTCAGGGAACTGACTACTGTCCTCCCAGATGTCAACCTTTAAGACTGAGTTCCTGATGCCTGCTTTCCCGCGCTCTGGCTTGTGCCTGCCAGGTCTCCCTCTCGAACAGATGATCAGGCAGACAGATGGATGGCCTGAACCCCCAATAAAAAAATGGCTGAGCTCAGGAGCCCCAAAAGGCTCTCTCTGAGAAGTTCAGCAGAAGATTTTCATAGCGCTCCCATAAGATGAGCGGCGGTGTTCTCATCTTGCCAGATGAGAAAATGGAATAGTTAAAGTATTTGTCCAATGGTTCTCTGGAGCTCCTAAAATTTACTGTGCCTGAAGTTGAGCTTCAGGCATTAGGTCTATTGCAGTTATATAATTAATAAAATATTTTGAAATATGATTTTGGACTTGAAATAGGAAAGAAAGAGGGAAAGTATGGACACAGATAAAACAAAATAGCATTTCTACATTTTTGAATAGCCAAGACATCATGTGGCTAGCCCAATAAGGGAACCTTATGCAATAACCCATCTATTCATGGTTATTGACTCCAATGACCTCTAGAAAGCATTGAACTCCATGATGGATTTATATTCGCAGGACACCTTTGGGCACATTGTAATTCACAGCCTCTGTTCCTATAGCATAGGTGTTATCCTTGTACCTGGGCAGAGGTCTAGGATCTTTATGAGTTTTGAGTGGCTTCCCTAACGTTATATACCGTTTTCTCATGCACATTAACTGTTAGCAGTTGTGATTAATACTGCTTGGGAGAAAGGGCTGCAAAGCCATCGCGTTGATTTAATTGTTGGCATGGCATATGGCTGTTTTTCTCGCTAGCAGCGACCACCTAAGCTGAGAAGACTCTTGCCTCTTCTGTGTTTCCCCCCTCAGCGATATTGAGATTTCCAGAGCACAGACTCCAAAAGCCGTGGATGTCCTTGCCAAGGAGATAGGATTGCTTGCAGATGAAATTGAAATCTACGGCAAAAGCAAAGCCAAAGTACGTCTGTCCCTGCTGGAAAGGTTAAAGGATCAAGCAGATGGAAAATACGTCTTAGTTGCTGGGTAAGACTGCTTTCCAACCTATTTAATACGAAGACGTTTATCAAACTCTCTTCCCTGTGTATGTCTGTCATCACACCCCTCCAATGCAACCTACTCGCAAATTTGACATTATCCTGTCCATTTCACTTGGCATGCCTTCATTTCACGTGAGATAAGTCTTTATTTTCCAGGCAAAACAAATTAGTCTCCACACAGTATGAAACGTAATGAGCCGTTAATCCAGTACTTTATTTTTTGTTTCTCATAGTGTGTTTTCATCACCCTTCCTCCAGCTTCGAGTTTTCGTTTTGTTTTGTTTTTCAGGATAAAAATTAAAACTAAGAATTGGAAGTAAAACATTTTGAACTGAGCAGGGTTTTTGTGTGTGTGTGTGTTCTACTTAGAAATAACATTTCAATGGAAAGCTTTCAGATAATTCCATGAGGCTTTGGTTTTTCTATTCATGTCTTTAATATTTCTTATTGATGTATTTGGATTATAAAAACTCACTATTTTTCTTTTCCTATATTTCAAAAGTGATATTGGGCCATTTTCTTTTGCATTCATCATTTTTTAAAAGAAACGAACAGTTTTTATGAAAAGGAGGGTTTGCTTTATTTTTCCTCATTTAAAAAAAGAAATACATTCACTAGCTGAAAAAAAGAAAAAAACGTTAGAAAACAAGGGATTTCAAACATTTATTCCATGTGACCTGAGGGAACATCGAGAGACCATATAAATTCCTTTGTTGTTTTGAAATTTCGGTGCATGGACTTGCTAATGATACGTAGGCCAAGGCTTGAGGCACAAAAGCCTATTAACAGGCAGAGACATTTATAACTGGACTTGACTCATAGTTTACTTTATTTTTACATATTTAATTATTAATGTAAGTGCTTTCTTTTTCTGGTTATAAAAATTATACTCACTGTAAAAATATTCCAGAAATACAGAATGTATAAACAAGAGAGTAAAACATCCAAAATCCTAGCACCCAAAGAAAACAGCTGTTAACATTTGAGAGCATCTTGACACAGATACAGCCCTTCCTAAATGAGATCATTTATGCTGCTCCTCTGTTAGGGATTTGATTATTCAGCAGTGTGTCATTCACCTAGCTCGTGGCAGCCCATACAGAGCCATGTTGTTATTTTTCATGACAACATACCATTTCACTGTTTGCACCCAAGAGACTTGGGTGCTGGGGGAGGGGGTCGCAGGTAGGCCCCGCGATCGGGCTGGATTCCATTTTCCACATCTTGCCAGGACTGAGAAGCACTGCGTGGCGCAGCCACTGATAGTACAACATGTTTCTAATGCTTCAAGTCTATGAAGGCAGGAAAAAGGTCTGAAAACATCAAAAACATCAGAAAAATGGTCTGAAAACACCATAGTTCATGTAACAAATTCTCTATCGGTGGGCACTTAAATTGTTTCCCATTTCTGGCTGTTATACTAACAGTGCTAAAGTTAGCAACCGTGGGCATACTTGTGTGATTGTCCAGTGTCTCCTTAGGAAAAATCTCTAGAGGTCAATTCAATGTTTTAAAAACTACAAATAAAGATGAAAACTAGAAAAAAGCAAGATATGCACAATATCACCTCTTTAATGGTATAATAATTTTTTTCTTATCTCCTCTCCGTCCGTTTTCCCCTTTCCCACCCTCACCCCCACCCCCCAGCTTCTCCAGTTCCTTCTGTTACTGTTTTGTAAGGTGTAGACAGCCAGGGTTTTTCAGAGGCATTGTGGTCTTGAGGAATTCATACCTTATTGAGGCACCTGAGTCACTTGTGGCTTAAACCTTCTTCAGGCTTCGGGTTGACTTAGAATTGGACTCCTGACCCTCATGGGGTCCTTTCCAACCTAGAAACCCCCTCCCCAAACCTAATGTCACGTAACTGACTGCAGGAAGACTCCTTGAGGTGAGATGTCGGGCCCACCTGCAGGCACCCTCTGGACCAGTCTGTGAAAGGAGCCTGCTGACTGGGGAACTTGTGGCTCCCCTAGGTTTGCAGCTCACATCTAGTCAGTGTTGCTTTTCTGGAAAAAGGCCTGATGCAGGTTTGTTGACAGTGGATAAACAAACTTGGATGTTGAGAAATCCCAAAACAAGTTTAGCCTGTTGTGCATGGATTTGCTTCCCTCCCTCCAGGCCTGAGGTGGTCTTGGTAGATCTGTTTGCTGTTTAGGGTAGGAGGACTTCCAGAAAACTCAGGAGGACATGCTCTCAGTTAACGAAGGAAAAATCAAGCAGTGATGTTTGATGTGGAGTGGCTGTGGTTCACTCTGTTTTGGGCTTCTCCTTATTGGAAATAAAAACACGCATCGAGACATTGCCCTGCCCCTAGCTGGGAACATGGAATTGATGCTCCTAAAACAAGAGCTCTGCCGGAATTGTTCTCAGGTTCCTAACTTCAAGTCGGGCTGTCCAAGCCTGGCCTCCAGCCACATGCTGGAGAGCAACCAGGCTCACTGGGACTACAGCTAGGTGCGGGCCTGCACCCAGGAGAGCGGCCCTGCATTCTCCGTAGCATGTATATGTGCAGTCGAGCTGAAGAAGCCAGGCTGCCATACTGGGTAAAGAGAAATGAATATTCAACCTGAATTCTCAAGTACAAATTTAACCACAAGATCTCAGTTATTTTTTCTGAAATTGTGGTATAAGTTCCTTTACTTCACAAGGGAAGTGCAAGAACAAAAATTAAACTGTGTTCCTTTCAACTGCATTAAAAAAAAAAAAAAGCTGTAGGGCAGGATTTTGAGATACATGTATGCATCTGCAGTAGAGCATCAGGGTTATCATACCGTGTTCTGTGAGGGAGGAATAAACTTCCCACCAATACGACAAATGATTTTTGATTGTGTAAACTGCCTTTGTTATTGAATCTTTTAATAGCTAAACAGGTAATTTTAGTTATAATCTAAAACGGAAAGTTCATTTGAAATAAAAATCACCCCTGTACTTTTCCTTTTGGTCAAGTCCGTTATGGAAAGGGGACATCATCAAACCATTATATACACTGTTGCAACTTCTTTAGAAACATAAATGTTCCTCTCATTACATGGAGAATTTTATTCTGAAAGTAATTTTGGCTTGTTGTATAAACATTTAACATAAAGCAGAAAGAAGGAGAACTAAATATCTTATTACTCAGAAGTGTTCAAAATGTTTGTATTTCCTCCCAGGATTTTATCAGTGCGTTCATCCTTTTTTAGACATTGAGATCGTGTCATAAATATCACTTTGTGGCCTGCCTTTTATCTGAATACTGTTAACATAAATCTTTTCCCATATTTTAGAACTCAAGTACCTAAGTACTTTTTCAATAAACCTAAATAACAGTATATTTGTTATTGTACATTTGAATGTATGTATAAACGCAATTTAAATGCATCAACAGTGGGACGGATATATAAAACAACGGGATTAAAATTTTTTTCTACTATTAATAACCCAAATGCAGAACAGATTAATTCTCTTTAAAAAGCCATTCTTCAAACTTTAGAATTTCTTATTCTGTCAGAATCATCTGTATTTCATCAGCTACACATCGCATGGTATTTACACCTACACATCACTTTATTTGCCTTGCCTGACAAAATGAAAAGTATTGGGAATTGTTCAGGGAAATATGCCAAAAGAATCTTAGGGGCGCTTGAGTATTACATATTTTCCCAGTTACACTAATGAAAAGGAATTTGTTTGAGAACTTGACTCAGAGTGCAGCTGTAGGGCACTTAGTGTGTTGCAGGATCAGTCTCCATTGGCCCTTTACCGATTTCTGTGCAGAAGTTTCTAGAACATCTCTGAATGGCTTGAACAGAGCAATTGAAAGAGAAGCCCACATTGGTCTGTGAAGAGACTGAATTTCGCGTTAAAGAAAAACTAAAATTATTCATATCACTTTATTTTTCCAGTGGAGTGCCAAATACCTGATATTTTTTTTCCCCCAAATGTTTCAACCCATTGTTTTGGTGTGTTGGGTAAGTATTTAAATAGCTGTGAGTTTTTTTTATTTGTACCACTTGCAAAATATATCAAAAGTGTTTAGAAGAAACTGCTACTCACAGGACTTTTGAACTATTTCCCTCGGTCACATGTGATGGAAAACACAACCAAACGGACTATGACGTTTATCGTTAGATAATATAAAGCTTTTGACAAACCTTTCAAATCATGAAGATGCCTGGCATGACTGATATTTTTCATATGCTGTCTGTCCAAGCATATAGTTTTGGAATTCATGGTTAGACCCACAGCTAATGGCAATAATGCTGTTTAACAAGATTCTAGATTTTGAGAACGGTTCAAAGTTTGACCACTTATCTCTACATAAGCAATCTCTTTGATCTTTGAGTAACTGTAAACTTCTTTCAGATCGTGTCCAAATTGGCACAGAGCACTTCAGTAAATTTTTACTGTAGTTGACAATAAATATTAGTCTCAGAAAAGGTGTTATTCCCTTGTCAGCTGTTTTGTGCCCATCTGAGTCCTAGACAGGTATCAGCAATTCAAGGAAAATGGGTATAGTCCTTCACCGCAGCAAGCTCGTGGCCTGGTAAGCAAGACAGACATGTTAGGAAGCTTATAGTGATGCCCTCTGAAAAGTTATATAATAAACACATAATAGATGCTGTGGGATAGCAGAGGAAGCAGCTCCGTCAGCTGAGAGAAGATGAGGAAAATGAACAAAAATCACCGTTCTGGCTCCATAAACTCCTAACTCTTACAGGAAAAGGAATGAGGTTAACATGGTGTTTGTTTTCTAAACCAACTGGATCATTCGGAATCTGAGGCTAAGAATATTGGGACAACAATTAAATCACATTTTGATGCCATATGCAGAAATGATGTGAAATAAGTTTTTATTGCTCTCCTTTTATTGCTCCCAATAAATACTTCCTACTTTTCTGATTTTCCTGACTTGTAATAGTTGGCAGAAAGCAAAGCAGCCCTGTGTTTCTAATTAAGAGTTGGATGGTTAGCTGAAGTTCTGAGGAGGTCATCTCTGGGCGGGTCTGCTCTTGGCTGTCTCCAGCAGCTATGTGAGCATATCCTTGGGAATGAAAATGTAATCCTTCGTGTATACAGTTTAAATAAACCACCTATTCCTTTGCAAACAGGAAGTGCTCAGTGTGGTGCTTAAACCACCTTACGTTTGATACCACGTTTTCTTTCCCGGCTGTTGGAAATCTGTGATGCCTGTGGCGGCTTTTTATTCATGTTGTATCTACAAAATAGAAAGTTGGCTCAAAGTGTAAACACCTTCACATAACTTGGCGGGTTCATGTTGACCAGGTTCGTTGGCTGGAGGAGGTGGAGGGTTACTTCTCTCACCAGTGTTCAGCTTGGCTCACCAGCTGCCTACCAGCGACCTCCTCGTTGCTAATTCCTGTGACCACTCACTTCTAGGTCCCCACCAGGCTTCAGACCTCTTCAGACTCAGGACACTTCCTTGGTTTCTTTCTGAGACTCCCTGTCACACCCCTGCCTCCTCCTCAAGCTTTCTCATACTTTTTACTGTTCTTTCTTTCTGAATTTCCTTTTGCTCTCTTTTCTTCTGACTGTTCCTTAAGAGAAAACGTTCTTAACAGTTTATCCTTATCTCACTCTGTTCATGCTCACTGACTGATCTTACCCATCCCCGTGCTTTAAATTGCTAATATAGTCAATGATTTCCATCCATAGAAATAACCTACGGAGGTCAGATGACTAGCCTGGGTTTGATGTCCAGCTCTTATAATTGTGTGACCTTGGGCAAGTTACTTAAACTCCTTGTGCCTTAGTTTCCTCATTTTTCAAATGGGGATAAAATTAATTAACCAAATATATATAACACAGAGCCTAACGTAGTAACTACTCCGAGCCCACCCTCAAGTGTATCAAGCTGATGTTTATTCATTTGTCAGGTTTCATTGTTGGTGTTGCTTCCTCCAGGAAACCTTCCCTGACTTCCAAATCTAGTTAGATCCTCCTTCCATGTGCTCTCGTGATACTGCCCATTTCCCTATTTCTCTGTCTTAGTGTTTATTATCTTCATTTTAATTGCTCGTTTATCTGTCATGTCTCTCTTCAGTCATAAACTCTGTGATGGCAGCGATGGAATCCGGCTTGGACGTCTGTGTCCCCAGTGTCTAAGAGCCTGGTACATAGTAGTACTTAATACATATTTGCTGAGTGAATGATGGGTGGCCTGAGATAGTCGGGGATGATGTATCTAAGGGCATTCGTTCCTTTCCGTCACATCAGTAGATTTTATAGGTCAGGAAACTCTGTCATCAGTTTTGTTGTGGTTGAGTATCCTAGACAACCTGACTCACACCATCCAACTCATAGGAGACCATATTGTTAAGCCCAAATGAACGTTTTTTAAACTTGTTACAAGGGTTAGAGCTAAGGAACAATTTTATGGGACCTTACTTGGGAATGTAATCCACGCCTGTCCTCTCGATGTAATACTGGAATGTTGTTGTATATGAAGGTGTGATGTTTGGCCTTATAGGGTGCTTTCCTCAGAGCATGTGACCTTAGTGGGCTAAGGAGCTTTGCACTATTCTTTCCACATAGCTGAGGGGCTATTGTATGGGAAGGAACGAGGCTTAGCGTGTCTGACTGCAAGAGACAGGAAGCTGAAGGGATGCAGACCTTCCTTCTTTAGTGCAAAGAGCCTTCTAACTGGAGAAGCTGTCTGCAAATGCGTGGGCCCCCCCTGGAGGTAATGAGCTCCGATCACTGCTTGTGTTCAAGCATGGTGAGGACAACCCTGGGCACTGATACCTAAAAGGAGATGGGTGAGTGGGGACCCGAGGTTCCCTGCTAATGCTGAGCTTGGGCCATCCCTTGCTCGCTCATGGACTATTGAGTTACTCCTTGTGCCCACATTGTAAGAACAAATGCCAAATTACCCATCAGTAAGAAACTGCATCAGTGTAATTATTGGAACCATTTTGATGGATGATTCTATGTGATTTCTTGAAGTTAATGTTAGCACCACTGCCAAATCACTGTTGCTTTGGTCTCTTGGTAAAGATGTGTCCGCATCTTGACTTTAGAGTAAGCATGGCCTGCGTGATGTAGGCAGGTGGATGATAATATCTGAGGTAATTGAAGTATTAAGTAGAGTTTGCAATGGTATATTCTCTCCTAATATCCTGTGACTTGGTTCTGGTACCTTATATTTATTGCACATAGGTTGTCTAGGAAATACTATTAAATTCATTTTTTTCTCCCAAATCAGGATCACACCCACCCCACTTGGAGAAGGGAAAAGTACAGTTACAATTGGGCTTGTACAGGCACTGACTGCACACTTGAACATCAACTCTTTCGCCTGTCTGAGGCAGCCTTCTCAAGGGCCAACTTTCGGAGTTAAAGGTATTTTATTAAGTAACTGGTATAATTTTCAGAGCAAAATGGCAGTGGGAGAAAAGTTTAAAAAGAACAAACTTGTCAGGGGACGTAGTACGTTTTCCCCCTAAGTGCATTCCCCACACACACTCAGGTCACCCCACACTCGTCCTCCCGCACAGGCAGCTGCGGTAGGGCTTTAGCGGAGCCGCCCACGCCTCCCCCTCCCCCCAGCTCATTCCCTGGTTTCCTGGAACAGTCTTCAGGCTCCTGCTCAGGAGTCCAGCCTTGAGCAAAACGAAGCCTGTTTCATCAGAACCTACTTTGCCAAGCGATTTTGAAAGTCTGCCATTATATTGGTATTTTATCACCCCAACCATGGTGAAAGGTCTTTCCATCCAAACAGTTAGAGACCCTCAGTAGGCCCCCACGTCTCGTCTCATTTGGAGTCGCTGTGCGACCTGAGGAGCTCTGGAAACGAGTGGCTGTGGACAGAGATGTGATGGAATCCTCTTTGGCTGTGCTTGGGCCGACTTCTGGCACCATCACATTCACTACTCTTTCTTCACGGAACTGTCATGAAATACTTCTCCAGCACACTTTCCAATAGCATTTATTGCTACAATTAGTATTCATTCTTGGCACTTGGTGGGCTTTAGCAGTATTGTATTTATGTTACTCTTACAAATATTAAAAACCCCTGACATTAAGTGCTGATAACCCATAGAATGTCATGCATTATGTAGTGGAATGAACACTCAACTTGGAGCAAGAAGGCGGAGGTTTTATTCATGGCGGTGTCTCTTACTGCCGTGTGATCCTGAGCTAGTCATAACCTCTCTGGGCTGCCTCTGTGGAAGCATAAAACGGCTGATAGCATCAGGCTTACCGGGTTATTGTGAGGACCAAATGAAATAGCACATAAAAAACGGTGAACTGGAAAGTGATATGGACATGGAAGGAATCCTTATTGTTTAGGAAACCGTTTTAATGTAATAACTTTAAAGTTATTAATGAAAGTTTTTAATGCAATAACTTTACTACTTTGAGGGAAAAGCAGCACGACAAATCTCATTATGTATACTATTACGTAAAATAAACCAACCGAAGTTCATAATGTGTTAGTCTGAGCTAATCAGACGGGGTTTTTTAACCAAGTTTTTTGATACTTCAGTGCATGTGCAATTTAGATGAATCATAACCTCATAGATCTAATAAAAAATTAACAAAATAATATGTTTGCTGTAATGGCATTTGCTATATTATTTTTACCCTTTTTTTAAACAAGGAAACGGAAGTCTTTAAATTGCAGAGTTGGGCCATTTAAAAAAGTGAACTTCCTGTTCTGCTTTGATAGACAGTTGCTATTTCTCTCTGCCTGTTGTTATTTCATCTGGGTGGGGGTGCACCTCCTTCTTGGGTCTGGGGCTCTGTTCATCTGTGTGGCTGTATTTGGCGACTCATTATAAATGGTGCCTGCTCTGTTGTTTAGGAGGAGCTGCCGGCGGTGGATATGCCCAGGTCATTCCCATGGAGGAGGTAAGATCTCAAAGGGACACATGTCATGTGTCACCGTTTTTCCTTCCTGGCACCTTGTTGTCTGTGCTCCCATAAATACAGGCCCACCATCCTTTCTCCTCAACCCCAAAGTAATAAACAAAGGCTCTGAAAATCAAAGATATCTGCATGACCCATTGGGTGGCAAAACCTGCCATTTACTGTTATGAGCTGTTTGTGGATTTTGTCTATGCCACTTGATGTAAAGATTCATATATTTAGCTGCAGAAATATTGTTTTTAATGAATGGATGCTGACCTGG
This sequence comes from Aselliscus stoliczkanus, assembly GCA_033961575.1. Classification (NCBI taxonomy): domain Eukaryota; kingdom Metazoa; phylum Chordata; class Mammalia; order Chiroptera; family Hipposideridae; genus Aselliscus; species Aselliscus stoliczkanus. The sequence continues at coordinate 144,881,087 of CM066733.1, forward strand.
ATGCAGCTTGGGATGTTTTATAAATAAATTATGTGTACATCATACTACCTTGCTAAGTTCCAAAACCCAAAAGCCACGTGGCCTGCAGGGTTCTGGCGGAGAGGATGTAAAGCTATAGCCCCATCGATCGTCTGCTAGCCCACCCAATTCAGGAAGACGTGGACTCCTTACTTCTGTAAATTGAGACTCAAAAATCAAAAATAGTTCCCAAGAAAAATGGGTATAGAGGGGCAATGGTGTTAATTCCTATTTCTCCAAGAACCCCTCTGCACCCTGAAACCACTCCCTTGTTCCGTGTATCTACTCAGCGACCAAGTCTCGTCAGCTCTACTCTTTGCTTCGACCTCTTAGTTCAGGCCCTGAGCAATCTTCCTGAAGTCCAAGTCTAGCAGGCTACTTCCCTGTCTGATATGTTGCAGTCCCATTGACATACAGAGTGGACACCAGGAGTCTAGTAAGGAGACTGGGCAGGTAGCCCAGTGGTGGTGGTGGCTGGGCCAAGGGCGGTGGCAGTGAAGATGGAAAAAAGAAGGACATTGACTTAAGACAAGTTTGCTGATGTTACAGAATTAGATGTGAGGGTGAGAAGAGAGGAGGATTCAAGGATGATATCCAGGATACAAGGATGATATCCAGGGTTGGGCAACTCTATGGAATCATTTATCAAAATGAAGGCCTTGGGATTAATGGATGTGAGGCTGAAACTGGTTGCAAAGGGGGACAGTCATCAGAAGAGGCCTGTTTGGGACTTCAAACAGACAGGACAGCTGGGGAAAAAACCCTCACAGTCCAATTCTAAAATGGGCAAGGGATTCAACAGAAACATGAGAAAAGAAGTATTAATTAACAGTGGATGTTTATCTTCACTAATAATCAAATTAATCTACATTAAAATCACTCTCAGGGCCGACCGAGTGGCGTGGTGGTTAAGAGCTGGCTTGGGACCCCAGCGGCCCCAGTTCGGGTCCCACATATGAGGGCCAGTGACACTGCCCTCAAAAAAAAAACCACTATCAGTTGTCCTTTTACTTGTCAAATTGACAGAGTTGGATTTTTTTAAAATAATAATAATACCAAGTTTTGACATGACACTTTTTTGAAATACGTTTTTATGTGCTTCTGGGACATGTATGTTGGTAATACTTATATGGAGGCGAGTTAGAAATATGTATCAAGTACCTTAAAAATACTCATACCCTTTGACCCAAATAAATCTATTTTTAGTTTATCCTGAGGAAAAATTCCCTGGATATGCAAATATTGAATTTTAAAACCATTCATCTTGACAGTTTGTAGCATTAAACAATTAGGGGGGGAAAACTTAAATGTTTAATAACAGGATTTTAACTTAACTATATTTTGAAGACTCGTGATGTAAAAATGCTAGTAATATTAGCTTTAAGTATAAAAGCTAAGGTATAAACTTATGGTGTCATAATCTCAATATTTCAAATTACAAATATTATAAAATATGCAATTTTTTGTATTCTCTAGTGATCAACATTTTATTAAAAAATGAGATTTTAACAAGAAAATGTAAATGTTTAACCTTCCAAGAAAAGAAATACGACTTGAAACAGAACACCACTGTTTCATCTATTAAATTAACTTATTTTTTTAGCCCAAGGGTTACATTGTTTCTGAAGTAACTGATCTGCCAGCATTTTGTGGGTGGTATTCCAACTCTTTCAAAAAGCAATTTGGTGATATTATCAAGATCCTTTAACCCAATAACCACACTGCTGGAAATATATTGCTTATTAGTAATTAATATTTAAAAAAAACAAAAAACAGCTATTTGCATGTATTCTTTGTAATTGTAGCCTTCTTTGCAAAAGTGAAAATTTGGAAGCAGCTCAAATATCCAGATATAGGAGACTGAAAAATTTTGGTACATCTGTTCAATTATAAACTGTTACCTATACATAAACAAAATTATTACATAAGAATAAGTTCTTTAGAAAAGGAGGTATAAAATTATACATATGCTAATTCTACAAATAATAATCATGTGTACACATAGGACTGAAAGGAAAATAGAAGAATTAATAGAGTTGTGAGAGTGATATATTTCCTATTTCTCAGACTTTCTGTCATATTTTATTTTATTTTATTTTATTTTTTAAAGATTTTTATTAAACATATAGCAAACATACAATATTATATTAATTTCAGATGTACACCTTAGTTATTATTCAGCATTTATATACCTAAACAAGTGATATCGTATTCTATGTTATTCTGTGTGTTACTATTTATTTTATGCCCTGCCACATTCCAAAGTATATTTGATATGAGACTATCTTCTAAATCATAAAACAGTGCATAAAAGTAAATGAAAATGAGGACAACAAAAAATGGACCAATCACTAAGTCCATCAGCATATTTTACCCTTAATCCGAGAAAGAAAGAATTGGCAACAGAAAGCGTGCTCAGGAGTTCATTACTGTCAGGTGGAAGGAAGACTTTGACATGGGTTTTCTGATGTAGGCTGTTTTATGGACTCAGTTCACAGTAAGGATATGTAATTAGTGTAGTACTTTATGTATTTAGAAAGTCCTCGAGTACTGCCATGGTTGTTTAAAACAAATAGAAAGATGTTTTCTTTTCATTTCTAGTTCAACCTTCACTTGACAGGGGACATCCATGCCATCACCGCTGCCAATAACTTGTTGGCTGCTGCCATCGACACAAGGATTTTGCATGAAAACACTCAAACTGATAAGGTGAGAAAAGTTTCTCATTGCCCAGTTGGGGCATCTTGTCTTGGGATTCCTGAATTCTTCAGGGGCTCATGGAAAAGCTTCTGGAGTCTATAAACTCTTAAATTTTATTCGACATTTCGTGAATTTCTGCATGCCCTTTTTTTCTTGGGGAGAGGGTCCATACTTTGTTTGGAGTCTCAGATGAGTTTATGACCACTGCCAAGTTTTGGGGAGAATTGTGTTAATTGTACTTTTTAAGCCAAATATTCTTTGAGACTTCAGTTCTCTACATTCTGCCCATCTGTCTAATCTCTGTTCTGTACTAAGGGGAATGGAAAGAGAGCTTTTTAAGATAACATTATATGCAGCTATCCTCCTATTGGTGCTGTTAAAGAGGTCATACCCCCATGGGGCTTCAGGTGTATGTAGTCTGAGAGGCAAACCATACACCTGAAGGGGACAGGGTACCAGGTACTGATTCCTCATGGACGTCAGACGTGGAGAAAAAGTGGGACTTTCTGGCTCTTTTACAAAGGTCCTGACTACCTCCAATTAAAGTAATTTCCTAGTGAGTTTTTGAAGCCAAATACAGATAAACATTAATTTGATAGTTATAAGGCTGTAGATCAAGAAATATATATTTATGCAAACTCTTTGCAATGTGCATTATGTCAGCTGTAGTCAGATTTATTAAAATGACAGAACTTAAGGCTACATTGTTTATATTAGCCAAGAATTTTAATAGGGTCTGTAATCTAAACAGTTGGGTTATAAATGTAATGAACTTTGTCATATCCTGTGAATTGTCCAAGTTCATGGTTGGCCCTTAAACTTTTGTTGGATTTTATTTTTGTTTTGTGTCCTTAGGCTCTGTATAATCGACTGGTTCCTTTAGTGAATGGTGTTCGAGAATTTTCAAAAATTCAACTTGCTCGGCTGAAAGTAAGTTTCCAGTTACTGTTCTTTAAAAAGAAAATGTCCTAGAGACAAATCAGAAAAATTGCCAAAGCCAGAAATTTTGAACTTGGTTTGATTTTGCTTTTTACGATACTCTTTTCAGTGTTAAACTCTAAAGAGACAGAATAATACAGCAAAGAGAGCACAGAGGTAGAAGCCCGAGACCTTGATCCTACACTAGAGAGCAGGGTGGACAAATTCGGTCTCAGTTTCTTCATCTATAAAATAAGAGGACGGCTCTGCTGATATAGAGTAGCCTGGTCAACAAACAAATGAGAATTTCCAAGAACCCTTCTCTTCTGTGAAATTTCTTCAATTTCTAGGCAGTAAGATACAGCCTTTGAAAATTCACCTATCTCAGTTTTTGGTGCAGCAAGATACTAAGAATGCAATTGTGGAAGCGATCGGAATTCTTTTCATATTACCATTGTCTAGTGCAGTTTGCTGCCTGTCCTACTAATCATGTTAATTTCCCCCTGCTCTTCTTCAGAGACTAAAAATTAATTTGAATGGTAGGATTTACAGCCACTGCTTGGTAATAATTGGCTTTTAAAAATTCACCCCCTTTGCTTCATACTGAACCAAGATCCATTTGTCAAGAGTAGTGCACACAATTCTGCCCTCAGCAGCTACGACAGATAGAGTTTCTGTTTCCCAGATTCTCTTCTTACACTTCTTCATTAGAAACCCCTTTCTTAGAATGTTTCCTTTACAGAAATAGATGCATTAACTGCTTCAATGTAGGGTTTTTTCCTCTCAGTGAATTAGAAATTACTAGTTTTGAAAACATACATGTAAACTTGAATTACTGGTATTTGGATGTGAAAAGAAGAACTAGTGTATTGGAGCATCAGTTATACAGTGTCTGTCCCTCGTGGAGCAGCCCCAGAGCCTCCGTCTGGGACGGCGTAGTCAGCGAGCGCTCTGCGTACTGCCGCCGGTGCCGATTTTCAGATCTGTCATTTTTTTTAATTATCTTTTTTATTAGTTTCAGGTGTACAAAACAACATACTGGTTAGACATTTACACCCTTCATCAAGTCTACTACTGCCCTGACATCGTACATAGCTATTACAATGCCATTGACTATATTCTCTATGCTGTATTTTACATTCCGTGACATATATATATATATATATATATATATATATATATATATATATATATATAAAACCTTCAGCATTATATTAGTTTCAGGTGTACAGCACAGTGGTTACACATTTATATAACCTATAATGTGATCCCCTGATAAGTCCGGTGTCCATCTGACACCCTACATAGTCTTTACAACTTATTGACGATATTCCCCACACTGTATTTCACAACCCTGTGACTACCAATTGGTACTTCCTGATCCCTTCACCTTCTCCCCCGTTTCCCAACTCCCCTCCCATCTCAAAACCATCAGTTTGTCCTCTGTATCTATGAGTCTATTTCTGTTTTGTTTGCTCATTTATTCTGTTTAGATTCCACATGTAAGTGAGATCAAATCCATCATATTAAAGGTATGTATGTTGCAAATTTCACTGCCTTCCACTTATAGGCGTTATTGGGCCTTCAGCATTTATTTATAAGAGTTGGCCTAGGCTACAATTCACGCGAAGTTCAACTTCAGTTTTTTTCAAAAGGCTTTCCTAGTCATGGAGGAAATGAAAAGGGATCATTTTGGTTACATACTGCTTTCTATTTTTTTTAAAACTTAGTGCATTTTTTTTACCCATTAGAAACTGGGAATAAAGAAGACTGATCCGAGCGCACTGACAGAAGAGGAAATAAGGAAATTCTCCCGCCTCAACATCGACCCCTCCACCATCACGTGGCAGAGAGGTGGGTGCCGATGGCCACATCAGGGTGCGACTTGTGTCCCAGCTGAAGCTCTTAAGTCAGTTTCCCAGATGCGCAATTCTGCTTCTTCCCATGTCCTCCCAACTGGTGTTTCCTAATCCTTCCATTTATTTCACTGATCTCTTCTCTCAGCCCTGCCTATTTGGAGAAAAGGCTGTGCCCCATCTTAACACAACTGCTCCATGTGGGCTCGGTCCACCCACTCCTACCCCTTCCACATTTCCACATTTTCCCCGTCTCTTCTCTGGCCTCTTGTTCTGTATTTTTTTTTATTCTTAAACTGCTCGCCTTATTTGTCCGGCTACCCTCTCGACCCGCTGCCCTAATTTCTTCCTTTCATTTCCTTACCACTAGCTCTTACGTTCTTAAATTTGTATTTTTGGTGCTGAAATGTTTCCTCTGAGTTGAGTACATGCTTCCAGCCACTCATGAGAATACCCCCTAGCACTTTAAATATGGTGCGAGGGACTCCCCATTATCTTCATCCTGACACCGGCTCCCTTCTCCCACACGGCCCTCGACACGGTGTGACAGAGGGGATGAGCCCCAAACGGGGTCAGGCGCTGTGAGTCTGTGTTTCTGCCCTGCCACTAACTTACACTGTGTGACCCTGAGCAAGCCACAAACGTGTTTTGGGCCTTGGTCTCTCAGAGATGAAAATGGAGATGATAACAAACACTTACGTGCTGATAGTACTTGGTGAAACCTACGATGCTGCAGCAAGCTTGGATGGTATGCGTTCCTGGTCCTTCCTGTATGCTTCTCAGACCTGCCCACCCACTTTCCCCATTTCTACCCACTTCCATTTTTTTCAGATGCCTGATTCATTGCCGCTGCCTTTTCATGGATATTCTTGCTTTCATTTCCATCCCCTGATTCGTTAGGTTCATATACTAGAGATGTTCTGTCACTTCCTTGCTCAGAAGGCTCCATCCTGTGTGATGAAATCCTGCCCCCCCCCCATTCTGGGTGGGATAAAGTTGCCATCACACAGCGTGGCCCCAAGGTCCTCTGTGGCGTGGCCCCATGTGCTTTTGCTCCCTGTCTGCTTTCCAGACAGACGGGCATAGCTTCATCTTTCTACCTGCTCTTGCCCAGCCGCCCCACCCATCTCGCGGCCTCTGCCCTCCCAGACACAACCCAGGTCCACTCCTTTGGGACACTTCCCTTCTGGGAATCCATTCAAACAGTTCATTAAGAATTTAGTGTTTTCTCCCAAACCATGAGGTGGAGAGACAAAGGCAGAAGATTGAGTCTTGGTTGTACCATTTATGAGCTGTGCAACTTACAACAAACGACTTACTCAGTTTCCTCTGTAAAATGGAGTAATAATTCCACCCTTCCCTCATACAGGCCCACTGCACCATGGGAGTGCTTTCCAAACTATAAAGCACCACCCAGATAATCAGTAGATGCCCTTGTGGTAATATTTGTGTGATGTAGTATTTCTGTGTGGTTTTGTGTCCCAAACTAAAGGAGAGTAAAATCCCTTTGGAAGCTTTTAAAAATATTTTTTGATTATAAAAGTAACAACATTATAAAGATTTTAGAAATGCCTAAAAAGAATAAGAAACATTTTGCTATACTCATAAACTATTTCAGGTTTTTTGTGCATCTGGATTTTGTGTATAACTCCAATTATAGTTTAGATTTGAATTTTTTTTTTTTTGAATTGGGGGAGGGGAACAGCGTTGGGGAATCGGGGAAGGGGAACAGACAAGTTGCTGTCTTTTTGTTCTTCAGTCTAGTTGCGGAGGACGTTGCTTCACTGGCCCATGTTGGTATCATCATTGCGCTCTTCCTGGGTGAGGCAGATCAGTTGCCAGCCTCTGGATGTTGCTCACCACGGCTATTGGCAGCTCACGCTGGCCACCGGCCTCTCACGCTGGCTGCCGGCTGCTCACACTGGCTGCCAGCCACTCACTGTAGCCTATGGCAGCCCACTGCAGCAGGGGCTGCAGCCTACACTGTCGCCGGGGCTCGCACAGCCCAGCTCCAGGTGGAGCTGTTGTTAGTTGTAGAGGCAAGTGTCACTGGCCCTCATATGTGGGATCCAAACTGGGGCTGCTGGCGTCCCAAGCCAGCTCTTAACCAGTGTGCCTCTCGGCTGCCCCTAGATTTGAAGATTTTATGTCCTGCTTCATTTGTATTATAATACGCATGTTCCATTTTGTTAGCTCTTTGTTGTAATGGTAATTTTAAATGCCTCTAGAATATTCCTTTGTGTATGAACCACAGTTTAATCATGCCTCTGTTATTAAACAGACCAACATCATTTTAATAATGGACATGAATATTTTTGGCATTTTATTTCATTTAACTTCCATTTAACTATAACTGGGAAGATTAATTATTATAACACCTTTATATCCAAAATGCATAGTCAGCTTCAAGGCATTTATGAGTTTGTGTTACTCTTTAAAACTTTTTCAGAGCTTTCCTTGTGAAAGAAAAATCATGCAGGTGGAAATTAGATATTTCAAACCAAGCTTGTGTATATGCTAAGAGAGAAATTTTCATACAGGTGGGCATTCTCCCACTCCTGCTTTTTGGCTTCAGCTGCGGCGACTTTCAGAATGGGGCAGTGGTTCAGCCCAGTGGGTCTTGGGACAGAAAGGCACATATTCCCTCATACCGCAGACTAGTGTTCAGATTGGCTCTCTTTCCAAAAACTCAGAAAGGATTGAAGCGTTCCATGGTTGCAAATCAATTTTAATGAAAGTGGCAACTTATAAAAAGTATTCTGGATAAATACTAGAATAATATTGCTTAGAGCACCAAAGTGAAGAAAATGTTGTTGCCATAGACAAGCCACCTGGGTCCAGAGGAGATCGGGATGACATTTAATAAGTAGTTTTGAGCCGGCTGAGTGACGCCTTGGTTAAGAGCTGGCTTGGGAGCGTGAGCTGTAAGCAGCAGGGCCACTGGTTCGGATCCCACATGGGCCAGTGACACTGTGCCCTCTACAGCTGAGATGGTGAACAACAGCTCGGCCTGGAGTTGGGCTGCCGTGAGTCACTGGAGATGGCATAGGCTGAAGTGAGGCTGCAGTGGGCTTCCATGAGCTACTGTGAGTGGCTGGCAGTCAGCTTGAGCTGCCATGAGCAACAGTTCAAGGGCCTGTGACCGATCGGCTTCATCGGGAAGAGCGCACTGATAATACCAACATGGGCCAGTGAAGCGATGTCCTCCACAACTAGACTGAAGAACAAAAGGACAGCAACTTGTCTGTTTCCTTTCCCTGATTCCCTAATGCTGTTCCCTCCCCCAATTCCCCAATGAAATCTTAAAAAAAAAAAAATATGTAGTTTAGCTCTTATTCCCATGAATTAATATAAAAAAAAAATGAGACTCTTCATCAGATGAATTGGGGACATTTAATGTAGGGTTTTTTTGGGTTTTTTTTAAGGCAATAGAGGTTAGACCTAAAAATACTATAACCCTTGTGATGAGATTAAATCTTTATTATTTGATAATGAGAAAGAGGACACTCAGGGACCATGTGGAGCTGAAAACCCCTTTCCTTTCATTCTGTGTAAGAAATCTAACGAGTGGTTCTTGTAGCCTATGTCTCATATCAGAAGCTTGAAGTCCTTGGGTGCCTGTAGCAACAGGGTGGTACTGGGAGCCCATAGAATATTCCAGGAACACTTAACATGAGCAGAAGAAACAGTGGACATAGAGCCATTTTGTTTTTCCTAGGGGAGCATGCGCCCCTGCCGCTGAGCATCGGAACTCCCCAGGGCTCACAGTGTTCCCTTCTCCCCATCTCTATGGGGTGTCCCTCTCTTGGCTGTTAGACCAGCGTCCCACAGCCTCAGCCATCCACAGGGAGCTGACATCTGTCATTGCCTGACAACCCTGCAGAGGACCATTGCAGTTCTTCCCCTGAAACCAAAATTGTGGACCTGCCCCCAAGGGCATACCTTGTGCAGCCCAGACCCTGAGCGGCAGTGGTTCCTAGGCTGTTAGGCACACTGTGCCCTCAAGACATAGTCAGTACTGTGGTACTAGAAGGACTGTCTAGACCAGGGGTCGGCAAACTGCGGCTCTTTGGGTCCATACATGTGGCTCTGAAGTAACACTGAAAATGAATATAAAACGATCATAGTTTCATTTATAAAATTTTTAAAGGATATTCACATAATGGTGATTTCATTTGTTTTATGGCTCTCGAATAATCTTTAAATTGTTGTGAGGGACAGGATTGGCTCTTCCATCTCAAAAGTTTGTCGACCCCTGGTCTAGAGCAAAGAATAAAGAAACCAATTTCTCCACATTCATTCACTCTCCTTATCGCCCCTTGGCCAGTAAATGCCATAGATCAGAGATGGGTCTTGTTCATCGTTGTATCCCTGTGCAGCTAGCACAAAATTGACCCTCAGCAAATATTCCTGGAGCGAACAGACGTTCCTCATCCCACCTTTGTCTCTATCATGTAAAGGCCAGGAATTACACATCACTCACTTAGGGTAACTTTCTCGTATCTTCCTTGTGTGTCAGTTTAGTCTTCACATTCCTTCTCTTACACATCACTGATGTAGTCACACGACTCCCTGCACATCAAAAATATGTGGATGTGAGGTGCCCTGCTCTGCTAGGGCACCAGGAACCGATGGGCAGGCTGTCAGTGCCACTGATTACAGTTCATCTCGCCAACATTAATTTTTGGCTTGTTCGTATTCTCTTTGCTAAATAAAAAACAGCTGAATTTCCAATACCGAGATCACATCAATCTTGTGCCAAGATTGTGTGTACTACACGTGAGAGTAACACATATTTTTACTTTATATGACTCTGTAGGTAGGAGTTGGGAATAAATACTAGCTAGTGATCAGATTGAGAAGCATTCCTTTCTCTGTATATACTCTGCTTATATCTTAAAATTGTAAACAAGATTTATATGTGTTTGAGTGAGTGTGTGCGTGTGAGTTGGTACATATGTGTGAGAGAGAAGTAACGTGTGAAGAAAGAGACTGGCAGCAGCTGGGTCAGGGAACAACCAAGGTGGGCAGGTCTGCTAGTACTTTGTGTGTGAAAGAAAAGGGCGCCATTTTCATCCTACAGAAGCTTTTCGTCCCCAGGTACATAATTCCCATCACCATTGTCAGTGCCGTATTGTACATTTAGTGAAGTGGATCTAAGTTGTCAGTGTGGACAGCTTGTTATTTGAAGCTACATAGATTATTAGTGAAGTCTGTGCTTCTGGCTTTGTTTCTCGCATTGTCAGTTTGGTTTTCACTAAAACCAAATCTAGTTTTCACAAACAAAATGCGAATCAGTGCAATTCAAACCAGCCACTAAAAAAATGAAGAGAATCGGTGCCTGTTTGAGCCATGATTGACTTCTTTCCTCCCCTATACTACTTTTATTTTTCTAATTGTGTTTCAATGTGTATATATATATATATATATATATATATATATATATATATATATATATATATCACTTTCACCATTTGTAAGTGTGCAATTAATGCCATTAAATACATTCACAAGGCTTTCACTGATTATACCATCACCACTATCTATACCCAAAACCTTTCCATTATCCCCAACAAAAACCCTGTACCCATTAAACAGTAAAGCCCCTTCCACCCCAAGTCCCTGGTAACTACTGTTTACTTTCTGTCTCTATGAATTTGCCTATTCTAGGTACCTTGTTATAAGCAGAATCATATAATATTTGTCCTTGTAGCTTACTGCATCATGCCTTCTGTTTCCAGTGTCCATCCATGTTATAGCATTTAGCAAACGTTCAATCCTATTTATGACTGTGTAATATTCCATTGTACGTATATACCACATTTGTTTATTCATTCATCTGTTGGGCACTTGGTTGTTCCCACGTTTTAGCTATTGTGAACTAGGCTGCAAGGAACATGGGTGTGCAAATATCTGTTCAAGTCCCAGCTTTCTGTAATATTCTACTGGATACATACTTAGAAGTGGAATTGTTGGGTCATACAGTTGTTCAATGTTTAACCTTTCGAGAAACTTAATATCCTCTTCTTCCTGGGACTCAGGTTTCAGCGTTCCATGTCACTACATCAGAAACGCTTTTCCTTACTCCTTAGTCAAAACTGGTACCCCACCCCACTAACGCCCTGACACACACTATCATATCACCACCTTTATTTTCTTAAGATGCTTGTCACTAGCTGACATTTTCTCGTTTATTTGATCTGTCTCTGTGCCCTCCCATTGTAGGGTCAGCCCCAGGAAGCCAGACCTCGTCTCTTGTTCGACACTGCTTCCCGGGCATTCAGAATACGGTTAGATGCACATGAGGCCACCAGTCTCTGCTGGTTGATTGAATAACCTGTTCTCTTCTCTTTCAGTATTGGATACAAATGATCGGTTTCTACGAAAAATAACAATTGGGCAGGCGAACACAGAGAAGGGGTGTTCCCGGCAGGTAGGTGGCCTTGATTCACAGGAGTGGCTCTGTTCTCATGAGTATTGGCTCACACTGGCCCAGGGGCTGGGTCTCTGCTTTTCTCCTTCCTCTACCTGCCGTGACCAGTGGGTCTCCCACCATTTCAAGGTTTTGTTTCCAATCCCTCAGCAGGACTGGGAGAGGATCAAAAGGTGGGAAGTCTCCTATATTATCTTATCCTTTTCTTGTGTGATTTTAGTTTCTGCATGAGCCACTCAGGGTGTCCCTTGAATGTAAACCCTAAGACATTTTATTGCAAACCCACCCAGTGGTTACTACATCTGCATTACAACTAAAAAAATGAAAAGCTCAGATGTATTACTCAATTTTAACAACCAAAGGAAAAAACACCTAATTGTTTGACTTAATAGCTTGAGGAATTTTTAAGGATAATGTCTTATTACCCAAATTCAGAGAATGTGGACGATAAATTACAATGTCCACTTTCGTTTTAATAGGTCTCCAGTGTGGGGTGATGGAGCTTAGGGAATATAAATCCATTCCATAACTTTTTAACCAGGCAGAGTAGGCCTCTAAATTATTATTATTTTTCTATAATAAACTTTATATGTTAAGACAGTTTTAGATTTATAGCCTTTACATGGTTAAGTGAAAAAAGAACCACTTTTACTCTAGCATTTAGTACTCATACCAAGTAGATTTTTAGACCTTTTGAATATTTTGAATTAAAAAGTAAATGTGGTGGGCTGGCCGAATGGCTCAGTTGGTTAAGAGTTCGCTGAAGAGTGCGAGCTGAGCTCTGAGCAACAGCAGTTCAATGCCTGGCCCAAGATGAGCTGCTGCTGAGCTGCCAACAGGTGGCAGGATGGTACAGCTAAAAAAAAAAAAGTGAATGTGGGGATTGGATCAACAAGACAATCTAAGCCCATTAACCTTCCCTCCCCCTCCAAATCCTGGAACTTGCATACAGAAACAGATTTCAAACAATTAGTCAGTATCCATGCTAGAAAACCAGAGTCATTGCAATACGATTTTAGGAGCTTCGGAAAAATAAGAAGGTAGAAGTGGATTGATGGAGAGAAGCATAGCCCCACATCTGGTGCGAGTGTTTCAGGGGGTCTGTAAATTCAGAGACCTACGTCTCAGAAACAGGAGAGGGCCAGAACACCCCTCAGGGTGAGTTGTTGGGGACAGTTCCCAAGAAGCTGGTAAACGGGCCCTTTCGGTGACACCTGTGCCGACTCCCATCCTGTTGATGAATTTGCCTCAGCCGGGGTACTGAGTGTGGTCCTGAGGCCAGTGCCTGGCACGTCCCACCCAGCCCTGGGGTGCCCCTCACATCACAGTCACAGATTTGCAAGTACACTATGCCTCCTGTCTGGCATTGAAAGGTGTCTTATTCAAAGAAAAGCAGTGTATTGTGACTTTTTTTTCTTTTAGGAAATTGTAGCCTTTTGTCATTTGCACAGAGGGCACTCTAAGGATTAGCAGTGGCCCTATGATAAGGATTAGCAGGACAGGAGGCCAAGCAGCAGCATGTCCTATGTCTTACTCTCCCAAATCCCTGGTGATAGGCTGAGGTCATTATATCAGGCCCACAGACAGGAAGAAAAGAGTACCGAAGCCTGGAACTGCCACACTTCAAGAAAACCCACATCATGAAGATCGACACCAGACCTAGCAAAGAAGCCTGGGTGCTCACGGGAAAAACATGGTGACAGAGCAAATGGAAGTTGTCTTTAAAAAGAATAGCATCAGTATCCTCAGAGGATTGAGAGACACATCATACCAGGAATGAGAATTGGCCATTGTGGAAAAAAAACTAGGTTCAAATCTTAGAAATACAACCATGATGTCCAGACAAAAACCCAGTTAGTGAACTGGGTAAGAGAACAGGCCTAAGTGTGTGACAGCAGGAAGGCCAATCCAAGGCACTGTCTCAGAACCTGGTACCCAAAGGAAAGCAGTAGAAAACATAAAGGAAGAGTTAGACATGGAACGCACGTTGAGAAGTTCTAATCCGCATCTCATAAAAAGGGAGTTTATTGACTTGAAGGAAAACATGTATTTTCCTATTCCAGACACTAACAAGTGCTGGGCAGGGTGAATGAAATATGACTGTACCTAGACACATCAGAACACAAAGGGGAAAAAAAAAAAACCTTCCAAAGGGCTGCCAGAAAGAAAAAAGCCCTAGTTTGTGACAAAGGAGTAAAACTCAGATTGGCATCAGATTCCTCATTGACGGCACTGAATGCAAGGTGACACTGGGAAAAGTGATTTGGCATTCTGAAGGGAAAATATTTTTTTTTTTAATTTTTATTTATTTATTTTTTTAAAGATTTTATTGGGCAATTGAGGGAGGTGAACAGTGTTGGGGAATCGGGAAGGGGAACAGGCAAGTTGCTGTCTTTTTGTTCCTCAGTCTAGTTGCGGAGGATGTTGCTTCAATGTTGGTATCGTCATTGTGCTCTTCCCGGATGAGGCAGATCGGTCGCTGGCCTCTGGATGGTCGCTCACCGTGGCTATTGGCCGCTCACGCTGGCTGCCGGCCACTCACTACAGCCTTGGCAGCCCACTGCAGCAGGGGCTGCAGCCCACACCATCGCTGGGGCTCGCACAGCCCAGCTCCAGGTGGAGCTGTTGTTAGGTGTAGAGGGCAGTGTCACTGGCCCTCGCATGTGGGATCCGAACCAGGGCCGCTGGCATCCCAAAACCAGCGCTTAACCAATGCGCCACTCGTCCGGCCCACGAAAAATATTTTCAACCTAGACTCCCCAAGCAGAATGAGAACAGCGGCAGCAGCGACAGGGAACCATTCTGAATGGAACACACAAAGTAAGCTGCCTAGAGTATTGCTATAGACAGGAACCAGCACCAACATAGCATGCTGAAGCATTAAAGAAAAGAATAGATAATTTTGACATAATAAAAAACTAAAATCCGCGGGGTGAAAAAATGATATGCAAAAACATTCAAAGACCAATGATTGAGAGAGTATTTGCAATACTGGGGGTGCCAGAAAAATGTATACACATGACTTGTATTCATCTTTTGTTATCGGTATATATTATTACAATTTTAATACAGCTTTTTTCCTTTCTTAAAATTCAAATACATTTTTTTTTGGCACTCTCTATGTAACAAAGGATCAATGTGCCAAATATAGAAAGAACTTCCCCAAATTAATACTCAAACATTGCTCTCAGTAAGACCTTCACTGGTCACCTTCTTGAAAACTGCATCTTCCTATCCCAAAATTCCCCTCTTTCATTTCCCTGCTTATCTTGTTTATTTTCTGCCTCCCCTTGCTAAAATATGAGTTTCATGAGGGCAAGGGGTTTTGTCTGTTTTGTTCACTGCTGTATCCTCAGTGCATAGAACTTTGTTACATGGTAGTAGTAGTAGGTATTAATAAATATTTGCTAAATAAATGAATAGAATAAGTAAACGGCAGTTTACAAAAACAAATAAAATGGCAACAAGTAATCATGAAACTTTTTTATGCACATTAAAAAACAATGAGGGCCGGCTGAGTGGCGCAGTGGTTAAGCGCTGGCTTGGGAAACCAGAGGCCCCGGTTTGGGTCCCACATATGAGGGCCAGTGACACTGCGCTCTAAAACAAAAAAAAACCAGCAAAAAAAAAAAAAAAAAACAGTGAGGTATTATTTACCTATGAGCTTATCAAAACCTAAATAAATATTAAATGTTAGTGAGGATGCAAAGAAATAGAGACTTCCATACAATGTTAGTGGGAGTATAGATGGGTAAAGCCTCTTGGATGATAGTTTGTTAATATGAAAATTTGAAATGACCCAACATTTCCAACTCCGGGGCTACAGGTTTTTTTAAAAATAGAGAGAGAAAGAAGGAATATTTGCATATGTGCAACAAGAAAAAAAAAAGGTCTGTGTATAAGGATATTAATTACAACATTATTTGTCATGGTGAAAATTTGAAACGATCCAAATGTTTATCAGTAGGGCTTATATATTTTTGGTGCCCCCTTCTGTGCCACAGATACATGTGGCTGTTGAAAATAATAAAGTGTATGTAGGGGGGTGACACGGAGCTCTCATAACAATTGTGAAATGTAAGTTCTTTTTAAAAAACTTTAAAAAAAAATTAAAAAAATTTGAAGTAAAGTACATATAGTGAAATGTAGTTTATGTTAAGAAAATGTCATCATACATGTTCATGCATGTATATAAACATATAAAATGGAAGCTGGTAAAATGTACGCCAACTTCTGAAACTAGTTACTTCTGGAAAGAGGGTTGGGAAAAAAGGAAGGCCTTTCACATTTTCTCTGCATATTTTTGTTCTGTAACTAAGCACTGGAGAGGGAAGATTATTAATGGCTATGATTGGAATGCCTACTACACGCCTGGTATCGGTAGGCTCATTACATACATTGGCACATTCAGTTTGTAAATCTGGTTTACAAACGAGAAAAGTGATCATGATAGATATATATAACTTGCCCAAGGTTATAGCCTATATTTGCGCACACATGTTTTCAAATGAAAAGGGATCGTTTTCATTTTTATTTTTATGTGTATTCTCGTTGGATGATATCCTCAGGACAACGTCCCAGGTCCATAATTGCACAGTCAAAGAGGGTGCAAATTTCCAGTGCTGGTGTACATTTCCACATAACCTTCTGGAAAAGCCTGTCGATTCGTAGCCCTGCCAACGTTGTTGAATGTCCTTTGTTTAAATTTGTGATAAGTAATAATAAAAATCTCATTTACACTTTATATGATTTTGAAATATTTTATTTGCAAAACAAAAATGAGCAGCCCTTTACTAGGTACATCATCCAGTCAATAAAATGAGTAACAATCATACCTACATTGACCCAATTTGTTTCATTTTTGGTATTGTGCAAGATGCCACATTTTGAGAATGTAATTATTACAAATGAAAAACTTGTACGTGTATCATAAATTCCACTTATTACTTGCACAGCTAACATTTTAAGAATACTTCTAGTCTCACGTTTTATACAGAAAGTCTCAATGGTTTTAGTTATTTTTATTTTTTCTTGAGAGTAGTGTCACTGGCCCTCATATGTGGGATCCGAACAGGGGCCGCTGGGGTCCCAAGCCAGCGCTTAACCACTGCAACACTCGGCCGGCCTGGTTTTAGTTATTTTTTAATATGCAATGTTTATAATGGAATGGTGGTATGGAGAATCCTAAATATCATACATAATGAAAAATCATTCATGTTTGGAGTGGGTTATATTGAGACTGTAATAATTGGATATAGTTGCATTTGACTTTCACATAATATTTTTCACTAAAAAGATGGCTAAATGAAATCCCAATCAGGAAGTAGCCAGAAAGCTCCTTATTTCCTTCATTTCCTTTCTTGTCAGTGACGGAAATGGACAATTCATAAGGTGATCCCACTAGGGCATAGCTATTAATATTTTCTCTCTACGTAAGCTTGAGCTTCTCTGGCTCACATGCCCCTTGGGAAGAAAAGAATTCGGCCGGAGCATAATGAAGTGGTTTGTCCAGTGGCTGAATTAGGAGGAAGAGGAAATACATGCTCCTTATGTCTCTTTTCGCTCCTGCTGGACTGTGTGCAGCCTGGAGTCAGAGCCCGGAGCAGGAAAAAGAGGGCCCGGGGACTTTCCGCAGAAAGTAGCTGCTCTCCAGTATTCGTTGCTGGGCACGTCAAGATCTGATGTGGCCACATCCTCGTGGACAGCTGGACATTGATTCTGTGTCTCCTTTTGACTTGGGGGATCATACAACTAAGGGTGTCCTCGCGGCTGTGTTGAGCTCTACTTCTGGGAAATGCGTTAGGACCCTCTTTCACTGTCTGCTCCCCATCTCTTTGCTGGATAGACAAATGCAGTCAGGCCCTTTGACACATGGATGAGTAACAGCGGAGGTCATCAGCCGGCTGCCCATTTATTCGGTGGATATGTATTGAGTGCCTACTGGGCTTCATACTCAGTCCTCCCAGCTGGGATTCAGAAGTGAGCTCTCCCCAAACAGTCCCCAACTTCATGGCACTTAAAGTCCAGTGGTGGAGACATGTGTCACACATAATCACATTAATCATTAATTGCAAGTCTGAAACCTGCTGCAAAGCAAACCACGTAGTGTGCCCTGAGAGGATGCTGGCCTAGACAACACCAGGCCCAGGACCGTACGTGCTCTAGACACTCTGAAAACGTGTGCATTTGAGAACAGCCCATTGAGGTAAACCCCCGGGCCTGTGAGACCTGTAAATGCTGAAATACAGCTCCTTGGCCCCAAAGCCAACCAGTACCTTTGCTTTTGCCATTTCAGGCGCAATTTGACATTGCAGTGGCGAGCGAGATCATGGCGGTGCTGGCCCTGACCGACAGCCTCACGGACATGAAGGAGAGGCTTGGAAGAATGGTAGTGGCCAGTGACAAAGATGGGCAGCCCATAACAGCAGAGGATTTGGTAAGTGTGTCCGTCTCAGAACTCCAGAAAGCTCGCTGTCCCTGTTCTTTTGTCATCAGGAGAAGGAAGAATTTCTTTCTCTTATCAATGTGTGTAATGGGAATTCAGAGAATTTCTGCGCACACCTTTTTTCCCCCCCTCACAAGCCTGTTTGTTTCGTAGCTTCCTAATGTTCTCACAGGCATTTATTAACGTGCTTGTAATTGGCTTCGGCCAAAGCACATGAAATTTATTTCATAAAGCTTTTCCTGATCCTTGCCATTCCTGACCTGTGCTCTCCCTGGGGTGGGGTTGCCCTCCTGCAGTCTATGCCTGCTTTAAATTGAGGGCAAACCACCTTTCAAAGGAATAGGGCATAAGTGGCTCCACCCTCATGAAAGGAAAGATTAAATTAATCGGGCACATTTTTGGCTCCAGCCTGCTCCCTGGGCACCCTGGCTTGTTTAATTTAGTGCCTTAGATTTGGGTTTCACATTATAAAAGCAGGTCTCCACCTTAATCAGTGTTACTCATATCCAACTCCTTTTTGAATGGAATGATGCTTTTTTTAAAGCTTTCATGGAATTCTGGCACACTGCTGCCGTTTTTAGTTCTTTTCTAATTTGGCATGCTAATCTTTTTGTTCTTTTTAATAACCGTCTTTCCTGTTAACTTAAACCCCACCAGTGGTATAGTTATTTCATTTGCTTGCACGTATTTATGAGTATGCAGGTATGCCACAGCCTATTGGGCAGCCATTACTTTAAATTTAAGCTTACTTCTCACATACGGAGTCACATACAGTAGTGAAAACTAAAGCACACACTGCCGATTGAAAAAACAGTTGAGGGGCCGGCTGAGTGGCACATTGGTTAAGACTTGGCTTGGGACACCAGCTCTGAGCAGCAGGGCCGCTGGTTCAGATCCTAGATGAGGCCAGTGATGCTGCTCCCTGTACAGCTAAGATGGTGAACAACAGCTCGACCTGGAGCTGGGCTGCTGTGAGTCCACGGTGACGGTGTAGGCTGCAGTGGAGCTGCAGTGGGCAGCCGTGAGCTACTGTGAATGGCTGCCATAAGCTATCATGAGTGGCCGGCAGCAAGTGTGAGCTGCAGTGAGCCGCCACCGTGAGCCACTGTCCAATGGCCGGCAAGCGATCTGCCTCACCGGGAAGAGCGCAATGATAATACCAACATGGGCCAGTGAAGCAACACACTCCACAACTAGACTGAAGAACAGAAGGACAGCAAATTGTCTGTTCCCCTTCCCCGATTCCCCAGCACTGTTCCCCTCCCCTAATTCCCCAGTAAAATCTTTAAAAAAAGAAAAAACAGTTGAGGAAGGCAAAAGGCAAATTAATATTTTATTAATTCCAAGAGTTTAGAATGTAATATGAATCCTTTGCCAACATGTCTTGATTACGTTTTGGCTGCTTTAAAAGAAATGAATCTGACTGACTCATCTCATAGGGTCTTGTCAAGTAAATTAAATAGATAGTTTGTATCTGCAGCCCTGTGGAATGCTCAGTACAAAGCTTAAAGAGAAAACCCATGTTCCACTTGCTGTAAAGGCACTGCTTTCCAAAAATTGTGATACACTACATTTCTATCTAAACTGACATATTACAGTTTCTGTATAAATATATTTTTCTGTATCCTATTAACCTTACGTACCAATAAATACTTGGCAGGAGTAATTTGAAACTTAATCCTCAAATATCCCTAAACTTATATTTTTGTATGTGATAAAAATCCTGGTCCTGGAACAAACTCAAAGTCTGCTCTTTTTAGTTATCTTTTGTGTTTCTTTGCAAAAGTACCTAATCTCTGCAGAGCGTGTTCATCAAGTTGGAACTATGAGTGATTGGTCCTCTATAAAAAACTAAGGGAGGACTTTCGGAGCATCTATCCTTTCATTTCGCTGCTTTGTAGCTTGTTTTTGATTTGGTTCAAAAAAAAAATCTATGTATTGCATTTGAGAAAAGGAATAGATGTCCTTGGCAAGTTCCTTATAAGATGATTGATTCCAGTATCCCCTGGGAGAATATGTCCAAGCTCTCCCTACCATGGACTTGGGACATGGAACAGGTGGCATAGCTTATAGTGGACGTGACAGCCCCAGAGCTGCTTTTGGTGGTGACATGTTTTTGCGCCGGTTGGGGTTTAGTAATAGTGTGTAAAGAGCAACAAAAGATAAGACGTGGCATGGAAAACCAAGCAGATGCTAACCTACCTGAGAGGATCGAACAGAAGCGTGCAGTTTCTTCCTCCTTTTAGTTTCTTGAGCCAGACTTATTTGACAGGGAAGTATAAGCAAGGATGGTGTGCAGAAAAACAAGCAAACTACTATTCTTCTTCCACATGTTCTGTGTTATGAAAAGAGAACTAAGTTTTTGAGCCCTTTCTGGCCAGCAGCTTTCACAGTAAAACTTCTTAATGCGTTTATAGTCAGTGGGTTTCATTTCTTGCAATGTATATTTTGTACAATCAAGGAGAAAATAAATTGGATTTTCTTACAAATTTTGAAATGATTGGATATAAAAATAGAAATGGATCACATAGAGAGACACTTATTATAATATCGTTGGTGATAAAAGTGGAGGAAGAAAGAAAGAAACTAACACACTTTGGAGCCACGCAGAATCTCTAGATCCCGTCACCAGATCTGTGAAGATCTGTGGATGCCACTTTATGGTTTCATGGCTACATCCACATGTATCTGCTCACATTAGAGCCTTCCAGTAACTGCCTGGCTTGTTGAAAGACACTTGCCCAACACCTTTAGCAAAGGTGCAAGGTTTTTTTTTTTTAAAGCTTACCTTTGTGGCCTTTGGTGCAGTTTTTCCATCAGTGCCTAAATATCATCCTGTTGTCTCTCCCTTCCGTCTTGTTTTCCAGGAAAGGGGACTTAGAGGGAGTCTGACCCAGGGCTTCCTGGGACTGGAGGCGGGCAGCCTCGCTCTAAGCAGACAGATAATACAAGACACAAAATGAGAAGCCTTTCAAATGCAACCGTTTTTTAAGTGCCTTCCCTGTCTGTGGGATGAGACGATGGGTGCTTTTAGACAGTCCCCTTTACCTCTCCTCATTCCCGCTCTGTAAATAGCCTTATTTCAGCTCTTTATCTCATTTCTTTGGGCAATAGTAAAATCTATGGTAATGAAAAAATAATGATCATAATTGCCAGAAAACACTTTCAGGTGGACCGAGAGATCTTTCTGGCAAGCCTCCGAAACACCCTCAAGGAAGGTTTTGGGGAAAAAAATACAATGACTACTGCTTCCCCATCACTCTTCATCTCTTAAGGGGCTGACATCCATTCAGGTGGGGAGAGATGGACACAGGCAGCAGTGCTGTGTCACATGTAACCCAGAAGTGACAGGAGCCTGTGAGATGCCCACGCGGGAGGTAGGCTGGTGGGAGACAGCCAAGAGAGTCACCCTTCCAGGGATCATCTCTTATCAGTAATCTGTTTTTTTAATGGGAGAAAATATTTTTAAATTTATTTTTAGTTATAGTTGACATACAATATTAGATTCGTTTCAGTGTACAACATAGTGATTCAACATTTATATACCCTGTGATTACCACAATAGATCTTATAACCATCTATCACTATACGTAATTATTACGATATTAATGACTGTATTCCTTATGCTGTACATCCCCATGACTTACTTTATAACTGAGGTTTGCATTTTTATTTTTTAAGATTTTTATTGGGGAATTGGGGTAGGGGAACAGACACTTTGCTGTTCTTTTGTTCTTCAATCTAGTTGTGGAAGACGTTGCTTCCCTGGCCCATGTTGGTATTATTTTTGCACTCTTCCCGGATGAGGCAGATCGGTCGCCGGCCTCTGGACGGCCGCTCACAGTGGCTATTGTCAGCTCACTCCAACTGCCAGCTGCTCATGCTGGCTGCTGGCCACTCACTGTAGCCAATGGCAGTCCCCTGCAGCAGGGGCTGCAGCTGTGCTGTCCCTGGGGACTCACAGCAGCCCATCTCCCAGTGGAGCTGTTGTTCACCATCTTAGCTGTAGAGGGAAGTGTCACTGTCCCTTATATGTGGGATCCGAACCAGGGCCGCTGGCGGCACAAGCCAGCTCTTAACCAGCGCACACTCAGCCGGCCCCATGACGTTTGCATTTTTTAATCTTCCCCTTTTCCACCCAACCCTCCCAACCCTCTCCTGTCTGGCAACCATCAATTTGTTCTCTGTACCTATGAGTTTGTTTCTGTTTTGTTTGTTCATTTGTTTTGTTTTGGGGATTCCACATATAAGTGAAATTATGGTATTTGTCTTTCTCTGTCTGACTTGTTTCATTTAGCATAATACCCTCTAGGTCTATCCATATTGTAGAAAATGGCAAGATTTCATTCTTTTTTATGGCTGAGTAATGTTCCATTGTGTATATGTACCACATCTTCTCTGTCCATTCATCTATCTTGAAGACACCTAGGTTGCTTCCATATCTTGGCTATGAACATAGGAGTTCATATATCTTTTCGTATTATTATTTTCATTGTCTTTGGGTAAATACCCAGGAGTGGAATTGCTGGGTCATAAGATCTATTTTTAATTTTTTGAGGAACCTCCATACTGTTTTTCATAGTGGTTGCACAATTTGTAATTCCACCAACAGTGTACAAGGGTTCCCTTTATTCCACACCTTCGCCAACACTTGTTTGTGGATTTATTGATGGTAGCCATCCTGACAGGTGTGAGGTGATATCTCATTGTGGTTTTAATTTGCATTTCTCTGATGATTAGTGACATTGAGCATCTTTTCGTGTGTCTGTTGGCCATCTGTATGTCTTCTTTGGAGAAATGTCTTTTCAGGTTCTCTGCCCATTTTTTAATTGCACTGTTTGTGTTTGATGTTCAGCTGTATGCATTTTTTATATATCCTGGATATTAACCCCTTATTGGATGTATCATTTGCAAATATCTTCTCCCATTCAGCAGGTTGCCTTTTCACCTTGTTGATGGTTTCCTCTACTGTGCAGAAGCTTTTTAGTTTGAAATGGTCCCGTTTATTTATTTTTCTTTTCTTGCTCTTGACCAAGGAGACATATCCAAAAAATTTATATATATATATAAAAATTGCTAAGAGTGATGTTACAGAATTTACTGCCTATATTTCAGGTCTTACATTTAAGTCTTGAACCCATTTTGAATTTATTTTTTAATATGGTGTAAGAAAGTGGTTTAGTTTTTCTTTTCACATGTATCTGTCCAGTTTTCCCAACACCATTTATTGAAGAGACTCTTTCCCCATTGTATATTCTTGCCTCCATGTTGTAGATTAACCAGATAAGCATGAGTTTATTTCTGGGCTCTCTGTTCTGTTCCATTGATCTATGTGCCTGTTTTTGTGCCAGTACCATACTGTTTTTATTATTATAGCCTTGTAGTATAGTTTGAAATCAGGGAGCATGATGCCTCCAGCTTTGTTTTTCTTTCTCAAGGCTTCATTGGCTATTTGGATCTTTGGCAGTTCCATATAAATTTTATGTCTTTTCAGGTTCTCTGCCCATTTTTTAATTGCACTGTTTGTGTTTGATGTTCAGCTGTATGCATTTTTTATATATCCTGGATATTAACCCCTTATTGGATGTATCATTTGCTTGTTCTAGTTCTTTGAAAAATTGTTTGTTCTAGTTCTTTGAAAAATACCATTGATATTTTGATAAGGATTAAATAATTGTGTTGTTGTTTTTTCTCTCCTTTAGGGGGTGACAGGTGCTTTGACAGTTTTGATGAAAGATGCAATAAAACCAAACCTGATGCAGACCCTAGAAGTAAGTGATTTCCTTTTTATAGAAATTGTTGGCAGTTTGGATTAATTGTATTGCTTATGTGTCCCCACATGTGAACATGTTCAGCCAATAGAAGCCCACAAGCAGCATCAGAAGAACTCCTTGGTTGTCAAAAAAAGATTAAAAGTGTACTCATAACTACTTTAATATAATTCATATCTTGGCTCATGAAGTACTAACTGACCAGAGTAGAAACTTAGAAACCCAATGTCTCTGTAATATCTCCGGATGTTGTATAGCCACATTTACACGATATGATTTATTTTGCCTTTTTATGGTGTAGCCTCTCATAATCATTAGCTTTTGAGTTTTTTGGTTTGTTTTTCCCAAACAAACATGTAATAAATGTTGAGAAATGTTTTCCAGGAGGATATGCTGTACCTACTGTTATAAGACTGTTGTTTTTGTATCTGTGGCTTTGCCTGCCCTTGTCTTCATTGAACTTAAAAATTTCCTCATCAAAATATCTCTATTTTCATCCACTTTTTTAGTCACTTATCTTGCTCTTTTGATGTAGCAATTGTCTAATCCCTCCGCCTAGCTAGTGAGAACCTAGGATTTGGGTGCAGACAAGGAGGCAGTGTCTGGGTTGGGCTGACAGGAACAAGTGGGAAGGTGGGGGTAGGCTGGGGAGACATTAGTGTACTGGTGTATTACACCAGACTCTGGTGCTGAATTTCCTGACCTCAGAATTTCAGACTTGTAGGTATAGTTGCCGAGTGCCCCTTGGGCAGGTAAAAGGCACTTCAAACTTATGTATAAAATTGGATCTTTGATTCCTAACAACCTCCTACTACCCCTCAACTTGCTCCTTTCCGCAAGCCTAGCCAGTGAATGGTTCAAACCAAAAACCCAGAGATCATCCTGGAGGCCCGTCTCCCTTCCGCTGCCCACCTGCGCCACCAGGCAGCCTCCCAGCTGGTCTCGCTCTGCCCACTGTTTGTTCTGAGATGTTTCTCCACTCAGCAGGCAGCTGTCTCTAAAACCTGAACCGGTCTTGTTGCCCTCCTACTTCGCGTTCTTGTCCTCTCTCTGGCCTGGAAATCCCGCAGGACTTGGCCCCCGCCCCGTCCCCCTCGTGCCTCATCTTCGTCTCTCTCTCCCTGCCCAGGCCTGCTCCATGCAGACCCCACCGCCCAGGACGCCCCTCCTGATCCTCACAGGCTCCTTCCCTTCTCTGAGGTCTCATGTCATTTCAGTGTCAACTCTGCAGATGGGCCTCTGGGGCCTCTCAGTCAGTCACAGCCCCAGT
Organism: Aselliscus stoliczkanus; assembly: GCA_033961575.1. Classification (NCBI taxonomy): domain Eukaryota; kingdom Metazoa; phylum Chordata; class Mammalia; order Chiroptera; family Hipposideridae; genus Aselliscus; species Aselliscus stoliczkanus. Next base: position 144,906,498 of record CM066733.1, read on the forward strand.
CACCCTGTCCTGTCACGGTCTTGTCATGTTCTGCATGGCACAAAATATTATCTGAGAGTTCCTATTGCCTTGTTTGTTTACTGTATTTCTCCACCCACCAGGATGAGAGCAGGACCTATTCCATCCTGTGCACCACCATATCCCTACCTAGTTCCTGGAAGTGCCTCACATGTATTAGGTGCTTGGTAAACACTTGTTGAATAATTAATTGCATAATTATTATTTTTACTACACTGCTCCTAAAAATACATATTTGTTAAATAAACAACTGAATGAATGAGAAAAAATATGTAAAGGGACGCGACATTGCTTCCTCACACACTTTCCTCTCAAAAAATGAACACATTAGACTTCCGGTAAAATGGCGCAATAGACAGACGCTGTGCTAACTGCCTCCCAGGATCACACCAAAATTAGAAACAAATAATGCAGCATTCAACCCTGGGGGTCCCCGGAGCACTGGATGAGCAGAACCACTGAGCGAGGAGCTTGAAGAGGAGGCCACGTCGGGTCTGGTGGGATGGGCGGAGACGAGAGAGGGCGAGCCCCGTGAGGGAAGCCCCAGCCGTGGGAAGCTTGTCTGGTTGGGGGAGAGACCCTCCGGCCGCACCCCAAGCTCACCAGCCCAGAGCTCCTTTGCCGGGAAGAGGAGTTCTAAGACAGCCGGCAGTAAATTAGTGAGGACTCTCTCTGCTCAGCTCAGTGAGGCTGAGAGCGGCTGGAGAATCCGTGGGGCCGGCGCCCGGACTTGCTCGCCGGTGAGCACTTACCTGGTTCCCGGTGGAGGGAGTGGCTGTGTGAGCCGGGAGCCTGCGGGGACGGACTGAACTGAGCACCTTTGGTGCAAAGGCTGGAGGTGTTTGGTCTGTTGTTCCCGTGGTGCGGAGCCTGCACGCGAGTGGTGTAAGGAGGGCGCCATTTTGACGGGCTTGGGCCCTCCCATGAAGGATCAGGTCGGAGACCTCATTGGTCTGGTGGAATTGGCGCAGAAATGTGTGTGTGTGCGTGCGCACGCGCCTGCGGCCTTGGATCCCCACCTTCTGCCCAGCTTATACTGCGTTGCCAGGGAAATGCTGGGCAGGTGCCCTCCGCTCCAAAAGGCTGCTCACTGAGACCAGGGAGTGCGTGAGCCTCCTCGGATTCCCACCCTCCGCTTGGCTTGTGCTGCGTTGCCAGGGAAACGCCTAGTGGGAGTGATCCGGCACCAACAGGCTTCTCACTGAGACGCGAGGGTACGCAAGCCGCCTCGGGTCCCCACTCTCCGCACTGCGCTTGCAGAGTTGCCAGGCTGGTGATTGGTTGTCGGGCTGCTCGGCCTGATCTGCGAGCGGCTGATTGGGACAGGCTGAGACTGGGAGTTTTCCTGGGAGAGTTGGGCCCTGAGCTGTGTGCCTGCGTGATCCAGCCAGGGCTCTCCTGGTGATCTATCTAATACATCAAAGCAATTCCAGAGCGACAGCCGAGAATGGGGAAACAAAGAAACATGTCACAAGTAAAAGATCAGAAGAAACCTCCAGAAATGTAACTAAATGAAACAGAGGGAGCCAACCTTTCAGAGACACAGTTTAGAACACTGATGATAAGAATGTTTAAGGAACTTAGCGAGGACATAAAGAAGGATAGGGAAACCATAAAAAACAACCTGTTAGAACAAAAGAAGACAATAACTGAAATGAAGAACACACTCGAAGGAATCACCAGTAGAGTAGATGAAGCAGAGGAGCGGATCAGCGGTTTGGAAGATAAAATAGCAGAACTCACCCAGTTGGCACAGCAAAAAGACCAAAGAATAAAAAACAATGAAAATAGTTTAAGAGCCCTATGGGACAAGGTGAAGCGCAACCACCTTCGAATCATGGAGATACCAGAAGGAGAAGAGAAGAAGCAAGGGGTCGAAAATGTATTTGAAAAAATAATGACTGAAAACTTCCCTACCCTGGCGAAGGAAATCAACATACATGCCCAGGAAGTGCAGAGGGTTCCAAACAAGCTGAACCCAAACAGGTCCGTAGCAAGACACATCATAGTTAAAATGGCAATGGTTAAAGACAGAGACAGAATCCTAGAGGCTGCAAGAGAAAGACAGCAGGTTACATACAAAGGAACTCCTGTTAGACTAACAGCTGACTTGTCTATAGAAACTCTGCAGGCCAGAAGGGAGTGGCAGGAGATACTCAAAGTGACACAAAATAAAGGCCTACAACCAAGATTGCTCTACCCAGCACGGCTATCACTTAAAATTGAAGGAGAAATAAAGAGCTTCTCAGAAAAGAATAAGCTTAAGGAATTCATTACCACCAAGCCAGCATTGCAAGAAATGTTAAAAGGGCTTTTTTAAACAAAAGAAAGGGGTAAACAAGCTAACCCAGGGAGACCAGGAATACAAATAACAAAATGGCAATACATATGCACCTATCAATAATCATTTTAAATGTGAATGGGCTAAATGCTGCAATCAAAAGACAGAGAGTGGCTGAGTGGATAAGAAAATAGGACACATGTGTATGCTGTTTACAGATGGAATAAGATATTTCATGCAAATGGAAATGAGGGGGGAAAAAGCTGGAGTACCAATACTTATTTTGGATAAAATAGACTTTAAAATGACTACAATAAAAGACAAAGAAGGGCACTATAACCCTAATAAACATCTATGCACCCAACATAGAAACTCCTAATTACATATAACAGATTTTAACAGACATAAAGACAGAGATCAACAGTAACACTATCATAGTAGGGGACTTCAACACCATTGTCACCAATGGACAGACCCTTTAGACAGAAAATCAACACAGAAAGAGTTGATATAAAGGAAAAACTGACGGTTGTTGGCTGGGAGGGAGTGGGGAAGAGGGAGAGGGGGAAGGTTTTGGACAGTGTAGATGGGACTACAATGTTGCTGCAGGGAGATGGGGGCAGTTCTGGGAATGTAACTGATAATGTTGTGAAGAGACTATTATGTTGTGGGAAATAAGTCAGTCGGAGAAGGACAGGTACCATGTGATCTCACTTGTGTGTGGAGTCTGAAGAGCTGAGTGAACGATCAAAGTAAATAGACTCGTAGATGTAGAGGAAAAACTGAGGGTGTCTAGTTGGGAGGGGGGTGGGGATGGGGGGGAAGGGGAAGGGATTAGACAGCATAAATAGACAACTACAATATTGCCACAGGGATATGAAACACAGTTCGGGGAATATAATAATGTTGTAAAAATTTTGTGGGGTGTCAGATGGTCACATGTCTTGTTAGGTAGACCACTTCATGGATGGAGTAGAGGCTTGATCACTGCACTGTACACCTGAAACTGATGTTGTATAATATTGTATGCCAACTGTAACTGAATATGTGGATGGTCACGGGATGTGGAGTATACTGTGGAGGAGAGTCAGGGGTGTTGTGATAGATATGTATGATATGTGGGGGGAGTGGGGTGGCGAACTGGGGAAGGGGGGTTGTCACTTTGGGGGGTAAAGAGTATAACTATTGCATTGTGTTATACACCTGAAACTAATAAAAATAAATAAATAAATAATGAACACATTATTATTGTTAGGGATAATCAGCTTATTGTTTTAAATAATTATCTATCTTAAATTAAAAATTACTTGCTCCTTTAAGATATATTCCATTCTAAAAGTCAAGTTTCCACTTAGCAAATGAATTAATTGGCTGGGAGGCTCCTAAGCAATTCTTATCATACTCACATTTGCATCTCTTTTTCATGTAAGACTAGGCCATTTTGTCATTACTTTAAGACAATGGGCATTGTTTAAAAACTAAACACAGCATTCCGTTAAAATATCTGCATGTATGAACTCTGCCAACTGGGTCCTAAATAATCATTTTAAATTAATCTGACTGATGGTGGCACTAGGAATCTAAATCAGCTAATAATCTAAAAGTCTCTGGTTAGTGGTTGTGTTTCCGTCTTCACATTTGAATACACTTGACTGTTGTGCCCATAGGGGGTCATCCAGGGTCACATTGCTGTGAGTTGCCAGACCAGTACTTTTCATCTACTGGCATCACCTAGAAAGATTAAAAAATACTGATGCCTGGTTTCCCCCCAGACAAGCGAACCAACCAGAATGTCTGGGTACTGAGGAAGGACTCCGGGTGATTCTCATGGACGGCCCCGTGGAGAACGTCACTAGGGAAGACTTAGGCAAGGAGAGGTCTTAGCATTCGACCAGGTTAGGAAGCACCATGTGCCAGAGCGTGCTGTCCAGTATGCTAGCCAGTCGTCACATGTGGTTATTTCGATATAAATTAAATTAAATTTACAATTCAACTGGCTTGGGAAGCCAGAGGCCCCGGTTCAGGTCCCACATATGAGGGCCAGTGACACTGCCCTCAAAAAAAAAAAAAAAAAAATTTACAATTCAGCTCTGCAGTCATACCAGCTACATTTCTATTTATGTATTCATTTATTTAAAATATTTTTTTTTTACCAGCTACATTTTTTTTTTTTTTGAGGGCAGTGTCACTGTCCCTCATATGTGGCACCCAACCCGGGGCCACTGGCTTCCCAAGCCAGCCCTTAACCACTGCGCCACTTGGCCGGCCCCCAGCTACATTTTAAATGCTGAGTAGCCTCTCATGTGGACACTGGCTATGGTATTGGAGATACAGAATATTTTCAGCATTGCAGGAAGTTCTTTTGGACAAAGCTCTTTTAGAACTCTGGCAAGCAAGTGGGTAATTGAAGTGTTAATCTCATGACATGCTTGAAAAGTCCCTTATGGAGAATACCCATCACTTTGAAATCATGAGAAACTGAGATAGTTCCTACATTAGTTTCCTAAGTGTTCTGCATATAAAATAAAATACCAAACTCATGATAGATTGTTTCATATCTTTGAATTGGTCATGGAATTTTTTAGACAAAATATTTAACTGTGTACTGTATCACATAGCTATAAACGTTAGTTGAGTGTGTGAGCATCTGTGTGTCTGTGTTTCAATGTCTAACAGTGATATTCTATTAATTTTTCCATTCAAACTTAGGAGTTCCAAAACCAGGGCTCTAATACTGCTTTAGTGATTAACACACTGTGTAGCCTTCGGTTTAATTTTAAATGAAAATGAAAATGCTGCTGATCTAGTCCTTAGTGCTGTTATATCAGGAACAGCAGTGTGTTTATGCTGATCCCCACACCCTGTCCCCTGTGCCCTCTGGAGACCAGTGTCCAGTGCTTCTCAGACAGATGGCCATGGTGAGGGCTGCAGTCTATAGAGGAGTGAAGGCCACTGCCCCTTCCAGGGAGGGAGCCTGTGACCTTGACCTCACTAAACTTCCCAGCCTTGCCAGCTTCCCACAGGCAGCCTCGTTCTAGGACGGGCAAGGCTGGGAGTGATGGAGACTGTATTAAATAGTATTTTCTTCAGAGCACTTGAAATGTTTATTGAGGATAGAAGTGAGAAATCAGCAATAGGTCAATGGGTAGAGATTTAGACACTAAATATATATACACACACACACACATGCACGCACACATCCCCATAAACATGTATGTTTGGGTTTCATAGACCTGGCTATATTTCCACATACATTCGTATGACCTTATCACTACCCTGTTATTGTCCCTCCTGAGGACTTTGGGAGAAAAAGTAAATAGAAACCTCACAGGATGACTTTGATAAACTCTATCTTTTTCATCCTGGGATGATTTTTCTTTCACTTCCTTTCTTCCTGCTTTTGTTTGGCTTTCTCATCTTTAAACATGTTCAGCCAACAACCCATCATGGTTCATGGGAATTTTCCAGGGTTTCCAACCCCGCTCACTCCCTGGCTTCTCCCATGTCAGTGAAAGGGCAGCCTGTATTTTCACAGGTGGAGCCAAGGCTTCGTACACACAGACCCCAGTGGCCCTGGCTAGGCTCTGAATAAAACCTGAACACTGTAATGCATGCGAATAAGTTCTTCTAGATAGGGCTGTGGTCTGTTCTCATTGATAAAGAAAAAGAGAAAGTATAAAAATGGCACAAAAAATAAATATATAGTCAGATTTTTGCCCAAAGAGTTAAAATATAATAGTTACCAGAGTTTTAACATGAGACAATTAAACAATGAAAAAGACTTAAACAGGGCCAGCCGAGTGGCGCAGTGGTTAAGTGCTGGCTTGGGACGCCAGTGGCCCCGGTTCGGGTTCCACATATGCGGGCCAGTGACACTGCCCTCAAAAAAAAAAAAAAGAAAAAAAGACTTAAACAGAATTTGTAAAAATCAGAATAACAAGCTTATTATTGCAAATACAGAAACTTTATTTTTACTTATTATTGCAAATATAATAGTTGGCCTACCACAAATTGAATTGATTTTTATGCTTTAGAGTTTTCTTGAACTGATTAATTTCTAATGAAAAGAAATTTCAATAAGCCTCTTAGACCATCAGCATCTAATTCCATTTATTTTAATATAATGCAAACTAATATGGAATAAGGTAAGGAGCTTATTTCATGGTCACTGAGGCAGCTAACACAGTGGTTTATCAAAATTATAGTAGAAAGTAACTGATTTTTCAAGATTTTTCTCCCTGGTTCAGCATTAAATGTAGAATAACACTGTTCTACATACATAAGGAACTTGGACCTTTGAAAGAGTCAGGGTGTTTTAAATTTCTCTGAGAGAATTTATGTATTAAATTTGCAGAATTAATAAAAGAAGAATGGCTTAGGTGAGTCTTTAAATATCCAGCGGTGTGTCCCACTGTGTTCCAAATTGATCTCCCATTTGTCTTTCGGGGTTCTAATTTTTAATTTGTTTTCCCATTTCCACAGGGGACGCCTGTATTTGTGCATGCTGGTCCCTTTGCTAACATCGCCCATGGCAACTCTTCAGTATTGGCTGATAAGATTGCCCTGAAACTGGTTGGTGAAGAAGGATTTGTAGGTAAGTCATTTCTTTTAAATTTAATTGTTGTAGAATTTTGAAGAAATCTAAAGATGACTGGAATAGAGTGATATCCACACTGACTTGAAATGTATTCTTTTAGACCCACCTTTCATAGACGGTTGTAGTGTTGGAAAAGCCCTATGGTCTGGGCTATGCTAGTGAACTGATTCTGTGGTTGAACCATAGATTCTGATGTCAAGTATGTATGGGTTTGCATATAAGCTATGATAACTTGATGGATGAGTGACCTTGGACACATTTTAATGACCTCTGAGCTTCAGTTCTCTCATCTGGAAAATGGTGATCACAATATTCTATCAAACCTTACAGGGTTATTGTGAAAACTAGCTGAGATTATTCATTCAGCAAATATTAACTGAGAACGTGCCATATAAAGGCATGCAACTCAGAGCCGTGGGTACAGTGGTAGGCAAAACAGACCTAGGCCTTGTCTAATGGCATATATTATGTAACAGGTGAACATGCTTTTCAGTCTTAGCCATTTTTCGCAGTAATAGTCCTACTAAAACTTGAAATGAAATCAGTTTGCCTTTCCTCGAATCTGAGTGTGTATTTGTGGCCTAATGGAGGATAGGGGATGCCAGCCAATAGACTTGAAATTTTCATTGGTAGGACTTCATACATTTTGCTCCTGTCAAGCTCTCCATTGTGTTGCTTGTTTCTCTTTGACTTTTGTTGGATATTCCAGCCAGAAAGAGGTAACTGCCATTGAGTTTGTGCAGGCAGTGCCAGCCCGAATCCCACCCCTGATATTAAGGCTGTGAGAAAACAAAAGACAAACAAATAAGCAAAGGTTCATGGAATAACACCTTAATTTGACATCTGAGGGATTACACCAGTAGATTTTCAAAGGCCAACGGGTAAGTCCCATTCATACCACCGGTGTGCCCATAATTAACAAGTCCATCAGTTGCTTCTTTAACACTAATCAGCAGCCTGCATCAAACTCAAAAGGGAGTTATTTTACTAGAAAGGATGCTGCTGGGCAAAAGAACTTAGCTCTGCACTTTTATGCTCAGCCATTATAAAGTTCATTCTGGGCTAGTGTGACTGCTTTAAGAACTCCTTCTAGACACTCAGTGCAGATCAAATGAGGATTTATGTAGTTCATTTCTCAAAGGTCTGTTTTATATAGCTCTCATGTACTTTGCTGCTTGGTACCAAATCCACTACGAGAGTGGCTAGACATGCTGTCTAAATGGATTTGCTCAATTGATCACTGCATATAATTGTAGAGCTAATGGACAAGGAGGCTGCTTAAAGTCAGGCACTGAAAAGTTGGGTGCTCATGTGAAGTGGTGGTTCTAATGCATTCACTCCACAAATAAAAGGGCTTCTAGAAGAAAGTACTCTATTTTATGCTGACAGGGCTCTCTGCCTCTGTACCAGTCCTTACTTTGTCAGTGCATATTTATAGAATATGTGTTAGCATGGCAAAGCATCTTTAAAACTATATGCTGATAATGTATGTAAAACATACCAGCTCTCTTGTAACCTTGGACAAGTCATTAGCCTCTCTGGGCATGTCCCTGCAGATGTTATTATCTGAAAAATGAGAAGCTGAAAGATGGGGAATTGAATGGGTGGCCGTGGACCCAGAGGTAAAAGCTGAGGGATCAGAACTCTGACTGGTCATCTGACCTGAGGCAAGTTACTTCTCTAGGACTCAATCTCGTCTTTTGGTAAAAGGAAAATACATGTGTTGCAGTATTTTAATGAGTAGTATCAAATGTGTTTGGTAAATCATAGAGAGCCATGCAAGTGTCAGTGATTGTGCTAATTATTTCTATAATCTCTTCTAGTTAAAGGGACTGAAAGTGGGGGAGAATTCAGGGACAATGAAATGTGTCCACTGCCAGGTGGTCAGAGGACTAGTGCTAGAGTCAGAGCATCTGGCTAAACTCCTTTCAGGTTGTGTAACTTGAGGCAAGTGAATTTTTTTGTGCCTCAGTTTCCGTATCTGTAAAATAGGGTTTTTAATGGGACTTGCTTCATAAATTTGAAATGAGGGTTAAATGAGACCATGTGTGTTAAGTCCTGGCCCGGTACCTGACACGTGGCAGGACGCCATAATTCTTAACCATTCCTCATTATTATTCCCCCATTGTTGGTACATGAATAAACTTCCTTTTTTAATTTTTCTTTTAGACAATGATTTTATTATTAACTGTGATAAAATACATACAACATAAAATTTACCATCTCAACCATTTTTAACTATACCTCAGTCGTATGTTGACAGTTCACAGTTCAGTACATTCACATTGTGCAATCATCACCACCATCATCTCCAGAACTCTTTTCATCAATGACACTTTTCATCAACGTACCCATTAAACAATAACTCCCGGGGCCAGCTGAGTGGCTCAGTTGGTTAAGAGCACAAGCTCTGAGCAACAGGGTCGCTGGTTAGATTCCCACATGGGCCAGTGAGCTGCGCCCAAGCTGAGCTGCCGCTGAGCTGCCAACAGGTGGCAGGATGGCTCAGCTGGTGAGAACACGTGCTCCTAACAAGATTGCCGGTTGGACTCCCGCATGGGATGGTGGGCTGTGCCCGCCTGCAACTAAGATTGAACATGGCACCTTGAGCTGAGCAGCTGCAAGCCGCTGACGTGCAGCCAAGATTGCGACTGGACTTGGAGCTGAGCTAGCTGCGCCCCCTAACTAAGACTGAGGACAACAACTTGGCTGTTTCCCTTCCCCAATTCCCCAACAGAATCTTTAAAAAAAAAAAAAAAACTCCCACTCCCCATCCTCCCAGCCCATGGCAATCACCTTTCCACTTTCTAGCTCTGAGTTTGACTATTCTGAATACCGCCTGTTAGCACCTGTCCTTTTGCCCTGGCTTATTTCCCTGAGGACTCACCCGTGTTGTAGCATGTGTTCAGATTTCCTTGTTTTTGTAGGCTGAGTAACACTACATCATATGTATATACATTTGGTTTATCCATCTGTGATGGACACTGGATGGTTTCCACCTTTTGGCTGTTGTGAGTAATACTATTATGAACATGGGTGTACAAATAACTCTATTTCCTCTTATATTACTTTTAATGTGTAAAGATCCTTCTCTGTTCTATAGAAATATGTGACAGCCGTGACTTCCATGAATATGCACACAGCACAGGACTTAACCGTACTGTTAAGTTCTCAGGAAGGTGGTATATTGGTACTGTGGCTCCGTTGGAAGGTTGGAAGCAAAGCCAACATCATGAACAGTGGGAACAGGGTACAATCAGGAAACAGTGCTCTTTTCCCCATTGCCAGGTCAAGCCCGTTGTAGGGGGCTGGTTCATTCCCTGTAGTTGGATAAAATTTATGGTAGATTCCTCTCACTCCCAGTTAATATCTGGTTCCTCTAAAATATTTTTTACAACATTCCTCTAGTCACTTTCAGTATAAGAAGTTTCATTTTAATAAAAAATATGTGTGTGCAGTCTAATATTAGAATCAAACTCCAAATTGCATGCAGAATTAAGCCTCTCCTTTCCCCCATGCCTGTGGCTGACAGTGGGAAGGGGAGGTGGCTGTTTCTCCGTCACCCTCACCTTGCACTTAGGCTGCCTCGGGCCCCTCCAGGGTTGAAGCTTTGGCACTCGATGGTGCCCTCCACCCCAGCCAAGGTCTTGGCAGGAGCCCTCTGGGCGGCATTGCTTTTATACAATGCCTCTGCTTCCAGCATTCATCTCCAGGCACCACACACCTTCAGCCTCTTCCCTGCCCTCGGTGGGAGCACAGTTATGCCTCTCACATGACTCCGGGTTCTGCTGCCACGGGCTATTTCAGCCTGTAGACTTCTCCTCATACTCCAGTCCACCGCTGTGTCCACCAAGGCAGGGACACTACTGAGCCTTTCCAGTTGTTCTTCCAAAGCCTCACTCACCAGCTAGCTTGAGGAAAAGGGGGATGGGCTCCACATCCTTCCCACCGGGAGCTAAGCAGCGGGATTTGACACACTGAGATTTTCTTTGAAGAAATCCTGTCCTGCCTTCTAACCTTGTCAACCCTTTTAAAACCTCCAAGATGGCTGATTGTGGGGCTAAAGGATGAAAAATCTGTTTTCAAACAATTTCTTTGCCAGTGCGGCTAGGTCTAGCGTCATCTTTTGGCGTGTGATCACCTGACGCTATTTGGTGTCCTCACACAAAAGTGAAACCCTAAGAGCCCATTTTAATATCCTTCTATAGAAATTAAATGCAGTGGGATGGGGTTATCTGAAGCCTCAGGAGGGATTTATGTCCTTAGAAAAGTTACTGTTTTTAGGAGACTGTCTTTCTTAAGTTATAAAAAAGATTGATAATTCAGATTACATTAAAGTATAAATTCTGTCTGCTGAAAGATACAAGGTTATAAAGCAAGTGACAGATTGGAAGAAAACATTTGCAAACAGACAAATGAATAGCATTCAGAATACAATCCACCAAGTACTACAGATTAATAAGAAAAAAAAAGAATAATTCAACAGAAAGGGCAAAGGATTTGAAAATGGTCACAGAAAGAGAGCAATCTGACTGAATTTCTGGGTAAAGCTGAAAAAGAGCAAATGGTCTAGCAATTTCACTTCTCTGTAACACCCAGAAAAGAAATAATTGAAAGTATATGTAAGTCTTTGAAATAATTTACTTTGATACATATTTCTTGAGCTTCTGCTATATGTCAAGCAACATATGGTAGGAGCTGGGAATCAAAGACACGTATCTTAGCCTACAATAATTTATAATGGGGCATGAGAGACAAGCCTGTAAGCAGAATCTCAGTGGTGAGTCCAGTGCACTTATGAGATTAAGTATCATATTGATTAGCTAAGAACCTTGAGACGTGATGGGCATCTCTTAGATAGATTTTCTCCATACTACTGGTTTAATCTAGTTTTTCGTTCTAACCCAACACACATAAGGAAGGAATTATTTTGTCTACTCTTGCAATAAATATTCCAAGATAATGGACTCAATACTCCATTTAGACTTAAAACAGAGTAAAGTTTATTTAATTAATTGCAGAAATTTGTCAAACTAGAGAAAAGCACTTAATGAGAATTTGGGGGAAAGTGCTATGGTCACTGATTTCTGCCTTTCCTTTAGTCACCTGTCCTCAGAAGTCCACTCAACTTCATTTACTGCTGTAAAGGCAAAACATTTTTTTGGCGTCAAACCCCAATCGTGTTATTTTTAAAAAAGAAAAGAATAACAACATTGAGTTCCTAGGTTTTTAAAACTTATCTCATATTTAAACTATTTGTAGGGACTTCACACTTACACGTGAGCCTTAGTTCTAAAAATTTATTTCCTGTTCCCTTAATTTGGTTTTGATTCCAGTTTCAATAAATAGCTCACTTTCACTATGGAATGTAGCCTATGTCCGTACACTTGTATAGCCAGGGCTTTCTTAACTTGAGGGTCACCAGTTACCACCCCCCATAATTAAATACAGAATTATATGAGTATATATACTTCTTTTCCTCTTTTTTTTAACTAGAGAAAAGCTCCACAGTTCTTAGATTCTCAAAAGGAGTTCATGACTCATAAAAGATAAAGAACCAGGGCCTTCATTTCATGGCCTCATGGATGTTATGTGCTATTTAACCTTACTCTTTACAGTAATCTACGTGAACCTATGTTACCTTTCGATTTTTATCACATTTGACATTGAGCACTCTCATCCAGAGTGCATGTCAAGAAGTTGCTTAATTGAGCTTTCTCCTTGCTCTCTGGAAAATGACACAGGCCCAGCTTGGGTTCTCCCGGTGCTGCCTGGGTCTGTGAGCATCCACAGACGGTGTGGGAGAAGAGAAAAGATGAGACCGATGCCCCATTAAATCACACATTGATTGGGCTTGGCCTCAAACATTTCGAGATTCGGGTTAAAGATCAGAATGACTCGCCATGGTCGTCCTAAGACAAACTGAGTAGGACTGGGAAACGAAGCCTTGTTCGTATTTTTCATTGTAAATGCGCCCGTTCTCTGAGCTCTTCTGTTCCTGAGCTCCAGACCTGGTCACAGACTTTTTCACTTAATCCTTAAACAGCTCAGTGGGATGGGCGTTTTTATCCCCATTTTTAGGGATGTAACTGAAGCTTAGTCAGGTAATGATACACGCCCACCATCACACAGTGGCTAAGTGGCAGAGGACTCACCCTCAGGGCTTCTGTCCCGAAAACCTGTGCACAGGATGGTCGACTCTTCTGCTGCAGTGATTTGTTTTTGTGTTTTTTTTTTTTGAGGGCAATGTCACTGGCCCTCACATGTGGAACCTGAACTGGGGCCGCTAACTTCCCAAGCCAGCTCTTAACCACCGCGCCACTCGGCTGGCCCCGCAGTGATTTTTAACATCCCTCTTTATCAGGTTCCATCCACTCCCATTAGAAAATAATTTGTTTCAGATGACCTGTCTACAGCAGATGGTCACATTTAAAAATTGTACCCATATAATATATTGTGCCAATATCTGGTAATGGATGCCGACAGTGGTGGAATGCTTTTGGTTCTCTTTCCTTCCCTTCTTACTACTTTAAAAGATCTTTTCCCTTAATGTATTGCTAATTAAAGTTATTTTACCGAGTCACGCTCTGACTTCTGTCTCCTCACCGCTCCCCTCACCCCACATCCTTTTGCAAACAGCTTTAAATCTTTGTACTTGGGCTTCAGAATGCTATGCTGGTGGCTATACCTTTATTGGCTTGCCCTGTTTCCGTTTCTATTGCTATGAGATTTTAAATATTCCATCATTTTGGTACAAGAGAACCGAACCAAACTAAACATTCCTATAATTTCATCCACCCTTAAAAAAAAACCAATATCAAGTGATGGTCCAGCTTTCTAAGCTTTAATTCTCCCAGATCCCCCTCTGTTTACATCAGATACACTGATCTCTGCCTACACTCCATTTATGTTATTCTTCCAATTTTTTTTTTCTCTATTGATTGTGTTCGTAATTAAATCAAGGCTGAGAAGTGCAGGATTATTGGAGGCCCTGGCCGAAGGTCATAGCTCACTAATCACCAGTAGTGCTTTTTAACCCCTATTTTCAGGAAAGCCTAGTAGAGAAGCTTGTTTTTTGTTGTCCCAGTAGTCCTGATTTCCCTTCTGTAGTTTCGTGCCTAATCTCATCCTCCCCTCACTGTGTGCTGGCCCTTATTCCATCTCACCTTTCTCGGTCCATGCTTCTGAACTATAAAGGAGCTCTCTCTCCTTTTATCAGCTAGCCTCCCCCACACACACAAAAATATAAGTGAAATATTCTGAGTATACAGTATTCAAAAAGTATTCAGATTAATATAATAAACACCCATGTTCTCACCACTAGGCTGTGTCAGAATTGTAACATACTGCTGTGTGCTTTGGGTTTTGTTTTTTGTTTTTTAATAAAATATTAGAGACAGGGTTGAGGTGCCCGTGAATTCCTCCCTGATTACATTCCCTTTTCTGCTTCTGGAGAAAGCCACTGTCTTGATTCGGGGGGTATTATCATTTCTGAGTATTTGTTTATATTTTTATCACATATGTGTGTGTCCAGAAAAGACCTATAACAGATTCTCAAATCTTCTCTGATCGTGACACACCCAGCATCTCAGCAATTTTTCACAGCACCCCAGGCCAAAAGAAATACCTGACATTTCCATTCAGCTAGGTCCCAGGAACTTCATGGATATTTCAGTCCTAATGTTACGGGGAACGACGTTGTGCCTTGGCTCTTTGTCTTCTTGAAGGAAAGAATTCAATTAAGAGACAGAGTTTTGCAGTATAGAATAACAAGAAGTTGATTAGTAAAAGTGAGTTCACACCGAGATAACGGAGCGGGCTGACCCAAGAGAGGGAAGCAGCCTCTCCTTGCATTGTATGAGGGTTTTCATTTCTGTGGGTAGAATTATCTCCCACACCCTGCTCTCGTACCTCTCATTCTCCCAGCTGGCATGCCTCATACTCCCTTCTTACTCCCCAGGTTGTCTGAGCTCATTACAATGGCCCTGAGAAGCAGAGTGTGTATTCTGATAAGCAGGATGGTTTCTCTCTCTCTCTCTCTAGCTTCCAATAATACACGCCTGTGATTTAGGGGCACGTATGAGCCTGGAATCCTGCTGGGCTAGTGAGGCATTGGTGCCCTATGTGAGGGCAGCTGCAAGAGGTCTTGACCCAAGCAGGAGCTGCAGCAAGGGGTTTTCTAACTGGGGCTGGGTCTCTCTTTCTCCTGCTCATTTCTATCCATCTACCTCCCCTATTACTAACAACTTAGTAGCTGTTTGGAAAAAAGAATGCACATAAACTAAAAGAAAAAATACTTCATTCTTACATAAATAGCCACCACAACTTACTAATGAGATGTGTGTCCTTGTTGTGCACTGAACAACTTTTTGATCCTTAGACTCACTCAACGCAACACTTCGAGTCTCATTCCTGTTCCGTGTTGGTTTTCACACAGTTCATGCTTTTTATTGTAGCAACCACCAAAAATTTAGTTTCGCAAACATATGATGTCACCGAAAGGCATGCAGAGTGATAATGTTGAAACAGTAAACTACCTCAAACTAGCAGAACTTGCAGGGTCCCCCAGATGTCAAGTATTGCCGAGTTTCCCTTCAACATTGAAACATCCACAGCTCCTCTGAGCTCACTGCTGGGCCTCAGGGTACCTCAGCATATAAATTTGGGAACCACAGATATGCGGCATGTTTTTGTAATGTTTTTAATATGTTTTAACATTTTATGTATTAATAAAATGTTACTATCTGCATTGTGCTATAGCAGAGGTCAGCAAACTCTTTCTGTAAAGGGCAAGATAATAAATATTTTCAGTGTTGTGAGTCATAGCGTCTCTGTGCAAAAATTCCACTGCAAAAGCATAGATAAAGAATGGATCAAACAACACAAATGAGGGAGGCCATGTTCCAAAAGGTTTTATTTAGAGGCTCTGACATTTGAATTTCATATAGTTTTCACATGTGATGAAATGTTCTTCTTCTGGTTTGTTTTTAAAGGTAAAAAAAAGTAAAAAGATAATAATAATAATAATAATAAAGTTGAAATCTACAGGCCATAATTTGCCAACCCTGCTCTATAACTTTCTATTTCCATTCCATGTTCGATGACCCAAGTAGCTGTGGCTGGAGAAGCCTCCTTTACTGCAGGGTAATCTTCCTGGGCGCGAATATAGCACATGGATTCGTGCGTTCTTTGTCGGAACAGCATTTAGATTGCTTCCAGAGTTCTGGTCTTACAAATAATGCTATGACAGGGAACATTCGTGTTTATGTCTGAGAATATGTGCAAAAGGTTTTCTAGGGTCTGTACCTCAGAGTGAGACTTGTGGGGTTATAAATATGCTGAGAATCAGCTTAATAGATAAAGCCAAACTGTTCTTCCAAGTACCAATGTATATCACCACCAACTATTTATGAGATTTCTGATTCCTCCACATTCACCCCCACCCCGTTTGTAATGTTAGATTTTCGAAGTCTTGCCAATCTGTTGGTAGTGGAATAGTATTTCATTATCGTTGTGAGAATAAGCATATGTACAGACGTTTCAGAGCATTTGTGAATCGCCTATTTTCTTTTGGGTCGTTTATCATTTTCTTACAAATTTATAGCTTTTTAAAAATATATATTCTGAATAGAAATACTTTGCCACTGTGTGTTACAGATATCTTCTTCCATGTGTGGCTTATCTTTTAAATATGTTCATTGTATCTTTTCTCTTTTCCTTTCCCCCGCCCCCATGTCTGCTTTTAGAGTTGTCAAAATAATCTATGTTGGCTAGTAAATTATTTCAGAAATTATGTTTGTTTGTGGTGTCTCTTTTCCATAATTAACACGATTGGTGAAATTTTTTTTCCTCTCTGATTCTTTCAGAGGGGGTTGTCAGCCCCAGCCCTAAAAAAAAGGGAGGCAAGAACCCTCAGTAAGTCAGTCATTCAGGGGCTCTGCTCCCCTCACCCTTTGCCCAAAGGGTTCAAGGCCAGTGCCCGTCGTGGTTGGCTGTTCACACTGGGACCTGCCTCTGGAACTGCTTTTAAATCCATGCACCCTGGCAATGTGAGGGCACTCTCTTCTCTGCCTCCCCAAGAAAGAGGAACCTAAAAGACGGTTTCTCCAGCTCTGCTTATCAGCTATAGAGATTAGGGCCTGTCTTCTAGAAGGGGTTCCAAGCATTATCTCTCCCAACAGACTCCTCTGTTGATGCTTAGCATGACCCAGCAGTGGTACCTGGTCTTTCTGGAGAAGTGAAAATCTCTATTCTTATGTTCTTCAGTTCTGAACATATATCACTAAAGGGCCCTTGGAACTTTGAATGAAAGGGGTTTGATCTTACAGTAAAATTCTGCATAGTCTTATTTTCTAGTTTTACAAGATACTTTGGATAAAATGCCTTTACCTGGTATACTTTCAGTTCATCTGTTTGATTATAATTTATATTGTTAATATGTTCATTAAATACGAGTTAATCCAAAAGTGTTTTTGAGATAAAGAAGAAAGAACTTTCACTAGTCACGATAACAGAAAGGGAAGGCCTTTATGATCTGGCTTAACATAAAAAGGAATACATGATGATAGCAATTTTCTAGAATTTTCAGAAAATACAAAACAGATAAATATTAATTATAAAACTTTTCTTCTCTTTATTTCAGCAAAGGAACTTTTTAATGAGAAGCCTGGTTTCTATTTGTTTATCTTTATGGTGGATTTGGGATAGGAAATTATTAGAAGTCATCTCCCCTCCTTGAGCCCATTTCTCGGCCTCTTCATAGAATTTTACCCACCATCTTGACTTTTGTCTTTTGATGGTGTTTAGGTTTTTTAGTTATTGCTAGTAACTTACACATATCCTTTTGTATATATCAAATATGTCATAAAATTTTTTAAATACTTAGGAACAGAATTTCTTCATTGAAAGGCACCAGATTCTACAACCTGATCTTTCAAAGCTTCAGTGCAATTCAGTTAGACATTTTTTTGTTGTTGTTCATTTGGATATCTGCTATAAAACACTGAAAATCAGTACAATGGAGATGGTTTTCCATGTCCATTGAGAGCAGCGAAGCATATTAGATTGCAGGCTCCAGCCACCTGGGTTTGAATTGCCCTCTGCCGTGTGCTGGCTATGACCTTGAGTAGGTCACTTAACCTCCCCAAATCTTGATGTCTCCTTACCTACCTCGAGGCTTGTTCTGGGGATGAAGTGCAGCAATGTTGGAAAAAACACAGACTCTGCTATAAACTGAACAGTGGATGCCAACTGCTGTTGCCACCTGAAGATGTCAAGGATCTTTACGTTTAAGATAAACCTTCATAAATACTAATTCATTCTTTCATGTGAGACTACATGAGTACATTTTTAAAGTGAAACTCAGAGAGCAATTCGAGTTCTGACAATGGAAGACCCTACTGCTGGTGTCTGTGCTCATACAAAGGACCATTATCCATAGAGGGACCCTGAGAGATCTAAGGGGATCCAGTTATTTCCAGCACCTTCCTCTGGGCTAGAGGAATCCTTCTAGAAAGCTTGTTTAAAATGATTTGTAGTTACCGGGAGAGAGCAGGATGGACTGGAACCCGGCAGATTCCCAGGTACATGACAATGCATTTCCCTCCCTCAGCCCTGCACTACCCTGGAACTCAGAGGAGGAGAAGAAACTGCAGCATGACAGTTGTTGAGAAACAATGCAGAGAATCTTTGCAGTGGCATTAAACATTAAAATTAAAAACATATGGTCTTAAATGCAGCTGGCACGGTTAACATCTCAAATATACTCTTGGTGCCAAAAGGGATGCTAACTAACCAAAGCTGTAGGGAGTTTGGCTCCTTATCTTGGAAAGACCATCCCAGCCAAAGGGAGAAAGACAGGAGGCAAATGTTTTTGTGATTTGAAAACATAGAGTATCCAAGTCACTTCGTATATGCTACTTTTAGCCAAAAGGATCTAGATCCATGTGTCCACTTAATGTACGTCTGATTAAACTTTAAATTTATTTTCTTCTATGAAAGTATTAGTAAATAATGCAGAACTTAATTGGGCAGCTTTTATAAATGTACTTACTTTGGTTGAATTTACAACCTGTCTTCTTAAGTCAGAATATCATCTAAGAGCCCAAATCAAGGACTTCCATTAAAAAAAATAAACTAAATTAACTCACATTATAACAATGTAACCCTTAAATTCCAACCAATTCTCATGAGGGATCTCAAGACCTACAGCTGACCTGTATGTGCTGTGTTCTAATACATTTACCATGCCAGATGCATTGTGCAGAAAAACAAATAGGAACCAAGCTTTTAATGTAAAAGTCTCATTTTCTTACTGATGAATAACAGGGAAAATGTTTAGAGTTTATAGAAACAATGTGGTATTGTATTGTGTTTCTCTAACCTGCCCTTTTTGATTACTATTAGGTTTCTAAGATTGATCCAAGTAGTTGCATCTAGCAAGTATGAATATACCACAATTTATTTATTCATTCTCTGGTCAACAGATATTTTTAGGTTGTTTCTAGTTGTTGCATTATAAATAATAATCGCTATGATGAGCGACCATTCTTGCTGTGATCTCCCGGTATGCTTGTGTCAGAGTTTCACTTAAATATGTTGGTTGGTAACATCCTACATATGCGTAACATAAAACAATATCAAAAATAACTTTCTTTCATTGAAGTCATGCTCTCACCATTATAGAAGAATCAGAAAAATCTTCCAGAGTAAAGAAAAAAATTTCAAATCATCTCTAATATCTCCATACAAAGATAATTCAAATTTTGTTGTAATACTGCCATACTTCTATGGGGTTTCTTTTTATTTTATTATTTTATTTTATTAGTTTCAGGTATACAAAGCAATGTAATAGTTAGACATTTACACACCTTACAAAGTGATAACCTCCCCCCTAATCCACTACCCCTCTGACATCATATATAGCGGTTACAATACCAATGAGTATCTTCACTGTGCTGTACTCTACTTCCTGTGGCTACGGATACACACGCACACGCGCACACACACACGCACGCACATACACGCACACGTGCACAATCACACGCACGCAGGGTGCCAAAAATATGTATACACATTTTAAGAAAGAAAAAAACTATTAAAATTATAATACTCAATATATACCAATAACAAAAGGTGAATACAAGTCACGTTTGACTCCTGCAATTACAAGAGGTGCTCAGAGTGGTTGCCATCAGGTCCAGACACTTCTGATTATGGCGAACTACTGTTTGAGCACTGTTGACCAGAGTGTCCACTTGAGTACTTTTTTTGGCACCCCCGGTATATATATTTAATTATAGTTGACCAGTATTATGCTACTTCAGCTTCATATGTGTAGCGTATTGGCCAGGGACTTACACAGTCTATGAAGTGGGTTTCTTTTAAAAGGACAGTTTTAATCCTAGGGGAGTAAGGTACTCAGTTTGATCTTTAGCATTTTTGTGTAGCACACAGTGTACTGACTGCATCTTGGTTTTCTGAAGAGTCAGTCTCCATAACTGTGTCTCCCCCGGTCTGCTCTCCACCCCCCCGCCCCCACTGCCCCCTCAATGGTCTTATTCACTGTGGCTTATTTAGGGTTTCACTGCCTCCCTTCAGTATCCCTGTCCACAACACTTCAAACAGACCTCTACTTTCACTCTTTTGTTTGGCTGTTTATTCTCTCCAATGCTCTGATGGTTAGCTCTTAACTCCTTCACTTGACAGGGGTTCTCCTTCCCCCCGCCTCCTTAAAGCACTTTTCTAAACACCGTCTCCCCCAGCCCTCCATTTTGACCTCCCTGCTGCTCTTTCCTGCACAGCCTCTTGCTGGAGAGTCATCTTCTAGGTCTATGAGCCTTGGCTTCATCCTCGGACCCTTTCTCTTGCCTGTCTGCACCCTTGCCCCATCCCCATAACTTAACTGACCATCTCCATACTTGAACCTCTGGCCAGGACTTTCCTTGACCACCAGGCTCATATATCCAGATGCCTCCTTAAAATTCCTAAACCATAATTTTGTTTCATTTTCCTCAGATCCTAGACCTGCTTCCCATCTCAGTTCATGGCACTTTCATTCTTCTGGGTGCTTTTGCCAAAAGCCTTGAAATCATTGTTGCCTCCTCTTTTTTATCCACACCCCACACCCAGTCCATCAGAATGGATATGACCCAACCTGTCACATGGCTGCCCCACCTGGTCCAGGTCACCACCGTCTCTGCCTGGGCTTTGTAACAGCCACCCCTCACCCCACCCTGACCACGGAGTGGTCCTTTTAAAGCCTGAGTCGGATCCTGTCTACCTCTGCTCGAACCCTCCAGTGTTGTGTATCTTTCAGAATAAACCCAAACCTAGCCTTTGCCCCGTCTCCCCCACAGGTCGTACCCCTCCTGCCCTGCCTTTCCCTCGGTCTGCTAGCACCTGGTTTGGAAACACCAGGCCTCTTTCCACGTCAGGGCCTTTGCACCTGCTGTTCTCTCTTTCAAAGTTCTCTCATAGCTACATGGTTTTGTTCCCGTGCTTCATTTAAATCGCCGCTTAAATGTCAGAGGGTGCTTCTGTGTGCATGCTAGCCAACCCCCTTGTCTTCTGTGCCACTGCCTGCACCACACAGGTATGCTTTAGAGACTTGTGTCCCTTTTGTTCACTGCTATAACCACACTTCTGATTAATATCTAATAAATGCCTCCCAAGTCAAAGAATTCCATAGAGGCAGGGAGCAGTCCATAAATGTGTCACCTCAAAAGTAAAGAATTATCAGCTTGGGGCCGGCCGAGTGGCTCATTGGTTAAGAGCTGGCTTGGGACGCCAGTGGCCCCAGTTCGGATCCCACGTATGAGGGCCAGTGACACTGCCCTCTACAGCTAAGATGATGAACAACAGCTCCACCTGGAGCTGGGCTGTGCAAGCCCTGGCAATGGTGTAGCTGCAGCCCCTGCTGCAGGGGGCTGCCATAGGCTACAGTGAATGGCCGGCAGCCAGAGTGAGCGGCTGGCAGCCAGCGTGAGCTGCCAAGAGCCATGGTGAGCGATGATCCAGAGGCCGGCGACCAATCTGCCTCATCCGGGAAGAGCGCAATGACGATACCAACATGGACCAGTGAAGCAACATCCTCCACAACTAGACTGAAGAACAAAGGGACAGCAACATGTCTGTTCCCCTTCCCCAATTCCCCAATGTTGTTCCCCTCCCCCAATTCCCCAATAAAATCTTAAAAAGAGTTATCAGCCTGGGTTCTAGGAATAGCCTCAGTTCAAATTCTGGCTCTGTTCCTTATCAACTGTGACTTTCAAATGCATGTTCTTTTCAAATGTAACACACCCACTCCTTCTGTTTATAGGGAACACTTGACTATCCTGAAGTAAAATTCAGGCATCATAACTTTCTACAAGTAATTTCAAAAAAAAACTATAATGTGTTAGCTGTGAGATAAACATATTTTGTGATAACACAATACGTATTTCGCTATGTGTTAATTCGAAAAAATACATTTCGTCGGCACTAGAAGGTACGCTGAGTGGTCAGGTGCTTGCCCATATACAGGAATTAGCACGGATGGGACGGCCGCGAATGCTGAAGGATCCGGTGTGTTATTGACAACTCAGATGTCACAAGTGGAGATTGGCATTGGCGGTGCCATTTTTCTGAAAAAGTGAACACCTCTTGGCAAAGTTTCAAAGAAAACAACAGTTAACCTTTCTTGGTGTTCACTCTGTGCATTCCTTAAAAGTTCAGTGCATATCAAGAGCTTGAAAAAATAATTTGTGTTTTTACGGAGGACGTTCTAGGTTCATATAATCATAAACAGGTTTTTCAACAAGAGTCAAGGGGAAATTGTGTGGCGGGGACAAGTCTTCGTGGATCTGTTCCACACGTTGCAAGATGTCCGGCTTCCTGGTCCCGCCCGCCAAATGCCAACAGTCCCTCCCAGTCCCTGAGTCCTGTGTGCCCTCAGGGTGGTACCTTCTCTGCTGGGAGACAACGACCTTTCCACCCCCAAGCTCTCTCGTCTACAAAGCTCGGGACAATAACATGATCTAACACTTCAGGCAGCTTTACAGAAACGATGCATATTAAGCACATTGAGGCAGTTCCTGGATGTAGTTACCAGAATATCCAGCCCGTCCCTACTTATGATTTATATACGTATTCTAAATACAAAGGCACTCGTAATGGCGCTCTGCTTACCATCATACAGTGTGGAGTTAAAATAGGACATTGTCAAAACACTGTCTTGCAGAGATCAGTGCTATGAAAGTTAACATAAAATGATTTTAAAATGTGATCCAGAGGTTAAACTGGAGTCTTAAAATTCATAAATTGCATAGGCTTTGTGAGTGTTCAAAAATTCCATTGAACAGTGACTTTCAAATTTACATGGTAAGACGGCCATCTTACCCCATCTTGGCTGAGAGCCTTCAGCCTGAAGAGTCAAATGGCCCTAATCTAATACCTAAACTGTAGTTTAGAAAATTGCAGTTATTTGAGGTTGAAGCTTTGAGCAGTGTTTTTATAATTACAATAGTGTATTGCTGTTCTCATACAAAGAAAACAATAGAATTTTGAGCAAGGAATATTAGGAAGCTGGTCAAGGCTAGTGGATCCTTTCATGGACCTCTTTACATCTTCTAGGGGCAGGGAAAGAAGCATTGATTGTTAGTGCTTCCGAAAAGTCTTAACCTCCTACCTGCTTCAACCATAAATGTTGTTTTAACTGTTAGTACTTTGATACAAATAACATCAATAAAAAAGCCTACTTGTGGTTTAAAAGAATTATGTAAATTACAGAATGCTTAATTATCCAGTTCAAAATAAAAAACAGTAAACGTGTAACTTTAGGAATGAAAGAGGTAGCTCAATTGAACGGCCAGAAAAGACCTCTTGCAATAGAAGAATTTAAATAGAATTGTAAAATAAACTAACAATCAGCCTCATGTTAACTGGTGAAGCCCTTAAAAGCATGCTAATGTATTCAGGAAATCGACCAGAATGCTTGCAATCACCACTGTACTCATCATTATTCTGGAAGTCCTAGCCAATGTCATAAAACAAGAATACTAATAAAATATAAATATTGGAAAGGAAGGGACAAATTTTTCATTTTTATGTGTAGTATGATTGTATAACTAGAAAATTCAAGAAACTTTAATAAAAATTTTGGGTTGGATAGTTGGATTAATGTAAATATGTAAAAATCAATAGTTTTGTATCAGTAATAAAATTTGGTGTTATAATAGGAAAAATGTCCTATTTATATGTGTCCCCAAAACTATAAAACAGTAACAACAAATGAGCATAAAGAAAAGAAAAAAACCTATAAAATTTTATTGAAATACACGGAGCAAGACCTGAATCAATGGTGAGAAACAGACCATATCCTTGGAGGGAGTTATCACTGTTAAAGTCATCATTCCTTTGTCAAACTAACATATAATGACTATCAAACTACTGTGCTATGCTATGCCATGCCATAATGCTATTCAGCACTATCTATAGTATATAATTACTATAAAAGCTATGGTGGAAGTGGAAGATGCTTCCTAGTTAAATTAATAACAACAGTTGTCTAGATTGTAGATACATAAATTCATGAGGCTAGCCAAGAAAAGAATGTTTTTACGGGCCGGCAGAGTGGCGCAGTGGTTAAGCGCTGGCTTGGGACGCCAGCGGCCCCGGTTCAGGTCCCACATATGAGGGCCAGTGACACTGCCCTCAAAAAGAAAGAAAGAAAAAATGTTTTTAAATAATGATGGAAGACTTACCTTACTCTAGATATCAAAACAAGATAATACTGCCACAATAATAAAGAGGAATAGACAATGAAAACTGATATCAAAAGAATACCTTAGCATATCTTTCAATAGACTATTGCATTATATGTAGAAATTAATAATTAGATTACAGACATTTTAAATCTGGCAAATGGATGGACTAATGACTAAATGGTATTCAGACACTTGGCTATTTAAAGCATAAACTTTAGCGTTCTTGTATCACAATATATTTAAAGACAGATTAAATTTTAAATGTGGAAATTAAAATTTAAAGCTTCAAGAAAAAAGCAAAAAAATGTTTAATATTACTGATGTAATAGATATATATGGAACATGGAAAGATGTTCTGATATATAAAGTAAAAGAAATCAAGTTGCAAAACTATTTATAATAATATACTTCTCATTTTTAAATGATCATGAAATACCTATACATGCAATAAAAAGGTATAGAAGTACGCTATCAAATGGTTACTTTTATGTATCTGTAGGAAATGGAGTCATGATTACTTTCACTTTATACTTTATGGTTGGGTTTTTTTTTG
Source organism: Aselliscus stoliczkanus (assembly GCA_033961575.1). NCBI lineage: Eukaryota > Metazoa > Chordata > Mammalia > Chiroptera > Hipposideridae > Aselliscus > Aselliscus stoliczkanus. Next base: position 144,931,691 of record CM066733.1, read on the forward strand.
TTGTTGGTTTTTTTTTTGGTATTCTTGAAACTTTTACAGCTAGAATGTGCTACTTTTCTTTTAAAAAAGGAAAATGGGCATGAAAAATCTGAAGTAACTTGACATGCAGAGTTAAGGAGAAGCATTCGAGGCAGAGTGCACAGACCAAGCTAATGAATGTAGACGGGGAAAACGTTTGTGGGTCCTGGGGATAGTTTCCCTGGAGAGTAACATGTGGTGGGGGATAAATTTCATGGTTAGATGAGGCCATTTCAGAGGGAAATAGATGCCAACCTGAAATGTTATTCTTTCAATGACTGGCAGAGATAAATTGACAAGTTTTTAAATAGTAGTTCCAGTAAGACTCTCCTAAGGAGATGGCATTTGAGGCAAGTCTGGAAGAGTGGTTAAAATGCAATCCAATGAAGCAAGACCAAGAGGAAGAAGGAATCAGCAGTAGCTCAGTCAACCCAGAGATGTGGCAGAGGGGAGGGATTGGAGCTATATTCTCAATGCCCTCAAAAGGCATAGCGAAGAGTTAGTGTAGTTTCTAATCCGTGAGGACTTCCAGCATGAGTCTGTATCAGGAGTCCACTTGAAGGTGGTGCTTCTGCCCAACCCCCCTCCTGCATGGCTTCCTTGAAGAGAATAAGTGGGACTCCCTCCCCAGGATAGGACCCCATCTGCAGTTAGAGGTGAGGCTGCTATACAACCAGCAATACCATTGCTGGGCATTTCCGTGAGATGAGATCTCAGAAATATACTGTTGAGTGAAAAAAACCAGTTGTGGAATTGTAAGTGTAGTCTAACCCATTTCAAACACACAAAAACAACACTCTGTTTTGTTTATGCCTTGTACATATGTGGACGTATGAAAATATGACCTGGACCTGCACCAAGTTAATAAGAGTTGCTGACTATGGAAAGAAGGGAGGAAGCTGAGAGAGGGCTGTGCCTGGGGGACTGCAACTCTATCTGTGCTGTTTTACTTGTTTGTAAAAGGGAAATAAACCATTGTGGCAAAATGGTAATGGTAGTTATGCATGGGGGGTGGGGGGGAGGGAGTGTGGGTCTGTAACTCAGGAGGCAGACTGAGGCTGGAGCTTAGATGAGCAGTTGTCATTAGCATGTGGTCAAGTCTTTGCTTGATTTAGAACTAAATCTGGATGTTAATAGCTCTGTTCAGAGGATCAGGGGGTTTAGGTTCCTTTCCAGCAGGAGTGATGTTTTGCATGTAGCCACCCACTCTCCCATTTCCTTTGGGATGGGTAGTAAGATGTGGACAATAGCTGGGGAAAGGGGTTGGTAATCAGGCTGTCAGAGCTGGAGCCAGACTTTGTCTCTGCAGTCTGAATTGGGGGAAGTGAACAAGGCCGTGAGATTTCTCGGGGTTCCCTTGTAGCCTGCTTTTTAGGGGCGTGAGGATGGCTTATTGATCCACTAACTAGTCCTTATTCCACACTGAAATGTTCAGTTATGTTGTAATGAATGAAGTGGGTGTTCTTTTTTTTTTTTATACGTCTGAGTGTTTATGCACACACATTCTAAATTTCAAGCACCAGTGACCTGAGTACCTTCTTTTGATTCCCACCCCCATCTTGTTTAGTCCTTTTTTTGTTTGCTTTATAAAGTTGCATGCATGTTTTGGTTGATGGTGGATCGTTTTTACTGTATAGGCTCAGGCCATAATGTAATGATATAACTGCTAAAAATATTTTAAACAACTATGAAAATAGTTTTTTGCCTCCATAAAAAACATTTCTTTGTTTATTTATCACATACACACACAAAGAAGATATTGGGTAGTCGGAAAAGTCATGACCCATTTTTGCAACGAAAAACATAGAAAAAATACATGATGACTTTTCCGACAACTCAATAGACATTAGAGTGAGAACAGTTCTTGAAGTCCAATGACTAGGAAACCCTCTGGAGTCCCACACATATATCCTGTACCCCAGCAAACTCACATATTAATACATACAGGTTTCTGCTGTCTTGATTTAATTCTGTGTATGGAGCTTGTGGTCAGACCCTCTCTGTTATCTTCAGTGGTGGAGCTTCAGGGCATCTATTCAAAGAGTTATGGGCACATCTCAGCCCCTGAAATTGCAGCTCTTCCATCAGCAGAACTTTGAGCAAATCTCACATCTTTTCTAAATTAGAAATGTAACCTGACTTCAGCCCCAGAGTCACTATTGTGTAAAGAAGGAACAGTGCATAATATCCAAATGATACACACACGGAAATGATAGAAATGAAAAATGCTGTACTGTTTCTAAGTAGGCTCTGTTTTCACAAATAGATCAGTTGGGATTAGGTTTATCCACAAATAGCAGCCACAGTGGAAAAAGGCACCTTCCCTGTCACATAAATGAGACTTCAGGGCCAGCAGTCTGATATGGCGTCTCCTCTAACATCAGGCACTCTGAGCTTCCTGTCATAACCCAGGTTGGTTGCATAAGCCCCAGCCATCACATCTGTATCCCAGCCAGCAGGAAGAAGGAAGAGAGGCATACCCCCTTTTCGGGAGCCTTCTCAGACATAGAACAACTTCCATTTATGTCTCATTAATAACCTTGGCCCCACAGCCATGCCTAGCTAAGAGAAGCTAAGACATTTCTGATTCTGCATGGTCTCCTTCATACAGAAAGGTGAGTTGCAAATTCACATCAGCATGACATACATAGTTCAAGAGGTGTTTTTGAGTTACACACAGAATTGAGTTAATGCCAAGTCCATATCACTATATCCGCTTCCTTGTTAACAACATCTGCCAGGCGGTTTAGGAGAACAGACTGACTTCTCTACGCACACATACTTAGGACTAACTTCTAAATCAGCCAAACTGACCAGCCCACTGTCTTTCTTAAGTATAGGTCTTTTTTTTTTAAGATTTTTTTTAAAATGGGGAATTGGGGGAGGGGAACAAACAAGTTGCTGTCCTTTTGTTCTTCAATCTACTTGTGGAGGACATTGCTTCACTGGCCCATGTTGGCATTGTGATCATTGCATTCTTCCCGGGTGAGGCAGTTGCTTACCAGCCATTGGATGGCCACTCATTGTGGCTCACGGCAGCCCACACTGGCTGCCCGCCACTCATAGTAGCTTACTGCAGCCCCACTGCAGCCTATGCCGTCACCGGTGACTTACAGCAGCCCAGCTCCAGGTCAAGCTGTTGTTCACCATCTTAGCTGTAGAGGGCGCAGCATCACTGGCTCGTGTGGGATCCAAACCTGGGCCCTGCTGCTCAGAGCTGGTGCTCCCAAGCCAACTCTTAATCAGCGTGCCACTCGGCGAGCCCTTAAGTATAGATCATTTTTGAAAAAGAGTTTAAAAAAATAAGAGGGTTTTATAAATTATCTTATACTAGACTCATCTTATACTAGATTATATAATAAAAATATTAATTATATTTGGAAAACATGTTACTGTCTTGGGGAAATGCTTCACATTTCTTAGGTTAATTGAAAAGAGTAGGGTATGAAAGTGTCTTAAAGCATGATACTTATTATGTTGGAGATAAAAGCATATGGATAGAAATACTGTCTTTGTGGGGACAGCCCCCATCTTCTCTTCAGGAACCCATCTCAGAAATTTGCAAGCTGGGTGGGCATCATGATACCTTGTTTTAATGCTTATCTTTTGCCAGTATAATAAACATAAAATATTTATATGCACTGAGCATTTTCCTGTAAAATACAAATAATCATTTTTATCAGCTTCTTTCGCCTACTCAGACCCACTTCTAGTTATTAGGCCAGGCTGCAGACATATCAAAAGGAGGAGAGAGAGAGAGATGGCAAATCGAGGGTTTGTACTTTGTTCAAACAAAATTAGAATTACACCAAACTTTGGTTTCAGCTCCTTCTGGGCTTAAGGATATCCCCCCTTTTCAAGGCTGTGATCTTTAGTTTGAGATTTTTAGAAATGTAAATATGAATTACTCGTGTTTTCTGTGTGTCCTCATTTATTCTGTTAAATGAAATCTTTTTAAAATCTCCTACCTGTGGCCAGGTGGTAGGGCTGGTCTTAACTGTCCATCTCACACATACTGCAAGAAACTTGGAAAGCAGGACACTGCAGACCGCTGCCTCGACACCCAAAAATAGAGCCCCAGAATTCGTACGAAGAACCTGGCATTTGTGGCCCTAAATATAAAGACAATGGCCGATGACTGAGATCAGGGGTGTTCCTCTGAGTTGCCTGTGCTGCTTGTCCTAATGCTGACCAGAATGAGGCCAGACCTGAATAATCATTAAATTGATCTTCTTGCTGTCGACCCGTAATGCTAGACATGACTGTCAAACCAGCAGGTTTGTCTCTTCCCTTCCTAGATAAGAAATCTGCAAATGTAGAGTCTTAGGTCAGTGACTTTTGGATGTTTTGTCTGAAAGCCAGAGGGTGAGATTCATTTTATATCATAACTGCATGTGCACACATGTGGCCGTGGGTAAAATTTGATCAAATGTCTTAGGAAACAAATCGACTTTCTCTTATGACGTGTGATATATCCTGATATTTCTCTCCTATTCTTTATCTTTTTTTAGTTTTCATTGCAACCCAGTGCAACTTTCCCTCCCCACCCAATCCACGGTTTCACTTTCTGCGGTTTCAGTTACCCATGGTCAACCACAGTCTGATTTTATTAAATGGAAAATTCCAGAAGTAAACAATTCATACGTTTTAAATTGTGCCCTGTTATGAGTAGCATAATGAAACCTCCTGTTGTCTTGTTTCATCCCACCCAAGACGTGACTCACCCCTTTGTCCAGCGTCTCCACGCTGTTTGTGTTCCCTGCCCGTTACTTACTCGCCGTCCTGCTTATCAGGTCTCCTGTCCTGGTATCTCAGTGCTTGTGGCCAAGTAACCCTTGTTGTCCTTACTGATGGCCCCACAGCGCAAGAGTGGTGATGCTGGCAACTCATATATGCCAAAGAGAAGCTGTAAAGCACTTCCTTTAAGTTAAAAGGTGAAATTTTTCATTAATAAGGAGGGAAAAAAAAATTGTATGCTGAGGTTGCTAAAATCTACAGTAAGAATGAATCTTCTATCTGTGAAATTGTAAAGAAGAAAAGAAATCTGTGCTAGTTTTGCTGTCTCACTCTAAACTGCAAAAGTTAAGACAGGGGCTGGCCGAATGGCACATTGGTTAAGAGCTGGCTTAGGACGCCAGCGGCCCCGGTTCGGATCCCACATATGAGGGCCAGTGACACTGCCCTCTACAGCTAACAACAGCTCCACCTGGAGCTGGGCTGTGCAAGCCCCGGCAATGGTGTAGGCTGCAGCCCCGGCTGCAGTGGGCTGCCGTGGGCTACAGTGGGTGGCCGGCAGCCAGCGTGAGCTGCCAGTAGCTGCGGTGAGTGACCATCCAGAGGCCGGCAACAGATCTGCCTCATCCAGAAAGAGCGCAATGATGATACCAACATGGGTCAGTGAAGCAACATCCTCCACAACTAGACTGAAGAACAAAAGGACAGCAACTTGTCTGTTTCCTTTCCCCAATTCCCCAATAAAATCTTTAAAAAATAAGTTAAGATGGGAAAGGCATTAAATTGGCGAGTGGAAGACATGAACGAGAAAACATGTTTGATACTATCCGAGGTTTCAGGCATCCACTAGGGGTCTTGAAATTTATCCCCACGGATTAGGAGGGAATACTATATATTGTTTTTATGACACACTAATGGGTCTCTACCTTCAATTCGAAAGTCCCTGTTCTGCCTGCTTATATTTAGTAAATATACTGTAGAATCTGCCTACTTTTGCATTTAAAAATGTTTTCCATCTGTCTGTTTTAATCTATCAGAAGTTTTCATACCAGGAATGTTGGTATATTTAATTTGTTTACAAACTCAGTTTCACTTGCTAAGTTTCTCAACACTTGCAAATAAAAGGAATTATAGGTTTCTTTGATGTTGGTTTTTTTCCCCGCCTGGGAACATTTTTTTTTTTTTTTTTTTTTGAGGGCAGCGTCACTGGCCCTCATATGTGGGACCCGAACCAGGGCCACTGGCATCCCAAAACCAACTCTTAACCACCGCACCACTCAGCCGGCCCATTTTTATTTATTATTTATTTATTATTTTTTATTTTTTAGCTGAGCCATCCTGTCACCCTTTGGCCACTCAACGGCAACTCAACTCTGGTTGGCATCGAACCGCCATTGCTCAGAGCTCAGCTCACCCTCTTTTTTTTTTTTTTAATTGGGGAATTGGGGGAAGGGAACAGCGTTGGGAAATCGGGGAAGGGGAACAGACAAGTTGCTGTCTTTTTGTTCTTCAGTCTAGTTGCGGAGGACGTTGCTTCACTGGCCCATGTTGATATCGTCATTGTGCTCTTTCTGGATGAGGCAGATCGGTCGCCGGCCTCTGGATGGTCTCATCGCAGCCGTTGGCAGCTCACACTGGCTGCCAGCCGCTCACGTTGGCTGCCGGCCGCTCATTGTAGCCTATGGCAGCCCACTGCAGCAGGGGCTGCAGCCTACACCATCGCCAGGGCTCAACAGCCCAGCTCCAGGTGGAGCTATTGTCAGCTATAGAGGGCAGCGTCACTGGCCCTCATATGTGGGATCCGAACCGGGGCCGCTAGCATCCCAAAACCAGCTCTTAACCAATGCGCCACTCGGCTGGCCCATCAGCTCACACTCTTGAGCAAGCTTTTAACCAACTGAGCCACTCGGCCGGCCCCTCCAGGAACCTTTAAGATAAAATATATTTGCCTATGATGTTTATGCTTTTTTCCTCCATGCATCTCATGAACTGCTCAATAAGAAACGTTCTATTTCATCTTCGCATTATGTCGGGTGAAGGCATGGTGGTAGCAGAGCCTTTCAGAATTTGTTCATGTTTCATGTTCTCTTTCAAGTGTCCAGTTCTCAGGGGCTGCAAGAAAGCAGCTCTGTCCCCATGCAGTCATCTAAAATTCCAGGCCTCTAGCCAGACCTTTGGGACACCATATGTTTGCTAAAAACAGAAGGGTTAAATCCCTGGTCATAGCGATGACATTGTGCAAATGCTCATGATCCTTACAAGAAGATGGGAACTATTTGGATAATAGATTCATGAATTTAATTCAGTTGGATTTTTATAAGGGAGGTAAAAATAACATGTATAATTTAATTTTCATCTAAACATTTTTTTCCAAAATTAAATTTCACTTTGGCCAAAATCATTTTACAAAACAAGATGATTAATGATGGTTCCAAATAATGTGAACCAGTGTCTGTAACTAATTAACTCTATGGAGAAAGGAATTCTGGGTCCTGACACCAAAGCGCATCTCTATGGCATTACTGGTTTTTTCAAAGTTTTTATTACTCCCAAAAACATATGGTTCCAGTGGCCCTATGTTCTTTTTATACATTGCTTATCTTTTCGTTCCCCAAATAAATTCCCAATAACATTCTCTTGTGTTGTATATGACTACCAAACTTCCCCTAATGGGTGTAAACATTGCCATCAACAAAAAGGTATGAAAAAGGAAGAGCACAGGCTATTATTAACATTAGGGTGGTTTTTTTTTTTACTGATTTCTTCTTAAGGTCTCCCAATATGTGCCCAGTTGATCTGTATACTCAATGGAAATTTGATCCTAAGACATTTAATAAAAATCAAAGAGGATCATAGATTAAATAGACAAGTCAGAACTGGCAAAAAGGATTTAAAATTTTGTAAAATTTAAGATGAGTTGGATCCTCAAAATTAATATATTCTAAATCAAGTTCATTTTTTTCAGCTGTAGTAATAATGCTGTGCTTCCCTTGTAATTAATTGAATGATTCATCCTGGTTTACTTAGCCTTCTTCTAGTAACTGAGAAAAATAATTCAAATCCTCAAAGGGTAGCCCACCTTGAGCTCAAGTTCAGAATTCATGTGCTTCTGTGACCTTGAACTCCATTTTCCCTGGATTTATCTGCAGACAGCTGCAGCTGAATAGACCTGTTTACACAGGGTAGAAAAAAGCAGTTTGAAGAGTCTAGTTTCCATTTCCTTTAGCATTGTTCGGGAATTATAGCCCACAGTGCTTCAGAATGAAGTCCAGTCCAGCATATACCTTGCTTCTTCCTGTACAAAGGTTTTATTTTTCTTTCTGATTTGTCGTGAGAAAGTAAAGTGCTGATGGAATGAAAACTACAGTTTTATGCCTCCCTCTGTTTACAAGAAATTCTTTTGAGGATTAAGTTAGCAAAATCTGCCCTGAGCAGATGTATTTCTTATCTCAACCCATTTTAAGCCAAGCTGATTGCAAGGACTAGCTCTTCTGTGAGACCTCTTAACAGTCTATAAATTCAAGTTTGTGTCCAAAAATAATGGGGAACTCAATATGTTTTATATTTGATGTATGTGTTGCATGGATCATGGAGAGAAAAAATATTACCATTATGAAGTGGCTATGAAATCTGAAAATTCTAATCTCCTGAGTATACATGGAATAAAGAACCCCTTAGTGACACAGCAAGCTGGAAATTCAATTTGCAATTCTGGTGACAACATTCAGGCATGTCAGGTAGCCCGAAATTCAAGGAAGAATTATCTTAGTGCTTCAGTTTAACTCTCAGAGTCCAAGGAGAGTTTTTCCAAGTGGAAGAACAAAAATGAGAATTCAGATCTCAAGTATGTATTACCTATTCTCCCACTGTGTGCTCGTGGTGAGAACAGGAACATAGGGTTTGGAAAAGAAAACCCAAGCAAGCGAATTGGAGCTGTTCATTCCCATCCAGTGCTGGGAGAGCAGACACCTGGCAGGAGCAGGCTGGAATCCAGTGTCGGGATCTGACTCAACCAGATGCAAGGTGGTGAAATGCCACCTGGCCACCAGGAGACCGTTTGGTCCTCAGGAGCCCAGACTGCAGAGCAAGTGTTCTCTGCCTGCAGCCTGTGTCTGCCGGTGTTGGGTCCCAAGCCCAGATGGAGCTGGTCCTTGGAGCTTCCTCTTGGAGGCCTGTCATTGTTCACCAGTAGACTTCCTGCCACTGCCCAGGGTGCAGCACTGTCGGCACGTAGACCAGGAACTAAGAGAGGATCGTGATTCATCACCACCAAATGAATTGCTCCAAGAGAGAAAACAAATTTCTGGATTCAGTCAAAGAAAAAAGAAAGAATAGCATATCTTACTGAAGAAGACTGCAGATTCCATACTCTCTATCAGCACAGCAGGGCAATATTGCAGTTAGAACGCAAGTGGGGCACACCCGCCAGAGGTCAGGGGAAGAATTTAGGGCCACTTCTTTTATGTCCAAATACTTGAAGTACAGGATGCTATGATTTTCACTGGAAGCACAACTTGCCAAGAAGTTGAGCATGAGGAATGCTACATGCTTCCTTGATATATTGACAAGGCAGAATGGGGTAGGGACACTGGCGCAGACTGCAGCCCGATAGGCCTGGTGTCCATCCAAGCTTCATTACCATGTAGCTGTGTGACCTTATTTAAACATTCTAACACTTAACTTTATAAGCTGTAAGCGTTGCGGTAAAGACCTCATAGGTGTTGAAGAGTGAAATGAGACTGGGGGTGTCTAGTACTTGCCTGGCACACAGTGTTAGCTCGGTGCCTCTCTCTGTGTCCCAGTCTCTAACTAGAATAACCTTTCCTCTTCATATGTGTTTGTTCTCAGCAGGAAGACTAACCATTGCTACCACCTGTGTTGTTCCATATTGATTTTTCACACCCATCCCTCCCTGCTTTCTTATGAAGTTAGTGCAGCAGTCACCAGTGAGACACTACTTTTTGTCACTGGAACTGCCGTGTTGTAAGTGAACACACTGTTCACGCAGCACACAAGACTGCTGAGCAGAATTTTTACTGGGATTATTATATCTCAGGATCCTATGGTATGTGAAGTTATCATTAACATAATAATCTTGTACAATTTTTTATTCTTGCAAATTCAAGGCTCCTCATGATCGAGCTACAGCCGAATGTCGTGATCTCTGTTGGAATTTTGGGTGGATAATCCTGGTTTTGTTTTTGATTTTTCTTTTTTTTTTTTAGGGGGGGCGTGGGTGGTAGTTGGCTCTCCTATGCATTATGATGTTAAGCAGCATCCGTGGCCTCTACCCATTAGATGCTGATTACAACCACCACAAATAATTCCAGACATTGTCCTCTGGGGGGGGGGGGCAGAATTGCCCCCAGGTGAGAACCACTCATCTATAGTTGTGGTTGGTGACTCCACAGAAATGAGTTCAGTAAATGTACTAAAACATGAGACAATTCAGAAGTCAATGTGAAACAGAATTGAATTCAAATTTACTGGCATAATGGTAAATAAAAAATTTTAAATCAAGCAAAAAAAATGAAAAGGGAAAGATGTTTTTTTAATTAGGTAATTAATTCATCTTTTTCGTCTTTGTCCTGTTAAAAATGTGCTGTTTCCTCACCAAATGAAGGCATGACTACCTAGATGATTGCATAAATGCCAGGCAAAATAATAGAGGTTCAGTCATTGGTGAATGAAAAAAAAAATGAATGTTTTTTCCTAAATCCTAGGATGTACGTCTTTAATCAAAAGTGCTTTTGAGTAGAATGCCAAGTGGCAGAGAGAGTGTACTCCAGACAGGAGAGCTCTGGCTGGGCACCAGAGGTACCTGGGACCCCACGATGGGCTCACATCCCGAGAAAGTAACAGGAGCTTAGTTCCCTCATGGCTCTAGAACTTCTGAACCCATAATTTACAGGGCCTGCCTATGGGGTGATGATATTAATGCTTTTTTACCCCTTTAACGTAGCAGATCACTGATTACTTACCTGAGTCCTGACTGTCATTGAATTTCACTTATTGTACTTCTTTTGTACTGCTAGCTGGGGGCATGATAGAATCATTCGATATATAAAAATCACCTCTCTGCCTCATTGAAGAATTTCATAGGTATCCCAGGTGCCTCCCACGCATCTAGTTGTTGTTGGTTACCGTTTCTGTTCAGCTTGTGCAGTGTGACTCGGTGCCCTAGCACATCAGCATGGAAAGCCTGCGGCCGGGCTGTTCCAGTATTCGTTTTTACTCGCCATCTGAACCCAGAGCTCTGTTTCCTGTGCAGGTTACCAACAGTGTTTGTCCAAATAGTCAGTCCCTTCCCAACCCAGATTCACTGACACTTCCTTTCTGGCTTTGACATTTGAATCGAGTCATGCTAAAAAATGACTATCTCATAGCTTCTGTGCTTACACAATAAGAGTCTCGGTGTTTCCTGTTTTCATTCATGCTGTAAGTAGACTAGCTGTAACCGCCGCCCGTATAAAAGAGAGCGCCAAGACAAATAGATGTTGTGGCACGTGCACTTTTTTTGCAAGCCTTTTTAAATCTGCAGCTTTCAGAAAGTCTACATCACATGCTTTTCAGGAATGCTCAATCGTAGTAAGTGTTGTACTTGCTTCATGACTCAAGAAAAAAATCTATATTAAAATCAACATTAAATAATTCTTTAGTTCTTATCTCTTGAAAAATTTATTAAGAGCAACAACTACGATAAGGGAATAAATTGCTTATTTCAGATCACTAGGAAAACTTAGAGGTTTTTCTATGTCAACAGTTCCCAGGAAGTGCCTAGGAAATGGAGGACCCTGTCAATAAGAGTGGCTTTGTCCCCTTCTCACATCAGGACCCCCTGAGACACAGATAGATGGCAGTCTATGGCGTCTTTCCTAGTTAATACCTCAAAATCATCACTGGTTGATAGCACCTTATTAATTAGTCCTAACTTTCATCACTACTGATTGCACATCACCACACCTTTTCCACACTCACCATTTTCCTTAGCAGCCTGGTGTTTCAAAAGGATTGCATGCAGTATTTCAGAACAGTTTCAAACTAGACAGATTTTGGCACTTTCTTGTTTTCTTCACATTATTTGCTTCCATATTTTCTTTGCTTTTGGAAGCCAGTCCCTGAACCTTTATTACTACTTCCTGTATCCTGCCCTAACGGAAATTCTCTTTGTTACTCCTTGTTTTTCCCAAATTTGTCTCTTAAAACATGAATTTAAGCTTAGCCAGCCTGAGTACACATTTGAGGTGGTCATACCTTTTATCAGATATGACATTTATACCTTTTATTAAAACTGTTCTCATAGTGTAAAAAAAAAATATGATAGGGCCGGCCGAGTGGCGCATTGGTTAAGAGCTGGTTTGGGGATGCCAGCAGCCCCAGTTTGGATCCCACACATGAGGGTCACTGACACTGCCCTCTACAGCTAACAGCAGCTCCACCTGGAGCTGGGCTGTGCAAGCCCCAGCGATGGTGTAAGCTGCAGTCCCTGCTGCAGTGGGCTGCCATAGGCTACAGTGAGTGGCCGGCAGCCAATGTGAGCAGCTGGCAGCCAGCGTGAGCTGCCAATAGCCGCGGTGAGCGACCATCCAGAGGCCGGCGACCCATCTGCCTCATTTGGGAAGAGCGCAATGACGATACCAACATGGGCCAGTGAAGCAACGTCCTCCACAACTAGACTGAAGAACAAAAAGACAGCAACTTGTCTGTTCCCTTTCCCCGATTCCCCAACGCTGTTCCCCTCCCCCAATTCCCCAATTTTTTTTTTTTAAAAATCACTAAAAAAAAATATTATAAGGAGGTATAAGAACATTTTTAATTCTGATTGTTTTGTGTGTCCATCTGCCTATCTTCATTGAGTGACAGCCTTTAAATCATTAGCTCCCAGTCCCACTCTGATAGAATAGTTCCTTCATATCTTTGTTCATTCATTCATGTGCCGGGTACTGTGTTGGGTCCTGATGATACAAAGATGATACTCCAGTTCTCTCGGGTCCAATAGCAGATCGTTTCTCCCCCATGTCCCTGGAGTGCTGCTTGCGGTCAGGGAGCCTGAGGGTGGACTTCTACCACTGAGGAAAATGCCTGGACATAGCAAGAATTCAACCAGTGCTTAAGAATTGAATATGATTTCTACCAAGTGAGAGTTCTGTTCTTTTGGTAGTAATGGTGCTGACCATTTTTGTAAGCCCCCGCTATGCACCAAAAAAAGCAGTAACTCAGTATTTACATGTGTTACCCACTTAATCCTCCCAAGTCACAACCTATTTGAGGACTTTGAGATTCAAATACTGGGTTAAATAACTCGCCAAGGTCGCACATCTGGGAGTAATTCTGGATCCCATCTGTCTGTGTGTCTGAACTACAAAGACGTCTGTGGTCTTTTGATACTGACCAGCAGATTGGTCACCTATTGGTGACTGTTGGTAACCTGGTACTGGTGGCCTTGCTGTCTTTTTCCCTAATGGGAGCTCACTCTGGAATGACCTTTGACAAAGTCAACTGAACAGTCCTCTTCTGGGGTCCACCATGCCTCCACCATGCTGAGGTTAACATTGGTTTTACTGGGGGGCACCCCTGACATAGAGACCTTTACTGTCAACAGCCTTCTCTGGTTTTGACCACTACTGCAAAATCACTAGAATTGTCCCAAATTCTGTACAAAATGGAATGTCTTCTGCTGCTTTAAATTGTTCTGCTCCATCGCTTATGCAAAGAGAAGAAAATAAAGGAAAAAATGACTTGTAGCTATGCGCACTCCAAATTGAATATTTTTAAAGGAATATTTTTCAATTTGTCAAAAGCATATCAACAGTCGTAAAATTTTTTTACATACTCTGGCCCCATACTCTTACCCTCGGGAATTGATTCCAAGAATATAATTTGAAAAAGGTTAAAGCTCATATGCACAGATATTTTGCAGCATTATTTCTGTTGGAAACAATTCAAACATCCAATAACAAGGGGGAACAATTTGTAAACCTTGGTACATCAGCATATCAGAATTATAAGCTTCCACTTATAGTCATAAATTTTGAAAGTTTGTAATACAGCAAGAAAATCTGCAATGATTTTGAAGTAATGGAGCAGAACTACAAAATTCTACCTTTTGTATAAAAATCGTATAGGCATATGAAGTACTTAAAGGAAACCATAAAGAATTAGATCAACTGCTTGACGTATTTAGAGTTTGAAATTGTGTGTGACATTTTCATCATTTTTTCCTTAATTCTCATTAAGATGTGTATTCAGTGAATGCTGGGGACAGAGATCGTCATTCTCTCACATTTTAAATATTTTGATATTTATCTTAGGAAAATTTTTTTACTGCCAATTCCTATCTCCGCTGTAAAGTATGGCCTTGGTTGTACTGTCAGTATATAGTGTATGTTTCATAAGTATTTACTTTTTATTACATTATAGTATTCCCTGCCGAGAGCTGTGTGCTTCTCACATTTTAATGGGCATTCATCTCACCTAGAGATCTTATTACAATGCTGATTCTGATTCAGTAGATTCGGAGGAGGGCCCGAGAGTCTATGTGTCTTATAAGCCCCCAGGTGGTGCTTGGGCTGCTGGTCCCAGAGACCTCCTGTGTGGTGCTGACCCAGTGTCACTAGTGTTACCTTGGAAGGCACCATCAGACATTCTCCCCGCTACCTCCTCTCTTGTCAGCTCCAGCAGTTGGGGGCGGGGGAGGAGATGGCTAAAGATGAATGTTGTTGGGGAGGAAAAATTTCTCCTCTACCCTTCTAAATTCTTCTGGCTAATTTAGGAATTAAGTTGACATGAGACTGGTTAACAGAGGAAAATCAAGTTCAATTTCATATGTATGGGGACTCCATAAGAATATGGGACTCACAGGGAGTCAGGCAGTTGGGGCTTCTATGCCATTCTGACCTCAGGAGAAGGGGTGGGTCTGGGACTTCAGAGGGGAGGAGAGCAGTTCATATGAAGATGGAAAAACAAATGTTTGCTGGGCCGTGCAGAGGCAATGGGACAGAGAGGGCTTTGGCCTCCAAGCCCTGGGGAGTTCCCCCTACCACACCTAGCCCACATTCTTTGTCGGTACCTCTAGGATGATGCTCTTCCTGAATCAGGCTGTTTATCTAAATTTTTGTAGGCAGTTAAGAGGGAGGTAAAAAGCCCTTGCTGAGCTTTTTGGGCCTCGGTTGTCTTCAGCTCAAACTAATCCTCATGCCAGGGTGGCACATTCTGGGGAGACTCGTTATCCCCCACAGTGTCCTCTGTGGTTATGGACTAAAAGTGCTAGCTATCTTATATCAAGCCAGGTGATAAACCTCCTTAAGCCACTCAACTAACTTGAATTTTGTCAATCCACAGAAATGACCAGTGGCACTAAAGTAAATGATCTAGTGTGAGAAAGGATCTTCTATGGTAATTATGTTAGCAGTGTTCTTTGATACAATTTGGAGCCGGATTAAAAAGTTGAAAATCCCAGCTGTGTTAAGAAAAGCTTTGCTGAATTACTCTACTGGAAGAAAACCTAGGCCTTGGCAAAGAATCCTTAAGGCACAGTGGTGTGAAGCAGAGAGCCGCCTTTTCAGGGAATGTAAAGGCGTAGAACATTGTCTAAAACTGGGAAAATCAGTTTACCTTTGTGTGTCAAAAAGGTGCAGCGCTGTGTAGTAACCTGGCCACACTGGGGAATGTAAGCTGTCCTTTGAATTTGAACCATACCGGGGTGACCGGTTAGATCAGTTGGTTACAGCGTGGTGCTGGTAGCACCAAGGTTGCCATTTTGATCCCCACATGGGCCACTGTGAGCTGCGCCCGCCCTAAAAGAGTCAACTATGAGGGCTGGCCGAGTGGCTCAGGTGGTTACGAGCTCGCTCAAGAGTGCGAGCTGAGCTGCCACTAAGCTGCCAACAGGTAGCAGGATGGCTCAGCTAAAAAATAAAAAATAAAAATAAAAAGCCCTGTTTAGGGCTGGCCAAGTGGCGTGGTGGTTAAGAGCTGGTCTGGGACACCAGAGGCCCCGGTTCAGATCCCACATATGAGGGCCGGTGACACTGCCCTCAAAAAAAAAAAAAAAGTCAACTATGCCATTGTGGCATGAAAACAATGTGTAACCAATGACTGTGGCTTTTCCCCAATAAAAATTAATTTTAAAAAAAGAAAAGAAAGAATTTGAACCATACCAATGATTGCGACGCCTAACTGTTGTGTTTAGACCATAATAGCAAATTTCCAACTTGCTTCTCCACAGTAACTGAAGCTGGCTTTGGTGCTGATATTGGCATGGAGAAATTCTTCAACATCAAGTGCCGAGCTTCTGGCCTGGTCCCCAACGTCGTCGTGCTGGTGGCCACAGTGCGAGCTCTGAAGATGCACGGGGGCGGGCCAAGCGTAAGTCCCTGCTTCCTTCCCAATGAAACCAATTTGAAAATTACTTTAAAGCAGAATTTAGCGTTGGAAACATTGAAACCTGCTTAATAACTCTAGTTTTCTAGAATGTCCCCTTTTTCACAAGTCACCGTCACAGGGCACTTAAGAGTTTAGTAAGTTCAAGTAAATATTAACACCCAGAAAGCTATTTCTATGCAGTATTTTGGAAAGGAGCATAATGTAACACAAAGTTATTTCTATGCAGTATTTTGGAAAAGAGCATAATGTAAACACTTCTGAGCCCTAAGATTCATATCCGAGGCTGATGTCAACATTTTATAACCCCGCGGTAATGAGAGGCTAGGGCGCTGGCTCCTGAACGGAGCACATACGGATTAGAATGATCACTCTTGTGGATGAGGTTATTCAGTGTTTGTACAGACAGATTTTTGCTTCACTGATGTTACATCTCATCAGGTTTCATCTAGAACTATGCTCCTTTTGTTTCTGTTTATTATGATTTCACTTTATAACTGTTATAGCACTGGATTATTTCTAAGAGCTTTGCTTGGAAAACAAATCCCATTTTAACATTTTTAAAGACTTTTGATATGAACTAATTATATACAGAATTTACACATATCTGAAAGGAAATTTTTTTCATTTCCACAGTAAAGGTGCAGTATTTTATTTTTCATCTTTAGGTATCTTCGAAGGGAGAATATGAAATGTTATACCGACTCATTGTTTTTGAAATAATATAACTTGGAGTGGCTTTAACATTTACACTACTGATATGCTAGACAAACTGCCAAATCTGATTTCTTAATTGGTATACTGTGGTCACAAAAGTCGCAAAATCAGTGACTGCTACAATACCAAAACCAATCCAAGGTTTGCCGTCCTGAAACCATCATGTGCACTGTTTAGTCATCTTAGCGATTCTTTGTCCTAGGAGGGGCAGGCATTATTTTATACCATTTTACAGACGAGGAAGTTGAGGTGTGATGGGTTTCAGAGTGTGGGTAATGCCACCAGCCTGCAGAGAGGCAGATCTGAAGCCCGGGACTTCAATCCCCAGCTCCTACTCTGTGCACTGTGCAGAGAGGCTCACCAGTGAAGGGTAAACATTTTCTGAATCCCAAATCCGCGCGTAATACCAGACACTTGCACACTTCATTTCAGCATAAAACTTCATCATTATTTCAAATGGAAGGTTGACATAACACCGACTATAAACCAGTAAATCCTAAAGAATTCTGAGTTTGCTCAAAACACCACATGTTGCTGCAATCACTGTCCGACTTTAGACTTTGACTCTATACCAGCTTCCCATCTTCAAAATAGTTTCTGCCCATATATAATAAGACACATTTGAAATTCTCCCTCCCTATCATGCACCCTGAAAATTAAAGGGTTTGAGATCGTCTAGCCTGGTTCTGTCTCTATCAAGATAAGATTACCGAAGTGGAGAAGGATTCAGTGGTTTGTTTAGTATCCCACATTTACTTGCGGGACTAATCAGATGTAAAATCAAGGTCTCTTGGCTTCTAGTTCAGTGCTTTTCTACACTGCGGTCTCTGTCCTGTAAAAATTCCCTACATGATTTATAATCCTCTTTCAGTTCATCTTAATGTATGTGCTCTTTTTTCAGTGCTTGCATTTTCTGCTCGCCTTAATCTTCCACTTCACTTAAAGTCATGGTTCCATGCCAGTGATGATTGTAACAGGGCTCAAGCTTCACTGGCACAGATAAAGGTGGAGGATAATAAAAGAGGGGGATCAGGAAGCCAGGAGAAGCTTGTCTCCCTCTCCTGGCCTCCATCCAGTAGAGCCTTTTTGCGTCATATTGTTTCATGAATGTTTACATGTATGTCTCCCTACTCAACGGTGAATTCCTTGAGCTTAAGGATTGTGTCCTACTAATTTGTGTATCCCTGGTGCCTGGCATAGCCTGTATCCAGGAAATGTTTCATAATTGAATAGTAAATGAGCTTTCATCTTAATCCTGTATTCCACATTATCCATCTCAGTGTCATTCCTCCTTACTGGAATCAATTCTATGGTAATGTTTGTGATCCATTACAATTTCTCCTTCCTTTTAATATCATTGCACAAATAACCATGACTGCCTCTTTTGTTTATTCAGCTTTTTTTTTCCCCATAATTTGTGCAGTGGAAAAGCCTGTCACTCTTGAACTTGTCCATTTTAGCCCCAATCATTTCCAATTCATATCCTGTCTTTCAAAGTGCTAGACCATTCCTGGTGCAATATAAGAACTAACATTCTGTTATACAGAAATTGAAAATTGTTCATTTTACAATTAGTCCTTTAAACCTATTGTATTAACGAGGGCTCTCCAGAATCAATAGGATGTGTATTTACATTAAAATATTTATTATAAGGAATTGGCTCATGCAGTTATAGAGGCTGACCAGTCCAGAGTCCGCAGAGTGGGCCAGCAGGCTGGGGACTTGGGAGAGCCGATAATAATCCAGCTCCAATCCTAGCATGGAGGCAGTCTGCTGGAGAATTTTCCCCTGCACAGTCTCTGTGTTCTAGTCAGACACTTCAACTGATTTGATGCGGCCCACCCACATTATGGGAGGCAATCTGCCTTACTCAGAATCCACCAATTTAAATGTTATTCTCATTCAAAGAACACCCCCACACAGAAACACTCAAAACAATGTTCCACCAAATATCTGGGCACCCCATGCCCCAAGTTGACACACAAAATTGACCATCGCTCCCATTATTACAGATTTTTCATTGTGTGTTGCAATGACTAGATCGAATTTCATTTTTTCTATGTTAATAAACAGTTGCCCTAACACTACTTATTTGAATACTCCCTCCTCCTTTCTGATCTTCAAGTCTACATTGTCATAAATCAATTCTCCACACATGTGTAGGTCTTTTTCTGGGACCTCCCTTCACTTGCTGATCTATTTATATATAATTGTGTCCTTGCTACACTGATAGCCTGTTGTTCTCTTTTTCATGCATGCCTAGCCTATTAGTGGCCTTTTTCACTTCCGTGTGTATTTTAGAACTAGCTCATAAAGTTTCCTAAGGAATTTTTTAGGATTTTTGTTGAAATGAAATTAAATCAATAGATCAATTTGGGGAGATTTGACAGATTTCTATGTAAGAACATGGGATATCTCTTCATTGGTGTAGGTCTTCGCAACTTTATTTTAATAAAGATTTAGTTTATTCCATAAAAGACTTCTATATCCTTTTATAGATTTGTTCTTGTGTACTTTATATTTTTAAATAGTTTTAACAGGATTCTTATATATTGCTTTTTATACAGTGACCTCTCTAAATTCTTTTTTTTTATTCAGGTATAATTGACATAACATTATATTAATTTCAGGAGTACAACATAATGATTTGACATGATCACAATAAGTCTAGTTAAGATTTTTTTACCATACATAGTTACAAAACTTTTTTTTCTTATGATGAGGGCTTTGAAGATCAACTCTGTTAGCAGCTCTCAAGTTTGCCAGTATTATTAATCATACTCACCATGCTGTATATCCCTGTGGCTTAAAAATTCTCTTATTAATTATACTAATTTAGCTATACATACTTGGGAGAGTTCTATGTGGGCAATCGTATCTGAAAATAAGGACAGTTCTGTTTCTTTCTTTCCAGTCTTCATACTGCCTTTCTTGTCACCTACCAGGTCTTCCTAGATGCATTGTATAATAGTATTAAATAGGAATGGTGACAGAGGACATTCTCTTCTTATTCCTGATTTGAAAGAAAATGCTTTTAATAGTTAATTATCAGTAGACTTTGATATGTGTGGGGGGTTTTATGATATTTTCAGTAGACTTTTAGTATGTGTGGGGGTTTTTAATCAGGTTAAGGAAATTGCCTTTTAAACCTAGTTTGCCAAGTTTTTGTACTAAACAGGTGATGAATAAGTTTCTTCATCTATTGAGAAGATATGAGTTTTCTCTTTAGTAATGCTTTCGATTACTGAACTTTCAAATATTAAGTGAACCTTACATCCCTTGAACAAATCTAACTTGGGAAGATATTATCTTTTTTATGAATGATTGAATTTTACTTATTGGTTTCCTAATGTTTTAAGTAAGATCTTTGCATCTATATTTAAAAGTGAGATGTTAGCCACATAAAATAAGTTACAAAGGATTCATTCTTTTTTATGTGCTCTAGAAGGGATTTTATAACATTAGAATAGTATGTTTATTGAAAGATGGGAAGAATTCACCTTAACACTGTCTAGGCCTGTTAGTTAACATTGAGGGGTAGATTTTAAATTACAAATTTCCTTTTTTAATTAATTAGAACTGTTTAGGTTTTCTGTTTCTTCTTATATGAGCCTTGCTAAAAGTTATACCTCTATGAGTTTATGTTTTTAAATGTATTGGTGTAACGTTGACCATAGTATTCTATTAATTCTGCCTATAGCATGTGTGGTTATACTTTTTTTATTTCTTTTTTAGAAAGATCTTACCATAATGTTGTCTATTTTGTTAGTCTTTTTTTTTTTTTTTTTTTAAGATTTTTATTGGGGAATTGGGGAAGGGGAACAGCCAAGTCTTTAAGAACCAACTTTTGGTTTAGTTGATCCTCTGCATACAAACCATTCTTCCTGCTTCTGCCTAATGTTTAATTCTGCAGAACTTTGCATGTGTGCAAGCTCAGCAATACTTCACGTTCTTTTTTTAATATAGGATTTTAGTTCTAGTTGAAAAGTTCACTCCGTGTTTTAGTCTGGAAAAGCCCATCTGAAAATACTTTTTTATGTTTTTCACACACTATCAAAAACTATCTGTCACAGATACCTCTTTTGAAAAGATTTCTAATATTCTCAAGGCCCTTTTCCACTGAGAGCAGACTAAGTCATCACGTCCTCAGTGAATCAGGATGTTTTCTACTGTTTCTCACTAAACCCAGTAGCAGACAAAAAGAATGTGGGATTGTGGGAAAGTACTAACATTGGGGTTTCAGAACCCTAGTTCACTCAAGTCCCCATTCTGCCGCCTGCTTGCTCTGTAACCTTGGGCAAGACACCTGCCTTCTCTCAACTTTAGTTTCTTCATCTTTAAATTGTGCTGCCAACCTCATAGGTTGTGAGAAACTAGGCCAAAAATGAAAGAGAAATGGAGGGAGGGAGGGAGAGAGGTGGGGGAAGGGAGAGAAAGAGAAATGGCATTAAAGTGCAAAATGTGCTTTTAAATGTACCTTCCCAAAAAGTAACTATGATTTGTTTTTCTTTCAGATCTTGATCAATTAAAGTAGGCATTTTAATGAGATCATTCTTAATTTTGTCTCTTATCTCAGGTAACTGCAGGTGTCCCTCTTAAGAGAGAATACACAGAGGAGGTAAGAGTGACTGCTTTAAAAGGCTTAAGTGAAGAATAATTCTCAACCAGTGGCCTCTTAGAAAAGTGCTTTTCTTATAACCCTAGAGGAAATGGTTGGGGGCAAGGTTACAATCCATTCAGTTGACTCTTCAATCTTAGAGATGCTGAACATGGTCTTTATCTACTGTTCCTACCCCCTGCTCATGGTCACCAGCACAGACACAAATATAAAGCTCATACCCATGTGTTCTTTAGATGTGGAGAAAACACTGACTTTGAGAGGATATGCAATTGGCTTTAAGACTTGCAAGAATTACTTGACTCCTTTCTGTAAATACTTTGATTTACTGGCAGCAGTACCTCTAAGCTCCTACAGGTGGCACCACGGGTTGTGCAGGGAGTGGTTGGACATGGCTCTCCACCCTTCAGGGGCCTTGTGCCTTCTTGTCCACCAACCCGCAGGGCATGGGCACATTGCTTATGTCCTGGCCACTAGTCAGCCCCAGAAATAGCTGCCTGGCTCAGGACCCAGATATGCCATTGGACTCAGAATAATTTTAGGAATTATTTTGAAAATGAGCCATCTCCTTCAGCAACTGTCTTTCTTGGGGGGGGCGGAGGGGGAATATGATTTATGGTCTTCTCAAATAGCTTCTAGGACTATAACGTGAGCAAAGATGGAAGCAAAACCTGCCACAGTGACCCTCCCAGTTTAGTTTGGCAGGTGTGGTGGGAAGCAATCCATGAATCCATGGGGGCCTGGTTTCCTTACAGAACATCCAACTGGTGGCAGACGGCTGCTGTAACCTCCAAAAGCAAATTCAGATCGCTCAGCTCTTTGGGGTTCCTGTCGTTGTGGCTCTGAATGTCTTCAAGTAAGTCGAGCCTCCCCCTTTAAATGTGGTTGTAGCGCTGGGCCACCCTGTAAACTAGATTTGTGTCTTGAGAATGTTTGGCCTTTCTCTGCTTCATCTGAAGGTATACAGAAGTACTCTGCTCTTTCTGTTGGTTTGGGTTGGTTTGGATTGATTTCATTTCAACAGAAGTATTCTCAATGTTGCTAGGGAAATGAAATCTATGAAATCTATATAGCGATTTACCATTTCTTCGGCATTTTTTTTTTTTTTCAATTCCACCCAGCATTTCTGTCTGAAAGACTGTGGATGATCAAAGGGATATGTTATGGAATTTTCTCAATAAAACTTGAAATATCTGAGTCATGTTGGAGAGGATTTTTTTCCCATGCTTTTCTTTAAGTTTGATTTATTTAAACACGATGTAACCACTTTTGATGTTTAAAATATATTCAGTGTTAGGGAGCAAAGTTCTGTATAAACGGTTAGTCTTTCTTTAAAAACATCACTAAATGAATACAGATGCAAAAACCACAAACATTTTCATCACTAGGACCGACACCCGTGCCGAGATTGACTTAGTGTGTGAGCTTGCAAAGCGGGCCGGTGCCTTTGATGCGGTTCCCTGCTATCACTGGTCCATTGGTGGCAAAGGGTCGGTGGACCTGGCTTGGGCTGTGAGAGAAGCTGCAAGTAAAAGAAGTCGTTTCCAGTTCCTGTATGATGTCCAGGTAAGATCCCACAACAGGGACAGTGGTGGCCCGCGTTTCTCACACCTTAACTGTGTGCCGGATCAGCGCTGAGAGCTTTACCTGACGTGTCCCGTTTCGTCCTCACAACCCACAGGCAGAGAAGGAAACTGAAGGTGGAAGAGGTTAAGCCATCTGTCCAGGCCCCATTACCAAGGGCCGAGCCCAGCTCCTCACCCCAAAGCCTGTGCTCTCGAAGGCTATAGACCCCACTTCCACATAGCAGGCGTCAGTGAGGAGGCGCTTTGGGGACTAGCGTTAAATGGCTGACAGTCACAGTCTGCACAGAGACAAGCTTTTTGAGCAACTTCATAAGCCTTGTGAAATCATGGACTATGTTTTCTTTGACCGTTTCTGCGTTAGTTCTTTTCCCTCATTGTGGTTTTCTGTTTAGTATGTTTTTTTAATGTTTTAATTGTGGTAAAATACACATAACAAAATTGATCACCTTTGCCATGTTTAGGTGTACAGTTCAGTAGGATTAAGTACATTCACATTGTTGTCCAACCACCATCCATCCCTATAGCTCTTTTCATCCCGCAAAACCGCAACTCTGCACCCATTGACCAACAACTGCCCACCCCACCGCCCTCTGCCCCTGGCAGCTGCCTACTTTCCATCTCTGTGTTTAACCACTTTAAGCATCTCCCATAAGTAAAACCACGCAGTTTTTGTCTCTTTGTGATTGGATTATACACTCTCTCAGCTCTTTCGGGCTGCTGTAGCAGAACCCCATAGGCTGGCTGGCTTATAAACAACAGAAACTGATTTCTCACAGTTTTGGAGGCTGGGAAGTCCAAGATCGAGGCGCTGGCGGGTTCATTGTCTGGTGAGGGTCTTCTCACTGCATTGTCACATGACGGGAAGGGAGAGGGATGTCTGTGGAGTCTCTGTGATAAGGGCACTAATTCCAGTCATGAGGGCTCCACCCTCAGGACCTAATCATCTCCAAAGTCCCCACCCTGTGGATTAAACGTCAACACATGAATTTCAGGGAGACATAAATTTTCAGTTAACAGTGTCAACATTCATCCATGTTATTGCATATGTCAGGATTTCCTTCCCTTTTAGGGCAGACTAATACTCCATTGCACACACATACCACATTTTGTTTATTTGTTCATCAGTGGCTGGCCACCTAGGTTGCTTCTTCCTCTTGGCTACTGTAAATTACTCTGCTATGAACAGATCTTCAAGGCTCTGCTTTCAATTCTTTTGGGGTATATATACCCAGAAGAGGCGTTGCTAGGTCATCTAGTCCATTTCTAAGCATATCTAGATAATGAGCCTTCACTAAGAAAGTCTGACCTTCCCAGGACCTTGCTTTTGTCCTCTGTTTATTCTGGCACCCATGCACACATCTGCACTCGGAATTTTAGGGCTGCAGCTCTGGCTGTTGGATTTGTCCTCAAAGGTAGCCCACGATTGCCAGAGTGCTAAGCTGCAAGCTGACTTCTTCCCCATTCCTCCACCCCTCACCAGGTCTGTTGGTTTGTCTCTCAGATGTCACAGACAGGAACATCACTCCTCTTCTTGTTCAGGTGGCAGAGACCACAAGCATGAGTGAGGAGAGGGCGTAGCAGCAGCATCCATACATCTAGAGTTGTGATCAGCAGGAGCGTGATGTTGACCTTACTGTGAAGGCTCCCACCAAAGAAGGGCTTTTTGAATGCCAGGCACAGTGGGCGCTTTCCACATGACAACTTCTGTAGACCTAACATCCCTCTTGGGGAGGACCTGTGGCTAGCCCCCCATTTGACAGATAAAGGAAACTAAAGTATAATGAGATCAAATAACTTGCCTGGTGTCCCATAGCCAGAAAGAGGCGGAGCTGGGAGAGAATCTAGAACGATGGAGGCCACCGTCCTGCTCTGTTCTGGAGAATTCAGCACTGTGTTCCAAAGTGGGGGTGGGCTGGAGGGAGATACTACTTAAAGGGGTGGTAACTGAGTGACCCACCGGAAGCGGGCGCGGAACCCATGCCACATGAGGGAGTTTGTAGGCACGCGGTAAATATTCGTGGAAGGAAGGACTTCAGGAATGAATTGGCCCAGAACACGTGCTCCATGTTGTAAGCCATGTTCTGAATGAGAGTAGAATGTTCTAGATGACAAAGGTGGTAGAGATCAATAGAGGGAGGAGACTTGGGTTCAACATGTAGAAAAATATTCTGATTAGGAGCTGTGCGTTCCCTGGCCCTGGAGATGTTAAGCATGAGATAGACGCAGCCCTGCCATGGGCACGTCAGGCATGTTGGTGGCTGGTGGAAGTGACCTGGTATTGCTCCCTCCCCTTCCTGCCCAGGTAAGCCTTGCCAGGGTGTCTGCAGCATCTGGCACAGCCCTCGGTCCTTTTACACAAACCACCGTCAGGAAACCCTGTCCCTGGCCTGCTCGCAGTGCCTCAGACCGTTGCCATCTGAGCACAAAGCTCCCCGCTCTGAGTGGCAAAGGCAGGGTTTTTTTTAGTGATTGATTTCACAAAATGTGTCTCTTTTCAAGGAAACCATCCCAGGAGAAAAGGTCAGTGAGTAGAAGAAATGTTTCTGAGTTATGCTGTCTCAGACATGCACTAACCCTAAGATGAACCCTTTTCCTTTCCACTGATACCTTTTTTTTTTTTTTTCCCTGAATTCCCATCCTTCATGGAGATAATGCTGTTAAAACGTCAGCTGTCCTGTGGAAAGGGGGAAAACTTACAATAATGGGGCCTCAAGCCCTATATTTGATAGGTGGCCTCAAAGCCAAGATTCTCATCACCTCCTGTGCCCGCATACCCTGCTCCCTTTTCTTATGACACAAATGAGATTTGAGCTGCATAATTGTTGATGAAATAATCAGCTTCTTGCTGTGTGGCAGTTCGTGAGGATCTCTGGCTGCTCTGGCTTGCCTTGTACGGGCTCATAGCTGTGTTCCTCACACTGGCAAGATGATTTTAGATAACATGAGCCCGTTTCCAATCTTGTCTTGTAACCACATAGAAATCTGAATTTGTTGGCGCAGTCAGTAACAGAGCTCAGACTTTTTTTTCCCCCCTGATTTCTTGCATACTCAGTGCTGGTGAACCTCTGTGGACTAAGTAATGATTTTCTTGAAACCTTTTCCGCTCCCTTTCTTTTTCCCCCATGATTAACCCTTTGGTGGTTGGCAGCCTGATAGGTGTGGGTTTGCTCTACAGGAAGAAAGAAGGAATAAAACGCTTTGGGATGAAAACCACCCGCTGCCTGTACTCCTCAGTGCAAACTGGGCTTCTGTGTGCTTTTGTGACCTCCCCCACCAGACTCTACTCCATTGAAATGTATTCAATACAGGATTGATGGCGTCTTATTTCCTGCTCCACCCCCGCCTCAGTCTTGTGTTACAGAAGACACCTGAGAGCCATCATTTGGAGGAAGTGGAAATAGTGTAGGAGCACAAGGCATGATTGCTTTGGGGGGTGGGGGGTAGGTATTGTCTCAAAATCCCAATCAATGGAAAGAGGAACAGCTAGAGAGGAACACCTGGCCTCAGAGACACTGAGGCCAGAGGCCAGCAGGGTGGGAGGGAGGCTGTGTGATGATGACCAGCCCATAGTTGAAGCAAGAAACAAGCTGCACTGCTGACTGGGGTCCATGCTAAACTTTCTAGAAAACTGAGTTAAATAGCTACTGTTCTCTAGAGAACAGTTGTGCACATTTTTTTTACAAGAGTAGCTTCTAATTCAAGAACAGGCAATTTTTGATTAGGATCCTGGAGGCAGCTATTGATTAATTCAGAGTGATAATTCAAAAAATATGGAATAAGGTGCAGTGCCCTAATGGCTCATAGGAAATTTATCATGTGAGAATTAATATATTTAAATTTGAAATACTGTGCATCATCCCCTCTCAAAACTTTCAGATGGTCACAGTTTCCTTTAAGAAGCTATTAATAGTCCCCCAAAAAAATCATCTTCTCTGTGACTTTTCCATTTCTAGTACTTTTGACAAATATATCTTTACAGTTGACTAATATATCTCCATATCTGCAAGCACACTGGAAAACGGGATAGCAGAAAGAAAAACTGAACTTCATTTGCACCTTATTAGTTAACATCGCTCTTCCTTACATAATTTCAAGCATAGCTCACCCAGGGCCATTGGGTGTGCATTATAGATGCAGAAACAAAAGTTCAGAGAAATTGAGGGACTTACCCCATAACAAAGGGACACTCGACGGAAGAAGTAACACATTATAGGTAAAAGGATAAAGCTTTGGGTGATGCACAACTGAGTGCAAATATTAGCAAGGCCTCCTGCTATGGATATAAATTTGGGCACGTTAACTCATCTCTTTGAGTCTTACCTGTCACATAGTGTCTGATAGCACCAGCGTCATCTAGTTGCCGAGAGGACCAGACGAAATGTCTCAGAGTAAAATGCTGGGCCGTACGTAGGAAGCTAGCCATCAGTGTTTGCTCTTCCTGCTGTCGTGTTCATTCCAGGAAGAGAAAGGGCTTCCTGAATTGACCTACAAGAATTCTCTTGTAACTCAGGTAACTTTGTCAGACTGGAGAACTGGCTTCCTGTCCAAGTGGGTTAAAATCAGGAGTTAGAAGCCAAGGCCTCTAGTGCGCTCAGAAAGAAGGGCCCTACCAAACTAAAGCAAGACACTTAGCATGCTTTGTCCATTAGAAGTGAGCTCCACTGGCGATACAACAAAGAGTCGGGTGCTTTTGCAGAGGTGTGTGGCCCTGAAAGTCGGCTTGCGAATCAGAGTCTGAATATTGTTTGTTAAATCAGGAGTTAAGGTTGAAAATCATTTCCGTATCCTTCCTCTAACCTCACAAACATTTTGAGGTGTAACCTTGACAGCAAGAGAGGATAGTGTTTGTTTTTATTAAACGGTCTTTCCTGTTCTTTGTGTGAAGCCATTCTCTTGATCACAGCGGGGTCTGGACGAAGGGAGATCAAAACAGACCTGGAGGACTCAGCCAGCATCCCGGATTTCTGAACTATTGTGCTTTCACTGCCTGAATGTAGGAGTCCTTTCTCCCTGCTGGTCTCTTTAAGGCAGCGGTTTGCGGGGTGGCTGGGGGTTTTGTTTTGGGGGTTTTTTGGTTGATTGATTATTGGGGAATTGTTTTATATTTCTTAACAATTCAAGCTTCAACATATGCCAGTTAGTGGTAGGGTTTTGAGAGTTAATCCTTTAATTGGACTCTGGGTATTTGCAACCAGAGTCTCAAAGTTTAAATAAATAAAAATGTGTTTATATAAATACTTATATGTATGTATGTATAGTGTTTTTAAATCACGGTTAAAAAACACATATGAAATTGCCCACTTTAACAGGTTTTAAATGCACAGTTCTGTGGCATTACATTCACACTGTATATATAGTTTCAATTAATAGAATTTAAAAACTTAAAATGATATTTATGCATCTCTCTGTATGCCTTTTACGTTTCACAGTAATTGTGAAGAAATATTGCGAGGAGGAAGGGATGCCCTTTCGTTTTGTTGCCCTTGCCCCTGTGCTGTGGTCTCCTCCTTGGGGGACCCTTGACCTCCTCTGGCTGTCTGCTCCCTGTCCTCAGACTTGCCCTCGGTCTGCCTGTTCCTGCTGCTTCCTCCTTTCCCCTTGCTGTGCAGTGGGGTGTTTGGAATGTTCTGTAGAAAGCTGCCCCTTATGTTTTCCAGTTAGTTCAGACTCTCCTTCAGAAACCCATTTCCCTTTCCTGTACTCTCTTACGTTGTGCTTTCTCATTTATGACTCAGCTCCGGACATCCAACCTGAACTGCGCTGAGCCCCTCACCAGCCCTTCTCCCCTGGCCTCCTTGCCGTGGTCCAGCTTCCGGCCTCACCTCCTGTAACCCCACCGCACCCTTCTGCAAACACACCTCAGATACCTGTCAAAACTAGATTCTTCCCAGCATTGGCTTCCGGGTTCTCTGCCGCCTCTTCTCGGGCCTGCAGTGTATCCCTTACCTCCTAGCCTGCCATCAGCGTCACTCCCCTGTATTTGATACGTCTCAGGAGATCTCACCCTATTGTTAGAACCAGCCCAGCTTTCTCCACACAGCCTACTCAGACCTCTGTGATCCTGGCAAAGCGTGTCCAGCTTTGTTTCCTTGATGCTAGAAATAGCACCTGATGAGAAAGAATCAGTAGCCTGTATCTGTCTCTCTTGTACGTGCCACGGGATTCCTATAATGTCATTTAACTGCTTTCTTCTGACATGAAAAATGGAATCTCAGTATAATGGCAGTGTCTAGATGTGCTTTATTTCACCTAAAATTGTGGACCACTCAAGAAAGACAGGGGGATTTAAAATGAATTGTCAGTGTCCCAGCATATGTTAGCCAGTCACCTTCTACCCTCATTCTATCCAGCCCCCAGCCTTTCTCCCTTAAATTCAGATAACATCAGACCATTGTGTAAAGACAGTATCCATTTTCTCAACCTAAAAAGCAAGCACTAAGGAAGATTATTTAAATATCATCCGCAGATGTTATCATTAAATGTACCATATATAACAGACCACTTCAGAAGAGAAAACTACATCCTTAGGATTTGTGGGGGAAACACTCAAAACAGCACAGGCTTCTAAGCACCCTAATATCTGAAAGGCTGGATATTTAGCTTACTAATCATTTTTTATCAGAAAACGATGTCTTTTTCCTTTCGTGAAAGTAATTTATTCGGCTTTGGGGTGAGACTTTCAGACCAAAAGGTTTTTTCCCCCCCCTTTGGAAACATGTCTCCAGTAGATCAATGAGAGCAATATGACTCCTGTACAATCAAGAAAAAGAGCCACCTGTAGAAATCAAGGGCTCCACACACATGAAAGTAAAACCCAGCAGCAAACCCAGGACAAAAATCTCGTGTCCATGCATATTACTCTTATAACATGTTGAGTTTATTAAGTAAGGTTTGTGGAGAGAGGAACAACAGATAGGTCATAAAAGCACATACGTATTAGTAGGCCAAGCGGGGTGCCCAGGCCATTGGCAGCTCTTCCCTCACTTAGTGAGAAGAGGTCATTAAAATCACTTTCTCCTTTCCTTTGACATTGCTGTAATGTTCTGTTTGAGAGTCTGAAAGATCACCCATGTGAATTCCATATTGCCGCCATTTCCCATGGACAAAGGCAGACTTTCTGGCAGGGAGCCCTTTCTCCTTTCCCAGACCCCAGCTATCTCCACCACACACCCCGGTTGCCTCAGGAGAATGAGATTCCTCTGGGGGTCTTCTGGGTGGACCTGTTGTTCAGCGCCAGCGAGCCAGCAGGGAGGGACACTCGGTGGCCGGCTCATGGGAACCAGCACATGCGCCTTTGGTAGCTCAACTGTGCTGGTTTCCAGCCAAGGACGTGCTTTGTGTCAGAGATCCTGGGTCTGCTGTTCTCAGTGGCCACACAGAACTGCTCCCGTGACCATGTGTTAGAATGAACCCCAGCCCTGTGTAATGAAGTGAGGATTTCATGTTATCCTTCTTTTATTTAATGTACAGGAAAGGGTATTTACCAAACTCCCCTTGTAGGTCATTTAAAATGCATGCTTCATTTAAAATACGAAATACAAGGGCCGGCCAAGTGGCTCAGTTGGTTAAGAGCTCGCTCAAGAGTGCGAGCTGAGCTCTGAGCAACAGCAGTTCGATGCCCAGCCCAACCTGAGCTGCCGCTGAGCTGCCAACAGATGGTAGGATGGCTCAGCTAAAAAAATAAAAAATAAAATACAAAATACGAACCGAAATCATTGCTGCATGTAGGAAGATTTCTGTTCAACTTACAAGTTTCGTCATTGATCCTTCCCTTTAAATATTATATGGGCATTGGAATACATTTTGCCAATATCACAGCATAAGAACACTTAATTTATATGAATTCCACTCTGTGGCCTTGGTAAAAACAAAAGAACAATGTAGTTTTTATTCAGTGTTGCCCTTGAAGAAACAACAGTGTGTTCCAACACTTGAACAGTTGTGGGCTTGTTAAGAGAGAGTGGGCTGTTGATAATACAGTATTGAGCAGTGTTTTCATGGGTCTTCGGGGAGATTTTCAGGGCTGCTTACTATAGACCCTGAGCTCCAAAGTCAAATGAGGTGCCACTCTACTATCATACTTCCTTATTTTCTTCAATTCCAGCAGCTTCGGTTTTAACTTTTATTCTGTTTCACTTAATGTTCTATTTCACTTCATTTTTGTCCAGTTTCTTACCAAAAAGATCATTTAAAAATTTAAGTAACCGCTTTTCTGGAATCTGTAGATCAATTTTACTCCACTAAAAAGCAAGTCTTAGATAATTTAACAATTCTAGCAGACTTTGCCGGAACTCTTCAAGAAGGATATGCTCTCCAACTTTGAGTAATTCAGCTTCTAGGAGCCTGGATTGTCACATCCACAAAATGAATATAATGAAGCCTGAAGGCCATCACATCCTCCAACTTACCTAATTTATGGTGTTTATTGGTGTGCCCAACTATCCCCAAGAGACTGCACGACAGTGTAACAATTGCTCATAGTTTCTTTCTGGAGCTGTGCTGTGCCCCTGGTCACAGATAGCTATTTAAATTTAAATGAACTGAAATGAAGAACTCATGTCCTCAGTTGCACTAGTCACATTTCAGCTGCTTAATACCCACCTGAGGCTAGTTAGTGGCTCTTGGACTGGAAACGTTTTCACCATAGTAGAAAGTCTCCACTGGACATACACATTTAAGAGGTTTGGGAGGGAATTCATGTAAGATACATTAAGAGTTATATCCTTGGTAAAGATGAAAATATAACCGTGCTAGTTCAAAAATGATCAAAGAGACTAGTATAGATGCCAGGCCTCATGAAACAGCTTATTAATATGGTAAGCAATTGTGGATAGTACTAGTGGAGTAGTCTCGATTTGCAGATCAAGCTTTGTTTGCCACCATTCATGCCTTGACTTGTGCCTTTCGCTTTGTGTGGAATAATCTATTCTGTCATGGCTTATTAAAATGGTGTATGTCCTTCAAACACGATTCAAAGTCCTTTTATCCGTTCTTGCCGGCGTTTGCTGATTTCCATGCTTTCCCCTTCAATCTGTGGTCTCCCACCTTTAGTAGAATGTTTGCTCAGAGCCTTTATCACACACTCTATTGTCTTACTTGTTTACTTGTACTGTTGTCCCCCCTCATCACCAGTTCTTTGCACATCTTGCAAGTACTTCTCATAGTACTTACTTATTCAGCAGATGTTTATGAGATGCCTACTGTGTGCAAGCCACTAGGGATTAGACATTAGGAATATGAGGATGAAAGATGTGGTGAATAAATCAATTAGTAAATATTTACAGAGCCAGGGGAAAGCCAGGGAGGATTAAGGCATAAACACTCATAATTTATTTTACCAGTTTATTTTATAAAAAACTATCATTTACCAAAGAGAATACCAAGTTCAGATCAAGATCATTAGACTGAGCTTGGGTTTTGTTTTGTTTTGTTTGTTTTTTGTCTTCAAGATTACACTTCTCCCCAGAATCAAACATAGAAACAGCAGGAAGTTCTTTGCCAGCAGACACAATATAAATAGATCATATGTAGTGGGAACCACCTGATCAGGGGAGTTGTTAGTTTTTATATTAAACCCAAAAGATATGTCAACTAAGATGTTCTTTTATTTATTTACTTATACATGTGAGTGTAAAAGAAAAATTGTAGTAGGAGTCCCAAGAGAACTTGGGTCTTAGAATTTCTAGGTGCTTTGATCGGAAGCACTTGATTTACTACTCAGCACAGGGCTGCCGGTGCATTCTCCTAACCTCGCATCGGAAGGTAATTGGGGGACACCCTCCTCTTCTCCAGGATCTGCAGGTATGGGGTTGGGGCATCAGAAGTGCAGAAGTGGGAGATCGGGTCGGTGCCGGTGCCTGCAGGGAAGCATGCGGTTCGGACCCTAAGGATAGGAAGAAACAAGGCTTTCCGGCTGGGACTCACGCCACTGGCCCCTCCCTGCTTTCAGACGCTGCCTTCTGTTTGGGTCATCTGTCGTGTGTGGGAGGTTGAGATTTTCCTACAGGAAATAAAACCACAATTACACAGTTCACAAAGTCAGCCTGGCACCTGCTAGAAATTCCCAGAACACTTTCAGATAAACATTAGAAAGGAAGACAGGTTAGTTGTTAACAGAATATTTCTATTTCCTTATGCCCCAAAGAGTTGAAAGCCAGGTCTATTTGTCCGGCTGTGTTCACAGCAGCATTATTCACAATAGCCAAAAGGTGGAAACAACCCAAGAGTCCATTGACAGATGAAGGGATTTTAAAAATGTGGTAAATACATACGATGAAAAATTAGTCAGCTTTAAAAAGGGAGGAAATTCAGACACAGTCTACAACATGGATGAACCTTGAGGACATTGTGCTAGGTGAAATAAGCCAGATGCAAAAGGACAAATATTGTATGAGTCCATTTATAGGGTACCTGAAATAATCAAATTGATAGAAACAGAAAGTAAAATGGTGGTTGCCAGGGGAGGGGAAATGGGGAGTTGGGGTTTCAGAGATTCAGTTTTCCAAGGTGAAAGAATTCTAGAGATTTGGTTTTATGACCACATGACTGTATTTAACAATATGGAACTGTACACTTAAAAATGGTTAAGAGGGTAAATATGTATGTATTTCACCACAATTAAAAATTAAATACATATTTCTTGAAATAAAATATTTCCATGTTTGAGACCAAATAATAAATCAATTAAATGCCCACTCACACTAATTCCTTCACATTTTTTATTGGCTATTACTTTGTTCCCATGTGAATTTTTCTTTAATTTTTACCTTAATAGAAAAGTTATATGTACTGACTTTATTTTTCAAATCATAGAGTTCGGTAAATAGTGCGGTCTATTCATTAAATGTTTGAATAGTAATATCTATTTTGTTGTCATTTTGTTTTACTTCCAGAGAAAACATAATTCTTTTCATCAATCCTATCGTCCTCACTCCATAATAATATTACTTAAGGTTTATATAGAATGACATTTACAACACACTTTTTCTGCATTGCTTTTGTGCTTGCAGTAAAACAATGTACAGTAGAATATTCCCATCCCCATCACAGGGACGAGGAAACACAGATTTAACTAAATTTAACTAGATATAAGAAGGGGCTTTGTGGGCCGGCTGAGTGGCGTGGTGGTTAAGCGCTGGCTTGGGAAGCCAGCGGCCCCAGTTCAGGTCCCATATGTGAGGGTCAGTGACACTGCCCTCCAAAAAGAAAAAAAGAAGGGGCTGTGTTCTTTCTTATCACCCTCTGCTCCCTAACAGCCACCCAGCTGTACTGCCGCACCCATGGAGGGCTGGAATGGCCAAGGAGGGGTGGGGGTGTGGTCCAGGCAGAGCCTGGGTGCAGTGGGGCCACTGCACACTGCCTGGGGAGCACAGTATTCTGACAACTGACAAAGCATGATCATTGTACCTGCTGTGAGGGTGCTAGAAATATTTCCCAGCTTCCTATTAACTGTTATTTCTTAAAAAGGGCTACTCTGCAAGGCATTTATTGACCAGCAGAGGAGATCATATTAGCTTACGTGCAACGTCAACAGCAAGCACTTCAGTGCCCGTCAACTTATTATGCTGATGAGTGAGATCTCAGGTTCATGTAAAGACCTCTCTCAGTGCTGTCTCCAGCGTGTCATTACCTGAACTTACTATCTTCTGTAACTTTTGCACCACATACTATATCCTTCAGAAGCTGGATTGTATCCCACCTCCAAGCGAGCAAGAAGTGGACCTTGACCTCAAAGAGTTTATGGGCCATCCTTTGTCTTTATTCTTCAGCTAATATGAACATGAATCTTTCACATTAGAAGTTGCCTTCAAGCTTCTCTCTCTAGCCCAGCCGCAGCTTTGCGCTCATCCAGTAATTCTTGCGACAGCATTCCTGACACCATACCTGGCTGACACGGAATGTGCCCAGAGTGGACAGGTCACGAGTTAGTGAGGGAGCTGTGGTTACAGCGTTTCCTTAAACTTGGAGCTAAAAATCACTTCTAATTTCCGTCCTTGCTTCACATTCCTTTCTAGAAGATGATGATCATTTCTTTCCAGAGTTGTCACTTTTAGAGATGGAGACCCTTTTCTGGTTTCTTCTATGACGTGGTTTTCCGAAGTCCCCTCGCTTCCGGTAGATTCAGTGTCAGACTTTGATCCGGGGAGTGTTACCACTGGAGGTCCGTCAGTGTGCCCTCAGGTAGCATGAGCATTGCCAGCAGCCACTCACTGCCAGGTCCTGTGTAATGCCCAGGTGAGAGCATTCCATGGGCACCTGGATGTCCAAGGAGAGAATGTCCACGCAGCGGGAGGATCGGTAAAGGCTTCCTGGAGAAGCTGGCCTTTGAGAGAGATCTCCGAGCTCAGGGAGTTTTAGCAGAGGTTGATCTTTGAAGATTACAGGGGCAGAGGCTTTATGTGCAAGGCCCACAAGCAAGGTGATTGGGGGAAATTTAAAGATAAGGGAACTTATCTAGGGACGCTTCAGAGCATGTATCATACAGATGCTTAAATGTGACAACCAGATTTTGTTCTTCGGTAGGAAGGTAAGACTTGTGGTAGAGTGAAGGGTGTATTAGAAGTAAAGAGACCAATTAGGAAGCTTTCATGGAGGCTAGACCATGAGTGTCTCAACCAAGAGATGAGCTCTTAGAAGGATTGTTCTTCCCCGAATCCTCACCTGCACTTGATGTTCTCATACATTTCAGTGCTACTAATTTAGTGGCTGTGAATTGGTTTTTCATTATTTTAATTTGAATTTCTTGATTACTAAGGAGATTGGGCATTTTTGCATATGGTTATTAGTCACTCCTTTTTCCCAAATATTTGTTTGTCTTTCTCTTGATTTATGGAAGGTTTTTTAAATCCATTCTAATAACTACCTTTTGACTTTTTTTTTTTTAAGATTTTATTGGGGAATTGGGGGAGGGGTACAGTGTTGGGGAATTGGGGAAGGGGAACAGACAGGTTGCTGTCCTTTTGTTCTTCAGTCTAGTTGTGGAGGACTTTGCTTCACTGGCCCATGTTAGTATTATCATTGCACTCTTCCCGGGTGAGGCAGTCGCTCGCCGGCCATTGGACAGCCGTTCATGGCAGCTCACAGCAGTCCACGAAAGCGCCCACCCACCGCCAGCCAGCCCCACTGCAGCCTACGCGTTGTGGCCGTTGCCGGCAACTCACAGCATCCCAGCTCCAGGTGGAGCTGTTGTTCACCATCTTAGCTGTAGAGGGCAGTGTCACTGGCCCACATATGTGGGATCCGAACCGGGGCCCTGCTGCTCAGAGCTGGCATCCCAAGCCAAGTCTTCACCATGCACCACTCGGCCGGCCCCCTTTTGACTTTTTTAATATTTGCATATATCTTCTCCCAGACTGTTCCCACTCCTTTAACCTTATTTATAGTGTCTTTTTTTTTAAACAAGAAGTTTTAAATTTTGATGTCAAATCGATAAATCATATTCTTTAGGGTATATTCTATTGTTAAAGAAATTTTTCCCTACCTTAAGATCATAGAGTTCCCAATGTTTTCTTCCAATATTTGGAGTTTTCATTTTGAAGTTTATACCTTTGTTACATATTGGATTCATTTGGGGACCTAGTGTGTGGTAGGAATCCTTTTATTTCTCTCCAGCCAAAAGTCAGTTGGATAGTCAGCCATTCCCCTGTTCTGTGCCATTTCTTCTATGTACTATCCCGCACCTGCTGAGGTGTCTTTCTTGGTTCCTTCTTATCTTCCATTGATTAATTCGTCTAGACCTGTGCCAGTACCACATGGAATTACTTAGCATAGTTTTGCAATATGATTGATACCTAATAAGGAAAGTTCCTCTTTGTTCTTTTGGTTTTATTTATTTTCGAAGGTATCTTACCTATATGCCATTTTTCATGATGAATTTTAGAATTGGTTAGCCAAGTAACCCAAAGTGCTCTTGGGGTTTTCATTGGACGTGAACTGAATTAATAGATTGTTTGCTAGAACTGACATCTGTACAGTATCAAACCTCCTCATCCATGAACAAAGTATTTCTCTCCAGTGATTCAGACCCTCTTTTATGTCCTTCAATGAAAGATTATAATGACTTGTACCTTCGTTTCTTTTTTATTTGTTGAAAAGTCCCAATATTTAAGTTCCACACCACAGAACAACTCTACAGTAATACAATTTATACTAATAAAAACCACATTTTAAAGCAGTTTGGGGTTCTCTCAGATTGGGAGAGTGGAGTTAGCTTTCATTTTCTCCTGTTGGATAATTCTCCTTCCTGTGTGTATCATCCAGAATTCATACAAATGTACCATTTGCCATTGCCCAGCAAAGCCCTTGCAGTGGGCCACAAGAGACCTCTCCTGGGTGATGTTTATTCCATCAGCACTTGGTCCAGCAGCTGTTCACCCAGGAGGAACTCTGCTGACTGCATTATGCCTGTATTTTCTACCCACAGCAAAAGGAGGAACGATTTAGTCAAATGCTTTGCTTACATCAAGAATCACTTTATCAGGCTGGCCAAGTGGCGCGGTGATTAAGTGCTGGCTTGGGAAGCCAGCGGCCCCGGTTTGGTCCCACATATGAGGGCCAATGACACTGCCCTCAAAAAAAAAAAGAATCACTTTATCTGTGGCATATTCCTTTCCTAATGAGCCACTCTTGTTTCTTAAGATCATTTTTAGTATTTTGCCAGCAGCCTGCATCCAACTTTTCCATTCAACGGTATGGAAGATTTTTTTCATCTTCTCCCCACACACTTATTTATTTGTCCACATCTAGTCTTCTCAGGTTTTTCCCATTCTCCATGATTTCTCATAATTTTCAAAAGGGACACTGGATTCAACCTCTGATTTTCCAATAGAGTGTTTGATCACATCAGCATTTATATTAAAATCTCAACCCATTCCCACTCACAAAAAAATACGCTGTCCTCTCTAGTACTGCTGCATTCTTAGTCATATAACCGGAATTGAGATCCACTTGAAAATCAGCGCTAAGTATTTAGTTAGGAGACCCATATTCTGACTAACAAGACCATTAAAAAAGCATAGTATAAAACTACGTTTTTTTTAAAATGCAGTGGATAAAAATTATTAACTAGAGAAGCAGCCTCTAAATTGGCTGAACATCTAAGGCTGCTCTTATTGCTAGTTGACCTCTGATCTGAAAATTTTAGTACTTTAAAGGTGACAGAAGGAGAGGAGTGTTAGCTTTAAATATCATAGTTGCTGAAGAGGGAATCTGGGAGGGGATTTTAAACAATTACTGAAAATCTCACTGAACTTTAATTCTTTGAGCAGATTAAACGATTTTGTTGTCGCTTGTGTTTCTCCAGCTTCCAATTGTGGAAAAGATAAGAACCATTGCCCAGGCTGTCTATGGAGCCAAAGACATAGAACTCTCTCCTGAGGCACAATCCAAAATTGATCGTTACACGCAACAGGTAAAAGTTATACCTTTAAAGGGAAAAAAATCCCCTTTAGGCTCTCAAAATATTCACCTTGACTTGAGGACTCACGTATGTCTCACCAGCTGAACTTAATCTACTTTGGCGTCTACAAAGATTGAAGTAATATCTTTGGGTGTAGCATGTTGATTATAATTAGAACATTATGGTGAGGCTATATACCCTCTGATGTACACGTCATTGACTGGTGGTTATGAATGTGTCTAATATGGGTGGTATGCACGTTTCTATACTGTGTGTAATCTTTAGTCCCTCTCGCTCACCCAGAAACATTGAAACTGTCCTTAGATGTGCGGCTGTGGTCAGATTTAGGGGATCGGTAGTCCTTCCTCTTCCTCTCAGGCTCTAACTACCTTAAAAATGTTCGCATGGCACACCAGGTTAGGCACATAGGAGTGCAGCATATGAAGATGGCGGTGTGTGCGGTTCTCTTGTATATGAGTGGTTCTGAGACTGTCCACCAAGGGTGAAGGCTCCATCCTCTGCTGCCTCTAGAGGTAACAAAGGCAGTTCGTCAAGCAGCTGTGGAGGGGTGGCTGGAATTCAGCAGCATGCGTCATTATTTGGTCCTATAATGGTCGTGTTTAAAGGAGTCCACTGCAGCGCGTTCAGCCACCCTCACCGAAAGGACCACGTGCCTCGAATGCTCCATCTAGCTTGCTGGATGGAAGGCAACGCACTTCAAAAGCCTGATGGCAAAAGAGCTGCATTATTAGTGTCATCTGTTTTGGGGTTTTTTAATTCCCCAACTCCTAAATCGTATTTTTAAATCATATTTGACATTTTGTTAAATACTACCAATGCCAACCAGAGTATTCTCCTAGGTTTGGTAAAACAATCAGCAAGTCAGTTTTTCTTAGAATTTTCCGTGTATGTCTTGGCTTGTGCTTTAGCGGGGGGAAAAATGATTCTGAAACGTTGTGCACTCAGGCATTGTTCTGCAGTGAAATTTTCACTCGTGTGCAATGAAATCAGTAAAATAAGGTCACTGTCATGAGGTGTTTTTTTTTGTGAGGTGTTTTTTTTGTTTTGTTTTTTAGTTTTTAATATTTAAGGATCATTTATTCTAGTATTGGGTCCTTTTTTGCAGTCTTAAAAAGTGCTTCCTTTTATGAAGTAATATGGTGATGATATATGCTATGTTGTGTTTTGGGTTCTTTTTTAATATCCCTACTGGCAAAAATTTAAATTGGCAAGCATCCATCAGTTCATGAAAATTACTTCAGCATTTTAGTGCTGTCTGAAACCTAAGATTCTGGGCAGCGTTTCTGCCGAGCCATTGTGATTGTTCCCCAACAGAATTCTGATCAGTATATAAGAATTTTACAGCATTGCAAAAAAGAGCCCACCCCCCCCCCCAATTGATGATACTCAAAAATCTTTCAAATAGTTTTAAGTTGAATCATAAGAAATTCAGCATGAGTCACCTCTGAAGATTGCATTCCTTTTATCTCTGTCTACCGAAGGAATATTCCTAAAAACTTACGTGTCCAGTATGTGGTTGCCCTTAATTAGCAAAGTGTCTAAAAGGGCACTGTGTACCCTTTAATCGGAACCAGGCTGTGAGGACACTGTCCTTTTTATGAGACACCACATGTGACTTCCTGCTCTTTCACCTTTGGAACGCTGGGTCAGGCGAAGCCTTTGGTCCTTCAAAATAAGAGGCTTAAGCAGTGACCTCATCTTAGTTCCTATAATGTAATCGCAGATCAAATAGCCATGATTCATAAACCAACACAAAGGGGCCCTTTGCTTCCTGACAGCCTCCAAGAATGAGTGAACAATGTGACTAAAAGCCTCATTACGATGCCTTTCTCCAGATTACCTTTCTGAGTCCCGGATATTAATAGCCTTGGAAAGTGATTTCGACAGCTTGCTGCTGCTGCTGCCACTGCTGCTTTGCCTGAAAATACTCACACTTTCCCCAAACACACCCATAATGCTGCCTTCCCATAAAGAGAGCTCTCCAAAATAAATACTAGACATCCTCAGCCTGCCAGAGGATGATCATGTGCAGGTGGTTGTCCCGTCTTGCGCAGTGAACAGGAGCAAGTAGCAAAAAGCACCTACTCTGTGCCTGGCTCTGAGCTGCGGGGGGTCGTATGCAGTGCAAGGTAAACAAGTGCAGGAGACTCTAACATTTATGCTCAGTGAACACATTTCCTTTCCTTTCTTACAGGGTTTTGGAAATTTGCCCATCTGCATGGCAAAGACCCATCTTTCTCTGTCTCACCAGCCTGACAAGAAAGGTGTACCCAGAGATTTCATTTTACCCATCAGTGATGTCCGGGCCAGCATAGGAGCTGGGTTCATTTACCCCCTGGTTGGAACGGTGAGTAATTCTCCGGAAATCTTCCTCAGCCTGTGTCGTCTTGATAGCTAAAGATCTTTGTGCTCTGCCACACTTTGCGAATCCCGTTTTGGGAAGTAATTAGTATACGGTATCTGCAATTTTCTAAACACTCTCTACCACCATAAAAAACACCTCTGCCGTTGTGGTTTAGATTTTCCTTTTTTATAGACCGTGTGTTCAGGATCCCTTGAGTCATAAAACTGATTCTACTTATCGAACAATGAGAAGAATGATGGGAGAATTCAGTCTGCTGGTGAAATGCTAAAATGGCTTAGTATAGTGCTTCTCAGTCTTTTTCCCATCATTGCACTCAAAATGAAAAGATTTCCCTGAAGTGTGGGACAAATGGAGGTGACTGCTCGTGCCAGACAGGACCCGCTCAGCGACACCCCCCCTCGCCCCCCCACAGGGATGGGGAAATCAGTGTTCACTGTCTGCCCTCTTTCTCGGCGCATCACGTGGGCAGCTCTGCCTTAGAAAATGAGCAAGTCCCAGGAGCTCTTGTTTTTCCCATTGTTGTAATGGCACTCCATTTCTGTAGGATGCTATTTCAGGCTCTCTGTGGGTGGAGGAGAGCTAGCGAAGAAATGAAAACTTATCAGAGCACTTAAAATCCATGATGGTGAGCTCCATACATAAAACGCTTCATTGTGGTCACATAGTGACATGCTCTTCTTCCCTTGGTAACCATCAGTGCTGAAATTTGACTTCTCATCACAGGAGTGCTCCTGGATCAGATTTGGAAAAGTCTACATCACCACTGTCATTATGATTGTTGTTACAAACTGATTCAAGCCCAAATAGGAAACATAATGGTTTTCTTAATAAACCATGTGGCTCTCTTATGCACACAAGCAATGGCTAGGCCAAAAGTGCATAAAAAGTACAGAATTCTTTTTTTTTTCTCCAGAAACACAATTTATTCGATTTAGATTTTAGTTTCTCAGAGTGACCCTAGGAAATGTGTTTTTTAATTATTATTATTAGTTTCAGGGGTACAAAACAATGTAATCGTTGGACATTTACAGCCCTCACAGAGTGATAACTCCCCTCCCCCAATCTACTGCCCCTCTGGCATCATTTACAGCTGTTACAATTCCATTGACTCTTTCCTGTGCTGTACTCTACATCCCATGACTATATATATATAAAGTACAGAATTCTTGCCTTGATACAGTTCTTAATTCTCACTGCATGTCAGGTATGAGGATACTCAGAAAGGAGTAGGTGTGCGGAGCATGGTTTGAACAGCACAGAAGCATCTAGAACAGGAAGTGTTGTATTTTAAAAGCCCTCAGGCACAGGAGAGGCAACAGCTAATTCTGCCCTGGGATGGGAGGAACAGGGGTGTGTAGAAGAAGAGGAGAATCAAGAATGCTTCTTAAAGGACTCAACCTCTGACTGGGGAAACAGCGAGTTTCAACTCAAAGACACAGAAGACATGACATACCCTTCCCGGGGTGGGCCAGTGTGGCCGGAGTTGGGCAGCGGTGGGAAAGAAGAATATGGTCTGAATAGTATGCTAGAAAAGTAGCTCGGGTAGCAATGTGGAGAGTGATTAGAGGGCAGAGACCCAGGACCAGGACCAGGAGATATATCAGCTGGGGCCAGAGGTGGTCAAGGCTGGCAATGTAGCCGCAGGAGTCAATATGGAGAGAGAGGTAAATGGGAGACATATTTTAAAGGGAGCCACCTACATGTGAGGTTCAGGGGAACTTCTGGTTTGACTATGGCTGGTGATACTGTCAGGCATGGAAAGAACGCAAGCGGAAGGCAGATTGGCAGGGCCCAAATGAGTC
Organism: Aselliscus stoliczkanus; assembly: GCA_033961575.1. Taxonomy (NCBI): domain Eukaryota; kingdom Metazoa; phylum Chordata; class Mammalia; order Chiroptera; family Hipposideridae; genus Aselliscus; species Aselliscus stoliczkanus. Next base: position 144,974,331 of record CM066733.1, read on the forward strand.
TACTTAGACAAGAGAGCTGGAAGGGTTAATAGGATGTATAACATAGCCTGGGAATCCATTAGAAATAGGGACACAACACTCAGAAGACAGGAAAGGGCAGGGAGGCCTTGAGGGTTTCAAGAATATTGATGAAGGCAGATGTTGAACGAACAAGGGATAAGCACCCAAGAAATGAGAGAAGAGAGGACAATACTCTGAAAACATCCACATTTACGTAGCAAACTGTAACAGGACCCCTCCGAGGAGTCTGGAAGGAACCATCCGGGAAGAGCACAAGGGGACTTTCTGGGGTACTGGAAATACTCCGTGTGTATTTTGATTGTGGTGGTAGTTCCATGACTGTATGCATATGTCAAAACTCATAGACTTGGTCAAAATTCATCCCTAAAGAGGGTGAATTTTACTGAGTGTAATTTAATTAGACCTCATTTAACAAATGTGTGCTAAGAAGAGCTTGCTTTATATTTTTTAGCACGGCCTCAGTGATGGCAGCCCCTCAGTGTTAAAGATCTCCTGAGCTTTGATCAGTGAAAGCCTTTGCTTAGGAGTAAGCTCAGCTGTCATGCAGGCTCAGAAAGACCGGACCACCAAGAGAAACAGAGCCATGAGGGTGTCAAATGGAGCAGAAAACTGGCCATAATAGAGGAGAAAGTTAGCATAGCTCATAATCTGTCCTGTACAGATTTGAAATCCCACAATAGTTCACCTGGCAATTTCATTCGTTTATTCATTCAGCCAGTGTGCATAGGATACTGTCAGGCATGGGAAGAACGCAAGCAGAAGGCAGATTGGCAGGGCCCAAATGAGTCTGCTCAGCCAAGAGAGCTGGAAGGGTTAATAGGATGTATAACATAGCCTGTGAATCCATTAGTGCTCAGTGCTCTGGGGAGCCCCAAAATGAAGAAGCTTTCTACAGTTCAGGCAGCGTACAGCTAGTAGATATAGATGGAAATGAAAGAACAAAGAAAATGGTTTCATGCAAAAAATGAGAATCAAGAAATGATACCTTAACTCGTTTCTGAGCATTTAATAGTCATTAAATAAAAATCTTAATATACCGTAGGTTTAAAATCTTTGGGACCACTAAACAAAATATGCTATGAATCTTCACCTACCCCAACTAGTAATACCACCTTCACCACCATGTAAGACCAGTTCTGGAAAATCGAGATTCTGTCAGCCGCAGCTGGTGTGTGAACACCAGTCCATCTGTCCATTTGTCCCTCTACTCCCCTTGGACATGTGACCAGTTAGAAACTACATGTGTGGGGCATGGTTCTCAAGGGGAGTCATTGGGTTTCCTAAAGAGAGCCCCTGCCCTCACCCAGCGCTGGGCTGAGCTCCCCCTGCGGCCAAGCAGGGCAGGGCAGTGAGCGGGGAAGGAAGTGGTGCCTGACTAAAGATGTTCCTGGAGGTCAGTCAGGAAGCAGTCTCGCGGAGGCAGTGGCCTGAGAGGTCCGCTTTCTGTGACAGAGCCGGAAGCTGCGCGTGTGTTGGCACAAACCCCACTAGAAACCAGGATGGCCTAATAAGGGCTGGTATTTACTTTTACTTGACCCTGTTCTGCCCCCGCCCCCCAGCCTGCTAAAATGCTTCTAACATTCATCACCGGTGGGAGACATAGGGTAGTAAATTCCTGCAGAGATGGCTGAGGAAAAGGGGAATGGGGACACGAGGGACTGACTCCTGCAGGTGGGAAAATCCTAGCATAATGAGTCACTCTGACTCTTAATCCCTCAGCATGTGGCTTGAGTGCCTTTGAAATGCATAGTCATCGAACCACGTGAGAAAGAAAGCCCAAACTGAGATTCAGAATCAGGAAGCTTTTCAGTTTTTATGCAGTGTTCATTCATTCATTCCTACGGGGAACATGAGATCTTGGAGATAAACAAGATCCATTCCTTCCCTCATGGGCCTTGTGATAAACTCGAGCAAATAAAGCCACACAAGTACAGAATGCCTTGTGCTGGTAACAAAAGGAGAAATCAAGGGAGGCACGCCACCCTGACTACCTAGTGGGTCTAAAAGTGGGGAATTGGAGCACAAGCAATTCTCTTCTCAATCAATACCTCCAGTCTTGCTAACTTTGGGAGACCATGCAGTGAAATGCTGAAGAGTTCAGGTTTTTCTCCTCTAGATTTCGCTTTCTAAATATCTACTTTTACCCTCCATCTTTACTTATAGGCCAGATTTGTTTACCATTTAATTACTTCGTCATGCTCTATGTAGTGACTGCTTTGATTGCCGCTGATCACCACAATAAAATAATAATAAGTACATTAACATGTAGACAGTTCACTAGTCCCTTTCACTTCCCCAGCTATTTGTATGGAAGCACCCAGAATATGATCGCTCAATTTAAGGACATCTGAGACCTTTGCTACCACTCTTTCCTGCATTGCCACTCTTTTCCATCTTCCTCACGTAGCTAATTTTCCTTCCATCTTCATTCCTAATAAGCTTCACGTGCGTTCTTGCCTCTCCTTAATGATACCGTACTTATGGATTCTTTCCAGCATATCCCCGAAAGCTACAAAAGAGCACCGGGCTCTTGGCCAGCACCCCTCCACTTAGTACCTCTCCTCGGGAGAAATAGTGTAGCAAACGCAGATATTGGTGGGGAGAAAAGAACAAGTTATTTTTATGACTTTCCAACTCTGTGTTCTAGAGATTATCCTTTTATGTTTCCAAAATTCTTTCAAAGCTTATGGTTTATAGTGTTCAATCAACCTCATAGCTTATAAACACTCCAAAGCAATCTTGTGCCCCCCTCCCCCGCAAAAAAATATAATTCAGTAGGTGGTCTTTGTCTTGTGGTCTCATTGTTTTGATATTGTCTATAAGTTTATATAATTTATAAGAATTGTTTAATCATTTGGCATAAATTTCATGACAAAAATATTAACATGTAAGCAAAGTATATGAAATGATTTGAGAAGTAAATTATATTCCATATGGAAAAAGACCAGAAAGATACCAAAATCTTACCATCAGGCCATGATATTATGAATAGCTTTTTTTTTTCTTCTCTTTCTGTTTATTTCAAATCACGACATTGAACACATGTCACTTTTCTAACAAGAAGATATGATAAATAGGAAGATGATAAACTAAAAGTACTTGGAAAAATGTCTAACTAGGGTCAGTCAGTTGGAAGAGAGTCAGTATGTGTACAACAGTCAGAATCGCCTTGCCCAGGAAGTCCTGGCTGTCTTAACAGTGTTTTTTCATCTGAAAAATTGGGACACCAAAGAAAGACAAAAGAGCTAGAATGTTCCTATAAGACATGCACTCCTGAGCATGCTTTGTCTAGTTCTGTCTAATGTTTGCTAGCCCCAAATTTGGTGAAGGAAATGCAGGGTAGTTGTTTCCATGTTCACTTGTCCCAGGGCCTTTTGTGCCTACCATCTCGGGGTGGAGAGGGGATGAGACCTCCTTTCTTACGCAACAATACAGCTGGCACGGAGAGGTGTCTGACCAAGTGTGAGATCCTAGCAGAAGCCTATTTGATATAAGTTCCTGATGCATTAAACTGTTTTCCTCTGATGTCACTTTGAAGCGGTGAGAATGGCTCCTGAAGAACTTAGAAGTCTTCTTACAGATGTGAAGTCTTCTGGAACATTAAGTCATTTTTATTGACAGACATAGGCCATAAAATTAGGACATGAGGTTCTTTAAGACAAAAACCTGGGTTAGCATCTTGGAGTTAAGCAGTCTCGCCGCTTACCCAGAAGGGCTGATGGCATTTGTGCGTTGGTCGGTGCAGTTCGAGCAGTTCTGGGGGAAGGGCGGCTACTTGAAACTGTTGAGAAACGGACTGTTAGTGCTTTTGTGTCACAGACCAATGAGGAGAGAGAAGCATCGTGGCTGTGGGGCTGTAAGATGCAGTGGGTCAGAGCTCGTGGGCCTGTCTGTGATGGGGACCCTCACTGGCAGTTCCCCCACCCTCCCTTCCTAGACCTTTCACTCTGGTCCCTGGGGTCTCTCTGGAGCAGAGGGTGTGATCTTGGGCACTGTACATGAGTCAGACAATTAAGTTCGCGAACTCATCCTAGAAAAAGTGCTACATACCTCATTGCTGAATACGACTACAGTCACTTTTGAAGTGCTTCCCTTGGGAAGCTATGCACGGACACCAGCGCCTAGTCCACCCTTGAAAGCAATTTGGGAACTCTTTTTCTGGAATGGCCATCAGAGCTGTCGTCATATTACCCTTGATGTCCTGAATGTCATCAGCATGTCTTCCTTTCGATGTTTCCTTTATCTTTGGGTAAAGAAAGAAGTCATTGGGGGCCAGATCAGGTAAGGAGGGAGGGTGTTCCAACACAGTTATTTGTTTACTGGCTACAAACTCCCTCACAGACAGTGCCATGTGAGCTGGTGCATTGTAGTGACACAAGAGCCCTGAATTGTTGGCAAAAAACTCAGGTCGTCTTAACTTTTTCAGGCAGCATTTTGAGCACTTTCAAATAGTAAACTTGGTTAACTGTTTGTCCAGTTGGTACAAATTCATAATGAATAACCCCTCTGATATCAAAAAAGGTTAGCAAAAGCTGTTGCAACAAGTTCGCGGACTTACTTGTCACACCTTGTATGTGTGCGTTTGTTTTTTTCTCCTGCTGTGATTGGCACAGGCTGGACCCATCTCAGTGTGAAATTCTGTCTAGGGAAAAGGGGACTGAAAGTTCAGCAGTAAAGCAGGCAGTTTATTGAACGAACGGATACCAGTGTGGCCTTCATTTCCACTGTGTGACTTGACCCGGCCATATCGCTACCCAGGTGCACCACTGACGCATGGCTTGGCTTGACTCTGGAAAGCAGGAAACTGCTGGAGCGTATTTGGGAACCCAGTGATGTCATCCCCAGCTAATGCTGGGTGGGGAGTTACTGAGCTGGGGGAGGTGGGGGGGGGGTAAGGGGGGACCAGCGAAAAAGAAAGCTGTGGCCCCACCCAGCGAAGTCATTGCCATTTTGTTCTTTCTCACGTTTCAGTTAAGCCCACTTTGTTTTCCGTTCTACTCCCTCTCCTGTAAAAGTATGTACTGAATGCTGCGTTTCCGCTGGCTCCGATTCAACTCAGCGCTGAAGTTACTCTCAGGCACCGTGGGGATGTGTTCTCTGCGTACCAGCCCTGCTTAGGGATGCATGGTTATAAACTGGCTCCGCTCGGCCAGGCGTGAAGGTGAATTAATTCAGACCTTGTAGGTTGAAATCTGCATGACTGCATGACTCCTCACATATTCCAGAGATTTATGGCCAGTGACGCGGTGAAAAAAATTAAACATTTACTCCCCTAGCTGCACTTTCAATGAGATGGACAAGCAGCCGTGTAGTAAAGAGCTCACCATCATGTGAGCTCACACAGAACTCCCATTAGCCCCAACACGTCCCTTGAAACCCAGCATTGGGCATGTTTCCTACAAAGTCACTCTGCCTCCTTGCCCCCTTCCCTCACCCCTCACTTTCCCCCTTTCCCCACCTTCCCACTCTTACCCCCACAAATAAACAAAGACACTCTTAGCTTTTTTTTAACCTCTGCAAACGGCCTTCCTATCTCCCCTGCTCCTTGGCCCTGGTCAGCCTGACACCTGAAATAAACCAGACCTGCCTTACCCTGCCTGTGAGCCGCCCCTCCCCCCCCAGCCTCACTTTCATAGTACCCCATGTCCTTTCACTCCATTCCTGGAGATTTTGTTGGTTTTCTGTTCCACTTCCTGCGTGGGTCCCTTCCTCACTGCTTTTCCTTATCTCTAAATCAGAATTTCCTGCTTTCTCCCAAACATGTCATTTCCCTGACCTGGGCCTCCACTCACTTCCTCTTCCCTAACGTCCCTGCCACAGGTTGCCCAATCCCTTTGTGACCACGTGTCCCTTCCCGGTGTCCAGAGGAAGCCACACAGCTGTCTGTCCAGTAGGAGAGGCGTTTTCCTGTCTTTTCACGGTGGCATGTTTAGGGGAAAGGAAAGTGACCAGCGGCATATTCTCAGTTCCAGAAACTGTCAGATTGATGAGCCAGGGTGAGCTCTGTGACTCGGGAAATGTTTGCCTTACTAGCACATAAGGTTATGTAAGTCCAATCCTTTTTTTTTTTTAAGAATCTTTTCTCCCCTAGTTGGATGCTAATTTATTTTTTAGCCTAAATATAAATTACTTTAAATGAAATCAGTGTCAGCTGGGAAATATCCTGAGTAATACCATTACCAGATATCTCTGTTATTGAGTTCAAGTTTTAACCCACTGCTGTTTATCCCCACATGTTGGCTCTGTCTCACTTTCTACAAACCGAGAAAAGGGTACTTGTCGTGCCTAAGTGCCCAGCTCCACCACCAGGATACTGATCTTTTCTCCAGAGATTGGCAAAATATTGGCCCATTCCTCTGCCATCTACAGCTTCTGTGTTTTGTCCGTTTTTAGTTTGGATTCAGAGCATAAAATTGACAGTCGAGGTACACTCCAGTTCAGAACTTCTGAAAGACACCCACAAAATTATCTGGAGTATTCATGGAGTTTCTCTTCTGTGCCTCTTTCTTGCATCCATTATCTGTTGATCTCCCAGTTTTTACTAAGGGGCCTACAATCAGAAGCAGCTAAGCAATTTCTGCAAGGAAAATTAAATTAATACAAACCAAAATACCAGTTTTCCAAACTGCATGTCCCAGTGCCCCTCAGAGTCAACTTGAGGATGTGGCAGAAATGGATGAGTAGAAAGAGAAGCTAGATTTATCAGGAAAATGTCACACTTTTAAATGGGGATTGTAATTTGTTGGGGGAAATATAACTGATAATATCTAGAACTCATGGGGCCGGCCAAGTGGCTCAGCTGAGTAAGAGCGCACTCAGGAGTGCTAGCTGAGCTCGAAGCAACAGCAGTTCAATCCCCAGCCCGAGCTGAGCTGCTGCTAAACTGCCAATAGGCGGCAGGATGGCTCAGCTAAAACAAACAAACAAAAAAATATTTAGCACTCATGGCAGTTTGCAAGCTTACTATATACGTATTCATAAAATTATGCACCCATAGGTATCAGACTAAGTGTTAAAAAAATAATGATATATATATATACCTCTATAAAATATGTGTGGTATACTGCTTTGGGGAGAATTGGTTGCCCCTTCGTCTTTCTGGATATCACTGAAAATTCAAAACATTTTATACCAGTGAGGATAGCCAGATCTAGTTAAAATCAGGAAACAAGTATAAAGTTGTTACACGTATTATTGGGGATGTAATTTGTGTTGGATTAAATGACCAAATGGAGGTATTTATTAATAAAGTCCCTGGAAGGCCCATAGTGAAAAGTCACAGTCACACTGTGAACCTCCTGTAATAATATGCCAGGTGCCTGCATTAAGTGTGCGCCCTGGGCCATTTGTAATACAGGCACCACAACCTGCGTAGGAGGAAAGCTAGGGCTGGGAACAGAAGTTACCACATCTATCATGGATATCAGCCTCCTGTTTGAGGTTCATCCCAACCCTAAGAATCAGCACGAGAGAACGGAGGACCCATGAAAGTTACCTGCCATGCTTCCTTTCACCTTCCAAAATCCATCATCCAATTCCCATATTTATCTGCGTTTCTGCTCTGAGTACAGACTCACCCAAGCTCCAGATCTTCCCCCAGGACTGGCATTGAGGAGATGGTGCTCCGTGATCCCCACTCACCTCCAATCACTCCATTTCGTACTCATGCAAACCTCTGCGTTTGTGCTTCCAGCTGCCTCCAGCTAAGATATAATGCATTTGCTTCCTGTAATGTCCTGTTCTTTACCACAGGTCCCCCTCTGGGTAGGGAACATGCCTCCCGCCCTCTTTACCTTTCCACAGTGGGAAGTCCACTGTAGATTATAATGTGGGAGCCAAATGCGGACCAACCTACCAGCTCCACAGAGAGCACAGGCACCTCAGAGGAGTCCTCCGCCATGTGAACTGGCCAGCCCTAGAGCCCAGCCTCAGGTTCCATCTGGAAAAAGCAGTCTTTTAAGACCCTAACCGGAGAGGCACAAGTTCCCACCAGTCTTACCTGCTCGTAGCGCCAACCTTCCAGGGTCAGTGCCCTAGCCTTTATTTTTTTTTAAAAAAGATTTTATTGGGCAATTGGGGGAGGAGAACAGCGTTGGGGAATTGGGGAAGGGGAACAGACAAGTTGTTGTCCTTCTGTTCTTCAGTCTAGTTGTGGAGGACGTTGCTTCGCTGGCCCATGTTGGTATCGTCATTGCGCTCTTCTCGGATGAGGCAGATCGGTTGCCAGCCGTGCTCATGGCAGCTCTTGGCAGCTCACTTTGGCTGCTGGCCATTCACGCTGGCTGCTGGCCACTCACTGTAGCCTATGGCAGCCCACTGCAGCAGGGGCTGCAGCCTACACCGTCGCTGGGGCTCACACAGCCCAGCTCCAGGTGGAGCTGCTGTTCACCATCTTAGCTGTAGAAGGCAGTGTTGTTGGCCCTCATATGTGGGATCCGAACCGGGGCCACTGGCGTCCCAAGCCAGCTCTTAACCAATGCGCCACTGGTCCAGCCCTGCCCTAGCCTTTCATATCAGACCAGTTACCGACCAGCAAGACTATCAAACCAGGTCCAAGTGTATTTCTATTAATGTGTTTAGATGTAGACTTACAGATCAAATATCCCACCATATTGTATCACTTGGCAGTATGGCCATTTGTGTGGAAACTGCTGTCGACATTTCGCATCAATATATTTCTATCTTCGTTTCAGCCAGTCCCCTATCTTCTTCATCATCATCATCATCATCATCATCGTTGTCATAATGATGACTGATTTATCACAGGGCCGACTTCTTCCAAGGGCTTCATGTAATTAGCTCATTACTCCACATTGCAGCCCTGTGAGCATGGTTAGTGATAAATGGCAAACAAGAGTTCTATTTTATGAATATTAAGGCTTACAAGCTCTTTACCCAAGAATAACTTAGATTTAATATCTGGATATTTTCTTGCTAGTAGCTTAGAAAGGGTGTGTGCATGGTGTATATTCGTGGCTTAGCGTGGTATGCTAAGCACTGAGACACTTAAAGGAAGCATAAAACATCATGACGCCACCCTCAGCAGGCAGCCAGACGTTTGAATGAAAAATTAAAACAAATGGTTTTTGCAGTTTGCTTGTCAAAAGAAAGGTATAAATGATAAATGCAGTAGAACTTCAAAGACAGCAAGGACCACAGTGGGTCTTTGGGTAGAATGGGAAGGTTGGTTAGAGGCTGGGGCTTTGAGTGGCATACTGGGGTGTTTGAGAGTCTGTGGGCAGAGGACCACCCTGGCAGCCACCTCCCGAAGGAGGGAGAGACCGCCGTCGGGAGACGTGGGGAGCCTGTGCCAAGGCCTGAGTGAATACCCTGGGCCCGGGATGGAGGCAGTAATGACAGAAGTGGAGAATTAGGTGTGTGTGGCCCAAGACCGATAGAAGTCACAGGAACTGACAGGTGGGATGTGAGGAAGGGGTCCAGGTGACCTGGAAAGCTGGACCAGGAAAGAGCAGACCAGAAGCAGGGGTTGCAGTGGACGTAACTAACTGGCGAGCGGCACTTTTGAGATGCCCGTTGGACTTCCTGTGATGTTGTCCATCAAACAATTAGAAATAAGTTTCTGGAGTTCAGGAGAGAGGCCAGAGCGAAATTTGGGGAGTTTTCTGCACTGAGGTGATACACAGTGGCTGCATGTCTGTCCTTCCAGTTTACACATTTCTGCATGTCTAACGTACACTGTGCGTGGAGGTTCCCGAGACAGCAAAGATCCAGCCCCTGCCCAGTACTCTTTGCACTGGGGGAGGCCAACAACCACTGTGTGCGAGCAAAGTGCTGAAGGCGCCCGGATGCAGGGACGCTAAGCAAGGAGTGTCCGCGTCTCCCCTCCCAGAAGTGCCCCTGAGGGGTCCTTAAAAAGGGCGGTGTTTGTGGGGGTGGGGGCAGGGGTGAAGCAGTCCAGACAGAGCAGTGGGCAGGAGCCTGACCCCGGAGGGCCTTAGAGGCTATAGTTGGGAGTTGAACTTGACCCTGAAGGCAGGGGGAGCAAATCAGACCATTCCAAAGCCTCTACTCACAGTGCCAGGGGACCATCTGTAGCAGCCTGTATGAATGGTGGTCCCTGAGGGTGTGCAGGGCCACCACCTTGTATCCCCACAAGCCAAGGTCTCTGGGTCGTTGTTTGCTGCCTTTAATATAGAACAGCAAAACTTGAGCAGTTTCCCTCACCCAGGCTGTGTGAGCCCTGTTATAAGATGGGTCTTATAGGTAAGTAACCAGGAAGGCCTGAAGTGCCAAAAAGAGCAGCTCCAGGATGGGCTGGGGACAAATGACTTGTTACTGGACTGTGGACCCTGTGTGGAGGGGGTGGTGAAATACCGTTTCTGGATTCATTTAGTCTTAATAATTTGGTTTCTGAATGGTTTGTTATTTGCCACCAGTCAAAACTTTTAAAGTTGTTTTAAACTACATTCCACAAATAAAGAGAATTGCCCTACAAATAAAGGAAGTAATCTCTTCTCTGTTTGAGGCACCATGCCTTAATTGTCTGGCTTGCACAAATATTTTTGATCCATTAGAATCCTCCATTTTTAACTTATTTGCTGCTCTGTAAGCAATTGTTATAAGTTTACTGGGACCGGTTACCTGGGTTTCCATGGTCTTTGCTCTGTCTTTTTTATAAGATGGTTGAGGCTACTTCCAAGTGGCAAAGAGTTAACTTGTCCTCAAAGCTATGAAATCACAATGATATGTGAAAAGTTCTCTTTTGGAAGTGTAAATCCCAATGACTGCTTGCATTAAGAGTTTTAGTTTGGACCCAAAAATACTTACAGCAGGGTCTCGTCTGCAAAAGGTTGGTTCTCAAGGTGAGGGCAGTCAGTCCTGCTCCCAGGCCCATGATGTTATTGGCATTCCCTCTCAAGTTCATACTTCATGGATATAGTAGATTACTCATTTGTAGTCCTTTATGCCATTCAAGAACAATTTACTTAAAAATATTTTTCACGTGGATAAAAATCATTGCATAGGTAGCTAGAAATTCTTTATTTATAATAACCATAACCAACTTTTTTCTTGAAGCTGTTTTGACAGCTGGAGGCTGTTATTTTAATTTTGATAAGTTTGTCATAAAGAATGGAATGTGCTCCTTTTTGGAGATGGGAAAGTTTTAGCCTGGAGAGAGGAGAGAGACACCACCTAACAATGGGATTCCACCAGGAGATCCCGTCGGCTTCTTTGAAGTGCTTTTAGTTTTCATTTGAGGCATAAATTGGAACCTTATATCTTTCTTGGGAGTAGGAAGTCTTTCAGACAGAAAAAAAAAAATGATTGTGGCAACCACATCACTGGAAGAAGAAGAGAAGGTTTCAGAAAGAATAATACTAAGTTCACGAAGTAGGACCTCAGAAAGATTCTTCTTTTGTTTGGACAATGAATAGTTAATGATACATGGAAAGCATGATGGGAATCTGTGCAGCACTAAGAAACACATGCCCATAAATCCTTCCCTAGCACTTCTTTGTGATCACAGATCAAGCTGAGGACAGTGATCGGAGTATCCAGTTCATCTCAAGTGCATCCGTCCACCCTGTATCTTACCTGACACCCCGTCCTCCCTCCTAACACCGCTCTCCATGTATTATTATCACTCGGAAAACAAAAGCTCTGCCAACAATAGTTCAGTCAGTTTTCACAGATTGTCAGTTGTAGTTTTCTTTTGTTCTGTGTCTTCTCTCTGGAGCACATGAGCTGACATCTTTCTAGCCCCCAAATAATCCATTCCTGTCCGCTTAAGTGTAATGTGTAACCCAAAAAGGATTCATTGAAAAGTGGGGGGAAGATACTAATGTCTGGATAGTTTCAGAACCAGAATGGTTGTCTCTACATACACACACACACACACACACACAGTGATTTTATGTTTATAATGTTTAGTGGCTTGGGGAAATAATGGAGTTGTTTAGTGGGAAAATTAATGAGATGTGTAGAGCATAATGTCAACAATGTAAGAATGCATAGAAAAGCAAGTAGAAATGAAGGGATGTTTACATAAATCATAGTGATAAGAATTAAAACAGTAGCCACAGCTAACTTTTATTGAGCACTTGCTAGGTGCCCAGTGGCATTCTGAGCAGTCCGTGGGTACTAATTCTTTTAACACTAACTGTGTCCTTTCCAGGTAGGTAATATCACTGTCCTTATTTTACACACAGAGAAACCAAGGCACAGAGAGGTTAGGTGACTTTCCCTGATCATAGAACTAGTAAGTGGCAAAACCAGGATCTCACCCTGACATTGCCTCCACAGAAATATTACACCGTCTTTGTACTGATTACATGGTCTTATTTTCACATCCTTTGAGTTCCTGAACGTGGCCCTTGATTCTTGTATTGATCTAATTAGAAAGAGTGGCCTCCAATTATCTACTCTAAAACCAATACTATGATGGGAGTAGAACCTTATTACTTGTTAACCATTAATTCCATACAGCCTTTAAAATTTTAGTAACTTAAAATATAACTTTCTAATTTTTCTGGTTGGTTAGCAGGAAGCTATGTTGCTCAACAAGCAAAAATTTTAATTGTGACATATTGAGATTTTTCTATGGCTTTTCTGGTTGAAACTTGCTGTGGGTATCTCCTAAGCCAGAGAAACATCAGCCACTTTGGACAGTGTGGACCTTGGAGGTCTGTCACCAATTAGTTAGGACTGTTTTCTAAGAGAGGTCCTGGGGTGGGTGTGTGTGTGTGTGTGTGTGTGTGTGTGTGTGTGTGTGTGTCGTGTGTCCGTGTCCCTCCCTCTCTCTCTCTCTCTCTCCTGGCTGGGATGGGTTGGTCATCTCTTTAGGTGAGAGACTTGATTCCATTCCTTGATTTCACCAAGTGGTGGATCTGCTAGGCATAGGAATGCGCTCAGTCAGCAGTCAGCATGGTGGAATGGACTCCCCTTGAGCCGTCACCACACATCATAACCTTGACCTGTCAGCCTCCTGACTTTCCATCCAAGGTCTGCTTGGGAAACGCAGTCTCTGGGGGGTTATCTGAAAACTCTACAGTGTGTTCCTATGGATCAGTGTGCATCTTGACCAGTGTGCCACTGGAGGACACTGTCCACTTACCTGGGGTCCCCTCTGGAAATCCCATAGAAGAGGGTCCCCTGGGTTCAGTGGGCTCCTTTTGCACGTGGGACTTTCCCATGGTGTAGCGTTTTCAGATCCGAGTGATGAGACCTGTCTCTTTCCCCAGAAAGTGATCAGTCCTGGGAGGGAGAGAGCCTGTCCTAATTGTCCTTGGGTTCCCAGTGCCAGACCCAGCACCTGGCACACAGAAGGTTCCAGTTATTGAATGGATTTCTTCCAGCCTAAGTGACAGTAACATTTTGGGTGTTTTTTTTTTGCTTCATTTTCCTTTGCTTCTTTCTCTGGGGAATGAAATTGAGGCACATCCTAGATCTGAATGTTTTTCCCCTTTTTGCTTTGGTTGTCAAGAAGCTCTAAAACTAATAAACAGCTTAGCTCTAGTAATTGTAGGATGCCTGGACCCAGTACCTACTTTCTTTCTGGATCTTGACTTTTATTCATTATATACATTCCATGATCCTGATGTCTATCAAATTCTTAAATTTTCGTGTAAGATAAGCCTCCTTGAGTTCTTTGCTGAAAACCTCCACTTTCTAGGACAGACATACAGTAAATTAGGGGGCAAGGTATAAATAACGATACCACTCCAGAATGAGCCAAGACCTAAGAAATCTAGACTTTCAGACACACACACACACACACACTAAGATGGTATTCCTACTTTATCTTTCTCAATTAGAATCCTTCAGGGAATGGTCTTACCTTTGAGGAAAGCAGTACACCAAATCCTTGTTTTCATTGCCACTCGGGCACAACACATGGCTTATTTACTGAGGGTTTGATTTTAAGCTCTTTTCTTGTTCATTTCCATACCCTAGTAAGAGCTAAAGCTGATTTACCACGTTGATGTTTCTATGAAATGTAATTAGCTTCACAAAGTGAAATGAGAAAGATGCCTATCCAGTGTCCTTGACACTGGGAGGGTCTGGACAATGTTGGGGTTCGTAGAAGAGCAGGAAGTGTGGGGGCACTGATTGTTGGGGTCTGTCACATCTGTTTTTTGGCCTTTGTCCTAGTGGTGGGGACTGCATTTCTGATCTTACAGAAAGCTTGTCAGTATGCTTTGCAGAAATGTGTTTTGTTTGCTTGCTTTTAAGCTGACGGCCAGCAGGAACTATTAATTCCATTATACATTTGCAGATTTTTTTAGTATGATAGATGGTAATTAGCCTACAGGGGCCCATTTAACCCAGTATCATGAAATGTATGATAGAGCTGTATCATGAAAATTACAGTTTATGGAGGTCTGTGTAATTTGCGTCCTATGAGAAGGGAGAGCTGAGCCTGCAGCGAAGCCCTGGTCTCCTCCTTTCGGAGGATCCCTGCCCCTGCCAGTGCAGCTGGGCATGGCCCTGTGTGAGTTGTGTGGCGGGACAGCTGGAGGCGCGGACCAAGGGTTGTTTTTCACTGTTTTAACTAATTTGGTAGCACCTCACCCATATTATACATTTCACAAGGCTTCCAAAGGAACTTTTTCTGTAACCAAAAGTGAGGCAACCTCTGAGTGAAAAGCAGGGTAGTACAGAGGTGAGCTCCGAACAGGAAATCAAGACACCTGGACCCAAGGTCCTACCTCTGCCTGAGAGCAGGTCCCTCACCTCTGGTGGGATGATGTCCTCCGGTCCCTTTGAGCTCCAGGCATTTGTAGTTCTAAACGAGGTGTTGATTCATGTTTTCATAAAATCAGAACATCAGATTTGAGGATGTTCTTTTGTTATGAGAAATGACAACTTCAAAGTTGCTATCAAAGCTGTCAGGTCCTTCCTAAGGAGTAGGACTCTTCTGTTACCATTTTGTTATATCATTTTTATTCCTGAAAATTATGAGAGATATTAAGTATTCTTGCTAACCAAACTTCATGGAGAGTGGCATTTCCCAGAGCCATTTCTCAAGTGCACCTGACACTGCATTTAAAACACCTCATCTGGGGGTTGGCTGTGTGCTCAGTCCTGTGGGCCTATAGATCACCATGAGAGAGTAAGGAAGGTCTCTTCCTCCTTATATTGCGTATAAAGCACCAGGACTCTTCAGTTCTGTTGATGAGTCAGTCTGTGCTGTCAGTGGATTTGGGCTTTACTTGGTTCCAGACTCAAATTCTTCATGTCGTGTAGGGAGGGAGGTGTAGCAACCTGGAGAAGGACGTTAGGATTTAAGTGAGGGGCAAAGCAGGCCAAGGTCACCAAGCAGGCATCTCTTAAGATAAACAGCCCTGAGTGTGTGGGAAGCCATTCAGAAAAATCTGCTGAACTCTGAGGCAAATGCTTGCCATGGCTCCTGCACCTTTGTTCCAGAAGAACCTACCTCAGGCAGGCACTTCCCCTCAAGCCTGCGTGTCCTGATCAGGAAAACGAGTTAATAACACCCCTTTCTTAGTACTGCCGTGAAAATGAGTGGGATAGAGCAGAGTGCCTCCTCCTGACCCTGGTTCATGGCAGAAGCTACATAAGTAGTCGCTGTTTTATTGTTCATTGTGACACCTAGTTGGGAGTCTCCTCCCTGGCCTGCCTCTACCTTACACACTTGCCAGCTCCTCATGGTACCTGGACTGGGCAGTTGCTAGCAACACACCTGTCTTTCATCTTTGACTCCCAGCTCTGTTCCTCAGCAGACAGCCTGTCCTCCTTTAGTGTACCTTCTCAAGCACAGCTTTTCCTTTTTTTTTAAATAGTGAGAAAGTGTGTGTGTGTATGTGTATATATATATATATATATATATATATATATATATATATATATATATATTAATTGGCAGGGAAGGGAAACAGACAAGTTGCTGTCCTTTTGTTCTTCAGTCTAGTTGTGGAGGACATCGCTTCACTGGCCCATGTTGGGATTATCTCTGGTAAGGCAGATTGGTCGCCTGCCTCTGGACGGCCACTCACAGCAGCTCTTGGCAGCTCACACCAGCTGACAGCCGCTCACGATGGCTGCCGGCCACTCACTGTAGCCTATGGTAGCCCACTGCAGCAGGGCTGCAGCTATGCTGTCCTGGGGACTCACAGCAACCCAGTTCCAGGTGGAGCTGTTGTTCACCGTGGTAGCTGTAGAGGGCAGTGTCACTGGCCCTCATATGTGGGATCCAAACCGGGGCCACTGGCGTCCCAACCAGCTCTTAACCAACAGGCCACTCGGCCAGCCCCCACAACTTTTCTTAATATTTCTCAACTTCAGTTTATTTTGTATGCAAAATGGAGATGATAAATATACGCAGATTTGATTTGAGAACAAAATAGGACAATGGAAAGTGCCTTGTCCTGTGTCTGGTGCATTCACATCAAGTGCTGACAGTTCGACCAGATATCATTCTACGTGCATTTGCAGGTTTAATCTGCACTGCCACCTTAAGGAATAGATACCGTTCTTCCCCTCATGCCTTTGACTGATGGCTGTTATGTTTGAGGAGTAGCCTTCTTTTCCTGGCCACCTAATCACTCCTGAATCCCTTGCCTTCTGTATCATTGTAAAATCTGACTGCCTCTTTCCTGGTCTCTGAAACGCAGTATTCCTGAACAGCACGACCCATGCCCTACCATACCAAAATCTCTACCTTTGAAGAAAGGTCCCTATTCGTTTGCTTGATTTGCACATTTTAGTAACACACAAAATCCTGCCTTGGTCACCTCTCCATCACCACCTCCTCTGCCCCACCTGCCCCGGCTTGAACATTCACTCCCAAACAGGCACCAGAAATGTAGTGGCACAAGGCCAGGGCCTCTACTGATCCCAGGGGGCCCTGTGGTGGCTGCAGGGAATTGGGGGTGTTGTGGGCCTTGGAAGTCAGGGGTCTTCAGTGCAGAAGGCAGTCTTTCACCCCAAAGCATTGACCCTCAGGCCATTTATAATGACCTGAGCCTAGAACCTAACTTGATTTCACACATAAGCACAAAGTATTTGTTGCGTTATTCTAGTGGACACTGAATTTTCCAGGAATGCGACTATTCCGTAAAATGAAGGACAAGTGAGTGTACTCTCTGGTTCAGAAGTTTGCCAGAAGTTGTCTGACATTTTGGAAAGTCATTTCACCGACAGCAGAACTGCCCTGGTTGTATGTCACCAGTGCCACTTACCTGTATCGGCCTGTGCACCTGGTGTGCTCACAGGGAGTCTGCATGTGTAAGCAGTTGTTTGGCCTTTACTTCAAGGGAGCCAGTATAAACGAAAGGTATTTTCGATAGTCATTTGAATATCATTTCTGAAATCTAAGCTACTCACTATAAGGATGTATAAATTTCCAACTATCATGTTTTTCAAATATAGTTTATCCATTGAAATATTTTTTTAAAAAAATAGGAAAAATCTGCTGAAAACAACTCAGTTAACATTTACACAGTACAGAATCAGATGCCTCACCTTGGGTGGGAGATGGGGTATAGGAGGCATAGGCCACATGGGATTTAGAAAGGGGAGCCCCGGAGAATAAGGGTTTATTGTCAACCAAGAGAGGCCAGGTGAGAGAAGTCTCATTGGAAATGACTAATCCTTTCAGGCAAACAGTGGTGAGTCATTGGGTCATCTTAGCTCACTGCATGCACCCCTATGCGACCACACAAATGCCTTGCTCCTGATTCACTCAGTCAGGGTTTAGTGGAGAATGCTATGCACTGGGACCTGAGGAACAAGAAACAATATGACAGCAAAGGTCTGGACCTTGCCCTTGAGCTGCTCACAGGCTAGTGAGGGACGCTGGTTAAGTATGGTCCGCCCTCTGTCTCCGTGGATGTGGAGCATGGACTTGCATCCGTGGGTTTTAGTCTCCACGGGTTCCTGGAACCAGTCCTCAGTGGTTATGAGGGATGACTGTAAATAGACACCTCACAGAGCTTTCCCTCTGAGGGACAGAGGGTCACCGAGGTGCTGTGTGGCCCTTGCGAGCAGATGGCACTGAGGGCTGGCAGGGTTCAGGAGGTTGGGCTGGGCGTGGGGTTGCCTAAGCCTGATTTTGATAGATGAGAACAGGTTAGCTGGGACAGGAAAGCAGCAAATATGAAGCCTGAAGGCCTGAGAGAGCATCGCTCAAGTCCTGTAATATGATGGTTGTGTGTGTGTGTGCAGGTGATGGGAGATTTAGCCTGAGTGTGAGCTGTGACCCTGGGCAGGAAGGCCAGACCGAGGTCACGCGAGGCCTTGGGGGCCAAGCTTTCGATTCAGAACTTGGTTCTGCGGGGCCTAGGGGTGTTAAGCAGAGCGCTGTCATAACTGTTCACGTTTTAGAAAGATCACGCAGGCAGTAGGCTGGAGAGTGGAGTGGATAGAGGAGAAATTGAAGAGAGCATAAAGACCTAGTTAGGAGGTGCTAGTGGAGGCAGGGAATACACAGGCCGAGACTGAGCTAGAGGCAGGGAGACGAGAGGAGGAGACGGGTGAGAGATAAGTAGGGGGTAGGATGAACTAGGCTCAGTGAACACGCAAGGGGAGGAGAGAATTCAAGAATGGTCCACCTTTCTGACTTGTTCCTTAGTGAGTCTGGTTGTCCTTTCCTCGGATAAAGGAGGAAAAACCAACTTTAGAAGGAAGATAACTGTTGGAGGAACCCAAGACCACCCCAGGTTCAGGGACTCACAGACTCAGCAGTCATACTCAGGACTATGATTCCTCACTGCAAAAGGATCGAAAGTGAAATCAGCAAAGGGAATTCCAGAGGAAACCAAGACTCCTCCTTAGGCGAGTCCCACAAGAGACATACCACATGTGTGGTGACCGTGAAAGCTCGTTAGAGACTCAGTGCCCGCGGTTTTTGCTGAGGGCTGGTCACGTAGCCACCTCTGCCTGGCACCCACCAAATTCCAGACTCCCAGCAGGAAATTAGGTGTTGAGTGTAAACCGTGTTGCCACCCACCTTTATGAGTTAGAGTGGTGGGAACTCTCCCAAAATCCAAGTTCTCAGACACCAACCTTGCAAGCAGGTCTAAGGATAGCATTCTCAGCCCTGATATGTAAACTCTGCCCTGCACAATAATGAATTCAGTTTTGAACATGCTGAGGGAAGCATTTGTTATAAGTTCAAGTAAAGGTGTCCACTGGACCGTGGGGTTCAATAAAGAGACCTCCGCTGTAAATTAAAGGTTCTGGACTGATTAGCACCTCATATGGTTATTAAAACCAAGGTCACACAGAGAAAGCCCAGCCTGGTATTTCTCCAAACCACCATGCTCAAGACATCATCTGACAGATAACGGAGAAAGCTGAGCCCCCGCGGCGTGGCTTGGCTGCACATTTTTCTGTTTCAAGTCTTGTGCTCTTCTCATCATTCCATACCACCTGTCAAAATGGCAAATGGCATTTAGATGATAAAACTTTGTAAATTTGTTTAATGCGGCTTATTTCACAAGGAGCCTGATCCTTGGACCCGGAAAAGCCAATTACCACATCGAGCCCTCCACCTGGAAAGCATTTCCAAGCAGCCTCTAAGTCAACCATTCATGTTCTATCAACCTTGATTATTAATGTGACAGAGTCTTTGCCCTCAAGTTACTTATGTTCTAGGGCCAGGAAAGAGATGAATACAGATAACTTGTGTATTACGCGAGTGTGTAGGAGGAGGCGAGAGTGGGCAGGGTGACCCCTGGGATATGGGAAATGAAAATAAGTCCAACTCAAAACAAGTTAATTACTTGCTTGAAGCTCTGATAAAGAATAAAGTGGAATTTAAAAACTGTAAAATGAGGTTGCTTTAGTTTTGGGTTTCATTCTTCAGTGCCCTTAAACTTGGATAGAAGAGTACCAAAAAGCAATAGGACTGTTGTTCTGTAAGATGTGCATTTAGCTCAATGCATGGCGTTTGATTTGGCCTTAGGAGTAAACTTTGGTACCTAAAATAGTAACCTCTGATGCCTACTCCAGCCTTTTTGTGGATGTGTTTACATGTGGCTGCTACTTTGTATGTGGTTATTAGGAAATTTTGCATTATTCCAGGTAGTCTCAGGATATCATGAAATCTGTGCAAAGTCCAACTGACTGGTAGAATGTAGATTTTTAAAACAAGTTGCGGTCATTTGTATAGTCTCAAGATATATATTTAAAAAGAATCTATTTCCCTCTTGAATCTTTATTCCTATCTCAGCTTCGTTTACTGCCCCATTTGTCATCTAAACAGTCTTTGTTCTTTCAGCTTTCCAACATGATTAATTGGTGTTGTGCAGCATAGCATAGGAGAAAGGCTGAATATTTTCTAAGATGAGTAATCTAGTTAAACGCCCATCTTTCTTTTTTCTTTTATACTTTACCAACAAATATGTCTTATGCAGATGTGAGGGCAGTTTGCTTATTTCCCTGTTCAGAATGTTGTGCTTTTAACATAGCATGTTTCCTTTCCATTAAGCTAGCCAAAAATAATATTGACAAACTCATGAAGTCTTCCATCTGATACTGTTGCAAACTTATGCAAATATATTTAGACAGTTAAGTGACTAGAATAATTAAACACCCAAATGTCAAGAAAGGGAAAGGGGAAGTACCCCAGCTGTCGTATTACATTATCTGGTCTCACGTTGGAAGTTCAAATGTGGAAATATGCCTTTAAAACCGAAGATCTGAAATGGGTTTCAGGGGGTTTTTTCAGGAGGGCAAAAATTTGAATAAAGCACAGGGTAATATAATAGTTGCTGCAGGGACTTGGGAGCTTTTCTGGGAGTGTTCATTTTCCGTAAATGCTACTTAAAATATTAAAAGATACTCAGTGTATCTTTGTCATGAATCTGTCCACTGGGACCTGGCCACTCCTGGATGAACTCACAGATTGAGAGTTTCTCAAAATACATAATTAAGTTGTTTCTCTTAAAAATACACTATTTTAAAGTCTTCAAAAATCAAAGAGTGAAAATAAGGCTAATATTTGGAAAACATAGTCAATTTGAGAGCTGTATCTTAAAAAATTCTGATTTTATAAAGTTCACTTCCAGGGATATTCACTTTGCATGTTGTAGATCAATTTTTTTTCTCCTTCTGCCATTTCTTAAATTCTTGATAAATTCCCTCAAAGTGTTAAATTGTTTTTAATTTGTTGGAAATAGTAGTTGGGTATTCTTTTTCTCCAATTTAGTAAAGATTGGTCTAATATTAACCATTGTTTTAAAAAAAAAAAACATATTAATCCAAATCATAACTCATAACTTTTCATGGTAGCAAATGTTTGCTAATGTTGAAAAATGTGTTGATATTCTTTTTTTATTATTGAGATAACGTTGGTTTATAACATTATATAAGTTCAAGGTGTGCAACATTATAATTTGACAGCTGTGTATATTGTATAGTACACACACACACACACACACACACACACACACACACACACACACTGGAATACTACTCAGCTATTAAAAAAGTTAAATCCTGCCATTTACGACATGGATATACCTTGAGAGTAATATGCTAAGTGAAATAAGTCAGACAGAAAAAGACAAATACTGTATGATTTCACTCATGTAGTATTTATATAAAACAACAACGAAACCCTCGTAGAGGCAGACAACAGATGGTGGTTATGGCCTCCTGCACATGTCTTCGCAGTTTTGTGTCTTGGATGTGATTTGATGTAGGAGATGCTGAAATGCCACTCCAGTCTAAACAGCTGAGGACGAGTTAGCAGAGGAAAGGGCCTCTCAGACGAGCGATGAGCATAGACATGCTGACCCGCTTTTCTATACAACAGGAGGCCTGCTGGGGGCCATGGTGGCTCTCCCTGCCTCCGCTGGTGGCTTGTCACTGTCCCCCCTCCAGCCGTTCCCTGCTCCAGGCTGAGGGCCCTGGGCAGACCCGGCAGTCCTTCCTGGCCAGTGAGGCCTAACACTCACTGTGTTTGTCAGAACTCTCCTTTGGTTGCAAATAAGAGCACCTCAGCTCAAACTTACACAAGAAGAGAGAATGAATTGACCCAGATAACAAAAAAAATCTCTGGCTGTCTGGCATTAGCCACAGCTGAGTTCAGGGTTCTGGCTTTAGCTCCCCATTTCTCAGCCCTCCCTCCCTCGGAGTGCCGCCCTCCTTATCACCAACTGGCCTACTTCAAACTCCAAACTCCCTGTCCCCAAGAAAGGCCTCTCTCCCAGCATCTGCACATCAGTATTCAGGAATCCCCTGACACGCCCCGTTGGCCTCCTGTGCCAGTCCTGCCTCATCTCTGTGTCCAGCTGGCGAGGACTGTCATGCCCATCCTGAGGGCGAGGCAGGGGCAGACCGAGCTGCACCACGCAGACTGGCCTCCATGGTCACAGAAGACCAGACAAACACTCCGACTGTGCCTGGTCCACGGTGCAAATAAATCGGGTGTCTCCCAAAGGCAAAACTACCATCTGTTTAATTACAGGTAGATGTTAGCATGTATGAAATACAAAATCATTTAAATGCATAACACTCAATTTATAGTACTTCTTTCATGTTAGGCATTTTCATGTTGAATGGATTCTGTCCCATGGGAATTAAGTTTCCTACTTCAAAAAGAGGCCTCTACTCACAAGGTTGATCACATTGGGTTTTTAAAAATTACGTTTTGGGGGTGGCTGAGTGGCGCGGTGGTTAAGCGCTGGCTTGGGAAGCCAGCAGCCCCGGTTCGGGTCCCACATATGAGGGCCAGTGACACTGCCCTCAAAAAAAAAATTTTTTTTTAAATTACGTTTTGGATTAAAAAGAAACATAGGAAAAGTGGATCGGTTCTTAGTCTTGCTAGCCCTTCCAAGGAGTCAACAGCTGGAGTATCGCCTTTCCTGATGCTTGAGTCCCCACCACCACCACACCTGTGTCCTCTCAAAGTCAAGGTTTCTCATTTTATACCCACAAAATTCGAAGTTACTCATCTTAGTTCACATTAGTGTTAAAAACGAACCAATTTGATTATTATAAAATCAAATTACATCAGTTTGACCAGTTGAAAATTATTTTATCATTTTTTTTTAAATCACAGTTTTTGTTAGGTTTATAATAGATGCCAGGTTATCGCCAGATAACAGCGGAAGTGAGATTGTGTGTTAAACTTAGCTCCGAGTAGGTAACTTCATACATAAGCACACATCTCCGCATACTCCTGGAGTGAACTCTCTCAAGCCCAGCGACCCGCGCTCACCAGGGGGTCGATTCCTCTCCGGAAATTGGAACATGGTGGCTGCTTGCCAGGTGGGCCTCACTGTTGATTCCTTTTCTTTCTGCCGATGTCGTGCTGTCACCAGCCAAATGCGCTCCGATGTGCCCCATGAGTTACATGTGGACCGCTGGCGCATGTAAACAGCGGGTGATTATTCTTGACTGTGCATCTGTAACTTTCAGGGAGGCTCTGAGGGAGATGCAAGAGGACTTGAAAGTAGCCTTTAAATAACAAGTTCATTCTCAGGCATGGCCACATAAAAGAGATGAGTAATGCTAAACAGATAACACAATCCTGGTTCACTCCACTGGCAACAGAGGAGACTTCTGGGTAAACAAACCAAAATAGCAGCTAGAATGCAGATCTGATAACAGCACTGTTTTGATTAAAAAGAGAGACAGAGGAAAGTTTGTGCCAGTCCTCCTAACTGTAGCAAAAGAAAGAGGCATGCCTGCCCGACTGTGCCCGAGCAGAAAGGCCACACTGATATTGTGGGGCGCTGATGCCTTTTGTCCAGTGACCCATTAAGAGTAACTTGAGCCAAGATCTTATCAGTGATGGAGATGGAGACACCTCAGGATTTTCCAGTATCATTTTTCACTTTTTGTTCTTGGACATGGTTAATAACGCTACCAGCCCTTTCAAATCCTGAGGCATTTCCTCATGGCTCCAAGTAGCTGCTGTGGGTCGGGTTCTTCTGAAACTGAGGGTTCGGTTACCACATCCAGATGCGTTTCAGCCTACTCTCTGACCTTCCTTCTTTTTCAGTACTTTTTCAGCCTTTTTATGTTCTCATCCACTAATCCCAGGAGACTCGCTCAATATTCGGAGTGAGACAGCCCGACTTTTTTTGTTTGTTTTCAAAAGTTAAAAAGACATTTTCATAGCTTGATATGAATTGTGTACATTTTTTTAACTTAAAAACTCATTTCCATGGAGCCTAAGACTTGTGAACGTTGACAGTGTATAAAAGCCAAAAATGTAAGAAGGCAGTGAAGTCGGTCAGAACGTCACTGGTTTCCCGGCGCTTAGCGCTGTCTGCAGCGCTGCACTGGAGGAAGGGTCTTCAATGTCCTTAAGAATGGACTCAGTACTTGTCCACAGCCCCTGGTCCTTTTGAACTCAGCTCAGCTTCTTTGAAGCATTGATCATGGTATCCAGCTTTGATTCCTTTCCTGTGGACTTGTGCCAGTGTGCCTGATTTCATTACATTTTTGGAAAGGACTAAAACTATGGTATCGTTTTATTGCAGTCCTTACATCAATCATAATTTGGGACTGCCTTGGTGAAAGATGAGGAATTCAGGCTGAGAGGCTGCGGAAGGTGGGGCTAGTGGCAAGGGGGAGGGGATGTGGCGAGTACTGGTCGCTCGTTTTAAATTCAGCCCTTTCTACCCCATGACTTTTTCGCTGTGGTTTCATTCCAAAGTGGCTGCAATCCGAAGGCCCAAACCCAGGTCCACAGAGACCACACAATTTTTAATTCAGTGCTTTTTCTTTTGATGGGCGCCCCCTGGCCCACTGAGTTGTACAGCCAGGAACAGTAAGGGATGGTCAAGAACATGCAAGCGACGCCTTTGCTGGTTCAATAGGCCACAGGACTTTGGGATGCTGGCTGTTCGTAGCAACAGCTAAATTGCAGAGTCCATGGAGTAGATTCTAGCTTACTCTGCTTTTTTCCCTTTCTACTCCTCACCCTTGACCCAGTTCCTCACTATGTTGTCTTCCTTTTGAAGTCCTCTGCCCTGGGTTTATAACTTTGGTTTTTCTTCTAAGGAAAGTGCCCCCGCTGCCATTATTAGCTAACCTGCTTTGCTATAGCAACTTCCCTGCTTCCACAGGCCTTGGTGTTTCCTCAGTAAGCATCATGTGTCTTTGGTTCTATTGAATCAGCTATCTAGAGATCACTTCCCTGTTAAAGTCCCTCTGGTGACTCTCTCATCTCAGAGCCAACTGCGTCTTTGGGGCCACTTGTCACACAAACCCATGGGACAAAAGGCCAGGTCTAAGAGGACATTAGCAAATAGTAGGTCACCCCACCTGCCATGTCAGAGTTCTCAGCAAGCCCCACGGATGCACTGAACACACCCAGAACCTGTGTTTTTTATTTCAGTCCACAGTAAACACTTCCTCTAAACATTGAAAAAAAAGTATTATTCTTACATCAACACAGAAGACCTGGTTCTGTGTTAATTCTTAGTCAGCAAGAGAAAGTGTCATTCTTTCAGCCTTCAGATGACACCTGGGTACACTTGCCGTCTCTTGCCCAAGTGGAACAGAAAGTTATGATCTTTGGTGCAAGATGTCACCTCTCCAGCAACTCACATGTTTTCCCAAAGAAAATTAGATTCAAGGTAAAACTTACATCTAGAATCTAGAAATTAGGTTTTATGAATTAGAATCTATGAATTATATTCTGCAAATTAGGACTCTAGAAATTTGTTTCTGTGAAGTAGATCCTAAGTAAAAAATACTATAAATTGACATACTACCAGTAAACATTGGAATATCTTTTAAACTGAGAATGCAGCCTCCTAAAACCTTGAGAATATACCAGGTTAATGCTCTTAACCTTTCACCTTTGGGAAGCATGCTTATTGTTAAACCAGTAATTTAGATTCAAACACCATCACCAGCCTCTCTCTTTCAGGTGACATCTGTTCTTCACTAGTTATAAAATGTGTTTTCACATCATTAGGGAAAGTTGTAGAATGCCCACATTCTTCTCAAGTTCCTTCATCTTTCTTGGTTTTTATTAAACCCTTTTGTCCATAGCATTGTCTTTATCAGAACAGAGGTCAACAAACATTTTCTGGAAAGGGACAGATGGTCAGTATTGTAGACTTTGCATACTATACAGTCTCTGTCTTCACCTCTGCTGTCACAGCACAAAAGCAGCCATGGACAATATACAAACAAAGGAGCCTTGCTGTATTCCAGTAAAACTTTACTTACAAAAATAGGTAGCTGACCCTATTTGGTGTGTGGGCCATAGTTTTTCAACCTGTGATGATTTAGAAGAAAAGAGAGGCCCATGCAATTTTATGTTCTGGTAGTAAGCACCCGAAACTGTCTAAGGACCCCTAACCTCATTCTCATTGGGGACAGTTTTTACTTTCCCAGTGTCCCCAAGTACTGGTGGGAATGAAAGGAAAGGGGCCACGGATGCTGTTCTCTAAGGCAGATAGCCAGCCTTCTTCCCTTCCTCCATGGAAATCCCCACTGACTGCAGGGAGGGGAAGCAGCCGGTCTGGAAGCCCCCAGCCAGCCCCAGTTTATTTAGGGGCTTTGAAGCCCTGTTCCAAGTCACTTTGCCTCCACTGCCTCACAGCATATGAAATAAATGTTGTTTGTAGTCTTGCCACATCTGGTAGATATATGTGCTTGAATTGCATTTTTATGGAAGCACCACATTTACTTTTGCCTTATAGAAAATTACATTGCAATAGGTAGAAAGAGGAGGAAATAAAAGTGAGATTTTAGTCAAAATGGGACAGTATGCCAACCTGGGATACAGGTGTTGCTGGTGGAACTGCGGTTGTTATGAAGTTCATCTATATTGATACTTTGTGTTATTTATATATGTGTTATTTATATATATGAAAAATTCAGGCTTTATTGGCTTGGTTTCTGTGGGAAAATAGCTAATGGGGCTGATGGTATCACTCCACTCCAACATGCTAGAGAATTACTCAGACGCTTGTCAGATGCCTGAGCCACATACTTACTTGAGAATGTGCCATCATGGGAAGCTTTCATTCACCAGGGTCACTGAGAGGGCAGCCGAGGGAGACACTGGACTTCAAATGCTTTTTGCTGCTTGTGTCAGTAGCAAAGCAATGAAGTAAGGAGCTGACTTGCCAAAAAAAGAAAAGTTCAGAGAAAACGGACTTGTTTTGATTGAGAAAAGCAGATAACTGAGCAGTCACTAAAGAATCCTGTTATTTATTATTGTTTTTCATTTTATAAACTTAAACATAAGATGTGTGTTACTTTATTTCTAGTCATTTCTACAATTTTCTTCTTTAAAATTGTATATATTATATTAATCTACATTGTAAGTACAGAATTTTTCATGCCCTCTTTTTAAAGATTGGAAACCTTTTCTATAAAAAAAAAAAAAAAACCTGTATTTTTTTTCACGTTAATAAGTGCATGGAATTTGGGCCCTGGGTTTAAGAAAGTGATTTAGTTTTTTGCTCATTGTATTGTGCCATTGGTCCTTATTTATTAATATAGTTTTATTCTTGGACTACTTCTCTTAAATTCTATCATTATTGGTAATAATACAGTATTTCCAATAACCTTATTCTTTAGATAAAATGAATGGCATAATAACCTTTAAAACTTCCATCAGCTATAAAATTCATATTTTTAAGGCAATAATATTTCACCCAATGATATATACCATACTTACATATAAATTGCAGTCTACTGAAAGAGGAGTAAGAGTAACCAGATGTGCCCTCCTATTTGAAACAATTAAAAATCTGGGGCCAGCCAAGTGGCGTGGTGGTTAAGCGCTGGCTTCGGAAGCCAGCGGCCCCGGTTCAGGTCCCACATATGAGGGCCAGTGACACTGCCCTCAAAAAAAAAAAAAAAAGTCTGGACAAAGTATATGAAAAAAAAAATCACTCAAGATATTGGATGTCAAACAGCAAAGGACATTGAACCGGAAAATCAGAAACAAAGCAAGCCCTACAGTTGCCTTAGCCTACTGCCTGGAAAAAGGTTCTAGGCTGCTGGGTGGGGAACCCAGGCAGACTTCAGCTGTCTCCTTGAGTTGAAGATATGGAGCTGGGGCTTCAGGGA
Source organism: Aselliscus stoliczkanus (assembly GCA_033961575.1). Lineage (NCBI taxonomy): Eukaryota > Metazoa > Chordata > Mammalia > Chiroptera > Hipposideridae > Aselliscus > Aselliscus stoliczkanus. The sequence continues at coordinate 145,002,330 of CM066733.1, forward strand.
AAACAAGGCTGCTAGAGTTTTCAGGGCAGACACCAGAGAGGCGAGAGCTATGAATGTGCACAAAGGGTCCTTCTTGAGTATTCAAGTGAGTTCTGATCAGTGCATGGATGTGAAGAAACTACCTGAAGCCAGGGATAGGATCATCCCAAAGAATTAGAGCAATGCATGGCTCCCACAACATGGCTCCCACCAGAGCCTGCTTCCAGCAACCAGAGTGAAACCTCAACAGCAGGGGCACTGGTTAGAATATCAAAAGGGGTCTTGCCTCAGTAGTAAGGGAAAAATTAATTTGACAGAAACCATAAATCCACAGGTTTAAGAAGCTCAGCAAACTCCAAGTACAAGAAACATGAAGAAAATTACAACAAGACACATTTTATACAGAGAAACGAAGATAAATTGACAGCTGGTTCCTTGTCAGAAACAGTACAGGGCCGGCCGAGTGGCGCATTGGTTAAGCGCTGGTTTTGGGATGCCAGCGGCCCCGGTTCGGATCCCACATGAGGGCCAGTGACACTGCCCTCTACAGCTAACAACAGCTCCACCTGGAGCTGGGCTGTGCGAGCCCCGGTGATGGTGTGGGCTGCAGCCCCTGCTGCAGTGGGCTGCCATAGGCTACAGTGAGTGGCCCGCAGCCAGCGTGAGCGGCTGGCAGCCAAGCGTGAGCTGCCAATAGCCGCGGTGAGCGACATCCAGAGGCCAGCGACCGATCTGCCTCATCCGGGAGGAGCGCAATGACGATACCAACAGTGAAGCAACATCCTCCGCAACTAAACTGAAGAACAAAAAGACAGCAACTTGTCTGTTCCCCTTCCCCGATTCCCCAACGCTGTTCCCCTCCGCCAATTCCCCAATAAAATCTTTAAAAAAAAAAAAAAAAAAAAAAAAAAAGAAACAGTACAGACTGGAAGACAGTGGGCAGCATGTTTAAAGTACTGACTTAGGATGGTTCATCTAACTATTTTTCAACCTTATGATGGTGTGAAAGCAATGCGCATAATAAACTACATGAGATATTCAGCACTTTACTATGAAATAGGCTTGGGGTTATATGATTTAGCGATTTTTATATTATATGTAAAATAGTTTAATATCACTTGAAGGTAGACTGAAAAACTAAATGTGTGTATCATAAACACTAAGGAAACTGCTAAAATAACACAACAAAGTGTCAGACTTAATAAACCAACAAAAAAATAAAATGAAATCATTAAAAATACTCAATCTAAAGAAGACAGAAAAAGAGGAAAGGAACAACGAACAGATAGAACAGAGAAAAAGAATAGCAAGATAGTAAACCCAACTATATTGATAATCACATTAAACGTAAATGGTATAAATACCCTAATATTAAAGGACAGAAACTGGCAGATTAGATAAAAATGCAAAATGCAAAACCCAACTATATATTGCCAACAAGAAATCCACGTTAAATATAAAAATATAAGGAACTTAGAGGAAAAAATGCTAATATACTAATCAAAAGAAAACTGGAGTGGTATCAAAATAGAACTAGAGCTAAGAATATTATGAAGGATAAAAGTATTGTTTCATAATTGTAAAGGGGCCATTTCATCAACAGGATGTAATAATCCTAAGTGTTTATGTGTCTAATAATAAAGCTTCAACATACTTGAAGCAAAACTAACTGCGAGGAAAAATAGACCAAGCCACAATTAGGGTCAGAGGTTTAAATCCCCTCTCAGAACAAGTAAACAGAAAGTTAATAAGAATATAGAAGACTTGGGCTGGCTGAGTGGTACACTGGTTAAGAGCTGGCTTGGGACGCCAGCGGCCCCAGTTCGGATCCCACATATGAGGGCCAGTGACACTGCCCTCTGCAGCTAACGACAGCTCCACCTGGAGCTGGGCTGTGAGCCCCAGCAACGGTGTAGACTGCAGCCCCTGCTGCAGTGGGCTGCCATAGGCTACAGTGGGTGGCTGGCAGCCGGCCTGAGTGGCTGGCAGCCAGCTTGAGCTGCCGATAGCCGGGGATAGTCCAGAGGCCAGTGACTGATCTGCCTCATCCGGGAAGAGTGCAATGACGATACCAACATGGGCCAGTGAAGCAACGTCCTCTGCAACTAGACTGAAGAACAAAAAGACAGCAACGTGTCTGTTCCCCTTCCCCTATTCCCCAACGCTGTTCCCCTCCCCCAATTCCCCAATAAAATCTTTAAAAAAAAAAAAAGAATATAGAAGACTTGAACAATACTACAATCCAACTTGACCTAGCTGGTATAAATAGAATACTCCACCTAACAACAGCAGAATACCCATTCTTTTCAAATGTACACAGAATATTTGCCAAGATAGACCATATTCTGGACCACAATTAAGTCTCAATAAATCTTAAAGGATTCGAATCATACAAAATATGTTCAGCAACCACAATGGAATTAAATTAGAAATCAACAGTGAAAGGCATCCGGAAAAATGCCAAATATTTGGAAACTAAATAAACCACAGAGAGAGAGAAAACATTTGCAAATCATCTAACTGATAAGGACTTTTATCCAAACTATAGAAAGAACTCTGAAAACCCAATAATGAGAAAACAAACAACTCTTTAAAAATGAGTAAAACATTTGAATAGACACTTCACCCAGGAAAATATATAGGTGATAAGCGCATGAAAATATTAGGGAAATGCAAATGAAAACCACAGTGAGATACCATTACATATCTATTAGAATATGTAAGTGAGAGGGCCGGCCAAGTGGCGCAGTGGTTAAGCACTGGCTTGGGAAGCCAGCGGCCCCAGTTCAGATCCCACATATGAGGGCCAGTGACACTGCCCTCAAAAAAAAAAAAAAAGAGAATATGTAAGTGAAAAGACTGACATACTACATGTTGGCGAGGATGTGGAAGAACTAGAACACTGCTGGTGGGAAAGAAGTACTGTAACACCTTGGTTGGCAAGCATAATTCATTCTGGAAACAAACTACTCGTATTGCAAGACATTGCTCGTTTACCACGTTAAAATGTACATGGTTTGCGAGCATAATTCATTCTGGAAACAAACTACTCATGTTGCAAGACATTGCTCATTTACCGTGTTGAAATGTATTAGAAATGTTTGCTCCTCTTGCGGAACACTGCAAACCAAGTGACTTGCAATTCAAGATTTTGCTGTATCTACAAAGTACAATGTATTGGTTTGCTCGGGCTGCCATAAAGCACCACACGCTGGGTGGTTTAAACGGCAGAAGGTAATTTTCTCACAGTTCTGGAGGCTAGAAGTCCAAAACCAAAGTGGCAGCAGGATTGATTTCTCCTGAAGCTTCTCTCCTTGGCTTGCGGGCAAGCTTGTCCTCGCATGGCCTTTCCCGTGTCTGTACATTTCTGGTGTGTGTTCCTCTTCTTATAGGACACCAGTCCCATTGGATAAGGGTCCCACCCTCCCACCCTTATGACCTCATTAATCTCAGTCACTTTAATGCCCCATTTCCAAATAGTCATGTTGGAGCTTAGGGCTTCAATATAGGAATTAGGGGGGCAGGGGCAATTCAGTCCATTATATATACAGTAAACCACTTCTAGGCCCAGTTGAGACCCTGAGCAAACTATTGTAACACGTCGTACTTTGTGGGTACTTCCTTCCCACCAGCAGTGTTCTAGTTCATCCACATCCTCGCCAACATTTGATATGTCGGTCCTTTTATTTACATATTCTAATAGATATGTATCTCACTGTGGTTTTAATTTGCATTTCCCTCAATAGGGAAATGGAATAACACTGACCGTGTGAGGTTGTAGGAATTAAATGAGATACAGTGCATGTGATCTCAACTGAACCACCTTTTTAAAAAGCTGCAGAACAGGCCTCTAAGTATGTACTTAAAATAGATAAATTAGATGAAGGGGGAGTCATGAGTTCTGTCCTAATTCAGTTTCCTCATCAAGCCTCAACCAGCCAAGTGCCAATGAGATGAGGCAGCTCCCAGCCTCCCTCCTCCTCCGATATCCCCCCAGACCACGGCTTGGCCACTGTCCCAAGAGAAGCGTAAAGGGGACAGTAAAATAGCGGATACAGTTTCCCTCCGTCTTGTTATGTTTTCCCACTGCAGCTGCTTATTATCTCTGGGGAGGAGCTTTGCAAGTGGGGTTGGGGGGATGGGGGGAGTGGAAACAAAAGGGAAATAAGGAGAATGCTAAATGACACGGGCCCGTCATGCCTTTGCTAACGAGCTCCTTGGACAGACAGAGCAGCTCAGCTAGGTAAAAGCAGTTTTAGTCATCCCGCCTGCTGCACTCCTTCCCTCTCTTCCCTTCCTGTCCATCTTCTCTTAAAGGGGTTACAGAATGATGATGTATTATAATTGCCAGTAGGACCTTGGGACAAAACCCGGATATAACGGATAATTTTCAGAAGATGAGCTTCTTCCTCAGAAATCAGAATTCTGTTACTAAATACTGCGTTTCCAAACAGCGAAACATTATTAAATTGGTTTGTTTCACGACAGCTAGTGGAGAGTCTCATGGCATGCCACCTGCCCGTCAAATGGCTGATGAATGAATACACTGCAAAAATGGTAGGAGAGGAGGAGCGTGTGAAGAATCGAGTTGGTCCCTCTCACCGGCACAGCATCTTTGGCCGGCACAAAGAGAGTAGTCTCCATTGTCTAAAGACCAGCGCAGTTTAGCGTCATGCCTGTTTAGTTTATCGTCACACTTCTGAGGGTTTCTCTTTCAAATTGCTATTGGTCCTCAGTCCGAGCGGCCCCCCGCTCGCTTGATGCTTTAGGCCTTGCTTATTGGGTTTAGTTTCAGATTGGATTGCCTCAAATAGAAACTACAGAATGGGTGGCTGTTAAAACTAAGGGAAAATTTTATAAAACTACTGATAACCCTTTTTTCTTAGAAAAGAAACACATATAGATAGATCAGATTTGTTTTCAAGGTTCCTTTTTCCACCATAAATAACAGATAACATACTCCATATACATAATTATGGTTATATATATATTCTGTCATAGAATAATAGTACCTATGTGTTGTGTAGTCAACACTACACTAGTGTCTTTTGCTACTTTATTTCATTTTAATTTTGAAATAAACCCATAATGTAAATACGTTTATAGTCAGACGGTGTTTCAAGATAAAGACCCAAAGGCTCAGCGAAGTAACTTACCCAGGAACGCCCAGCACAGGAGCGCTCACCTAGGAAAGCCCAGCACAGGAACGCTTACCCAGGAAAGCCCAGCACAGGAGCGCTCACCCAGGAAAGCCCAGCACAGGAGCGCTCACCTAGGAAAGCCCAGCACAGGAGCGCTCACCCAGGAACGCCCAGCACAGAAGCGGAGCCCTTCCCAGCATGCCTCAGGCTTGATCGGGTCACTGCAACCCCCAGACCTCAACTCCCACAGGGAGCTTTTGCACTTGTGGGTCCCGTTCCTCATTAGCGCGCAGGGAAAGCCACACAGCTGGCTCGAGCCCATGTCTGCACCTGTAATGGGCATGCAAAAGCCTCTCCTGCCTCACAGGGGCTGGGGCCCGGCTCAGCTGTGGTCATTTTGATGACATGAGGAGAGGTGGGGAAGAAATCTCCATAGCTCTTCCGTGAAAATAGGAAGAATGAAATGTAAACAATTGAATACCTGTGTAGGTGTGACCTGTATGGATCCTTCTGGAAATGAATGCAAACAAAGCATATAGGTAAGTGATAGAGAAACCAGCTGGCTGATCAGCAGTAGCATTGCTTTAGAACCATCTTGCGTTTTGCCAACCCACTAAATTTAGTTTCCAGAGCACATTCCGAACATAGTTAAGGAATATTTTCACTGAAATTATTGAGTAAAATTGGGATGGCTTTTAGCTTATTTCAGTGGATGGTGGCATTTACACTTTTAGTATCGGAACAAAAACCCATGTCTCACCGCTAATCTTTAAAAAGCAGCAAGCCTGTTATTTTTAAGGACAAACTCCTAGTGTTACTATATGTGTATCATTTTGGAAATTTTTTTACCAGTCATAAGATATTACTCATTGCTAATTTAGCTATGACTAGTTATTTAAGATGCAATTTGGAAAGATTCTACACTGAGTGTAAGCTGTGTAATATATTCTTAAATAAATGTTAAAGCGTGAAAGAAATCAATACTAAAATTGCAAAGTAAATGAATTTACAAATTCATGTAAATTCATTTACTATAGCTGAGATATCAGTAGCTTGATAGGATGTGCAGAATCCAGTTGCAAAGAGAGCTCGTGACATTTCTTTGTGTGGTTTCAGCCCCTGTGAGTTCATCCTTGCCTCCCAGTGCCATGATGTCAGGGAGACAGCAGGGATCAGCAGTTAGGGCCAGGAGTCCCACTCTTTGCATTTGAATTCCAGCTCCCCCGGAATTAGCTGGGTGATTTGGAGCACATTGTGACACTTTTCCATGTCTTGTTTTCCTAATCTGCACGATGGAGGTGATGGAAACAGAATAACACTGGCCTTGTGAGGTTGTAGGAATTAAATGAGATACAGGGCATGTAAAATGCTTAGCACAGTACCCGTGGTGTTACCACTGGAGTTGCCAGAATGCCAAATTATTACCATGAGAATCGATAAGTAAAAGCAAAAGGTCTAAAAAATTTAAAAGGAGCCACAAAAGACAGCATTTTTTTTGCACTGAATGTCATGACTTGTGCCTGTTTGGCTTGGAGCTGCCCCTGCATACCAGGAAGCATGAGGACGAAGCCGACACCCCGAGGACAATAGAGAGAAGCCATGGGACTGTGGGACTCGGGCATGCCCGCCGTGTGCCACCTCTGGCCTTCCTGGCATGGACATAGGAAGGACATTGTCTTACTGAGCAAGCCAGCCTGGGGGCGTTCCTGGGAACCGCAGCTGAAAGCGGCTGAGCCACGCCATCCTTACAATCAGAACAAATAAAGGGGGAAAAAATCATTGGGGGCGGGGGGTGGGGGGAGACTTCTCCATCCTAGTAGCCTTTTAACTAAAACCGTTAGTCCTTTTAATATTTGAGTTCTTTAGCTTATGCTTGAAGGCCGTGCAAGGAAGCCACAGAGCTTTGCTTCTTTTGTCTACATCTGATCAGTCAGACCCTCCTGCTTCACATTTATTTTCATTCCCCCTAAAAGAACCCCCTCTAATCTCTCATTTTCCAAAAGGCAGGCCCGTTGACTTTACATACAGAAGGCGTGCTCACAGTTCTTCCAATTATTCCCCACCCCAGAGGCATCCCCTTGGCTAGAAATTACCCAGCTACCCATTTAAAATTTTAATCTCACTGATAATCAAATTTCAGACATGTACATGTGGAATTCTCCAATTTCTGTGCATAACTACATAAATACACACTATATAGTCGCATTGCTTATAGGAATAGAAAATTACCTGGGAGTATGCACAAAAAAATTGTCTACAGGGGTTGCTTCTGGGAAGCAGTATTATGGAAAAGGGACTTGACTTTTTACTTCGGCTGTTGTTTATTTTACTGCTATGTTGAAAAAAATTTTGTAAGTTCTTTTTTTAACTAACAGAAAAGTTAGTTAAGGACAGGGTCCCTACCGCTAAAAGAAATTATAGTTTCCGTTACAAAAGAGGAAAAAACTGTATTTGCTTACGCTTTCATTCAAGGCCATTGAAATCAATTGGAACAATCCGAATTGTGTAATACTGGCAAAATATGTGAGCACAATATGGTAATTTTTATAGTAATTGACCATGACTTCCACCTCAGAAAGTCATGTTAAGAATGTATTATTTTGTTCATTATTTTTATATAAAAAGCAAAGAATGAAAAAAGGTTCATTTTATACTAAAAAGTAAAAAGTGACTTAACCCAAATGTCCCAATGGTCTACTTTCTGGGTCTGTCTACAGGGACCAGGGCCTGGTCACCTCAGTGTCCCCAGAGTGAGGACTAGTGGTTAAATGAAACACTAGTGTGTCTTTTTGCACAGTGAAAGTGCTCATTGGCCACCAGGAGAGATGAGTGCACTTTAACAGACACTCGGATGGGACCCCCAACTCCCCGAGTGTCCCTGGGAATAAAACAGAGGTCAGTCAGCTTTTGAATGCAGCCATGAGGTGTGCAGGTGGATGTTACCTGAGTGCCCCGAAAAAAATCCCAGAACATCCGTCTCCACTAAGACAAGCCAATGGAAATCCCACTGGTATCAGTACTGTCGGTTTTCATTATAATGATTTTTCATCTCTCTGTCTTCTGTCAGTCACTTGATGTTTCTACTGGACCATTTTTCCTCATACATCATCTTAGAGTAGCTTGTTTAATGATCCAAATGGCCATAAATATAAATGATTCTGTCCCTCACAACCAAAGAAGGAGAAAGGAAGAAACAAACCCAATCCTTGCGAAGTTTTCCTAGTGTTTCCTAATTCTGTAATCATCCTCCCATTTTACTCATCTCATCCATTTTAAAAAGTATCAAGGGCCAAATATTGCCAGGTGCCATAATTTCACAGGGTCCTGGGCAGAAGGCTGAGAAGCAGTGGGCACTGTATTTACAACTCAGGACATAGTTTTGCTTAATAAAGACTTTAAATGTTCGAGTTATTTCATCAAAAAGAACATTTTTTTATTTAAATTATATCATAATGTAGTTAACCATTACAGGCTTGTTGATTGTTCAGTCATCAGTCATTAGAGAGAAGAGAAATAAGGCATTCCACCTCAGATCATGACCCGAGGAATGAAATGGGAGTAAAAATGCTTATTTTCTGAACCAAAATAAAGCTGGGTGGTTTATTCAGTAGGAAAAAGTCACTGATTTAAGGAGAAGTCAGAAAATAAATTACTTCACAAACACAACAAAATTAACAACAACGATAGTAGAAATTATGAAGCTATCACTTTATGAAACAGAATTTTTAATATTTTTTCTACTCATGCCCAAGAATATTCTACTTACACTTCTAATGACTACTTTTAAGTATCTGAGATAATATTTTTTCTTAATGTGTTTTCATTTTTCAATTACAGTTGACATACAATATTGTATGAGTTTCAGGTATACAACATGGTAACCAGACATTTACTAGTTTTGATGTATGATAAATACATCATAGATATAAAGCCAATTCATAGAACTCAGCACTTCTCCAAAATACACTTAACCCAAAATCGGTAAAGATGTAGAAGATTCAATGTCGTTAAAAATGAGGGTCATGAAGGGTAAAAACCCGTGTTTTTCAGCCTTTGTAAAAGAATCCATTAATGCAGCATGACAAGCAAGTACAATTTCATGGCTCCCTCGTTATTTTAGGCAGAAGGTCTCCTCAGAGGGCACACAAATAATGTCAACATAGATCACCACTGACCCCAGGCGCAGGGCCAGAGGTCAGCTCCCAGGGGCTGTCTAAATTCTTCTTTCTTGTAGTGGAGTCCTGACTCTCGCCTGGGAGCTACAATCCTTTGATACCAGTTTTTTATTGGGAGAGAATTTGGTGTTAGCAGGATTCCATATTGTGCCTGCTCAGCAGGAGAAGTTTTATTTTAAGAGTAGATTCACTGGAGATGCTCTTGGGTCCACAGGCTCTGCAGCCTCTGTGCACTTTCTTGTCTGTTGTCGCTTATCCCAAATAGGTCGGCCTGATTCTGGGAACTGATGATCACATCATTGGAAGGGTATATGGGAATCTTCTTTTTTTTTTTTTTTTTTTTTTTGAGGGCAGTGTCACTGGCCCTCATATGTGGGACCGAACCGGGGCCCCTGGCTTCCAAGGCCAGCGCTTAACCACCGCGCCACTCAGCCAGCCCTGGGAATCTTCTGATTAAACTCATTTCTCCCCCTTTCGAGAGGAGGAAGTTGAAAATAGAGGAAAGACATTTCATACTTCCCAGCACTTCGTGCGTTGGCTCCCAATTTTGGAACAGAATCAGACTTAAGATGCACGCTCTGATTCACCACGGCCCATAGACCAGCTCCAGGAACCACACCAGCCACACGCTACCTGTGTCGGCCTTGGCCGTGCATCAGCTAAGAGAATGGCGGAGAGCTGGATTGTCATGGCAGGGCAGTTGTTACCCACAACAGAAGCTTCCACTATAGCTTTGCTCAGATGGGCCCAGATACACTGCCTCCAGGGTTCTTCCTCGGTTTGCTTACCTGGCGTGGGTTTAGACTTAACCTGCCTCCTGCTGACTTCCACCCTGGAGTGAAGAGTGTTGCAGCCTCAGAAACAGCAGCCATAAGTCTGGGTACCACCCTGTCTGTCACATTAGTTTATCACTGTGGCTCAATGTGATCATTCATTTATTTCTCTGAAACTACCAAAAGCTGGTTTTCCAAATCCATAGCCCCACACAGACTATAGAGGCATCTGAAAATGCCCATGTCAGAATGCCGTTAGGCTGGAAAACTGCTGTACACCATCTGATGTGAGTGGTACCCAGGCCACTGGGGAAAGTAAGAGCAGTTCCCCACCAGGTCCCAGTGCGACCGCAGTAAGCGTCGGTTTCTTCTGGGTGGGGGGGGGATCTCCTCGGACATATGCAGCCACTATAGTAACCAGAGAAAAACTGTGATCCCCTGGTAGGAACAGAAACTGCAGGAGAATCTGTAGCCATCCACATACATACAGTTTTAATATACAGGAAGTCCCACCTGCGAGCAGCTTGTGCGCCGAAACTTTATTTGTAGTTCATTGCTTAAAACCCAAAGCACGTTTTCCCAAAGACGTGTTATAAATGGTACCTATATTCCAGGCAGCTCCCAGAAGCCTTTTTAACCCATGGTGTATCTAAAGTACAGTCCTGTGCCGGTAGCAGCACAGGAGCTAGCCACCATCTATCACAGTGTTTTATGCGCCTGGCCATGTGCAGAGCACGTCCCTTTGCCCTCCCCCCTCGCTCTCTGGGTCCAGGTGGTTATGAGGCCTCAGGTGCACAGGGCCCCTCCACCACCAAGCTCCCTTCTTCATGTTCATGGGAATGGGGCGAGGGCAGGAGGAGCCCTGCCACACTGACTGACCCAGCGCTTCTCACACTGTCATGTGCACACGGGTCATGTGGGGACTGGCTAAAATTGCGGATTCTTGATTCAGCAGCCTGGGCAGGCTCGGAGATGTGACTTTCCAACAACTCCCAGTGATGCTCACGCCACAGGTCCACAGACCCCAATCTGAGTAGCAAGAGTCTGTCACCATCATAGGGCGCAGGAGAGGGTGGCGGAGAGAAATCCCAAGTCACTACAGAAAGGAAGTGCAGAGCAAGAAAGCTGGGTTCTATCTCAGAGGCCTTCTCTGGGTTCCTTTTGGCTGAGAACTTGTTGCCAGGTGGGGAAAAACGGGCACACCCCGGGTGCCACTGAGCACCGGATGTGTGGCCACTTCCTCTCTAAGCTCTCTGGCCAGAGCAGGCAGGAGCTTGTCTGACAGCACTTAGCCCTCGGAAGACTCTGGCTAAGCAGAATCCCAGGTGTCTTTGCTCCGATGGGATGCAGCATTGCTTTGTGAGCCTCCTTTGTATGAACAGTGCCTGTGGAAACACAGCTGGAAACACAGGTCGATAAGGAGTGGGCCATCCAGGAGCCTCCCACCCTAGTGTTTTCACATGTGAGAGCCACTGGGGCATCGGGAATCTTCCCAGCATACCCAGGGTTTCTGATGCAGTGAGCAAAGAGTGCACTTTGGAAATCTCGGCTCTGACACGGGGCAGTGAGGAGCCCGGCTTAAGCCTGTCTCCACCCCTAACTAGCTGTGACCTGAGCACACGCCTTGGTGCCTAAATGTCCTCTGACCTCATCAAAAAGTGGGGCCAAAATGAGTACCCACCTCTGAGCGGTGAGGGGCTTAGGTAACTTTTCCCTAGAAAGCTCTTAGTGTGTCCCAAACAGGGTGGCCAAATGAATCATTGGCGATTACAGGCATGGAGTCAAGACGTCCAGTTTTACTGCCTATTACCTGTGTGGTCTCGGACAGGTAATTTAACCTATTACCTTCCTTGTAACATGCACATTAAAAAGTACCCACCTCATAGTGTTGTCAGGAGGATAAAATAAGTAACGGGCTCAGCACAGTGCCTGGCACGTAGTACGTTCTCAACAAACACGAAGCCTTGTTACTCAAGTGGTCAGAGAACAGGAGGTGCAACCTGTGCTCCAAGAGTTACAGGTTTGGGCCAGCCGAGTGGCACGGTTGGTTAAGTGCTGGCTTGGGAAGCCAGCGGCCCCAGTTCAGTCCCACATGTGAGGGCCAGTGACACTGCCCTCAAAAAAAAAAAAAAAAAAAAGAGTTACAGGTTTTACAAAAGTGAGTCTTGGGCGCCGTAATAGGGGGTAAGGAGGAGGCCATCATCCACTTCACCCACACCCACTGTCCCCTTCAATCAGAGGGGCTCATCTTTGTTGGGGTTTGGCGTTGAGATTTGATTTTTTTTTAAAAAAAGGTTTGAAAATCATTGTTTTGGAACTGCAGCATGCTGTGGGGCAGGTAAAAGGTCTCAATTTTCAAAAAGTTGACATTTGCCTTTTCAGTTTCATTTCCTTAAACAAAGATTGAAATAGCAGACTGCAAATTTAAAGAGATAAATGTACGAGTATATATATATATATATATATATATATATATATATATATATATATATATAACCTGAAGTCCTGTGAGGCTGAATTGAATTGCATAGTCTCTGTCATTAGCTGTACAGTGTTGGGAGTGATCGAGCAGCAGCATTTGCTAATGTAGACTGCTTATGTTGTGTCCTCCAGATGAGCACCATGCCCGGACTGCCCACGCGGCCATGCTTTTACGACATAGACCTCGACACCGAAACAGAGCAAGTCAAAGGCTTGTTCTAAAGGAACACGACATTCACAGGACCCGAATCAGGTAGGTTACTGTGCTTTTTCCTTTTTACTTTTTTTTTCAAACTTTGTTTAGTTTTGTTTTGTTTTTCTAATATTTTTGATAAAAGTGGTCTGCTAAGTAATTTCCTGCCTTGGTTACTATGCATTCCTACCTCAGAACAGCCCATGATGTGGGTCATGCACGCGTGTGCATATGCAGTTAGATGGTCAGGACACAGGCCCATGGGAAAAGTTAAATCATGTCATCTCTGAATATAGATTTGTTTCAAGCATCTCTCACCATTGCAGCAGAACCCTGTAAACTCGTTCTTCTTTTTCCAGAATTAAAACTAGTATCTGCTATCATTGTAAAGGACTAATTGTACCACATATCTCTTGGTTACAGAGTTAGAATCATGTGATAGGGGAACCTCAGTGTATTCGTTTTCTAGAGCTGCTGTAACAGAGTATCGCAACTGGGTAGCTTAAAACAACAGAAATTTATTCTGCCCCGTTCTGGAGGCTAGGATTCCAAAGCCAAGGTGTCAGCCAAGCCAGGCACCCTGAGACGCTGTGGACTCCCTCTCGGCCTCCTCCCAGCTTCTGGTGTTTGGCATCACTCCTTGCAGCTGCATCACTCCGAGAGTCTATATATAGCGTGCTCTCTGGGTTCCTATGGTAGTCTCTTCTTAGAAGGACGCCAGTCATATTGAATTAGCGCCCCCTCCCCTGTATTGACCTCACCTTAACTTAATTACCTCTGCAAAGACCCTGTTTCCAAAGAAGGTCACTTTCATAGGTTCGGGGGGTGGGAGGGTGGGGGAGGAGAAGAGTCAGGATTTCAATATATCTTTTTGGGGACACCATTCAACCCATAACACTCAACTGTGACTCAACAGGTGGGTTAGGCTCTTATGCCACTGGAAAGACACATAAAGATGGGACAGGTCATTCAGAGGGTCCTGTGAGTCACAGGAGGGACAGGGCTGCAGAGATTATACCCCTCGATGGCTCCTGGTCTCACAGTTTCAGAGTGCTGGGCTTGACGCGGAGCTGGCTGGGGCCGCCCACAGCTGGGTCCCTTCATCTTACTCCTGTCTGCCCCCCTCTCCCGCAGCCACACCTGCTGGCCTCTTTCCTAGCTTCCTTCCCATCATAAAGAAAAATGACCACCCTCCCAACCGTCCTCCCTGGAAAACTCCCAGTCAGAAGTTTTAAAGGCTCCGAGCTGCTTTTCCCCATCCCATATATCAAACATGTCCTCACCATATTCTCAAGACACATTCCTTCCCCCAAAACACCCCCAATTCATTCTCCCACTCACTCCTGTTTCAGTTCCTCAGCCCAGCACCCCTCCCTCCTGCCAACATGTTCTGGGCCTTCAGATGAGCTTGCTCAGCCCAAAGACTCTTCTTCCCAGTATCTCTGAGGTGGGGCCCAAAGCCAGGCACACGGGAGCCTCGCTAGCATTTGTTTCACTACCTGTAGCCAATGTGGGGAGGATGTGGTGGTGGTGGATTGGGGGGCGGGGAGGGGCTGTTTTTGATTTGTAAGACTGTCACTAAAACACTCAAGTCCTGAGCTATGATGAGAAAGGTAAGGGACCATTTATATGAAATTACATGAATGCAAGGTGTGAAATTGTTCGGCTTGGGTTGTGTGTGTGATGTTTTGTGTTGTTTGTGTTTTTTGCTGAGGAGTGGGAGCTGTCTTTAGTTTTAACCACAACCACATTTCACATCTTTGTCTTTTCTGAAAACGAAAACAACAGAAAATGAACTAGAGGAGACTTTTTCTTTTCAACAAAAAAGGCCATAAACTTGAGTTTTGATAACAGTGTTATTTTGATCATTTGGAATGAATGAGGGAGGGGAGGGCAGAATGTCTCGGCTTTCCCAGCTAGGCCTTGAGAGACTCACAATATCCTTCCTCTTCAACTGAAAATTGACCCCTGCCCTGATTAATCTCTCTTTTCATGTCAAGCACCCGTTATGTTCCGTTTCTGCCATTTCTCGTGTTTGCCCAGAACAAGTGTGCACACTCCTTCCGTCTCTCTTGGATAGTATTTTTCCAGCCTTGCGGTGCATTTTCATTTGTTCTCTTAGCAGGTCGTATAAACCCAATTATGCCTTAGATATTGCAGGTAAGACAGGTGATGCCAAGGGACACATCTTTAGCTCTGCTGTCATGTCCATGTAAATCCTATATTTGTGTTCGCTAACAAGTATTCCTCTGGATTTGATTTAAAGATTGGGCAGGGGTGGGGGTCAGACACTGGTCTGGCATGATAACCTCCAACGTGCCAGGTGCTGTGCTAAGCACCTTGCATGGGTGGTCACAGCACCCCTTGGAAGCAGATGCTGTCTCAACAGGTGAGTCCTTCCTCTCTGGTCCCTGAGAGGTGGCAGCGGAGGGAAGGTCCCAGCCCACAGGACTGCAGAGCTGTCTTTCCACTGCTTGACCCTGCCTCTCCTTCCATAGCTAGCATGGGTTACTTTTCCTTCCCCTGTCATGTGTCATGCTGGGATCGACCCAGTGAAATAGACAGTGTTTTTATTTCAGAGCTGTGAAAACTTTGGCTCAGAGAGGTTACAATTTGCTCAAGTTGCACAGCTAATAAGTAAAGTACAAAAGCCAAGACTCAGCCCAGATCTGCGCACTCTCAGTCTCACCCCATCCTCAGCTCCCCAAACCACAGGATGTACTTTGCATTTCAGTCCCCGGGTAAATGAACATCATGCCATCCTGGAAGATGATAACCAGCTATTTCAGCAGACCTATAATTTGGGGATAAACAGGTGATTTAAAAAAAAAAATAAGATAATTATTTGGATATTAAAAGCTATGACTCTGCCCAAATTATTTTCAGTCAAAGTATATACTAGGGCTATCTCTTACTTAATTCTCTCATTGAATGGCATTTTCCCACTCAGTTATCCAAGGCTTTTTTCTTCTTTGTGAACTGTGCCAAATCCTGTCCTAGGTGGTGGGCAGTGGTTCAGAAACCCACCACTTGACCTTGCTTGAACAATGGAAAACAGTTCCGGTGTCATAAGATAAAACCACGAAAGAAAGCAAACGTTCCTTCACAAGGGCTTTTGGATATAATGATCCCGCAAACATCCCTTCCATTTCCTGCACCCTCTCACAGCTGCCAGAGACCACTTCTCCTGACAAAGGCCTGTGGCCACTAAAAATGTGTAAAATAAAAATGTTCAAGCTTCAATGACAGTCAAATTGGACAAACGTGGGCATCCGAAGAGGAAATGTCCGGTTGGCTGCTTTACTCACACGGTGGTCAGACTCCATCCAGATGGTTGTTGCCGGCGTGTCCCACGCGGAAGACTGCTCAGCCCGTGACGGCGTTCCTTCCTTCCACGTCTTCACCTTTCCTGCTTACCTCATCCTCTAGGAAACTGTGTGCGATTTAGTATGAGCAACAGATGCTGAGATATCCCCAGAATTTGAGCTTCTTTTCCACACTTCCCTGTAACACTTTCACTGTTGCCAGAATCGGGGCACGATTCATTCTTTTGGATGTCACCAAATAGAAGGAATTCAAAAAGTCATTTGTCCCAATGAACCCGATCCTGCGACTCTACTCTTCAGTCTTTTGTTGGAAGGTGATTGGGTTTAGGGGGCTTGGTTCTTTCCCCCTCTTTGGGCGTCTGATTCTGAACCGTTATCATATTTCTGAACTTTGGCAGGACTCAAACGAACACAATAAACCCGAGCAGGTTCCTGAGGAACTCAGATACTCCCTGCTTTGTTCTGATGTGCGAAGTTGTGTTTAGAGTGGAATCAGATTGACTCTGGTCCTGCAATAAAAGTTAGTTACTTACTTAAGAGTTGTTGTTCTTGAATTGCACACACAGAAAGGAGGGTAATTAATACCAGCTTGTTTCTTCCCTACACTGCCATCAGAGCAGAAATTTTCAATTATAGTAATAATCATAAGTTAGCCATGAGTATGGTTGCTGCCTGCAGCCCTTCTGGAAACAGGGCCTCTTATCCCCAAACTGCAAGCCCACAGGGCTTTGGGGTTCCTTGGGGGAGCATCTGGTTTCTGTGGTTTTGGTCTTCAAACTCTATCTTTTTAAGGAGCAGCTCAAAAATTGTTCACTGCCATTTTGTTTCCAGGCACAGGTCCTCACTTCACCATCCCACGTCATCCTTGGAGTAGAGCCTGCCCACCTTCTTCTCCCACTTCCAGGCAGGGGCCACAGGAGGCTGGAAGCCCAAGCTACTTAAATAAAAGATTGCAATAACTAAATCTAGGGATGACACCTTTAACATCTCAGTGACATCTAAAAGATGGTGATAAACAAATCTTCCCTAACTAAAATGGACTGTTTTGAAATGTAGCAGTTTTGGAATTAATTCCCTTTTAAAGAAGATTTTTCTGGGCACTTTTTATTGGTGGGGAGAGGCTAATCATCTCATATTTAAAAAAACATAAGACAAGAGCATGCCGAGTGTCGCTTTGTTGGGAGTTGGCGTGGGACGCCAGCTCTAAGCAGCAGGACCCTGGTTCAGATCCCACATGAGGGCCAGTGACACTGCGCCCTCTACAGCTAAGATGGTGAACAACAGCTTGACCTGGAGCTGGGCTGCTGTGAGTCGTCAGCGATGGCGTAGACTGCAGTGGGGCTGGTCAGCAGCTGGCGTGAGCTTTCATGAGCTGCCATGAGCCACAATGAGCGGCCCTCCAATAGCCAGCGAGCGACTGCCTCAGCTGGGAGGAGCTCAGTGACAGCACCAACATGGGCCAGTCGGGCAACGTCCTCCACAACTAGACTGAAGAACAAAGGGACAGCAGCTTGTCTGTTTCCCTCCCCCAATTCCCCAATAAAATCTTTTTTTAAAAAATAAATAAGGTAAGGAAAATAAATATTTCAGCAAAATAGAATTTTTCTAGTAACTAAATCTATACATGGTTAAATTATTTGTCAGCAAAAAAATCAGAAAATCTTCAGTTATGGCATTAGTTATAATCTATTTGGTTGGAAAAAAATTAGAACTTGTAAGTTAGGAGGAAAGTTTTAACAAAATGCTATGAATTTGAAATTCTTTCCACTGCAGAAGACATTTTTATAAGACATGCAAAATGGTTAATAAGCACACAGTGACTATCATGCACACTAATAAGAGAAATAGACTTTATTCTCTACAATTCAAAAGCAGATCTCTAAAGAACCTCATGATGTATAAAGATTATAAGTTATTCGCTCTTCAGGGTTAAAAATATAGTCAAAGCCACTTTGGTAACATTTAACTTTAACATCTGTTATCCAACAATAACAACGAATAAATTGTTCTCTCAAAACAGTATGGTATTAGGGCCGGCCAAGTGGCTCAGTTGGTTAAGAGCTCACTCAAGACTGCAAGCTGAGCTCTGAGCAACAGCAAGCAGTTCGATGCCCAGCCCGAGCTGAGCTGCCACTGAGCTGCCAACAGGTGGCAGGATGGCTCAGCTAAAAAAAAAAAAAAAAACTAGTATGGCATTGGCAGAAAAACAGACACACAGACCAATGGAATAGAATTGAAAACCCAGAAATAAACCCACCATATACATGGGCAAATAATTTTTGACAAAGGAGCCAAAAACATACAATGGAGGAAAAAAAGCTTCTTCAATAAAGGGTGCTGGGAGAATTGGAAAGCCATATGCAAAAGAATGAAACTAGACTGCTATTTGTTACTATATACCAAAATTAACTCAAATGGATCAAACTTCTAAACATAAGACTTGAAATGATAAACTGCATAGAAGAAAGCATAGGTACTAAACTAATGGACCTTGGTTTCAGAGAGGATTTTATGAATTTGACCTCAAAGGCAAGGAAAGAAAAAGCAAAAATAAATGAATGGGACTATATCAAACTAAAAAGCTTCTGCACAGCAAAACAAACCATTAACAAAATAAAGAAGCAACCAACCAAATGGGAGAAGACATTTGTGAACAACGCTTCCGATAAAGGGCTAATCTCCAAAATATGTAAAAAACTCGTATAACTCAACGACAAAAAAACAAACAGTCCAATTTAAAAATGGGCAAAGGACCTGAACAGACACTTCTCCCAAGAAGACATACAAACAGCCAACAGATATATGAAAAAATGTTCAACTTCACTAGGTATTAGGGAAATGCAAATAATATAATGATATCACCTTACAGCAATTAGAATGGCTGTCATCAACAAGACAAATAATAACAAGTGCTGGAGAGGCTGTTGAGAAAAAGGAACCCTTATACACTGTTGGTGGGGATGCAGATTGGTGCAGCTGCTATGGAAGGCAGTGTGGAGGGTCCTCAAAAAAATTAAGAATGGGGGCCGGCCGAGTGGCGCGGTGGTTAAGCGCCGGCCTGGGAAGCCAGCGGCCCAGGTTCGGGTCCCACATCTGAGGGCCAGTGACACTGCCCTCAAAAAAAACAAAAATTAAGAATGGAATTACCATATGACCCAGCAATCCCTCTCCTGAGTATCTATCTACCCAACAAATCTGAAAACATTTCTCTGTAAAGATATATATACTCTGATGTTTGTTGAAGCATTATTTACAGTGGCCAAGACATGGAAACAACCAAATTGCCCTTCAATAGATGATTGGATAAAGAAGATGCGGTATACAGAGTCTGATAATTAACTTTGCGAACTTGTTGCAACAATGTTGCTAACCTTTTTTATATCAGAGGGATTATTCATTATGAATTTGTACCAACTAGACAAACACTTAACCAAGTTTACTATTTGAAGTGCTGAAAAGGCTGCCTGAAAAAGTTAGACAACCTGAATTTTTCACCAACAATTCATGGCTCTTGCATCACGACAATGCACCAGCTCACACTGCACTGTCTGTGAGGGAGTTTTTAACTGGTAAACAAATAACTGCATTGAAACAGCCTCCCTATTCACCTGATCTTCCCCCAATGACTTCTTTCTTTACCCAAAGATAAGGGAAATATTGAAAGGAAGATGACATTCAGAACATCAAGGAGTAATATAATTACAGCTCTGATGGCCATTCCAGGTTCCAAAATTGCTTTGAAGGGAGGGCTAGGCACTGGTGTCACTGCATGGCTTCCCAAAGGGAGTACTTCAAAAGTGACCGTGTGATATTCAGCTTTTTCTAGGATGAGTTCCTGAACTTAATTGTCAGACCTTATAGATACACAATGAAAAGATGAAATACTGCCATTTGCAACAACATGGATGGATCTTGAAATTATTATGCTAAGCGAACTAAGTCAGACAGAAAAAGTCGAGAACCATATGATTTCACTGATATGTAGGATATATAACTGAAAACAACAAAGGAACAAGACAAACAAAGAAACAAAAACCCATAGACACAGACAACAGTTTAGTGGTTACCAGAGGGAAAGGCGGGAAGGTGATGGTAAAAGAGAATAAAGGGGGTCAAATACATGGTGATGGAAAAAGAACTGACTCTGGGTGGTGAGTACACAATGTGATCTATACATGATGTATTATAGAAATGCACACTTGAAACCTATATAATTTTAGTAACCAATGTCACTCCAATAAATTTAATTAAAAAAAGAAACAGACACTGCCAGAACTCCAGCAGTGGCCCTTGTGACCCCTCTCAATTCTTACCTCCTCCTTCCCTTCAAAGGAAAAAGACCATCCTATTTTTGGAAATCACTTGCTTCCTTTTCTTTATAGTTTTACCACCTAATTATTAAACCTTTAAACACTAAAAAAAAAAAAAAAAAAACCAATAATCTTTGTCGTTAGCAAAGAGAAGCCATGAGCCAAGTGTTATTACTAAAAATAAAGAAAATGAAGTTTTCTTTGTTTAATAAAGAGAGAGCTAATGGTCCCCTCCCCTACTCGTGTATATCCTGTGGCTGCTATAACAAACGACTGGGTGGTTTAAAACACCAGAAATGCGTTCTTTCGCAGTTCTAGAGGCTAAAAGTCTGAAATCAAGGCATCAGGAGGCCCCCCGCCTCTCTGGTCAGTCACACTGACTCTTCGTCTCCGTGTGTCTGGGCCCTTTTTATATATTCTATCTCCCAAAATATTCGTCTACTGAATAAACTTCTATAATTTTTTTCCACTGAATAAACAATAAACTGATTCATTCTTACTTTCTCACCTTGGCTATTGCATTTCTGATTTTTTTGAAACTATCATCAGATTTTTCTATACTTCTGCCAACTCTTTGAATTTTCTTAAACTATGAAACCAGAGGCTCTCATCTCAGCCCCTTAAACACAAAACTATTGGCTACAAAGGTGACATGGCTAATCAGCTGCTCTCCCACCTCGCACCCTGGAGCTGGAAGGCCTTGTCCCAGCCTTCCAGCGCCTCTGCCTCCGTCATCTGCAGGCCCCAGCCCACCCTCCTCCCCCCAGCTGCCCTTTCCCTCCCTTGGCGTCACTGAGCCTCACATCTCGAGCCACCGAGGTGGGCCTGGCCTCCTCCCTGGCGGAGGGATGAGGTCTGCACCGGGCAAAGCTCCCTCCTGAACATCTAAAATATTTTCTTTTTGTTGATGTATATTATGCAGGCAGCGCTTCTCTTTTGTTTACTTCCCTGACTTCAGGGGAGTATTTGAAGTTCCAAGTCCCCTGTCTTCAGCACCGTCTTCTGGGCTAATCAAGCATCTTCTCTGGCTCCAGACCCCTGTCATCTGTGGGAGGCCGACTTGCTGTATTCCAGCCGACTTTGAACTCTTGGCCCAGGAGATAAATTCTTCCATGTATAAATTCAGATTAAAGCCCGAATACTTGAATTTCCATTTCTCCTGGAGTGAATACATTTTTTTCTTTTCTGGAACATAGATGTTTTGTTTGTTTGTTCTTCTTTTTAAAATGTAGTTTGGTCACTTCTCTTTCTAAAGGATTGCAGGATTCAGTAGTGGCAGGAAGTCTTAATATCCTTTGACAGAAAGCAACAAAGCCTTAACAATAATAAGGTCCCGGGCTACTCACTTCCATTCATGCCCTAAATGCATTTTTCAGACCTTGCTTTCTGTACGTAGCGTAAAAGAGAAACTAAAATCCTCATTTAAAATCAAACATTCTCACTCAACAGGATCCTGGAGACTATAGATCCCAAATTTGGAAGTCATGGAATTTCTGCCACGGTCCCCAAGTAAATGTTTTAGAAAGTTTAAAAGGCTGCCAGCAGCGTCCATGCCGACTCAGTCACAGAATGGTACAAAAACGGATTGTCAAAAAAAAAAAAAAAAACTAATTAAAAAGATTGGAAATGGTGATCCCAGCCCGGTCTTCTGCATAGAATCACTTAACCGCCCTTGAATTTTCCTTTGGTCTCCAGCTTTAGAGCTCTCATATATTAACAGTTTAACACCAGGGAGGAAAGCAGTTCTTACACTCCTGAGCAGGTTTTTTTTTTCTGTTTTTCAGGCTCCTGAAACACAAACGACTCCTTGCCTTTTGGCTGCAGTTGGAGAAGAAAGCAAATTTGAAATACACTTGTTACGCAATGCTGGAGAAATGGTGACATAGGCCAAAGATTTATCCTCCCTTCAAGACGAATTCTGTTTGCAACCGAGTATAGTGTTCAGTAAAAGGACCTCCACCAAGTTTGAAGGAAACTAATTTATTTTCTGTTTCTGCAGAGTTTACATTATTTCCCATTGCTTATACTTTAGAATGTTTATTGTATGGGGACTGAGGGATTAAAAGAGTGTGAACTAAAAGGTAACATTTTCCACTCTGGAGTTTTCTGTTTTGTCTTTGAACTGAAAAATAAATATGTATATAGAAAACCAACCAGCAAGTTTTCAGCGCCAGATAAAACTCTGCTCTCTAGAGGTAACTGTTCATGTTGGGGTTGTTAACCTGACACCAGTTTCCTGGAAAATTGTGAATGCAACCAGAGCTTTGTAAACATAACAAGAAAAAAAAGACACACACACACACACACACACACACACAAGAGAAATATCTGGTCAATTGTGAAATCTTCCGACTGTTGGAGATTTGTAATATCCTTTGGAGCAAAGTGCGTCTTCTATCCAGAACTATTTTTCAGGGCCAGTGAAATTTACATCATTTACCTAAAAATGGGTTTTACGCTAGTTTCTGCTACTGATAAATGAATTTCAATGATCAATAAACTTTCAAAGTCCCATAGAGCAAAGAAAGTGCCTCGTAAAGGTCAGGTGTTTGGCAAATGTTTTTCCATTTGTTCAACCCTTAATTCGGAGGAAAGAAAGTTCTATGGCCTTTTCCTCCTCCCCCGAGTTCCTGACCCTTCTTTGTTCCCGTTTTTTTCCTATAATAATATAAAATTATGTAAAAGTTAAGATAAAATGAAGGATTCAGGAGCACACAAGACGTGATTGTCCTCTGAGCAGTGGAAGTAAAATCGTCACCATAAATATCTTAAGTGTCCCCCAGGCACATCCTGTAGGCTCCCTTCTGTGTCCTCGTATTACACCCCTCAGTGACCCTCGGCAGTTCTGCCTGTAATATATCTTTATATACAGTTTAATTTGTTCCAAAACACTGACTACTAACTAAAAAGCCTCCCAACACAAAGACTGTCCCCTGAATAATTTCGCTGGGCATCCCCCACCTCATCCCAGCCCTTTCTTTGGGAGTACATCTTTCTACATACACAGTAAACTAGTATTTTCACTATATAAATCTATTTGAGGATAATAAGGGTTCTCAGTAAATTTGTTCTCTGTAATGCATTCAGTAAGCGCCTTTCTTGTGAATTGATTTTTAAGCAGTTCTGTTCCTTGAGTTTTCTTTTCCTCTACCATGTAGAGCTTTATTTTCTATTTTGATATGTTTGCGGACGGGAGAGGGGGAGAGATTTTAGAAATGTATATTCCAAGGACTTTAGACCAGGGATTTTTCTTCTTTACCTGCTTTCACCAGGCAACTTATCAATTCACCAAAAAAGAAAAAAAGAAGAAAAAAAAGGCATCCTAACACAGATGTGGGAGTTTTTAACTGTCACGTTGAAGGACCTGTAATCCAGGACTTGCTGGAAACCAAACTGCTTTCCCATCGGGGGACTCATCTCAACCCTTCTCTACATGTCATAAGTTGTATTTGATTGATTTGTTTGATTCATTTTCTCCCGTTCACTCACCCTACAAGCACTCACTCCTGCTGAGGGATCAGTCTGCACTGGCAAGAAAGATCTTTGGCAGGTTGGTTAATGGGCTTCTCAACTCAGTGACTTGAGTTGAGGCATTCATAGACTACAGATGTTATTTTTAGGGAAGAGCTGGTCATCTACTGTCTCCTGAAGCCAAGCAAGGCATAAGGGGAAAAAAAAAAAAAAAAAAATCACATAACCTTTGTCATGGTGGATTTAAGCTAGAAATCTTCCCAGGAAGGGCAAGCCCTGGTTTCCCTCTGCTTCTATAACTGAAATGTAAGGAACAGTAACGGACTAAGAATGGTGAGGGACCCCGGCGACCCACCATGGCTCACAGACCTGTGGTCTTGCTCCCTGTCTGCTCAGGGTCCTATACGTAGTAACAACACCCACCAAGGTGGAGACCCAAACCAGGAGAACCCTGAGGGTTCCCTGGTCACCTGGGAGAGATGCATGGGGACTCGGCACAACGACTAGCCAATGCACTCTTTAATCTTCTTTCTATTCCTCTGTTGCCAGGGTTATTGTGTTTGTTTTAACCAGAATGTGCTGAAGTAAGCAATACATGAGCATTCTTCACACAAGATATTGTAAGAGAACTCCTCTGGATGGACATTCCCCAGGGACTGGGTTTTATCAAAATGCACATTAAACTCAGTAGATTAAAGAAGATGATCAAGGCCGGGGTGCCGGTGAAATGTTCCCAGAAGACATTGTGAGGATCTTGGGGGAGAAGCCCGGGCTGGCAAGAGCTCCTGCAAACAGTGACTGACGCCAGCCCTGGGGGCGTGGCTTTTCACTCATCTGCCAGCGGGGGCTTTACATCCATGTTTTGAGTTCATTTTTATAAAATCACACTCAGTGTTAAGTCAACCCTTGTCTTTAGCACCCTAGGTTGGTGGTTTAGTTTCCTGAAATGCTTTAAAAATACAAGCTTTCAAATACTTTATCAACCGTATTTCATCCCACGCTTAGAAGGAGACTAAAAGCAGGTTTGTTCTGAAAACAGCCCGTGCCCCCTCTGTTGTGGTAGGGCAGAGCTCAGAGGAGAGGCATGTAATTGCCCAGACTGAGTTTAAGGTTAGAGTGTTTATGTAACAAGTCATCTAAACTTAAATATTTCTCGTGGTGTGGTCAGGGCTGCAAGCCTTTGTGGGGGCACAGCATGGCGAATGACATCTGTTTACTCAGCCCTGTGTGGAAGGACCCTGCTAGTTTAAAACCAGTTAATATTTTCTATCACACTTCATGTCAAATATGTGTTGTACAATAAGGATTGCAAAGATAATTTTTCAAAACAACCAGGCTGATTACCCTTGTGTGTGTGCTCACTAGCAGACATATTTAATGAGTGCTCATTTGGCAACGTCTTACAATTAAGGAATTTTTCTTTCTCAAATAATTACATGAGCCCTGATAATTTGCCTCGAAGTTGGCCTCCTGCTTACCTCCCGCCTTGATGGAGAGGATGTGTACCAGACGAACAACCAAGACAGACACCCTGAAGGGGCTGGGAAGGCTCTCCTGGGTCGGGAACAAGCCAATTGTACGAGAAGGGATGCTTTTCAGCTTCACGGAGTTGGGAGCCAAAGGACGTTTCAAGGGCCAGAGGCAAAAAAATGCTGAATAACTCCCCGCTCCTCCCAAGGTATTTTATACTGTGGCCTCATTATTGAGTTTGAGATGTGAATTCCCAGAATATCAGACACCCCAAACTCTAAGTGAGTACAGAAATGCCTTCCAAAGCCAAGCATAAATTATTTTTAAATTATTCATGCCACCTACCTCACCATTAGAACAGAAAATTGAACGCACTGTAAATACATATAAACAGAAGTGACAGAAACAGAAACATTCACAACAAACTACAGAGGAACGGAAAAAAATCCACTTAAGTGCTAAATAATTAGGGAGGAGGGAAGCCAAGGGAGGTGGGAAGCCATAGTTCTCTGGTGATGAGCGAGTTGGGACTGAACTGGAAACAGCCAGCGAGATGGGAGCTGGCTTGAAGCTCTTGGCGGGATGGGATTTGGCCGAGAAAGGGGGAGTGTTGAGGAGCTTAGCTTGTGCAGCGAAAGACAAATCTGCGGCTGGTTCTGGTTTCTGACAGGTCTGCAATCAACGAGGCAAAAGTGAGTGATGGAGCCCTACCAACATGGAAAAAGAGAAAGCAGCACGCTACAGATGAGATGTTTGAGGTCCTCTTGGAACTGAGAGACACAGCACATGGAAATAACATTCCATCTGCACATTCCACCCCGGGACGCCCTGCTTCTCTGCAAAAATGTTCTTAGAAGCAACACTCTCCTCTGTCAAGAGGCGGTTCAGAAGCAAGGCTATGCTAACTGGTAAATAGTTTGAGATTCTCCTATTTGAAGAAAATGCAGAGTTTAAAGCAGCTAGGTAGAACACAACAGGTTTTAAGGGTAAAAGTATGTGATGTGATCCGCCCCCAAATGGCCCCCGTTCCCCGCCATGGCGTGTTCCAATTCAAACACAGGGAGGTGATTGACAAAAAGAAACTGTTCTAAACCCTAATGAAATGGGCACCCAATTTAGCTGGTGATATTGACTATTCCTAAAGGAGAAATCAAGCACCAAAAGCTCAGTTCTTCGCAGATTTTGAAATGGGAGCAGAGATTTAAGCAGATGTCTCCATCCATGCAGACACCTGACAGTGGCTGGCAGTTCCCAGGCCAGCCAGGTCAACTGCTCTCTGAGGACAGAGCGTGAAGGAGACCAGCCCCTGGGGAGGATACGCAGGCTCAGAGCAACCCGGATAATCACAGGAATGAGAAATAAGTGAATAAAAAAAGCGGGATCTCTTTAACTGCCAGAAAGATTGTCTCCAACGTGGGTGAGAGCCTGTGCCCTACCTTAGGTGGCCACCAACCTCTCCACACCCGGGCTTTAACCCTAGTGTGACCAGAGTGGCAAGCGTCCTAGGGGCAGGCCTTTCTCCCCATGTGATCAGCGCCCGCACACCGAGGGTGGAAGTGCAGTGAGTCACCGTTTGTGCAAACCTACCAACGCCACACAAACTCCAGGTAGACATCACAGGCCCTGTCACTGGTCCTCGACCTGAGGTATGCGATCAAAACAGAGAAATTAATGTTAAAACTGGTAAGATTTCCACCCAGACATTTTTAGGATAATCTTGTTTAGAATTCTGTGGTCTTATGGCATCATCTCTGAATCACTGTACCGGAGAGATGAATAGTATCTTTTCAGGGGTATATGATTCAACTTAAGGAACATTTTCCAGTGCCAAGTACTTAAGCCTTATGCACAGTACCGGGCCCTGGCTCTAGGCAGATGCAGCCAGGATGAGGAATTTACCCAGCTCAGGAAAGCAGGTACACAGTTGAAATATAATGCACACAAACGGGCAGGTCCTGATCATCATTACTGATAGTAGCATTATTCCTATTCCTGCTGTCAAAAATCCAGAAATGGCTAAAGTGAAACCATCAGATCAATAAAATAGTAACCAGTAAGCATTCTATTGTACACATAAGAACAGTTTGTGAACTGGGAGCTTTCAGACCAGCAGTAGAATGAAGCTCAGAGATATGCTTTACAGGACAGCTTACACAGTGGACATTTGGAAGCTGTTTATTCTTTACAATGATTGGTTATAGCATTGAAGTTTTTCCTAATGACAGAGGATTGGTTGAAAGTGGTTATCTTATATGCCAATTTGGGAACACTGTTTATAAGTTTCGTTTATGATTTTCAGAGGTATTTACAAGAAGCAGACCAAGTTCACGTCAGTTTTGTTGCAGGGTAAGTTGTTAGGTTTTGTTTACATGGCTTCATTGGTTTTGTCTGCTCAGGGAATTTTCAAGCCTATTCTCTATTTTGTATTTTATTTTGACACGGCTTAGTAGCCAAAAGTAGTACCTGCTCAATAATTTTTTTGTTGAGTGAATGAACCAATTCATCATTTACATGGACATTACAACTCCCCAAGATGGCAGCAGAAAACGGGACAAAGAGAGAACCCCTGAGTCAGATGCCGTTGGGAAAAGTGTAGGCTTGCCATGGAGGCAGGTAGAAAATGACAGTGAAGGATGGATACATGCCCCTCACATTGGCTGAAATATGTCCAGAGGTCAACAGCAATACAGAGTAATAATTTATAAAGTTAAAGGAATAAGACATTTTCCTTAAAGCCTTCCTCCCTTTGCTTTAGTACTGTATCCAAGTGGAGACTTGCACCTGAGGGCCAGAACCCAGTACCGTGCTGGAGTCTGAATGGTGGGGAAGGGGAGTTAGAGGGAGGGGCCAACGCCCAGAAAGCCCTGGAAGTGCCTGCTCTGGGGTCCCCCCGACAGGTGGCCAGGTGCTATGCGTGCAGGGGCCAGTCAGGGCCTCAGTGAGAGGCAAATCCCTGCAGGAGCTGAGCCCTGAGAAAAGAGGCCCAGTTGCCCTGCTTTGATGTGAGGCCCGCAGGCAAGGACCAATGTGAGGGCCACGCCTGGGCTCTGAGGAAAACTGATGGCAAGCACCAACCCTGAGGAAGCCCTTCTAGAACAATCGCTTCTTCTTCCTCCTCCCCGACCCAAGACGCCCTTAGAGGAGGACTGCCGGGGAAACACACTTCCTAGTGTACTTTATGAATGAACTTAATCCAGTGTCACTGTATTACCTGTTTGCTGAGGGTGATTCCATAACGTGACCTGGTTACGGTGATTCAAGGCAGACAGTAAGGCATCAGGATGGTCAGGAGGGCACTTCAAAATTTACAGCTGCGCCCCGCTGCCTGTACCCAGCCTGCCTCCCCAGGGATTCATTCCCCAATCCATATATGGAGGCGTCACAGCATAAAAAGGGCTTTGGATTGAGTAACAAGAGCTCAACTCTGCCTAGATGTTGCAGGGGAATTCCAGGAGCCCTCAGCCTTCCTGGTCTGGCCAAGAGCGCGCCCTAAGTGGCCTTCATCAGTGGAACCCAGGGTTTCCATAACAACTCTGCTTTCTCACACTCCAGACCACAGGCAGCTCTGAACTGTGTCTCCTCTGATTCAGCCTTTCGGTGGCCAAGGAGTAACTTCAGGCAGAAACATGTTCCTGCTCCCCACCCGCCTCGACCCATGCACCCTTCCTCCAGCTTTGCCTCCCTGGACCCATGCCCTCCCTTGGCCAGGGCCCGATCTCCCAAGTTTAAAGCCCTCTGCTGGCATCTTCCTACAAAACTGCGATAGCAGACAGCGCCAGTTCTTCCACACTGTCTTTCAAACGTCACACCAAGAATGGAGAGACTCTAATTCTTGGACTATAACCACAGATTCACTCTAATAAATTTTTAATATGGTTTTCATAACAATTCGATTATTTCTTATCTTGGTGTTATCAATTTAAAACACATTATCAAGAACATTTCAGTCTAACTATTATGTTGATTTGTATACCTGAAACTAATTTAACAAATGGGCAAAAAAAAAAAAAAAAAAGACTATTGCTGCCATTCTAATCCACAAAGGAGATTGCTTTGTTTGGTTTTTAATCATAGCAACAAAATTCGCTTCATGCCATTGTCATATATCGCCTTTTTTCAACCTGTTTATTTCTATAGCAAAAAATAATTCCTCAAAAAGTTAAATATAGAATTTATTTATAATAAATTCAAAGACTTGAAAACAGGGACTCAACCAGATACTTGCACACCCGTACTCATAGCAGCGTTAGTCACAACAGCCAAAATGTGGAAACAACCCAAGTGTCCATCAACAAATGAATGGATAAACAAAATGTGGAATATACACATATAATGGATGAAATTCTGACATGTGATACAATATGGATGGATCTTGAAAACATTATGCTGAATGAAATAAGCCAGACATAACAGGACAGATATTGTATGATTCCACTTATATGAAGTGAATAGGCAAATTCACAGAAGCAAAAAGAGGATTGGAGGTTAACACGGACTAGAGGTTGTTGTTGCTTAATGGGCACAGAGTATCCTTTTGGGTGATGAAAGAACTTGGGATTAGATAGTGGTGATAGTTACACAATATTGTGATTGTAATTAATACCACTGAATCGTACACTTAAAATGGTTAAAATAGTAAATTTTATATTATGTGTATTTTAGCACAAAAAAATTGAAAAAATCATTTTTTTTTCTATTAATATGACAATTTCTGGCTACTAGAGTAATCAGAATTGGCTTGTATTTAAAGTCACTATAAGTGACATTTATTTCCAACATACAACTCCAATTTTAAAGATCCTTAGAACTTAGCTGACATGACCAATGTAACCCCAGGTTGCCTGGAAATGCCCTTCTCAGGCAGGTGGGTCCAGAATGAGTGGCAGATAGATACAGAATGCCTCCCTTTGTATCCAGCTCTCTGTTTCCTGCCTGTCGCTTATCCTCACAATGCATCAGTTTCCACATTATACAATAATGACCATAACTGTTTTATACGATTGTCATGAAGATAAAATGTGTTCTAAGTGTAATGTGCTTAATACACATAGTAAGTGCATAGTTACACTATTATTCTATATATTAATATTACCATGGCAGAATTCAGATTTTTTTAATGTATGATTGAGATTTCATGGGGGGAAATGATTAAGAAGCACCAACAATTCAAGAGAAGAACCTAGAGAATGGCTCAAAGGCTTATGACGCAACCGAGTGCTGACGGCTGAAGAAGGGCATGACACATTCCTAAACGTCCCCGAGTGACAAGGCTAGTGGCTCCTTGGGGGAGCAGGACAAGCCCAGGCTGAGTCATTTTCAGGGGTCCCTCAGCTTCCGCCTGTGGGAGCCTCTGGTCCTCAGCAGCTTTGAATCACAGCTGTGGGCAATGGATACAGCTGGTGTCTCTTCTGTTGTCATTCTGTTTGCTCTTAACCATTGGCAGTAACTCGAGTCCTCCGGGGTTTGGGGCTTCTCTCCAGCTGACCCAGGGCAGAGTGAGGGCACACCCAGAGAAGGGGAGCAGAAAAGAGAAAACGCCTACAGCCCGAAAATGAATAAAGCTTCCTAAGTGACCAAAAATAATGCAACGCTCCACGAATGGTTGAAGGTGAAGAGGAAAACCGGTGAGATTTTAAGTCAAAACTGTATGCTAGGATACCCTGGAAATTTGTTTTCCCAATTCAGAATTTTTTTTTTCTGATTCAGAGGTACATTAATGAATATTTAATGGTACAGAGTTTCAGTTTCAGTTCGGAAAAACGAAGAAGCTCGGGAGATGGATGGTGGTGATGATGGCACAACAATGTGAATGCACTTAATACCACAGAACTGTATATTTTAAAATGGTTAAAATGGTAAATGTTATGTTGTGTATATTTTTCCACATTGAAAATAAGTTTTTTTGTTTGTTTGTTTTTTGGTTTTTAAAGATTTTTATTGGGGAATTGAGGAAGGGGAACAGCCAAGTTGTTGTCCCTCAGTCTTAGTTGTGGAATGCGCAGCTAACTCAGCTCCAAGTCCAGTCACCATCCCGCCGCCTACTGGCAGCTCGTAGCCACTCAGCTCAAGGTGCCGTGTTCAATCTTAGTTGCGGTTGGGCATAGCCCACCATCCCATGTGGGAGTCGAACCGATAACTTTGTTAGGAGCACATGCTCTCACCAGCTAAGCCATCCTGCTACCTGTTGGCAGCTCAGCAGGTAGCTCAGCTCCGGCACAGCTCACTGGCCCATGTGGGAATCGAACAGGTGACTCTGTTGCTCAGAGTTCACACTCTTAACCAACTGAGCCACTTGGCCGGCTTCTGCAAATAAGTTTTAAGTGCATTAATTGTCAGACGCCTACAAACCTTTTAACTCATTTAATACCAATTTTATCTCCTCACTCTTATTCATTTTGTGTCTGGGGTTTAGGTCAGCTCTGGTTCTGATTACTAGATTCTACTCTAACTAGTTACGTGACCTTGAACAAGTCATCTCACCTTTCTGGTCTTCAGTTGCCTCACTTGTAAAATGAGAGATTTGAAAAGAATTGTCTGTAACAGTCTCTTATACAATAGGTCTGAGAGCCGAGAATTAATAACAGCTACTATTTATTGAGAGAGAGCCATGAACCAGGCTCTCTGCTACACATTTTATCAGCATGACCTCATTCAGTCTTCATGAGGATCCTGTGAGGGTGGGTGTGATTATCCTTCTCTGAGAGAGAGGAAACTGAGGCTTAGAAAGTTCGGTGACTTGTCTGCGAACAGAGAACAAGTGGGAGCAGCGGGATTTGGACTTCGGTCTCTGGGACTCTGAGCCCCAACTCTCAGCTGCTGCTCAATCTTGCAGCAGGAACAACGTCAGAGCCAAACCACCAAGAAAGAAACTTTATCCCTGGAAAAACTATTAGCCTGGAAAATATGACCTATGTCCAGCCAGGAGCTCTTTCTGCTGTACTTCCTTATTTCATGTGGTGACAATGCTGCAGCCTCATCAGGGACGGGGGCGCTGAAGGGCCGGGGCGGAAACAGGGCAGGCAAGCTGCTCAGCCTGCGAGCACTTGCAAAGTCACATCTTCACAGTAGGTTTCATTATTTTGCCCTAAACTCATTGGAATCCCCCCCCCCCAAATTAGATACATCGTCATCTCAGTGTAATTAAAATATGTTTGAGAGAACAGGCATTATTTTTAGATTATGTTTATTCTTATTCCCCACCCTTAATACAATCAAGAATTAATCTCCTGAGTGTCCAGGCTCGGGATTATATACATCCGCTAAGTCTCAAATAGTCTCTAAGTCTGTTTTGAGCATGACCTTTTCTGTCACCCTTAACCACAGCAATACTTAGGGCTCTTAGCAAGAGGCACAGCAGAGACATCCATGTTTGCCCAGGGGCCCTCAGCTGGGAAAGCAGGAAGAAACGTAAGAAAGGCAGCATCAGTACCACTCAGCATTGGCTGCCCGCGAAACATCGCAAAGCCCCAGAGTACTTACATTTGTGGACTAAAAGCATTGGAAATTAACGTAGGAATAGAGAGCCGACAAAAGCCATTGGAACCTCCATACAAGGACATGATGTAGACATTAAGAATGAGACCGCTCGCTAATGAAGTATGTCATCATCTGAGGCAGCGGACGCAGATTGGAGCCCAGCTGAGCAATCATCCTTGCAGACATGGACACAGGACTAAGATCCTTAAACAAGAAGCAACCAAGGCCACAACAAAGAGCCTGGAAAAAGAAGCACGTAGGACACAATAGCGGAGGAGCAAATACAGAAATCTAGAGCCACGTGTGCCTTTCTCCTCAAGACCGCAATGACGAACAGTGCTTACCAGGGCTCGGCAAGGAGGAACTGATGGTTGTGGTCACAGCTCCACTGACTAGCATTTGTGTTATATTCTCTTTATTTATGCTTAAGGTACTAAATACACACGCACGCTCACACACACACACACACACACACACACACACACACACACACTACCTGGTGTGAGTAAAACCAGGTAGTAGTAGCAGCATTGTATTCATTAACTATGGCCACATAACACATCACCCCAAACTTTAGTGACTTAAAGCAACAATTATCATTTACTGTCTCTCACGGTTCCAGTGGGTCAGAAATGTGGGTCACAGAGGAAGGACTGGGGTCTCAGCTGGAAGGCTTGCAGTATAGGAGCTGCAATCATCAGAGGGCTTGTTTGTGTGTGACAGTTGATGCTGGCTGTCAGCTGGGACTACCGGTTGGAACCCCCACACGTGGCCTGGGCTTTCTCACAGTATGATGGCTGGGATCCAAAGGGGAGCACCCCGAGAGAGACAGAGCCAGACAGAAGCCATGTTCCTGTTATGACCAAGCCTGGGAGTCACACAGCTTTGCTTCCACCATACTCCATTGATCAAGGTGGTTATGGCCTCCACCCAGATTCAAGGAGAGAGACCTACATCTCAACGGATGAATGTCAGTCACACTGTAAGGAGAGCATATAGAGTGGGATACATAGGTAGGTATCACCATCTTTGGAAAAATTTAACCTGCCCTTACAAAATTCTGCTTTAAAGCCAATTCCTGTAGGGATGAGCTCCATGACACAAAGACTTCATAAACAAGAAAGTGTTGGGTGGATCCTAACAGATAAAGGGGGAATATTTGGTGTCTGGCGACATGGTGGAAGATAGGCTTAGAAATGTATGTTAGGGCCAAATTTCAAAGAGTCGTAAATGACATATTAAAACTGTGGTCTTGGGCCAGCCGAGTGGTGCATTGGTTAAAAGCTGGTTTGGGGGCCGGCCGAGTGGCTTGGTGGTTAAGCGCTGGCTTGGGAAGCCAGCGGCCCTGGTTCGGTCCCACATATGAGGGCCAGTAACACTGCCCTCAAAAAAAAAAAAAGCTGGTTTGGGATGTCAGTGGCCCCGGTTAGGATCCCACATATGAGGGCCAGTGACACTGCCCTCTACAGCTAAGATGGTGAACAACAGCTCCACCTGGAGCTAGGCTGTTGTGAGTCCCCGGGGATGGCATAGCTGCAGCCCCTGCTGCAGTGAGCTGCCATACGCTACAGTGAGTGGCCTGCAGCCAGCGTGAGCGTCCGGCAGCCAGTGTGAGCTGCCAAGTGCCACTGTGAGTAGCCGTCCAGAGGCCGGCGACCGATCTGCCTCACCTGGGAAGAGCACAATGATGATACCAACATGAACCAGTGAAGCAATGTCCTCCACAACTAGACTGAAGAACAAAAGGACAGCAACTTGTCTGTTCCCCTTCCCTGGTTCCCCAATGCTGTTCCCCTCCCCCAATTCCCCAATAAAATCTTTAAAAAAAACCAACAACAACAACAAAAAACACTGGTCTTTATTTTAAGGACACCGAGGAGCCACATAAGTATTTTCAGCCAAAATTGCCATCATGACCCTGGAGAGGATAAATTAGGGAGAGGCAAGAGGCAGGGAGATGAACTGGGAGCTAATTAAAGTGGTCCAGGTGAGATATGTCAAGAATCTGGACAATGACATTTATCTATGTCTCTGAGCCACCAGCCTATACCATCTGTGAATTTTTGCTCCTGTCTAATTATAAATTCAGTGAGGATTACAAATAGTTCCATCATCTAATAGTCATAGGTTGTAGGTCTTAATGATATACATTTGATGTACAATCTGTAATCATGCACATATGGCATAAAGCAGTTTGCCTTAAAATTATATTTACTTAACCCATGGCTATGAAATTTTATAAAGCATTGGTTTTGCTTATAAACCCCACAAACTTCCTTCTACAGCTTCTTCTTGGACTTGTTGAATATATTACTTTGGTCCCTTTGTCCTCTTTTTCTGACTTTGCTTGACCCTTAGCTTAAGCCAAAATCACTGAGCAAGTGATGTCCCTGGTTCTCCAGAAAACTTGGCTGATGGTCGAACTGTGATTTCAGAGTTCTAGGTATTCATGGAGTGGAGGAGAGGCTGGGGGAGTGTCACAGACATCTCTAAGCATCTGATGAAAATTCACAGCTAGTATGGGAACTCGCAGGTGAGCTTGAGCTGGTTGCCTCATGAGATGGGAAATCGCTTTCCAGTACTTGCCTAAGTCAACAGGGTCATATGGATCAGCTGTCAGTTGTCACCTGAGTTGGGTCAGAGGGGTCACAGGTATTTCTGGCCCCTGAAATGAGGGCTCAGTCTGACTGGAGGCAGTCATGCATCTCTTTGAACTTTAGTTCTTCAAGATGAAAATGGTAATTTTACCCTCTGGAAACAACCTCCTGATATGCTGGCCATCTGCTTGGAAATCTGTACTTGCTTGTGTCCACAATCAAGGCAAGCATGACCTGTCCTTTCACATGACCCTGCTGAGGTTGCTTCTACAGCTACAACTTATAGTTTGGTTTACTCTTAGATTACTTTATTTAAACTCTAATGGAGTAATATAAACACACTTCAGCACAATTTATAGGCTTGTAATTCTTTCTATCATAAATGGCTTTTTTTTTTTCTTCTTGAAACAAACTCTTGAGTCTAGACTTTGTCAGGTTGATACATGAGTTTGGGGACTGTTTATACCAAAACCATATACACAGTCCAGAAACATGCCTTGTTACTGATCTGAAACAAAGATGATGAGCCTTCAACTCATAAAGAGACACCCAAAATCATTAGAAGTACAAACTCTGATCTATTGCTAAAAAAAAAAAAAGGCACAAAGGATTCCTCAAAACTTGCTTTGTTGCTTTAAGAAGAGGTGGGGGTTAGGAAGAGAGCAACCTTAGATCAATATGGCACGGAACTTTCTCATGATACAAACTGTTCTGCAATGAAAGGGCTGGGGAATCTCTACAGGGGAAGTGATAAACAGAACTGATTGTCCATCTTCAAAAAAATGGCAGCAAAGGATTCAACCAACCATTGGGAAAGAAAATGGATTTGAATGAACCTTTCCACTCAAATACAGTGCCTTAGATTTCTCCAATAAGCCCTTGAAGATGAAGACAGGACTGTGTGACTGACTCAGTCCCAAAGAGCAGATCTTGGTAAGGCCAGTAATGTGTCATCCCTATCATGGGTAATGTGTGGGGATGGTGGGGGGGAGGGCGTGTGCCAATGGTATGTTGGGTGTGGCAAGCTAAGTGTGTAGTCCAAAGAACACATCAATAAGCTTCCAAAACACAGACAAATTGTAATCAGTAAGTCAATATTCATTGGCTTCTCCTTTTTAGGGCTGAGAAAACAAACCTAAAAGTGGCAAAATTTACTTACCCAACCTGTCATCAATGCCAGGCTATTGGGAGGAAGATTCCAGTAAAGCAGTGAGGAAAGAAGGGGATTTCTTGGTCCTTCAGAAGCAACTGACTTTCACAGCATGCTGACAATCAGGCCAGGCTTGATGACCATGAAAAGCAAATCAGTCCCTAAAGCGCAGTGTTTCACATTTTCATTCACAAATAAGTTTCAATGTCATTACCTGATTTCCTCAGACCCTCATATGGATTAGCACATGGAGAGTGAGAAAGTTCAGAAGCTCTGCCTTCTAATAAGAAGGCAACACACACACACACACACACACACACACACACACACACACACACACACACGAATTCCTTCTCTCTGTGCTACCAGAGAGTAAAGACACTGTCTTCTATGAGCTGCCAACTCGTATCCTGAAATGTGATGGACACATTTTGCTTTCGCCTGCCCACTATCTAATCTCCTACTTGTAGAAACAACACCTTTTCCTTTGGGGAACCACATCTCTCTATTCTTGGGTGATTCTGGCAGTGCAAACCCCATCCCTGGCTCCAGGTATGAGCTAGTGACCCACGCCTGCCAGTCACTAGGATGGGTTTAGGGATGGAAATGTGACCTAAATTTAGGCTGGTGAGAGCCTAGGATTTTGGGGGGAAGGAAGTTTTGAAGAAACAAAGTAGTAGTTTTTCCACTCAGGTTTCTGAGTTGGTAGGAAGTAAGCCTGGAGCTGTCAGGGTACCATCTAGAGACTGGCATCTTGAAAATGAAGCTAACAATAAAGAAAAGACAACGGAAAAAATGGAGAAAGGGACCATGTCCTAATGACATTTGTTTAAGCCCCTTAGTTCAATCATGACGAAATCTAAGCCATTTGTTAAACTTTTTCACTTACCAAGCAAATAAAAACAGTCTTTTATTATATTATGCCGATATGAGATAAATTTCTATCTCTTGCTATCTCAAAAGCATTAATAAATCAGAGAAAAGTTGAGCTGTAACAAGGCATTAGCAAGAGCTCGGTCCCATCCCCCAGCCTGGCACACGCCAGGGTGTGGGCAGAACTGCCTTCACCAGGCCCAACGAGAAGGTTTGACTTGGTGATAACTTTGAGACTTTGGGATTCATGTCTTAAACCTTGCTTGTCTGGGCTTCAGAGATAGAATTGTAGTTTTTAAAATATGATTTGTTTTTTCATGAATCATTGGGAGTTCGGTCTTTGCAGTGATTTTGAAAATATAAGTGGTCCAGCAGGTGCCTCCCAGGGCATCCTTCAGGATTAGCATTTCATAAGGAGCACTGAGATATGTTATATATAATAGTTTTCTTTTTAAAGTAGTGCTCATTTTAACTTGATTCTTTTACTTTGGCTGAAGTAAAGCAGGCTTCATGGTCTCAAGTGAATTACATTTGGGCCTGGGCTATTTCTTCATCCTGTGCAGGCTTGTGTAGAGGGAGACTTCATCATTCTCGATTTATGATGAAGTGTGGAAAACTCAAGAAAATTATGCCATGCTAAGGTCTCAGGGAACTGGTTCGCCATCTTGAACATCTGGAAGTTTGTTTTTCTCTGAGGGATTATGAAGTTTCCACTTCACTTTACTAAGTATACACATTTAATTTGCATCCAATTAGATAAAGCAGCTGGGTGGAAACTAGAGTGCATGATATTACTCATTAATTCAGGCATCAGAGTGGAAGATTATGCACAGCCATCACCTAGATGAATGCATACAAATTGCTCTAATCTACAAATTGGAGCACATTCTCTGTAGTTTGAAAGCTTCAACATATTTTGTTTACATGTTTTCTGCAACACTCAGAAATAGTGCTGATGCAGTCCCATGTTTTAGAAGCATTCTTTTTAAGCAAAGGAGTGACGTGATCAGTTTTACATTTTAGAAAGATCAGTTTGAGGCTACCCAAAGGATGAACAGAGTAAAACAGATGGGGCAAGAGGCAAGTTTTATGATCATCCAGTGAAGAAATGACAGGAAGTTGACCCAGAATTGTGGGAGAGGGTATCTGAAAGACATCTGTTTAGTAAGGCACTCGTAGGGAGTTGAATAGTAGACCCCTGTAAGAAGATATGTCTACCCACAACCTGTGAATGTGATCTTATTTGGAAAAAGGGTGTTTGTAGATATAATTAAGG
Source organism: Aselliscus stoliczkanus (assembly GCA_033961575.1). Lineage (NCBI taxonomy): Eukaryota > Metazoa > Chordata > Mammalia > Chiroptera > Hipposideridae > Aselliscus > Aselliscus stoliczkanus. The sequence continues at coordinate 145,041,021 of CM066733.1, forward strand.
TAATGATCTTGACATGAGGTCATCCTGGACTGACCAGGTGCATTTGTCTATTTGATGTGCATTCATCACAGGGCCAATTATACTAACTGTATTTTCTTATTTTCTGTATTCTTGATGCTCTGGACTTCGGGGGCCTTACAGACCCAGGGAGAGACTCCTAGGGAAGCTAATTCCCAAAGATAATAACAACTTGCCCAGCAGCACACTTTCCATATGCAAACCAGCCAATCCTGAGCCTATGGCCCCAACCACTCCCTTATCTAACCGTTTCACACCACACCAATATTTCTCCTGCCCTAAATCATCCCAGGGACGGTACTAGGCAAAACCCAAAGCCTGCCAGAATGATTCAAGTGAGCCAGTCCTAAACCATTTACCCTGCCCTGCTGTGCCTTTTCCACAAAAACTGCAATAAAGACTGGGACTTAGTATGTTCTCTCCTGCTTTTGTCTCCTGACCAAATCCAGTACTCCCCATGTGGGCCTCAGTGGCATGAAGTACCCCCTTCTCTTGAGAAGTGTAAGTAATAACTTCTTCTTTCAATAGCATTGACCAGCCAGCGTCATCACTCAGTCTCCATCAATAAAAGTTCCACCAGTACGAATGACACAGTTGGCCCTAAATCCAATGATGGCTGTCCTTCTGAGACAGAAGGGGAGAAGACATAGAGACACATGGAGGACAAAGCTATGTGAAGATGAGGCACAGGCTGCAGTTATGGAGAGTCTGCCACAGCCCAGGAATGCTGGGAGCTTCCAGAAGCAGGAAGAAGCAAGAAATGGATTCTCTCCTAAAAATCTTCAGAGGGAGCATGGCCCCATCAGCACCCTGATTTCAGACTTCTGGCCTCCAGAACGATGAGAGGATACATTTCTGTTGTTTTTAAGCCACCAAATGTGTAGTAATTTGTTGCAGAAGCCACAGGCAACTAATACAGCACTCAACCAAGAGGCACTTCCAGAAGTTCAATTTTGTTTTCTCTTGTCTTAAAAGAGGGGCATTACCACCAGTTTTAGAGAATAAAAATCACCTTAAAGCAGGTCTCTTATTCTACAAATAATTACTCACTGCAAAGAAAAGTTTCTCCCACTGACCTAGATGAAGAATGTAATAAAACTTTTTTTGGAGGGGAGGGGGAAGGAAGTAGCTTTAAAAATGCCTCTTCTCTTTAGGAGTAGGAAGGGGTGGGAATGCAGTTATTGGGGAAAATAGGGAGATGGTCAACAATGCAAGGTTTCAGCTGAGATTTGAAGTTAAATAATAATAATAGTAATAATACTAATAATCACTAAGAGTTTTTGAAGTACATCTATTTGCCAAATATTTTATTGATCACTTTTGGCATTATCACACTCAGTCTTTCCAATAATCTTATGATTATGCCCATCCAGATAGGAGCGTGAAGAAATACTACTATACCCTGGTGAATAAATTTCCCAGCTGCGCTTATCAGTTGGTGTTAGAGCAAAACCAGAGAGATGGTAGGCTGATCCACAGCTGTGCATCTGTTGGTTGAGAGGCTAGGGAAGGACCAGGTAGTAAAGAACTTCAGGGTTTATTCATTTCCTCAGCAGGATGGTAGCCATGACAAATTGGTTCCAGGGGTGACTCAGAAGGTCTAGACGGGTGCTGTCCTTAGAACGTCCATCTGCAATGAAAATGTTCTGTAATTTTCACTGTTCAGTACAGTGGCCATTAGACACGTGGCTACTGTACACTTGAGATGTGGTTGGGACAACTAAGCATTTTGAATTTTGAATTTTATTTAAGTAACTATATATGGCTAATGGCTACAGTATTGGGCAGGAGAAACCTATGGCATGCCAGAAAAAAAAGCTAGAAGGGAGCTGAGAAGATGGAGGGAGGGGACTAGAGGGGTTTGTCAGCTGGAAAAGCAGGTTTGATGGGCATGTGGGAGTGACAGAGCTGAAATGACCTGGGAGGGTGGTGTCAGAGAGTGGGATATTGGTCTTCAAGATTTCAGAGGGGAATGGTAGCTTCCTGTGGTTGCCAAGGTCCAAATCGCATCCAGGGAGCAGATCACAGGAAAGTGTGGGATGCCTGTATGTTTTCCCCCCACTTCTTTCCTTCTACACTTTCTTGCACTCTCCCCCACCACCTGTAAACCATAGTTTATGTGGGTCTTTGGGCAAAGCCAATGTAGAAGCCCCCGATCTGGGACAAAACTCATTTTTTCTATTATATTTTCCCTCCCTCCCCAGCCCTGCTCTTTTCTCTTCCAGTCTCTTGAATTTCCACTTTAATTAAGGGCTCTAAGAGCTTAAAGACCACTTTCAAACCCCAGAAGAAGATTTCATAACAATGACAGCTATTAGAACACAATTCAATCCTGTCTAAGAAAAAGCAGGAATATTTAAAATCTGTATCACTGTAGCACCAGAGAAAAAATTTTAGACTGACAAGTCACTGCTTAGCATCTCCTTAGACCATTATTTTTTCATTGATTTTTTCTGTCATTAACATAACGCAGACCATCAAGGGGTTATTGGAAAATTGATAAAAGAGAATTAAAATACAGTTGGAAAATATGAAGTTCTATATGAATGACAATTTGTCTTTCTTAGCTGAGATTGCTCTTCCATTTCAGTGTTTGCACTCCGTGCCCCTCATCAGTTCTCATTCTCTTTCATTGAATGCAGCAGACTGTTCAATACTGTGTTCCCTCTATTAAGTTTTCAGTTATGGATACTATGACTATCCAGCTTAAGGATCTTATTTTGTAGAAGAATCAGAACCTTTGGGAGTTCATCTACTTCAATAGAACCCTTTGTAGGACGAGGGAGGGGATGGATAGGGGATGAGGAAGGGATAAGTAGATAGATAGATGATGATAGATAGATAGATAGATAGATAGATGATAAATAGATGCCATAATGTCTAGCCCCAGTATTTTTAAATATATATATATAAATATATATAAATATATATATAAATATAAATATATAAATATATATATATATACACACACATACACACACACACACACAAACACACACACACACACACACACACCAGAGGTCAGCAAACTTTCTATAAATATAGGCTTTGCAAGCTATAAACTGTTTCTGTCACATATTCTTTGTTTTTTATTATAACCCTTATAAATATAATAACCATTCTTAGCTCTCAGGCTGTACAAAAACAGTCCATAGGCCATAGTTTGTATCCCCTGATATAGACCATCCAGGTGAAAAATTTTATTTGTATCTGGAGTTTCATAGAAAATATTTCCAATGATGATAGTGTGCCATAAGTAGGAAATAAATGTTTAAAATCTTTTAAATACTAATTGGGAATGATCTGATCTGAGCATCTCAGGACCAATTATTTTAAATACACTTTATTATATGTTTAATATTTAGATATTCCAATGTTAGCTTTTAGCTTGGGGAAAAAAAAATCTTCATTTCTTTTCTCGTATCAAATTGGAATTTTACTTTCTTGTTTTCAAGTTTATCTTCATCATTTTCAAAGAGAAATATGGTCTGTTCTTCTTCACTGAAATTTCTTCCACGATAGACTGGATTGAAGAGAGAAGGACTGTGTTTCATTAAAACCTGTTTGTTGAAAGCAGAAAAAGACTCAGAGCCCAGCAGTGGCAAGGAGATTTGGGTTTTAACCAGCCAATTACGAGCCCCATGAACCTGAGTAAGAAACTTGATTTCTTTAGGGCTCAGCTCCTCTCTCAAGGGTGTGTGAGGATCAGATAAAGTCACATACAAAAGGGCTTTATCAATGTGAAAACCATATATGCATGTAAGTTATTATCTTTTTCTTTTTTAAAAGATTTTATTGGGGAATTGGGGGAGGGGAACGGTGTTGCATAATCTGTGAAGGGGAACAGACAAGTTGCTGTCCTTTTGTTCTTCAGTCTAGTTGTGGAGAGCGTTGTTTCACTGGCCCATGTTGATATCATCATTGCGCTCTTCCTGGGTGAGGCGGTCGTTTGTCAGCCAGTGGACGGCCACTCACGGTAGCTCACGGCAGCTCACCAAAGCTCACACCAGCTGCTGGCCAGCCCCACTGCAACCTATGCCGTCGCTGGCAACTCTGGGCAGCCCAGCTTCAGGTTGAGCTATTGTTTACCATCTTAGCTATAGGGGGCGCAGCGCGACTGGCTCTCATGTGGGTTCTGAACTGAGGCCCTACTGCTCAGAGCTGGCGTCCCAAGCCAACTCCTAACCAACATGCCACTCAGCCGGGCCTATCTATTTCATTTACCATTCTTCATGCCTAGTATGCCAGTACTAAAAATGATTTTCAAAAGGCCATTCAACTCTAGAGTAAATAGTCACCTCCTGTCATCCATGTATCCATTCTTTAAGAGACATTTATTGAGAACCAGACACTGCAGTGTCACTGGTAAGGAAACAGGGGTGGCCCTGCCCTTAGTAGGATTTGCAGCCTCTGGAATTATGACAGTCACCTCCAAAGAGAAGTGTTGGAGTGGAACCCCTGGTTGTTAAAGCAAGAAAAAGACACTTAGGCCCTTTGTGAGGCAGATGGAACTTCTACCCCTGAGCTGCCAATCTGACTTACGAAGGTTTTTATAAAGATCCCTTAATTCTATATTTATATGCAAAAATGGTTTTTTTGCAGTTTATAAAACCCACTGAGTTTTTATGTACACACGTCTTATTTTAACGTCAGCACATATTTGTGAATTTCTAGTACTATCCTCACTTGAAAGCTGAAAATATGAAGCTCCAGAAATTATATTAAATTGCTCAAAGTCAAATGGAAGATCGGTGTGGAAACTGGGATAAGGGCCCAGGTCTTAGGGCCGGCCGAGTGGTGCGGTGGTTAAGCGCTGGCCTGGGAAGCCAGCGGCCCAGGTTCGGTCCCACATATGAGGGCCAGTGACACTGCCCTCAAAAAAAAAAAAAAAAAAAAAAAAAAAAAGGGGCCCAGGTCTCCAACCCAACATGCTTTTTTTAAATAGCCAGGGTTGTTCAATGGTGACACAGTGAACAAAGGTAAAACAAAATGGAGTCCCAATTCCATCTCTTATCTTTAGTCTCTTCTTCTTCCTCCTTCCCCTCCCCCTCTTCCTCCTCCTCTTCCTCCTTCTCCTCTCCTTCTTCTTTTCATGGAATTGATATTGAATGAATGACTGTCATACATATGCCAGGCCTGTGATAAGCTGGGGATCCAGTGGTAAACATGACTGGCACTATATATCCTGCTCCCATGGACCTCAGGATACCAGCTGGCAGGAAGCTGGCAATTAGAGCACTGTGTGCTCAGGACTGCGATGGGGTGAACACAGGTGACCAAGAGGTCACCAGGCAATGCAGCTAGCGCAGACCTAGATGGGCAGAAAAGGCTTCCACGAGAAGTATCATTTGAGCTGAGGGGTAAACAATGAGGAGTGTTACCCAGGGCAAGAAAGAGTTTTGCGGAGCCCAAGACATACATACACACACACCCTTCACAGTCCCATCCTCAGATCAGGGGGGCAGGCAGAGAATCCCCATGATTTTTCTCACCAGCCATCTCACCAGACGCTACCAGGAGAACCAGAAGCCCAGGACTGCAATACCTGCATGCTGAATCACCTACAGCCCTGGTGTCTGAGACACCTGAGCACGAAGCTGTGTGCGAAGGGGGTGTGGGGAAGAGGAGACCCCATGTTTCACTTGACCTCTCAGCAGAGACATGGGAAAACACTCACCACTGGACTGCCCTGAAATCCTCGCCGGCATGCACTTTCAGCCCCATATTACAGGAACAGTTTTATAAAAAGAAAAGCATCCACACAGATTACAAAATATCAATGACAATTACAAATTTGGAACTAGAAGACCTTTGATATCAATGATAAAGTGATATTTTGCTTCCATTCTCCTGTCCTTTCTTCCAAATCATTACCTCTCCACTGAAGCTCCAGGCCCTCTTCTGATTCCTGCCTCAATCCATTCTCAGTAGATGACTGACCTTGCCTCCTGCTCCACAGAGAAAACTGAGGCCAAAAAGCATGGCCTTTTGCAACTTCCTGTCTCTCATCTCCACCCCACCATGCAGTCATCTATCTCCACATTCATTCTCTCCTCCTGTTCCAAGGGGAGAGGTATTGTCCTCCCTGTACAATCCTAGTTTTTCCTTCTGTGTTTGGAATCTTATTCTCCCTGTTTCCTGCAGAATTTCACTCTATGAAATAAACATTTCCTGTCTCTTTATCGTCTCCTACTCTCCTTGATCCTTCCACTCAGACTACCAAGTGGATACCACACAGCCCTCTAACTATTGCTCTGTTTTTCTCTTTTCCTTGGCAGGAAACCTTTTGGCTAGAGTGGTTTACATTCCTAGTCTTTGCTTCTTCATCTTCCATGTCCTTTATTTGCTCCTTAACCCCACCTATAATCTGGTTTCTGCCCCCATCACTCCACAGAAACAGCTTTCACTAAAGTCAACTTTTTCATGTTCCTTGGTATCTCTGGTTTCTCTCCTATATCTCCTCCCACCTCTCGGACTGCCCTTTCTCAGGTCTCTGCATGGCTTCACATCCTTCATCTTTCCCTTACATGAAGGAGTTTCCCACAGTTCTGTGTTTACACTTGTTCTCACGCTACACACTCTAGTTTGAGGATATCTCCTTCCAAGCGATAGTTGCCACTTGCACTGGGTTGAATAGTGCTGCCCCAAATTCATTTCTTCCTGGAACCTCAACATGTGACCTAATTTGGGTATAGAGTTTTGTTATTATAAATAGCTAAGATAAAATCATAATGGTGTAGGGTGGTGTCCTTAAAAGAAGGGGAAAAGAGACATACTCATAGAGACAGACACACAGGGAGAAAGAACACCATTAACAAAGGGGGCAGAGATTGAAGCTCTGCAACATCAAGCCAAGGAACACCAGGGGTAGCTGTCACAGACGACAAGCTGGACAAAGAAAGGAAGGATCTTCCCCTGCAGGTTTCAGAGAGATCATGGACTTCCACACAATGATTTTGGACTTTTAGCCTCCAGAAACCAATGTGGCAGTGGACCAGGTTCTAGAAGAGGATCCTTCTTTGCCTCTTCCTAGCTCTGATGGTTGCTGGCAATCCTTGGCCTTCCTTGGCTTGTGGAGGCATCACCCCAACCCTATCTTTGCCTTCATTATCACATAGTATTCTCCCTGTGTGTCTGTGTCCAAATTTCCCTCTTCTTATAAGGACACTAGTCATATTGGATTAGAGACCACCCTCATAAAGCATGACCATGTACTGCAGTGGCACTGGCAAGGAAACAGAGTTGGCCCTGCCCTTAGGGGGTATATAGCCTCTGGAATTGGGACAGTCACCTCCGAAGAGAAGAGGAGTCAGTGTAGGAGCCAAACCCCTGGTTGTTGATGCTGTATTTTGCTTTAGGGATTTTGAATTTTCTACAGTTAAATAAGGTCAAAATATGTTCACCTAATAGGCATTGAGTACCTAGCAAGTGACTAGTAATACATTTAATATGCAAAATTTTAAAAATACAAAGGAATCTGCTGTCAAAAGTCACTGTACTGGGTTGAATAGGGTACCCCTAAAATTCTTGTCCACCTGGAACCTATGTATGTGAACCCTTTTTTGTAAATAGGGTCTTGGCAGATGTAATCAAATTAAGATCAGGTCAAGCATGGTTGCTATTTAATCCTCATCTCTCTCTGCCTAAGGAGGGAAGGAACAAGAAGGCTGGGAGAGCCTCTACCGGGCTCAGAGCTGTATCCCCAGTGCCTAGAACATGGCCTGGCAGAGATAGCATGCAAATTACCAAGAGGGGAGACAAATTACCTGATGTACACTCCTTAAAAACTGGCCTCTTCACTCATGGCGAGGAGGCTCAGGGAGGAACCAAAGGGGTTTTGGAAGCTATAAATACACTCTAGAGATGCTAAGGGTTTCTAACCTTTCTTTGATCACAGCCCTCACCTGGCACTTGGTGAACGTGCCTCATCACTTTGAAAGTTCCTCCCCAGTAAGAGACATTCAGGTTGAATTAAACCAAATCAGTAGTAAATGGGGACATTTGGGCAAGTTCAACCCAAACAGCGGTATCCTCTACTTTGCTTATCCACTCAAAGGAGCTTCTACTGTCAAAATTATTCTTGCTGTCTGCCTGAAACACCACTAATCAACTAGTAACTATTGAGTGACGGTAATTGGCAGGAAACATCAGGGCTCACCCCACCAAAAATATTTAAAAACCAGGTTCCTTTCATCTTTGAACCGTCTCAAATGAAGAAGGCCCTGGGTATGTTCTGTGTTGCTCTCCTCATGATGCACAGCCTCTCCTGCTGTCTTTGTATTTATTTTGAACAAGTTGAGTGCCAAGATGGCTCTGGTTAGGACAAAACTCGAGAGTGGCTGTTGTCCAGACCTAAAGCTGGTTGCAGCTGGCCCTAACCTTCCAGATGTTTCTCTACCACAGCCAAACAGAGACTCCTGATGAGCCTGCCCATCTCCTGACGTGACCCTGCCATGCAGGCCCCCAGTTAGAGATGCAGTCCTTGGACCACTCCATCTATTGATAGTGGTATTTACTGAGCACTTACTATGTGCGGGCACAGTTATTCATCCCCATTGTACTGATGCAGAGGCCAAAGCACAGAGATTAAGTACCTTGTCCAGAATGTGACAGGGCCCCAGCGTGGTGACAGTCAGGCAGCAGAGGCACCAGGTTCAGCTGCTGTGTCACGTAACTCTTGTCCAATTCTTGTCTTGTGTGTTGTTGGGGCCCTTTGGTTTTGCCAACATACAGAAAGTGTTTCACACTTAAAAGGTGTCTGAAGTCACTCCCTTTAATCTGGAAATTAAAGCTGGAGAAAAGTCCACTATGGAAGACACTGCAGGAAACACACATGGTTTTGAAGGGGAGCAGGGTGAGGGCAGGACGTTGTGCATCTGTGTGTCCAGGACTCAGCAGGCCATCTGACAGTGCGAGTGCAGTAAGCAGTTGAAGGAACTTTGGGGAGTAACTCATGGTATCTTGTAATGAATGGTACATTGTTCTACGAGACAAACCTTTGTAGAGCGATTGTCTTCCCCTCCTTCTAGACAAGTTAAGGCCTAACTACGTAATTGTCTTCGTCTTCTTCTTCTCATCAGAAGGAGGAGACACAGATGGGCAGTTTGTAGACAGGATGCGAAAACACAATGTCAAAAAAAAACAAGACGCATTGGCAACACCGTCTGTGATACATCTTTCGTTGCTTACCCTCAAGATTGCGGGGCTGACTAGGAGCTATGGCCGGAAAGTATCGGCAGAAGCCCAGCATCACCATAGTATCAGACCCCATATCACTAGCCCTAAAAAGATTGACGTTTAAAATTCAAAATGTGGTTTCTACTGCATGTGCGTCAGTTTCACACTATGATAAGTCAGGACTATCCGTATAGCAGAGAACAAAATCTAGTCCCTGCCCCCAAAGGAGCTTCCAGTCTGCTGGGAGAAGATGCAGGCCAGCACACAGACGATTATGGGAAAATATGGCCACAGTGGGGTGTGGAGAGCACAGCACTAGGGACCACACTCTGGGGTGGCCTGGCCCAATCTTGGGGGCTGAAGGGGTCAGGGAAGTCTTCTCAAGGAAGTAACATCTAACTTGAGGGCTGACAGAGGAGAGTTAGCTGTGTGAAGATGACAGAGAGACAGCGCAATGGAGGACCTGGAGTAAAGAGAGAAAGGAATGTCGAGTAGAATAAGGAGCCTGGGGTCGCTGGTAGTGGAGGTGCTGGGGGTCCCTGGAGGAGTCCGCAGAGGTAAGGAGGTGCCAGATCACAGAGCGCTTATATGCAGAGAGGGCGCACATCCAGCTTACCGGGTCACACCTGTTTCTCTGCAGAATTGTTAATAGTGTCACTCACTAAAGTATCCCGATTTGCACAATCACACAGACATCTAGTTATATTATACACTGAGGATTTGGGCTTTATCCACCCAGGTGGATTGGAAATGAAGAGACAAACTTGAGAAATATTAAGATGATAAAATAACAGGATTTAGGTTAGATCTGGGGTGGGGTCCAGCTGTGTCCATATGTAACTGACAACCTGCTGTCAGTGGTTCTACATCACCAATGTTTTATTTTGTTTTTAATGCAGGTTCACCCTAACCTACCCCCCTCAATGAGGGTTTCTGGGTGAGGAGTTGGGAAACGCAGGGTTAACAAGTTACCTGGGTGATTTTCCTGCCCGCTGAAGTATAGACATTGGTGGCTGAGAGCAGGGCTCTGGGTGGGGTGGGGGGTTTGGGGAGGACCACAGCTTTGCTCTGGGGCTGGGACTGTGAAGGACAGGCCTGGTGGGCCCCGTGGGGCTGCTCAGGGTCTCCAGGGGCAAAAGTGGACATCAGCCCTGGGGGGTTGGGGGGGCGGAGAATACATAAAGTAAGAGCCATAAAAAGACCAAACAGCCCCTTCACAAAGGGACTGCCAGCTGCCTGTCACACTAAATGTCTTGCACTGAGAGAAAGGAAGGAGAGAGTGGAGGAAAGAACAACAGGAAGGAGAAAGGCCACAGCAGCCAGGACACAGTGGGGGGCAGAGGGGCTTTGGTTGTGGGCAGGAAGTGACAATCCAGGAGTGTCCTACCAATGCAGGATGTCCCCTTGCATTCCTGCCGGTCAAGGGCCGCTTGCATCCTGTACAAGCTCAGAATGGACACCCAGCCCCCCTGCCCTCTACCCCCAAGAGCCTGACACCAGCCACAAACAGGGCTCACGCCTCTAGGTTCCTAAAGGCTCATTCTGAGGGGAGAAGAAAAGAATGAAGGAAGAAAAAAAGAAGAAAGAAAGGTGTAATTTAGCATTGTCATCAGTCTGGGCTAGAAGAGGAAACACTGGGCTCCTCCTTTCAATAGAGGGCTGGTGTTCTCTCAACTGGTCAACACGAGGAAGGTATTGGCTGGCAGGATTGTTTTTTTCTGGACACTAGCACTTGGACACAGATCATGCCAATTTTTTCATTCATTTTGGCTCTCCCTCTCATGTAATACAATCGCGTCCTATAATCGTCGATTGCTGCTGTTCTCAGGGCCCTCTCTAAAATTTCTACAATCCTTCTTTCTAAAACCAGAGCCCACATAGCTGTGAGGATCCAATCCACTCCAGGCTCCTCGTTCTTATTTGTCAACTTTTAATAATGTTTTAGGACACAGTTGCTTGTGTTTAGTTTATGGCTCACTGGGGAGCAGCCAGCCTTTCTCCGCAATATGCTATACCCAAAAAATGTTCTTCCCCACTTTAAATCTGGGTAGTTTTGCTGTTCTCTTAACTCAACTGGTTTTTGTCAAATAGTATTCCACCATTACCTGCACTGTTTTTCAGAGCAAAAGTGCTGTCATATGTTCCCGGCTCAGGGATGCGATAAGGTGGCAAGAAAAGTGCAACCCTGTCTGTCTGTGAAGATTTGCAACACCATTAGCATGTAAAAAGGCTCTGACAAGTCCTGCACTTGTCTAGTTCAGCCTTCCTCTGCTAACTAGCTTACCCTTGGCATTCTAACCCCCAGCATCATTCTGACTGCCCCAAAGTGAGGGTTTTCCTGATACTGGATCAACCTTTTCCCAGGCCCATCTCCCTAAATCCTCCACGTGGCAAAATAATACTTCCTATTGCATGGCTAATGACAAGTTTCAGGTTTTATTCTTCCCCCAAATGAAATGTCTTCACTACTTCTTATAATTATTGTATTAATACTTTTCACTATTATTGTAAGTTACATATTAATTACAGATAACATAGAGAAGAAAAAGAACCTAAAACACCCACTTTGTCAAGGAAAACCACTGTTGGCATTCCCTTCTAGATTTTTCTATGTATGTATACATAATACGTGGGCTTACAGAGGGGGGGTGGAGCGGGTATACAGTTTTCACATATTATGCACTTACGTTTAAATTTCACCATTAAATACTGAGCCCAAGTATATGTTGATGTTAAATCCAGATTTTTGCAATGTGAATATAAATGAACAGATGGCTTGAAGGATGTGATCTATTGGACATTGTAGAATCTATTAAACAATTAGAATATTTAGAAGGTGGTAAACTTCTGTCTAGACACACTTACACATTTGGTGGTACAAGTAAACCCTAAGAATAGGAAGACAGGGCTGGCCTAGTGGCGCGGTGGTTAAACGCTGGCTTCAGAAGCCAGTGGCCCCAGTTCGGGTCCCACATATGAGGGCCAGTGACACTGCCCTCAAAAATAAAATAAAAAATAACCACAATTAAAAAAAAAAAAAAAAAGAATAGGAAGACATATTTTAAAACTTTGGGTTGCAATTGGTCCCATCAGGACTAAACTGAGAGGCCCTTGGTTGCTGATAGAATCTTCCCCTGACTTCAGACTTTAGTTAAACGAAGGAGACTCCTTGTCAGTATACAAAACCACCAAATTGTACAAAATCCCTGTTAGTCAGAAGAAACAGTAGCAACAGGATAGATTAAGAAATTGTTTCATGGCGGGCCAGCCGAGTGATGCATTGGTTAAGAGCTGGCTTGGGATGCCAGTGGCCCCGGTTCAGATCCCACATATGAGGACCAGTGATACTGCCCTCTACAGCTAAAATGGTGAACAACAGCTCCACCTGGAGCTGGGCTATGCCAGTCCCAGCGACGGTGTAGGCTGTAGCCCCTGCTGCAGTGGGCTGCCATAGGCTACAGTGAGTGGGCATCCAGAGGCCGGTGACTGATCTGCCTCATCCGGGAAGAGCGCAATGACGATACCAGCATGGGCCAGTGAAGCGACGTCCCCCGCAACTAGACTGAAGAACAAAAAGACTGTAATTTGCCTGTTCCCCCTTCCCTGATTCCCCAGTGCTGTTCCCCTCCCCCAATTAAGAAAAAAAATCTTTAAAAAAAGAAAGAAATTGTCTCATGGCGATTTGGATTGCAGGGACTGGCCTGTCTGGAGGCAGCAGGACTGACTGGAGACTGGAAATGCACCTGGACATTATAGGTCAAGGCCAGGGTCTCTAGACTAGCCCAGCAGACTGGACATCCAGGTTTGGAGGCAAAAGGGTTAGTGCATTTCTCCAAGATGCTTGTTTTACAAACAAGTTCCCAGGATGCTTTCCTCAAGCAGCATACTTACGTATTTTTTAAATGAGATCATACCCTAATGTATTTTTATACAAGTAAATTGGTAACATCTTGCCATATCAATTGTTACATTTCTGTAATGTTATTTTAATGGCTGCATAGGGTTCTTTAGTGTGGCTGCTCCATCATTTATTTAATTGATCCCCTATGGTGAGACATTCAGATTGTTTCCAACTTCCTTTTCTCCAAACAGCACTTGTGATGAATTTATTTAGAGTTAAATTCTTGCATGTTTTCTCAGTGATTGCCTTAGGATAGCCTCCCAGAAGTAGAATTACAATGTTTCTCGTAACATGGTGCTGAGATCATTGGTGTACATGGGGAGTGCCTGGGTCCAAGGCCTGGGAATGGGCAGGATTTGCCAGACACTGGTAAGGCTAGCATACCCTCTCCCGGATACACACCAATTCCTCATGATGGCTCCACTGGTTCCCCAAACTTGGTGGCTTAAAACAACAGAAATGTATTCTTTCACGTTTGGAAGCCAGAAGTCTGAAATCAGATGCTCAGCAGGGACACACTCCCTCTGAAGGCTCTAGGGGGGAATCAGTCCTTGTCTCTTCCAGCTTCTGGGGCAGGGCATCCCTTGGCTTGTGGCTGCAATCTCCTCTCTCTGCCTCCGTCTGCATTCACATGGCTATCTCCTCTTCTCTCTGCATCTGCATCTTCTCCTCTTCTGTCTCGTACAAGGACACCCGACGTTGGATTGGGGGCCAACCGGATAATCCAGGATGATTGCAGCTTGAGAATCTTAATTACATCTGTCGAGACCCTTTTCCAAATAAAATCACATTACAGGCTCCAGGGGTTCAGGCAAGGGCATATCTTTTGGGGGACGGCCATTTAATCCACTGCAATGTCCTTCTAGACCATGAGGAGTGGTTTTCAAATTGGTGCACGCACAAATGCATAGGTTAGCAGTGGACTGTCTTAAAATGCAATCTTATGTGCAACCCCAATATGTAAAGCAACAAAGTCGAGCTGTGCAGCTGAGGTGGGTGCAGGGAGAGCAGTAGGCAAGAGCACACACTTAGATCAAGGACAGTGGATTGAAGAGATTCAAGGTTTCAAGTCCTTGCTGTCCCTTTAAGGAGGTCAGAGGCAGGACCAGTTGTACTCACTGTCCTGGGGGACGACTTCTCTGTCCCCTCCCTTTCAGGATCTGGGCCTCAGCCTGCACAGGCCCAGTCTGCCTCACCACGAGGAGAATCGGGCACCCAGTGAAGCCTGCACATGATCAGCTGGCCGTGTGCGGGAATCACATGGAGGTCCTGATTTACGGTTTTTTGAAAAGCAAATCATTCACATATCTCAGCCTAAGTCCTCAAAGGACATTCCTGAGCTTCAGTGGGAGGAAAAATGAGTTGCTTTATGAGCTCTTTCAGCATGTTTCTGGACTGTTGAGTGTTACAATATGCTGCAGTGTTACAACCTTATCTGTAATCTGGGCCGGAGTGTCAAACACAGGCTGTCCCTGAACTCACAAATGACCATGTTCCAAAAGTTCATTTGTAGGTGAGTTATTTGCAACACAGAGCGCCTTTTTCCATATATTGTGGTGGACTGGCGCTCCTAAAGCCTGTCGATTCCTGCTGTAAGTGAGATAGAGCTATGGTAGCTCCATGACCTTGACCGTGGCCTCATAGAACTCCCACACTCTGAGCCCTGGGTTCTAGCAGGGCTGGAAGGGGAAGCAGAAACATGGCATAGAATATTCCAGGGGTTCAGCAGCCATAGGCACTGCGGGAGAAGGCACCAAGGACAAGAGGGCCAGGAGAGGAGACTGTCACCCGAGGGGTGGCTGCAAAGGGCCACAGATACCCATACATCCAGACATAAGGCCTATAAGGCAGGCCTGCCCATATTGTCGCTACTTGGTTAGTAGGGATTCAGAGGCTATGACTGGGAAAGGATTTTGGAAGGTGCGTTAAGCTACCTTGGACTGCTGTCACAAGTACCATAATTTTATTTTATTTTATTTATTTTTTGAAAGCAGTGTCACTGGCCCCCGAACCGGGGCCGCTAGCTTCCCAAGCCAGCACTTAAACACCGCGCCACCAGATCGGCCCACAAGTACCATAAACTGAGTGGCTTAAAACAACAGAATTTTATTTTCCAGTTGTTCCGAAGGCTAGAATCTGAGGTCAAGGCAGAGCCATGCTCTCTCCTGGTTTCGGATTGTCCCTGCCGTCCCTCCCTGGCGCTCCTTTGCTTACAGCTGCGTAGCTGCAATATCTGCCTCTGTTGCCACGTGGCCTTCCTTCCTGTGTAAATCTGTGTGTTCACATGGTGTTCCCCTGCCTGCCTCTGTGTGTCTTCTTATAAAGACATCAGTCATATTAGATTATTGTTCCCCCTAATAACCTCATCTTAATTTGATTATATATGCAGAAATCCTATTTCTATATAAGGTCACATACACAAGTACCAGGAGTTGGTACTTCAACGTATCTTTTGGGAGGACTCATTCAACCCATAACAGAAGGCATATAATCTACCATCGCACCTCCAACACAAATATACTCTACCGTGGCTATGATGCATCACCACCCAGCCTCTGCTTAAATACTGCCAATGACAGACAGGCAACTCAGTCTATTTTCAGGTTGCCCCAGTCACGACCTACCTCATTCCTTAATATGATCCAAAATCTGCCTCTCTAGACTTTTCCTTATGAATTTTTCCTTATGAAATTACATAGACTAAATCTAATCACTCTTGACAAAGTTATTTCATACATATGAAGTCTGCCTGCAAATATTTTAAAGCTAAATTCTCCAGATATTCCTGTGACGTTCAAACCCCTCTTAGAATCCAAGCTACTGAACTCTGTACCAGGTCGCTGGTCTAGACTCATCTTAAAAAGAGGCGTCCATCACCAAATATTCTAAATACAGGCATGGTCCGACAAATACAGGAATCAATGGGTTCATTTACCTCCTGCGATCTGTGTATTACACCTCTACTGAAACCTAATATTGTTCTGAGATTCCGTTTTTGTTCTGGTTGGCTTTGGTTTTGTTTGCTGCTTTGTCTTGCAGAGGGTCATAATGCTTAGTGGCCAAGCTAAACTGCAGACTCAGATCAAGCTTGCAGTCAGCTGAAACCTCTGAGCTTTTTCATAACAATTCCCCCTAAAGTACATCTCCCACTCATCACTGCACTTGTTTCCTTTTGAGCCTCCTGCATGTTGATTCCCATTCAATTTCATCTAATTGCTCTCAGTACTTCAATACAGCACATTTAGAGTCTTGTGAATCTTGATCTGTCATTCCTGCATTAGACCCAACCCTGGGTCATCTGCCTTCCAGCAGGAAAAGAGAAATGGGAAAGACAACCAATATCTATAATATTTAATGAGACTCTACAAAGCTGGGCTAAACAATTGTTTCTTTTTTCACTGACATCAGCATACACACAGAAAACTGCACAAACATAAATATATGAATTATCACAAAGCAAATGCCTGGGTAACCACCCATATCAAGAAAGAGAACATTAGGCTGGGAATGTCTGAAGAAGCATTTTTCTTTCAATCCTCAGACCTGTTTGGTAATTATTATTAAATCTGGTCTGCAGGTGATGAAACAGACTCAGAAAGGTGAAGTGGCATGACCAGCATGCCACAGCTGGGAAATAATACATGTATAGTGCAGGCTGACTCCCCACTCTCTTCCCACTGTGGACGCTGGACTTGAAGAAAGAGAGATGTGACCACCTACCCAGATGAGGTGGGCGGAAAGGCATCCTGAGCAGGACAAACCAGAACAAAGGCAAGCAGGCAGGAGGCATGGATGGGGGACAGGTGGTTCAGGGTTCCTGGAGCACAGGATGCTAGGAGGAGAATAGTGGCTGGAAATCGGGACAGATGTGGCTGATAAGCTCACAAATCTGGATGTCATTCTTTATCCATAGAAAAGCCACTGAAGCTTTTGAAAACTTTTCTTTAGGATAACATAACTCATTTTAAACAACAGTATCCTACCAGGAATGTCCTACAGGTTGGCAGGCTGCATCAGGGTTTCTGGAAACCTTGGAAAATAGAGATCTGGGTCTTCTGAGGATTAGATTTTTGGGGGTGAGAGGGAGTAGAGGAAAATGACAAGATAAGCCCTTAGGAGGCTGGCCAAGAGGCAGCTTAGGGTGCTAGAGAAGGCTGCCTGCAGGGTCTGTGCCTCCTGCCAGGACAAACAACCCTGTTACATGCTGAAAATACGACATATTGTCTTAGCCTTTCAAGTAAACGAGTGAAGTGTTTCTAGTAAAGTAAAATGTCAACCTCGAGCTAAGTGACTTCAAATTAATATCGCCCAGGGAACAGGCAAGATTTGTTATAGCAGCGTGTGCATAAAACTCAGCACCATGGGCTTGAGGGCTCCCGTAGTGACCTGGGCAGCTGACCACTTCTCTTTAGGCTAGTGTGGAGATTATGTAGACTAGGGAACTAATCTAACAAAGGAAAGAAATAAATGGGTATTTCTTTGACTATACAAAAAAACGGGGACAAGTAATACAATTGTTTTGGGGTGTGTGTGTGTGTGTGTGTGTGTGTGTGTGTGTGTGTAACAGTTTTACAACTTGTAGGAATAACTGAAGACCAGCCAAATGAGAACAAGCAAAACCTATTTATTCAGACCTTGCTGTAGGAAGGGAGTCAGCCATCACTTGCGTTTGGTAGAGACTCAAATGCAGGAAGAGGACAAGGAAGCCTTCAGAAGTGCCCTAATGGAGACTTGGCATGGGAAGCTGTGGGCAGTAAGTGGAAGTGGGGCATCCTATGTGATTGGTTAGGGGTGCACATTTGGTGTTCTCTGGTTGGTCCTAAATTGAAAGCTGGACGAAAACTAAAGAAGCTGCCAGTTATCAATCCAGCCCTGTCCATTTGGGGCCAAATCGTTACAGAAATTATTTAGCTTCCTGGATTGTTCCTAGAGATAGCAGTTTGTTTTCCTACAAGTCTGACTTAAAACAGCCTGGTTCCTGGGCTGTTTATTGTAGATAAGAGGTTGGTTTCCTGGGTACATTGCTTCAGGTTGTGGGTCAGAGTTCTAGTTTTATATATAGTCTGGCCATCATCCATATATTCAGTCTTTCAAAATGAACTAGGTGAAGAAATGATTTTTCTTAAGTGGGAGTGGACAAAGCACCAAAGGCAGATGAGTGGATAAGGGAGACAATTGAGTGATGATAGATGGGAACCATCTCAGAGAAGTGAGAACACAGCTTTTTACAAGAAGAGCCAACGATCCTTTGAGGCCAAAGCACAGGAAGGGAAAGGATAGGTGATGATGGTGGGTCACGACAGGCCTTGAATACAAGACCAAGGAGTTGGGAATTGATGCAGAAGGCGGTGGGGAACCAGCTAGAACTTTCAAACAGGGTTAATGGGGGTTCCAAAGCGTGACTCTAAAAGATAAGTCTGGAGATGAATTTAAAACACCAGTCTAATCACATTATTCCCCTGCTTAAACTGTCTGGATTGTTCTCTCCCTCCTTCCCTTCTCTATCTGATAAACTCGTCTTCCTCCTAAATTCAGCATCGCTCCCTCTGTGAAGCTTTCTGAGACCTTCTAGGGTTGAGTTAGTCAGTCCCCTTTGGAACCTTAAGGTACTTCCCATTATCCTAGCTACAGAGCCTCTCTCACAAATAGAATTCCGTGTCCTGGATTTTCCCCCTCACTAAAGTCTATCCTGAGAGGAGGAGGATGCTTTATTCATCTTTGTACTTCCACTGATTAGCAGAGTACCTGGAAAAAGCAGGCATTCAAATCCATGTGCTGTTGAGGTGGTTGACTGGATTAGAGGATGACTTGAGAAATGGTGATACTGGATGCAGACAGAGGTGGGGCTGGAGGGGGTGGGGGCTGAACTAGGGTAGTAGTGGTGGGAATGGAGATGTTTAGGACAGCAGCTCCTAAATCCTGGTAGTCACAGATCACATAGTGGAGGAATGGAGGCGGGGTGGGGGGCAGACTTTAAATGAAGATCCTCAGGCCACCTCTAGATCTAATGACTCAAAATCTCCTGGAATGGGATCTCAAATCTGAATTCACTTAAAGTTCCCTCAGATAATTCTGATCCTCATCCAAGTTTGGGAACCACTGACACAGGTGATGTCACGGATAATATTTGGGTGAGTCACAGGAGGCTAGGATCAAAGGAAAAAGAAAGAGTTGTCTAGGTCCTAAACTTGATCACCAAGGAAGATGGCAGTGCCATTAATTGCGGGAGGGGGTCTTGGAGAAGGCAGGGGGTTTAGCTGCTTCACAAGTTGGGTGTGAGGGACATGCTTGTATTCAGATAAAGATGTCCCTTCAGCCACTGGAAATCAGTCCTGGTACTCAGCAGAGCCGTCTGTCACTTAAAACCTTGAGAATTTGACATTTTGGTAGGAAAACAATCATGCTCCCATAATCACTCTGTTCTCTGTAGTTTAGCAGAGGGGGATAAAAGTTGCTTTTACTTTCTATAATGGATTTAGTCAATCAGTACCAATAATCTAGAAGTAGAAAAGTATGTTTAATGTGCATACTATAGTCCTGAGTAAATTATCATTTGTGAACTTGCTTGTTGTTCACAGTTAAACAGGTATTTTAAAAGAAATTAAAGGAAAGATATCTTTGCTAAAATATGGGCTTTAAAATGGTCACTTTTAAACTCCAGTTAAAGTTACTAATTGACTTGAAAGTCTGTTTTTATAACTAAATAAACTCTGAATCTATAAGTGCACACTAGATCCCACACACACGCACCAAAAGGCCCAAAACCACGTATGCAAAACATCTGACCTGGTCAATTTTCAAATTAATCTGAAACTACTATTTGAATTCAGATTTAGTATATGTCATAGGTCATTGCCCTGAGGCACAGATATAAAGCGGATCTACTAAATTACACAAAATAAGGAACAGAATAATTTCTCTAGTGAATATTAATAAGCATTGGAGTCCATCTGGGTACTTTACATAAAAATTGGATTTTCTTGGGCTGGCTGAGTGGCTCAGTTGCTTAAGAGCTCGCTCAAGAGTGCGAGCTGAGCTCTGACCAACAACAGTTCGATGCCCAGCCCAACCTGAGCTGCCACTGAGCTGCCAACAGGTGACAGGATGGCTCAGCTAAAAAGAAGAAAAAAAAAATTGGATTTTCTTCTCTTGAATTATTTTTTATAGTGGACATCTAGAATATTGTCTGTTTTATTCCCTGTTCCACTTGACCTCATCTACATGTCCACTATAGAAACTGTCTTGTTTTAGGGGAACTCTATCCCACTGGCCAAAGTTTATTGCTCCATGGCTAGGCACCTCTATTCCTCTGGGCTGCTGGCTCTCTCCCATAGGGGTCTGCCTCTGAGGTCTAGCATCAAAGGCAGCCTTTTTCTAGTGCTTATAGAAAGCTTATGGGAAAAACTTGAGAACTGACAATGGCCATGTTACCTACCATTAGGACAAATCCTTTCAACAAACAGAAAGAAGCCCGAAGAAGGGAACGAGAGAAATCTTGACCCACTCAAGCTCCTTGTTCCAGTAGCTTCAGAAATCAAGCTGCAACTCTGACTTCTCACAGTCTGATTGGTTGATTCTTCTTTCGACTCTATAACAAAAGAACTCCTTTTAGCCTAATCTAGAGGAAGATGAGTTTCTAATCTCTTGAAACCGAATACCAAGAATAATAATGTACCATTTCATACAAATTTACTCTCCAGCTCAACCTCTGAGATCTTAACTTTTGTTAGATACAAATAGCTGTAACAGGAATCCATGAGATGACATGGTCTCTCTAATGGGTTGAATCATGTCTCCCCCCAAAATATGTTGAAGTCCTAATTTCTAATATTAGATCTTCTTTGGAAATAGGGTCGTTGCAGATATAATTAGTTAATATGAGGTCATATCAGAGTAAGAGTAGACCCTTGATTCAACACAACTGATGTTTTTATAAGAGAAGAAACAGAGATAAAAAGGGAGGAGACAGCCATGTAACGACAGAGAACGGAGTGAGGCAACAACAAGCCAAGGAATGCCAAGGATTTTCAAGCATTGCTGGCCTTCCCCAGAGGGTGGAGGAGGGGCAAGGAAGGCTTCTCCCTTACAGGTTTCAGAGATGAGCACAGCTGAAACTTGGGTTTCGAATTTCTAGCCTCCAGGACTGTGGGAAAATAAATTTCTGTTATTTTAAACCACCTAGCTTATGGTACTTTGGTTGCAGTCCTAGGAAACTCATAGTCTCTAAGACACTTTCTATGTAGAAATTTCACTGCTTCAGTGTTCTCGTGAGGTTAAGAAGGGGCAAAAAAAATACAAAGCTCTTTTCCTGTCTGTGTTCAGGAAATGAACACCTAAATCAATGGGGGCTGGAGGGGATCAGCAGGGGGAAACAAGACTGTGGGATTATAGACTTTTCTTATAATGCTTTATATCCCATAGGTGTCAAGTAGGTTACAGACTGACACTTGGCTAGGGATGTACTTCAAACCTACCTGACATAGAGCAGACCCTGAAAAAAGGTTATTCTCCTAGGTATGGTATATAAAGAACAGAAAAAACATACAGACGGTCCCCAACTTATGATGATTTGATTTAAGATTTACTGACTTTACAGTGGTGTGAAAGTGACACACATTCAGTAGAAACTATACTTCGAGCTTTGAATTTTGATATTTCCTCAGGCTAACAGCACATGGTACGATACTCTCTTGCGATATTAGGCAGCGGCAGCATGCTACGATGAGGGTCAACACCAAAGTTCTACCGTGTACTGTGTTACCAGTGTCTGTGGACATTGTGTTTCATGTTTTTGCATCCCATCATGTCTACAAAACGCCCGTTTGTGTCTGTTGCTTCTGGTGAGAAGAAGCAGGCAGTCATCCTAAGATGAAACTCAAGACATTCGCCCAACTGTAGCTAATGTAAGTGTTCTGAGCACGTTTAAGGAAGGCCAGGCTAAGCTTTGATGTTCCTAGATCAGGTGCATTCAATGCATTTTCAACTTACAATGTTCTCAGCTTATGATGGGTTTATCAGAACATAACCCCATCGTAAGTTGAGGAACACCTGTATTCAGAAGAGGTTTGCTATGAGCTTTACCACGAACCCCAAACGCCAACCCAGCTCAATGGTACTTGCTTCCCTCCTTTTACAGATTTTTGTTAAAGTGCTAGGATATGAAAGACTCCACTTTAAGAAATATTTATTCTGAATGCCTTGCTTGACCTAAAAACAAAAATTTCTCTTGATTTCTGCTATGTGGTCTTAATCAGAGAGAAACCTAGTTGGAAATAAATAAATAAATAAATAAATAAATAAATAAATAAATAAATGTTGGCCTTCGTAACTGTCACCCCTTACCCCAAAGGGGCAATTTCTTACACGTTTTCTAGTATTTAGAAGCTGTGTGAGTGTGATCACAAGTAGATTTTCACACAAATGTAAAGTGAGAGTACAGTGGCTTACTGTCCCTTGAGCAAATCTTCAAATCCATGCCTTTTCATCCACTCCAATGTAAGGAGTTACCATATTTACACACCATAAATCTGGATATTTCAGTAAGCTTTAAATTGTTCATACTAATAAGAAGTCTACACCTGAAACTAATTTTTTAAAAAATGTTTATTTTACAATAGAAGATTTAAAAAAAAAAAAAGAAGAAGTGCGCATGTCAGGAATACAGGTCTCCAAAAAAAACTGGAGAGACAGATTTGTGAAGATGTTTAAAGACTTTTTTTAAAAAAATTACTTTCAGAGGGCCGGCCGAGTGCGCGGTGGTTAGTGCTGGCTTGGGAAGCCAGCGGCCCTGGTTAGGGTCCCACATATGAGGGCCAGTGACACTGCCCTCAAAAAAAAAAAAAAAAAAAAAAGGTCAAGATGATTAAAAATTACTTTCAACTGTTTCTGAAGTAACCAGAAAACCAGCATGTGAATTGATATATTTGAGCTTCTTTCAAAGAGGTTGTATTAGTCTCCTAGAGCTTCCGTAACAATGTACCACCAAGTAGGTGGCTTAAACAACAAAAATTTATTTTCTCACAGTTCTGGAGGCTGGAGGTCTAAAATCAAGGTGTTGGGAGATTGGTTCTCCTGAGGCCTCTCTCCTTGGCCTGTGAATGGCCATCTTTTCCCTGTGTTCCCACCTGGTCTTCCTTCTGTGTCTGTCTGTATACTAATCTCTGTATAAGGACATACTCTCCCCTTCTTATAAGGACATCAGTCATAATGGATTAATCACCCCCACCCCTTAATTTATTTTAACTTAATCACTTCTTTCAAGACCCTATCTTCAAATGCAATCACATTCTGAGGTGCTGGAGATTAGCACTTCAAAATAAGAATTTTGGTGGGACATAATTCAGTCCCTAAAGAGATCTTTTGGCAGTTAGGTTCAACCTTAAACAGCTACAAAACTAAAATCAAAATAATGATAGTTTAAACACATACAGTTCTTTGCCTCTCTCATGAAAAGCTGGAGGTAGGTATTTGAGCCAGTATGGCAGCTCCCTGATCATCAAAAGCCCAAGATCCTGCTGTCCCACCATAGCTGTCCCACCTTGAGTGCTACTTTATGGTCCAAGGTAGATTTTTCAGCTTCAGTATTTGCATTTTTGTCTGCATTTCAGCCAGCAGGAAGGATGAAGAGAAGAAGGAGAGTGTCCTTTCCTTTTGGGGGAGCCTTCCTAGAAATGTGACACCGTACTTCTGCTTTTATCTCATTGACTAGTCATTCTACTTGCAAGAGAGGTGAGGACATGCAGCCTTTTTTCTAGATAATAGTGTGTCCAATTAAAAACTCAGAATTAAAAAAAAAAAATCAGGATTAATTTATAAAAAAGAATGGATATTGGGAAGCAACCAAAAGTCTCTGTTACAGGTTAAATAATAATAATGCGACCTTGTGTGTATATATATATCAGGGGTGCCCAAAAAATATATACACATTTTAAGAAAGGAAAACTGTATTAAAATTGTAATACTAAATGTATACTGATAACAAAAGATGAATACAAGTCACGTTTGACTTCTATGATTACAGGAGATGCTCAACGTGGTTACCATCAGTGTCCAGACATTTCTGATTACGGCAAACTACTGCTTGAGCAACATTGACCAAAGTATCCACTCGTATACATTTTTTGGCATATATGTCCTGCAAAAGAAAACAAGGGAACAAATATCCTATATATTTGGTAGGAATTATTTGGGAGCAGATCCAACCACATTGTTCAGTAGGGACCCAGAATCCTATTCTCCATTTGGTAAACTGGCCAAGGTCAGAGCTGTCACTGGAACAGAACCACATGGAGATGGACCCTGGTCAGACCTGTGTTCTGAACCAACCACACTCACAGAGAGCTAGGATCTTCAAGACCTAGCTCAGCCCCCAGCTGTGGTGAACCTTTCAGAATTCATTGGTTTTACCTTTGCTCAACTGGCTCACTCTGTGGAGAGCCATTCCCTTCACCCTCATCTATCTGGTAAACACTGATTCAAATTTCAAGACTCAGTCAATTCCCCACTCCAGAGGCCTTTTCTAACCTCTGTCCTCACCTCTCTGTTCCTTCTATACCTCATACACATCTTCCAACTTAACAGTACATTTTTTGTTTCCTCTCTATAAGTATTGCCCATCTAGGCTGTGAACTTCTTGAAGTCAGGGACCATATTTTATTCAACTTTACATCCTCAGCCACGTAATATATGATGAATGACTGAATCTCAGAATTAGAAGGGATCTAGATTTATATCTATATTGATTAGCCTAGCGAATGCTAATGAATGAGGAAACAAATTATGTTATATCTTCAGTGGGTATCTGGCTGGGTATTCCATTTGTATTCAGATACAAAGTTTTACTTAGACCAGAAAACTAACAAATGCTTTCATTGTATTTTCATAGGATCAATACAAACAAGCAAACAAATACATTTCTAATTCTAGGCCTGCCAATTATTCCTTTATTCATTTAATAAGTATTTAAAGAATGCACACAATATATAAAACACTATGTTGTAATAGATGCAAATTTATGATTCTTGCTCTCAAAGTGCTTATAATCTAATTTAAAAAATTAAGACAAGACCTGGGTCATTAGTTACAATATAATGCTAAGTGCCAAAGGAGTGGCAAGCCCATCAGTCCTAGAGAGTCTGGTAGTGGAGGGAAGGGACGAGGCAGAAGCTGAGCTGGATGGTAAGGAACGGTTCAGTTGAGATCTTGAGTGGGGGTCTACCTCAAGTAGGAAGAACAATGCTGGTAAAAGCAGAGGCAAGAATGCACCATGTGTTCAGAAGATAACAGAATCAAGACTTTCGAGAGTGGAAGGGAAGCTTAACAGATAGGCTGGTCCAGCAATTTTTCAAATCCTGTTAAACTGTACTACACTTTATTTAACTGATGATGACTCAAAGATAATAGATAAAACACAAAAGTAGAACTAAGTTAGCTAGTTCAGGGTGGATCTAGTGGGAGTCAGTCTTGAAAGATATGAGACACCCAGGTATAACTTTCATAAGAAAAATGTAAAATGAGATAAATATAATATTTTGTTAATATATATAAAAGCAGAGTTGGGTAAATAGAGAAATTCCATGCCCCTAGGTGGAGACGTGTCCATTGTTAATTTATTACTAATTAATTTACAGCTTTAGTGCTATTCTAACTCAAATCCCACTGGAAGTTTTGTACAGCCTAATTTTTGTTTAAGAAAAAAAAAAATCCTAGAGTTAGGGGAATAATCTAACATTTAAAAATATATTGTGGGCCAGCCGAGTGGCGCATTGGTTAAGCGCTGGTTTGGGGATGCCAGCGGCCCCGGTTCGGATCCCACATATGAGGGCCAGTGACATTGCCCTCTACAGCTAACAATAGCTCCACCTAGAGCTGGACTGTCCGAGCCCCCGGTGATGGAATAGGCTGCAGCCCCTGCTGCAGTGGGCTGCCATAGGCTACAGTGAGCTGCTGGCAGCCAGTGTGAGCTGCCAATAGCCGCGGTGAGCGACCATCCAGAGGCCGGCGACCGATCTGCCTTATCCGGGAAGAGCGCAATGACGATACCAACATGGGCCAGTGAAGCAATGCCCTCTACAATTAGACTGAAGAACAAAAAGACAACTTGTCTGTTCCCCTTCCCCAATTCCCCAACGCTGTTCCCCTCCGCCAATTCCCCAATAAAATCTTTAAAAAAAAAAAAAAAAAAATATATATATATATATATATATATATATATATGTACACACACATATTGTATGGGCCGGCCAAGTGGCGCAGTGGTTAATAGCTGGCTTGGGATGCCAGTGGCCCCGGTTTGGGTCCCACATATGAAGACCAGTGACACTGCCCTCAAAAATAAATAAATAAATAAATAAATAAATAAATAAATAAATAAATAATGAAAAATACATTGTAAAGCTGTAATAATTTGCATTCTATACACTTTATAATACAATACAATAATACAATGCTATTAGATTTCACAATATAAAACAGCGTGATTATGGTGTTCAACTAAACAGACAGATCAAAGGGATATTATATAAAGTCCAGAGATAAACTGTATTACATGAGA
This sequence comes from Aselliscus stoliczkanus, assembly GCA_033961575.1. Lineage (NCBI taxonomy): Eukaryota > Metazoa > Chordata > Mammalia > Chiroptera > Hipposideridae > Aselliscus > Aselliscus stoliczkanus. The sequence goes on from CM066733.1 coordinate 145,067,669, forward strand.
AAATTAAGTATATGATAAAAAACCATGACAAAAATCAATGGGGAACATAAAGGAAAATGGAGTTTTCTTTTAAAGTCATTGGTAGGTAGTTTGGGAAAAAAGTCCTATTTGCTATTCACTACAAAACAAATTCCAGATGATTTAAGATTTTAATACATTTTAAAATATAAAAAAAAATAGAATTAAATAGATAGTAAACATCTAGATAGAAAATGGTCTATACTGAAAGCAGTTAAGAAATCAATAGATGAACTTATTTTACTAGATACAGTGTTAAATGGCTCTATGTCAAAAATAAAAATGGAACCAGTAACAAAAAAAAACACCAACAGACTGAATAATGTAAATAACAAACATGACACAAGTTAATAGCCTTTTTTATATACATTCATAAAGTAGACAAGAAAAATCACTAAGTCCTTACCCTTAAAACAACAATTTAGTATAATAAAATTAGTAAGCACATATATAGAAAGATGATCAAACATAGTAGTCAAAGAAATAGACTTAAACTCTTTATGTCATTCCAGCTCATTAACCTTTAAAAACAAACTAATATAAAATTCCATCTATTCTAAAAATAAAATAACATTTATAGATATCTGTCCTAAAAATAAAATCATGCTAAAACATGAGAAAATTTTGTTGCACACAGAGCAAAAAGCCAACATGTAAATGAATGAACAAATTAGCCCACAAAGGAAGATTGGTTAAGTTAAATGGAATAATATACCAACTTGATGGCAGAATATGTAGTCATTTAAATTGTTTTACATAACAAACATGTAATAAAAAATGATTTTATGTGAAGTGCCAACAAAGTCAGTGGTGCGTCACCCCTGGGGTATTCCCAATGCTTAGCACAGTGACTATCCATAATAGGGATTCAATAAAAACTTGGTAAATTAATAAAAACTCTATACACACAGTAAGATTTTTTGACCATGTGAAACAAAACCTACTTATAGAGAAAAAATGAAAAAAAAAAATATATAAACAATGGAGATCTGGTGAAGATGTCAGCGTAGGTAAATGCTGTGCTTACCTCCTCTCACAGCCACATCAAAATTACAACTAAACTACAGAACAACCATCATTGAGATTCACCTAAAGTAGGTAAATGCTGTGCTTACCTCCTCTCACAGCCACATCAAAATTACAACTAAACTGCAGAACAACCATCATTGAGATTCACCTAAAGTCTAGCTCAGGGGTGGGAAAACTGTGGCTCATGAGCCGCATGTGGCCCTTTGGGAACATACGTGTGTGAATTTTTCTTATTTTAATAAAGATATAATTAATACTATTACTTGTTATAATATTACTTTAAATTTTCCTTATTTGTAAAAATATATTTATGGCTCTTGAATCATTTTTAAATTGTGCGAGACAGGATTGGCTCTTCCGTCTCAAAAGTTTGCCGACCCCTGGTCTAGCTGAACCGAAGCCCTACAACTAAGGACATACAGAGGAAGCCACCTTGACACAGGTAATAGGGGCAGAGATGCAGAATGGGCTAATCCCACACCTGCCTGTGACCATTAAAAGTTGGAAAGGATATCTTGGCTGTGGAGGACCCCTCTGAGGAGCAAGAGGTCCCAGCCCTCCCCATCCCAAGGTTTCAGTGCCAGGGAGAGAAGTCCCCACAGCTTCTGGCTGTGAAAACCAGTGGAGATTGTGGCTGAGTGAGATGAAAGCAACTGCATTTCCAGGTGCTCCTCTTAAAAGGATGATGCATGTACTTACTCACTGATGGATTCACCCGCTCTGAGCTCCAGCACTGGGGCAGCAGCTCAAAAGACACCAGGGGCCCATATGAAGAGGAATTGAATTGGTGGCTTCAGGATAAGGGCTGGGGGTGGGGGGCAGATTTCTCCCAGAGAGAAGTGTTGGTAGAATCCATTGTTTCCTTATTGAGCCTTCTCCACTCCCAGACTGTAGATGCAGGCAGCTGCCATATCTGAGTTTCCATTAACAGCTAATATCATTTGTTCCGCCCTGGTGATTCCAAGACCCTGCCTCACCTAACTTACAGGCATATCCAAGCCACTTCCAGTGGCTTTTCCATGCACATAGCCTATCTCAGCTCATGCTGCAAACTTTCCTAAAATCCCTCAAAGGCTCACAAACACCAAACAAACAGCATTTGGCTTCAGCATGTCCTGAAGCCCTGGCTGAGCAGCCCTAAGCTCGGCACTAGCAAAAGTTGGCCTCATTTTGAGGCTTGGTCTCTGTAGGCACCTCCAAGCCTAGTGCAGGTGGCAGCCATTTGTGAATTGCTTTGTGGTTCACGCCAGGATGCCCCAGGGCTGGGACACCTAGTGACCAGCTTTGGACCAACCTGGAACATCACCCTTTCACCTCCAAGGACAAAACACCCAAAGGGAAGACTGGGCAGGCACCAGAGCCCTGATAAAGTGAATCCTGCTTAATAGGGTCGGCCCCTGAATAACAGGGGGATTTCTTTAAGATGAAAAATTTAAAAATTAAAAAAATGAATAATAAAATGTTAATAACTACATATCTATCAACAATTACTTTAAATGTAAATGGATTAAATGCTCCAATCAGAAGATAAAGGGGCTGAATGGATAAGAAAACAAGACCTTTCCATGTGCTGCCTACAGGAGACTCACTTCAGATTGAAAGACACACAGACTGAAAGTAAATGAATGGAAAGAGATATTCCATGAAAATGGAAACAACAAAAAGCTGGAGTAGCAGCACTTATACTAGACAAAATAGACTTTAAAACAAAGGCTATAACAAGTGACAAAGAGAGATCCAGTAATCCCACTTCTACGTATCTAACCAAAATAAACCCAAAACGCTACTTCAAGGGGACATGTACATCCATATGTTCATTGCAGCATTGTTTACAATGGCCAAGATGTGTATCTGTTAATGGGTATCCTTTAATGGATGAATGGATAAAGAGGAGGTGGTACATATATATAATGGAATATTGTTTGGCCAGGGAAGGGAATGGGTTCTTGCCATCTGCAGCAGCATGGATGGACCTGGAGGGCACTGTGCTGAGTGAAGCATGTCAGACAGCGAAAGACAGATACAATGTGATTTCACCTATATATGCAATCTAAAGAATAAAATAAACAAACAAAACAGAAGTAAACTCATAGATACAGAGAACATTTTGATGGTTGCTAGATGGGAGGAGGGTTGGGGGTGGGTGAAAAGGATGAAGTACAAATGGGTTGTTACAAAGCAGTCATGGGAATGTAGGGCACAGCATAAGGATTATAGGCAAAAATATTGTAATAACTATGTATGGTGTCAGATGGGTAGTAGATTTATTGGGGTGATAAATCAGAGGGGGATTGGGAGCAGGGTGAGAAAGGTGAAGGCATTAAGAAGTACAAATTGGTAGTTACATAATAGTCATAGGGATATAAAGTACAGCATAGGGAATACAGTCAATAATAAAGTAATAACTGTATAATGCTGGGTGGATACTAGACTAGTTAGGGGGAATCACTTTGTAAATTATATAAATGTCTAACCACTATGCTGTACACCTGAAATTAATATCAAATAATATTGAATGTCAACTGTAATTGAAAAAGTTTAAAAGGTAGGGGGAAGGGAAGAGGCATAAGAGGTCCAAATTTCCAGGCATAAAACAAGTAAGTCATGAGGATGTGATGTAAAGCATGGGAATATAGTCAATAATATTATGATAGCATGGTACAGTGTCAGATGGTTGCTGGACTTATCATGGTGATCACTTCCTTAGGTATATAAATGTTGAATAACTATGGTACATACCCAAAACTAATATAATATTGTATGTTAGCTATAATTTAATAAAAATCTTTTTTAAAAAAGATTTGCCAGTGCATAAGACACAGAAACTTTAAAAGCTAAAATTCTACCAGTCAACTAGCCAAAAGTAAGCTAGTATTGCTATATCAATATCAGACATTCAATATTATAATGCAGCTAAAGTGAATGAACCTTAGCTGTCTGTATCAACAAGAGTGAGCGCAAAAATACAATGAGTTTAAAAAGCAAGTCAGGAGAATACATGTGGTATACAGATATTTATAGAAATTGCATATACAGAATGCAAGTTTTATGATAATATATATTTCAAAACCAAAATTATATTGGTCAGCAATACATACATATGTGGCAAAACTATAAAGGAAGTCAAGAAAATTATTAGTCCAAAATTTAGATTACTTCTGGCAGAGAAAGAAGCGAGCAGATCAGGGCAGGCCCCTCAGGTGTGTCACAGATACTGGTGATAGTATCTTTAGCAGAGTGGTGGGTTCATGGGTATTCATTTTATTATTTTTTTTAAGCCTTGTTTGTATGTTGTGTACTCTTGTCAGTAAGTTTCCTTTAGAATTAAAAAAAAAAATTCTTAAGTTGGAATGCTGATTATCTATATAAGAGCCCTTTATTCTCAACATGTATTGAAGTAGCCAAATTCAATTTTACATTAATAATTTTTTATTACCTCTAAAAAAAAAAGAAATATAAACAACGGTAGGAGTATCACCTCTTCTACTTTTTTTATGGAACAAAAGAGGCAATGTCCCAAATATTGCTTGAGACTGTGATTGTTGATCAAACTTCAAATGTAACTGGGTTCGTATATTTTTATTTGCTAAATCTGGTAACCTTACTGAACATCAGATTTGATGTCCTTATAGTTACTTTTTTCTTATAGTTACTTTTTGAACTCTGTTGAAGCACTTAATAAAACATATGTGGTTGGGGGGCCGGCCGAGTGGTGCGGTGGTTAAGCGCTGGCTTGGGATGCCAGCGACCCCGGTTCGGGTCCCACATATGAGGGCCAGTGACACTGCCCTCTACAGCTAACAACACCTCCACCTGGAACTGGGCTGTGCGAGACCCAGCGACGGTGTAGGCTGCAGCCCCTGCTGCAGCGGGCTGCCATGGGCTACAGTGAGTGGCTGGCAGCCAGCGTGAGCTGCCAATAGCCACCGTGAGCGGCCATTCAGAGGCCGGCAACCGATCTGCCTCACCCAAGAAGAGTGCAATGATGATACCAACATGGGCCATGAAGCAATGTCCTCCACAACTAGACTGAAGAACAAAAGGACAACTTGTCTGTCCCTCTTCCCCGGTTCCCCAGCGCCGTTCCTTGCCCCCAATTCCCCAATAAAATCTTTAAAAAAAATAAATAAATAAAGTATGTGGTTACTTTCTCTTTTCTCACATATAATACGTGTGTGTGCACGCACATGTGTGCTCACATATTTGCCTACATAGAAAAAGTATATAGAAAAAATATCACCCTAAATTCCATTAGCCAGAGATAGCCATCACTTACATTTTATTTAAGACATTCTATACACATTTGCACATACAGATTTATGTACGTAATTTGACATGCATATGGAATCATACCATACAGGCTTTCCTGTAATCCTGCTCTTTGCTCTTTATGTTCTTCTTGACTGCCAATTTCACTGCCTATCCAGGTCTTACTTCCATAAAATCTCATTTACTTACCGTTCCCGGGGGGCCACCAGCACATGGGCTACATATGCAAATGATTAACTAGTAGTTTGTTGTTTTTATGGCAGACCACATAGTGCCGGCTTAGAGGGGCCTCACTTGAGAGGGCAAGTGCAGAACCCATTATCTAAGCCCTAAAGGAGTCTTGACAAAGACACACAATTTTGGGAGAGATATGTTCATGTTGATTGATATTTACTTAGTTCATCTCACATTACTAATTTTGTTCCAGAAACTTACTAAATAATTAGAGAAACATGGGAAAATCAAGACAGATATTTGGGAGAGATGCTAATGACTCAGTGCAATCCTAACAGCTGAGCTCTGTATTTATTGATAAGCCAGGCACAGGGTTAGCCACACAAAAGATTATGAAAGTCAGGAAAATGTACTCCTGCCCCGGAGGAAGTTCAAACTTCCCTGTCATAAAATGAACTAAACATTCATCCATGATTCTACCACTCAGAAATACTACTATGAACATTTTAGTGTATGTCATTCCCAATACAATAATTACAAAAGCTAACACTTACAGTGTGCTGGCTTTGTTCTGAGAGTTTAGCTATTCACTCATGTAACCCTCAAAAGAAGGTACTGTTTTCATTTCTATTGTATAGATGAAGAAACCCAGGCAAAGGAAGGTTGTTTAACTTGCCTCAAATTATATGGCTACAAAGTAGCAGGACCAGGATTCAAATCCAATGTTTCTCGACAGAAAATGACACTTAAAGAGCTAGATCAGGTCATACTGCTTTGAAAACAGAATTTGAAACACATAGCGTATAGTGTTTATGATGTGCCAATCGCTATTGTAAGTGTTTTACATATATTGGTTTATTTTATCCATAAAGTCAGCATGTACAACTTATTTCATGCCGACGTTTTCATTGACTGTAAGGCCTTCAAAGGGTGGTGGAATGCCAAGGAGACCCGGAATTGCCCTGCATTTCATCAGAGCTTCTGTCAGAAAGTTCAGGGAGCTCTGTCTCACCTGAAAAGCAAGATTGCTTAAATGGAGCTTTTCAAGTCAATGTTCTCAGCCTCGAATTTCATGGTCATGTCTGAATGAATTTAGCTCTGTACCAGAACATCTCCAGGACGGCTCAGGCATAGTGGGTAAATACACACACACCGGTAAGCCAGAGTCCCAGGCCAGTCGATGTATAATTTCATCCACTGACCTGAGAAATGTGAACAATTTTGCTCCAAGCCATGAGGTGGTTTCATGTTAGCAGATTCTCAATTGATGAGTGGGAAGTTTTAAAACTTTATTGTCAGCCTCAGGACAAACAGCACTCACTCAAAGAAAAGCTGTCCGGAGAGGGGCGCTGTCCAGACCACCAGGATCCAAATTCACCCTCTGCTTTGATTGATTGACGCTCCACCACCGTATCTGTGCCAGGGTACAACTTTAATTTCTCTCATCCTTTTCTCCCGTTTGGCAAGATGAGTCATAACGTTTATATTCACGTTAGTATATACATTTTAAATATCCCCTATAAAGCCATAGGAGTAAAGAATTCAAGGCACCCAACATCACAGTAATTCTGAACATAGCCATTCTGTGTTGCATGATGTGGATCGAGCCTTCTTAGAATTTTCAGTAGGAACAGACTTCAGATTTCCAGGGAAATGAAAAGAAGGAAAATGATATGAAGTTTCAAATGACTGCTCAGTTTCAAACACTATTGTCCTGTAGCCGGAGAGTGCCAGAAAGTAAGTAACAAAGCAGTGTGTGCGGTGAGAGGAAGGCCCCAGGGTGAGAGGCGTCGGTAGGAGGGACACTTCAACTTGCTGCGCTCCTCCCCATGGCCTCGGTGTGCCCTGTGATTTGTGACTGGTCACCAAGCCAAGTGGCCCTGCACACAGGTCTGCATTTCTGGGGCAGCCCCGCCTTGCAGGTGGCCGAAAACACATTTTTCAGAGGGGTCGATCTGGCTACTCATCTGTACTCATTATTGGAGAAAGAGGAGCGCCCTTCCAGAGGAATTCCGGCGTCCAAAGGCGCTGCAAGAGCTCAGGTTCCCTGGAGCTGTTCTCAAAACTTTGTCTCTCCCCCGCCACCCTCCATGCCACTTTGAGAGAAGCTTCCAGCCGGCGGCCAGGATCCATTCACTGGGACCCCCCCGATCAGATCACCAGCCATCAGAGCCCATTCACTCTCTCAAAGTGGGGTTCGCCTATTCCATTTCAAATAGCTGGACAGTCTCTGCAATCTTGGGGAGCCTTGAAGAAGTGAGGGCAGGGAGGGGTCACATTTGCAACCTGGCTCCCAATGTGCAGCTTTCTCATGAATGCAGACCAGTTGTGCACGAATTCGGCTGGGACGCATGCTTTTCGCTCAGAATGTTCACATGAAATGTAAGGATCTCTTGTTCCCTGTAACATTAGACGAGGTTTCAAAAAACAGAATCTGCGCTGAAACGGCCAGGCCAGCAGCGGGAGGCGGGCTGTCTTAGAAGCAGATGGAACAGAAGATTGGGTTCCCAAGTTCCTAGGGTGAGACAAAAGGGCAAGATGTCAACCCAGGACCACCCAGGGAAAATTAAATACAGATCAACTTTTGATGGCTTATGTTAACAGAGGGGAGAGTGAGTTTTGATCTTGGGGAAAACAAACATCACAAACTTTACCCATAATCACTGTTTATCACACTCCTACCCCAGAGTAGCAAGAACTGCTAACCAGCCACAAACACACAAGCGGAGGCTTCTGTCACTCAGCCTGTCTTCCCTGGGCTGGAGAGCAGGGTGGAATGCCACAAAGAGCCCCAGGGTCTCCCAGCCATTGAACAAAGGAGAGAAAAATAGGTCTGACAAGGATCAACTCCTCTTTTTCAGCTCTAGGTTGGGACCAGAGGCCACCCTGGCTCTGCCTTTGAATGAGGGGCAGCCCACCCACCACCTGCCACCCAGCCAACCTACCACAGCCATCGGTGTCTGTCGCCCTGGGCTCTTACTCACCTGGGGTTACAGGTGGAGTGAACCTTTCTAACTCCACTCTCAACACAAATCTTTTTCAGCTGTTATTTTCTTAAATTTCTTTTGAAAATCTTCACACATACCCAGAAGTCGAGAGCATGGTACAATAAACTGCAGAGTCAACAATGATCAAGATTTGCCACGTGTGTTTATTCATCCTATTTTTCCTCATGACAGCAAATCCTGGACATCAGGTCATTTCAGCCCCTCATGCTTCAGAAAGCATCTCTAAAAATATAGACATTTTCTACATAACTATAATAGATATGTTCCATCCAAGACCCTGGGACACTCCGCTTAGCTAGGATGCTGAGTCCAGCAGAGACATGGGGTCAGCACAGTGCCAGGTTCCTGAAAGCCTACAACAAGGAGCTATGCCTTTCTTAAATTAGAGAATTACTCATTCATTCATTTACAGGCTTTTATTAAGCCCCTACCAAGCCCTAGATGTCTTCTGTTCACCAGGGGTACAGCAGTAAACAAAACAGATGACATCCTTGGTCTCATGGAATTTATATTCTAATTGGGAAAGACAGAAAATTTCAGTAATAAAATAATAATACACAAGATAATGATGAATTATAAGGAAATGAGAGAGAGTGACACAATAGGAAAGGGTTGGGGTAAGCAGTACTTTAAACCAGAAGGCAAAGCAAGTCTCTGAGGGTACGTCATTTCAGCAGTCACTTAAATGACAAGAAAGAATCAGCTGGATCAACACCCGAGAAAAGGGCCCTCCAGGCAGGGTAAGCAGCTCGCACGAACATAGGACCAAACTCAATGTGTCACAGGAACACGAGAAAGAACACCCACCACGTAGCACACTGAGAGAAGGTGAGAATGGGCCAGGTGATGTCATTGGCAGGAAAGGGACACATCCTATTGGGCCTGATATCCTTTATCTAGAGCGTGTCGTTTATTCTGACTGCAATAGGAAGCCACTGGAGGGTTTTAAGCAAACTTACAATCTGCAGAATATCGGTTTGGGCACCTGAGTGGATGGGAGAGATATAGAAAGAACATGTTTGTGAGGAGGGGGAAGGTTCATTTGGATAAAAAGTTCTAGTTTAGACCTCTTAAATGTGAAATGCCTATCAGCCTTGGAGAAGCCCAGTAGACAATTGAATTTTTGAGTCTAGTGTTCAAGAGGAAGGTCAGCGCTAGAGATATAACTTTGGAAGTCATCAACATATGAATAAAATTTACAGCCATGAGACAAGATGAGATCACTGAGGGCAAAAATATAAAAAAGAAAAAGAGCTTCAGACTTAAGAATAAAAGAGAAGGAGGCAGCAAAGGAACAATCCATGAAGCACAAGGAAAGCCTGGGAGAGAGTGGTGCCAAACGAATCAAGCAAAGATAGTTTTTCAAAAGGAAGTGGTCCACCCCTAAATGCCACAGGGAGTCTAAGGACTGATTCCTGGTTTGGGCAAATGGGGATCACGGGGAACTTTGAGAGATGCAGACCAGATGGTACTGGTTAAGGACAGAATTGAGTAGAAACAGTATAGGCAGTTCTGGAGAACTTTTTGTTTGGGTGGTTGTTTAGTTGGTTTTAATGATGGGGTAGTCATGGGTCCATTGATGGGAAAAACCTAGGAGAGAGAGAAAAAAATCAATGACACCAGGGACAGAAAGAAAGCTACTGGAATGAAGGCTTGCCACTACTTTGTAACCTCTTTCCAGGATGTTTAAGAACAACATTCTCTGAAATGAGATTAAATTGAGTATATGGAATGTCTGGAGTATTAAATAGCCACTGAGAGCTAAGTGTGGGGAATGTGGGTGGATTGGGAGGGTGGGGTCAGAAGAAACAGGAGAGAAGGAAGAGAAACTAGATTTATTGGGCAGTTAACCCTGTGACGGGCAGACTTGGGAACTTTGTGGTGCCTTTTCAAAAGTTTTGAGTACTTACTACCTTTACTTCATTTTGTTTTTTTATTGTGGTAAAATATGCATAACATAAAATTTATCATTTAACCATTGTAAGTGTACAATTCAGTGTCATTAAGTACATTCCCAATGTTAGGCAACCACCACCATTATCTATCCCCAGAACTTTTTCATCACCCCAAACAAACTCTGTACCCATTAAACAATAACTCCACATTTTCCGCTCCATCTAGTCCCTAGTCCTATTTAGTAGTCTTTATTCCACTCTCTACCACTATGAATTAGCCTCTTCTTCATACCTCATAAGAGCGGAATCATACAATATTGATCCTTTTGTGTTTGCTTTATTTCATGTAACGTGTTTTCAAGGTTCCTCCATGCTGTAGCTCTCTGAAAATTTCACTCTTCTTTATGGTGAGATAATAATATTCCATTATATATATAATGAAAGAAATATATTTGTTTACTCATTCATATGTTGATGGACATTTAGGTTATTTCTATCTTTTGGCTCTTGTGAAGAGTGCTGCTGTGAACTTTGGTGTATAAGTATCCCTGCTTTTTTAGTTCTTTTGGGATTATATCTAGAAGTGGTCCCATTTATTTTTTTGTTTAATGCTCATGGCAATCCATGGACAGATATTCCTCCGGCTGGGGTTTGTTCCTTCCTTATTTCCTGAAAGGAGGTTTGTATGCTCCCAGCTCCCAGGACAATCCCCCAAACAGTGTATTGTCCATGGCTTTTGCTCTCAGCCAGCCTCAGCTTCCAGATGAGGCCCTAGCCCTCAGCCTCCAGGTCTTACAGCTCCTGTTTTTCCCAAGGGAATCCACTCACAGGTTCTGGTGGACAGGGGAGAAGGTGGGGAGGCAGGCCATTCCTCTAATTTTCCCTATGGCTGACTGCAGGGGCAGGGGGCGCTGACTTACTGCTGTGGGTGGTTGGGTGTAAACGCTTAACACAGATGCCTGTAAGTGAAACTCCGCCTCATTCTTCAGCTCCTTTTGAATTGGAACGGAGCCTTCTCTCCTAAAATTGTGCTGCTTCTAGAAAAAGCTAAAACCTTACTTTTCCAGGCAAAGACAAGTCATCTGATAGCAAGTCATAATACCGTGGTCATTTGGCTAAAACTGGATATGCTAAAACTCAAACACTTAAAACACTAGAAAAGAAGTTATCATGATAATAAATTGGACTAGGAAAATTATTTGTAGGAAACAAGTAAAACAATGGAATTGCAAGAGTTTTTTTAATAGCTACAATTTCCTGTAAACTGCTATTCAGGAAACAAGATAGTCTTTCCTTTAAGGTATGAAAGCATCTTGTAATCCAAAAATAACTGGTCTCAGCATTGTTTCGGCAAAGTTTCCCTTAAAATAGAATTTCACTTTCCTCTTAAAATGTTATGATCTGCATGATTCTATGGAACTTATTTCCGTTTACACAAATTATCCTGGAATAAAAGGCAATTTAGTGGCCCAAGAGGAAAAAAAAATGTTAGTGTTCTGTTAATATTTCTGGCTCTGTTTGGATTGCAACAAGCCAGTGAGGACCCCAAGATAAATCCCATGTGAGTAAGAGGAGTGGGGGAGGACAGTAGTTGGGACTTGAGTCTCACACATAGGACATCCTGATACCATAGCTTTCTCATTGCCATCATCTGTGAACGTGGCACACAGGGGCACAGTTCATTCATTTTGGGAGTAGCGCAGTGCATTTTTCTTCTTTATTTTCTCTGCCTTTCCTTCCCATCTGTTCTTATAAACTTTAAACTGATCTTAAATTTATCTTACTTTCCTAACACATTTCTCATATTTTTGTTATATTTCCTTAATCATTCCACACAGGAGATAGTTTCTCCTGGAGTTTTGTGGGGTTTTGTTGTGTTTGTTTCTTTGTTTGCCCTTGTTGGACTCTGTCTAGAACTTTTTCCATTTCAGATTTTTTTTTTTTAGTTTCCCAATTCTATTTCTGAAGTACTTTATTGCAGCTTTAGTATTTAACTTACCTTTTCTCCCATTCCTTTTAGGTAAATATTTTCATTTTAGCTTTCAGGTTGTATTTGCTGGAACTTATTATATAATACTCTTTCTTCACTGTGTATTTAAATGCAGGATACATCATCAGTGTTTGATGATTTTTTTAAAATTTTACTTGTTTTTTAATTAGTTTCAGGTGTACAACACAGTGCAATAGTTATACATTTTACCCCTCAAAGTGACAACCCTCCTCCCCCAATTCGCCACCCCACTCCTCCCCCATATCATATATATCTATTGCTCTTCCTCTGACTCCCTTCCATAGTATAATCCACATCCTGTGACTATCTATATATATTCAATTACAGTTGGTATACAACCTCCGCTTCAGGTATACAGTGCAGTGATCAAACCTCTACTCCATCCATGAAATGGTCTCCCCAACAAGACATGTGACCATCTGATGCCCCACAAAATATTTACACCAGTATTAATTATATTCCTCAAACTGTCTGTCATATCCCTGTGGCAATATTGTAGTTGCCTATTTTTGCTGTCTAATCCCTTCCCCTTCTCCCTTATCCCCACCCCCCTCCCAACTAGCAACCCTGTTTTTCCTCTATATCTATGAGACAGTTCTGTTTACATTGCTCATTCATTCAGTTTTTCAGATTCCACTTATAAGTGAGATCATATGGCATTTGTCTTTCTCTGTCTGACTTATTTCACTTAACATAATAGTCTCTAGGTTCATCCATATCATTGCAAATTGTATGATTTCATTCTTCTTTATAGCGGAGTAATTTTTTTTAGAGGGCATTGTCACTGGCCCTCATATGTGGGATCCGAACCGGGGCTGCTGGTGTCCCAAGCCAGCGCTTAACCACCGCACCACTCGGCCGGCCCAGTGTTTGATGATTATTCACTTGGTATTTCCAATTTCAATGATCTGTCCTCTAGAAAATCAGTGGGAAGGATTATAGCTGTGAAATAGCTTCTGCCACACCCTTGTTTGGATCCTTTTACTTGGAGAGTTCCTTTATTGACCCCATTTAGATTCCCTATATAGTATAAATCAAAATTATGAAAGCTTTATAAAATAATGTACATTTAATTTTTATTTCCATAAATACTCATATCCCTTTCTCTCGAAGTCAGGAATAAGACAAGAATGGTCCCTATCACCTTATTATTCAACACTCTTGTAATACCTGCAAATGAAATCAGACCAGGGAAACAAAGACACATAAATATTCGTAAGGAAAGAATTAAAAAGATGGCATTTAAAGATGATATATTTGGGCCGGCTGAGTGGCGTGGTGGTTAAGCGCTGGCTTGGGAGGCCAGCAGCTCCGGTTCGGGTCCCACATATGAGGGCCAGTTACACTGCCCTCAAAAAAAACAAACGGTGATATATTTGACTCCTTAGAAAATGCGAGAGAAGCATTTTATTTTAAAAAGAAACAAAAGTTTAAAGCAAAAACTTCAAAACAGAAAAACACAAAGAAAAAACAACAACAAAACTCATCCATAATCTCTCTAATCAGAGAAAACCATTGTTAAAAGTTAACAATTTGGTTTGTATCTTCCATTATGTTCTTGCACCTATATGTGTATGTTTATGTGTATGTATACGTAATATAGTTATTCTAAATATCTTTTATCTACTTATACTGTCATCGAATTTGGGGTAAACTATAAAGTGATCCTTAGAAGAGACTTCTTAGTCCAGCAGTTCCGTCTTATCCACTGACTATAAGTGACTATAAAGAATTTAAAGAGTGGAAAAATGCCAAGGAGACCTGGAGTTACCCTGCATTTCATCAGAGTTTCTATTATATGGATAGGCTGAAGATCCCCTCTGGGACCGCCCGAAACCGCAGATGGTACCCAACCCTATATAAAATGTTTTTCCTATACGTTCATAGCTTTGTTAAAGTTCAACGTATAAATTAGGCACCTTAAGACATCAACAACAATAACTATTATAATAGGACAATTATAACAACATACTGTAATAAAAGTTACGTGAATGGCTTTGGGGCCATTCTTAAGTAAAATAGGGGTGACTTGTACTGCAATACTGTGACAGTGTAGCTGATGACAGAGGCAGATACTAGGGCGGAGAGCGTGTACAGAGTGAGTACACTGGACAAAGGAGTGACTCACGTCCTGGGTGGGACAGAGTGGGATGCTGTGAAATATCATCACACTGCTCAGAATGGTGTATAATTTAAAACGTATGAATTTATTATCTCTGGAATTTTCCACTTAATACTGTCAGACTGCAGTTAACTGCAGATAACTGAAACCTCAGAAAACAATACCCTGGATAAGGGGCACTACTGCATCACCCTGAACAGAAGTTCAGTCCCTGTTTTAATGAGGGGCAGAACACAGGGACACAAGCCCTGACCCACAATTCTAACACCCCAAAAGTTCCAAAACACAAACTCATTTGGTAAACAACCTTGACCTAAAATGACATGAGGCTATTCTTTCTGAATTTATCACAATTAGTGTAAATATTTATATCATACACAAATATACCACTACATTTCATTAAAAGGAACTTCCTGAGGCCCCACTGCGGGGGCGTTATACTCTGTGTCATCTTTCTAAAATCCAAAATATTCTGAATTCTGAAACATGAAAGACCTCCAGGGCTTGGATCAGGGATTATGTTCCTGCAATATACGGGGCAGTGTCTGGGACACAAAAGATAGAAGGATGCATGCTACCCTGCTGGAGTTCACAATCAAAAAGGAGATTGCAAGATATATACATAGGAAAAACGTTAAACCTGTCAAATAAACCTTTAAACAAATATACATTCCAGGTCTGCATTGCAGTGAAGAGATACACAAACCCAACGGTTGTCAGGCCATGGGGAGAAAAAAAGATATATATGGTGTTGCCTATGATTATTTGTTTAACAGATGAGTCCTTCAAGTTGTGCAGGACCATGTTGGATGGGTAGAGAGACTTGCCCTAAAATACAGAAGAAATGTGCTTGATGGGAAGAGGAGATTATTTGTAAATTCTATATGTTAGTCTTCTAGTTGTAAGCATCAGAAGCTTAACATAAATTAATATAAAAGGAGTTTGTTGGCTTGGATGAGCCACTTCATGATGGTCACTTGGCGCTCGCTCTCTCTCCCTTTCTCTCTCTCTTCTCCTTTCTCAGTCTGCTTTCTTCACTCTTGTTTCACTCTCAGGCAGGCTCTTTCTGCATGTGGGAAAGAAGGTCACTAATGGTGTTCCGGTTATGAGCCTCCCAGGCTGCAATCCCAGAGGGAGGAGAGAGATCTCCTTAACTCCTGTATCCATCTCAGGCTCTCAAAATGATCTGGCCTGGCCATGCTGGCATCTTAACTCATACCTGTCTTAAGGAATGGGGAACCCTGACCAGCACAAGTCCCATCATGGGCTTTGTAATTGACAACCACACTATAGTCACATGGGTTTGGAGAAGGGCAATTACAAAAGTGAAAGAGGATGGGGCAGATTAATAAATTTTAAAAAAGGAATTGATGTGTCTAACCCAGGGGTTGGCAAACTTTTGAGACAGAAGAGCCTCCAAGGGTCAGCAAACTGTGGCTCGCTAGCTGCAGGCTCTGAAGTAAAATTGAAAATGAAAATAAAACTATAAGTTTCATTTATAAAATGTTTAAAGGATATTATTCGCATAATGGTGATTATGTAGAAATATATTTATGGCTCTCAAATAATATTTAAATTGTTGTGAGGGACAGGATTGGCTCTTCCAGTAGTCAGCAAACTTTTGAGACAAAACGTACCCAAAGAGCCACATGTGGCTCGTGAGCCGCAGTTTGCCGACCCCCAGTCTAGCCCCACACTAGAATCTTTCTCCTAAGAGGGGCCCATTTGCTTTGCTGAGGAGGGCATTCAGGCAGGAAAGGGTCGCTAAATGAAAGCAGTGGTCACAGAGTGAGAAGAGAGGATGAAAGGAGTCAAGGAGCCCAGTCACTCTCTGGTCACCTGTGTCATATTCAGAAATGTCTGCATATGAAATGGTGACAGTATTCGAAGGGGGATTTAAATGAGATGGTGTAGGAAGGGGCTTTAAAAGTGCTTCTGTGCTCAATGATGTGACTATCAAGAAGGCACTTACCCGTATATATAATTTCGCCCTTGGCTGAGTCTAAGTTGGAATAGGCTTCTTGTGAGTAGTTCTCTTCTTCTCCTAAAGGTGAGAATTTCTGGCTCCCTTCAGAACTGAGACAAGCTTGTGAGGACAGGCTCGTGTTGCATGGATATAGATAGCCCTTCCCTAAAATACAGAAGAGGTGCTTGACAAGGAAATTTAAAAAGATCACTTATAACCTCTATGTATTAGACTCTTCCAGTTGTGAACATCAGAAACCTGACTTGACATGAATTAAGAAATTAACCTAGGCCGGCCGAATGGCGCGGTGCTTAAGCACTGGCTTGGGAAGCCAGCGGCCCCGGTTCGGTCCCACATATAAGGGCCAGTGACACTGCCCTCAAAAAAAAAAAAAAAAATTAACCTAATATGAATGAAGCAAAAAATTAATTCAATTGGCTCATTTAGAGAAATATTTAGAAGAAGCAGACAATTTCCTGACCAAAGGTTAATCCTATTATAATTCTGACATTTTGGGACTAAGAGTATCTTATATTCAAGCTGCAATAACCTAAATGACTTGCTGGAAGTCACCCAGGGAATGATCTTTTGATGTCCCAGAAGACGGAGATGGACTGTACCTGGACATTTTCTGAATAATTAAGTTACAGTTGCTATTTGCAAGTCACTGCAGAGGAAATCTTCCAATAGATGCCTCTTACTCAGTTATGTGTGCCAACCTAGATACTCCTTACATTAACATTGTGATTATATTTTGGATCACCCTTTGTTTTGCTCTTGAAGGACAAAGATTGAGTCTTAAATGCAGGAGTCAGAAAGAGAAACACATTTCTTATGGCCTAGATTAGTAATTCTGTTATGATGATTTACACACACACAAAGCTGCATGGCCTTCAGCTATCGACCAGCCTTCAATCTATTATCACTTACTGCAGACTGAAGAAAGGCATGAATGAAACCCATAATGTGCTGAGCACTTTATACAAACCATCTTTGGAATTCTCAGAACAATGAAAGGAAGACATCATCCCTATTTTAATCGATAAGCAAAATAAGGCTCAGAGAGCTTTACTCGTTTTTCCATGACCATCCAGCTCCTAGGAAGTAAAGCCAGGGTTCTGGAACTGAACTGTCTGATTTCAAAGCCTGAACAAGATTGTGGGCCTGGCTTCACGCTGGGCGGTATCTTTGGGGAATAATTAATCTGTATAACCCTTAGCTTTTGGTTTCCTGTTATAAGTCCTCTTCTCCTTACCAAGGATGGATTTATGATCATGTGAAAAGCACAATCTAAGAAGCTGGGAACGCAAAAAAGAACCAAATATAACTTTTGCCCACCAAGAACTCACAGACTATCTGGGAAAATGGAACCCAAATATGAAACAATAAACAACAACCTAAGGATGGGGTTGGGCTGAGCAACGAAAAAGCAGAACAGACTCACAGGACAGTGACAGATTCTAGTGATCCACAAATGTCCGTCGTCCCTTTCTCAATAAGACAACTCCTGTCCTCTTGGCTGGGACGATAGCCATCTGGAATGTAGACTACATTTCCCAACCTCGCTTGCAGCTAGCTGAGCATGACTAAATTCTATCCAAGGGGATGAAAGCAGAAATGACAAATGCAACTTCTGATGGGGATTCTTAAAGGAAAAGAACAATGACATTCTTCATGCTTTCCTCTTTCCTTCCTGTTGGTGCTGTGGTAGCCATTTTGAATCACAAGGCAGGGTTTGAGAGTAGAAGGAACTCATGGCAGAGCTACAGGATGGAAGAAACCCAGAAATCTGACTCCAAGTAGCACTGCCTCTACTCTAGACTGCCAACCTCCATTCTTTTATGTGAAAGAGAAGTAAATCTCTATCTAATCTAAGCCATTGTTATTTTGGATTTTTGTCATTGCAGGCAAATTTAATCCTAACTACTTAACATGCACAGTTCAATTTCTCCTCCACTCCCACTCCCCGCCAAAATCCTATGACGTGACCTCCAGCAAGTCACTTAATCTTTCCCAGAGTGTCTGGGAGAACCCGATGAGATAAATCAATGAGAAAACAGGAGACAGTGCTTGGGGATTTTAGTAGGCCTGTAGTGACACAGTATGGAGGATGGAAGGGGGAGAAAAAACTATATACACAAGACTACTCAACTCACAATTTCCTGAAGTCCTTAAAGAATAACTAGTGTAGCACCATGTCTAAAATAGTGTAGCGCAAACTTTACATTCTTTGAGAATTCAGGGAAGAGAAAGCCTGTGTGCTGAAGTAAATGATTAAAGGTTTGATGAAGGAGGTGAAGGAATGGATCCATTTTAGTTTGTAAGTTGCGACTTAGCTACAACTAAGTGGTTGGATCGTGTAATTAAAAAGGCAAGAAGCAAGCTCAGGGAAAGCTGGACCAAGGCCAAATGATGTCATCAGGATGTGGTGTCATCCGTGCTTTCCTGATCTCACTGCATTTTTCAGAAAGCAAGTGGTGCATATGACAGCTGTGGATGACAGTCTATCAGTTTAGCAGCCTACGTAAAGGCTACCTCTTGCCTTAGGGCTGCAGAGAAGTCCTCAGCCTACCTGCCTCTCTGTGACTCTGCTGATGCATGAATGATGATGGGAACAGGTCATGTTCCCATCCCTGGACTGGATGGACCAAAAGAGCTTATAAAGCATCAGTCACACCCAGACTGCATGGATTGGGGGTTTAAAAAGGGTGGTGGTTTAAAGGAAAAAGTGAGATGCTACTGGCAGTCAAAGGGAAATGGATGTTGGGAAGAATGTTGTTCAAACTTTAGAGCAGAGAAGAGCAAAAGCAAATATACAATGTCTAGAATGAGTGTAACAAGATGGGCTGAATGGAAGAGACAATTCACGTAGATAAGAAATGTGCTGGTAAGGAACCCCAGTCTTCCTCACGGCGTTAGTTTGCTGGGCTACCATAACAAAATAGATGGCTTAAACAACAGAAACGTATTTCTCAGTCTGGAGGCTGGAGTAACAGCCAATATTTTCAATGGCAATCAACTCCTGATTTGTTGACCTTACTGCATCTCAAGTTTTCTATGAATACACTGCATTTTAAAAAGGATATATCATTTAAGAGATGCTTGGCTGTAAGTAACAGAAAACCCGATTCAAACCTGCCTTACACTTTTTAGAAGATGTGTTGTGACCTGAGAGTGAGGACAGCTTGTTTATTTTAGTCTCCAGTGATGTCCTCGAGGACGCAGGGTCTTCCAATCTTTCACCTGCACTCTATGATATTAGCTTCACCCCTCACTCCCAGGCCCACACGCTTCCTGATCAAGCTGAGGGAAAAGGACTTGGTCTCTTCTGGAAGCTGCTTCAGAAGAATGGAGCAGCTTCATTCCCAAGAGCAGAGCAAACCTCTTTGCAAATTTGGGGCACATGTCCATCCCTAACCAAGAGTAGGATTATGTTGATGAATTGGGCCTGAGCCACAGGTCCTCCCTAGAATCAGGAGCATGGTCAGCTTGCAGGAAATGAGTGAACTGCATGGGGAGGTGTGGACACCTGAAGGGATCCTGGCAGCATAGTTATCAGGAAGAAAGGAATATGGTGTCCACCGCGGTGATGAAATAGCAATAGGAGTATGAAAAATAAAGAACTGACACAAGGCAATCATCTGTGCTGGGATAGGTGGTTTAAGAAGAGGAACGAAAACCTCACACAGTTGTAGGTACCATATTTGCAAGTAAAACGTATCTTTGGTAGCTTTTACTATAGTTAGAAGGAGACAATTCACTTCTTGTGAGATATGATTCTGATTTTGAGATGGTCATAAAGAAAAAAGTCATTACGTTTATACTTTTCATTTATGTCTTACATTTTCCTATCTTATCTTTTTTTTTCCTATCTTATCTTTTAAGGCTGTAAACTTGATGGGGAAAGAGGTCATATATTTTTATAGCATGGTGGTATTTAAAATGTCAAGAACCAAAAAAAAAAAAAAAAAAAAAATCAGGGTACCATTTAGCTTGTGAATTTTAATGCCTGTTCATTGCTTTTCTTCAACAGTGTCTCTGATTTCACACATGCACATAAATATTAGTGTCCCCCCACCCACCTGCTTACCCTCAGACACACACATGTAGTCCTGGGAAAGATGGAATACCAAACAAGAAGCACAATTCTTTATTAAAGTATCAGAGAAAAGGAGGCTAATTTAATCAGTGTCTTGCCTGAAAAGAATGAAAAACAGTACCTATAATGTAGAAAGGCTTTTTGTGAAAAGAATGCCTGCTTGATTTGTTTCTTTCTGGTTCTCTCAACAGTAGAAGTTTGCTTCCCTCTCTGCCACACATAGCCAGTCCCCAGGTATCTGGGGATTTATGCTCTCTTCCTGATTTAAACAGCAGCTCCCAGAAGGCTGTGCCTTTCAGCGTCACAAGATGAAGTCTTTGGTAAGACATTCTGCAAGCATATATTATATTTATCACTAGATTAGAGACAATCATGAGCAAAGACAAAAAAATGACCAAATTCACAAATTAGGCTACTGATGAGACTAGCTACAATTATTTTTCACATGTGCATTTTGCTGTGATTTTTGCATTTGGTGAAAATAATATATGGTATGAAAACAGAACTAGCAAGCAACATTTAATTTGTTCCCTCTAACAAAAGCAGAATGAAAAAAATGGGTCTGAAAGCCCTTTGTAAAACCTAAAGCACTATATAGGTGCGAGTCATTGTTATTGAGTTCATTACTTGTTTAGCTTTACTTAAAAGAGACAAGAACTGAATATGTTAGCTCATTTTCTTCCTTTATTTTTGGCACTCTAAATACATTATAATTATCTATTTTGTTTTCTAGGTATGTTAACATATTCAAATAGAAAATCCTACCCTGATGAATGTTTTTACAGTTCAAAAGTGGTCTGCTCTCAATCCAGTTTTCAAAAATGGACAAAAGAATTGAACAGGCATTTCACAAAAGAGGTCACACAAATAGCAAATAAACATACGAAAAAGTGTTCACAATTGATCACCAAGGAAATGCAAATTAAACCCACATTTATTTACCACTGTGTGCCCAATAGATTGGCTAACATTGATCAAAGCTGCCTATTCTGAGAATTGGCAAGGATGTGGCCCTACTGAGTTTTCACATACTGCCAATGAGAGTGTAAATTGGTACATTTTGAAAAGCTATTGGCAGTATCTCCTATAGTTGAACTTATGCACATCTTATGACCCAACACTCCCAGGTATATATATACATAGGGTAGGCAGAATAAAGACCACACCCCACCTCCAAAGATATCCGTGTCCCAATCTTGGGACCTGTGACTATGTTACTTTACTGTAGCAAAAGGTACACTGCAGATGTGATTAAGATTACAGACCTTGAGAGGGGAAGATTATCCTGTAATAAATGGGTGAGCCCAATCTAATCACATCAATCCTTAAAAGCCAAGAACCTTTCTCACTGGGCTCAGAGAGAGATGATACAATGAAGGAATGGTCAGAGATAGCAGGAGTCCAAGCCACTGTCGCTGACTTTGATGATGGAGAAAGAGAGGCCAAGAAAAGTAGAGGCCTCTAGAAGCTGGGAATGGCCCTCAGCAGAAAGTCAGCAAGAAAATGGGGACCTCTGTCCTACAACATCAAGAAACTGAACTTGGCCAACAACCCCAGTGAGCCAGGAAACGGGCCCTCCCCTAGAGCCCCCAGAAAGGAATGCAGTCTTGCTGACATCTTGATTTTAGTCTGGCGAGACCCATGCCAGACTTCTGACCTACAGAGCTGGGAGATCATAAAAGTGTGTTGTTTTATGCTGAGAACTTTGCGGTAATTTGTTGCAGTAGCAATAGAAAACTAATACAATACCCAACAAAAATGTGTACAGTGATGTTCATGGCAACATGATTTATACAATGATGTTCACAGCAGTATTATCTGTAAGAGCCCTAAAGTAGAAATATCCCAGATGACCAGTTACAGGACAGAAAAATAGACAGGTCTGGCTGATGATGGGAGAGCGTAGAGCAGTGAGAACAGGATGGCAGCAGCCCTAAGATGAAACTCACAGAGTGGGTGGGGTCTGGGGTACAGGTGGGGACAGTCTGTGTGGCTCTATGTATGTGAAGTTCGAAACCAGGCAGAACTACGTCCTACTTACAGGTCAGAATAGTGGTTGTCTCTGTGTGGGGAAAGGACTGAAAAAAGGCATAAGGCAGCCCTTTTTTTCTGATGGGAAGAGGTGCCAAAAATATTCTATATCTTGATCTGGGTGGTGTTTACAGGGTATGTTTACTTAAATGACTGGTACACTTTTCTGCATGCATGTTATACTTCAATTAAAAGGTCCACATAAAAAGAAGCGGTCTGTCTGTTGGAATTATTAAACTTCTTAAAAAATTTAAACCAGAGGCCACTTTATAATGGTCTTTAGTTTTATTTCTCTCGTTTACTTTTGGCTCCCCTCTAATTTTACAACATGGAATGTTCCCCTTAGGCAGGGAGAATAGAAAGATCCAGAGAAATGCCATCAAACATGATGCAATTAAATTGATTTAAATGTATATCCTTTCACACACTCTGCTTTTAAATTTTATTTATTTATTTATTTATTTATTTATTTATTTATTTATCTATTTATTTGAAGACCACCAGTTTCTTTCTAGAGGCAACTATTGCATTGTTACCATTTTTAAAATTTCTTTTCACTATGTGTGTGTGTGTGTGTGGGTGTGTGTGTTTACATGAATGATAGCAAACTAGACATATGAGTCTGCGCTTGCCTTCATCATAATTTGTAACACCTGAGTAGATAGTCATTTGACTAATTCCCCTATTGATGGACATTTAGGTTGCTGCCTGTAGTTTGTTATTGTAAATAATGCTGCAATAAATATCCTTAAATATCTATCATTTTGCACAATCACACGTCACTTTCCAGTAATTTACTTCAAATCAGTAAGCATATATTTGAAGCTATGGTGGATGTTAACATTTTTTTTTCTTCCATTTAACAAATGGACTACCTGCTGAGAAGAATATTCTTATTAATGAATTCATTCATCCAAAGAGACTTTGGTGCCTATCTTCAGATTACACAAAGCCTAAGCAATAAAACAAGTATATATCTATAAAGGATGTATTTTTTAAATGATGTATTATTTCCTAGGGCTGCTGTAACAAAGTACCACAAGTTGTGTGGCTTAAAAAAACAGAAATTTCTTGTCTTATAATTCCAGAGACAGGAAGCCCGAAATCAGAGTATTTTCAGAACCATGCTCTCCCCAAAGGCTCTAGGGAAGAATTTGTCCTTGCTTCTTCCAGCTTCTGGTGGTTCCCAACAATCCTTGGCATTCCTTGGCTTGTAGATACATCGCTACAGGGGCTGAAAAGATTCAAGAAGGAGAAAAGTATATTGCCACAGAAAGGTACGTGGAATGCAAACTGAACAGGGACCACTGGGTTTGGCAATGAGGAGGTTTTTGCTGACTTTAAAAGTGAGGTTGCAGTGGATGGAGGAATGATTGGGAAGTGAGCAAGGAAGGTAATATTATCTGAAAGGAAACTAATCTCCATCATCTGGCTTAATAATAAATTTTAGGTTCATAAATCAAGGTGCTGACCTCTTTTTTTCCTCCTCCTGTTTGGAGATGTCTAGGCCCTCATTTAGTGCTTCCTTTCAGGAGATACTGGCTACCCAGGTCTGTCTGATGAGCACAGCGCTGATTTCTGCTCCTGAAATGCCCTTGTCCTTCACAGGTTCAAATGCTACCCGATCTGACTCACACGCTCTCTCCTCCTGAAAGTCATCTCTAGTTTTCCCAGCTGCAAAGTTATCTTTTCCTCCTCTGCATTTCTACAATATTTTTCTGTACATCTCTTGAAGTACACCTTGCTTTAAACCTTTATTTCTTTTATTATAATTATTGATGCTTTTCTTCTCTATCAGACTAAATCTTCAAACAGGATCCATGTCTAATTCACCTTGACATTCCCAAGGATATCATAAGTCTTCACACTTACATTAGATACTAATATTTAATACATGCTGAGTATTCAATAAATATTGGTTTAGTAAATTAGTAAAGGGAGACTAATTGCACTAAACATGATAACCTAAAATGGAGTCCAAAAATCTGACATAATGGGCATATCTTTAGATTAGATGCTCTCTGCAGATAACAGGAATTTTTAAGTCAGCAGAGGCAGAGTTAAATGCCAAACATCTAACTCAATCCAAAGCATCCCGAATTCAGGAGGTGATGTAAATGTCAGCCAAGGATGGAATTGCTATAATAAATCATGTGATGTGGGCTGAATCATATTCCTTCAAAATTCATATGGTGAAACCCTAACCCCCAGTACCTCAGAATGTGACTGTATGTAGAAATTGGACCTTCAAAGAAGTGATTACATTAAAATGAGATCATTAGGGTGGGCCCTCATCCAATCTGACTTGTGTCCTATAAGAAGAGAAGACTAGGACACAGAGAGACACCAGGTATTTGAACACACAGAGGAAAGACCATGGGAGAAACAGAGAGAAGGCAGCATCGGCAGGCCAGAGAGAGGCCTCAGAAGAAATCCAGCCTGCTCACACCTTGATCTTGGACAACTGGCCTCCAGAACTGAGGAAATAAATGCCTATTGTTGAAATCACCCAGTCTGCAGGTGGCAGCCTGAGCTGACCAGTGTACCATTGTAGTAAAGAGCCACATTGCACAACAAGGAGGGGATGGCAGTGGGACAGACCAAACAGTAGTCTATTGCTTTCTATGTGATTTTGAGCAAGTAATGTTGCCTCTCCAAGCCAGTTCTTATATCACCACATGGGAGACAACAATTCATCTACGGGTGTTATGAGGAATATGTAAGATACGTATATAGTACTTGAAACAGAAGGAGCACTCAACAAAGGATACCTCCTTACTGTCAGAGCAATGAGATATGTATATGAACATTAAAGTGATTACTTTGAAGACTGTAGCAGCATGTCTTGTTATATATTATATTACATGTGATTTTTTACTAATTAATTATTTTTAATATATAATTTGAGATATTTCGTGTATCCAATATAACAAAAATTAAATATATTAAATTTAATAGTATACTGTTAAATAAGAGAAAGCAAAACAAAAATTATGTAAAACTCTGCTAGTTACAACTCTCTAAAAACTATGCATATGTGTTGCCGAGATTGAAAGGCAATGTGTAAGGAAGAATATAGTTGTTTAATGTTAAATCAGTTAGGAGAAAAAAACTGAATTTGCAGTAATTTAGTTCCTGACTGGAATTTATTTACCCTCAGATCCCAAGGAAGGGTTGAGCAATGGAGCTATATAGAAGAGCAGGCATCCAGCTGGCCCATTGGAACATTTGCAACCAGGAGTTTTAACACAGTTGGGAGACTCTAGACCTGCTGTTGGCTTCATTCCTTCCTATTCACTGTAATTGGCTTTGTCTATATGCAGAAAACATGGTCTCCCCCAAGTTACACTTAACTCCAAACAGGGACACCAATATTCCCTATTCTCAGTCAAGGCTGCTATTCAGGCAGCCGGCACTGGTTCTGGAAACTGACGATCATCCCTAGAATCAGGTTCAAATCCCAGAGAAAGGAATCGTTGGTGTTGCCTTTCGTTCAATCAACCACAGGCAGGAGGCCAGGTCACATAAAAGCATGGCTGTTCCCACAAGAACCATAGACCTGAAGCAAGGAAAGCAGCAGTTCCCTAGAAAAAGGGTTGGTACTGGGGGAAAATGCATGTCAGAAAAATTAAACATGTGTCTGCTCTATGTATAGCTTTTATTTTCCCAAACGTTAAAATATAATAACTTTTCAAAGGAAACAAAGAAAATGGTTAGTACTAAAAGACATCTTTCTTTTCCCCCTTTACTTCTACTCTACCTTAATTAGAATGTGTTGCAGCATCTCTGTTCAATTTATGATTAAACATGGTCACCACATATTGGAAATCCTTGCAGAAATGGGTGATTGATGCCCACCTTAGTGTCACCTTTAACTCTTCCCTCATTGAGCATCAAAATAGTTCATCTGTTAGATGTTAGAACAGGTTCATATTTGATGTATTCAGTTAGCTCCCAAGTTTTCAGGATTTGTGTTAAATTTCATTCACAGTTACACCCATGCTTTAATCTCCTCAAGGAAGTAACCAGAAAAAAACAGGCCCCCACTTTGCCACAGAGACACACCTAGACATCCTCATGTTTTCCCTCAGCATACGTAGATAACATTTTTTAAAAATAAATTTGCATACAAATTTAAAGAATCTATTTTTTAAAATATTTACAATAGAGTTTTATTCTTTTTGTGTTTTTTTTTTGGGGGGGGCAGTGTGTTTTTCCAGGACCCATCAGCTCCAAGTCAAGTAGTTGTTTCAATCTAGTTGTGGAGGGCGCTTCTCAGTGGCCCATGTGGGGATCGAACTGGCAACATAGATGCTATAAGCACTGCGCTCTAACCAACTGAGCTAACCGGGCACCCCAAGAATCTATTTTAAGGATATATGTAAAGTGTTTTACGAAGAGCTTCCAAATTCTTACTCTTAAATCTCTCCTAGTAGCAAGAGCTAATTTGACTGCTGAGATATTCACAGAAGAGATGAGAAAAAAATAATCAATTTCCAGGCATGTTTAATTTCATAGACTCCTACGCTCATAATTGAGTAGTTGATTTCCAGTTTTTCCAGGTGCAACCATGCAACAGGAAAATGATTTTAACAGATGAAGTTTTAGTGACAGCCTAATACATTTTTTAGGCCAGCTCTCAAGATTCTCTCAACTTTCTATGTACTATTAAAGAGCAACACATATCCAGTGGTTAGAATGCTTTGGTAGTGCGCCTGGGGACAGAAAAGCCTGTATAATACAACAGGATCTGCCTAGCGTCCAGACAGCAAGCAAACAAAAGTGAAAATGACCAACAGCCAGGGTACCTGCCAAAGGGACAAAAATCACAGAAACTGCTCAGGGCACACATTCGAGCAGAAAAACCTTTGGTCTCTCTGTGTTTTGCTTCTTTCCTTGGCTCTTGGTGTTTGCAGTGGGACTACATTCCTAGGCTCAAGGGCCTTTCCAAAAATTCACTGGCAAAGCTCTCTGCCAGTCAATTGGGCAAAGCATGACAGAGAGAACACCCTATTGCATATTGCTAGTTTTAAATGAAGGCTAAACTAATAAACAAACTAAGAGACCTGCCAGAGATGTGGGACCATAAATGTAATAAAGAATTCTATAGTGGGATCATTTTTATACATAGGTTTAAAATTTCATTCATAGAGAACTAATTCTAGAGTTCATTATGGTTCCCTCAATACTTGTTTCCACGCTGCAATGGCACCTGTCTAATTCTCCATGGGCAGAGGTGCCTTGATATATCATGAAATGGAAAAAGCAGCCAGCATAGATTTCCAGTCAACACACTAGAACGATGCATCCTTCCACACTTGAATTCCCTAAGTGTTTGGGAATTAAAGTCATTAATCTTTTTTTTTTTCTTCTTCTTCTTTTTTTTTAATCACAAAGGCCCTACTGGTATGGTGATTAGCAATTTCAGCCTTAAAAGAAAAAAAGAATTCTAGCACAGAGGCGAAAAAAAACAAAAACAAGAGAAAAACAGTACAGCTGGAAAGACCTGCTCTAGTTTTGCTTTCCATTTAGTTGGCAAAATAAAATTCCCTTTTGGAAAGAATTTCTCTCCCACCCACTCCACTTTAGTCACTCTATGTGTCCTCTCTCTTTCCCTCTGTCTTCTTCTTTATGTTTTCTTTTCTTAATGCTGCTATTTTTTTTATTCACTGGGCATTTCCTAATTTTTTAATTCATTTAACATGGATCAAGTGCATGCCTGGTACAGGTGAAGGACTAGGCACTGTGGGGCCATCTAAAGATAAATTCATCATGAGTCCTGACATCAAAAACTGTGTTATCCCAGGAAAAGATATGACTGGTACATAAATAAGTAAAATCAAAAGTAAAAGGTGGTAAATGACAAAATAAATATAAAGTGACATAGAAACTCTGAAAGAGAGCAATTCATTCCAGCTTGAGAGTTCAGTGAAAGTTCACAGAGGAGGTGTGTGGAGAAAGGGCATTCTACACAGAGAAAACAGCATGAGCAGAGGCAGGGAGGCATCACCCATGGAGGGATTGAGTTTAATCAGAGCAGCAGTTCTCAGGGCGTGGTCCTTAGAAGATCAACATCAGCATTACCTGAGAACATGTTAAATATGTAAATTTTCAAGCCCCACCCTAGATCTACTGAATCAAAAATCCTGTGGTCGGACTCACCTTGATGTATGGAGTAACAAGCCCCCCCAGGGGACCTGATGCATATTCAAGTTTGAGAGTCACTGATAAAAGTATATGGCACATGGGGGTACATGGAGCAGGAAATTAGCTTGAAAAGGATGTATATTCTGCTGCTGTTCGGTGGAGTGTTCTAACGTGTCTATTAGTGTGAAACAGTTTGTAGTAGTTTTTGTTCTTTTCTTTCCTTGTTGATCTTCTGAGTTGCTCTATTATTGAAAGTGTCCAACTATTGTTGAATTGTCTGTTTCTCCCTTCATTTCTGTCAATTTTTGCTTCATGAATTTTGGAACTTTATTGTTAAGTGTGGGTTGCCATAACAAAACACCACAGAGTACAACAGAAATTGATTTTCCCACAGTTCTGGATGCTGGAAGATCAATATGAAGGTTCCAGGAAGGTTGGTTTCTTCCAAGGCCATTCTCCTTGGCTTGCAGGAGGCACCCCCTTGCTGCCTCTTCATATGGTTGTCCCTCTGGGCACCCTTGGTGTCTCTTCAGGTGTCCTAATCTCCTTTTCTTATAAGGACACCAGTCAGATAGGATGAGGACATACTCTGAAGCCTCATTTTAACTTAATGATCTCTTTTGTAAAAATTTTATTAAAAATATAGTTAGCATACAAATTTATATTAGTTTCAGGTGATTCAACATTTATATACCTAAAGAAGTGATCACCATGATGGTAAGTCCAGCAACCATCTGACGCTGTACAATGCTATCACAACATCATTGACTATATTCCCTATGCTGTACATTATACCCCAATGACCTATTTGTTTTATATCTGGAAATTTGGACCACTTATTGCCATTCACCTTTCCCCCACCTTTTTGATTTTTCAATTATAGTTGACATTCAATATTATTTTATATTTGTTTCAGTTGTACAGCATAGTGGTTAGACGTTTATATAATTTAAGAAGTGAGCCCCCTGACTAGTCTAGTACCCACCTGGCACTATACACAGTTATTGCCATATCACTGACTATATTCCCTGTGCTTTACTTTATATCCCCATGACTATTATGTAACTACCAATTTTTACTTCTTAATCCCTTCACCTTTTTCACCCTGCCCCCCAATTCCCCTCCCATCTATCACCCCAATAAATCCTGGACCCATATGACACCATAACTAGTTACTACAATTTCATTGCTTATAGTCCTTATGCTGTGCTGTACATCAGCATGACTACTTTGTAACAATTTGTACTTCTTTTTTTTTTTTTTTTTTTTGAGGGCAGTGTCACTGGCCCTCATATGTGGGACCCAAACCAGGACCACTGGCTTCCCAAGCCAGCGCTTAACCACCGCGCCACTTGGCCGGCCCCCAATTTGTACTTCTTAATCCTTTTCACCCAATCCCTCTCCCATCTGGGAACCATCAAAATGTTCTCTGTATCTATGAGTTTGTTTCTCTTTTGTTTGTTAAATTTGTTCTTAGATTCCACATATAAGTGAAATCACATTGCATCTGTCTTTCTCTGTCTGACATATTTCACTCAGCACAACACCCTCCAGGTCCATCCATGTCGCCACAGATGTCAAGAACCCATTCATTTTCATGGCCAAGCAATATTCTATTGTATAAATGTACCACCTATTCTTTATCCATTCATCTGTTGACAGACACCGAGGCTGCCTCCACATCTGGCCATTGTAAACAATGCTGCAATGAACATATGGAGGCATACGTATAAATATTACTACTCCAGCTTTTTTTTGTTTGTTTTCTTTCATGAAATAACTTTTTGCATCCCTTCACTTTCAGTCTGTGTGTGTCTTTCAATCTGAAGCGAGTCTCTTATAGACAGCACATGTAAGGGTTTTGTTTTCTTATTCATTCAGCCACCCTATGTTTTTTTTAAAGATTTTTATTGGGGAATTGGGGCAGGGGAGCAGCCAAGTTGTTGTTCTTCAATTTTCGTTGTGAAGGGCGCCAGTCGTCATCTGGCTTCCCATCAGCAGCTCATAGCCTCTAAGCTCAAAGTGCTGTGTTCAATCTTAGTTGCAGGTGGGTGTAGCCACCACCGAACAGGTAATCTTGTTGTTACATCAGCTGAGCTATCCTGCCACCTGTTGGCAGCTCAGTGACAGATCAGCTCAGGTGCAGCATCACTAGCCCATGTGGGAATCGAACTGGTGGTTCTGTTGCTCAGAGCTCCAGCTCTAAGCCAACTTTTAACCAACTGAGCTGCTCGGCTGGCTCCACCCTATGCTTTTGATTGGATCATTTAATCCGCTTACATTGAAAGCAATTGTCGATAGTTATGTAATTATTGCCATTTTAGTACTCATATCTTTGATCTTTTTTTCTTTTTCTATCTTAAAGAAGTCTCTCTAACATTCCTTGAAATACTGGTTTGGTAGTGATGAACTCCTTCAGCTTTTTCTTGTCTGGAAAGCTCTCTATCTGTCCTTTGATTCTAAATGATAGACTTGCTGGGTAGAGTATCCTTGGTTGTAGGTTCTTGAATATTTTGTGCCAATTCCTTCTGGCCCACAAATTTTGTTTAGAAATCAGCTGTAGGTAATTAATTGCTTTTCTCTTGCAATTAATTTATTTCTCAAAGTGAATTCTCTCTTTGTCTTTAACCTTTGCCATTTTAATTATGATGTGTCTTGGTGTGGGCCTGTTTTGGGGACTCTCTGCTTTCTGAGCTTGTTTGTCTATTTCCTTCACCAAGTTAGGAAAGTTTTCAGTCACTATTTCCTCAAATAGATTCTCAATACTTTGCTTTTTCTCTTTTTCTTCTGATACTTCTATGATGCAAATATTGTTACACTTGTTGTTGTCCCAGAGGTCTCTTAAACTATCCTTATTTTTTTAATTCGTTTTTCCTTTTGCTGTTCTGATTGGGTGTTTTCTGCTACCTTATCTTCCAAATCGCTGATCGATTCTGTGCTCCATATAGTCTTCTGGTGATTCCTTCTCATGCATTCTTCATTTCAGTTATTGTATTCTTCACTTCTGATTGTTGTTTTTCTTTTTTAAATATGGTTTCTATTTCTTTTTTTTTATGCTTGCTATCTCTCTGTTGCAAGTTCTCACTAAGTTTCTTGAGCAACATTATAACCATTGTTTTGAACTCTGTCTCTGGTAGGTTGCTTGCCTCCATTTCATTTCATTCTTTTTCTGACGTTTTCTTCTCTTCATTCATTTGGGACACATTTCTTTGTTTCCTCATTTTGACTGCTTCTCTGTGTTTGTTTCTATGTGTTAGGTAGGGCTGTTATTGTCTCCTAGTCTTGCCAGGTGGCCTTAAGTAGTAGGTGCCCTGTGGGGCCCAGTGGCACAGTCTCCCTGGTCACCTGACCCAGGTGCTCTAGGAGTGTCCCTTGTGTGGGTTGTGTGTGTTCCCCTGCTAAAGTTGAGCCTTGATTGCTGTTCACATGTCAGTGGATGGTACTGACCCTCAGGCTGACTGACTGTGGGGTGTGCCGCTTATGGGGCTAATTGGGTGGTGCTCTGCTGTGGTCTGAAGCTGACCTCCAAATATGTTGGTTCTGGGGCCTCTTGTGAGAAGCTCTAGTGCAGGCCCAGGTCAGCCACTGCCTGTGACCAGCCAGGGAGTACATGGTAGGAGCTACAAAGCGATCAAGCGATCCATAGGTGTTCACTGCCTGTGCTAACCCTGGAGGTGTGTGCAAGAGGCCATGCTTCGAATCAAGGATAGCTGCCACAAGTGCCAGGTGTGGGGTAGTTCCACAAAAAGTCAGGACACTCAGAGGCAGCTTCCATCTGCCAGTTCTCATAAGGTTCAGCTGCTGATAATGCCTAGTGCAGTACACAAATTGGGTGAGACAGGGCCTCAGGGAGTCAGCAGAGTGGAGCAGCAGAGCTCACCAGGCCAATCAGATTCACACATGGCCTGTGGGGCCAGGCTCAACGCAGGAAATGCAGTGTCTGCCTGCCAGCTGCATGGGAGGAAGGCAACACATGGGGAAAATGAGGACTGTCCCTCCAGTCCCTGCTCTGAAGTTACACAACTCGGTCTCCTCCCGTGTGTCTCTGATGCCCCCGTCACCGTTCTTCTGCAGAGCCTAAGGGTAAGTACCTGTGAGGGGCCTTTAAGATGATGTATGGGTTTCTCCACAGCTTTCTGTCCCACCCAGATGGTCAGAATTCCCACTGTTTTTTACAGCCAGAAATTGCGGTGTTCCTCTTCCTGGCACCAGTACTCTGTGCTGGGGAGCATGGTGGGGGGGTCTGGGGCCTCTCGCTCCTTTGTGGGGAATCTCTGTGGCCAAAATATCTCTCCTGATTTTCAACACCACACGTGTATGTGAGACCAGCCCGTTTTGCATCTCCGCCCCTCCACCAGTTTCTTCTTTATATCCTTAGTTATAAAACTTCTGTTCAGCTTGACTTCAGATGGTTCTCCAGGTTGATTGTTCTATAATTTAGTTGTAGTTTTGTTGTGTTCACAGGATGAGGCAAGCGCGGCATTTATCTACTCCGCCATTTTGGATCTTCAAGCATCTCTTTTTTGGAGTGTAATAAATATTTCCAGGTGTGGAGAACACACACCTGGCCTTTAGCCCAGAACAGACACTACCTACTTAGAACACTTCTCTATCAGCTGTTGCTTCTCTAGCTGTAAATGGAGATCATTCCCTTTCTTTTTTCCTTCCCTGGTAGACTCAGGTGAGATGGGTATATGAAGATTTTTTTTTTCTTAATTACCTCTTTAAACATCCTATCTCCAAATAAATCATCACATTCTGAGATATTGGGAGTTAGAGTTTCAAAATATAATTTTTTTTGTTGGGGGGTACACAATTCAATCCCTAACAATTTATAATTGTTATATATTCTTGATGGATGTCTCTTTTGTCACTACTAACATTTTTTTTTTTGTCTTAAAGTCTATTTTTTATATTAGTATAGCCACTTCAGCTCGCCTTTGGTAATTATCCACATGGTTTATCTTTTATCAGACTTTTAATTTCAACCTATTTGTATCTGAATCTGAGGTATGTCTCCTATAGATAGCAAATACTTGGATCATGTTTTGTTTTGTTTAAATCCATTCTTGCAATATCTGCCTTTTAATTTCATGTTTAATCCATTTATATTTAATGTAATTATTGATAAAGTGGAATTTATGTCTGAATTTGCCTTTTTTTTTTTTAATGTCTTATGTCTTTTTGTTCCTCTCTTCCTTCATAGTGCCATCTTGTGTGTTAAATATGTGGAAGAAAAAGGGGTTCTGCAATAAAAGTAACCAAAAGTAACCTCACAGGGTGATCTGATCATAGGTTCCTAACAGGGCAGGTCATCATTGGTAGTCACACCCCAGGCCTATAACTCCTTTAGGAAAAAGGTTTATCTTTGCCTTGAGCAAGCCCTGTTCATTATTTCTGTGCATCTAGGTTAATACACTTTTGAAATGCTTCATTTTCAGATCACCCTCAAGAGAGCACATAATTTTGTTAACTATTCTGTAATTCAGTCCCCACTTTGCTTTCGCCCACCTTTATGTTCCTTCTTATGTTCCCTTAGTCTGTTGAGATCTTGCTTAAATAAACTCTAATGAACTCTTATAAAAATTTTATCCAGATTTGGACATTCATATATTGACAAGTAGATATTTTCTACTATACTATTTAAATTCCTTAGTTGTTTCTTTTACTGATTTTTTTCTTTCAGTTATTTTCTTAGTGGTTGGCTCTGCAGATTAAAATTAACATCCTACATGGTCTGACAATTAAGTCCACAAACTTGTTACAACAATGTTACTAACCTTTTTTGATATCAGAGGGATTATTCATTATTAACTTTTACAAACTGGACAAACAATTAACCAAGTTTACTATTTGGAAGTGCTAAAAAGGCTGCATGAAAAAGTTAGACAGCTTGAACTTTTCGCCAACAATTCATGGCTCTTGCATCATGACAATGTACCAACTCACACGGCACTGTCTGTGAGGGAGTTTTTAGCCAGTAAACGAATAATTGAATTGGAACACCCTCCCCCACTCACCTGATCTGGGCTCCAATGACTTCTCTCTTTACTCGAAGATAAAGGAAATATTGAAGGAAGACATTTTGATGACATTCAGGACATCAAGGATAATATGATGACAGTTCTGATGCCCATTCCTGAAAAAGAGTTCCAAAATTGCTTTGAAGAGTAGACTAGGCACCAGTGTCAGTGCATAGCTTCCCAAGCGGAGTACTTCAAAGGTAATTGTAGTGATATTCAGCAATGGGGTATGTAGCACTTTTTCTAGAATTAAGTTCTATGAACTTAATTGTCCTACCTCATAATTTATAACAACCTAGTTTACATTAACACCATCTTAACTTCAACAGTGTACAAAAAAACTTTCTCCTAAGGATCTATTCCTTTCCTCTCTCTTGTGCTGTTATTGGCACACAAGTTTTATTTTTATATGTTGTGTGCTCATCGACACAGAATTATAATTATTGTTGTATGTAGTTCTCCTTTAAATCAGATAGGAGAACAAGACTGTTACAACCAAATATAAAGTTATGCTGTATTTTATATTTACCTATGTAGTTACCTTTACCAACATCCTTTATTTCTCCATATGGATTTGTGTTACTGTCTAGTGTCCTTTTATTTCAACTTGCCTTTAGAATTTTTTTTTATTAGTTTCAGGTAGAATTTGTTAAAGCACTCCCTTTAGAATTGTCCTGGAGAACTGAAATGATACACTAGAACACAGGCGAATTTTCTCATTACTTTTATGGAGGAGAGAATTTTCAGAGATCCTTTGTCTGACATTTTGGCTGACATCCTTTTTTCTCACATTTGGAACCTGGATGGGAGCTTTGTTCCTTCTGCTCAATGTTGTAGGATGGGCTGGGGCAAGGCCCTGGCCTCATCCTTCTCTCTCTCAGAGTGTGGATGCAGATGCAGAAATAATACTCAGAACAATGCTTGTAAAGCATACAATGCAATGCTGACATTACTTATTCAAATCTAAAAGGATTTACCCTGAAGGAGGTAGAGGAAGGTTTCCTTGGCTTTATGCTGATGGCAGTACCAGGAGACTTGTTCCAAGTGAGGTCCTTCTCATTTCCTCTCTTCTCCTTTCTCTACCATGTCCGTAAGATAAGGTAGGGTTGGGGCCCAACTGAATTGGTTTGGCCATCCCCTAGTCTGAATCAATTCAAGACCAAGATTCCAGCTAATATGGTGGTAAGAGCATCAATTTCGGGGTCAAAGATAACTTGGTCTAAATCCAGCCATGCCACTCACTACATGTGTCCCCAGAAAGTCCCTTAATATCATTGAGCTGCAGTTTGTCTGTAAAATGTGGGTAATAATATTCACCTTGGGAGTTCCTATAAAGATGAAATTAAGTAATTAATGTGCTTAAAATACCCGGTATGCTGCCAAGCATATAGTTCTTGATAATAATTACTAGAATTATAAGTGTATGCCATGTATATATTTGGAGCTTGAGAGTAATAGTTATGCCTCAGTGTTATACAGGAAGGGTGACTTATATAGCTTTGTCTATAATCCTTTCCTTTATGAAATCACACCTTACTTCCTGAAAGTTCTTCTTTATATCTAACCTAAATTCCAGACTATATTTAATTCCTTTGTTTTGGCCTTAGTGGTGGGGGGTGTCTGTGATCTCGCTATACCATGACCCTTTGCAACCTGTTTTAAAGTCATCTCTTGGCCATGTTGTCTTTCATGTAGATTGCTTTGGTCAGCCTGCTCAGCTCTCTGTCCCTTTACTCCTCCTTTGATGATGCTTTGCCCTCTTTTGTGCTTCTCTTTTTCTCATCTCTTTCTATATGTATTAATTGATGTATTTTGTAGGTCAATGTGCTATTAAGGTCAAGGTCTGTGTCTCTGCATTTGGAGGAAGAGAAGCTGCAAGAGAAATGAAAGCTTCATTTGATGGACAGCAGGGACAGCTGGTGACGACAGAAGCAGTCTCTTTAGACCTGTTTTCCCAAAGTCAAGAAACTTGGGAAGTAGAGTAGGTAGCATGTTCAGGAATAATTATAAACACCAGCCTTGCACACACTTAAGACACGGGTCAAGAAATGCTGGGCCTATTTCATTGTTTCTCACAAATGATCCCCTCAGTCTCTTTTGCTAGTAGATGCTTGTCCTAAATGGTATTCATTCGCTCTTCCTTCATTTGTTTATTTTTCATTATCTCCCCTAGCCAATTTATTATGCACTTAATTGTCATATTTTCTTACTGGTTCCCTTGACATTTTTCTGACTGGTCACTCTTGTGCTCATTACAAATCTTTCAAGGTCATTTATTTCATATAATGCAAAGAATGAAATTTGGAATCTGACAGCTCAGCCACTGGGAGATGCATAACCTTGAACAAGTAACAATGGGCCTATTTCACAATTACCTCCCTGAGTTATTAGAAAGATGAGAAATGTTTATGTATATGCAAAATTGGGACAGGGGAGAGCTCAACAAAGTATAGCTATCATTGCTGTTTTATAAAAGGCATGTATTTAAGTTTGTTTATGGTTTTGTATTGGGTGCAGTGGGATTATTTGACTATAAATAAGGACAAGTAACCCCTAGTCAGAGGGACCTGTTCTTGGAGTTGGTTTTTCAAGAATAAGAATGAGCTGGACTGAATCATTCACATGCTCTATTTCCCGCATGACCAATGGCCAGAATCATGAAGGTGAGGATTTAGACAATGTCTGTGGCAAAAATCGAGGTAGGTAATTCTCAGTAACCCAGGTTTTGCTGTTGGTTTTTTTTTTGTTATGTTTTGTTTTAAAACCTCATGCTCAGAGGGTCCAGAATTTAGTCTGTGGTAAGGTTCAGTTATCTGAAATTTTAAAAGGCTTTTGGGTGATTCTACTTAGTCAGCTTTCCCAAATTAGATGACTCAGCAATCCCTGCTCCCAGATGGTGGGTTTTCATCTCATCCTCCACTCAAACTTTTCCAGTATTCCCAGTGTTAGATAAGCTGGCTATCTAATGCAGACAAGCCTGCTACTGATGCCAGGGAGTTAAGCTGTTGTTTCTTCCAGCTAATATTTGCATTGTAAGTGGTTCCATCTGAAGGACAGCCTTCTTCCTCAAAGGAAAGATTTTGCATCAAATCTTAAGCCACTTCCTCCTCCGGAAGCCATCGTTGATAGCTCAGATTCAGCTAACTGTCCTTCCTGTGTACTTTGGAGACCCACAGTACACACCTCCAGCTTAGCACTTCTCATAGTTGTATTCAAACAAGCTGCATACGGATCTGACGCTTCAGGGCTGGTGACTGTCTTTCTTATTTTTGTGCCTATAGCACTAGCTCAGTGCCTGGGACACAGTAGGTTCCCAATGACCTGTCCTTTATTGAGCTTTCTGCTCTGGGCCAGGGGCTTTGCATATTTTCATCCTTCCATGAAGGGCTTCTGATGTGATTTGCCCCATGCTCCTCTCCCTGAATTCTCTATTTGATAATCCCACTTATCTTCCAAATCAGAAACCTGAGCTTCAGCCTAGACTTTTCTTTCTCCCTCCAGCTTAGATCCAATTAGTCATTCGTGTCCTGTCCATTCTCCCTCATGGAAATCTCTCTACCTGTCCCCTTTTATTATGGCCTCGTGGCTACTGTCTTAGTTTCATGAAATAGATGTCAGACTGGTCTCCCACTCCTCGGTCCAGCTCTCTTCCCATCTCTTCTTCTGACAGCTATTATATAAAAAAAAAAAAACTTCAATGAAATGTCCTTCTGTGGGGATGGATAAACTGTGGTATGTCTGCACAGTGGAACACTACCAGTAATCAACAGGAGAAAGTGCGTACTGATATCTACAAAAACTTGGAGGAATCTCAAAGGCATCAGGCTGATAAAAGAAGCCAGTCTCAAAAGTTTACATATTATGCAATTCCGGTTATATGACATTCTCCAAAAGACAAACTATTGGGATGAAGGATAGATCAGTAGTTGTGATGGTTGGGCTGGGGGAAGGGTATAGGTACAAAGGGGCAGCAGAAGGGATTTGGGGGAAGTGTGATAGAACTGGTCTGTATCCTGATTGTGGTAGTCTTTACACAAAACTGTATATGTGTGGAACTTCATAGCACTACATACCCCCAAAACTTTGGATCTGATAATTTAAAAAAATTAAATTAAAACAAACATAGTGAAAATCCTATTTGTTTCTAAATTTCATTAATGGAATATATGAATTAATAACTCTTGCAGACGCAAAAAAAACAAAAACCCCTCAACAAACCCCCCTGAAGGCCACGTGACAGTCTCCTAGTGCCTTACAAGATCTGGTATGATCTGACCCTAGTTTGCCTGTGGGGCACCTCTGGAACACTGCTCAGCCCCGCCCCCCAGGACCATGTGTCCAGTCCTGCTGACCCGTGCAAAGCTCCGCAGACTCACCAAGCTCCCTTTCGTGTCCTGGTGCCTCTGCACATTCTCTTCCCTCTGTGGATGCCTTTCATCTTCTTATTCTCCCTGTTAACATAAAAAATGTCTGCAGTTGTAGAGAATTCTTATAAGTGTTTATTTGAGTCAAAACTGACGGCAATAGCCAGGAAGCAAGATTTCAAATGCCTCAGAGAACAACAGTTTTGCAGTTTATTTTATGCCTTGGAAATTAAGGAGGGAAAGTAAGGAAGAATACATGGAGATGGGAGAAAGCAAGGCTGAATAGTTAAGATTATGTGCTCTCTTGAGGGTGTATCGCCTATTTCAAAGGTGTGTTTACCTAAATGCATGAGAACAGTGGATAGGGCTGACTTAAAAGCCTTTCCCTAAAGAAGTTAGAGGCCTGGGCTGCCCATGATGACCTGCCCAGTTAGGAATTTATGATTTATTATAGCACCCTTTTCCTCCACATCCCTAATGTCCATGTGGCTAGTCAACGCTTCACCCTTCATCCCATTACCTGCTGAGGCTTACCTTCCCTGATCCACCTGGCCTATGTGAAAGGCCCTTCCTCAGAAACAGTTGGATCCCCACCTATGTCCACCTCTCTGTACCATAATCCTCGGCTCATATTGCAGTTTCCCCACAGATTGCAAACTTCCAGAGGCCAGTAGCTGCTGATTTTCTTTATATTTCCAAATGTTTAATATAGGCTTGGGATTAGACCGTTAAACTTTAAAGAATGAATAAATGATGTTCTAACCTCATAAATATCACCAAGACACATTACAAGGGAATGAGAAAATGGTATTTTAAATTATGGCCAATCTTTCCATGATGCAACAAATACAATGGCTACCTATGTAAGATAAATATAAACAATTTGTAGGCAGATTTTCATCTAATGTTAAGCTCACCTGAGAGCCTAGGGATAGGAAGGGGGCACTAAGCCTAATTGACCACATGCTGTGTGTCAGGCACCCTGCACATACACCATTCTGTTCTTTCATTCTCACAGTAATTCTATGAAGTAGATGTTAACAGCCCTGCTTCACAAAGGAGGAATCAGGTTCCAGAAACCTTGCCCAACCTTCCAGAGTTGGTAAGTGCTGGAGCTAGTATTGGAACAATAGCAAAGCCAATGTTTATTTCCTAAGTTTAATGCCTGGTACCTTTTATCTCCTGGGATCTTTTTAACAGTCTTGTGTCAATTGTGTTTTCTATCCCCACTTCCCACAGAGATATGGGGACATTTGGCAATTCCTCCTCATAGGGGCAGAGCTGGGTGGGTCTGACAGCAAAGGCTGTGTTCTTGGCCCTCATGTGATGTCTCCATATCTCTCCCTCCACAAAGTCTACGCTCGTTGTACACACTTGCCAGCCCCCGAGACTCAAGTGCTCGTTTCTCCCATTTGTAATTCCTCTTTTTGTCCTCCAGCTTGTCTTCGGGAGACATCCTGGAAAATCTCACCAATTCCCATTGCTACCTGTATAGCACATCCCAGCCAGTGTTACTGACAAAGACAGAATCCCTTCCACAAATGAGAGCAGAGACACGGTTGTTGGTGCCGGAGTGGAGTTAATTCCGCTAAGGATAAACATTCCTGGTGGTTTCAGAATGTTTTGA
Source organism: Aselliscus stoliczkanus (assembly GCA_033961575.1). Classification (NCBI taxonomy): domain Eukaryota; kingdom Metazoa; phylum Chordata; class Mammalia; order Chiroptera; family Hipposideridae; genus Aselliscus; species Aselliscus stoliczkanus. The sequence continues at coordinate 145,108,452 of CM066733.1, forward strand.
TTTAGAAATTGCATTGACTTAAAGAGAGCATCTGTAGTCATTGAAACCACAAACTGAGGCCTTGTGCATGCTTTTAGGTGTGAGTCCCAGTTACTGTACACATTTGAAAGAAATAAAGCTTTACTTGGTTTGAATTCGAGAGGCTTAAAAAACACAACCCTCATAGCTAACTAGGATAATCGGTAAGAAAAGGAGTTAGGGGTTTTTTTAAATGAAGAAAGCCAGTTTTGACCTCTATTTACCCTCTGCTAGTCTTTTTTTTTCCCTGCTACTCTTCTTAATTGCAATGCTTTGCCAGATCAACACAAGCTTTTGCTTGCACGAATTAGCCATCTTTTATTATGTCCAGAACACGCACTAACACACGCTGCAGGGCAAAAGGTAAAAAAATCAAGAAATAAAAGGGGAAGGGATAGCCCTTTATTATAGGTAGAAGTCTTTTAACTTCGACTCCAGATGGGGCTGGGAAAAGCCATCACTAAGAATAGCTCCACAGCAGGGTTTGGTCCTAAGAGCCTGCAGGCGTTGGCACATGAGGTGGTTGCCCTTCTGGTTTGAAGTTGCTTTCCGGTGGGTGACACTTAACGGCAATGGAGCCTGAGTTCAGGTTTATTTTTTGCTCATTCCCTGCATCCTGCCCTCGTTCTCAGTGAGCTTTGCTCTGCCTGATACGCACTCCACCCTCCTTCTCTAAAGAGCACCCTGGCCCTGCAATCTGATTAGGTTCCAGCCGGCGCGTTTCCTCGGCGCCTCCCTGCAACATTGGCACATCAGTTTGCCAGCCACAGGTAGCATTTCCGGGAGATCAGCTGAGGATGCCTGGCCTCAGCACAGTCGGGGATATTCATCAGATAAGGCGCCTCTTGTTCTCCTGTGCAGCTTTGTAAAGGAAAAGTCCTGGGTTTCTCACTGGAAATCAGCTAGGAACGCAAGTCCTGTAACAATATTAGCATTGACTCTTCCTTCAAGGTTCTGTTCTGGATCTCTCAGCTGTTATTAAATTAAAACCCAAAAGCATAGTCTACTCACGTTTCCAGTTTTACCTAAACTCCTAAGAAAGAGGCTCAGGTTGGAGCAGTTGTCTCTTTCCCTCTGTTGTGCCTACTCCACCTTTCTCTGGATGCAAACTGGGTGATCTCATTGCTGCTGAAAGTGTCACGAAAAAAAGGTTGAATTCCAGGCGCAGATGCTGTCATTTCAGGGCAGGACTTGGCGCCTCTAAAGAGGCTGTGTTCCCTGAAGCAAAAGCCAGGGTGTAGCAGGAGGTAGAACTCTGGGGACAGAATAAAAGGCATGTGCAGGGCAGAAAGCTGGGAAGACGAGGGCAGGTCAGAGTTTGGCTTGATGGGGTAGAGAGGGAGGTGGGGATGAGCAGGGAACCAAGGCAGGGGCAGGTCTGAGAAGGCCTGTGTGCCAGGCTAGGAGCTGGGATTTCCCTCTGCAAGCAGGGGGGTGGGGGGAAGGGAATGGGTCCACGGAAGAACTTTGAGTGAGAAACTGACATGATCTGATTTGCATTTGAGGACAATTCCTGCTGCAGAAATTCAGCGGCCTCCCAGGATTAGAAGCACCCAGAGCTATAGGTCTCCTCTGACAAGTCCCTTCAGGTTGTAGGTTATGTAAAAGCAGCTTCTACAACAAGGCATGAATGTATAAGAGCAAGCAGGCAGGAAAATAGTCACACCACATGTTGTGTGAGCCCCATGAAGTCCTAGTTCTCTGCCCAGGAGGGGCTGAGACACCTCGGAGGACAGAGTCCTTTCCCATGGCAAATGTGACGCTGTTCTGAGAGCGGGATGGCAGCAGTCCTCACGGAATATGAAGGGCAAGAAGGAAGGTGCACAAACGTATTTCTAGGATTTCTGGACCTAAGGGGCCATTCTCAAAGTGTAAGGCTAAGAGTTTCACCTGATTTTTAAGCCACTCATAGAAGAAGAAGGCCTGCGTAACTGTTTAACAGCTACTTATCCCTCTCACCCACTTACCAATTTAAAATGATCTTTAACATCCCTTATTCTAATCAATAAATCATCTAGTGCAGGTTAAGTGACATATTTGAATTGCCTTCCTGGGCATGACCTCTGACTAGGGTCTTTTTTTTTTTTTCACTTTTTAAAATTGTGGTAAAGTATACAAATACAATTGACCATTGTAACCATTTTTAACTATTCAGTGGCATTTAGTATTTCAGTGTTGTACAACCATCAACACTATCCCTTTTCAGAACTTTTTCATCATCCCAAACTGAAACTCTGTGCCATTAAACAATGACTCCCCATTCCCCTCACCGCCCCCCCCCCCGCCAACCCCTGGCAACCACCATTCTACTCTCCGTCTCTAGAAATGTCATATAAGTAGAATTATGCAATATGTGATCTTTTGTGTCTGGCTTTTTTCTAACCTCATAAAAATTAGCATAATGTTTTCAAGGTTCATTCATGTTTTAGCATATATCAGAATTTCATTTTTTTTTAAGGCTGAATAGTATTATGATCAAGGTCTTTCAAATGTCAACTAACCACTCCTAACATGTAGATGGAAGTTAACTTGCATAAACACACGCATGTCAAATTGTGTGTCTGTGCTGAAGATGTAAAATAGGACAGTATAACAGGGAAGAGCAGTAAGGCCTAAATAAGAAGGGCTGCAGCAGTGAAAATGGATGGGGGCAAACAAGTACCAAAAACTTTAAGGAGACAGAATTAATCAAGCTTGGCTACTAACTGAGGCGATGAGGGACTTGGTGGAATTTTGCATGACTCGAAGCTTTCTGGTTTGATGAACTAGCACGATATGAAATACAAGAGAGGGAGGAAGTTGTTAGGAAAAGGAGGTGAGTTCATTTTGAAGTAGTTGATATATAAAAAGGGCAGCTGGATAATCTGTCCTGGGTCACAGAAAGAGACTAGGCTAAGGGACACATTCAGACATGCTTAGCAAGTAAGTAGCTGCTAAGGTTGTGGATGGGCTGAGCTCACCCAGAAAGGAGATAGAGCTGAAATGAGGTAAGAAAAGAACAGGAGAGGGCCTAGGACAGGGTCTCGAGGAGCAGTCGCATTGAAGGAGAGAAGAATGTCGCCCAGAGCCCAAAGGGCAGTGGCCTGAGGACAAGTTAAAGCTGGGTAGCTACAAAAGAAGACATTTTTCAAGAGCAGTGGTCCACAGCATCATATTGCAAGATGGGAACAAAGATAGAGGCTGAGGCACGGTGGTGACCAAGACAAGCAGACAGCAGCCTGCCGGAGTGGTGGGGACAGATGCCAAATGGCAGAAAGTTGAGGAATGACAGAGCGTAAAGTGAAGAAGACCAATATGCTGTGTAGACTATTCTTCCAAGAAACGATTGTGAAAGAGAGGCAGCCTCTAAGGGCACTGAGTAAAGTTTAGCAGTGGTTTATGTTTTACTCTAAAATAGATTTACACATTTGTATGAAAGAAAAAGTCAACAGAGGAAGAGAAGTAAGATATGTCAGGGGGCGAGGGAGGGATACCATCAGGCCAGTGTTCAAATATCTCTATCTGTTAGGGTGCTGGAGTAAGGATGGAACGTTTGCTTGAGTGGACGAGTTGGAGAATTCATGAGATCTTGATGGTGAGGAAGGGCAGAAGATGCTCTGTTTTAGGCACAAAAAAAAATTTCCCAGCGTATTAACAGTCTCCACCTGAGGAGATGCTACCTGGACACACACACAGAGGCACAAGCCTCCTATGCCCATGGTGGGTGGGTGACCAGGGCACTCGCAGTACCCAGAGGACAATAGGTGCAATAGCCTCTTCATCACAGCTCTCTACTGTGGAGGACACAATAGTGAAACATGAGACAAAAAATGCTAGGTCCAACATTTACAAATTAAAATAACAGTTAACAGTTAACATAAAAGATCCACTAGTTAATTTTGCTATGAGAACTTTAAAAGGGGACCCATGTATTCTTTTATTTTAGAGGGCAGTGTCACTGGCCCTCATCTGTGGGATCTGAACCGGGGCCACTGGCATCCCAAGCCAGCTCTTAACCACCGTGCCACTCAGCCGGCCCAAGGGCCCATGTATTCTTAAAGATCACGGTGCCAAGAAAGGTCATATCCTAGAGTCATTGTTGTTGCTAAATTAGAGCTGAATACAATTGAAACCTCACATGTAAAAGCAGGAGATGATGTAAAAGAACTCCTTTCAATGAAGAGATGGGACCTCTAATGTTTAAGTTTTCGGCTCCCCAAATTCTTAGCATGTTGCAAATTTCCACGTAGATCTGAGAGACCTACTCTTACCATCTTTAAAGCAACTGATTGGGTCCTTTACAAATATTAATTTTAGTTGCTGCATTTATAGTGCTTTGCAGTTCCATTTGTATGGAACAGACTGTTGACGCCTGCTTGGCCCCGTGACATCACCCCTTCTGCAGTGAGCTGTTCACCGACCCGGCTGCTGTTCCAAATCTCTTCTGTGCCTCCCTAAGACTTTTCCAGACCCTAAGACTACTCCACATTAAAATTTGGTATTTAAATTTACATAGATTTGTACTCCACTATGAGGTCTGAAAATAGATATCGTTTTAGCATCGTCTTATAAAATTCTGGAGCCTCTCAAATAGCCCTTGAATATGAGAACAAGGCCGTTTTTACCTACAGTCTGATTTCAATGGCTGTGCATTGAGCACCTCCTGAGTTTTTATTTGCACAGGAGGTTGTCACAGCTGATCCCGCCTCTGTGGTCACTGCACAGGTCCTCTCTGCAGCAAAGGCCTTGTTGTAAATTGTTCTGTGGCTCTGCCTGCCATTTAATGAGCTCATTTCCTAGTCGTACATCTGTGTCTCAGAGCTCCACCCAGATCTTGTTTGGAATTTAAACGGTGCAGCAGCTTTACAGAGGGTGGCTGTCGCCAAACTGTGACACGAGAAACACAGAGGCCTCAACTCAGATAGGCCTAGTGACCTCTGGGAATATGATTCTGCTAAAAATCATAAGAATCTACCACCTTCTTCTTTGGTAAACATCTGAAAATCCTTGGGGTTGCAAATTCCAATGTAGTTTATTTGTCTTTTAAACAAAAACATAGCATTTTTAAGCACCTTAAAAACAACATACTTTTTTTTTTTTTTTAATTGCACCCAGTTTCTGAGGATTAAGACCCGGAAATGGCTTAGCTGAGTGGTTCTGTCTCAGGGCCTCTTCTGAAGTTGCATTCAAGCTTTCAGTCAGGGTTAGAGTCCTTTCCAGACTCACCTGGAGTTGAAGAATCCACTTCCCCGCTGGCCCTCATGGTCTTTGGTAGGCCGCGGTCCTCGGCTGGCTATCGGCAGAAGGCTTCAGGCGCTCACCATGTGGGCCTCTCCAGCATGCTGCTCACGAGATGGCAGCTTGTTTTCCACAGAGTCAGAGATGAGAAAGAGAGAGAGCGAGCGAGAGAGAGAGAGAGAGAGAACAGAAGAATGAGAGAGTGTGTATCCAAGATGGAAGCCAAGGCCTCTTTATAACATAATCTCAGAAGTGATACTATATTCTGCCATATTCTATCAGGCATGCGGTCCAATCCTAGTGAAATAACACATAGCATTTTGCTTTGTAATACTGATGCTGAAAGGCATAGATTAATAAAAAGAATAGATAAATAAGAATAGATAAATAATGTATACATATATTGAAGCTAAATGCTTCTTTTTTTTTTTTTTGAAGTGATGGAGTATATAATCAAAAATACTAGAGACCACTGCCTTGGAGAAGAAACTCTGCTTTGGAAAATATTTCCAAAGTACCAGGCATTGTTCTCAGCCCTTTAAATGTATCCTCCTAATTACTTCTCACTATCTTATGTGGAAGGTATTAATATTCTCACTGTACAGTTGAGCAAACCAAAGCACAGAGTGGTCAAGTATGTTGCCTGAAGCCACACAGCTACCAAGTGGCTGACCAAGACTCAAATTTAGGTAAATTAACTTAAGAACAGCCCCTTTCCATTCTTCTCCACTTCCTCTCACAATCCAATTTACCCACCATTAAGAACTATTTTACACTTTCAAAGACTATGCTAGGTCCTGGGGAAAGAAAAATATATAAAATGTGATCCTTTCCTCGAGGAAGCTGTGTGATGCATGAATGAATGAACAGCAGCCACTAATACCAATTGTGAATTTCCGGGTAGAAAGCACAAGTCATTTTCTATGGACTTGACTGAGGAAGACTGATTTTCTTTGCTTTTAGTAAAGTGGTCTCCAGGCTTCTTGAAGGTATACTTTATCAGTTTTTTAAATTGAGCATTTGGATCCAATATACATAATTATATTTATTTATAAATATTGCACTTGCATTCCTATAGCACTCATATGTGAGATATTCATATAATATACTCAGGTTAGTTATTTAGATAGGATGCGATTACATACATATAAATAAGAGTTTCCCTGTTTTCTTCTTGTACCTAGAGAGTACTCTGAGAGCCTGGCTGTTCGGCTCAGCCCTCGGAGATCGACCTTTGTGGCCACTCAGAATGGTTGCTCATAGAAAATTCCTAGAGAATCTCAGTCTCAGAATTCTTGTGTTAGAGGGAAATTGTGATAGGCCTAGAGTGCAATTGGAAGGGAGAATTCTGAAATAAAGGTGCTTTAATGATTATTTTCAAAATAAGTAGTTCTCCTCATTTTCTTGGTTTTAAGGACAGATTAAATGGGTTGTAATTTCAATTATTTCCACCAAGACTTCCTCTAGAAAATAAGTTCTCCCAGTGGCTAAGTCTGTAATTTTCATCCATCTCCCCTCTTAGTTATCAGCTATTGCTCCACAGACAAAATTCTCACCCACAAGTGGTCAACACATCATTTTTTGACTCCACAATGGCTGGGGAAATAAATCACATTTAAAATTTTCCTATTAAAAAGAAACAATTTGTTTTTTTTACCCTATTTCATAGTCCAAAAGAAAACAGAAAAATAAAAAGTAAATGTTCCAGTCTAACATGTGTCGGGCTTATCAAGAGAGTAATTTCTTTGACCTTGAGCCCTGCCCCAAGTTGGACCCACCTCCTTCTAACACCCCCCTGACCACCACCCTCAAGAGAACCTTCACTGTGCTCCCTTCTCCAAGAATCTCTGGATTTCAGGGCACTTGACTCAGTATGTAGAGACACCAGGAAGGATAAGGAAGCCGTAGCTGAGTTTCCCCCACAGTAAACTCCCTCCTTTATCTCGGGATTCCCTGGGCTGGTAGAGGAATGCAGAAGGAGAGTGAAGACAAAAGTGTGTGAGTGGGGCGGGATGGGGGACAGATAAGGGACTTCAAATCAGAACAGCAGTTTCCACAGAAAAGGTATGAACAGAACAAAATAAAGAAAGAAGCAGTAACAGAAGGCAAACTGGAACTTTGCAGCTGTAGGAAAGAGAATCTCAAGTGAAGGCCAAGGCCAATCCTTTCTACCAGCTCCACTTTTCTGAATCTTAACTGTGGCTTGGGTAGGAGGGAAGAGACTTCCATTTAATTATCTATATGGTTTTGTGTTTTGGCATGATAATGCATTTAAGTGAAATAGCTTTTGCAACTTGTGCTAGAAAAAAATAGTGTCAGTAAGGAGGAAATTATTCAATAATAAATGCAATCATTCTTCAACTCAATTGCTAGTTTGTTCAGACCAAGCCCATCGCAAGGATAGCAAAGAAACCTTTGTCTACTCAGATCTCTAAACATCCTCTTATCTCTTCTCTCGGCCACCAAAGTTAGACGTACCATTATATTGAACAGAAGCTAAGATGGAACCTTTCTCTGCATATCTCCAAAGTGTCTAGAAACCATTTCACGTGAATACAATGAAATGTGGGAAATAAAAGCTACTCTCATGTGGACATTTTGGGGGTAAGGATACTCTCTTGTCTGCTCAAAAACCAGCTTCTAATATTGGTGGCCAGTGTATGCCGGCTGAGAGCTGAATTATTATCAGAGCTTTCAAAAAACAAGATTAGAAATTTATTAATTTGTTAATTTTAATGAATGCTTTGCTGCATTGCCTTGAATGTTGCAAATGTTTATAAACAAGCAAATACATAACAGTAGTTATTAAATATAGGCCAAAGGAGGGCCGGCTGAGTGGTGCAGTGGTTAAGCACTGGCTTGGGAAGCCAGCGGCCCAGGTTCGGATCCCACATATGAGAGCCAGTGACACTGCCCTCAAATAAAAAAAATATATATATAGGCCAAAAGAATAGTTATTAAATATAGACCAAATATAGTAGTTTTAAATTAGGCCATTTTTAAAATCCAGAAAATATAAACCATGCTCAATTTTGTTCAATTAAAGTAACGCTCGGAAATGAGCATTTTTATTATTTATTATTTATTTATTTATTTATTTATTTATTTATTTTTAGCTGAGCCCTCCTGCCACCTGTTGGTAGCTTAGCGGCAGCTCAGCTAGTGCTGGGCATCGAACTGCTGGAGCTCAGGGATCAGCTCTCACTCTACCTGCCCTTGGAAATTCGCATGTTTAAATCACCAAAGCAAAGCACCTCTTTCCTTTTTTCTTTACCTGATATTTTTAATCTTTCTTTACCTATCCAATATGATATTGCTAGATTCCAATATGTTTTTTGCTGATGAAAGACATGCTAAACATTGGTGATCAGAGAAGCAGCAGGAAAGGCAGGGACAGTTGCAGAAACTGTTTTTGAGTGTTAAGATGTTCCTCTTTGCTGATCTCACTGTGACTGTCCCCTGGCTTCCTTTCTTGTTTTGATCTGGTTCCTTTGAGACCCTTTACAAGCAGGAGAATTTGGAAATGATATTGGCCAGGATGATTACAGGTGTGTCCACTACTTCATTGGCAGATGACGCCAAGAGTTAAAAGAGTGTGTTTACACAGCAGAGCCAGGAAACCTATTGTTTCTGTACTTTATCAAGTCTGATAACAAGCTTAGAAGCAAAACAAAATACCAGCCTATTAACACTGTGTTGACATCTAATTTGGCTTCATTTTCATTTTAAAGGGTATTTCAAGGGCTCTGGAAAGTTGAGGAGACTGTAGATTGAATAGAACTGCTGTCTTGGATATTTATTTTAGTCTATCTGAGAACAAATATGTATTCTTCTTTTAAAAAAAATTAAGCCTTTCTTTTTCAGCTAATTGTAGACTGACATGCAGTTGTAAGAAATAATACAAAGAAAGCCCTTATGCCCTTCACTCAATTCTCCTCATGGTAACATCTTGCAAAACTATAGGATACACATCAGTCCGGGCACTGACATTGATACAGTGGAGGCACAGAATATTCCTGCCCTACAAGGATCCTCTTGTGGCAGGTGTGACAGACTTTCCCACCCCTCCCCCACCCTTCCTTAATCCTTGGCTACCACTATTCTCCTCTCTAGGATTAATGACTAATTTTTAGAACTTCCTCATTTCAAGAATGCTATATAAATGGAATCATACAGTACATCACCTGTTTGGATTGGTGCTTTTCTGACAGCACAATTCTCTGGAGATTCATCCAGGTTGTTGCATGGATCAATAGTTTGTTTCTTTTTATTATTGGGTAGTATTTCATGGGATAGACATATGCATGCCATAGTTTGTTTATAACCATTCAACATGTTGAAGGACATCTGGATTGTTTCTCCTTTGGGGGTCTTATGAGTGAAGCTGCTATAAGCACTGTGCACAGGTTTTTGTGCTGACAGAAGTCTGGAAAGGTTCAAGAGTGTAATTGCTCAGTCATTTGGTAGTGGCATGTTTTGTTTTTTAAGAAGCTGTTTTCCAGGGCCGGCCGAGTGGCGCATTGGTTAAGCGCTGGTTTTGGGATGCCAGCAGCCCCGGTTCGGATCCCACATGAGGGCCAGTGACACTGCCCTCTACAGCTAACAACACCTCCACCTGGAGCTGGGCTGTGCGAGCCCCGGTGATGGTGTGGGCTGCAGCCCCTGCTGCAGTGGGCTGCCATAGGCTGCAGTGAGTGGCCCGCAGCCAGCGTGAGCGGCTGGCAGCCAAGCGTGAGCTGCCAATAGCCGCGATGAGCGACATCCAGAGGCCAGCGACCGATCTGCCTCATCCAGGAAGAGCGCAATGACGATACCAACAGTGAAGCAACATCCTCCGCAACTAAACTGAAGAACAAGAAGACGGCAACTTGTCTGTTCCCCTTCCCCGATTCCCCAACGCTGTTCCCCTCCACCAATTCCCCAATAAAATCTTTAAAAAAAAAAAAAAAAAAGCTGTTTTCCAGAGTGGCTGTGCCATTTTACATTCTCACAAGCAATGTATGTGTGATCCAGCTTTTCTACATCCTCTCTGGCATTTGGTGATGTCACTATTTTTTGTTTTAACTATGTTGGTAATTATGTAGTGACACCTCATTGTGGTTTTAATTTGCTTCTCCCAAATCACACACATTTTTATGTATTTAATATTTGATATATGTATATCCTCTTTGGTGAAATGTCTCTTCAATTCTTTTGCCCATTATCTAATTGGATTGTTTGGTTTTTACTGTTGAGTTTTAAGAGTTCCTTACATATCTAGATACTTGTCCTTTATTGTATACATGATTTGCAAATATTCTCTCTCAATCTGTAGCTTATCTTTTCATTCTCTTAACTGGGTCTTATGCAGAGCAAACATTTTTAAGCACAATCTATCAGTTTTTCCTCTTTTGGATCATGCCTCTTATGGAACTCTATGCCTAGGCCTAGGTCCCTAAGATTTTCTCCTATGTTTTTTATCTAAAAGTTTTATAGTTTTATATTTTACATTTAAGTGCTTAATATTCTTATAAGGTATGAGATTTAGGTTAAGGTTAATACTTTTCTAATGGATGTTCAATTGTTATAGCACTATTTGTTTTAAAAGGCTATCTTCACTCCATTGAATTGCTTCTGCACCTTTGTGAAAAATCAGTTTATTGACATTCATATGGAATTAATATTTTTAAATTTGAAAGATTTTAGCGTGTCAGTTTAAAGGAATGCAAAAGCAATGTTAGATCAACTTATCTGTTTTTCTTCAATTTATTCCTAGTTAAGATGTTTATCAGTTCATACTGATTATTTTCATGACTAAAGGCATGTGGGTTTTGGCTGACCAAATATTTTCTATAGTGATTAAATTCTACACTTAGGAGCAAATATTCAGTATTTCACAACCTACTAGTTTTCTTCTCATGAATATGGAAATTGCATATAGATAATTTTACATTTATCTGTGACTCTATACCAAAATAACCATCTTCACTGGCATGATTTTAAAAACTCCAGTCTCACTATAAGATATTCCTACTGTAAAACAAAATTCATTATGCCATGAGGCTTTATGTTGGGCCCCTTCCAGGTGGATTGATTTCCTTGGAAGGACCAAATTAAATATATGTAATGATGATGATTCCAGAACATAGAATTCCCCTCCCCTCATATCATTTAAAAACTGTGCTGAAAGGAAATTGCTTTTCTCCTATATCCTTGCTTAGTTTTGACTGTTAATTCCCATCAGGAAGCCAGGAAGCAACTGGAAATTCAGTTCAACCACAAGTCCCCAGAGCTGTGGTTCTCAACCTTGGCTGCACACTTAGCATCAACTAGGGAACTTTTTATAACCCCAATAGCCAGTCTGCACCCTCGACCAATTAAGTCAGAATCTCTGGGGTTGGGACTCAGGCATTCGATTTTGTTAAAACTCCTATGTTTTTCTAGTACACAGCCAAGTTTGAGAACTGCTGAGTTCTCCTGTGTTGATTACTTTCTTATGAAACTTATCAATGTTACTGCAATGTGTCACTCAATGTTGTGAAATACAGTGTACTGGGTTGTCATAACATGCTATATAAACTTATATCTTTCAGGTTAAAACATAAATATCTTCCTTGGAGAATTAAAAACTTTCTAACATTGTTTTATTCTTTGGGCAAGAATGACATGTGTCTAGTTGTGGAGGATGTCGCTTCACTGGCCCATTTGGTATTATGATCATTGTGCTTTTCCTGACTCATGGCGGCTCACAGCAGCTCACGAAAGAGCACACCAGTTGCTGGCCAGCCCCATTGCAGTCTACGCTGTTGCCGGTGACTCATGGCAGACCCACTCCAGGTCGAGCTGTTGTTCACCATCTTAGCTTTAGAGGGCGCATTGTCACTGGCCCTCTATGTGGGATCTGAACCCCAGGCCCTGTTGCTGAGCTGGCGTCCCAAGCCAACTCTTAACCAATGCTCCACTTGGCCAGCCTGTAAGTATAGTTTTATAAGTTATTTCAGACAGCTGGTAAATTAATGTAAAAATTAGTATCAATAACAGAAACTGCGGAATATTGGTTTGCAATTGTCATAATTTTTATAATTTCACACACCTTGATATAATGTTTAAGGCACATGATTATTCTTCCCAGATAATTTTCCCCCTAAATGGACAAAATATAGCTGATACCTCCTCTTTCATTTTTAGATTTGGAGTTATGGCCAAGACTGCACCATTCCCAGCCAAACTAGTAATTAATTATTATGTAAAAAAATTATCATTTTTTTTCTAAATCCTTCAATTACTCTGACTAGAATAAGGATATGAACCAGGAAAAATGTATAAGGTGAATGCAGGCTTATTAAATACAGAATGGAATTGACTTTCTTTCTAATTCAGACTCAAACGCCAGCTGACTTTTTAATTCTCTGGATTTCAATGGGAGGATATATGAATGCATATGTCATGCACATATGCCTAAATTACAGGGGAAAAAAATACATAGATTCACTATTGAATATTTAGGAAAGTCAATTAAAATAAAAATAGAAACCACCTATTGTTAAATTTGGCAACATTGATGCATCTAAATATAAATATGCTGAATAAAAGAGGACAGATATATATATATATATATATATATATATATAAAATGATTCCACTTTTATGAATTTCTATGAAATTCTAGAAAATGCAAACTAATCTACAGTGACAGAAAGCAGATCAGTGGTTTCCTGGGATGGCAGGGTGGGGCTGGGAAAGGCTGGTTAGAGGGATTACAAAGGCACACTGGAGAGAGTTTTGGGTAAATCATTAAACCCAATCTCTTGATTGTGGTGATGATTTCAAGGATTTATGCATTTGTCGAAACTCATTAAATTGTACACTTTAAATGTGTGCAGTTCCTTCTATATCAATTATATTTCAATAATGCTGTCAAAAAATATATTCTAATGGACTGTTGATAACCTTCAATAATGGACTTTTTTTCTGTAAAGTTTTGCTTGAAATACTGGATATTGCAATCACTTACTGGATATTATTTTCACTAACCCATCACTTTTACTCAGGAAAACACCCCATAATTTCATACTCTGAAATAATCTGTGTTTCCAATTCTTCCATAGAAAGTAAAATTCAAATACTTTATTCATAATTTCTTCCATAGAATTCTCAAGAGCACAATAACATTCAAAACAACATATCCCAACGATTATTTCACTTTTCAAAGTTTTCACTGACTTAGTAGCAGAAGCAGCTGAATATTTTGGAATATTTTTCATGTAATTAACTATGTTCCCAGTGAAATAATGAAGTAACATGTTGAGAGGAGGGAAGGAAGGCAAAGTGTATCTAGTGTCACTGTTGATTTTCTATCTCTTATTGTGATTTGTCACAGCTACCTCTCCTGCATTTGTGGGGGGTGATAAAAAGTCATTTAAAAACAAAACAGCTGATAAAATTGAGATCATTCCTTGGGAATACGGAATTTCACCAAGGTATTGATTTGGATGGGAGCTCTATAAAATGGGTACTATAGTCAACCTCTCTTGGATATGATTTTAGTAATTCTTCTTCAGGCCAAGCATTGGTCTTTTCATTGAGTTCTTAATCACACGTAAAAAAATAACTGAAAGGTCAAATAGCTCAGGTGGTTAGAGTGCAGTGCTCATAACATCAAGGTTGCTGGTTAGATCCCTGCATGGGCCACAGAGCCGAGCCCTTCACAACTAGATTGAAACAACTATTTGACTTGGAGCTGATGGGTCCTGGAAAAATGCACTGTTCCCCAGTAAAATCTTTAAAAAAATTAACATAAAATAACTGAAGTGTATTTTGATGTCATAGACAACATATAGCAGATCTGAGATTAAAAGTTCACAAAGGGCTTCAAATTAATAGAGGAACATTAAAATCTCTCAATAATTTACAATGCATGTCTTTATAATGTCTTTTTTTTGAGTAAGCATGTTGAATTATGAAACCAAAGTTTCCAGCTTTGAAAAGCACCAAGTGTATCGGTTGGCACTTAACTCAGTAAAAGTTTGTTGAATTAATATATTAAAACATGTTTTTTTATAAACTATATAAACTATGTATAGTTTCTATATGAATGTTGAATTATTAGTTGGATACTTACTGAATTCTTTGTAAACTCTGTGAAAAGATTTGAAATGGTGAGGATTATAGTAACTTGACCTGCCCTGGAGTGTAGAAACCTTCCAGATACCTTCAGGTACTCTCCAAAAATGTGTCCTGAAAAATTCTCTCTCCACATTAGGCAAATCATTTACTATAGCTCAGTTCCAGTTATAAGTGGGTGGAGAGCAGCCCAACTGTAGAAAAATGAAGAGTCAAAACAATACTGGCTTGGGCCGGCCGGGTGGCTCAATTGGTTAGAGCTTGAGCTCTGAGCAATAGGGTAGCCAGATCAATTCCCACATGGGCCAGTGAGCTGCGCCCTAGGTGAGCTGCTGCTGAGCTGCCAACAGGAGGCAGGATGGCTCAGCTGGTGAGAGCATGTGCTCCTAACAACAAGGTTGCCAGTTCGACTCCTGCATGAAATGGTGGGCTGTGCCGCCCCTCCACCTCCACCCCTGCAACTAGAAGCCGGGATTGGACTTGGAGCTGAGCTTGCGTCCTCCACAACTAAGATTGAAAGACAACAACTTGACTTAGAGCTGATGGGTCCTAGAAAAACACAATGTTCCCTTCCCCAATTCCCCAACACTGTTCCCTTCCCCAATTCCCCAATAAAATCTTAAAAACAAAAACAGAATACTGGCTTATTGATGACTGCATTTCAGTTACATTCATTCATTTATTTGTTTATATTTACACACATCTTGAACAAAGTGGTGGCAGCTATGTCAAATTAGTTCTCTGTAAATAATTGCCTCTGCAAAGTCTTCTACAGTGGCTAGAAAAATATTTTTTTAAAAAATAGATATACAGATGAAAGGATTAACTCCCCTGGCCCTCTTTGTTACTTTATCATATATTTGAATCAGCAGTTAATCTTAAATCTTGGTAAATGAAACTGACACAAATGGCTGGCTTTATACTTAAACAATAAATTCCTTAAAAGTTAGAGGTAAAGCCTTGCCTATGTCTATCATGTATAACTACAGGTGGTTGACCTTTGAACTTCATCTGTATATTGAACTTTTTCTATAGTTTCTATATGAATGTTGGATTATTCATTACACATTAATAAAATTATTAATTCTTCTAGTTTTTTAGTTTATAATTAGCAAATGCATAAGAAGAGAGGAGGAGTTGGGTTCTTGATTTCGATATCTTGATGTGAGTAACTGGTTCAAAAAAGTAGGCTTTTTATTTAGGAAAAACAAAAAAAGTGATAGTGGCAGTTTCAAAAGTGAAGAGTTGACAGCTCTAAGTGAAATTGCCTGAAGGCTTTGTAGCCAGTGCATGAATCTATGGGGTAAAGTGTTGGTTTTAAATTCTGATTTAGTAGTTGTAATAATTTTTGCTCTTTCAGTTGTAAAATGTTTCACATTTATGAATTCACTTAGAACATATTTTTAAATGTTTTGGTGTATGCACAGGATGTCCAGCTACGGCTCTAAATTTTATCGGTCAATCTTGTGTGACTTGTCTTTCTGGAGAAGTTAGCAAAAGATATACAAGTTCAGCCTGTTATTCGGGCAACATGTATTTGTTTTTGAGAAATTTCATACTGTTTTTTATGAGAACATTAACGCTCTCAGGGAAACAACTCTACCGCCAACTGCCCCATGGGAGAGGATGTGAGGGGACACCTGCGTCCTGCTGTTTGCAGCAGAAAAGAGCTGCTGGTGAGAAATTGGGGTAACTGACAGCCTTGGACGAACAAGTAGAAAATAGAGAACAGCTGCCTTCCTCTCCATCAATGAAAGCAATTCGGAAGGTATCTCCAAAACCCTGGAAAGGGAAACCTTGGGGTGACTTGATTTAGAGCCTTGAGTGGGAAGCACATTAACTGTAATTGGCACATAATAGGCACTCGATAAATGTGTTGAAACTGAGGAAGGAAGAAGGAAGGAAGGAAGGAAGGAAGGAAGGAAGGAAGGAAGGAAGGAAGGGAGGGAGGGAGGGAGGGAAAGAGAGAGAGAGAGAGAAAGAGAGAGAGAGAGAGAGAGAAAGAAAGAAAGGAAGGAAGGAAGGAAGAAAAGAAAGAAAGGAAGGATGGAAGAAAAGAGAAAGAAAGAAAACTAAAAGAAAGAAAGAAAGAAAGAAAGAAAGAAAGAAAGAAAAAGAAAGAAAGAAAGAAAGAAAGAAAGAAAAGAAAGAGAAAGAAAAGACTTTGTAAAGTTTTGAAACAGCAAGTAGCATATCCAAAAGGTTGGGACATCTCATTGCTGGGGATAATAAATAACATAACTGCGCTTCTTAACAAAAATAACTCAAAAGAGTAATTCCCCGTCTACAAGTAAGAAGGGATTCTTTGGTCAGTCTAGGAACCAAAGGTAGTTAGTTATATGTTTTGTTTGTTTGTTTGTTTGTTTTTTTGAGGGCAGTGTCACTGGCCCTCATATGTGGGACCGAACCGGGGCTGCTGGCTTCCCAAGCCAGCGCTTAACCACTGTGCAACTCTGCCGGCCCGGTAGTTACTTATATGTGTGCTTGTGTGTGTCTACAAAGGAGCCCGTTATTCTTAGTACTTCCTTATTGTGGAGCTGTTTGAGGCAGAAAAGGGAGTATTAGAATATGCACATTCCTTACAATAAGATTTTGCTTTTTTTTAAACTTTATTATTATTATTATTTTATTATTATTAGTTACAGATGTACAAAACAATGCAATAGTTATTTTTTCACCCCTTACAAAGTGACTCCCCCCTTTCCCCAAGATTTTGCTTTTTAAAAATAAGAACAAGAGCATTTTCACAGCCTGAAACATAAGCATAGAGCAAGCAGTTGTTAATCTAAGTAGACACTGGTGATGGCTTCCTCCTCTTGAGGGCCACATATTGTAGGCTTCAATCTTTGACCTTGCAATCTTTTCTGAATATACAAAGGACTTGGAGATGTGTAAAGCTTTGTTAAAATTTTCCCAAGAACAGAATAAATGTAATCTCACAGAATGGAAACTTTGATATTATTTGTACTACTTACTGATACATTTTCATATGTGCTGACGTTAATCATTCTCTAATAGGCTTTAACCGCGTTTTTTTTTAGCTCTTAACAACCTACCTGAGGTCTAAACGCGACTTCACTAGCATCCCTGAGAAGAGAACACATCCGAAGCTTCCTACAGAAGAGGAGTGACATGTGGGATGGATGGGTGACTCCTTGCTCTTCCCTCTGCCAGCTGGGAAGCCTTGAGCACCTGATTTAATTTCTCTGGGCCTACTCTCTCCCACTCCATTGGTAAAATCGAGGACAATAGGGTCTCTGTCACAGGGTGGTGGTTGTACGGATTAAATGTGATGATATATACAAAGTGCTTTGATTAGTGCCTGCTACAGAATACATACTCTAATGTTTCCTAAATCGTTAAAATTTGAGTTGAAATGGGTGAAATGCTTAAAAATTCTGAAAACCAACCATGTTTATAAATATGCTGCTTCTTAAGGGATAAATTGTTTTCCAAAGAAAGTGGTACTTACGTCCTCCAAATAAAAATGATAAATTCAGAAAAGTTTTATTCTGGATAACTAACACACAGTTAATCAGGCACAAAATATCCCAGTGCTGAACTAGTTTCTATCAACTTTCTACTAAATTATATTAAATCTGGTTATGAGGTATTTATCTGGCATCGAGTGTCAATACTTGAAGAGTTTCATTTTTTTTTTTTAAAAATGATGATTCCAACTACTTGTGAAAACGAAGGCACTTGTTGCCATTTAAAACTGGGGTAATTTTTCTTGCAGCCCCACCACCTTATGCTTATGTGTCAAATAACCCAACTAAAATTTTAATTTAATTCAAGCATTTATTAACTGCCTGCTATATTTATAGAACAAATATTATACTCAAGAATCTTACGGGAAAGAATGCAAGCCATTTAGACTGATATTATTTAGAGTCTTTATTTACGGACAAAGATCGATGCAAATGAACAGATCTGTGCCGTCATGCCCCAGCATGGCTCAGGGAGAAGTGGCCTGCACCTCCTGCATCAAGCCTTCAAAGAAAGGCCCGCACGTTTCCAGTAACCATCTCATTTCCTCCAACTCCCCAGGGAAAGCAGGCGGTCAGTGTTGTTGATGATACCGCCTGACATCACTGGTTCTGGACGATAGGAGAGCGTGGCCCACCTCCTCCGTGGCCTGACTGCCTTAACCTCCTGGTTCCCAGCTCTGGCCACGTGAGATGTCCTAATATGGTCCGACTCCTAAGGAGCCCAGGGGCGCTTGCCTTTCTCCTGCTAATGGGGAGGAGGCAGGAACAAACGTCTAGTGGCACACAATCCGAAGGAAAGCCAATGAGGATTTGGGCTCGCTTCAGGGCGAGTTGCAAATCAGCTGCAGCCGAAGCTCCTGTCTGGGGGGTATCTATCATTAATAATCCCCAGCTCACCCCATCTCCCCGGGAGGCTTTCTGTGCTCCCCTCTTTCTCCCTCTCCTCTCACCTCCGGCAGCTCCGGGTCCATGCCCCAGCTCTGGTCCCCATTTTGAATAGGAGGTCCCCGGGGGTGCTGCTCGCCTGGTCCTTGCAGCCTGGGGGGAGATGCTGCTGCAAGGCGTGTCTGGGCTGTGCTCATGTGATGAAGCGAGGGAAAAACAAGGGGGAGGAGGTGGAAGCCAAGAGGTGGCTTTTTTTTTTTTTTTTTTTTTTTTTTTCTTTTAAGGAGTTTGCCGCGAGCGCGTCTCCTGCATTCGCAGCCCGGGCGCGTTGGGAGGAGGAGCGCGAGAGGAAGGCGCTCTCGGGACCTTACGGGCGCACGGCTTTTTCTCGCTCTGCCCCGCCGCGTCCCTGCGATTTGGAGAAGGCGTAACCCGGCGGCCGGGCGCGGGAGAACCTCGGAGAAGCCATGGGAGCCGGGAGCTCCACGGAGCAGCGGAGCCCGGAGCAGCAGGAGGCGGGGAGCACGACGCCGAGCGAGCCCCAGCCCCGCGGCCCCGCGGCGGAGGCGGCGCCCGGGGCGCCCGGGGACCCGGCCATCGCCGCCCCGGACCCCACCCCCAAGGTACGGGCGCGCCGGGCCACCTGCCCCGGGGAGGCGGGGGGCTCCCTCTGATTTCCGCCCGTGAGAACTTCCTCGCCGGTCCAGCCCATCTGCAAACTCGGGAGCAGGAGCCCCTCTTTTCAGGGTCTTTTTTTTTGTTGCGCCAGGGCGGGACCAGAGCCGCAGTGAGCGCGGCGGGGGGCTCGCACCGTCGTCGTGGGTCTCCAGGGGAGGTGGCTGCGCCATCCGCAGTCATAAAATCCAGCCCGGGGCGCGCTGCTATCCGAGCCTGTCTCCCCGCTCTCCCGGTGGGAGCGACCCAGCCCGAGACGCGTGGGCTGCGTGGGGGAATCCGTGGAGCACTGCCTCCCGGGCCCAGCGTCCCGAGCCCTCGGCCCCGCTTTCTCCACGATGAGGACAGCCAGCCGCTGGTCCATGACCGCGTTGCAGCCTGGCGAGTGGGCCACCCATGGGCTCCCCGCCGCCTACGGTCCTTCTTACTAGCTGTGCCTGAAGAGACCGGGGTTTGGTACCCAGTCCTGCGGCAGCGGCTGGAGCAGACACCGCCTTCCTAATGCAGAGAAAGCCTGCAGGGTAGCGCGCTCCGAGCCCAAGACAACCTGGGCAGACGCTGCATCTCCAAAAGGAATGACAGGTTTCGCAAACAAGGCAGCGCCTGCTTTTCGCTCTGTGCATTGCCTGTGGACTCATTGGGATAAACAAATACTGGAGGAGTCGTTAGAAGTTCCCAAAGGAAGCGGTCTGGCAGGAGCGAGCATTCCCTATACGCTTGTCTATGGAGGCAAGTGCTGAACCTCCTAGGAAATCTGCATTGGATAGTTAAGTCTTAGAGACTGAAATATTTATTCTTGGCTACCACAGCCACCAAGTTTATTACTCGTTCCCATCATTGTATTTTAGACCTGTTTTCCAGCATGGGTGTTCATTATTTAAGGCATCACCCAACCTGTGTTGTGAGATTCTTATAGGATGTGGGTAACCGTACTTAATGGTTGAAAAAACAAAAACAAAAAAAACCCCAACCATGTGTCGAATTTGAGACGACAGATTAAATGAGGACCTTTAAGAGTTACCTCAGAAGGTATAGATGTTTAATGTATTTATAGGTAAACCTGTTTAATGTTTTTATAGGAAAAAAACCAGGCTGAAATCTAGGTAAATTTCACAGAAGTATGACTTCATCGCCTCGACCTCATTGGTTGTCCTAGTCTAGTTTGGGCTGAGACTGCCCTTAATAACTAGATTACCTCCAGTCCTTAATTTACAACTGCTTGTAAAATCCATGGCCCCTAGAGCTGTGGATATTAACAACTACTTACTGCCCGGTATACTAGATTTCTACGCGGTGCCTAAGTCTTGGGCCTAAAGAATGTGCTATCCTTTAGAGGTCTGAGTCACTTTTTAATACTTACTGTACATCACTTTTTGATACCAACTACTGTCAAACAGCTGCATAACCAGTATTTAGAGTCCAGTAATGAAAGTAGTTTTAAGGTGCAATTGATAAAAGCTTGCACTCAGGTTCATTCTTTTCCTTGGCTTTTACTACTCCTCAGAGTCTTCTTATTAACATTTCATACTGCCATATGGTACGTATTCTCTTCCCAATAAACTCACCTTTGTTCATTTAAAAATATTCATTCCATTCTCTTATTCTCGTTATATCCTTCCTCTATAAACTTATCCTTCTCCTTCTTTCCTAGTCACCACCATCTTGAAAGAGCCAAACCACCTCCTTGAAAAAAATTACTTAAATGACATCCAGAATATCACTGCGCTTTTTGGCATTCTGCCCAGTTATCAATTTGGAGGCAATCAGTAATACACTTATATGTATCCTTGGAAAATGTGTAGCTTTTCATTTCAGTTTGCAAAATTTATTACTCAGGTTTTGAAGACCTGAGTCTTTTCAAAGGGACTCCCCCAATTAAGAATGACTCAGCACCAGACTCTTTGCTCCCTTTTTCGCCCTATTCAGCTCTGTTTCCTGATCTCTCAGTAATCCCATCTGCCATTCTAGGCTCCCAGCAGCTTCCACATTTGTGGGTTTATTGACTTGACTGATAAGTGTTTTCTTGGCTATTCTGAATGTTTTACAAGGGCGGGGACCATATCTATTTTGCTTATAACAGGTGTTGCTCCAAGTGTGGCATGCTGCCTGGCACGGAGTAGGTTCTCAGGAAGGGATGGCACTGGCTCCCAGGTTTTGATTGGAGACTATCAAGTTGGGGAATACTTTGGCCCATCTAATTTTTCTACAACTTAACCTTTGACCTTCTCATCGTGATCCATCTCATGTATCACAGGCAGTGACTAAGTTAAGTCAGTCTGTTTCCTTATTATTATTGGGTTGTCAGAAAAGTCATGACGCATTTTTGCAACGAAAAACATAGAAAAAAATACGTCATGACTTTTCTGACAACCCAATAGATTGAGAGAATATTTTGGCAAAAAAAACCTCAGATTTGGAGACTTTAGTTTCTATTTCTCTAGAAAGAGTGGCGTGTTAGCCTTACAATTTCAAATTGCCTTTCATCTCAAATAGACCAAATATATTAGCCACAAATATGCAAGTGGCTCAACTGAGACCAGGTCAATACATTGGATTAGTTAGGAATTACATCTTGAGTTTTCTTAGTTGGGTCTATGGGAGGTTTATACTAATAGGTCATTCCCTAACCCCCAGTAAATGCTGGTCATTAACTAAAAGCTATTAGATTTTTTTTCCCCCAACTAAATGATTTTCGTATCATATGCATGCAACCTATTTAGCAATCCAGTTTATTTTCTTTTTTTATGCTAATTTTAGTTAACAGTTGCTTACTAAGTAAGCACTTGCAAGTCAAAGCTGTTACATTGAGTTATTGCTACTACTTGGTCAAACTGGGTTACTCAAGCCTAACATTTATTTATTTATTTATTTATTTATTTATTTATTTATTTATTGAGGGCAGTGTCACTGGCCCTTGTATGTGGAATCCGAACCAGGGCCGCTGGCTTCCCAAGCCAGCACTTAACCATGGCGCCACTTGGCTGGCCCTCAAGCCTAACATTTAGATGCAATGAGGCAGAAGTCTTGGTTTCATCTGTGGTGTTTTTAAATAAAATGGAGTCTTCAAGTCAATCTTTTACCATCTTAGTTTGTAAATTCTGGGAGAAAAATGGCTCAATTAATTATTTTGTAGTTTAATTTTGAGACTAGGGCCATCTTGGCTACTTGTTGGGGGAGGAATATTAGACTATCCAAACATTGGTGGTAAATAAAGCCTCAGTCATCTGTTTTTTAAAAATTTATCTTTCAAAGAGTATTTCAATCAGGTGGCAATATAGAGTGAGGCGACCAATGACAAATTTACTTCCATGTCTCTGGCAAACCTTGATTTCTGGAGCCAAGCTCCAGACTAAATCTGGACAATCATAACCTTCTAATTAGCTTTTCTGTATTCTCCACTTAGTGACCTCAGAGCTGTAAAAGGAACCCTAGTCAGTTGCAACAGAGTGAGGCCAGTGTCCCTGGCAAGTGGGGAGACAAGGGTTCCTGTCAGTCTTTCAAGCAGTGGTTCCATTCAGCAAGAGCTGAATCACCAAAACATAAAAATGTGCTCACATAGAAGAATCCATTAGCTGATTAGTAGATTGAAGGATGACTTTGCCCTTCATGCATTAAAACAGACAATTGAGTTGACCAGATGCATTTCATAATTCCTCTTCCAGCCTAAGGTAGTGTACTTTCTCTCACCTGCTTTCCGTTTATAAAATGGAAATGGAGCCTGAAGATGGTGTTAAAGTGATTATGTCACCAATTTTATACTAAAAGGGCCCGAATTTAAGATGGTTAGGTGAGAATTATGTGTTTGTTAATACAGTGGTGCTTTTATGTGTGTGGCTACCTGTATTCCTAGGGATTTTCCCCAGATTACCAGAGGTGCTACTTTCTGATTGGAACACAGTCCAAAAATTGGAGATGTGGGTGTAAGGATGGTAATTTAGGATAGCCTTAGCCTGTGGGGACGGCAGGGCCTTTCCTTGAATCTATGATAGCCTTTTAAATTGGTAGATGTATGATCAGCAGAGATTTCCACTTGAAATACATTCTTCTATAAGATAGGGGCTTCAAATGTTCATCTTTTTAAATTCACTTTGGGTCAACTAAGCTCTGTGTCTGGATAGCTTTAAACTGGTATTATAGGGGTTATTCTAGCTTGGTATCTTATAAGATAATTAATAAAAATGCAAATAAAATGTTTCATTTCAAAAGATACTATAAAATATTTTTCTTTTCATTCATCAGTTTTAACACATATTCAGTGTTATAAAACACCAACAAAGGGAAAATCAAGTTAAATGGTGCTTATTATCCTTGGCCCCTATAATTCTATATGCTGTTGTCAATTTATGAAGTGAAAATTTAGAATTTATAGCACTTAGCATTCTGAGAAAAATATAGTTAGGACTTTAAGCTGAGGAGAAAGAAACCCAAATAGCCTTAAACCTAATTCTTAGTTTCTTATAACCTAAAAAAATTACAATTTAGAATAAGTTTAATTTTAAAATAAAACTGGAAAAATATGAATAGAAAAGCTGGATTTGGAAGGGAGCAGCACCATGTGTAAGCTTCTTTTCAATAAATTCTTGAAAAACCTATACTTATAATTATTTGTCTTGTCTAATTTGATTTTGGGCCATTTTCCTGCAAATTAGCACTGCATTATAGAATGTATGGATAGGATTTTGTACCTATGATCATCCTTTTGTTTCCTACTCATTAGTACATCTAAGAATAAGATTCAAGTAAAGTTATTAATAATTTGTAATAATTTCAATCCTACATGCCTTCGTATATCTTATGAATAATTGAGTTTACTTATTTAAAGCTGACTGTAGATCTCATGTCATTTGTGTGTTTTTTTTGTTTTTTTTGAGGGCAGTATCGCTGGCCCTCATATGTGGGACCCGAACCGGGGCCACTGGCTTCCCAAGCCAGCGCTTAACCATTGCGTCACTCGCCTGGCCCTCATGTCATTTTTGAATCAAAAGCTTTACAAGATGATCAAAAGCACTTGTTTACTCTTAGTAAAATGATTTTTATTTAAGTCATTGCATAACAGGATTCATTTAATGTTTATTTTTCTAAAAATGTTAATGGTTGAGAACCTGAATTTGCAGAATATGGTAAAAGTGAAAGTCAATTATTCTTTTCTGCCCCACAAATACTCACTGATGATGATTGTTTGAAATCAATGTTGGTGGTTTCTTGCATATTCTTTCAAAACCTTTATGCACGTGTAAGGAAGGATATAAATAGGACTTGCCCCATTTTTAAGAAATACGATTATATATACAGAGGGTGCCAAAAAAAGATGTATATGCATTTTTAAAAAGGAAAAAAAGCTGTATTAATTGTAACATTCAACATATACTGATAACAAAAGATTAACACAACTCACGTTTGACTTCTGCAATCACAAGAGATGCTCAAAGTGGTTACCATGTGGCCAGATACTTCTGATTACGGCGAACTACTGCTTGTGCATAGGTACGGTAACATCTCTTTAAAAAATTAAAAAAAAATATATATATATATACACACACACACACACACACACACACACACATTTTTTTTGGCACCCCTGGTATATTCTGCTACTTTCAGTTTTGAGTATCTTTCTTTTCATATCAGTAAGTAAAGATCTACCCAAATCCTTACCAATGGCTACATAAATTTCTCCTTCATGCGTTGAAGTACCATAATGATCTAACCAATCCCCTATGTTTATATTTTCCTAGTCTTTTGCTATATCGAATTGACACAGGGAATGCCCTAGCTCAGATATCTGTATATTGTGCAAATGTATCTTTAAAGTAGATTTCTGAAGTGGGATTGCTGGATCAAAGGATTTATATCCATTTAAAATTTTGATAGCCCTTGCTAAATATCTTTCCAAAGAGATTCTACAGTTTGCATCCTTACTCTGTGGCTTCCCAGTGCTTTTGCCTCAGTGGATAGCAGATATTTAAAATTTGCCAGTTGGCATCTCAGTTAGCACCTGAATTTCTTGACACATTTTTAATTATGAAGTTGAGTGCCTTGTCATGTATGTTGGCCATCCGATCATGAATCAGATTGACTTTCAGAGCATTAAAGGCTATGGCTGATTTTACTGTTAGTTAATTAATTTTTTTTTTTTTTGAGGACAGTGTCACTGGCCCTCCTATGTGGGATCTGAACCAGAGCCACTGGCATCCCACGCCAGCTCTTAACCACTGCGCCACTCGGCCGGCCCTGTTAATTACTTTTTTTAATACTTCTTTTTCCCTTCAGAAATTACTCAAAATAGGGGAAAAGCAAGTCTACTAGTAGAAAGATGCCTGAGGGACTTACTCTCTTTCCTTCCCAAATTAGTAAACTGTCTTTAATTCTATTTGCTTGGACAATGACCTACTTCTGCTATCCATTTAAAAATTTCTCCTCTGGGGGCCGGCCGAGTGGCACGGTGGTTAAGCGCTGGCTTGGGAAGCCAGCGGCCCCAGTTCGGGTCCCACATATGAGGGCCAGTAACACTGCCCTCAAACAAACAAAAAAAAATAAATTTCTCCTCTGGGAACAAAATCCTCTAGTTGCCAGAAATTTCTTCATACTTCTGATCCATGAAATGTTGGAGTCAGGGGTTGAGGGCAGCAAAAATCCACTTCCCCCAGCTTGGTTCTCATTCTCAACAACCGACAGGCTGTGTCTGTTAACTGGAATAAATGTGTTTTCCCAGAAAAATGTAGGTGTTCAAAGCTCTGGAAATGACAGGATCTTTTCCAGACACTGTTAGACTTCTCTTAATGCAAGTGTTCATTCAAGTTCAAAGGTTTCTCAATGATGGGGAAAAACCCTGGAGTTTCATTCTGTTTTACCTTAGCCAGTTTTAATAAATGTCAACTTTATGTTTGATTAGTAAATGAGATAAGCCACAATTTAAGAAGGGGATATTACTACAACTCATTGGCTGGTCTGTTTGTTATATGCAGACATTGCAAATTGCAGGAGTATTGATAGATTACATTTTCCTTGGTTCCCAAACCTGGTTGTGCAGTTGAATCGCCTGGGAAGATTTTGGAGGACACCTCTGGCCTCATCCTAGGTGCATTGAATCAGAATGCTCAGCAATCGTAGGTCTGGGGTTCTGCAACCTTAATGCTCATTGGGTATTCTAATTTGCCTGGTGTGACCACCATTGCCTTACGGAAAGTTGTAGGGTGTAGGAGGTGATGGAGGGCCAGGAAGAGGTGGTCCAGGCCTAGGTAACAACAGCACAGACTGAGGCTGGAGTTTGTGTGGGTGGGAGGGAAGGTTTCAGGTAAAGTTGGCAGACAGGTGTTTCCCTTCTCACCTCTTGAGGAGAAAATAAAGGAAAATATTTCTCCTCCATAGTTAATTCCTTTATTCTACTTACTGTATTGAAAACTGGTGTGCTGCTAGCAGAGCCTTTTCTAAAAAGAATGTGCTGATCAGGGTGAATAGATGTTGAATCAACTGCTATTATTCTTTCTGAGCAGGAAGGAAGCAACTTGTCAATGTTAATTTAATTCCCACCTGATGGCCTCTTAAACCTCCTTCCTCATTGATTGATCAGTTTTAACTCCTCTTGAGTCGGGTAAGTAGACAGTAGTGGAGGGCTTGGATTATGGCATTTGGCTGGTCCAGAAATCTCTGAAGAAATCTTAAAAACTAAACCAAGTCCTTGAAGATCAGAGTAGGGTTCTGGATTTCCCAGCACTTACTCACTATTCAGTGTTGATTCTATAAACATTTCTTTACTAGCTCCAAGGAACTGGGCTAGGAACTGCAGAGACACACACAAAAAAGACAGCTCCAGAACCTAGCCCTAAAAAATGAAAAGCTCTCCCTCTCATATATTTAGCTCTTTAACCCACAAGAAATTGATGATTTTACATCTAGAGGGAGACCTCTAAATTCATTTTCCATACAGGATACCTAATGTTCCAATATTACTGATTCAGTAGTCCTCTCTGTTAAAGCGAGTTTCCATATATGCATAAATTGTTTATTGGTTTCTTTTTACTTTAAACTTTTTCCTGCTGTGTTTGTTTGGACACTTTAAGTTAAAAGCATTAAGGGAGTGGCTAAAAACCTAGTCAATTATAATAGCAAGTTGATGATTTAAAATACTTTTATCTTTGACATCTGAGGTGGTACCCTGGTCTCTCATGGCTATGATAAGTTTATACATACATATATATAAAAAAAATGGGAAGCAGGTGTTATCTTCTAAGGTAATTTGTTCTCTTATGTAATAACACTATGCATTAAAAATAGTCCATTAAAGGCTTCCTAACCACTTACCATATGAAAGGTGCTGGTCTAGAGAGGCTTAGGGAGATAAAGAAATAAGAACACATAGTGTTATCCTTTCGAACTTCATAATCTGGGTGAGATGATTGGGTCCTTCTAGAGGAAATATTCAATAACGAAGGTTGAAATTGTTGAAGGGACAATAGAAAAACAGCCATTAGTTAGTTTGTGTCTACTCAGTGAATTGTCCAGAGAACTGCTGTAGAACTAAAAGAACATTTCAGAAGTGTTGCAGGCAGATACAAAGCCATTACTTGGGAGGCCAGAAGGTACATGGCATATTGAGGAGCTGCCTGTTTGTAAGGGAATAATGGAAAGAGGGGGCCGGCGGAGTGGTGTGTTGGTTAAGAGCTGGCTAGGAACACCAGTGGCCTCAGTTTGGATCCCACATATGAGGGCCAGTGACACTGCCCTCTACAGCTAAGATGGTGAACAACCCGGCGATGGTGTAGGCTGCAGCCCCTGCTGCAGTGGGCTGCCATAGGCTACAGTGAGTGGCCGGCAGCCAGCGTGAGCGGCTGGCATCCTGTGTGAGCTGCCAGGAGCTGCTGTGAGCGACCATCCAGAGGCTGGTGACCCATCTGCCTCACCTGAGAAGAGCGCAATGATGATACCAACATGGGCCAGTGAAGCGACGTCCTCCACAGCTAGACTGAAGAACAAAAGGACAGCAGCTTTTTCCCCTTCCCCAATCCCCCAATGCTGTTCCCCTCCCCAACTCCCCAATAAAATCTTTTTAAAAAATAAAATCTTTATTAAAAAAAATAATAATAATAATGGAAAGAGTACGATAAATACAGTTGCAGCAAATCATAGGAAGAGCTGCAGAGGCACCAGAGAGCTGATGAAGGCTCCTCATAATGAACAAAATAAAGGTGCAGAAATGCCCAGAGAATGGCTGTTGGACTCCTGGGAGACCATCTCACACACACAGAGCATACCTGCAGTAGAGTGGGGGAAGTGAGCCTGGAATGGGTGACCTGGGGGAGGTTGTGTCAATATGGTAGATGTATGATCAGGTGTTAGCAGGCGGTAGTGGGGTTGGGTGCAGAGGGCATGGAGGCAGTCAGAAACAACTGAGACTTCAAGACTTGGAATACGGAATACCTCAGTTTCCCCCATAGACAAGAGCCGTCCCCCTTGTGAGGTCAGCTTTAGTTGCTGTTGCTGTGTAATCAACGATGCCGAACAATGATTTATGCAGAGAGTATCTTTAGAAGGGCGGACACTTGATAGTAACAACTTAGGACTTTAAAGAAAGAAGAGGGTTGCAGCAGACTCTATAGGTAATGACAGAGGACATCCATGGGATCAATACCATTTCTCTAATTGCCTGTGTCAGAGCAGAGATCACAGGCATTGAGGGCAATCCAAGCTTGCGGGGGTGGGGTGGGGGGTGGGCAGTGAGGCCGTGGGCCTGGGATCACAGTGAAAGGTCAAGCATCACAGAATAAAAGATGATAATAACATCAAAGAAGCTGATGGTGGCAGCTAGCTATGGCGAAGGGGGAACTAAAAGTGAACAAGAATTGAAGACGATAAAACAGATGCCACTGGACTGAACAGCTGTTGGGTCACTGTTTCACCAGGCGATAGGGATCATTTTACCTCAGCACCTCTGGGCCTCTCTAAAAATGAATGTGCCTGATGGTTGGTTGACTTGCATCCCTTCCATTTGTAGGCAGAGAAACTAGGTAGCTTGGCAATGTTTACTTTTAAAGAAGACATTTCTTCTTTGTAATTCATTCCATCTCCAGAGATGACCCGTTGGTTTGTTGTTCAGAGGACGATTTATGGTTTGCTATTTTTCTTCACGTCAGAGCATATGATTTCTTAGTGAACTGAGCCATTACAGGCTCTGGGTTTTGTCTCCTGCAACTATCAGTTTTCTGTCATCACTCCTGATTTTGACCATCCATATTGAAGACATGCTTCATTGTGTCCTTGATAATTTCCCTCACTCTGCAAAATACATATTGCTGTGATGCAGTAAAGATTGTTGACTGATTTGATGGTTTTTTTAACCTTTTTTTTTTACATTTCCATTCTGGGTGATAATTTTTCAGTAGAATGCCTCTTAAGAAACTTTTGTTTGAAATTATCCTTCACTTGGATGTATACGTAAAACAAGACTTACTCCACACCAGTAACATACTGAATGCTGTGCAAAGTTCAACCTAAATATGGTCTATCTATTTTAAATTTACAATTGATGTATACAGCAGTATAAAGTGGGGGTGGGTGGGAAATAGGATTATAATCTAAAGGAAATTGCTCAGAATTAGCCAGTCTCTCTATGATGAAATTTTCTTAATTATTTCAGAAAGGACACATTTAACCAATATTTAGACATGAGTTCCTGACACCTATAATGTTAATATAAATATTTAAATGGAAATTTTTGTTCTTCTGTGCTGTTTTATTTGAATTAAGTTTTGAAAAGCAGTGGAAAATGTTACCACTAAAGTTTACTAAAATCAGTCATTATTATTAAGGTATTTTCTCCAACCTGATGAAAAGGAAAGCTAGTGTATAAAATTTAAACAAAAAATGGTTGACAGTAAGTAATGGGGACCCATACCCAGTTGATTGGTTTTAATATCTGATTTTTAATTTTTTTCCTACGGCCTTCAGGAGTTTAAATTTAAACTCCATTTGATGTCAGTTTTAAATCTGTCTTTGTTTTGTTTACAATACAGATTTGTTTTACTTGGATTAAAATGAAGATTCGTTATCCTTTTGATACTCATTAAAGGCCCATTAAGGCCTCTTGAATGCTCAAAAGGTTTTTGTCCTATAATGGAGATTCTGTGGTGACCAAAGAGGACCTACAATATTATCTAGAATTGCAACAGTGACAAGAGATTTCAAGTGACTTCTGGAACTGTGCCTGATAAACAATCCTCCACGACAGGGAGGAATGCAAAGAATGCTTAAGTATTCAGGGAAGTAGGTCATGGTTTAAAGCACTACATTTGTCAGAGAAAGTTTCTCAAGCAGGGCTGTGATCCTGACCTTTCTTATTCCTTAGCTAGGGTGGTTTAGTCTTAGGCAAATGAGGTGACTGAATGAACGCCTCAGCCTCCAGCAGGGATGGACAAAAAGTAATAGATTCACCTCATATGCCTCCCACTCGTGGCACCAAAAATAAAAAGTTAGTGTTATAGATTAGTGACTAGGAAAATCATAAGTGTGACTGATAAGTGTTTTCTCTTAATTGCATGATCTTGGAATAAGAATTAAAGAGTAACTAGGCAAGTGATATGTAAGCATATTTAGGAAGAACAGGAATATTAAGAGTTCCTTTTAAATGAGCTGGGGGTCTTGTTTCGTTGCCAGTGTTAAGCACTGCAGGGGACCCATCGAGTCTCCTATAACTACATGTGACCTCCATGCCCACAGTCAATTGTGGACTTAACAAGCTCGTGGAAACCATATTTTGCTGTGAGTTGTAGCTAATTGCTGGACAAGAAGCACAAACATGACAGGTCAAACACGCGAGAGAGAGCACATAGTGGCATACCAGGAAAATGGCATGGAGGATGCCATAAACTAAATATATATATGTCCTCCCCTCACCCAGATTCGTATATTGAAACTCTAATCCCTCATGTGATGGTGTTAGGAGATGGGGCCTCTGGGAGGTTAGGTCATTAGGGTGGACCCCCATTATGGGATTAGTGCCCTAATAAGAAAAGGCTCCAAAGAGCTTTTCTTATAATCAAGGAGAAGGCCTTTTGCAAACCAGGAAGAGAGCTCTCACCAGGAACCAGATCAGCCCGTGCCTTAATCTTGGACTTCCAGCCTCCATAACTGTGAGAAATGTTAATATAAGTCACTCGGTTTATGGTAGTTTGTCCTAGTAGCCTGAGCTAAGACAGAGGAAATGGAATTTATGCTGAATTTTTGAAGAATGAGATAGGCAAAAAAAAACACAAAATAATTTTTTTTTTAAAAAGTGAGTTGAGGGGCTGGCCAAGTAGCTTCGTTGGTTAAGAGCGTGAGCTCTGAGCAACAGGGTTGCCGGTTCAATTCCCACATGAACCAGTGATCTGCTCCTGAGCTGAGTTGGTGGGAGTGTGTGCTCTTAGCAACAAGGTTGCCAGTTGACTCCCGCATGCCACGGTGGGCCATGCCCTGCTGCAACTAAGATTGAACACGACACCTTGAGCTGAGCAGCAGCGAGCTGCCAACAGGCAACCAGATGGCTCAGCATGCAACAAGGTTGCCGGTTTGACTCCCGCATGGGATGGTGGAGTACACCCCCTCCACTCCTTCCCCCCGCCCCTCCCCCCCCCCGCCTCTGCCCCCCTCCGCCTCTCCATAACTAAGATTGAAAGTGGTGACTGGACTTGGAGCTGAATTTGCACCCTCCACAACTAAAATTGAAGGACAACAACTTGACTTGGAGCTAATGGGTCCTGGAAAGACACAATGTTCCCCTTCCCCAATTCCCCAACACTGTCCCCTCCCCAGTTCCCCTATTAAAAAAAAAAAAAAAAGTCCCTGGCCAGTAAGGAGGGCCCCATTAGAATAGTGTTTGACCTATAGAGAGTTCTAAATATTAGGGTATGACTTCTGCATTTATTGTGATTGGCAATGCAAAGCCAATCATTAATTGGGATCTACGTCTATATCTGTTGGGGTGTACATGGGGACTTTAAACTTAACTTTATATTTCCAATCTGAGACAGAGAATAATTCTGAGATATTAAAGAAATTTGTTTTTTTGGGGGGGCAGGGAGCAAAGAGGTTGGATTTTCATTTCATTCATACACAAATGATCGTATGTTTTATGTACCTAATTTTTAAATTAACCACATGTAGAAAGATTCTTATTCTCTGGTTAAAATGGAAAAATAAGGACTATGTCCCAGCTTTTAAATGTATATTATTTGGGAAATGTCTCACGTTATCCTGAGATGGTATATTTGGTATTTATACATCCTTATTAAGTTATGTATAGACTTGATGATACATTTGGGGGAGAGGTGAGAGAAGTAGTAGAAGATTGAGGCAACAATAAGGATCATGAAAATTTGGGGGGAGACTAAACTTTGGATTAATTTCATTGTTCATATAATCCAGGTAATGGCATCAGATGTAGTTTTTATTTTCAGTCTGCAGTAGGTCTAATAACTGTTTATAGACTCAATTTCTATGGCACTTAATTAGTGCTCTTAGGGCTAAACATCCTTGCACAAGCCATTTTATGTCTTCAAACTTTCCCTTAACCATATTTTCTGGGGCCAAAGACAATTAGACTACTGTGGAGTTAAATGCTGTAAATTATTGTGTTCCTCAATCCCGTTCCAGCTCCTGCAGTGAATACTGGAGGTATTGTAACTGTATGTGAACTTGAACTAAGATCAGGGGAAGGTCAAAACAGAGCCTTCTTGAATGGAGTTGCAAATTCTTCCCCTGATAAATAAGAGTAAAGGGAAATGTCACCCGTTTGTTGCTTTTTATGGTCATGAAGAAGGAAAAACCCCCAAAGCTTATGATTCCTTTGCTATGAGCTGACCAGCTGGCTTATTTCGGCTTCGGATAAGAAGTTGAGAAACACACTGATGTATTTTTTTCCTTGAGCCTGATCAAAACAAATTAAAGCAAATAACTGTATTCTGGGATTCTAAGTAAGCTAAGTTTTTAGGAAAGTTGCTCCTTTGTAAAACCTGAAAATTGACGTAGAGCTGTTAAGATTGCTTTAGGCCGTATAAGCAAAAGCAAATTCAGTCTAGGCATAAAGTACTGATTCCTCCCTCTTTCGTAATAAGTACTGATTCCTCTTTTGTAATAAATATTTACTAAAATTGCTTATTTTAAAAAATAGCACATATATGTTCATTGTCGGAAAAGTCATGACACATTTTTGTAACAAAAAAACAGAAAAAATATGTCATGACTTTTCTGACCACCCAATAGAAAGTTGAATATACCCACTTATTGACCCCTTTTTTTTTTTTTTTTGATGGCAGTGTCACTGGCCCTCATATGTGGGACCTGAACTGGGGCCACTGGCGTCCCGAGCCAGCTTTTAACCACCGCACCACTCGGCTGGCCCGACACTTTTTTTAATGTAAATTCTTGTGCTTTTTCTCACACAAAACATTAGCTTGATATGAGTGAGAGATGGGATGGTTGTGTCAGTTTCATGTGCTGTGCTCATATCTTCAGACTCCTAACAGAACTGTCTCTATTGATTATAAGGTTGAAACCTGTAGAGAAAGAACTAATAAATACATCAACCTTAAGGGTCAGGTGCATATAGAAATATACAGAAATAGAGTTCTTTTTCCCAGTGACTGTCAGTTCAGTGAAGTTTGTTGGACTTGAGAATCTGTGAGGCACCAGGCAGTTTTGTGGGAACGTGCTCATGATTTT
Organism: Aselliscus stoliczkanus; assembly: GCA_033961575.1. NCBI lineage: Eukaryota > Metazoa > Chordata > Mammalia > Chiroptera > Hipposideridae > Aselliscus > Aselliscus stoliczkanus. Next base: position 145,142,534 of record CM066733.1, read on the forward strand.
CCCTATCTTTAAATAGCTCACTTATGTCACTTCCGTGACATAAGTGGTGTTATCCCCATTTTAGAAAGGAGCCAGGGAAGGGAAAATTTAACTAGAAAGTGCAGCTTTTTTTTTTTTTTTTTTTTTTTTTTTTGAGGGCAGTGTCACTGGCCCTCATATGTGGGATCCGAACCGGGGCCGCCGGCCTCCCAAGCCAGCGCACAACCACCGCGCCACTCGGCCGGCCCTGGAAGTGCAGCTTTTGATTCATCGTTCTTGAGTTCAATACTGGAGGTCTTCCCCGATTTGCTCAGCTCCCACTCTTGGGGCTGCTGGTAAGAATCCACTGCAGTGTGAATGGGCCTTGGCTATGATGCAGAGGAAGAGATGTATCTCTCATGTTATCAACATCTGGGATATTATACAGCTCCTAAAATCTCAATGCACTCTGCCTTTCTAGGTATTTTAGGATGTATTGTTCCATCTGCTGTCAAATAAATGCCAAATGATTCATCTTTATTGGCCAATCTGTTGTTATAGATCCTTATCTCACATTGCCCAGCCCATCATGGCCTGGAGATATATTAATAGTTGATCCCAGGCAATAAGAGCTCTTTGGAGTTGGAGGCAGGTCATAGACCTAAATACAAATCGATGCCACTCATTTTTCTCCTTTATTTTGGTATAATCTAATGGCAGGCCATACAATGTTCATCTCCCTTCCCATTTCGTTCTGCTCTCCTGAACGCCTCCTAGTGCATCATCCACCCTACTGTACGTGTTTAACCCCATTCCATTTTAAACACATTTCCTCCCCTAGGATCATCTCCCAGCTGATTTGCCAGCCCAGATAAAGGCATTGTCCTTAGGGGATTTTGTGTTCTCTCCTGGGTTTTTAACAACCAATCGTACCCACAAAATTCAGTCCCACATATACATTTATGTACTGCACAAGTTTATCTCAAGAACGGCATTTCTTCTGTCCTCTTTGTCCACCTCCTCCATGAAAGAGAACTCCCTCCGGTATCCTTACCATCTTACAGGTGGTGTCGCTGTCCTACTCTTCCTTTCATTTACCTATATCCAGGTCATCATGAAGTTCTGATTCGAGTTCTACTTCCTCAGATCTTTTCCTTTCCCTTTCCCACTTTTTTTTTTTTTTTTTTTTTTTGAGCGCAGTGTCACTGGCCCTCATATGTGGGAGCTGAACCGGGGCCACTGGCTTCCCAAGCCAGCGCTTAACCACCGCACCACTGGGCCAGCCCGTCTTTCCCACATTTTAATTATCCTATGCAATACACCATAGCATTCGTCTTCAAACTAGTCTTCTGGCCATTTTTCTCTGCATATGATTGCTTTATAGATGTAGACAATTAGAAAGCGGAAGTACCCGGGGACCCTGTGATTTGAGAAGGCCTCTGTTTGCAGGTATATATATCTCAACAGACTTTTCCTGTTTGGCCTCCAGTCATGCACCTATGCATCCATTTATCCTTCATTCCCCAAGATGCATCTTGAGGGTTGGCAGACAACACAAAAACCAGTGGTGTGTTAGGTGTTTTCTTTGGATCTTCTATATATTTTCCCTCCATTTGACCAGTGAATGTGGTAATAAAGTGAAGCTCTTAATTTTAAATACTTTCCCATGTGGTACAGTAGCATGGCCTCTGAGAAATGTCTACGTAACTGAAGTCAGTTTTCTTTTGGGTATCCTTAGATGTAAACCAATGCATCTTGATTATATTTGTATAAAAGCATAATCGTTGTTGGGGTATAAATTTATTCCATTATTGAATTGTTTTTTATTTTGCGAATTCTGTCTGAAGCAGAAATATGGCCAAACACTTATTCTATTGGCATTTTCACTTTCAACAAGCAGGTATTTGGTATGGATTAACTAAAGTTTAGAAAATCTTCATTTTCTTTCTCTTCCTTCCTCCAAAAAGAAGAAAATCCCTAAAGACGTTAATAATTTTTATCAGCAGGCTTAGTACAGTGAGAGTTCTTACCAAAGCCATTCTTTATCAGAGCTGTTTCACAGGTGGGAACTGTCTCACAGGATGTGCTCAGCCCCTCCCATAGTTCATTTTTTTTAAAGCTAGAGACAGAAATTCTATAACTTCAAGCCTCAGGTTTTAAAGAGTTTTCTGGGACTTAGTTTCTTTATACTTTAGAGTTTAAGCCCATTTTCTTTGCATGTGTATAAAAGATAGTTTATTAGCTGAAGTTGTCAGCCTTTAGATTTCTTCTTTACATAGGACTTTGCCAGAGGCCTTTGTTCTCTTAAACTTATTCTTTTTGACTCACATGGTGATTTTCAGTAAGTCTGGGTGACTTAATGGCAGGAGAATTACCACTTACTTCCTAAACTAGTAGCTTTGGGCTTTTTCTAACTCAGACTTCTTTTTTTATTAAAGATTTTATTGGGGAAGGGGAACATTGTGTTTTTCCAGGACCCATCAGCTCCAAGTCAAGTTGTCTTTCCATCTTAGTTGTGGATGGCACAAGTCCAGTCACTGCTTTCAATCTAGTTGCAGCATGGCGGAGCAGCCTACCATCCCATGCAGGAATCTAACCAGCAACCTTGTTGTTAAGAGCATGTGCTCTAACCAACTGAGCCATCCGGCTGCCTGTTGGCAGCTCACAGATGCTCAGCTCAAGGTGCCGTGTTCAATCTTAGTTGTGGGGGTGGGGGTGTAGCCCACCATCCCAAGTGGGAGTCTAACCGGAAACCTTATTTGTTAGGAGCACGAGCTCTTACCAGCTGAGCCATCCTGGCATCTCAGCGGCAGCTCAGTGGCAGCTCAGCTCGGGCGCAGCATCACTGGCCCATGTGGAAATCAAACTGGCGGCCCTGTTGCTCAGAGCTCACGCTTTAAGCCAAAAGAGCCACTCGGCCAGCCCTAACTCAGACTTCTTTTAGCTATATCCATGCAAAACTGGTTTTTAAGACTTCATTTCACAAATATTAAATTCTTCCTGTTGCTATTTCTTCATTTTTACTTCACAAGCTCTCCTGAGATATCTCATCCATTGTCTTGGCTTCCATTATATATCAACGTGCTGTTGAGTGCTGAAACAATCCATCTCTCCTCCTGGACACCTCCATTTCATTGCCATCTGCCCTTTCAAGCTGAGTCGCCCCACCTCAAATCTACACCTTCTGTTCTCTTCCCTGTCTCCAGCTTGGGGCAGGCAGAGAGGCGACCGTTCCATGAGAAAAGCTAGTGGTATACAGAAGGGACTGAATGAAGGAGAGGAAGGGAACAAATGGAGAACATCAGCTTGGAGGATGGCCTGACAGTTTAAGTGCCAAGATGAAAGCTGGAGCAGGGTGTGGCCTTGGAAAGAGGCTTGAATGAACGGCTGACACTTGATGACTAGAGACAAAGGCCTATTAGCTCTAAAATGTTGTTATGTTTAAAGCAGTTACTGGTTTTGCTTGCTGACTTCCTAAAAGGATAAGATTTCTGTTTAATGTAAAATCTGAGGTGGTTCTTTTGCCAGTACATTCTACACGAAGATGATATGATACAGAAATGCATGTTAAAGACACATTTTTATGTAATAGAAGCATGTTTGTGATATTTCTGGTTTAAAAAAGTGACTTTAGCTTCAAAAATCTCATTTGGATGATGTAAACTGAACTTAAATCTGTAGGAAAATAGAATTTGTCTAAAAGCTTATGTTTTAGGAACAAAGTTAAATTTATACATGTAAATTAAGCAGTCTTTTTGGAAAGTTTTATTGATATAATATACAGTTCACCCATTTAAAGTGTAGACTTCAATGATTTTTAGTAATCAAAACATTCTCAACTGAAAAATGTTATTGAACAACTGGAGGCAGGTGATATTTGTTAACTGAACTGACTTAGATCCTTATGGCTGCTTAAAGCTCTTCCTTCATAGGAGCCCAGCTGGCCTCTTCTAAAATTTTTTCAAATATCAAAGTCTAGGAAGGGAACTCCTATTGCTATTTGAACTCTAAAGAGTCACCGTAGGGATTTCATGACCCATTAAATCCATTAACTAAACTAACTTCAATCCAGTAGACTTAAAATAGAGCAGAAGAAAATGAACTTTGATATATTAACCTTCTGGGAGAAAAGACCACTCAGTTTAAAATTCAAGAATAATAATACTTGTTAAAAATCTAACATACATAGGTATATAAAAGCCATTCTTTCTCATTACTTAGCCATCCCTCATCAGTCTCCCTCATCAGAGAGAACCACATTATCATCATCACCATCATCATCATCACCATCATCCTTTCTGGTTTACAACGGGTTATTCAACAGATGTCTGAGGAAAAAAAAATTGGTGATCCTTAGGAGTCAGCTTGGGTTCACTAAGAATAAACCCGACAATCAAATTTATTTAATTTTCTTCTTTGTTGTTTTTCTTTCTTCCTTTCTTGATCTTTTTTGTTGTTGTGGTTCCTGGACTGATGGTGATTCTGGATTTCACCAAAGAGATCTGACAAAGTTGAGTAGTTCGGCAGCTCACCTGAAATTTGGCCTGGTCTGATATACAATTGCATAAACATAATTGATCATCCTTGTACGAGTTGCCTGGTATAAAACTCTCCTTGGCCTTACCGGAGTTAATATTTCATCAGCTTGCATAAGAAATGAAGGCAGACGTCTCAAATTGACAAATGATAAAAAGTTAGAATAGAAAGTGAATGCTAGATTATATCTTTCTCAAAGTTCTGTATGGTGACAGTGTTGTGGGATAAAGAGGGCACCAGAGCAGACATACTCGAGGCATGCAGTATACAACAGAGAAAGGCCCTGCGTCTGTGGAGGGACAGGGAGCGAGGAGTGCATCTCATAGGATTGAATGAAATGCATCAGTTACTGCGCTGTAAAAAACCCAAATTGCAAAGCAATCTGGCAATGCGTCGGGACTTTTAAGTGTTCACACTCCTGTACTCCTAATTCTGGAAATTCAACAAATAATACAAGGAAAACAAAACTACATTTCATAAATTGTGTACTGCAAATGTTTGCCATTTTCTCGCTTAAGATGCTGAGAGATTGGTAAGGGGATTATAGGTGGTCCATGGACCTGACTGTTGTTATTAGAGGATGCATGTGAAGAGTTTGTAGCAACTTGGGGAAATGTTTGTGGCTCTAAAATGGGGGAAATACTTGGCACTGCACTCCACAACAGCAGTTACATTAAAAATGTATATATATATATGGATGTAGCTAAAAGTTGAAAGGGGTACGTGAAAATGAAAAGGTGTTTGACAGGTTTTAGGTCATTTCAACTTTTGAAAAACTTTCTTTAATATTTCCCCTTTTTAAGATTACTGAGAAACCAACAGATAGGTCAACATAGAAAGTTACAAGCTGGGGGTTTGAACTCATTTTCTATTCACTATCATGTGAAATAAGAGAGGGTGACTAATACAGAGCATTTCGAATATACTCTTATGCTGTAGTAATAAAAATACCACACTGTGGTTTGCTCTGGTCAGCATCCATTTAGCATATTGTACTTGGTATTCAGAGTTACCTTTTAACACAAGATATTGCTACCTTAAAGTCAGAAGTGTAGATTTTCTTTTTTTAAAGGTTTTATTGGGGAATTGGGGAGGGGAACAGCATTGGGGAAGTGGGGAAGGGGAACAGACAAGTTGCTGTCTTTTTGTTCTTCAGTCTAGTTGTGGAGGACGTTGCTTCACTGGCCCACGTTGGTATCATCATTGCGCTCTCCCTGGCTGAGGCAGTTGGCCGCTCCCAGCAGCCCAGCTCCAGGTGAAGCTGTTGTTCACCATCTTAGTTATAGAGGGCGCAGCGTCACTGGCCCTCTATGTGGGATCCGAACCAGGGCCCTGCTGCTCAGAGCTCGTGTCCCAAGCCAACTCTTAACCAATGCGCCACTCGGCTGGCCCAGAAGTGTAGATTTTCTTAAAAGAGGCTCATAAACATTTTCAAGTCCTTGACGACAGTTGTCACAGCAGCATTCACAACGTGCCAAACCCTGGCCAGCAGAGAGCATGTGGGGTTGGAGTCAGGAGTATTTTGAAAAGAGCGGTTTCCAGAGTGTGAGCCCCATTTCCTGTGACAAGTTTTGCAAAGTAAGTTATAGATTGATAGAACAAAGGACAAGATTTTCTGTTGATAGCCATTGTACCATTTTTGACCACTGTTATCAGGGTCTATTACAATACATTTCTAGAATGCAGCCATAAAAAAAAAAGACACCAGGGGCCGGGCCGAGTGGCATGGTGGTTGGGCAAGCCAGCGGCCCCGGTTCGGGTCCCACATGTGAGGGCCAGTGACATTGCCCTCAAAAAAAAAAAAAAAAAAGACACCAGGACTGGCCAAGTGGTTCGTTGGTTGGGAGCTGGCTTGGGACGCCAGTGGCCCCGGTTCAGATCCCATATATGAGGGCCAATTGACACTGCCCTCTACAGCTAAGATGGTGAACAACAGCTCCACCTGGAGCTGGGCTGTGCGAGCCCCGGCGACAGTGTAGGCTGCAGCCCCTGCTGCAGTGGGCTGCCATAGGCTACAGTGAGCGGCTGGCAGCCAGCGTGAGCTGCCAAGAGCCACTGTGAGCAGCCATCCAGAGGCTGGCGACCGATCTGCCTCATCCGGGAGGAGCGCAATGACAATACCAACATGGGCTAGTGAAGCAACGTCCTCCACAACTAGACTGAAGAACAAGAGGACAGCAACTTGTCTGTTCCCCTTCCCCATTTCCCCAACGCTGTTCCTCTTCCCCAATTCCCCAGTAAAAATCTTTAAAAAAAACAAACAAAAAAAGAAGGGCCGGCCGAGTGGCGCGTTGGTTAAGCGCTGGCTTGGGAAGCCAGCGGCCCCGGTTCGTCCCACATATGAGGGCCAGTGACACTGCCCTCAAAAGAAAAAAAAAGACATCAAAGATGTTCTCACAGGTTGGCAAGTCATCACTGTTAATTAAAGAGGCTTTTGTAGGCAAAAATAACTGGAATACTGGCAGGAACTTACCGTGTGAAAGGTTCCATGGAAGGTGTAGGATGTTGTTTCTTTTAAGTGGCAGCTGAGGTAGTTCAAAGGCAACATCTCTAGGCTACCAACTTTTACATTGCCAGTAGGCTGACATCTGTTCTCAAACCTATGAAACTTGCTCTTAGACATTACTGATGGGGAGGGCTAAGCCATCATCCTTTAACCCTAGTTCATCAGCTGCTCTGGAAGACAGGCTCCCTGGGCGTCACCTTCCTGCCTGACAGATGCCGCCACCCTACCCCACCCTCGCCCCACTTTGCCTTTCCTGCGAAGTTAGATCAAGAAACCTTCCTATGGGACATGCAAATCACCATTATTGAAACAATGGGACTTACTTTCAAGTATGTGTATTTAAAACAAAACCAAAGCTGTTAGCTGTAGATGCATATATCTGAGGTTAGTGTGAATCTGCCAACAATGTTGATCTTTTTGCTCACAAGGGAAAGTGCAACTGCTAACCAAATGCCTATGTTATATGGAAACTTCCGATTCTGTGCAACCTTTGGATTTTGGAACAGACTTGTGTTTATAATTTGCAGGATATTTGATCAACATTCAGGTCTTTGTTTTAATATTATGGAAAGAAAATAAAAATTGGAGTCATATCAAAATTTAGTGTGATATAAATTCCGTGTTAATCCTGGAAAGATGCTGTTATTAACAGTCCCCAATATTGGGTGTGGGAAACACTGAATGTTTAATGACTGAATCTTACGGTCAAGATGGGAGATGTTAAAAAATAAGATGGGAAATGGTCAATTTTAGGTGAAATCTTTTTCATACAAGTATTCTGCAGAAATTTGAATGTAGACACTAGAAATGGCTCTCCTTAGATTTAGCTGTGTTTTTGAAGACAGCTGTAGCCTATTAGTAACTGCCTCAAAATGTCAACTGAGATTTTTTCCCCCAGGTTTTAGATATCCTGCCTAAAAATTTCAACAGCACCATTATCTATCTATCTATCTATCTATCTATCTATCTATCTATCTATCTATCCATCCATCCAACTATCTATCCAGCTATCTATCTATGCATGCCCTGAGCTGGCTTTTCAGTAGCACTTTAGACCTGTCATCCTAGTCAGCCTTCTCCTCCAAATGTAGTGGAAAGGCAGCTATCATAAGCACTTGCCAAGCTATCTGGAGAGGCTTCCATAATTAAAGAATGAATTTTATTATCTTCAGGAGTCAAACACCATTTAAATCTGATTTGTCATGACATTTTGCTGTCGTTCGAGAAGCGTCGTACATCTTGTTTGTGATTAACAGGAGATGACCATGCTGGAGTAGATATCTTGATTCCAGGAAGATATCTATTGGTAACTTTCCCTCTGAGATATTTCCCAGTCTCAGTTGCTCGAAGAATATTAATCATTCCAGGTTTGTAAAATGACAGCTTTACTGAGATATAACTCACACCTCCTATACCTCACCATTTGAAGTGTACAATCAGAGATTTTTAGTACATTCGGAGTTGTGTAACCATCATGACAATCAATTTTAGAACAGTTTGATGCCCTAAAAGCAACCTTATACCCATTAGCAATTCCTGCCCATTTCCCCCCCTCCCTCTGTCCCTGGTAACCACTAATATACTTTCTATCTCTAAAGATTTCCCAATTCTGGACATGTCATATAAATGAAGTCATATAGTATGTGGCCTTTTGTGTCTGGCTCTTCTCACATAGTGTAATGTTATAGCGTAATATCATTACTTCATTTCTTTTTATTGCCAAATATTGTATTTCACACATTTTATTTATCCGTGCATCAATTGATGGACATTTGGGTTGTTTCCACCTTTTGGCTATTACGAATAATCCTGCTATGAACATTAGTGTACAAGTTTTTGCATGGACATATGTTTTCATTTCTCTAGGGTAGAATTGCTGGTTAATATGTTAACTCTATATTTAACCTTTTGAGGAACTAGCAGGCTGTTTTCCAAAGCAGCTGTACCACTTTACTTTCTCACCAGCAGTGTAACAGGGTCCCAGTTACTCCACACCCTCCCCAACACTCATTATTTGCCTTTTTGATTATGATAGTGGGTATGAAGTGGTCCCCCATTGTGGTTTTGATTTGCATTTCCCTGAGAGCTGATGATGTTGATCCCATTTGTTTTTAGTGAACTAAATTTCTGGTGTTCTTCTTATACACCCAAGTAAAGCTAAAAATTAAAGATGTCTTCTGAAATGAATGTGCGTACGACGAACACCACAAGTCTGAATGAACATGATGCATTGTGCACCCTTGGTTATTGAAGCACGTGCTTTTCTGCCTTCTGAAAAATGGTTCTTATAGTCCTAACTTAATAGATAAGAAATACTGCTTCTAGACTGGGGAGCTGCTCAAGTAATGTTTCCATGGTGGGGAAAAGTGATAGTAGTGAGAGTTTCTGTTGGTTAAATGTGTCTCACTACATACACAGAAGCCACTTCCTCTGTAAGATTCACCAATCATCAACATTTTTCCAGATTTGTTTTCCTTCTCTTATTTGTAAACGTTTCTGTTGTTGTTGTTATAGTAGTAACTTTTAGACATCAAGATTCTTTAGCATTGTCTCCTAAGAATAAATTCCTACATTCTTCTGCTTAACTGCAGTAGTTTTGTCATACTTGAGAAATTTAATATTAATTTAATGATACCATCTAATGTAGAGTCCATATTCAAAGTTCTCCTGTATATTGCTTAAATACAGTTTATACTTGCATTTAAAAAAATATTGGATCCAGGATCTAAATCAAGTTTCCCAAATTGCATTCAGTTATGTTTCTTTTTAAAGTCACTTAAACTAGAATACATCTTCTGCCTTCTTGTTTTTCATGGAAGTTATTTTTATGAAGAGCCCAGGCCAGTCTCTTACATAGTGGATTTGTCTGATTGGTTTTTCTATGATTAGATTCAAGCTGCACATTCTTAGTCAGAATACACCTACCTGATATTGAATACTTAATTGGTACCTCACACCAGGAGCCTGGTTGCCATATTGGTGATTTCGTTAAGGGCTCCCGCTAGATCTCTTCATTACAAAGGTATGCTTTTGCCCGTGGGGTGGTGTGCTAGTTGGATGCCCATTATTCTGTTGCCAAATAATGTTTTAGCATTCACTGATGGTTCTTGCCTGCATCACATTGGGGTTTGCAAAATGGTTCTCATCCATCATTCTTTCTACATTTCTACATCTGGCATTCTTCTGTATAAAAGAGCTTTTTCCTTTTTTTCCTTTTTACCCTCGTTTCTCCCTTTGTTTTCCCTTAAAGTAAAAAAAAAAAAAAAAAAAAAAATCCCCAACAATAAGGTTATGAGCATATTTTTAACTTTTATTTAGCAGGCCAAAGACTCCTCTTGTTAGGGACATTTAATGGAACACGTGAAAGGCTAGATAATTATTGTTAGACTTGTTAAAAGAATGGAAACAAGATGGTTACCCTCAGTTCCTGAAGATCACCCAGGGGTGAGTGGCGATGGTCGAAGAGGCGGGAGGGGTAGGGTGGTAGAATAATTGATCCTAATTTCATTAAAATGTATCAGAAATATTTCTCATAAATGTTCTTTTTTTTTCCCCCTGAAGGAAGTTGTTAATTATATAATAAAGCAAAACAAAACAAAAAGTTCTGTCCCAGACCAAGTAGGTGTTCTTAAGCATTATAAACATGGAAATTAGAAATTGTAGAAAGATTAAAAAGTAGAGCAAAAAAAAAAGTAGAAGTTCCAACTTTACCCAACTGGTAACTCTTTTGTATATTCTTAGAAAAAAGAAATGTGTGTGATTTGATGTCAATTTTATAGATGGTTTCTAACTTCAAAAGCATAAAAACAAAACAAAACAAAAAAAACACCACCACCATACTTAGGTTCATAGAAACATATGAAAATGGAGCTAAGACTTCTAAGCCAGTTCTCACAAACCTGTTTCACCCACGTGTGGTGAAGCCATGATGTACGATGTTGTTGTATTACCTGACTGCCATTTTTGAGCCCTCTGTAACCCTGTATGAATGAATGTACATTTTTTTGAAGAACACAGTTTTGAAAAACGAATTCACCCTACAAGAAGGTGAAAAACAAAACAGCTTGACTGAGACCTTCCCTAAGAAAACCCATGATAGGAGGCACCACATTGCCCAACTTCCAATTTTGTTCTAGAGACATTTGAATGAATCATTAAGTTTGTTTCTATCATAATACTTTACACATTTCATATGGATTTAGTAATTTGAATGTTAAAAACAAATCTCATGCTACGACACTATCACTGGAAGGAGTAAGTTTAGAGAATTATTTTCCTGCCATCTGTTTCACAAGGACCACCTGCATTTCATTCTCTACCCGCCAAGTTGTGCGTTTGTATTTTTCACTCCAGTGTGGGATTGCAGAAGGGCTGTTTTTATTCTTGTTTTGTGTTGAATAACTATATGCAGATGAAACCAACAGAGCACTGCATTGACTTGGAAAACTGTTCTAATTATAGATATCTAGATAAAACATGGTTTTGTTTAATTGTTTAGCATTCATCTTTGCAGGAAGAAAATAGCTAGTAAATGATAAAAATTAGATTGAACATAATCATTAATTGATGACACCGCCAACGACTTGTCTTGGTCTAACAAATGTTGGTTAACAGACTGGTCAGAGGGCCGGCCGGGTGGCGCAGTGGTTAAGCGCTGGCTTGGGAAGCCAGCGGCCCCAGTTCGGTTCCACATATGAGGGCCAGTGACACTGCCCTCAAAAACAAACAAACACACAGACTGATCAGACTGAAAATTTGTGTGCAAACATAGTTGTGATTGAGCCTAAAGATTATGTAGAGCCTAAAGAGACCTTGAAATATAATTATTAGAGCAGCATAATACATCTTATAATTTTTTTTATCCTTCTATGTTCCTGGACACTTTTTTAAAATCCTGAACAAAATTTAAATGTAGCAAAGCTAAACTGTAAAACTTCATGTAAAGAGCATGGTGTTCTGGTCGTTAGAGTCCTTGTTGCAAATGTTTTTGTTCCTAGAGCCAGAAAGGAGTTGGAAAATGGAGATTTCTTCTTCCACGTGTTTGCTTCGTGTTCAGAATGATTACCACATTTTCATAGGTACCAATCAATATGTTTGATTGCATGTTTCTGTTTTTGCTTAGGGCTTTAGTGCAACGGAGAAAGGATGGCTAATGAAACTGAGTTAGCTTTGTCAGCGTTCTGGGCAGTTGAAGGGCTGCAGTTTGCTCCCAGCTCAACGTATCACTACAGTGCATCTGTCTCCCTTTGGACAGAGTGTCCCTGAGCCTCACACAAAGGGAAGCCAGCAGGGCTGGGAGTGGCTCCTGGAGCACAATGCACCAGCAGATCCAAGATTTGGTGGAACTTGTTTATTTATCAATTATTTGACTTTCCAGGCGCCCCCCCCCCAGGTCACTGATTGTGCTTTGTCATAATCGTATGCTTTTATGAAAGATTTAAATAGCCCATTGATATTATTGTCCCTTTTATTGATTTATCTATTTAATAAGATAGGGACCTGTCCTTTAAAAGACAGAATGCTATGGGAGGATTGATTTTTTTCTTGGCAGTTCTGAGGTGGAATTCTTCGTGTGCATGTTTCCATAGGCCCATACTCAATTTCATACTATAGTTCAGAAATCTAAAGCAAATCTTGCTCTTGGTCATTTAGTTAACAAGAAAACAAACCATCCAAAAACAAATACAGCAAGTTATAAAATCTTGAAGATACAGAAGAAAATGAATCCATCCTTTCCTATGGGTAATTACTTCTGCAGCTGTTTAAAGGTGGGTTCCACACGCTGGGGTCGGAGCAGATGGAGATGATGCTGAGCACATGTCTGGGCATGTTATTAATCGATGGGGCTGCAAGAAATGTGTGTCAGTTATAAATGTTACATATACTGGAATGCTTTGCTAAGCGATATGCATGTTCCTAATTTAAAAGAAAGCCTGGATTTTATCTTTTGGGGGGGTGGACAACTCTCACGATAATCACACCCATACAGATAAAACTCACTTTTTGGATCTACTCCTTTTAAAGGAGTTTTTAAGATGTAAAATGTATGGCAAGAGGACTCAACGGTATGTTGTTTCTAAACAGGTAGATAGTGACAATGGGAGAACTTTGTAGAAGTGAAAGAATTTGAAACAATACCTGTTAAATTACTTTAACTCAATATTTGATGCTTGATAAATAATAGACGCTCAATCAATATTTATTGAATGAGTTAACTCATACGTCTTAAAAGTAGCCAGTTTCCTTAACAAAATAAGGCTTAAACTCACAAGTAGACTTGTGCCTTCTACTTAACCATTTTCTTTTGGTGTACTATATTTAAAGGAGGCCTATAAATCCAACTACCTGTTTAGCTTTGTTCTTTTTAAAAATACATAAAAGGCATTTTAACTTGTTAATAAGAATATACCTAGGAACAAACTTTAGAAGTAATGTGTGGATTTTTGTAAGAATTTGTTCTTCAACTGTGTTGGTTCACCTGGCACTGGTGTTTTTCCTGATATTAAATAAAGCATTAATCACTGGAGTATATGAGGCATGTTGAGCCTTCCCTTTTCAGGTCCTGAGGGAATAGCTAATGGTGTGTGTGTGTGTGTGTATGTGTGTGTGTGTGTGTGTGTATTTTTTCTTATCAGGGAGAAACATTTCTATCACTACTGTGGACGAGGAAGGAGGGGGATAGTAAAATTTGCCCATCTTCTCTTTTGTATTTTAGTTAAAATCTACAATGATGAAAATATCACTTAAGATAGTATTTGTAAAGTTCATGAATTAATTTCAGTATTGAAGATAATCTTTGGGTCTATAGCATATGAAAGTGGATAGACTCACAGTGAAGGAGAAATCAAGTGTAGTTTATTGTTATCAATGAAGAATCATAAATCCGGTTGGACTCAGGGTCTTGGAAAAGTCCATTCTTGGGCCGGCCGAGTGGCGTGGTGGTTAAGCACTGGCTTGGGAAGCCAGTAGCCCCAGTTCGGTCCCACATATGAGGGCCAGTGACACAGCCCTAAAAAAAAAAAATCCATTCTTTGAACCGAGTTGTGTTACAGATCACTTTCTCTCTGCAACGGTGGCACTGGTGTTGCAGTTATTAAAAGATAGTGTCTAGTTCATGACTTCACTTAGACCAGTGAGTTTCAAAGTGTTCTTCCTCAAAACATCAAAATATTCTCGTTTTCTAAAATTCCTTGAACAAAATTTTAAACAAACATGGACAGTGGATTTGAGATTGACAACAACAAACTTTTTTTTTTTTAAAGATTTTATTGGGGGAGGGGAATAGCATTGGGGAATCGGGGAAGGGCAACAGACAAGTTGCTGTCTTTTGTTCTTCAGGCTAGTTGTGGAGGACGTTGCTTCACTGGCCCATGTTGGTATTGTCATTGCGCTCTTCTTGGGTGAGGCAGATCGGTTGCCGGCCTCTGGATGGTTTCTCACAGCGGCTACTGGCAGCTCACACCGGCTGCCGGCCACTCACTGTAGCCCATGGCAGCCCACTGCAGCAGGGGCTGCAGCCTACACTATTGCCGGGGCTCGCACAGCCCAGCTCCAGGTGGAGCTGTTGTTAGCTGTAGAGGGCAGTGTCACTGGCCCTCATATGGGGGATCCGAACCAGGGCCACTGGTGTCCCAAACCAGCTCTTAACCAATGCACCACTTGGCTGGCCCGAGAACCACAAACCTTGAGTATCAGTAGCACCTATATTACTTCCGAGGCCTAGAGTGCCCACACCCAAAGCTTATTCTAACTCTTGGGGGAAACAGTCATTATTCTACTGTATTAAAAGATTGTGTTCCCTGGTATTTTCTTATCAAAACGTTATTTAAAAATAAAATAAAAAATAGAGGAGACAGAAACAGTGGCCTGTGGTTTCTGTTCCTACAAGGTCTGTGGCCTTGGGCAAGTAACGTACTTTCAGGGCTTGGTTCTCAGCAGTATAATGGAGGGACTGTTGTACGTGACCTTGAAGAGGAATGTTTGAAGTTCTAATATTTCGTAATTTTACCATATGTCTCTTTTAAAAATATGATAATATTGTATATTTTATATCATATTCACAATACCCCCATTTTGGCATGGATTTTTAAATTTATGTTTATTTAATTGAATATATTAAATTCATATATGAATTCATAAGTATATAAATTTTGTTGAGTTGCGATTAAGGTGAAACACTGCCATTTTGTTTCCACTTATAGAATAGCCACCCTTTATGTTTCCATGTCATTTAAAAAATATATTCCAGTTAACTAAGCATTCTTTTTATTTGTCAGTGAACACAGTGACGGCTTATTTCCATTCTGCCTTGGGTGGCTTTGTTTCTGTGCCTTCCTCTTGTTATTTCTGTGGGGTAAACCTCTAGGCTTTATGACAAATTAGAAAGGGCATGTGCTGTGTAGTCAAGACGTGGATTTGAATCCCCAGTCTGTCCCTTACCTAAGTTAAGTGGCTTAACTTGCATCTTCCTTCTACAAATTGGATAGAAGCTTGTTAAAGAGCATGATTTCACAAGTTATGCTAATTTTGATGCCACCAGGAGCAAATAAGTGTTCAGATTTCAGTGCCTCATCACTGATATTGATAGAGTTTACTTTGACAGGTGAAGGATGGCATCTTAAAGTTGCCCTGGTTTTTGCATTCCTTTATTGCCCACTTTATCTACTGGGGTCTTATATGCTTCAAAACTCACGGTTTGTTTTCACATCTGCAGGCATTCTCTCATCTAACAATGTTTCCCAATTTTTTCTCTTTTCTTTTCTTTCTTTCTTTTCTTTCTTTCTTTCTTTCTTTCTTTCTTTCTTTCTTTCTTTCTTTCTTTCTTTCTTTCTTTCTTTCTTTCTTTTTTTTTGTGAGTTGAGTTGCTGAAAGTGTCTTCCCTTAGAAGTTTCTTACACATAAGGATTGGGTTACCAGGCAAAGCCCCAGTCCTGACTTAACCCATTGTATCCTGATGATACCACAAAATGTTGACTCTTTGCTTTGGGTGGGTAAAATATTCTATGTGAAAAAGTGAGGTGGGGACCCAATATCCTTTGGCTCCTTTCTTTTCTCCACATATTTAGTTCTTTAACAAACACTTACATAGTGCTTAACTGGGTTCCAAAGGTTGTTTCAGGCACCTTATAAATTTAACTTCTCGGGCCGGCCGAGTGGAGCGGTGGTTAAGCGCTGGCCTGGGAAGTCAACGGCCCTGGTTTGGTCCCACATATGAGGGCCAGTGACACTGCCCTCAAAATAAATAAATAAATAAATAAATAAATATTAACTTCTCTCAACAACCTTATGAGGTGTAGATACTTTTAACCCCATTTGATAGATGAGACATTGAGGCGCAGCCTGCCCAGGGAAGCAGCTTGCCTAAGGTCACACGAGTCCAGTAAGTGGAGGCTGGGTTGAACACCGGAGGTCTGGCACCCTTCTGGGCTTACGCTAATGGGGCATGCTATGTCTTTCTCTTTAGGCCTTGGACTGGTCGTAACCCAGCCCTGACTCTCATATACTCTCACCCCTGACATTTGTAGGGCCCAGGGCAAGAATATAAGCAAAGATCCATATACGAAGCTAATAAACTGTTAAATGAAATGTCGGGTCCTCTTATCTTGACAATTACACCTTCATAAAGACCTGGAAGAGCAGGTACGCCTTCAGGATTCTGAGACCCTGGACCTTCTGTGCCGGCATGTGCTGATGCAGGGACTCCACCCCCGTCTGTCCCTTCCCCACACCTGGCTGCCCCACACCTTGAGGGGCCTCCAGCACGTGCATGTGGTCTTCCAGCCCGCTGTCCAAGCTCCGTCCCTGCCGCCCATCCTCCACCATAGCAAATGCCCTTTGGCTGGTTCCCTGGCCTAGGGGTGCCCTGGGAACTCTGTGGTCCTAGGTCCCAGGGCAGATGGGATGTTAATTTCAGGTAGGTTTGTCCTCTTGGTTCCTGTAGGGGAGGGAAAGGCCAGAAGAGGGCCAGATTGGGGTTCTGTAAAACGAGGGGCCCTTTGGCTGGGGTCTAATGGTGTTATCACTCATAGTGATTCTTGGAAACAGTTGCTTTCCCCCTGATGCATCTTCTCTGTTTACTTGACCCAGTATTAATCCTGGGCTAATCAGGGAGAAATCTTCTGTGTTCTCCACCAGTCACCTCTGAATACCCAACATGAATCCAGGCTATGCTATGGGAAGCAAGTGAGGGCTAAGCCAAGATGAAAACTCTCAACTCCATGAGGGTGGGGACAGCATTCCTCTTACATTCCCAGCACCTTACAGATAATATGCATTAAGTCAGTAATTACTGGATTCAAGTTTAACTACCCTGAACCTCAAGAGTAATCAGAAACTAATAACACAAACTGGAGGTACATGGCAGGCAATGGATCAAGAGATTGAGGAGCGATGTACCTACACCTAGGGCCTCTTGTCAAGACTAGGCATTCTGGGGGGTGGGGGTGGGGAGAGAGAGAGAGAGAGAGAGAGAGAGAGAGAGAGAGAGAGAGAATGAGAGAGAGAGAGAGAGAGAGGTGGATATCAGTATAAAGACAGAAAGCAATGAACAGGGATGAGTTCTTTCTAAGCTCAGAAACTGTCTCTGGCATAAACAAGCTTCAAAGCCATTCTTTTTTCCATTGGCTCGCGTCCAAAATATATTTCAGTTTGATCCTTCCTGCCCAGGGTCTCCTTCCCGGTTCCAGCTCTGAACTGGATACGGTAGCAAGCTCCCTGCCTCCATTCTTGGCCTCCTTCATTCCATTATCCACTTTGCAGTAGGATTGATGGTTTGGGGGGTTTTCAGATTTCTGTGCTCATTTCTGGTCAACTTACATTCAGTAAAGCATATAAATGTTAAGTGTATAGCTTGATGGACTCTTACAAAATGAACATATGTGTGTAAAGCTCCTAGGGGGCCGGCCGAGTGGCTCAGTTGGTTAAGAGTTGGCTTAGAGCATGTGCTCTGAGCAACGGGGCCGCTGGTTCGATTCCCACATGGGCCAGTAAATGCTGCACCCTCGCTGAGCTGTTGCTGAGCTGGATGGCTCAGCTGGTGTAACAACAAGATTGCCTGTTCAATGGTGGGCTATGCCCACCTGCAACTAAATATTGAACTCGGCACCTTGAGCTGAGCTGCCACCCAGATGGCTCAGAGGATAGAGCGTGTGCTCTTAACAATAAGGCTGCTGGTTCAACTCCTGCATGGTATGGTGGCTATGCCCACCCACAACTAAGACTGAACCCAGCACCTTGAGCTTAGAGGCCATGAGCTGCCGACCGGAAGCCAGATGGCGACTGGCACCCTCCACAACGAAGACTGAAGAACAACTTGGCTGTTCCCCAATTCCCCAACACTGTTCCCCTCCCCCATTCCCCCAATAAAATCTTAAATAAATAAATAAATAGCTCCTAGGGCAGTTTCTAGAATATTACCAGTGTCCCAGGAGTCTCCTTTGTGACCCCTTCCTGTCCTTATGCCCTGCTATGGATAAATCATGTGTGTCTATTCTGCACCCCCCCTCCGCCCCTGTCCCCCATCCACATGTTGAATCCCTAACCCTGAATGCGACTGTATTTGGAGATAGCACCTATAAGAAGGTAATTAGGTTAAATGAGGTGATAGAGTGGAGGTCTGATTGAGAAGATCTGTGTCCTTATAAGAAGAGACACCAGAGAGAGCTCCCGCTTGTTCTGTTTTTCTCTGCCTCTCCCTTTGCCATGTGAGCACACACTGAGAAGGTGGCCATCTACAAGCGAAGAAGCAGGCCCTCACCAGAAATCAAATTGACTGGCACCTTGATCTTGGACTTCCCAGTCTCCAGAACTGAGAAATAAGTTTCTGTTGTTTAAACTACCCACTCTGTGGTGTTTTGTTATAGCAGCTTGAGCTGACTAATTCAGAGAGAGAGACTTTGGAGAGTGAACAGAGTGTCAATAGATGAAATGAAATGTAAGATGCAGTATGAGTATGTAGTGGTCGAGGTTGCAAGGTTCTGTGACTTTAAGAATATGAGAAGAGGGCCGGCCGAGTGGCACCGTGGTTAAGCGCTGGCTTAGGAAGCCAGCGGCCCCGGTTTGGGTCCCACACATGAGGGCCAGTGACACTGCCCTCAAAAAAAAAGGAATATGAGAAGACCATAATTCATGAAGCAGTAGAATGGGGATGATTGGGATCAAGTAAGACTAATTCCAACATAAAAACTTACATATTAAAGCAAAATGCTGTCCCCAACTTCCCAGACACAATAACTGGAAATTGTTTTATAAGACATTTGCTATCTTAATTGATGTAACAGCTTTTCAATCTCAAAATTACTTCCTCATTATTATAATATCTGAGTGAATACCAAATAGCATCATTCTGTCTTGGCAGTGATTCATGTTACTGAGTTTGCCATTGAACTCTTTTTTTTCCTTGCCAGGAGGTGGTCTTACACATCATAGAGAACTGCATTTCATTTTCTATGTGTGTCCTTTTCAAACTACAGATTACCAGAGAGCAATCCTCAATGGAGAGTTTATGGAAAAGATGAAAAGAGGATGGTTTTTAGACGCATAGTGTGCAAGTGTCAGACAGATCAATATTAAAACAATCAAAGTTCTTTTTTGCAGTTATTTCTCTATTTGTAATCTACTCTTGTTTAGAGAACAAAACAAAACAAAAAGTTTCATGCAAAAAGGGGAGGGTAAATTACGTAAAGAAAACAGAAAAAATATTTCATTTCATGTATTTCAGTTTACCATTTGACAGGGTTGTAAGGAAGAGGGGAAATTGTTTGCACAGTCTATGTGATGAAGAAAACCGATAGGTTTTTCAGTCTCTGTGAATTTAAAACACATCATTTTTTGTAAGTTTGCATTTGGTCCCAAAAGAGCAAAGCCTTTGTGATCATTCACACCTATAATATGATCATCTTCTGGAGGCAATAATTTAAAAGATGAAGGCAACAACAATTTTAGGACACTTGATAGGACACTTGTGTAGGCACAGTCCTTTTTCCTGGGGATGCAAACTGGTAGGAATAACATTAAGTTGATAGGATTTTGTTCCTATTTCAAATAAAGTCAGCAGGGAAGGCTGGCGCCTGTGGACCCAAGCTCTGTATTCCAATATCCAAGTAGTTTCCCCATTGCTTGCTCTCAGAGTTCAAGATCAACAGCAGCCCGCACTGCTTCTGAAGGAACAACCCCCCTGAGTTAGACCAGGTGTTGGCCATCATTCTAAAAAAACAAAGAAGCTTTCCCTTTCTAATCGCTCAGATTTAGAGTATTGGGGACAATTTCACTAGCAGTTAAAGTCTATGCTTCTAGAAACTGTTTTATTTGCTTACAAGTCTTTTGCTGAGTGGGTAAGGAATCAGCGGCCTCAGCCTTGTAACCGTCCATTGTTATGTACTGAAGCGCTTGGGGATTTAACAAGCCACTTCCTACGCTTTGTCCAGGTGTCAAAGCAGAGTAACTTGTTCCTCGTGACTGAGAGTCCTGAACACAATCTGATTCAAAGGAAGGTTAGAGCTCAGGAGAGCTCAGGGCTTACATTGTATAGAACAAAACACCAAACCAGAAGCAGAGCTGTCGCTGGTGACTTAAGATCCCACTGTGGCGCAGCGGTTAAGCGCTGGCTTGGGAAGCCAGCGGCCCCGTTTCGGGTCCCACATATGAGGGCCAGTGACACTGCCCTCAAAAAAAAAAAAAAAAGAAGATCCCACTGTCTTTGGGTGGTGAAGCCAGCTGAGATGGTGGTAAATATATTGTGTTGGGTTAAAGGCACACAATTCAAACCGACTTTTCAAACAATAGGCCCTAAATCAAAATAAGTGCTAGTCTAAAGTTGGCAGTTATAACTCAAGATTGCAGAGTTCTCCTAAAATATTTCATTCATATTTGGGGCGGGGCGGGGGGGGAGCGGTTCGGATACATCTGATTGTCCCTCATTCCTCCCACCCTCAGGCTACCCACTTTCAGAAGTAAAAACTTCTGCATTGGGAGGACAGAGTGAGTTTCTCCCAAATTAATGCCTTCTGCCTCCTAAATCAGGACAGGTCCCTTTGAGTGTGTTATATGGGGAACAAGTCCTACTCTTCACCACTGTATTACTGATGAAGCTAAAAATTAAGGTATTAATGGCATTACTAATGGCAGCTCTAAAAGCTGTTTTGACAGGGATAACTTATGATTTATAAATTAGGTTAATGGATTCCTTTTTTAATGGAAACTGCACTTGTATAAGATCACTTATATTACAGTGATAATTACCTACTGAAAGTCCTTTCCTCTCTTAGGCTTGTATTTTTCTGGAGGATCCTTTTGTTTTGTTTTTACTAAACATTATAGCACATTTTTTTTCTTTCTTTGAGTGCAGATTATGAGATTCAGGCTAATGTTATCCACCCCAAATATTGAGAGAGATGGTTCTACAGCTTTACTTTTCTCCACAAATTCTGGGCAAGATTGTGAATATATTTTTCAATTAGGTGGTGCTTTTTAGAGAGTCTGCTTATATTTTAGTGAATATTCTGACCACCCTGTATGTGTCAGAAGCAGAAGTGAGAAGGAATATATTTGGGAGCAAAAACCAGCCAACCGAACAAACAAAAAGCACCCCCAAACACCTTGTAATCGATGGGATTTTTCACAGGGCTTTGCCAATGAAAAGGCTTTGTACAATGTGTGCTTCTTTAGAAAAACCCTCCCCTTTTCCCTCAAGTAGAGTTTACACCCTGATAAGAAAATCGGTGTATGTGTAGTGTAACTTATTAAAGGACTTGCAAATGTATTAATTTTTTTTAAAGCAGGAAAATAAGAAAGAAAAGAAACCAGCTGCCATTTTTTTCTCTCTAGGGGTTGTCTCCCTCTCTGAGAATGACTTTGTTAACGCAGTCTAGGCCTGGCTAGATTTTCCTAAAGAAACAAAGCACAAGGGCTGTTGAATATAGATCGATACTGTAGCCGGGCTGAGTTTGTAAGGGGAGGGCGGTGGGGCTGCCCAGATGTCACTCCCCTCGTGAGGTTTTAGTAATTGTTTTGACTTACCTCATTCAAAGCCAAGGCTGAGATGCTTAACTTGCAAAGATTTCTGTTGTGTAACCTGAATTGTGATCCTTTGCTCCTTAGGTAACATGATGACGAACATGTTTAGGGTTGGCGTCAGTTTTGGTTTTGTTTTGCTTTAATATACTTTCATTGTCCAAAAGGCAGGGCTTAGGAAGAGGCACCTGAACAAAATGGTTTGGAAGGTTAACTATTGAGGCTGAAGAAATGTATTGACCACCATGAACCTGTTCTTAGAATAGTCACTATTTTTTTTTTCTTATGGAAAAATTATTTTAGCGCCTATTAATACTTCTAGGAACTAGTATTATGGAGTTCCTTCTCCACCGAGTTCAGGTAGCTTCATCGGGGCCATTTGGGTGACAGGAACCCTGGCCTGTGTCTGGGAAGCCCAAGTGCGATCTTTGCTGAGCACCTGCAAAGCGGGCTGAGTGGGAAATGCCTCCCACAGTTCAGTTCCCTGCCATTTTATCAAATGCCACCTTCCTCTCCTCTGCCCCTCAGTGGTGACTCCCAACCTTCCAGTTTCTTGTTTTTACTTCTCCCTCTCCCCCACCTTAGACTTTACTCCTGTGAGGTCCTACCTAGAGTCATACCTGCATAGAAACTGCCGCCCTGTGCATGGAAACTCACCTCCTATAAACTCACCAGCATTCGGATTTGTTTCTTCTGAGAGCTGGTTTCCAATTGTTGCAGATGACCTGATCTGGTGTCCCCACTCACCAATTGTCAGATTCCTTTGGTCAATATCAGGCCACTGGGACAAAGGCTGCCCTGGAATCACCTGGGGAGCTTTAGAAAACTCCTGATACCTGGGTTCCCTTCCCAGAGATCCTGATTTCGTTGGGTTGGGGTGTGGCCACAACATCAACTCTGCAAAGTATTATGCCCGTTTTTATAGGTGAATAAATGGAGGCTCAGAGCGTGGAGAAATGGGCTCAAGTGCCTCACAGCTGGGCGGGGGTTCTTTCCCCATCTGTCTGATTGTTGAGCATGCTTTTTTCATTTATTGCATGATGCTGTGCTGGCTCCACAGAAGCACTGTGCAGCCTTTTTGCCAGTTAAGGGAAGGGTCGTGCCATGACCTGCCTTTTATGACTCAGTGGGCCTATACAAAGTCCTTGTTTCACTCGGACCAGACTTACTGCTAAACACTGGCTGTGCCCAAGGAACCGCAGGACTGGACCCACCTCACTTCTTTTTGGCATGCAGCAGGCCATTTGAATTCCAAGGAGTACAGACAGCATATACGTCAGAGAAACCCATTTCCATTTATCACTTTAATTCTGCTATGAACCACTCACAAACCCTAAATGGATTCTCCAAAATGGCATCTTCAAGTCCATTATCAGAGCTAAATGTTTAATAACTTTATTAAGTAATTTTTGCCAGGTTGGTATGGGAAACTTTCTTTAGGATTTTTTTTTTTTTCCCCCACATAGAAGGAGGCATTTCTGGAAGTCCTCGGGATAGCTTAATATAGCTCTCACTGGCCCCCTCCCCTTCCTTCCTTGCCCAGGGCCTTCTATCCTAACAGCTTCCGGCAGGAGAGGTTCTGGCAATGGAACCCCTGCTTAGCAGGCTTCAGAAAGACTCAGATGTGAGGCAGACACTTAATCAATTGAGAAGCAGTTTAGATTTCAGCCTAGGAAGCAATAGTTTCTCTTTAGCACACACAGTACGGTTCTTTGTGGATTAGCAATTTGCTGCTTTTCTCTTCTGTGTCTTAAGTTTTTCAGTGATTGTGCTAGAAATATTTGGAGTAGAACATTTTAAGATAGCAACTGTTAATTCCTGGTTAAATCCCATTATCATAGATGGGCTATCTTTGCAAATTACATTTATTCTATTGAAAATAAGACAAACAATGTTGCTTGCTCATTTTCTTTTTTACTCGAATGGAACATAGAATGGAAGGAGTAACAGAGCGATCAGTAAGTCCTAACTGGATTTTTTTTTTTTTAAATTAGCAATCATTTTAGGCAGTGTGGTTCCAAGACAGTACAGCCACTAAATTGTCATGCTGATAACATATGTGATTTAACTTTGACGGTGATCTCAATTATCTTCCTAATTAAATAATCTGGATGAAGTTTGGAGTAAACTTCCACTCCCATCTCCCTATATTATAGTCATCAACACGATGTGGAACCTGGAAGAGGTGGTGATACATGCTGCCTTGGGCTGCTTAAAAGAAAGAAACCAACCAACCAACAAATAAACCATCTTCGCAGGATGTGAGAAGAGCTTCTTGTAAGAGACTGTCTTGTGCTTGCCCCATTCCTATGTCTGCCTTCTCCTGTAACAAGATGATGGGCTTCTATTATTGGAGCCTCAATCGATCCCAGAAATACATCTTGATTTGGATATGGGAGTTTATTGTGCCAAGTTTGAACACTGTATATTTCTCATTATATTGGTTCCTTCTGTGGTGAAGTCTTTCATATCGTGACTTGGGCACATATCTTTGATTAGAAGAAGTAATATTAGCATCTAAAATTTTTTGAACTTTAAAATCTAAATTTTACTTGATAACACTGTTTCCTCCTTTTGTCCCAATTGTTTATCTGCCAGGCAAAGAAAGTATTTAATTTTCCTATGAAATGCAGTGATTTTGAAACATTTTATATTATCAGATGCCTAAGCAAGAATGTGATATAATTATTTCTAATTATTTCTATTATTGTAATTATTTATCCCAAATGCACATTCCTTTGAAAGAAGCAGCCACTTAACAGGAGAGTAATGAGTGGTGTGTAGGGATTGAGTGGGAATTGGGATTTTGACCTTCCACATCTACCATGAATGAACTAATATGAACTCTGGTACAGGGACTCAAAAGGAACTAGGCATGAGAATTGTCAGAAATGTCTTTCAGAACATCAAACTTGTGCTTTTAGGCTACTCATTTTCATTGTTTCTTTCCCTGGGATATTTTATTTATATTTTTGCATCTTGGATCTGTGGAGGCCTGTGAAGTCTAGATGGCCATTGATCTGCCCTGTACATCTGGTATGTGCGACCACTCAGAAGGGGGAAAATAACTTGTCTTAGACATTCATGATATATACCATAACACTAGAATGTATACTTTAAGGGTCTATATCCTAAAGGGCCTAACTTGACGAGGCCTTTAGACAAGATGAAGGCCCCATCCCACTGGGGTTCAGTGTCAAATAACTAAAACCAACAGATGTTAGGTGCTTACTTTTCTGTGAAACATGGAACTTTAGCATTGCCTTGAGGTTTAAAAAGAGTGTAAGTAACACGGAAGTGGGACTTGTTCCTTGTCCCTAACACAAGAACCTTTTCAATTGTTGAGTTGCATAGTCTTTTCCCTCAACTGGGCACTGCAGTTCATCCATGGTTCACTGGAATAAAATCTATGTTAGATGGCTTATATCATTGATCCAACATAATATAACTAGGAGTGCAATCAATTTTATTTATTTTTTTTATTTAAGGCAAGTTAGGAAAAAAAGAAAACAATTCTTCAAGTTCAGCCCTTAGAGTTCTTTTTTTTTTTTTTTAAAGATTTTATTGGGGAATTGGCGGAGGGGAACAGCGTTGGGGAATCGGGGAAGGGGAACAGACAAGTTGCTGTCTTTTTGTTCTTCAGTTTAGTTGCGGAGGATGTTGCTTCAATATTGGTATCGTCATTGCGCTCTTCCCGGATGAGGCAGATCAGTCGCTGGCCTCTGGATGTCGCTCACCGAGGCTATTGGCAGCTCGTGCTTGGCTGCCAGCTGCTCACGCTGGCTGCGGGCCACTCACTGTAGCCTACGGCAGCCCACTGCAGCAGGGACTGCAGCCCACACCATCACCGGGGCTCGCACAGCCCAGCTCCAGGTGGAGCTGTTGTTAGCTGTAGAGAGGGCAGTGTCACTGGCCCTCATGTGGGATCCGAACCGGGGCCGCTGGCATCCCCAAACCAGCGCTTAACCAATGCGCCACTCGGCCGGCCCTAGAGTTCTTTTTTGATTCCATGAGGGTGAGTAGTGGTTCTTTACCAGGAGTGTTAGGATCCACCCCTGCCCGCCCAGGAAAGGAGGCACATTTTGGGGTGGAGAGCACGGATACCTCATGTTCTGCAATTCCTATATACAGCTTCCACATAGAGAAGGATGCTGGTGGTGTCAGAAACCTGGCCTAGGATTCAAAGCTTTCTTCGGTTGTGTTTATGAAGCATCTCTCTGTCTCAGTACAATACAGACCTAAATGTGGTGGGGGGTCCAAACATGACAAGGTAGGCATTTCACTTAATGGACTTCTGGTAGACTGTCTTCACACAGTGACCTGTTGTCATTTGTAGGTGGTGCTTTTTATTTCCCTCATCTCAAGCAGAGATCTTATAAATTCCCTTTGCCTGAAATCAGCACGGTTGATCTCCCACCTCACCAGATTTAGAGTTCTTTGTTTTCTTTTGCATACTTTCCCAGAGAACCCAGGAGTTTTAATACTTTTAAAAACAACTATAACTTTTTAAAGTAGGAGGATATTTGTCCGAAATGTGTGTGTTAAAAAAACATATTGTATTTATCCTGGTGTCTTTAGTAATAGGGGATCTTAATATCTGGCTCAGAAAGGGTTCTGTGGATAAGTCATTTTAGAAAATGCTGCGATGATCTCCTACTTAGAGGTTCGGAATACACATTAAAAAGTCTCCTGGGCCGGCCAAGTGGTGCCGTGGTTAAGCGCTGGCTTGGGAAGCCAGCGGCCCCGGTTCAGTCCCACATGTGAGGGCCAGTGACACTGCCCTCAAAAAAAAAAGAAAAAAAAAGTCTCCTAAGTCTAGGTAAATCTGCTTAACCTTTCCTAGATCAGAGTTTCCCAGGCTGATGTGAGCCCAGAACCCTTCTGAGATAATACTTCGTATAACAGTACTGATACACCTGGTATATTACCAATATTCTTGGATACAAGTTTGAAAAAAGCTGACCTTTGACATTTGTAGACAACATTTTTTTTTTTTTTTTTTTTTGAGGGCAGTGTCACTGGCCCTCATATGTGGGACCCGAACCGGGGCTGCTGGCTTCCTAAGCCAGCGCTTAACCACCGCGCCACTCAGCCGGCCCAGTAGACAACATTTTTAATAAAATTAGTTCACCTGTAGTGGTTAAGTTTTTTTGGGATTTAAGTAAACAATATGAGATATTATTTTCTAAGACACTTAACAATTTGAATATTAGCATTCAATTAAATTGAAAATTAATTTTGCATGCTAAATGCAAACTAGTGATCTTAGTGGATCTCTCTTATCTTTCATTCTTTCTCATGTGTGGAGGCGTGAGTTTGAGGTATCCCTCTTGAAACTACCTTAATTTTCAGGAACTTTACTGAAAATTATGAGAAACAGGAAATGTGGGATTTGTAGACAGTGGCCAGAGACTGTCTGGTATATAATCTATACCCTCACCACGTGGCATGTGTTGTGCAGATAGTATTACAGAAACTTTCCTTAAATAGTGAGCATCGCAATTTCAAAATTAGAATAATCTTTGCATTCTGAACATAAGACATTTTTCCTCTAGGATTTAATTAAATCAATAGAGCATAACAAGTGTTCTAATCCAGTTAAGTATGACTTTGGTTAAATGATGCTTTGGTTAAATGGTGAGTATTTTTTACTTCTGGCTGTTGGTTGGGGATGTTGTCTAGTTGAAGAGCACTGCAGACTCTGAAGTCAGATCTCAGTAGTAAGTATCTGCAAGATAAAATGAAAATGGTATACGTGTAGGGTCCTGACAGCTGGACCCGGGGAAGGGAGCCACCCACATTGATCCTGGACAATGATGATGGGAAGCCGGCCCCCTTTTCTGGGTCCTGCAAATTAACGCAGTCATGTTAAAAGTAATGTCTTCAGTCAATAAGGGGATATTTTGGATTGCTGGTTTTATTTTGCTGAATATCTGAGTGGAAAGAAGTAGCATGAAATTAAAAACACGTAGAGGTTTTATTTAAAGACCAGATGCTTCAGAGCATAAGTATTTTAAGAGGTGGGGCTGCTGCCACACTTACAGGAGGGTCCGTCATCTCTTTCAAGAGAAAAATTGGGTTCAGAAAGAGATCTCTTAAAGGTCAGCTTCTCAGAGATAAGGACTTCTTAGATTTAGAGGTTACCAGAATCACTCCTGACCCGGGGTGCATACTCTTCTCAATTTCATGTGGTTTGAGAGAGCTTTTGGCGCAGTGTGTTGACAATACCTTGAAACTTGATAAGCAGTTCATATTCTCTCTCTTTGAAAAGGCTTGCAAGTTAAAAGGCCTCTTCATATGTTTGGTTTGTGGATCACCTTAAATCTTTTTTAAATTCATGGAATATAAAAACATTTTCCTTTCTATATAAGGATTGCTGTAGCACTGCTTACTATTTTGGGCAAATTAGAAATTAGATCACTACCAAAGGATGAAACATTTTACTATTTAAAACAAAACAATTAAAATTCTGTTGACTGTATATCTCTAACAACTGAGGACTTGATAAAACATAAACATAAAACCACATTATTATTGTCATACTTTACAGAAATAACAATGTTGTTTTAGAATCTTAAAGAAAACCTTTAAAAGTTTGTTGTTGTTTTTTTCTTTTTTTTAGAGGGCAGTGTCACTGGCCCTCATATGTGGGATCCGAGCCGGGGCCGCTGGCATCCCAAGCCAGCTCTTAACCACCGTGCCATTCAGCTGGCCTTAAAAGTTATTTTTAACACTGACGTTTCCGTAGGTTTTATTTCTGCATTTCAGAGGTAGACTGCCCTTTGGTAGCGTGGTTTCATACTGACGCACAACATTTTAAGGTTAACTTGTTGGAAAGCATGCCTATGTAGGTAGGGATTAAAGGATTCAGTCCAGGGCCGGCCGAGTGGCTCAGTTGGTTAAGAGCTCGCTCAAGAGTGTGAGCTGAGCTCTGAGCATCAGCAGTTCGATGCCCAGCCCGGGCCGAGCAGCCGCTGAACTGCCAACAGGTGGCAGGATGGCTAAGCTAAAATTTAAAAAAAAGAAAGCAAGGATTCAGTCCAGTTTGCTTACAAAAATTAGGGCTGTTGACAACCTAAAACTCTTGAGCGAGCTCTTAACCAACTGAGCCACTTGGCCGGTCCATAAAATTCTTATAAACATGGATTACTGATGAAGTAATCAGTCTCCAAATTCAGCCTCCAATTTATTTTCTGCCTATTTCTAAAAATTTTTAAATACATTCAAAAAATCCTCTGTGCATTTTATGTTTAAATGAAAAAAAGGGGATGAAATACTTTTACCATTGTCTGGGTGTTTGCTGTTTTGACAGTTTGGTTCTAATGTGAGTATACTGATTGGAGCTATGGTGACTGACTTACATAAAATAAGTCTTCAGCCATAAAGATGGCCAACTTTTTAAGTGGTATTGATCGATGAACTCACTAACAGGAACCATGCAGCTGTGTGTGTGTGTATGTGTGTGTGTGTGTGTGTGTGTGTGTGTGTGTGTGTGTGTGTGTTGGGGGGTATCATTTGCAGTCCCATTTCTAGTAGGATAACTTACTCTTGCTAGCTAAGGGGTCAACCAACCAGGAAGCCTAGGCAGAAAAGAGTCCACCTTTCCAGCTGCTGTTTCCTTTTCTTGTGACAAGTCTGTCCCAAGGTTACGGCCATTTTAATGTGTCCATGACCCACTGTGTGTTGAGGTGCAACCCTGCTTGGGTGTGTGTGTGACTGATGTATTGAGCCACGCCTCCCACGTACAGAGCTGTGTCTAATTTTCGTGGACTCCCTTGTCTCACATCCGATGCTGCCTCCTTCAAAACCCTCCTCAACACCCACATAAGGCCAATTTCTGAGAAGCGACCTTAGTGTGAAACACAGGACTGGAAAAATGCTGGAATAGAACATATGCTTTGATCTAATCAAGTGGATGGAGACTCACAAAATGGCTGGAGTGCTTTGCAAGTTAGAGAGGGAACTTTCCTAAATAGTATTTCATCTGAATCTCAAATAATCCATAAACGGAGATGGTATTAATTCCAATATATAATTGGGACTCCAACCCAGATCTTGTACATGCTGTCTTCTCTCTGCTGGTTCCCCATATGGGTTCAAAAAAAGAAAAGTAAAAACTCAGCTGGCGCTCCTCCATTTAGACCTTTGTATAAACTAACTGCCCCTTTTCTCCTGCCCAGACCATTAGCACATGAGAAGAATTAGAAGTCTTCCAACTGGCTGTTTGTTGTGGGCAGAGGGTGAATAAAACAAGCTAGAGCTCTTGCAGCTTTCATTCTAGAGGGGAAACAAACATGAAACAATTCATGACCATTAGATCAAATTAAGAGCAATTGGTAGCTCTCAAAAATAGCTCAAACTGATGTTAATAGTTGGCATTGAAAACTTAACGTGTGTCGGGTGATATTCCAAATATTCTTTCAGGTAGATACAAATGAGTTCTGTCTCCACTTTACAGAGAAAGAGAGGGTATGAAAGGCTAAGTAAGGCACCCAAAGCCACAGATGAAGTAAGACCCTGCCCTCCCAGCCACTTCCTGTTTGCTGGCCTGGAGTTACCAAGTTTCACCCCGCGACAATGATGGGACAATTATAAAATACCAGATTTGAAATATTTAACCTTGCCCCAGAGTATCCAGCCCTCCATGCTGCTTCTGTGCCAGCTTTTGTACCCATGTCATCCAGGGTTAAGTGAATATGGGTTTATTTGCATGAAAAAGCTCCTGAAATATGATTTCACTGTTTTTATCATACAGCAATTCTGTTTTCCCACGAAAATTCATGGGACTGGTAGAAATTAAAATTAAAATGCTTCACTCTAAAAGCAAAATTTTCTTAATTGTTTCCGGCCCATACTAAAAATAAACAAACTAAAACAATAATTTGTGAAGGAAAAGTTCCCCCACCCCCCAATTATAAAAGTAATCATGTTAGTTAGATAAAGAACAGAACACAGAAAAGTAGAAAAATAAAGGATATCAAATATTCATAGTTCCCTTCAATGATAATGTGGTGTATTAACAATTTGGTAATATTGTTGCTATTTTAAAGTATGTTGTTGTGGGCCGGCCGAATGGCTCAGTTGGTTAAGAGCTCACTTAAGAGTGCAAGCTGAGCTCTGAGCAACAGCGGTTTGAGGCCAGCCTGAGCTGAGTTGCCGTTGAGCTGCCAACAGGTGGCAGGATGGCTCAGCAAAAAAAAAAAAAAAAAAAAAAAAAAAAAGAATAAACTAAAGTATGTTGTTGTATATATATAGCTGTTAAGTTTGCTTTTTAAATTTGATATTAAACATAAAAATACATGTCCACGCCATTACATAGGCTTTATAGGTACCTTTTTTTTTTTTTTTTAAGAAATATTATTGGGTAACAATGTGTTTTTCCAGGACCCATCAGCTCCAGTCAAGTAGTTGTTTCCATCTAGTTGTGGAGGGCGCAGCTCAGTGGCCCATATGGGGATCAAACCAGCAACCTTGGTGTTATGAGCCTGTATTCTAACCACCTGAGCTAACTGGCCACCCCTGTAGATACCATTTTTAATGCCTACAAGATACGTTGTAACCACCCGCCAAATTGTTTTTTATTTTAAGTTAATTTTTTGTTTATCTTTTGCTTTCCTTCCTCTGCATTTTTTGGGGTTTTTTGTTTTGTTTTTTTGCAGTGATCTTCACTGTAGAAATTGGATCAATTTCATTTAATTAATTAATGCATCTCCTCTTCAGTGCCTTGCTCTCTGTCCTAAAGTTTTATGCCCTGTTTTGGCTTAGATTTTACAAAGCTTTCTGCTTAGATTAGCTTGAAATAAAAATGGTCACTTAATTTTTTTTTAGAATTTATTAAAATGTTTTTGTACATTTAAAATATTCATGTATCATTGAGAACAAGGGAAAATAATTATATTCTTGGGCTACTATCAAAAATGATTACTGATGGTAAATGATGTTAAGATTTCTTAGTCTCATCACTTAAAGTTCAATTCATATCAGTTTAGTTGTAGTTTACATGGCACAGAAAAGAAACTTTTCTGATTACCTTCTTACTAACCAACTGCTATAGAGCTGATCACTTAAAGCCCAACCCTTAGTTATAGATTGGCTTATTTCAACCAAGTAGTGAAACATGTTCTTTTAGAAGTCCGACTATAACCAGAATTTCTGTTTGTTTTTTTCCTCAGAAGAAATAACCCATAAGTCCTATAAGTAGTTCCCCTTGTTACAAATAGTGAAATCCATTTAGAAGACAATACTTTGGATTTTGAGGAAATCCAAGGAATACAGACGTAGACTAGCTTGTTAATGAGAATCTTAAAATGGAAACTTTTTAAAACAACTTTTTCAAGGGGCCGGCCAAGTAGCTCAGTTGGTTAAGAGTTGGCTTGGGAGCATGAGCTCTGAGCAGCAGGGCTGCCGCCGGTTCGGATCCCACGTGGGCCAGTGACGCTGCGCCCTCTACCGCTAAGTTGGTGAACAACAGCTCAACCTGGAGCTGGACTGCATGAGTCGCTGATGATGGCGTAGGCTGCAGCCCCTGCGACAGTGGACTGTCATAAGCTACCATGAGCGGCCGGCAGTCAATGTGAGAGGCCGTCCAATGGCTGGTGCCCGATCTGCCTCACCTGGGAAGAGCACATGATCATAATACCAACATGGGCCAGTGAAGCTACCATCCTCCACAACTAGATGGAAGAACAAAAAGATAGCAACTTGTCTGTTCCCCTTCCCTGATTCCCCAATGCTGTTCCCTCCCCCAATTCCCCAATAAAGTCTTTAAAAAAATAAAAAAATTAAAAATAAAACCACTTTTTCAGTTACTTTTTTTACACCTTCTGAAATGCGTGAATAATTCTGTTAGTGTTCTGGAAATGACAGGGAAAACCTTTAGCATAAAACATAACCTAGGATGTTTGATATTGTCTTGATGACTTAGACTTGTATCGTCACAGCTCGTGCCATTTTTGTGAAATGGGGTGGCCATTTGTTTCCTGCTTAGCGACTCCGCTGGTAAGGAACTCAGTCCTGAGCAGATCACTGAGGCTGTGCGTATGCAGCTCTGATCACCTGGTTCGAGTCCCAGCATCTCCACTTCGTGGCTGTCTCTTTGGTTGCAGAACTTGTCAGTGCTCTGCTTCCTTGGCTGGGGAGATGATAGTAGCTTCCTTAAAGTAGAGGATTAAATTAGCAAGTGTATATAAAACACATGTTTGTGAAATGAGTATATAATATGTGTATCAGTATATCAGGGTGATAGTCTCCGCTCTGCTTGGTCAATGGTTTTGATTATAAGATATTATTGTATGGCTTGGCTGAGGACATTAATATGCTGATCACATTTGGAAATAATATGAACAGAAGAGTTAAAGCTCCATAAGGGCAGTTAGGACCATTGGTTCAGATGATCTGAAAAGATTTATGAACCTTGCAAAGCAGGTTAATGGCATGTTTATAGCCTAAGAATGAATGAACTTTAGGGCTCAATGTATTTTTCACCTTTATAATGATACAGTGAATAAAAAGAACACCATGTCTCTTCCCCAAGCTTTCTCCAAAGGATAAAACCAAACAACAAAAATGCCACAGAGGTAGCCACTGTTAAAGATTTGGGATATCTGATTCCAGACTTTTTTTTAATGCTTGTATGAGTACAAACGCCGGAGTGAGCACTCTCCCTTCACATCCCTCCCTCCCTCCCTGTGAGTCAGTTATTTTGTTTTATTTTATACACAAAGGAATCAAACATTGTCAGCAACTTGCTTTTTTTCCACTTAAACTGGGGACATCTACCCATATCAGTGTGTTGAGATTTACAAATCTCATTCCTTTCAACGCTATTACATGGATGTCTCATAATTTCACTCTTCCCCTCCACTGACAGACACTTAAGTGTTGTTATTGTTATAAATTATTGTGTGTTTCACATCCTTGTAACTAGACTTGACTCCACATGTAAAGCCATACCCATTAAATTGATAGTGGAGCCAATGGGCACGCACACTTAAAATTATTCCTCAACGATGCTGTTTACTGATTTATACTCTAATGTCTATTTTCTTCTGTTTGACATTTTCAAAGTTTTACTTTCAAAACAGTGAATGAAGGAAAAAAATTAGAATTAAAATGCTTTACTCTAACAGCAAAATTTTCTTCACGTTTCCTGCCCATGTTAAAGGTAAACAAAGTAAAATGATAATTTGTGAAGGAAGAGCTCTCCCACTACCCAATTATAAATGTAATGTGCTTTACAGGTTACCTGAAAGGTTTTCTTTCCAAAGCTTGTCAGTGGATTTAAAATTCCTTCCAGATAACCTTTTCTTTTTTGTTCTCATCTTTGTGTGTGTGTGTGTCCTTGCTATAGTCACAAGGTTCTGGTTCCTTCCTGGTTACAGCCACTTAACAGTTCTGCTTCTTGGGTTCTGCCGCTGTAGTTGGGATGAATGGTGCTGCTGTGAGCCTCATCTGCCACATGGGCCATCCCCCATCTGGGTTCATCATCCAGTGAGACTGTATAGCCAGGAGCATCAGTTCTGTGCTGACAGTAGTTACTTTAGTAGGCTCACCTCCTCTTCCTCAATAGCCTGACAGCTGTCAAGAGCTCATCTGTTGTGTTGGTTCATTACAG
Source organism: Aselliscus stoliczkanus (assembly GCA_033961575.1). Classification (NCBI taxonomy): domain Eukaryota; kingdom Metazoa; phylum Chordata; class Mammalia; order Chiroptera; family Hipposideridae; genus Aselliscus; species Aselliscus stoliczkanus. The sequence continues at coordinate 145,177,156 of CM066733.1, forward strand.
GGCGTGATACTCCGACTGCTTACTCCTGTGGAGAAGGAAGGGGAAGTGAGACTTCCGGTCATTTTTCTGCAATGCCTTGGCTGCCATTTTGGATGTTCTCAGTTCTTTCAGGCATGAGAGGAAAACATTGTGTCTGGAAGCATTTGAGATCTTTTCTTCAAAGCTTGTTTAGTTGTGATGTGGTAATACTTTACAGGAATAAACTCTGGCTGACCTACTCAAAGGATATAAGCTTGAAAACATGTAGGGTCTTTATTTGTTCAAAAGAGGCATTTATCATTTTTAAAGCACACATTGACTGGGAAAATGGGTTTTCTGGTGCTTACTATATTTAAGGGCAAGAAGCATGTCTTTTATCCAGTTCTTATCTCAAAACACATAACTTTTGAGGGAATGACTAAGGATGAGCCAGATACATGTCTATTGATTATTGATAAAGAAATGCATCCGCAATGTATGAAACAATCAGGTTATAAAAAGGCATGTATTCCCCAATTTTTTTTTAGAAAAGAATGCCCATGTGCATATATACACACATAGTAAAGACAGAAAGGACTTAAACAAATGTTAGGGCGCCTAGGTTAGGCTTCTTATGATTTGAGGTGATTTTAACATATTAATAACTCTCAGAAGCACCTGAACCCTTAGCGATAGAATGAATTATGCGTGGGGATGAGAGAACAAAAAAGAAAACAAAAACATTTTTTGTTTTTGGCTTGGAAAAAAGTGAACTTTCTATCCTCAAGAGTACCTGAGATTTTGAAGCATCTCTAAGTGAAGCACAAAATATGGAAATGTCTGAATCTGACTAGGAATGAAGTCCCCTTTTTTTGTGGAGTGTTGTGTCATGGGCTCTAAATGCTCACTTGAGACATCCCCCTTGGGATCACAGCTTGGATACACTTGCTGGACCCAAGCTATGCATATACTAGAGTAGGCTCAAAACTCAGTTTTAATAATGTCACTCTCATAAATTGTCACCGAAGTGAATTCATCCAGTGCCTTTCTGGAGTAGATAGAAATGGTTGCTCTGTGGCCACTGGGAATGACTAATGCAAAATTTACTAGGGCTGGCCGTGTGGCTCAGTTGTTAAGAGCTTGCTCAAGAATGTGAACTGAGCTCTGAGCAACAGCAGTTCGATGCCCAGCCCGAGCTGAGCTGCCAACAGGTAGCAGGATGGCTCAGCTAAAAAATTAAAAAAAAAAAAATCACACTTCAGATACAAGGCTAGCAGGTGATCTCGTTTTCTACGGCTCATTTTATATCATCTAATGTACTTCACTGTAGACGTGTAGTAGTTCTGAAAGGGTAAACAGAAGTTTGTGCCTGTGTCCTATGGATTCTCCATGTTCAAAGTCACTCAATTTGGCTCTGGCTAAAGATATCTTGGATTTGACAATTCACAAAGAATTATGAGGACTCTTTCAAGAATTATAGAAATGCAGGCTGGCCGAGTGGCGCATTGGTTAAGAGCTGGTTTTGGGATGCCAGCGGCCCCAGTTTGGATCCCACATATGAGGGCCAGTGACACTGCCCTCTACAGCTAACAACAGCTCCACCTGGAGCTGGGCTGTGCGAGCCCCGGCAATGGTGTAGGCTGCAGCCCCTGCTGCAGTGGGCTGCCATAGGCTACAGTGAGTGGCCAGCAGCCAGTGTGAGCGGTTGGAAGCCAGCATGAGCTGCCAATAGCCGCGGTGAGCGACCATCCAGAGGCCAGTGACCGATCTGCCTCACCCGGGAAGAGCGCAATGATGATACCAACATGCACCAGTGAAGCAACATCCTCCACAACTAGACTGAAGAAAAAAAAGACAGCAACTTGTCTGTTTCCCTTCCCCGATTCCCCAATGCTGTTCCCCTCCCCAATTCCCCAATAAAATCTTTCACAAAAAAAAGAATTATAGAAACGCTGTAGAACTCTAAACTCTAAAACCTCAGAGTTCTGGTTCCTAAACCAAAGGCACAGTTGATCAACAATTATTGCATTGAAACTGAGGTATTAGAATATCTTTCTTGTGTTCCCCATTTAGTTTGCTATATCACGGTATATCTGTCAACCTTTTTTTTTTTTTTTTTGTGAGGGCAGTGTCGCTGGCCCTCATATGTGGGACCTGAACTGGGCCGCTGGCTTCCCAAGCCAGCACTCGACCACCGTGCCACTCGGCCGGCCCTGTCAACATTTTTTAAGTTTAAGATTTTTGGGGTTGCCATGTAGCCCACAATAATAGGTGTTTCCTCCTTTCCTCCCCTGGCTCTTCTTCACGTTACTAATCAAATCTAAGTCTCACCTGTGTGCATAACTTGTGATATTTAGTTAAAACACTCTTATTAAACGCTGACATTTTTGCTGATGAGCCTTGTGGAGACCTCCCCCCTCCCCCATTGCTTTTGTCTTTCGGTTTCATTTTAAAGTCCCATCTTTCATATTCTGGTAAGAGAAGACTTTAAGTGGAAATGTAATCTGAGTAGTCTGTCTAATAAATGGACTCGGCGTGGGCCCGTTGAAGCCAACCATCCCATCTGTAGTGTATGTATTAAAGTACAGTGGTATTATTTCAGGAGGCAGCACATGCAGTTGGAGGGCAGCTTTGCTGGGAGCAGGGGAACGGCCAGGTGAAATCAATTCAGCACAGTTCAAGCCTTCTGGATCCACTGTCTTGAACCCACTGTCCCTTCAAGGTGCTGATCAAAGCCAGTGATTTGGCCAGCGTATTCCATTGGTCTGTCAGCAGCATGGAATGATGCCAAATGCAGTGATGAGCTTTGAGATTTCTTTGGGGTAGGAGGTCTGGGTCCTGTGGAATACTCTTTAAGGCATTTTCCCATTATGCATAATAACAGGTCCTTCAGCAATTTGTAGTGCTGTAGAAAATCCCTGTGAGTAGTCCATGTTGATCCCTGGCCATCAGGCCATGGCAGCCTCCATTGCTGAACTCTGGGACCTGTGTCCAGCCAACCAGACCGTCTGCAATCACTTTGAGTCTCAGTGTCCTCATCTGTAAAGTGGAAACAATGGCACTTACTAAGTTGGTTTTTTAGACAAATGATAAATGTTTAAGAACTATAAAGCACTCTAAAAATCTTTAGGTTCCTAATGATTAATAAATTTTTTTACCTATATTCTTAGGATTTAAAAAATGACATTAAGGGCATATCTATATGTCTCCTGTTTTTGCAATTGATGACATCAATTGCACAAGTTACCCTATGGAGAAGATTGCAGATGACCATTTCAGTAATATTTTTAAGGCAAAAACAATGACGCATAAAAGCATGTATAACATATCACATCTCGGTTTATTCTGGATACAATGGCCTTTGAAACAAGGGGTCTTCTAACTTGCCACCTCTTCTCTGCACTCCCTTTACCCTTTTCTCACACTCCTCTCTCCTCGGTAACTTAGACCTCAGTTTTACCTTAGCTTTCTTAGATAAGCCCCGGACATCCCAGCCTAGGTTAGGGCCCTCTGTTTATTGTCATTTGCTCCAGGTATTCCTCCTTTGTGACAGTTTCCATAGTTGCAAATTAGTAATTAGCTGTCTGCCCTCTACCCTGAGGACACACTGTCACTTATGTGTAAAGTAAATATTTTTAGAAGTTTGCCCTTCATAGTAGTTTGTAAATGCCATGTGACCACGCTTGACTAATTCATTGTTGCTGTATCTCAAATAGGCGTGGAATGGTGGATGTGTAAATCATGCACGGTGTTCAGATGAATGAATGAACTCTGTGCACAACTACCCAGATACAAAGTCTTACCTGCTTGATATTGGCTCCTTTTATAAGGAAGCTGGATCATTCAGATGAATAAAAGACTTACATCTTCATTGTCATTTTGCTGTATTTCTCCTCTAAATGATTATATTTTTGAAGTTACAGTATTTCTAACTTGGTTATGAAGACTGAAGTTAAGTTTTGTCTTCCCCATAGCTCCTGCAGAAGAATGGTCAGCTGTCCACTGTCAACGGCTTAGCTGAGCAAGGAGAGCTCAGCCTCCCCGAGGGAGATTTGAATGGCCAGGAGGAAGAAATCGTTGTCATAGATGGTAAGCTGTCTTTCCAGACTCTGGGCGGAACCAGGGGGTGGAGGGCAAGCAGCACCTGCAGTGAACCCGAGGAAAATACTAAACTCCAGTCTGAGCAGAGTATATACTGCTCTACCACTGGGGTGCTGATGATGTTGACAACAAAAGCAGTTCATTGGTGACAAAAGGAAGTATTTATCTGACTTGTTGAGCAGGCCTTACACTTGGGTATAGGAAATGAGTCATGTTTCTTCTTTCTTTGACATCCTTATCATGTTTGTTTGTTTGTTTGTTTGCTTTTTAAAGATTTTATTGGGGAATTGGGAGAGGGGATCAGCACTGGGGAATTGGGGCAGGGGAACAGACAAGTTGCTGTCTTTTTGTTCTTCAGTCTAGTTGCGGAGAACGTTGCTTCACTGGCCCATGTTGGTATCATCATTGTGCTCTTCTCGGGTGAGGCAGATTGGTTGCCGGCTTCTGTATCTCAAATAGGATGGCCATTCACAGCGGCTCTTGGCAGCTCACACAGGCTGCTGGCCGCCAGTCACTCATTATAGCTTATGGCAGCTCACTGTAGCAGGGGCTGCAGCTACGCCATTGCTGGCGACTCACAGCAGCCCAGCTCCAGGTGGAGCTGTTGTTCACCATCTTAGCTGCAGAGGACAGTGTCACTGGCCCTCATATGTGGGATCCAAACCAGGGCCCCGCTGCTCAGAGCTAGCATCCCAAGCCAGCTCTTAACCAATGCTCCACTTGGCCATCTTTTTTTTTTTTTCTGTTGCCTTGTCCCAACTATTTTTCTGGTGTCAAAAGTGAATCCTTGGGCTGGCCGAGTGGCGCGGTGGTTAAGCGCTGGCTTGGGAAGCCAGCAGCCCCGGTTCAGTCCCACATATGAGGGCCAGTTACACTGCCCTCAAAAAAAAAAAAAAAGTGAATCCTTGGGGGAAACACTGGAGTCTTTGGTTGCTTTAAGAGTCAATATCTCTCACTCTAGAGAAGAGCATGTTACACATGCACAGGCTTCTCTGGTAGTGTGCATTTCAAGGTGCACACTACTCTTTGCCCAAACTATGATATGCTGCATGTTTTATAGTTCCTGAGCTTAGAGATCCTAGAGGGATGACTATTGGAAAATGAGTTTTTCACTACACCATCACTGGTCCACATGGGGTGGCGAGAACCACACCTTAGGGTCAGATCAAACACCTTGACCAGTAGGTCGCATGTAGAAGAAGCACCTTTCTCTATTCATGAGTTCTAGTCTCTTCAGTCTATGTATGCATAAGTGAAGGAATAATTTAATAACCACTATTGAAGATATATAAAATGGTGATGACTCTTATGTGTAATGGGAATAAGACAAGTGAATGGGAAAGTTCTGTGAAAGGAGACCGACCAGCCACTGCGTTGGTTAGATGAGATTCTTCCATCCTGTGGATCCTTCTCTCGTTCAGTGCCCCCATGGAAGTACTTTCAAGCTGTAGGGGTGGCAAATTGTTGCCCTTTTCCCTTCTAGGTTCTTTGGCTGGTCAAACAAAATGACATGACACATTAACAGGAGAAAAACAAATTTAATTATGGACATTCCGGGGGCTCCATAAGATATGAGCCGCAAAAGGCAGCCAAGTTATTGAAGCTTATATAACATCCTGAGCTAAGGAAAGTGGTGGGGGATTGGAGATACAAAGGGGAGGTAGGCCACTCACAGGAAGGCAGAGATATTGGAAAACAAAGGTTGCCCTGTTATGCAGGTATTCTCTTAGGTAAAAAGGAGTCTCTGGTTGGGCCTGCCGAGAGTGGCGCGGTGGTTAAGCGCTGGCTTGGGAGGCCAGCAGCCCCGGTTCGGGTCCCACATATGAGGGCCAGTGACACTGCCCTCAAAAAACAAAACAAAAGAAAAAAAAAGGAGTCTCTGGTAATCGCTGTCTTCCTTGGATAACTCCCCTTTCCAATATAAAATTAGGCAGTTGAAGGAGGAGGTAAAGATCTTTGTCTTGAATCTGCTGGGTTTTGATTGCCTTTAGCTCAAAATAATCCCCATGCCAAAGTGGCATATTTGGGGAGACTTGTTTTGAACCCCCTTCAATACTGATCTTTATATAGCACCACAGGCACAATATAAAATTAGAAATGCTTGGTCTCCTAGAAGGAGGATTTGCATGACCTAGTGTGAGAATTTCAAATAATTTCCACCAAAATAATTGGAATGGCCCCAACTCAAATTCCAAAGTCTCACACTTTTTTCCTTCCCATGGTAACTTTTGATTCAAATCAAGCCACAGCCATTTTGGAGTCTTCCATGATCAAGCCACTGAACATAATATAAAAATAAGGTTAAGACAGGGCAACATGGTGGTTATCTAATGAATTTTGCAAGAAATGAGAGCTGCTCATGGTTCAGGGGGAGCTATCATTTGAGGTCAGAAAGGTGGGGTAAGAGCTGGGGGCTGAGGGCAAGGGCTGCTGCCAAAGTGAGGAGAGTAATAACAGCCAACACTTCACTTTCATTATGGGTCCTGGAACTGTGCCTCTTGTGCATATGGCCTTAAAAAGTTAGCAGCAACCCTATGAAGTAGGTGATACCATTCTCAAGATTCAAACCCAGCTTAGCAGAGTGCCAAGAGTGAGTTGTTAACCATTGCTGTTACTGTGCTGGATGTGTCCACAGGCTCATGAACTCTGAGCAAAGGGTAGAATGAAAACCCAGAAAGGAAGCTGGCTGGGTAATAAGGCTTTGAAAGCAGAGTAGAGTTTAGAAAATATTTAGCAGGCAATGTGGGATCACAGAAATATGCCAAGGGAGGATGGCGGTCAGGCTCCTTATCTGAGGCAGTTGTGTAGGATTGATAAGAGAAAGGAGAGAGGGGGCAAGGACCAGATACTCACATTTCCATATAATTCTTTCTATCTGTGGCATGTTTACTGGAGGGCTGCTGGCTATCTCCCTTTAGTCCTGATGTGATTTCTTTCACATTTCAGCCAGAAGGGTCAACACTGATTGTCGTAGAAAGTGATTCTGTCCCCACCCTATGATTATTCCATTGTTTTCCTGAGCTGCTCAGGCTCTGACCAATGGCCTTGGGGGTCTGAGAAAATACCAAATGCCTCTTGCAGAAAGAGTGGTAATTCATATACCTTGTTCTTCAAAAGATCCTGAAAAGGCCTTGTCATTTAGGAAACAAACCCCCCCCCCCCCATGTGGCCCAGGACTGCAGAGGCCACCACTGGAGGCCTTGTCTCAGGATGAACTTTTACTGTTTTAGGCAAAACTGTTATTCCTTTGGCTTATTAGGGTCTCTGATTATTAAACTATTTTTTGTGCTTTTCTCCTGACATCAGTAATAGCTTATGGTTAGATTTTTATGGTTATTTCCAGAAATCTGTTCTACATGGAAACTTACTGTAATGCAAACAAAGGCATCTTTGGGTATGTAACACTTAATTGTAGGATTTTGGGGACCTTGGTTTCTACTGTCCTCCACTTAAGGAAGAACAGGTCTAACGCATGGTATTATTGGTCCCTGGGAGGACTGGCCAACGGTGGGATTTGGTCCTGCCATTGGTGGATCAACTGATGGGAGAAACTGCAAATAAGGGGAATTCCTGCTAGAGTGTTTTTTATTTGAAATGACAGACAATATTTAGACAAAGCCAGAAGTGAAAATATTTCCCCATTTTGTCTTGCCTGCTCTCTTTCTGAAACCAGAAATACTGGTAATTCAGAACCATTCCTCTTCCTGTAATGAAAATGGAATCATGTTTCCTTGTAAACTTTAAATAATAGAAAAAGGGAACTGCCTACTATATGCTTTCTAAACTGCAAGCAGGGTCAGAAAGATATATACTGGAGGAGGGTTGAAGGTTATTTAATTTCGGGGGCCATCTTTTAGAGAGTACAGAATTAGGCATGAAAAGAAATATTAATTAAAATGGAAAAAAAAATTCACAACAAATTACCTTAGCCTTGGGATTTAGTCCTTTCTTCTGAATTCTTTTTAGGTGATTTATCATTTATCAAAACTTCATATATAAAAATATAGCCTTTTCCCTACTAGAAAGTTCTATCACAACTTGCCACTCCCAGCATTCATAGGGGCTGCACAAGTGCCATTAGTTTTGTGGGAAATCTGCTTCTGCTGAAAGATTGAAAAACGAAATGACCCCTCTTAATCCAAATTGCCATTTATTCTCTAGTCTATGACATACATGGTTTTCCATGGGTTAAATGCCTGAAAAAAAAAAAGATTTTTAAAACATTATATATTGGCCTGTGTTAAATTTTAGATTTAAAACGTTTGCAAATTAGAACTTAAAATTCTTTTTTTAACTTGATTTTAATATCTATAAGACAAATTATTTTTTCCAAACATGGAAAAATTTGACATTATGAAATAAAAAAATTTAAAGACCCTTCTTTATTCTGCTAATAGCATATCTGGTTGTTAAGTAAAGTACTTAGAGAACCTAATTGCTAGCTCCAAATAATCAAGTGATTGTCTCAGATTTTAATACATTTGAGTTTATCATGTACAACGCAGCTATTTCTGTGCTTTTTTTTTTTTTTTTTTTTGCCTTACTGCAGACGAGACACAGCAAACATTGTACAGCATGTGAACGCCATATTTTTCCCCATCTTCACAGGTCACATGTGTTTGTGTGAGTAAATAAACAATGGCAATCCTCTCCTTGGTTCTCAAATTTTTTCACATATGCTTTGTACTATCTGCATACCAGAGTGAGGGCATTTTTACCAGCCTTTGCCCCTAGCTCATGCCACCTGGGCCGGTTGCTTTGTTATGCTAATCAGAGTGATGACAAGGCTGCCCAGATAATGTGCACTTGGACCACTACTGTCACACCTGCTCTGATCCCAAGGCCATCCTGGAAAATACCTCCTCACCCCTAAGAAAAATAAAAACAAAACAAAAAAAAAACCCAAAATGTTGTTGCTTAAAGCATAGGTTTCCTCGAGGGTGTATTTCTTCCATTGCACAGGATTCCACTTTTCTATATCCGGGTACTTTCTCCCAGATGCAGCAAGAAACGGAGGATCCATGTCTCAGTTTTCTAGAGGCTTAAGTTGCAACCCTATGGAGAATTTCATTTTTCGAACGGTGCTTAATATCCCTGTCTTTGCCTTTGTTAAACGTGCTGCTCGAGCCTGCCGGCTCCTGGTGTGCGGTGCCTCTGGGATGTGGAAAGGCCGTGAGGTTCCTGCCAAGCGATCACAGTCCTCCCTGCGGATCTTGTTACCTTACAGAAAATCCATTTGGCGGTCACAAGTACTTTCTCTTTGCTTTTTGATCTTTTAAGAACGAATAGTGAGTGCCTCAAGCACTATTCTAGGTCTTTGTTCAAAGATGACCCCCCAAAATACTGGTTTTTCTCTGAGAGGCTGCTTTCCTCTACTGGAAAGAAATGTTGTTATGATTCAATCTCTTTTCAGTTTCATTTTGTGACATCATGGGCACCTTGTTAGTATTTTCATGAAGACATACCTGTCACCCGTCTTACTATTGTGTCGTCGGAAAAGCCATGACGTATTTTTCTGTTTTTCACTGCAAAAATGTGTCATGACTTTTCCGACAACCCAATATGTTCCATTCCTCTGATTTTTCTCCCCATCAGTTATCAGCAGCTGGCATTCCATATGTCTGTCTCTTACTCCACCTCTGCTAAAGCACGAGGGTAGAGATTTCTTGAGACTAAGGGCAGACAGAGGTGGTCTATATGGTTCAGTCCTCCATCCCCGGCCTACAACAGTGTCTGACACATAGTATATGCTCACAAATATTTGAATCAGTGAAGACAGTTTTACATTAGAGTTAACGATATCACATTTTTGCTCATGTGAGAGAAGATCTGTTAGCTTTTCACTTTATATCAATTTATTTCCTGCATAGTGAAATATGCAGCTTTATAAAGCCATCCAAGGCTCCCTCTCCTTTGTCGCATCAGCAGTCACAAAGCTAGATACTATTTAATACCCCATTCTGGGCTCTCACAGGTGCTCACTCTTGGTTGTCCAGGTGTTGCCTGGAAACAGGAAATCAGACCCTGACCTGCTGGTGATTCAATGAGTACTCCTAGTCCTCGAATGTTATCAAATATAAGTGCTCAGTAGACAAAGAGAGGCATTTTTGTTTCCCTCCACTTTGGTATTTCGAATACAGTTTTATTGCATGACATTTTCTCAAGCTGTATCCTGTTTTGTAATGTTTTGAAAACTAGAGAGAACACTTACTAAATGGGCCTTGAACTTAGGCAAAAGCACAATAGGGTGTAGTTTCTGAGAAGTGGTTTTAATCCCACAGCAGTATTTTTAGCATGCCTCTCTGAAACTATTTGTCATTGACAGATTTCAGGTATAATACTGTACTGCTTTCATCTTTAAAGCAACACCGATTTTTTTTTTTTAAGTAATTAACAACCAAGCTATGGAGAGAAGACTTCTTTCCTCTGAACTATATCCAAAACGAACCTTTATTTTTCCTTTTAACTTAAGAAATGGGGAAAGGGAGGAGGGAAGAAGTAGCGAGACCTTTATTCACCCTCCCTCTCCTTTATCAATCACTTCATTCCAAGGGACTAAAATGCAACTATGGCTTTAATCACTATTTTTCTGCATGACCTTGATTTGAATATGTTCCTTTATTTCACTGAATGTCAGTTTTCTTCTTGTAACATGAGAACCCTCTTCCATCTGCGAAATTCTATGACTGGGTACCATCAGTATTGCTAGTAATGCAGGCATTAAAAACCAAATGATGTATTAGCCGTTGAGCAGGTGCGAACCTACTTGGTAATTTCATTATGCCTTTTTTGTTTTGTTTTGTTTGTTTGTTTGTTTTTTGAGGGCAGTGTCACTGGCCCTCATCTGTGGGACCGAACCGGGGCCGCTGGCTTCCCAAACCAGTGCTTAACCACCGCACCACTCGGCCGGCCCTGCATTATGCCTTTTTGTATAAACACTTTTATGCATTTTCTTTTTAGTCTGATCTTAAAAGCCATCTTCTTGATTTGAAGTTTTAATTTAATGAACAAAAAGTTCAAGAGGAGAAAATTTATTCAAGAATGTCTCCATATGTAATCATTTAGGTATGAAAGAAAGATGTGGAGCTTCCTAAATGTGTCTACAGGTAACATATCTCACCTGCCCCCCCATATGGGAGCAGATGGGAATTATGTAATAGGGATTGGTTATGGCCCAGGATGGGTGAAAGATGTCGGTAAATGCCATGACTACTTGTCCTAAAGACTGTTAGTCTAAATTACTGCAAAGATTTACCTATAAATGGCTCTAATTTAGAGGCTACTCCAGTCTACTCAGGGATTGGGTCGAGGTTCTGGGCCACTTGAGGAGCACAGATGAGACTGCCTATGGACTTGTCCAGGCAACATACCAAGATTCAGACAGACCCTCTCCCTTGCGGGGAATGAGGCGGTCCATGATGAATGGTTTTCTAGTTGTAACTAAGCCACTAACAGGAACATTAAATTATTTTAGCCATTTTATTTATTTAATGTAACTCCTTTATGTGTTTTCTCAAAGACTGACTCATCCCTAAAACAGCTCCAGTGTCATCTAATATAGCAACTCCTAACTGGTTCTCCATAGGTATGTTCTAGAGTACAATGTCCCTATGTTATATGAAAGGATGTCTGCATAACTTCCAGACGATACATGCTCTGGGCTTAAGCTCTGCAACTTTTTAGTCTATCAATGGGGTCTTATTCCCGAGTACAATACTTTGAGTTTTCTCAAACTGCTTTTGTGGTTACAATGCCTGTAAAGTGTCAATGTCAAGTAGTCATCTCTGTCCTTCAATAGTAACAACGCATGCATTAGTTATTTTGGTAAAAAGCGGCATGTGCTAGATTTAATTAATTGCATGACATCGTTGCTTTAATGCATCTTAACATGGACATGCAGTATTTAGACTGACACCAAGCACTAGGTGGTTACCCCGCTGTATCAGTTTGCTAGGGCTGCCATAATAAAATGTCACAGAATGGGTAGCGTAAACAACAGAAATTTATTCTCTCACAATCTGGATGCTGGGAAGTCCAAGATCAAGGTGTCCAAGATCAAGGTTTACTTTCTCTGAGACTTGTCTCCTTGGGTTGCCGATGGCTGTCTTCTCCCTGTGTCCCCACATGGTCTTTCCTCTTTGCGTAGGCATCCCTGGTGTCTCTCTGTCACCTTTTATAAGGCGGACACCAGTCAGATTGGACCTACCCTACTGGCCTTATTTTAACTTAATCCCCCCTTTCAAAGCTCTCTCTCCAAATATGGTTAGATCCTGGTGTTTAGGGCATCCACATGAATTTGAGGGGGACACAATTCAGCCCCTTAGCACCTGCCTTCATGATTGATCAGCTAGAAAGTCAGCTTTGGGATCAAGTCTTAGTGGAACGGAACTTTGAGGTTGTCTAACCAGACTCCTGTCCCTACACAGGAGGCTCCTCAGCGTAAACACTGGGAGGTTGGGGGAGTTTCTCCATAAAAGGAAGCCAGTGACTCCACTGCAGGAAGAACACCATTACCTCCCTCTCAGAGCTGCCTTCTGTCACTGCCTAGAACAAACTCACCTCGTTTTTTCCACACGGCAGCTCTCTCAGTATTTGAAAACATTTATCATGTCTTTCCTTTCATCTTTTCTTCTCTAGGCAAAACATCTCCAGAGAAAATAAGCTGTCTTGCATTAAAAGAAAAATGCCAGGGTGTGTGTGTGTGTGTGTGTGTGTGTGTGTGTGTGTGTGTATTTCAAATATGAATGTGCTGAATGGAATCTTGCCAAGCATAACTGGGTTTCAATTTCGACATTCCTGCTTTTTATGGATAGTTTATTTCTCAAACTCTCTAAACTGTGAGAACAACTTAGTTTGCTTTACACCAAGTGTTATGTACTGAGGAGGTAAGTACGTTGATGGAGAGAGAATGTAGAAAGGAGTCCTCTTAGTCAAGGATGTTGCTCAAAGAGCCAAAGCCAAGTAGAATGAAGGAAATATCAATATACGCTGATATGTATTTGTGATGCCGGAAATATCACGCACCATTTTGGTATTTCACTCACCATGATCATAAGCATGATACGGCAGCTAGAAATAAGAATTAGAGAATTCCCTCTTTCCAAGTACTATAACTGTTGGTTGTAAATAAAGTGGCAGGCTTCATGGTCTCCAGTAGAATGGTCTTAGCAGAAGCTGGGTGGGCTCCTAAGCACACGCCTGCAGAGCCCCCGAGATTAATCTCAAACTCTGTGGCCTCACTGTCTAAATTTAGTGAGTGAAATTTCATACAAAAATGCAATGTTTTCCTCATGCTTGCCAAATGGTGGCCCTAAACCTTCCCCCAGGTGTGTCCAGTCACTGTTCGAACCCATTAAGATTCTATCAGTGTCCTGTTCCTCACTTATGCTGCCGTTGGAATCTCATGCTGTCCTGATCCTTAGTCCCTCGGACAGCTCGGAGTCCTTTTGTCCTCAGCCTTCTGGGATCCCATAATGATGGATCTCCATGGGAACCCATTTGTTGGACATGCTGGGCTCGTAAGACCTCTCAGTCCTCAAACGTATGCACTTCACTTGAGGGAAATTACTCATCCATTCCCCTCTTTTTCTTTGTTCTCTTTTCCGAATTACCATTATTCATATTTTAGACTTGCTAGAATTGTCCTAAGTAAAACTTTTTTTCTCTATTTTTTTATCTCTTTGTATTCAGCTCTATATTTTGGGGAAAATGTCCTCAAGGTTAGATTTCATTTTGTTACTATATTTTTAATTTCTAAGAACTGAGGTTTTTTTTTTTTTGGTTGTAACTATTCCTTTTGAAGTATCCTATTTTTTCTGGGCTGTAATATCTTTGTGTGAGGATTTCTTTTTTTTTTAAACATAATTTATTCACTTTGAATCCAGCTATGTCTTGATTTCCAGGTCTATGTAATTTTTTTTTTTTTTTTAGAGGGCAGTGTCACTGGCCCTCATATGTGGGATCCAAACCGGGGCCGCTGGTGTCCCAAACCAGCTCTTAACCACCGCGCCACTCGACCGGCCCTGTCTGAGGATTTCTTTAAATGTTTTTTTCCCTGCACAGCTTCTTTAAAAGTTGGGGAAAATAATAGATTTGAGTATATTAACTCAAATTAAGAGACAATGAAAAAGACAGCTGTACCAATTAAATCTATGAATGGGAATTTAATTCCTTACCACTTAGCACTAGGAACTCATCTGTAGTCAAACCATGTTACCTTTATTTAGTGACTGCACCAAGGGAGGGTTTCCACAAGGGCATCTCAGTAACAGGGAGGTGGAAGGGCTTATTATAGGATTTGGGTTTATGCTTCTGAGAAAAGAAGAGACCAACTCTAGATTGGACACTGAAGAAGTGAGGGCAGTTCTGGGTATCTTGGTCATTTCTATCCAGGAAGCAAGGAGATTAAATTGTCACTGGGAAAGAAGGTGGCAGACAGAGGAGAGGTGTTCAGTTACATCTGTAGGTTTAGAACTATGCTCTGGCTGCCTGTGGCTTGAAATGTGGCTAATCCTACTGGAGACGTGCTCTACTTATAAAAATACATACTGGGATTCAAAGACTTTGTATAAAAAGAAGAATGTAAAATTAATAATTTTTCACATTGGGTACATGTTGTCATAACATTATAGGTATACTGGGTGAGATCAAATATATTCAAATTAACTGCAAGTGGTTTTTATTCTTTTCAGTATGACTAGAAAATTTGAAGTCACATGTGGTTTGCTTAGGGGTTCACATTATAATTCAGGTGGGGAGCTGTGGAATGTCAGTGGGTGTTGGGTAGGTGGGCAGCATGATTTCTTCCCCGTCTGTCCCTACCGCTTGTCCCTCCCTCCCACTCCTTTTGGTTAAGGCTCCAAGCAAATGAAAGACCATCTCTCTCTCTTCTGGAAAAGCAAGCCGACTTTCAGGTTGATTACTTCTAGCACAAAATGATGCTTCTCTTTTTGGGATGCATTTCTGAAAAGTTGGTGATAAAGGGGCATGCTTGCTTTTTACAGGAGTATTTTTCAAAGGCTTCTTTAAAATGAGGCTTACTCAGGGGCCGGCCGAATGGCTCAGTTGGTTAAGAGTTGGCTTAGAGCACGTGCTCTGAGCAACAGGACTGCCAGTTCGATTCCCACATGGGCCAGTGAACACTGTGCTCTAGCTGAGCTGTTGCTGAGCTGCCAACAGGTGGCAGGATGGCTCAGCTGGTGTAACAAGATTGCCTGTTCGATGGTGGCTACACCCACCCACAACTAAAGACTGAACTCGGCACCTTGAGCTGAGCTGCCACCCTGATGGCTCAGAGGATAGAGCGTGCACTCTTAACAACAAGGCTACTGGTTTGACTCCTGCATGGGGTGGTGGCTACGCCCACCTGCAACTAAGATTGAACACAGCACCTTGAGTTAGAGGCCACGAGCTGCCAATGGGAAGCCAGATGGCAACTGGTGCCCTCCACAACGAAGATTGAAGAACAAAACTTGGCTGGTCCCCTTCCCCAAATCCCCCAACTCTGTTCCCCTACCCCAATTTCCCAATAAAATCTTAAAAAAGAAAAAAAATGAGGCTTACCCATAATTAAAGTAGTCCTTCTTTTCATGATCACTCCCCTAACGAGTCTTTATATATATATATAGTGTGTGTGTGTCACTGGCCCTCATATGTGGGACCCAAACCGGGGCCACTGGCTTCCCAAGCCAGTGCTTAACCACCGTGCCACTTGGCCAGCCCTAATGAGTCTTTTTAGACATTATTTATCCTAATGCTCCCCTCCCCAAAATTTTAATAGCACAGATATACTGTATATCAGTTTATGTAGTGTGTGTGCGCGCGCGCGCACACACATGCGTGCATGCTTCATACATAGAGTTAGTTTTTGTATGTTTTCAGCTTCCTTGCAATGAAGCATATTTCACCCATTGGGGGCAACATTACCCACACTGAGAATGCATGATTTAAAATAAGCATAATAGGGGCCAGCTGAGTGGCTCAGTTAGTCAAGAGTTAGCTTAAGAGCGCAAGCTCTAAGCAACAGAGCCGCCGGTTTGATTCCCACAAGGGCCAGCGACGCTGTGTCCCAGCTCAGCTAGTGAGAGCACATGCTCCTAACAACAAGACTGCCTGGTCGATGGTGGGCTACGCCCGCCTGCAGCTAAGACTGAACTTGGCACCTTGAGCTGAGCTGCTACCTGGATGGCTCAGTGGATAGAGCATGCGCTCTTAACAATAAGGCTGCCAGATTACACAAAAAAATAAAATAAAGTAAGCATAATAACTAACTTTATTCTGCTTCTAGAATATACTCAGTAGTGCTAGGATTAACCTTTATTTCACCTCACAATAATGTTAGCTTTGGGGTATTTATTCTTCCATCAGCTGAAGACCAGAGACTTAAATATTTTGTCCCTGGCTGCCGGGGGCCGACAGTCTCCCAATGTCTGACAAGGCCACATTGAAAAGATCCACGCTCAGCTCTGGATGTCTGGGATGCTGCCTTATGGTTGGTCATATAATATCTCCTGTCTCTATGAACCCATGTGCCTTTCTTCCTATAGGAGACAATATAGTCACTGCATTTGTGACAAGTTCCTATGGTACCCTGATGACAGCTGGTTGTGTAAACCAAGGACGGGGCAAGATTTCCTAAAGAAAAGGAAACTCCCTAAAACAGGCTACAGCCCGAGGCGACCCCTGAACCGAGATATTGGGGAGTCAAGCCCCTTGGCCTATGCAGCTGTGAAAGGTTTCCTTGGAGATCAGGAGACCAAGGTCTCTCGGCCATGCGAGTTCTGATAAGAGACAGCTTACTGACCATGAAGTATTTTAATGAACAGCCTTGTTTTAACTCTTTGCTTTGTGCATTGCTGTAGCAACAAAAACTGAAGCTTTGACTGAGAAACAGATGTTCCCCTCTATTTCAATAATATGCAGCTCTTCGTAGGATAGGAAAAGTTTGAGACTCCTTTTGCTACTAAGTTCAAGTATATGCCCTGTAAGGTAGTCATGGTAACCACTCTTTAGCTGATAAGTAAAGTCCTTGAACAGGCCACCGTGTACCCTGGAAAGATACAATTACAAAAAGGTAAAAGCTCTGAGAAAGAGAAAAACATCCTGATCAGCAATTGAGGTAATGGTCAGAAGCCCCTATAAAAGGGGCCAGGCTTTAATAATAAAGTATGTGTGACGCTCCTGTGAACCTCTATTCGGTGTCCCCCTCCTTCTTTCTCCTCGCCGACGCCCTCCCACCCAAGGGAACCCCTGGTCCTCACGGGGGCTGGCTCCCCGCACCTGGCCATACAGCTCTCAGGAGAACCAGAACTACAATAAAAGTAGCTTTTCAGATTTTGGAACTCTCTCTAGACTACACCAAAGACAGGTGTTCATCTGAGCAAATTTGGTAGTAAGGCAAGTTTTTCTCATTTCATCATTTTAAAAAGATCACACTTTGACTTTAATCTGCTTGTAGTTTGCTAATTTACGTGTCCATGATTGGAGAGTTTAAGATCATGATTTAAACTGCCTTGAATTTTTGATAGAATATCAGAGGTGTTGCTATAAGGTTCAAGGTCAGGTGGTGCTGGAACACCCGGACAACACAGGGCCGGGTGTCCAATGTGCTTGCAGTCTAACTGTGAAAATAACAGGTTTAGAAGACTTGTGAAATGTAGCAAGAAAGTGCCCAGTATTCCACTATGGTTGGTTTTTGTTATTATTCTTTCTGAGCTCCTTCTTTTCCTCAGGTTCACATACGTGCATACATATATAGAGAGAGTGTGTGTGTGTATGTGACGCACATATTTATTTATTTTATAATGCATATATATTTTTTAAAAGCATAATCGGTATTATATTGAATATATAGTTTGTATCCTG
Organism: Aselliscus stoliczkanus; assembly: GCA_033961575.1. Classification (NCBI taxonomy): domain Eukaryota; kingdom Metazoa; phylum Chordata; class Mammalia; order Chiroptera; family Hipposideridae; genus Aselliscus; species Aselliscus stoliczkanus. Next base: position 145,195,078 of record CM066733.1, read on the forward strand.
CTTTTACCCTGAACAAAGAGATATGGGTTTATATATCAATATTCCAAGGCATTTTCCTTGTCATTAACTGCTTGAAACATGTTGTTTTTTTGCTAAACACTCTACTGAAGAGTTAGATACACCATTTTCCTACTGTTGGGACACTTAGGTTCTTAAATGTTAAATGTCCTAAGAAGAAATACATAAATCTATACTTCTCATTTGGTGTATTTCATAGAAATAGAATGCCAAATCAAAGAACATAAAAATATTAAAGGAGAAATAATATTTTATGTCATTGTTATTATTCGGATTGAGTTTTATAGAAATTTCCCCCCATTTATTCTTTTTGTCTTAAGTATTTTTTTTTTTTATAAATTTTATTGGGGAACAGTGTGGTGTGTTTTTTTTTCCTGGACCCATCAGCTCCAAGTCAAGTCGTTGTCTTCGGTCTAGTTGTGGAGGGTGCAGCTAACTGGCCCATGTGGAAATCAAATTGGCAACCCTGGTGTTATCAGCACTGTGCTCTAACCAACTCAGCCAACCGGTCACCCCTTAAGTGATTTTTAAATCCTCGTTTAGCTTCTCTATTGTATTACATCAGTCCCATTGAGGAACTAGTCTTCAGATTATTTATCTTAAGGATTTTGAGTTAAAATAACCACATCTATGTAAACATGTCCAATTCAAATGGACCATAAAATTCAATTAGCTGGTATTTGTCTGCGCTTATAGCATAGGGACAGAGACCTGAAAACAAACTGTGCCCAGGAGAGCCTGCCTATCCCGTATGTGACTTAGCAGTGTCATTTAGACTCATTGTATATATTCATCTCCACGTTCACAGTTATCCAGTTTGGAGCAGTTTTTAACTCAACCTTAGGTTATCTTGAAGCATTTAAAATGATTACCAGTGGTATAGATGCTTCCCTAGTTAGATTTCACCTGCCCTTTTCCAGCCAGAAGAGAAGAAAAGAGAAGAGACCTCACTGGGTTTTGGTTTATTTTCCTCCAAGTATAATGCCAGGTTGAAAAGAAAACAAAAGGAGAGGTGACAGGGAGGGCTGGACTTGGTGTGAGTCCACTTCTCCAATTTCTCCTTCTCACATTTGGGTGAAATACTCAAGCCTCCTTGGAGGAATCCGATGAGCCTAGTATCAGTGCTAATTCTGGTGTATTGGTCCCTGTCCCCTCCCTTTCAGGAAAAAGAATAAAGCACTGGTCTTTATTGCAGTTATTTGTCTCTGAGTCCTGGCCTCCTGTGTCACCAGACTGTTGACCACTACTTCCATCTTTTAAGCCTCTCCCCATTTGGCTTCTGATGTTCCTTTCTCCTTGATTGCCTCTTATCTCTGTCCATTCTTGGGTCCTTTTGCAGATTCCCCCTCCTGGGGGTCCAGACCTTCCTTATTTCACATGTATCATTCCTGTGAGATGATCTCATACATTTGCCTGGTTTCTGCTGCTTTCCTTCCCTTTCCCTGCAGGCATCTCTCACTTATGCCTGATGTAGCTTTGGACTCCTTCCTCGCCTTAGTCACCACAGTTTCATCTATTTTATTTCTAGAGTATCTTCTTCCTTGTCATTACTGCCCAGTTACCTTTTCTATATCACAGTTCAAATTATGCCATTAACTCTGCTCCAAAACGCCCAGTGGTTCCCTATAGCCTTCAGAGGTAATAAAAAAAAATATTTTAAAAAAAAGGAAAGACAGCTTTAATGAGATATAATTCACATACTATGCACCAAACTATTTAAAATATACAATTAAATGTTTTTTAATATATTCATATAGTTTAATATATTCACAGCACACCATCACCACAATCAATTTTAGAATGTTTTCATTCCCTCATAAAGAACCCCCATACCTGTTATTCACTTCTCTCTTCCCCTTCCAGCTCCCCAGCTCTAATCTCTTCTATGTTTCTATAGATTCACCTATTTTGGACATTTCATTTAAATAGAACTAAACAATATATCAATTGTGTGCTACTTTGTGACTTGCTTCTTTCACTTAACAAAATTTTTAAAATATTCATCCGTGTTATAGCAGATGTAGCATGTGTAAATACTTCATTCTTTTTATTACCAAATAATATTCCATTGTATGAATATACCAAATCTATTTATCCATGCATGTTGATGGACGGTTGGGCTGCATCCATTTTTTGACTATGAATAAGGCTGCTGTCAATATTTCTCTACAAGTTTTTTGGGTGGACATACATTTATTTTCTCTTGAGTGTATGTATTTCTAGGAGTAGAATTGTTGGTTATACGATAAATCTATGTTGAACATTTCGAGGAACTGCCAGACTGTTTTCCAAAGCAGCTGCATCATTTCACGTTCCCACTACCAACATATGAGGGTTCCAATTTGTCCATCTTTTTTGTTCAGTCATCCTAGTGGGTGTGAAGTAGTAATATCTCATTGTGGTTTTGATTTTCATTTTCCTAGTGGGTAACAATGAACATCTTTCCATGGGTTCATTGGCCATTTGTGTATCTACGTTATCAAAATGTCTACTCTGACCCTTTTCCTTTTTTTTTTTTTGACCCTTTTCCTTTTTAAAAATTGGGTTACTATATTTGTTACAGAGTTTTTTAGATGGCATCCAAAACCTTTCATCATATGGCCTCAAATGTAGTCTTTCTTGTCTCATTTCCAGTGATCACCTCTGTCTCTCCCTCCCCTCCCTGACCTCCCCAAGTAGACTCTGAGCTTGTAGCTATAAGGAACTCATTCATGATTCCCTAAGGGTCATGTTCTTCCTTGTTCACGCTGCTCCCTCTGTGTGGACTGCTTTCCTCTGGGCCCCAGACAGGGCTGTCCCCCTGCTACTCCCATTCATCCAGAGGCTTGCTCAGGCATATCTGAGGTGATCTAACCTGGAGCGTGCTGACTTCTACCCAGGAGTGTGTCTTATCACCCGGGCTGAGCTCCCTGAGGCCAAGGACAATATCCAACTGTATCCCTGGGTGCTTAGCATAATTAACACGGAGCAAGAACTTGGTAAATATTCGTTGAATGAAACATGAAGTTTTGGAAAACACTTTTTCGGTCATCTACCTATTGATGGTATTGGTAAACATTTTCCCCAAAATGTTTGCTTTGTGAGATGGTGTCATCCTCTAGGAATTCTGATTTAACAAAAACAAGCAACAGAAAGGTGCCTGCATTGTACACTTACCTTAGGTCTGATCTTTACTCCTGCTTCTATCCTGATTGATGGGTTTTCTTTGTAAATGCAGGCACACAGAGGCTGCCCCTATCAGCTATGCCACACACCCTGTTCTTGATTACTCTTAGTGGTGGAGATCAAAGGAGGACTATAAACTGAGTCAACAACTTTCCACATGATCTACTGCTCTGCCCCATGGTTTTAATAACCTCTTTAAGAATATCAAATCAGCTGTGTTCGTGTCTTTACCGATGTCATAAAAAGAAATAAAAAGTTTAAGTGGCAAAACTGAACAGCAATACACTTACCTTTTTAAATGTTGTTTCTCGACCTTAATTTGGTAACTAGTGAAGTTTCTTCCCAGCCAGCTCAGGAAAGCAGCAGTTGCTCATCTTATCCCTAGAATTTGGACTCACTGGTCGGTAAGGAGCTGGTTGTGCAGCTAAGGGAAGGTCAGAATCAACAGACACACCATAATAAGTTGAACATGTATATTTCATAGGTGGCACCAAGTGAAAGCCCAGTGCTGTCCCCGACAGCTGGTGTTGAGACATTTAGAACTGAGACCTCAGACCCTGTGTAGCTGGGGCTCCTGGGACAACTCTGGGCAGGAGTGTGGGCTCCACCTGGGGACCCAGTGTCCGGGCTGATGGCCATGCTTGGGAAGGCTATAGACGGCGCATTTAATGTAGACTATAAACACAGGCCCCAGAGTCCGATTATCCACCATCTGCACAGCCAGGACCCTCCAGGGCTGGGGCTGAGGGCATTGGTGGGGGAAGAGGACTGCGGAGCTACCCTGACCCCTTGGCTATGTGGACTGCAGAGGGTCCATTAGAATCACCAGCAGCATTTCTCTCACACCAGACTCTCATTATAATGGAAGCAATTTGTGAACGAAAGTTAAGACTCCTCTAGGGAAGATAAAAGGTTAGGAAACTGCTAAGTGGCTTGCTCTGGGCATCAGCTCCCAGGCATCAGGGAAAGGGACATCACTCCCTCCCTGTTCCCGGGTGGACTTACGGCCAGGCTGGACGTTTGCCGGAATAGAAGAAGGAAACCCGATCTATGGAGAGGCTGAAGCTGATTCTTGTAATACGGTCAGATTGCCAGCAACGCCGCCGCCTTTCCTCTGCTGTCTACGCCTGATATGGCGCGTAGCTCCCCCTGATGGCCAGAGGGAGAAACTACATGCCAGCCCGCCTATGCTCAGCTTTTTCTTGATCGTCTGCCCTCTCCCCCTTTTATTGTGCTCACTGTGGTCCACCCCTGACCACCCCACCCTTCTTCCTACTCACAAGAACTAATGAACAAGGTCTTCAGGGTCTAAAGAAAAGAGCAATCGTAAAATCTTTCTTCTGTTTGCTTAAGGAAAGAGCCTGTGTTAATGGGGGCAAGCCATGAAGTGATAAATAGGAAAAGGATGAAGAAAAGGGAACAGACCCAGGGGGCCTCCATGGACCTACCCAACAGAAAACTGACACGCAAAAGAGGGTGTCAAAATCCTGAGAACACACTGACTCGTTTATCACTTATCTTGTCTTCATATAGAACAAACCTGAAGTTTCAATGAAGAAGAATTTAGGGCTGCCTGAAATGGTCTGACTTTTACGTAGGTTCTGACTGATTTTCATGTGGGCTGCGTGAGTATTAAAGGCACGATAGTGGCTTTATTCTTGGCACATGGCATAATTTGTAACAGCCCTTCACATAGAGTTTAGGAAACAGGACACTTGAGAGTTGACCCTAAGATCAGTGCAACCTGTGTGTGTGTGTGTGTGTGTGTGTGTGTGTGTGTGACAGAGAGAGAGAGAGAGAGAGAGAGAGAGAGAGAACATAAAATACTACAGCTGCTAAAAAGGGAGCAGTGCTTTGCACCTCATCGGCTTTTAAACAAACATAAGGATACATACAGAACACAATATTAAAAAATGGCAGTAGAATTTAATATCTGTGCAGTTATTTCCTTCAAGTAACATTAAAAGCTGAGATACAGGAGTAAATCGGTGCCAGGACTGAAGTCATGGCTTATGCTGCTGCCTCTGGGTCTTCCTCCCGGCAACTTCCAAACCCTCCCTGGGTCTCTGCAAAGCCTTTCTGACCACTAGCGGACCAGCTACGGGGAGGGCTCCTCTCCCTTAAAATGAAACCCGACTCGGCGCCCTGGAGCGCGGCGAGGGCGGGGCCAGGCCCCAGCCAGCTGGCCGAGGGAGGGTCCTCCTATAATTAGCCGGGAAATGCATCCTCAGCCCGCGCGTTGTGCTGGGCTCCCAAGGCTCCTTCGGTCCTACCTAATCCTCTGAGGGTGGCTTGGCGCTTCGGTCCTTCTGATCACAGCAAGGCTGCACGGGGTTGGCGAGGCCCCGGGCACGCACCGGCTGCTCGGCTCATCGGGAGGTGCCCTGGTAACTATGTTGGGGGTCATTACAATCACAGGTAAGTAAGGCAGAAGCCAGGTCTGCCGTGCGCTCCCTTGGCGGTGGCAGGTGGAGTAAATGCTTTCTTCCCGCAAACCTGCCTTTGGGTGGAGACCTGGAGGCCCGTGGCGGGACGTACTGATTAGCATGCATTTCTCGCAGCGTGCACTCTGAGCAGAAGCGCATTCTCTCTTTAGCTCAGTTAGAGCAGCAAACCTAATGTTTTCATTTTGCCTTGCGGGAATCTCCCTGCTGTGCCTAGGGGAGACCTTGAATGTAGTTAGTTAGTTAGGGATTGTCTCCTTTCCCCTCGCGGACAGGACAACCGCACCAACTGAATAGATTCATGTTCGATTGGGATGAATTTCAAAGTAGGTTGTGATAGCCTAATCACTTGCTGTTGTCATAAAATACTACATTCCTGTGTTTGAGGAATTGCCGTCTTTGGCATGTTGACCTGCTTATTAGGAACTTTCAGCAGAGGTACACTTGGCGACTTTAGGAGAACCAAAATGTTAGCTCTAGTTAAAGGGGTGGTTTCAGTAAAGCCACAGTGACTAGAAAATTGGTGGCTAGCAGATAACAGCGTTTAGGCAATGAATAGTAAAAAAAAAAAAAAATGTGTGTTTCTAAAGCTTGCTTTCTAGAAGGCTGGCCGAATTTGAACTATGATGTTTAATACCTACTGTCAGGAAATAAGTTACATATATCAAACTTGTAGAATATGCCTACAGCTCCTCTCCCTTGGTGTTTGATCATTTCACAACTCCTTAAGGAACCTGCTGTATCCCTTCTCCCTTTTCCTGCCACCAAGAAGACAAAACTCCCATTTGCTAATTTAGATTTAAAAGACCAGCTCTTCTCTACATATTTGAGATCCATTGCTCACCAAATCTGCATGTTTTTTTAAAAGTGCACTATAGAATTTCTAGGACTTAAAATTTTTCTCGATATAATTGCTTCTGCAAAGCTTTGTCCTCTTCGAGAATTTAAATGAATGTGGAAGTTTAGCCAAACTAAAAATATCTCTCACTTCCTATAGATTAGCTTGTTTACTTTGAGATTTCCTTGAAATCCCTTCCCCAAGTTAACTTGACTAGCCTTTCTATTACCTCGCATGAAAATTTGCATGATACCTAGGAACTATTATTTAATAGACTGTACAAAATTTAAAAGCTTGAAACACAAAATTCTCCAGCTTTTTTTTTCCAGATCGTTACTTTTTCTATGAATGAAATATACAAATGCCCAACCCTGAGAGAGGCTGTCTGAGAGTGTGGTTTGTGGGGTGTTACTGCTGGGGTCGGGCTTCTCCAATCATAACTTTTTTCCTGGGTGCTTTTTGTATATAGCTTGATTTTTATATCAACTATTTTATTGGTTTATCATTTGCTGAGTTTCTTATGAGGAAGGAAGATTGCCCTTTTTAGCACTAATTAGGAGTTAACAAACTTGGGGGACTTGAAAAAATTGGTTCAGATAATCCCAGTGGAATGATACATGATCGGAAGTGATTGGAAGAAATAATTATTAAGGCAACCTCAAGTAATTGGATCTATTGCTTTCTGAGTTTTACTTTTATTACAATGTGTGGGTATGGAGGACATGGCAAAATTTAGTACTTTTTCCTGGTAACAAGAAAATGCACAGAAAAATCTTAACTCCACAAATTTTAGGAACATTTCATAGTGGAATTTTAATCTTTAATATTTTAATAACATCTCGTAGTGGAAGAAATAAAAATAAAGGAGTTTCAGCTGTGATTTTTATTCTTCTGCAAGTTATCCTATTAAGGAAGATTTACAGTCTTTAAGTAGTTGTTCAGGATCTTGAAAAGCAATGAAGACTTTTTAAATTGGCATTAAGGATTAATTAAATATCAGATTACTCATCTAAATAATGTAAAAGAGTTATTCTAGTCCTCTGTAGTACTATGTTACGCAAGGAGCATTTGAGTTTTGCAATTAATAGGAAGGGAACCAGACTGATAACATTTTTGTAGAATTACTTAGGAACAAGCCTTCATTTCTGAATGTTGGGAAAAGCTGTCACTTATGGAGTTATTATTCTTCCCTCCCTGGCCCTCTGTACACAAACCACTGAACTGAACGCAGCAGAACATGAATTATGAAATGATTGATAATTCAAATTACATACTCTTGGGCCAGCCGAGTGGCTCAGTTGGTTAAGAACTCGCTCAGGAGTGCGAGCTGAGCTCTGAGCAACAGCAGTTTGATGCCCAGCCCGAGCTGAGCTGCTGCTGAGCTGCCAACAGACAGCAGGATGGCACAGCTTAAAAAAAACAAAAGAAAAAACAAATTACATACTCTTGCCTTTACTGAAGCCTTTCCCTCACATCACATTAGCAACAACACCTTAAAAACTAGAAAATAAATAATTTGACACAATGACAATGAAAGAGGTGTCGTCCTCCCCCACCCCCACCACACAAACACACATTGAGACTAACTGTAGAGTATTATGAGGCATTAGGACAACATTCTTTAAATTTAAAATGAACTGGGGAAGAAAAAGTCCCCCAGCACTCATGCAAGTTCTAGGTGATTTATAATGCCCTTCTCTATACAAATCATTTTACAAGATAAAATGAAAATACCCTTCACACGGCTGCTTCTATCTACCATGGAGGCAGATTAGTTGTCAAGAGACTTGTGAGACGTGAAATGAATACCTTCACGACTGCCAGAGTAATAACTGCCTCTTACTGGCGGCCCCCTCTGTGTGGCCATTATCACAATTCCTCACAATAATCCTGCAAAAAGTGGTCGTTTAACCCCTCTTTTTTTAATCGTGAAAATGAAGTTTCTCTTGTGTTCCACAGCTACTTAGTGCACAGCTGTAGAGTCCTTTGCAAAGGACCCGATTCTTACCATGCTTACCATGTAGGCAATTGTCAGAGACCCTGGAACGTCAGGATCAAGGCCAGAGCCAATGATGACCTGTGCGCCCCTCCAGAGGGGTTTGCTTATCTGCGTTTTAATCCCAGTTAAACATCTCCCCAAGGAGGTTTTGTGGTTAATGAGCCTTAGAACAAGGGGAGTTGGGTGTGTAGGATCTGAGGGATGGATTTAGAATGCAGAGAATTCCTGGAAAATTTCCAGGACAATGCTGCAAGTCGGAGGGGAAAGTTAACCAGTTCCAGATGTCAAGGCAAGCAGTCCCGATGTGCTTGGGGAAAGGAGAGCATTGGTTATACTAAACTTAAAAATTGGGTGAAAGCACCTTGTATATGCGTCATTTTAAAAATCACCTTTCTTGTTTCCCAGTGATGTTTTCAACATACTGACACTCTCACACAGGCATATGATTAGAGTGTTCTCCCAGAAAAAGAGACTCAAAATAGATGGATTCTCTGGTAATGTTCATTTGAGAAGCAAGACTTGCCTGACGTTGCTTCTACTAGGGGTCGATGTGGAAAAACCTGTCTACACACACCATGTGCCAGGGCATGATGCCCATGAGTGTGTGGGCAATTGCAAAGACTTGCCCCACCCTTTTAAGTCGCTGATCATTGACTAACAGGACAGTATGAAGATGGAAGGATGTGCCAGCTTCTCCTAGAGGATTTTCCAGTTGACACACTGACTGGCTCCCTTTCCAAACCTTTTTGCCATCATTGATGCCTGGTGAGAATGTGGTTTCCAACAGAACCATCAGTGAATAAATGAGCCATGTTGGGACTTCATGGGCATTTGAGAGACTTGCTGGATTAATAATAGCAGGCTCCTTCAAAATGGCTGGATAACTCAGAGTCCTCCAGGAGTGATAATTGTATGTTGTGTCAGAAAGGCCCATTCTAAAATGTTCAGTTGTTCCTACAGGACTTTTGGGTGCCAAGAAAGTGCATTCCCCATATCAGTGATGCTTAAATGGTCAAGTTTTTGAGTTTCCTCTTCCTATGCAGTTGGACATACCTAAGGCAGATAATAATTCCATAGGGAGCTGATGTGTCAAAAATTATAGCAGAGGAGGTTTTGAAGTCACTTAAAAGTAAATTTATTCATGAAATGTTCATAAGTGTGGCTGTGAATGGACTCGGCTATGCTAACTCTGAACAAGTGAACACTAGCCCATCTTTCCAGGAAGATATTACTGTTAACTGGCTTCCTATCATTCACCTATTCGCTTCATTCCCAAAAGCCAAACCTGCTAACTGGGTCCTCTCCTCCCTACCACCCCACATCTTTTAGGCTGTTCTTTTATGCATTTAACAGCCTCCCTCTTTGCTCACCAAGCTATGATCTTTTAACTAATTCAGAACCAGTACGCAGATAGCACATAAAAATACCTTAAAAAGTGTTTCTGTTAGAAACAAACTCTTAGATACAGACAGCATATTGATGGTTGCCAGCTGGGAGGAGGTTGGGGGTGAGTGAAAAAGGTGAAGGGATTAAGAAGTACAAGATGGTAGTTACAAAACAGCCCTGGGGATGTAAAGTACAGTATAGGAGATATATGGTCAATAATATTGTAATAACTATGCATAATGCTGGTTGGGTACTATACGGGTGATCATTTTGTAAGTTTTATAAATGTTTAATCACTGTGGAAACTAATATTGTATGTCAACCGTAATTGAAATATAAAAAAATATATTTTTAAAAAAGGTTTCTATTAGCCAGAACCTGGAAACTATGGGCTGATTTTGGTGTCCTATATACAGTTAGGATGGGAAAGTGAGGAACGAAGTTCAACACAGAAAGAAGGGCTGCCCTCACATTTCCCCTGCATTGGTCCAAAGTGGGGTGCAGATGTAGATCTTTACATGACGATAGGGGGCTAACTCAAGATGTCTGTGCCCTCTTTTTCCATTGAAGTGTTTATGTTAAAGGTCAAGAGGTAAATACAGGTGCAACATGGCATTTAACTGTACAGAATTTGAACAAGCACCTGAACTTGATGCATTTGTGGATTTCCACAGTGTCTTTGGTCCTGAAGATCAAGGAAGTTGTCAGACTTCCAGTTGGGGGAAGGCTGTGAGCTGTTCAATGCTGCCCTCTTCTGTTGGAAAACTCATTCAAGAATTTGGACAATGATTTGATACACATGAATGTATGGTAGTGACACAGTGGATAGTGAAGAAATTGGACCAATGTAGATGGTCTAACAGTAGAGGGATGTAAAAATAAATTGCGCAGCCATGAATGTCAAATTTTGAAGACTATTGAATAACTTATCCAGAAGGAAACACTCAAATATTAATAGTGATTATCTCTGGTCATTGTTTTTATGGATGTTATTCCAAGTTTCTGTATTTTAAAATCTTCTGCAATTTGTATCGATTATTTTTGGAATTGGTAAAAAGTAATTAAAAATAAGTAGCTCTTTTCTGAAGAAAACAATGAAGAAAAAAAAAAGAACCTCATTAGAGCTTTTGCTTTATTATCATCATTATTGTTATAATTATGATTATTATTGATGATTGATAGTCTGTTCTCCTAACTAGCCTTTGCAGGAAACCCTGCAGGTGACCTGTGTTACAGGTGAGGACTCTAAGAATGGAAACTTCAGGAAATTTCCCCAGGTGCCCAGTACTAATCACACCAATCTGTCCCTAGCACTTTGGCTCTTTAATCTTCTTCCCTCTATCTGAATTCTCTCTCTCTTTTTTGAAGGGCAGGGGAAGAGTAGTTTTTCTAGTATTTATTACATTGATAACATTTATATTGTGTTATATAATGTAAGGCAAAGATCCAGAATTCCACCCTGAAATCAGGTAGGATGAATCATCACCCTCTCCATTTTTGTTTTCTATAATTTTATTATCTGTACTTGTTTACTGTTCTGAGTGATTTTTTTTTATAAGATTTTATTGGGGAGTTGGAGGAGGGGAACAGCATTGGGGAACCGGGGAACAGACAAGTTGCTGTCCTTTTGTTCTTTAGTCTAGTTGTGGAGAACATTGCTTCACTGGCCCATATTGGTATCATCATTGCGCTCTTCTCGGGTGAGGCAGATCGGTCGCCGGCCTCTGGACAGCCGCTCACTGCGGCTCTTGGCAGCCCACTGCAGCAGGGGCTGCAGCTATGCCATCCCCGGGGACTCACAGCAGCCCAGCTCCAGGTGGAGCTGTTGTTCACCATCTTAGCTGTAGAGGGCAGTATCACTGGCCTTCATATGTGAGAGCCGAATCGGAGCAGCTGGCGTCCCAAGCCAGCTCTTAACCGACGCGCCACTTAGCCAGCCCCTGAGTGATTTTTAAAACAATAACTTCAAAATTACAACAAGTGGCAAAAACAAAAACAGTGCAGGGAACATCCATATACCCTGTACCCAGATTCACCTGTTGTTAACATTGACCTCATTTGCCTCATTATTTACTCTATGTTGGAAATCAAAACAAAAACCAATGTACAGATTCCTGTTATGTCTTATGTAGGCAAGAGATACAAAATTTTCTGAACCATTTGAGGTAAGTCATATATATCATGGTCCTTTACTTCTAAATACTTCAGTGTGTATTTCCTAAGAATAGAGATATTCTCTTTCCTAACCATAGTACAGCTTTCAATGTCATATATTTACATTATTATAACACTTTTAAGTAATTTGCCATCTTTATTCTAATTTTATCAGTTAATCTAATAATGTCCTTTTTAGTATTTCTCCCTTGCACTATAAGACCTATCCTTGGATCCATTCCATATTATATATCTTTTAATCTGGAATATTTCTATGGCCTTTGACTTTTAAAACATTGACATGTTTGAAGTATATAGTTCTCCTCTCCCCATTTCCACCAGATGTGTTTGTTTTCCCCTGATTCAGTTCAGGTTATACATTCTCAGCCACAGGTCTGTCCTTCTCAGGATACGGTCCATAATGTCCATCTGTCCCTCATAGGTTTATGTTAAATTTTTGCCTGATTTCCCCACTGTATAATTAATTGTTTTCCCCACCCTTTTATCTATAAACCATGTAAATATTCTACTCCTACTCATCACCCCTGTTTAGCACCTATTGATTTTTTTCCTTATCCAGTCTTTACCTTGATGATTGCAAAATGATGATCGGTTGATCTTTTAAATCTGTGAGTGGGTAGGTAAGATATATGTTTTTTCTTTTTTTAAAAGCATGACTGTGACCATGAAAAACTGCTTTTTACACTAAAATGGAATTTAAATTGCTGTCCATGTCAGACATACAGCAATTTTCCCATCAAAGTGTGGGTGTTGACATGTCTAAGTACTTTTGCTTGTAATGAGTTGCATTTACAGATTACAAAGAAGTTACAGTGTTTTTATGGAAAATAAGAATTTTAACACTTTGAAAATATATGGGATTAGTTTTTCTTTCAACAGGTAAACTTTGTGCTTTGCTTCTATTTAATGCATTGACTAAGTGCTCTTCTGCCAGTCTTTCACCCACCACAGATGCCGTACACCTGCTGTATGACACTGGTTGTCATATAACATTTTTAAAAAATAGACTTTATTTTTTAGAGCAATTCTCGGTTCACAGCAAAAATGAGTGGAAAGTACAGAAAGTTCCTGTGTGTTCCCTGCCCCATTTAGCCCCTCTCCCACTGTCAGTGTCCCCCACCAGAGTGGTGCAATTGTTACAACCCATGATCCTACAGTGACACATCATTGTCACCCAAAGTCCCCAGTTTACATTAGGGATCACGGTTGGTGTCGTACCTTCTGTGGGTTTTGTAGTATCATACAGAGTAGTTTTGTTGCCCCCCAAAATCCTCTGTGCTCTGCCTGTTCAGCCTTCCCTCCTACCACCCCCTGGCAACGCTGATCTTTTTACTCCTTCACAATTTTGCCTTTTCCAGAATGTCATATAATTGGAATCATACAGTATATAGCCTTTCAGATTGGCTTCTTTCACTTAGTAATGTGCATTTTAAGGTTCCTTCATGTCTTTTTAGGGCTTGATGGCTTCTTTTTTTTTTTTTTTTTTTTTAAGTACTTAGTAATATTCCATTGCCTGGATGTACCAATTTGTTTATCCATTCACCAAATGAAGGACATGTTGGTTGCTTCCAAATTTTTGCAATTCTTAATAAAATTGCTGTAAACATCTGTGTGCAGGTGTTTCTGTGGACATAAATTTTCGACGCATTTGAATAAATACCAAGGAGTATCATTGCTGGATTTTGTGGTAAGAGTATGTTTAGTTTTGTCTTCCAAAGTGGCTGTCCCATTTTTAATTCCCACATATAACCATTTTGAAGTCCGTTTATCCGCCCCCCCCGCCCCCCCCCCCCCGCCATAAACCAGTTGGAGAGGGACCAAGTAAGCTCTACCTTCAAGCTCCAAGGCTCTGTGTCTATAAATAACTTTGTAATGGGAACATGGGCGAGGTCCCAGTTGGTGTCCTAATGCTCAAGAAATTAAGGTTCTTACAACCTAACAAAAGCTTGCACAGGCTCCTGCCATACATTGTGGGTTTGGTGCTACTGCGTGTGAACTTCCAGCTCTGATAGTAGAGGGTTTGGGCACGTACGCCACTTAAGGTAGTGCATGTAAGAGAGAGGGAGTTCAGAGGGACCCCACTGGGGTGATGCACAGGGCCTTTTCCTTGCAGCCTTGCTCGGGACACCCCGCGAGGAGGCTGCGCCCTCTGTGACGTGCAGGGTGGACGCCCGGGGTTGCTGTTAGCGGCTCAGCGCATGGGCAGCCAGCAGCCCCAGTCCAGCGATGGGGCAGCCGGGAGGAGAAGAGTGGGCCTCCCTCTGCAGGGCGGCCCCTGACGGGCGGTGGCCAACACAATGCCCTGGTGGAGTGACCTCTGCTGTGGGTAGCACGAGCCCCCGGGCGGGTCAGCTCTGAGGGTCACAAATGCCTCATTTAGTGGCGTCCAAACATGGGCGTGTGGGTTTCTAGCCTTTTACCTTTCGTTCGCCTTGACCAAGCATGTGGGGCGGTGTTAGGAAGGGACGCGGTGGTGCTGGGTGCACCCGACGCCCAGGGCCGCAGAGCCCCTGCGACTCCCGAACCTCGGCCCGGCCCTCGACGTGGTTTGCTGAGGCCCCAGACCTCCACACAGCCGTAATCCCGAGAGTTTAAAACAGAACTGCAGCGCAAGGCCTGCCCCAGGTCGCACGGTTTTTCTTGCCGGACAGGGACAAAGCCTGAAAAATCTTGGCATGAAAGGGGGTTGGAATAGACTGTGCAGGCTGGAGTCACTAGGAAAGGCCTTAATGGGGGAGGTGGGTGGGAGCAGAGGTAGAAAACGCTGCGGGCTTCAAAAAGCCACTAGGATTTAGCAAAGGCCAGAAAGGTGCTCCCCCTAGGGAGCCTGGAGGCGAGGAAAATGCAAGAGGCGAAACAGGGTGGAGCACGCATAGCTCCTGGGCTGCGCTGTGGGGAGTGTGTAGCTGACTAATAGAAAACGAGACTGAAAATGGATCTAGGTTTCAATGAGGGTTCGGAGCTAAGTGGGTAGCCACGTGATCGCACGTGGTTTGGGATATAAGCCTCTACTGTGCAAGTATGTGACCATACTTGGCTTTTATGTTAGAAGCTAATTTAAACAGCCTTGGCTGCCAGGCTTTGTAAGAATACCCTCTCGGTTCTGCAGGCATTAGGGATGTTTGACAGCATCCTGATGTGATGAAAGTAGTATTTTAGGAAGCATGGCGTCTCTATAAGGCCTGTACAGATTGGGCGGGGTGCAGAAGGCAAATGCAAAGTGAAATCAGGGCCGAGTTCGATTGTCCAACCTTTGCAAAGCACAAAGACGCCATTTGGGCCGGCAAGGGCCCCGTCTGGAAGATGGTTCAGACAATAGTAGCTCCTAGGATTACTTAGGTCACAAGAGACAACAGACCAGTTGTCGGGATTTAACATTTTTCTGTGATCCTATATACTTTTTTTAATGTGTTCAGCCCATTTCACTCTATATAAAGAGAATATATGAATATTGCTAAGTTGTACTGTGCTATCGATAGCTGTTTTGTCCCTGCATTTGGCAGCTGTTTATCTTTGTTTCCCTCATTTTGACTGTAAACATTCCAATCATCCCAGAATCTAATAAAAAGTTTTTCAAAATGAAATATGGAGGAAAATACGGGGTGGTGGGGTGGTGAGAGGGGATGGGTAGGGATGGTGTTTCTAAAACCTGTTTTCTCCCACTACATTAGCAAAATGTCTGTATTTTCTAATGAATTCTAGAAAGGTTAGTTAATGAGTGTGTTTTTACCTCATGCTTGTTTGCAGGAAATTTATGTTTGTGTTCATTACTAGTAAAATTATACTAGAATAGAGTTTATTTTGGGGGTTTGATTTTTTTTTTCTGTAGTGTATTTCCAAAGATATCATCTACCTTTTTAAGAAAGGTCACACCTCTTGTGTTGCATTAGAAGTGTTTGTGGAAAGTTTTCTCTTGAGTATCCTTTTATAATTGGAGACATTTGTAAGTAGTAGTTTATGCCATGGAAATGCACTTAATTTAAAGAAATCTTTAGATTTATATATAAACAAGTTTTTAATAGGAAAAAATGGAAAGTACTTTTCTAAGCAACTGAAAAAATCCAGTTCAACCAACCTTACAGATGAAATGAACTAAAACATGGCCTAACTACAGAAGAAAATTCACTTATTTCATTTAAGTGAATTATACTTGAATGACACAATTGCATATTTAGAGATAATAATGCTCCACATTTTAAAGGCTCAGACTATGTACAATGGTCCAGGAAGAGCGTAGGTAATTGCTTATAAAAGAACGAACCATAATTTTTGTTAACTCTTGTCCTGAATAAGTAGTATGTGAATCTTGATGCAGTAGAAGGACTATAAGGATCAAAGTAGAAGTTACATCTAAATGTATCAATTGGAATTCTTTTTGTAAAGAAGTACTTCCTGCTCCCTATTTACTTTTTTAGTATTTGTGTATTTGTGTAAATTTTAGTATTAGTAATCTTGATTTGTGGATTTAAAAAAAAATTATTATTCAATGCACTCTAACCCATCATTGTCGCTATTTGTTATGTTTAAAAGTTTGGCCAGAGGGAGCCTCTTCAAGCTAGCTCCTGTGTCCTTTTGATATGCCCCCCTCTGCTATTAAGTACCTCTTTTCTGTCACGTTACAGTGTTCCTCATGCTTTCCCTGACCCAGCCCAGAATTTCCCCAAGGAGCTCTGATCTCTTTTTGGGACTTGTTGAAGAAACCAGACTAGTTATCATTAGTTATAAAATGTCCCTTCTTTAGATTTGTCTTGATACTTATTTGTGTTGTTCTTTAGCTTATTTCTCTAACTATACATTTCCTATAAAATGAAAGTTATATCTAAAACTTGATGGATTCTAGATCCTGGGTGTGATACGTGATTCTATTTTGCATTGCAACAGAATGTACTTCCGGTTGATCCACCCATCCTTCACGATCCTGTGGCTACTTACATATAAAACTAATTTTTTGATAGTTGAGATTGTTAACTTTCCCTTTACAGGGAACAGAAAGAGCAGAGTAGTACCTTTGAACCTGAATTTTTTAAAGGTCCTTCGAAAGAAATAGACACTACCTAACCTACTGAGATTCAGAAATACTGATAAGACTCTTACCCCATCCTGGAATTGCTTGACATTAAAGAAAGTATTAATATTTAGTTTTCTTGAATGGTAATCGTTTTATCCCCCTTTCTCTCCCATCTCTCTCTTTTTTTCCTGTTAATAGTTGGACAGAGAGAATCTGAAGATGTGAGTGAAAGAGACTCAGATAAAGAGATGGCTGCCAACTCAGCAGTACTTCAAGACATCACAAAGAATGGACAAGAAGAAATGCCTGAAATAATTGAGCAGATTCCTCCTTCAGAAAGCAATTTAGAAGAGCTAACACAATCTGCTGAGTCCCAGACTAATGATGTTGGATTTAAGAAGGTGTTTAAGTTTGTTGGCTTTAAGTTCACTGTGAAAAAGGATAAGAGCGAGAAGTCTGACACTGTCCAACTACTCACTGTCAGAAAAGATGAAGGTGAAGGAGCAGGAGAATCAGATGGCGCTGGTGACCACCAAGAACCCAGCCAGGAAGCTGGAGAAGCAATACCCGAAGAAAGTGAGCTGAAAACATCTACAGAGAAACCCGAAGAGATGCTGAAACATGAGCAGAGCAGCACAGAAATTTCTCTTCAAGTTGAGTCTGGTCAAGCAGCAGAAGAAGGCAAAGATGGAGAAGAAAAACAAGAAAAAGAACCTACCAAATCTCCAGGCTCTCCAACTAGTCCAATGGCCAGTGAAACAGCATCACCCTTCAAGAAATTCTTCACTCAAGGTTGGGCTGGCTGGCGCAAAAAGACCAGTTTCAGGAAGCCTAAGGAGGATGAGCTGGAAGCTTTAGAGAAGAAAAAGGAACAAGAGCCAGAAAGAGTAGACACAGACGAAAACAGAAAGGCAGAAGACACCTCTGAGAAACTGGCTGCTTCTGAACAACCACCCCCACAGGAGACCACAGAGAGTGTTAACAATGCCAGATTATCAGCTGAATATGAAAAAGTGGAGCTGCCCTCTGAAGGTCAAGTGCAGGGATGTCCTGAAGAGAAATCTGCCCCTTTAGCAACAGAAGTATTTGACGACAAAGTAGAAATTGTTGCAGAAATCCATGTTAGCACTACAGAGAAAAAAACAGAGGAGCAGAAAATGGAGGTGGAAGAAATGGAAGAGTCCTTGCCATCTGAAAAATTGGTTGAAACCAATGCTGAACTTCGGGAAGGTGAACCTGCCGAAGAACTGGTGAAGACCAAAGCAGTGTGTGCCCCTGGAGGGGACCATACCCAACCAACTGAACCAAGTCCTGATGACAAAGCGTCTACACACCCTGAAGGCATCGTAAGTGAGGTGGAAATGCTGTCATCACAAGAGAAAGTTAAGGTACAAGGAAGCCCTTTAAAGAAACTTTTCACTAGCACTGGCTTAAAAAAGCTTTCTGGAAAGAAACAGAAAGTGAAAAGAGGAGGAGGAGATGAAGAGTCAGGGGAACATCACCCAGTTGCAGTGGAGTCTCCAGATAGTACAGATGAACAAAAGGGCGAGAGCTCTGCTTCATCCCCCGAAGAACCTGAGGAGATCACGTGTCTAGAGAAAGGCATAGTGGATGCCCACCAGGAGGAGGAAGTTGAAGAAGGAACTACTTCTGATGGAGAGAAAAAGAGAGAAGGGGTTACTCCCTGGGCATCTTTCAAAAAGATGGTGACACCCAAGAAACGTGTTAGACGGCTTTCTGAAAGTGACAAAGAAGATGAAGTAGATAAGGTGAAGAGTGCCACTTTGTCATCCACAGAGAGCGCAGCCTCTGAAAACCAAGAGGAAGTAAAAGGACATGGAGAAGAGCAAAAGCCGGAAGAACCAAAGCGCAAGGTTGATACTTCAGTGTCTTGGGAAGCTTTAATTTGTGTGGGATCATCCAAGAAAAGAGCAAGAAAAGCATCATCTTCTGATGAGGAAGGGGGACCAAAGCCAATGGGTGGAGAAAACCAAAAACCAGATGAAGCAGGAAAAGACAAAGAAGCAAGACCAGACACTATCCCTGCTAGTTCCCAAGAGCATGAGCAAGGGCAAGGAAGCTCCTCACCTGAGCAAGCCGGAAGCCCCTCTGAAGGGGAGGGGGTCTCCACCTGGGAGTCATTTAAAAGATTAGTCACTGCAAGAAAAAAGTCAAAGTCAAAACTGGAAGAGAAAAACGAAGACTCTGGAACTGGCATAGAACATTCAGCTTCGGATATTGAACCTGGGAAAGAAGAGTCTTGGGTGTCAATTAAGAAGTTTATTCCTGGACGAAGAAAGAAAAGGTCAGATGGAAAACAAGAACAGGCCACTATTGAAGATACAGGGCCAGCAGATGTCAACGAAGATGATTCTGACGTCCCGGCGGTAGTACCTCTGTCTGAGTATGATGCAGTGGAAAGGGAGAAAATGGAAGCACAGGAAGCCAAAAAACATGAGACGTGTCAGGCAGTTTCTGTGTCTGAGGAGCTCAGTCAGAGTCTGGTTCATACCGTGACGGTGGCTGTCATTGATGGGGCTAGGGCCCTTACTGATATAGAAGAAAGGTCACCTTCTTGGATATCTGCTTCAGTGACAGAACCTCCCGAGCCAGTGGAAGATGAAGCCAAAGCACCATCTGGAGAGGTATTTGAAAGAGAAGCCATTGCAGAGGAAACCCCCATTGTTGCCAAAACTCTGCCTGAGAGCCAAGACACTGGTGATGACACGATCATTAGTGAGGTGGAATTAACCTCTGAAGCCGTGACAGCTGCAGAAAGTACGGAAGCATTTTGTGCTGAAGAAGCCACAGAAGCTTCTGGTGCGGAAGAGACCACCGACATGGTTTCAGCTGTTTCCCAGCTGACTGACTCTCCAGACACCACAGAGGAAGCGACACCAGTTCAGGAGGTGGAAGGCAGCATGCCAGACGTGAAAGACCAAGAGAGGCGAATTCAAGAGGTTCTCCAGGCGGTCGCAGAAAAAGTTAGAGAAGAATCGCAGCTGCCTGATACCAGAAGGCCAGGAGACACAGTCCAGCCAGTGCAGAAAGTAGAATCAAAAATACTAGAGAAAGTGGAAGAAGCAGAAGAGGGTTCTCAAATGCTAGATCTGAAGAAAGAGATAGATGTGGTGTTGAAAGTACCGGCAGAAGAAACTAAAACTGAGAATTTGACACAAGGGAAAGGAATTGTGCAGGCCATCCCAGATTGCTTTGAAAAAGTTCCTGAAGTCACAGAGCGTGTAGAGTCCAGTGAGCTTGTAACCACTTGTCAAGCTGAAACCTTGGCTGGCCTGAAATCAGAGGTTATACTGGCACAGGCTGTTGCCCCCGACTCAGCTGAAACACTTACAGATAGTGAGGCCAATGGAAGCACCCCAGTAGCCGATTTTGAAGCGCTACCTCTGATAACACAGCAAGACAAGGTTATGGGAATCCCTAAAGACAAGAAGGTTGCACCTGGTACACCACCACAGGTCACAGAAGCCGAGGCAGTTCCTGCACTGAAAGAGATGCCTCCAGCACCGAGTGGGGTTCAAGCCCAGGAAGAGAATACAGAACATGCAAACATGGAAGAGGTTCTAGGACATACAGATAAAGAGGTATCCATGGAAACTGTACCCATTCTCTCAAAGACTGAGGTGATTCAAGAGGCTGGCCAGTTTGCTGAGGAAACCAAAAGTGTACCATTTGTTGAAGGACTTGACGTGTCTGCAGACACTGAAATAACCGTCAGTCAGAAAGAGATCATTGAAGGTGCTCATAAAGATGAAGTGACTCTGGAGGCTGACTTTCACAAGAATGATATTGAACTCCAGAGTCATACGCAGTCTCTTCCAACCTCAGCGGAGAGAGAGATGACAGTTCAAGCAGAAAGGGAAGAAATGGAAGCAAAGCCAACCCAAGTGAGTGAAGAGAAACTTGAGCAAATATCAGCTGAAGAGCTCAGTAAGCAAGTGGTTCAGACAGTTCAGGTGACCGTCATTGATGGGGCAAAGGCAGTTATCAGTTCGGATGAAAGTTGTCAGCTAGTTCAAATGGAAGTGGTGTGCACAGAATTTCAAATTCAAAGCTCTGAGGCATCTGTGCCTCTCACAGCTGCAGCAGTGGAAGAGAAGGTCCTAGGAGAGACTGTCAAGATTCTAGAAACAGCTGCGTCTTTGGAGTCTGCACATGCACATTTAGAGCTGGAAGAAAAACCCTCTGAGAAAGATGAAGACCCTACAGCTCAGTGGGGGGAAGCCGCAGCGCCTGCAGGAATTGAGTCTCAGTCAGAATCAACACCAGTCGTCGTGTCTGCCACTCCTGAGAAAGGCATCAGTGCTGACCTGGAAGGAGACAAAACCACATCCCAGAAAGGAAAGTCAGGTGACGACAAGGAGCAGGTTAGTCGTCAGGAAGTCCAAGTGAGTGAAACAAGAGAGGAAGATTTAAAGGCTGAAAAGGAGATTCTGAAACTTAAGACTGAGAGCCACAAACTCGTACAAAACGTGATCCAGACCGCCGTTGACCAGTTAGTAAGTACGGAAGAAATAGCCACTGATGGCCAGATACCGGCTCAACTGGTAAAAGCTGACGACGAGGAAGCTGGACGGAAAGTTGACAGACAAGGAGAATGCCAGGCCTCTGCAGAGGATGAAACACAGACTGCCGAAGAGGAGTCCGCACTCACCACCGCAGAGCAAACACATTCAGGTATTTCCAAAGATGTGAATGGAGCTGCAGAAGAGACCATGACCACCAAGGTCCAAAGTGACCAGCAGCTCAAAGAAGCAGTTCTCCCAACCCAGGAAGAGAGAGAAGCAACTGGAACAAAGTCTGTGCTGGAAGGTAATGACAGTGCTGGGTTAGGAGAAAGAATAGAGAAGTCACTGTCTGGATCCCAAGAAGATGAAAAAGGTTACACTGTCGATGACCCTCAGACCCAAACCCCAGCCCTGAAAAATGCTGAGCCCTTGGGAGGCTTAACCAAAGAGTCCCCAGACACAAATGGACCAAAACTCAAAGCAGTAGAATTTCCGGAAGCAGAAGGGCACAGCGAGTCCGGAAGAGAGATCAAAACACAAACGCAGGAGGAGACACAGAAACGAGAGAGAGAGGCAGCAACATCAGAAATGACAGAATCCTAAAACATCGTGTAAGTAGGCTTCCATTTCTTCCAGATGAAATTTTTTTCTGGGAGAAGTTGAGATCTTGCTTTCTGGCATATGTCATCAAATAATTGTGGTTTTATGTAGAGCTTTCAATTGGGGAAATAGCTATCAACTGGACTAGGAGATCTAGGTTAATTTCCTTTTTTTCCCCTCATTGAAATGCCATTCAGTATTATTGGTGTCCTGAAAATAATGATTTCATTTTACCCCCAATGTGACTGCTTTAAAAAAAAAATAAAGGGGCATGTGTGTGCACAAGTGGGCATGTATGTATGTGTGTGTTGGGCCAAAGACCTAAGAAATACCTTGTGCTCACTCAGTCCCATACCAGTTAGTCTATTGAATTTTGTTTTTAATAACTAGTAGCCCAAAGGAAGTATACATTTTACTGCTTGAAATGTAGTTTATAGCTCTGTAGAAAAAAAATGGATTCTTTCCAACAGGAGTCACAAATATTTAAAAAAAAAAACTCAGTGCATGTGACGAGCTGACTGATGGTGTCAGGGAACTGCAGACATTGGTTTTGAGGTCGCCGAGCATAGTATGTTATGGGCCCTCCCCCTCTTTACTTTCTTACAGAATTAAACTGGTATTAGGGTCTCCAGTGGCAGCAGCTTACCTTCACTGCTATTCTGTTGTTAAATAAATGAGGGAAGAGAAGGCTGTATTTACTTTTCATTCATTCTTTCTTCTACAGTTATACTCTTGTATTTGTAAGACCAGAATGTGAAGACAAGAAGTAGAAGAAAATGAATGCTGCTGATGAGACTCAAGACCAATATTTCAGAACTTTGAGAACTGAGGAACAGGCACGTCACCCGATCTCATTTCTAGAGAACCCCCGACAATCCTGAGGCTTCATCAGGAGCTATAACCACTTTAGATTTCCTCTTTTCAAGACCACCCTGTTGTTTTCCCTTGATACCATATAGTGTTTCTCATTTAAGGTCCTAAATTCTTAACCTGGGACTAGAGCTGGCAATACCTACTTCTGCTTCTCAAACTGGAGTATCGTTCTTTATGTATTTATATGTATGTTCTAAGTAATCCTCCTCCTGTATCTATTGTATATTTTTTCTTAATGTTTAAGGAAATGTGCTGTAGAGTACATTTCTTTTGTATCACACAATATGTGATGGGGCATACAGCCATGGTGAAACCTTGGGAAGCTTTAAGTCTCCATGATAACCGGTGAAAACACAGCTTCCTAGAAATAACATTCCTGATCCGTAGCTCCAATTTTTATGTTAAAATTCACTAAGGACTAGGTCTGTGTTTAGTATAACTCTGAAATTGGTCACTTCCCTATTATGCACAGTGTGCTAAAATTAAGAAAGCATTTTTTTTTAAAACATACTGAATGTTCCATTGTTACTGTGAAATTTTTCTTTTAGCCCAGTGGAAGTCGGAAGAAACTTTGTTTATTTTTCAGTAGCAGATTAACCTTTTAAGATTTTTCCCCAAATTGTTATGGTTGTTTGGACAGATGAGTGTGCTTAGTCCTGAGGCAAAGCAGTGAAATGTTTTTCATACTATCAGAAGAACTGACTGTTTTAACTTTTTGATTCTGCTCTTACATGCTGGACCACATGAAAACACAGCATGAGATAAGTCAGGTTCTTTACACATGGTGTTTTGATAGATTCTGGGTTGTGTCTGTGCCATATTTTTGCCCATCCTTTTAAGAATAATGTTGCATTATATTATGTTCATTTGGATAAATTGTGATATGACAACTGATTGAAATAAAACGTTTGCTTCACTTAGATTTGCTGGTTTTATTAGATACTAGAAAGCCTGGAACACATTGTTTACTGCATTCTAAAAGCAGAATAAGCTAGAGCTTTCTAATGTAGTCACTACATGATGTCACCACTTTATACCTGTTTGAATTGATGTTCAGAGGAAGCCGAGAGCTATCTGCGACAATAAGCCTGGAGCTTTTCAGATTGACAGGACTGATACAATGCTTCCATCTGGTGGTGTCTTCCATAAAAGGTCAATTTTCTGTGTTAATATTTGTTAATAACTAATGTTTCTAGAAAGAAATATTAAGAAGGCTTAATGGTAAAAATGCCTTGCCTAACAAGTGATCTTGGAAATTTTTTTTTTTAATGTTAAAATGATTTTAGATTCTCGCTAATAGATCAAGGATTCTGTCAAACCATCACCACACAAAGAAGCGTCACCTATCTTCCATAAAATTCCACTTTTTCACATGTAGAACTGGTCTGGCATGTGTATATATATATATCCTAAGTTTTACTCAAACTCAGTATTTTAGTTTGAGAACTTCATTTCAACTGCCAATTAATGATTTTAAAGTATAACATTCTAGAAAGACTAGAATAGTCTTCACAGAAAGTTTGCTGTTAAAACTGGAAAGTAGTTCCTCTTATGCCAACCAACCTGACTACAGTAAATTGGCTAAAGTTGAAAGATACCTCATAACAGTGTATGACCTTGTAGCTGGAAAACATTTAACATTCTTTTACGAGTTACTCTCATATATAATAACCACCTGTGTTTAATTATTAAACTTTAACATCCCCAAATTGAAAGAAAAAAAAACAACCCTCTGATCTATAAATAGCTTTCTTTTGCCAACTTGAGACAAAAAAAATCAAGTGCGGGTGTCAGTTTTTGAAGATCAACTCAAAAGTATTGGAGATGACAGCAATTTGCAGGGAGCTCATGACAGAGCCAAATATTGACTTTACTTTCCCTCTCTGGCAGGAAGAAACTTTATGCTATTTTGAACAGATTAAAGATTTGTGTAGTCAGTGGTAAACAGATTTTTTTGGTTTAAATCCATCCTGCCACTTCATCCCATTTGTATTGATTGATATGTGGCCAGGTCATCACAATTGGCCTGCCAGTAGTAGTTGCTTCATTACTGTGCTTTTCCTACTATTAATAATACCTCGATGTGCCCTCGATTATTTCTATACAACCTCTGTACCCGTGTCTGTTAAGCAATGCTGTTTTATTAACAAGAAGGATGCGATTAACAGTAGCGTGAAAATACAATTCTGTATTATAATTCTGAAGCAGCTGTTAATTTATGATGTTCATAATCATCAAATGTAAACTGCAGAAATTGGAGCAAGTGCCTAAATTTTGCTATTTTTGGCATTACTATGGAACCATGTACAATAGCAAGCAATGCAAGACATATAAACTTGCCACTTCTTCTAATTGAGGACAATAAAATAAATGTTCCCCTTCAGGTTATTTTGCTAATGGCACTCACTCTCTGTATACATTTACTTGGGTCCAGAATTTTCCTTTGATGTTTGGAGCTACAGGTAGTCAAAAGGGCTGAAATGTTTAGCTTTCAGTGTAAGCTTCAAGCCTAGCAGTTTCCTTTAATCTGAGACAATATTTGATTCCTAGTTCTGTTTCGAGGCAAATTTTTCATTTATCTAAATAAAGTGCAACTTAATTAAATGCCATGGATTTTTCTCCCTGTAATTGAATTCAGTTTTGATTACTTTTCTCTTTACTGTTGCGATATTCGTCACACATTTAACTTCTGCTTTTAATAACTACTAGCCATATTTTGCAACATTGTTCACAGAACATCATGGGTGTCTGGAATGTACTGGAATGAAATGGAGTTTGGAATGAATGCATAAAAATCTCTTATCAATGATTCTTAACATTTTTGGGTCATAATTTGACCCAAAACTGGAGTCTTATTAAACCCCTGACTGACCTCCAACTCACAAAAATGAACACAGTTTTTGGATAGTCACAGAGGCCTACTCTAAAATCCCAACCAACAACCAGAACTAAGGTTAGATAGCCCTTATCCAACTCTACAAGAAAGGGAATGGACACAGTCCAGGGATTCTAGGCAGCAAAGGGCTGGAACCTAAACACAACCAATGTCAAATAACTTCAGGTTCCCATGACGACTGATGTACACTGATTCTGGAAGTGGATCTACTGGACAACCTGGCACCGTTTTTGTGTAAATAAGTTTCTCCTCATCACCAAACTCCTCACCCTTTCCAGCCTAGATCCTGGGAAATGTCCTGGGGCCTACGTTTATATATGAAAAAGTTGAGATTTAGATCACCAGCTTTTTTTTAATTTTTTTTTTTAAGATTTTATTGGAATTTGGGGAGGGGACCCATCAAGTTGTTCATTATTCGTTGTGGAGGACACCAGTTGCCATCTGGCTTCCCATCGGCAGTTCATGGCCTCTAAGCTTAAGGAGCTATGTTCAGCCTTAGTTGCGGTTGGGTACCGTAGCCCACCATCAAACAGGCAATCTTGTTACACCAGCTGAGCCATCCTGCCACCTGTTGGCAGCTCAGTGACAACACAGCTCAGGTGCAGCATCACTGGCCCATGTGGGAATCGAACCGGCTGCTCTGTTGCTCAGAGCTCGCGCTCTAAGCCAATTCAACCAACTGAGCCACTTGGCTGGCCCTAGATCACCAGTTTTTTAAGTGATAACACAGGTTTTGGTAAAGATGACCAGGACTTGGGAATGGCATAGTAGTGAAGATAATTTTTTTTAAGGCTGTCACAAACCCATTTTTTAATATTGAAATATTACCAGCATCTTTACAGTGTACATTTCCATTGCTTGTTGATAGGTAATAAAATTTCTTAACACCAGAGAAGTGTTACATTTAATCTCTTAAAAGAAGTTTGACTATAATAACACTTGTATTTAGAGACCAGAGATAGACTAACATTCACTAAATGATGAAATTAGGACATTATGTATTATTTTCCCATAATAGGATATTGAGTACTAAATGAGCTCTATGCTTTTTCTTCTATTTGTGCTAATCCAAATAACTTGGTAAAATTAATGAGCAGAGAAGCAATACTATAAATTAGGCTAATGTAAAACCACATTGTGCTTGATCTTACTTTATCCCTGTTAGCCTTAAGAGCTCACCTAATTCCTGGAAAAGCAGGTGGGGTTGCCTCTAGAACTTGAAACCTGAACACAATTCAGGTTCTTTTTAAAGACTTTACAGAAACGATACTACAGAGTTGGCCAGCGGGCCATTTTAAGGAATGGGATTAATCCTAAAACGTCCTTAGAATAGTTTAGCAGGAAAAGTGGTGCCATCTATCCTGTGCTAATGATTCTCAAGGCAATGTTGAGGGTTGTGACACTGCTCCACTCTGCTCTCCTGTAGAGTTTTTAGTTATCACAATGGCTAGGGTGTTGCTAAAATTTAATGAGCTGGGGCCACAGATGCTTGTGATCCTGCAAGGTCCAGGACAGCCCTTCTTCTTCTTTTTTTTTTTTTTAATTGAAGAATTGGGGGAGGGAAACAGCAATGAGGAAGGGGAACAGACAAGTTGCTGTCCTTTTTTTGTTCTTCAGTCTAGTTGTGGAGGACGTTGCTTCACTGGCCCATGTTGGTATTATCATTGTGCTCTTCCTGGATGAGGCAGTCACTCTCCAGCCGTTGGACAGCTGCTCACAGCGGCTCAAGGCAGCTCACGAAAACGCACGCCAGCTGCCGGCCAGCCCCACTGCAGCCTACACCATTGCCGGTGACCCACAACCCACAGCCAGCTGCAGGTCGAGCCATTGTTCACCATCTTAGCTATAGAGAGGGCAGTATCACTGGCCCACGTGGGATCCGAACAGGGGCCCTGCTGCTCAGAGCTGGCGTCCCAAGCCAACTCTTTTTTTTTTTCCTGAGGGCAGTGTCACTGGCCCTCATACGTGGGACCTGAACCAGGGCTGCTGACTTCCCAAGCCAGCGCTTAACCACCATGCCACTCTGCCAGCCCCCAAAGCCAACTCTTTTTTTTTTTTTTTTTAGCTGAGCCATCCTGCTACCTGTTGGCAGCTCAACGGCAACTCATCTTGGGCTGGCATCGAACCGCCGTTGCTCAGAGCTCAGCTCTCACTCTTGAGCGAGCTCTTAACCAACTGAGCCAATCGGCCGGCCCTCCCCAAGCCAACTCTTAACGCGCCATTTGGCCGGCCTCCAGGACAGCCCTTCTTACGAAAGGATTTTCTATCTTAAATGCCAATGCATCTAGAGAATTGCTTCTAGCTTCCAGAGAGTTAAAGGCTGGCAGTTGCAAGGAGGCTGAGTAACATGGTACAATAACCTAGGCAGGAACTGATAATAGCCTGTATTAAAGTAGTGGCAGTTCAGCTGGAAAGATGTGGGTGAGATCAAGAGATACTGGGAGGCAGAATCAACAGGACACACAATCTCTGATTATCTGTCATGGGAACAGTGTAGGGTGAAGAAGGACGTTTCTGGATTGCCAACCTGGATATGGGGCCATGTGCTGACACGGGTCTGGGTGGTGAGAAAATATGAGTTTCGGAAATGTTCAATTGAGAGACCTATGAGATTTCCAAGGGTAAATGAAGAATGGGGAGCTGGATAGATGGGTCTTGTAAAGAGAAGAGTTCAGACAGACAACATAGCTCTTCTATGTGCCCTATGTCCTTGGGGACACAGGGAAAAATAACCTATTCAAGATCCTTGCAACATTTCTTAAAACCTCATGCACAAACTGTGCATTAACAAAGATGAGGCTTTAGAGTTCACTTACCATGTCACAGCAGTTTTCTCATTTCAAAATGTATAACAGTACTTCACCAGATTTCTCCTCTTGTGAAAGTGCTTTGTAAACTAGAAAGCAAAACACACCATAACACACTAATATTAGTCACTAGAAGAGAAGAAATTTTAATAAAATTGTCCACCAGAAACAATGCTGTGACTGCTGGTGACAGTTTTGGCCTTGAATATTTTGATAGATTCAGATTAATGACATTGATCTTCCTAAAATTTCATAAATACACGTCTTGTTCAGACATGCTCTTTTTTAGAGAGGAAACATGCACTTTGTGTCATTTGTATTTCTTTTCTCTCCTCTCTCTTGCCTTTTCAGCATTTGTGGCATGTTAGCCCATCTCCCAGGGACTCTTGAAGGGGTTCATGCAACGTGGGGTGCGGGCTCTGGTTGGGGGGCCAACCTGCAGTCTCTTCCCAGTCGCTCCTGAGGTTCCCAGACATTATATCATTCAGGCTACCAGTTCTTTCTGGCTGGTTGCCTTCCAACCTTCATCAGCTTAGGGGCATTTCTAACTGAAAAGATAAAAGGATTCTTTAGTCCATTATTTTTTGCTAATAAAAATATTATAAAAATAAATGTAGGGCTGGCCAAGTGGCGCAGTGGTTAAGAGCTGGTTTGGGAAGCCAGTGGCCCCGGTTCGGGTCCCACATATGACGGCCAGTGACACTGCCCTCAAAATAAAATAAAATAAAGTATAAAATAAAATAAAATAATAAAATAAAATAAAATTAAACAAAGGCGGGCCGGCCCGGCCGAGTGGCGCATTGGTTAAGCGCTGGTTTTGGGATGCCAGCGGCCCCGGTTCGGATCCCACATGAGGGCCAGTGACACTGCCCTCTACAGCTAACAACAGCTCCACCTGGAGCTGGGCTGTGCGAGCCCCGATGATGGTGTGGGCTGCAGCCCCTGCTGCAGTGGGCTGCCATAGGCTACAGTGAGTGGCCAGCAGCCAGCATGAGCGGCCGGCAGCCAGCGTGAGCTGCCAATAGCCACGGTGAGCGACATCCAGAGGCCAGCGACCGATCTGCCTCACCAGAGAAGAGCATGATGATACCAACATGGGCCAGTGAAGCAACGTCCTCCGCAAACAGACTGAAGAACAAAAAGACAGCAGCTTGTCTGTTCCCTTTCCCCAGTTCCCAACGCTGTTCCCCTCCACCAATTCCCCATTAAAATCTTAAAAAAAAAAAAAAAAAAGAAAAGAAAAGAAAAGAGAAGGTCACTCCAAAGGTTTAGGAGCAGGCCCAAGGAAAAGCATGGCAAAGGCTCGAAGGGACAAGGCTAAGGGCAAGGGCCAAGACTGGTGCGGACTTGGGAGTTTTTATTCCTTTTTTCTCTAGAATGGGCTGTTCTTGTCTGGGCATGTAACCACTTTATTGACGCCAGCCATTGACAAGAGGCTCTTACCTCATCTCTTTAGACTGTGCATGTTCCTTCCCAGAATTCAGCCTGTTATAATGATATTAATGAACTTCCAGGCATATGTATGATATTATAATGATGGTATAATAAAGCTCAGGTGAAATGAAGGTCGCTGTGGCCTTTACTGCACAGGTGTGAATGACTGGACTAATTTAGTTGGCTATTTTGTACCCATTTGTTTCCCCAAAGGGGTAGGTAATTATAATGAAAATGGGGCGTTTTGGGGGGAGAGGGGGAGGTCTTTTGAGTGGTTGCATTCTATGGGTTGTGTTGGATGTGCAGGAATGCAGAGATCCAATGACTGCCTCTAACTGCCTGCCTTGTTTTTCCCTTTGAGAGACGTGGTCCCCATAAAATCTCTATGGGAAGCTGAGGGACAGGAGGTCTTTTCTTCTGTATCTGCTTTCTGTTGGGCAGCAGTGTAGAGCTGTCTCTATCTATTGGGGGATTCACAGAACTCTCAACCTATCTGATCTCAGATGAGAGGAAGGGGTCTCGAGATCCGCCTGGAAGACCGTGTTGGCTTCATTGGTTGGGACTGGCAATCTTGTTAGGGTACATTCTGTATTCCCAAGGCCACTGAAGGAGGAAAAATAGGTTTTAAATAATAAATTTCTTAAAGAGCAAACAGAGCTCAAAGCTATTGATGTGGGGTGGCTACATGATGGAAAAATATGTCAGCTTTTATGGAGCATGTGGCCATTCAAACTGTCACTCAGGTGGCATCAATTGTCCAGGAGCTGGGCCCTGGAAAGAACATTAGGCTTCAATGATACAAGTATAAACCACAAGTTTTAGGGTAATTATCTAAAGCAGGGGGTAGGAGCTTAAAAACTGGCAAAAAGGAAACTTTAAGGAAAAGGAAACTTAAAATCCCTAAAAGAGAGAAAACTTAAACGTTTTTCAGTGGTGGGTGGGGGGAGACACTTACTTGGCCCATATCAATTGTATGACCTTGGCCAATGATCTAAAACTGCGTAGGGTATTTAGTGAATTTTCTGTGCTCACAAGTTAATAAGGGCACTTAGGTTTAGAATAAATCCCAGGGTTTCCCAAACAGCATTTCTTCTAAGGGTTCATTGCTCATGTTCCATTAAAGGGAACTTACTTCAAAGAAAGAAGCATGCTAGAAATGGCACAGGTCTCTTTCTGGCCCTTTATTAAAATTCCGAGAAGAAAATAGAACCAAGAAAGGATAGTGATGCTACAGCAGACATTATGTAGTAAGGCTGTGGTTCTCACAATGTGGCTACTGGTATCGTCATCATCATCATCATCATTTGGGAACCTGTTCAAGGTGCAAATTCATGGGCCTACCCTGGGCTGCCTGAGGCAGATACTCTGAGGGCGGGGCCTGTAAGTGAAGCAGGGCCAGCTGGGACCCCCATAGTAGAGGCCTTGCGGAGCCTCTGGCCTCACCTTTCCTTATCTACCTATAGCTTAACAATAGATCATCCCCCTGCAGCTGGAGCTCATAAATCCCACCCAGTTCCCTGTTTTAGAAAATTACCCTGAAATTTGTGATTAATACCCTTAGGCTTATTGATCACAATCTCTGTGGTCTACCAGGCTACTGCCATCATTATTCCTGGGTTGCTGATGACACTGGAGAACCACATTGCCAGAGGGAAGGCTCCAATACAGACCCCTGGAACCCCTGGAGGAACGCCCAGATTTTCCCTTAAATACCCCAAGCCAGCCTGAGAATGTTAAGGTAGGTTTTTTTTTTGTTGTTGTTGTTTTTTAGCTGAGCCATCCTGCCACCTGTTGGCAGCTCAATGGCAACTCAGCTTGGGCTGGCATCGAACCACCGTTGCTCAGAGCTCAGTTCGCACTCTTGAGTGAGCTCTTAACCAACTGAACCACTCGGCTGGCCCCAAGGTAGTTTTTGAAGGTGTTAACCCGCTGCCTTCTCAGACCACCGGTGCTCTGATAATAAATGCTTATTCTGTAGCCCAACTCCTGTGTGGGTTATTGGCTGAATGGCGCCTGCAGCACAAGCCCCGGACTCCATTGCCCTCCGGTTTCATGTCTTATCAAACTCTGCAGGAACTTCAGACATACTGAAGTTTAGGACGACTGTAGTAATTTAAGGCTATAAAATGGATTAATAAGTTAATTGCCTCAATAGCAGAACAAATAGGTTAACAGTTGAAAAAGCTTTCCCCTTCCTAACTTCTCCCACCATCCCCCCAATTGCTTTTAGCCCACAGAAATGTTTGCACTTTTGGGAATATATCATTTGAGCCACATGGGGGATTGAATCCTGGCTGTCTCTGATTGGTTGGGTAAACCTCAGAAAAGTTACTTCTCTGGGTCTCAGTTTCCTCAGTTGTAAAAATGGGACACATGCTGACAGGGTTGTTGGGAGGAGTAAATGTTATTAATAGCTCCGAGCACACAGACACTGAAATGTAGGATCTCATTTCCCTCCCATTTAGTCCTTCAGTTGACAATGAGTTCTTTACACAAAGCGATCTTCACAGTGACAGGGGAATTTGGGCAGGGCAGACACATTTTTCCAGAGAAAAGCACAAGCTTGATTCAATTTAATAACCTTTTTTTTCCTTTTTTCTTTTTTTAAAGATTTTATTGGGGAATTGGAACAGCCAAGTTGCTGTCCTTCAATCTTTGTTGTGGACAGTGCAGCTAGCTCAGCTTCAAGTCCAGTTGTCATCTGGCCTCCCGTCAGCAGCTCGCAGCCGCTCAGCTCAAGGTACCGTGTTCAATCTTAGTTGTGGGTGGGCATAGCCCACGAACCGGCAGCCTTGTTGTTAGGAGAATGTGCTCTCAACAGCTGAGCCATCCTGCCACCTGTTGGCAGCTTTACAGCAGTTCAGCTTGGGCACAGCTCACTGGCCCATGTGGGAATCAAACCGGCGACCCTGTTGCTCAGACAGCGCTCGTGCTCTTAAACAAATGAGCCACTCAGCTGGTCCTAATAACCTTTTTTTATGTTCAAAAATACTTGATCTACCTGAGGACAGCAAAACCACAAAATATCATTTCATCCTGGTCTGTTTTTTTTCCACACTCAAGATTCTCAGTATAATTTTTATTTTATAGAGAGCTGTTAACAGTTGAGTTTATATTCTTCCAGTTGTGTTTAAGGAACTAGTTCTAGAAAAGGCAGATTCATTGATCTATATCTTAATATAATTACCTTTTTATTTGCTTAAAGGTTTCTAAGCCTACATCTTGCTTACCTGCAAATAATGTATAGCAATAATTTGTTCTACACAAAAGTGGGAGACTAAAACAAAGCAAAATGCAATTTAAGTATTTTGAGGGTTCTGAAAATTGTCATGAGAATGCAAAGTCAACCTGAAGAACAAGTGTGGGAGATATCACACAACACACCATCTTCGCCACCCTTCCAAGTGCTTGTATCTTTGTAAACATAGCAATATGGTGTTTTATCTGAAATGCATGACCCAAGGCCTGACATGTTGAGCTGATGGGTTCATTTTGGATGCTTTTGCCTCTTCCCTTTCTTACAAGGTAAAATTACAAAAAACAATAGTTTGTAACATAGAAACAACTATGACTAGCCAGGGGGTTTGGGGTCCACTCTACTCTCCATTCTTGTATCATTATCCAAAGCTGTGTTATCTATCTATATCTATCATCTATCTATCTATCTATCTATCTATCTATCTATCTATCTATCTATCTATCTATCTATCTATCATCTATCTCTATCATCTAATCTACAGCATTGTTGAAAAATAATTGACAGATACCTTTTAATGGCAATGTTTTCTTTCCATTAAAGCCGTATTTCCTATTAAAATAAAATCATACAGCACTTTACAAAATCTATGTTTTTAGCAACATTTGTTGAATGAGTGAGTCACTTTTTATTGTTTTCTCTATGAAAGCAAAAGTAATAGAACCAGTGGTGTTAATAAGGGCCAGTCCAAGGAGAATGACAGCTCAAATGAATTCTGAAGCTTAGGTGTTCAGATTGTTGATACTATCAACTGAAATTTCCAAAGCTCATTAAAATTAGTACCATCAGAAACTCAGAATAAGTTGTTAAATGCATAACCTCTTGTGGTTAAATAGCCACAGAGGATTGCAGGGTAGGGTGGGTGGGCTTCCTTGTCTGTACCCCAGCTCTTTGTTTTGTGCAGGTCTGTCTGTCCCAGTGGTAGAAGTGGCCACAAGCTGGTGCTAAGAGCTTCTGCACCCCACAGGTAATGAGTAACTGAACACAATGCCTGCCTTTCCCCTCCACCAAGTTGTTGGAGCTGAACTGGGGCTGGCTGGCATCTTGCCCTCACCCCTTTCCTCACCCACCAGATCCCCATGACTTGCTTGTCAAGACTCTGCTTTTTGGCTGCATCCCGGGTCCCTACAAGCCTGCCTAGCGTGCTATGGAGGGCTGTGGAAGCAAGCCCGGATTTTCCCTTTCACAGATACTCAGAGAAGTTAACTTGGCACAAGACTCTCATTTAACTTGGGAGATGTGAATATAGTTTGTTTTTTTTTTTAAAAAAGAGAAATCAGTGGAGACCACTCAACATTTAATAATCTAGGTTTATATAGCATGAATTTGAGTCATCTTTAGGCAAACACTCTTTGGCCTCTTTTACTTGTAAAACAAAGTTGGGAAAGATGATGTCCAGACCCATTCCTGGTCAAACTGGCTGTTCACAACATATTCATATATAGTTTACTCATTTGATTTTCCCAGTCTTATGACCTAACACAGTTATCAATGCTTTCATTTTATAAATATGGAAAATGCCATTCAAGTCAGGGGAACTGCCCAATGTTCTACAGACAGGAGGAGATACAGCAAGAAAACAACTCCTCCTGCAATGCCCTCGACTTCCCCTCCTTGTGTCTTTTTGGGTAGACAATTGCACAGATATAATCATATACTCATTTAATTAAACTTTATTCAATGAAAGTATGTATAAAAACTTACAAATCTGAGAACTCAACTATACATGAAATAGGATGGCGGGATAGTCAGTTTTAACATATACGTACAGCACAGCTATTAACTGTTCCTCCCTCTCCCCTTCGGTTCTTATTTCTGGCTTGTTTTGTCCTGTGAGACCATTCTGTTATTGGCCTAAGGGAAGACTAATGGATACATTTTACTTCTTTCAGGCCAACAGAGGTAATTTCAGGTGTTAGGAAAAAAAAAATCGATGACTAAATATCAAAGTTAAGTTTTTTTCCCAAACAGCAATTAGGTTTTTTTGTCCTGATTTTTCTTTGTCATTTTGGATGCTTCGGTGAATGTTGCCAGTAAACTATTAGGAATTTTTAAAGTCATTAAAGTTACTACATGTCCTGCTCACAACTTCCCCCATAAGATGCATATTCCAGTATCCTTTTTCCTACAATAAACACACTGATTTAAAAGCAGTATGGTTGCTGCCAAAACAAATTTATCACTGGCAACTAACTGCTAGAATGGCATATCAATTCCATTCAGAAAGACTGTCTATAAAATAGTACTTTCAAATCTGATTTTTAAAACCAATGCATTTGTCAGAAACAAAAATATAGTATTTTCTTGTCATTCAACTTTGAAAGAGGCTAGCAATTAGATAAGGCATGTGCATTGCTCCACCGGTTTGTAGCAAGTATCCACACATTTTCTCTTACAAACACACAAAGTCATAGCTGGTCATGTTTTATCCCAAAATTAAGATTGCCATCACATTATTACTTTTTCTCTTTTGTGTTTTGTTCAAGTAGATTTCTTAATGATTTTTCTTAACTGGACATAATCTCAAAGGATGCATTCTGAAATAAGACACCTGGAGGATAAACACTAAGAACGTTCTGTTGGGTTGAAAGCTCCCCCACACCCAGATTTTGCATAGTACAGAGCCCAGCTGTATGTCTCTAAGAAGCATGCTGCATTTTCTGACATTGTTTTTCTGAGAAGGAAGACATTACCCAGGGAAAGTCATAATTTTAGCTTACCAAATTGCATTGTAGTTGTTTTGTTATATACCCTTCATTAGTTCCAAGTATGCTTTTAAATAATCAAACTCAAAATTCATTTGAGTTTATAAGTACTACTGACCATTATCTTTCCAATATCCCCTGAATTAAAGTAAATATGTTCCAGGTTTATAATGCACAAAGCCTTTATGGAGGAAGGGCTGGGGACGGCAGGATGAGAGAGGGGAGAAAGGGACCAGGGACTTGTTTGTATCATGCCATGGAGAACTATAGTTCTGAACTGGGGGAAGGGAAGGCTAGTCTTTGTAAAAATGACAAGTTTTAAAAAGATACGTAACATTCAGTCTAACAACACTGTTTCCTGTTCCTTTTTGATGGAAGCTAACACGGGGTGGTCGGGCTCCGTTACTTCCGAGTCCCCACTGCCGAGGAGAATGGACCGCCCTTCGTCAAGGGCAAAGACGTCCGAGTTCTGGTTTTGGCATGAATGTTTAACAACCTCATTGGGAGTGGAGAACGTTTTGTCACACAAGTTGCATTTGTAGGGTTTATTGGTTTGTACCAACATGTTGTCCATTTGACTCCCTTCCTCGAATGTGCAGAGTTCCAGTGTCTGTTTGTCCACCATGGTATAGGTGTCAATGCTCTGATTGAGGCACACGTGCCGGGCAGCCTGGTTGGCCCTGCAAAAACTCTTGTCACAAGTGCTGCATTTGAAAGGCTTCCCGGTGTGGATGTACATGTGCTCCCGCCAGTGGCTCTTCTGGATAAATTTGCGTCCACATATTGTGCACTCGTATTTCCGCCTCTTGACCTCCCTCTCTTGGTCCGCCTGCTCCAAGTTGTCAATGTCGGCGATGTCCGAGGGCGGGGGCGTCTCTGAGTGCTGCTGCCCATCGATGATCGGAGAATCCGAGATGTGCTGCAGCTCACTGTCACTGATCATCCCAGCCTCAGGCACTTCCATGGCGTCTTTTCCTAGGTCAGCGGCGTTGCTGCACAGGGACAGGGGAACGCGGCCTTCTCCGGGCTGGCTGGCTGTGAAAGGTACGCCGGTGTGAATCTGCAGGTGTTCCCGCAGGCTGCTCCGGAGGGTAAAGCGCCGCCCGCACAGGTGGCAGGCATAGTACTTTGGGAAGCTGCCATTTCTCTTCATGATGCTCGGCTTGACATGGGCAATGGTGAGGGATGCGGGCTGCTCATCGGAGGACGAGGCTTCCAGATTGGTCTCCTCCCCGGGAGGAGGGGGAGGAACAGGCGTAGAAACGAGCTCTGGAGACAGGGAGGTCTGCAGTGGGTCCGAGGGAGTCATGTGGGTCCGATTCACCTGGGTCACATTTGACGACAGCTGAGAGAGCTGCGCGGCTTCCGTCACCTGCTCCTGGCCCATCCTGGAGGTCTGGGGCCGGGGTTCTCGCCCGAGCTTTTCGGGCGCTGAAGCGATCTTGGTGGCTTGTCTCAACTGATGATCTGCGATCTGAATGCCATACAAGGACGAAGCCAGTGGGAAAACTTGGTCAGGGTGAGAAAAGGCTCCCTGACTGGCCAGGCTGGCTTCCTGGATCAGAGGGTACGCGTGTAGAAACTTGATTCCCTGCTCTAATCGAACAGGGTCGATCAGCTGCGGCGCCATCTTTCCGGTGTACATCAAATGTAAGAGATAGCTGAAAATATCCGGCTGGATGTCAGTTGGTTTCAAGCGGACACATTCACTGAAAGAAACACATAAAAAGTCTACATCAGTCAATGTCAATCTGTGTCTCAAATGATAACATCAAGCCTGAATTTAAAAACAAGCACTTTTAAAGGCCAATGAAACAAGGGCGTTTCCCCTTTCTGACTGTTAGTGTTTCATGAAATGGAATGGATACATCAGGAAGATAACTGGAACCTACATAATTTAACTTTTATTAAGAGCAGAGAGAAATACAGTGAATATATATTAAAAGACCGGGACAGGAAAAGTTCACGCTAAACAAATGTGGTATCAACTCATAGATGCTTGAAGCAGTTTTTCTCCTAGTAATTTATGTAAAATTATATAAAATTTGTGTTGTATGGAGAGGACCCATTGCTTTCTATCAGTCTGAGAGGTTAAGAAACACTGACTTGGCAGATCTTTTGGCTAAAAGTCTAGGATTCTGTATTGATCCAATACCATTCAGAGCTTAGCAGATATTTTACTGTAGGTCAAACAATCTACCTAATTAGAAAGTTTCTTCATCTGTAAAATGACATGGGGAGCTAGACTGCTATGAGCAAGTGCCTAAGAGCAAGACAACAGCTCTGCAGCTCTGTGATCCATGTCCAGCATGAAGAGATGGGAACAGGGAACAGAAACAACAGTCTAGCTCTAGTGGAGTCAGATCACCTTCCCAGTATTGCCAGATTGCATTAAAAAGTGGTTCCGGGACAACTCAGTTCCTTATCAAATGTCATCACCACCATCATTGGAACCGGGGGTCTTTATGATTTTGATTAAATTTACTTTTCAATCCTAGCTCTAGAAATCACATCCTTCTCTATATATACCCCTCAGAGACCTAGCCTTTCCCCTGGATAATCAGCAGCAACCCTATAGGCAGAAGAGAGAAGTGGGGACCTGACTAATGGTCACACAGTTAGGACCTCTGGCAGCTAAAGATTATATCTTTACCTAAGTGATGTTTCAGTTCCTGAGCCCTACCATGGAGCGACCCCCTGGCTACTTTCCCATGAGAACAGACAGAGGGACTCTGGAAAGGACCTGAGCTGCCCTCAAGGCCTGAAATACTGTTCATTACTCTTACATCACTTCCGACCAATCAGCTCCCAGGGCGACCCCCAATCCCTAACCCACAGTGTCTTGTGATTTTTCCCTGTAGAATCTGTAACCTACCCACCATGGTGGAGTTCGGGCTTTTGAACCTTAGCTTCCTGTTTTCATGGATGGCACCACTCATCAATAAAATAGCCAGTATTTTCCACTGCAATTCTTGTGTTTTATATTTGGCTCTGCTAACACCCAGTGGACATACTCCTTTAGTTCCATAACATCATCATCATCATCATAACTGCAGCTGGGCTTTCTAGGCATTACCTCATTTAACTGCCATTTAATCTCATTTTACAGATAAGGGACTAAGGATCAGAGGGATTTGTACCTTGCTCATCATCACTGAGTCAGTAAGTGGGGGGACTGGCATTTAAATCTGGGTCTAATTCCAAAGCCATGACACCAAGATTCTCAGAGCATGAAAACAACCCTGTGTAGTAGGTGAGGCAGATTTGATTATTCCCACTTGACAGACACGGAAACTGAAGTCCCAAAAAGTTAAGTAATTTATTGGAGACACCTAAGGCAGTTGTGGCATTGCTGATTTTCTATTTTTAGACTTTGGTGTTTGCATTATCCCAGAGAAGGCATCCTGATTCAAACGACAATGACAGTTCCACTGCATCATTAGAAATCAATGAGATTTCTCTCTACATATTATAAGGCATATGTGCCATCATCCACCAGGGTGAATGTATTCAGTAGACAATGTGTTTTCATCTTCAAAGACATCTTCCTTGAATGCCTTTAGATTTTATAATCATTTTTGATTACACCACTTCTAACTATTATAATCTTTTTGGCTCCTTCAGCTGTTTTATCTTATTAACAAATTATTTTCCAATATGCTAAGATAGTAACAGTATACTCAGCTCTTCTAAATGTAATGTTTTAGCCGGCCGAGTGGCGCGGTGGTTAAGCGCTGGCTTGGGAAGCCAGCGGCCCCGGTTCGGTCCCACATAGGAGGGCCAGTGACACTGTCCTCAAACAAAACAAAACAAACAAACAAATAAATGTAATGTTTTATTCTATTAGAAATGGAAAATGTGACTTTAATAGCAATTTGTGACAGAACAGATTTGAATGTGTGTATATTTTGAGATGACTGCATACAAATGATCATGTGAAAAATGTCTGACTACAAAGTATGGAAGCCAAAGAATAAACATCAGGCATAAAAACTAGCATCCTTTTGACAGTATAAAGGGAAAGAACTATGTGACTCTTTCTAAAAAAAGACATGCAGATCATTCATACCTTTATTTGGACTCGTTTTTATAGTCTTAAATAGTTTATAATAGGAATAGGTGGTCTTCCCATTGGGCACAAGGTGAGTGCCAACAATATTATGTGTATACTAGAATATATTCAGATGCTCTAGGGAATTCAATATTCAGAATAAAGCTGTGGGGATTCTGTGAGGTGAAGAGTACTTGAATAATGTAAACAATCAACCCAAAGTTAAGAAAAAACCCGAGGGGATCTTTCCGGGGACAGGCAGAGGCCTAGTGAAAGGGGAAAGCGTGGGCCTTTAGAGATGCAAATCACCCTGAGGAGATGATAGGGCGCCTTTTGTTCTATGGGGATGGAATGTTCCTCCAGGCAGAAGGAGAGGACAGTTAGCGAGCCCTTCCACACCCCAGGAGAGCAAAGGGAAGGGCAGAAATCCGAAACTGGAACTTGTTTTTCAGCATCAGTGAGATGTAACTATCAAGCAGAGCCTCTTTCCATAAAAACTTTGTTCTAAGTTTTATAATTTCCCCTTACTAGTGGGGTGGGGTGACTGGACAGAAGGCACACCTCTCAGATTTTAAAGAACTATGTGCAGTCTTTGATGGTCAAGAAGGGCCGGGGCTGAGGAGGCCCAGTCCATCCTCCAGTCAGGCCTGGAGGGAGGACTCCAAGGCGCCCTGCAGAGTCGGTGAGACACCACCAGGGAGGGAAGGTGTAGTCCCTGGGCTTTGCTGCCAGCGCCCAGCACCCAGGGAGGTTTCCAGACATCAACTGATCTTGATTTTTCATTTTCATTTTTTTCTTAAAGCAGAAGCACATATACACATACATAGACACTCAGAGTTGTTTTAATTAGTCTCTTAAGTCGTACTCCAGCCATCTCCACCCAGGATCACTCCCAGGCATCTAGATCTTTCTTAATCACTCAGCTTGCTACGGGCCACTTGAGTCATTTCCAAGTCCTCTGCGAAGAACACAGCTCTCTACAATATAATTATACCCAAGCGGTTTGATTTGTAGATGTCTGTTCGGCATAATACTTTCATGGAGGAAAAATATAGTTTTAGCATAGCGACAAGCCCTTTATATAAACTTCCGCAGTAATTTACAATTTCAATTTTCCCTTTACTAGGCTGTTAAAGTAAAAGATAGGCTTAAAGAACTCTGAAAATAAGGATTTTCAAATACTATTAGACATTGTCAGAGGCTCTACTTAGCAAGGCCCATCTCAGTAGTTTTATCTTTTGAGAGCTGCAAGTCTGAAAACATACCACTGAAGAGTAGTGGACTTAGGACAGCGACACCTGGTGGTACTTATAGACATAAAACGCTCTCTAAGCAAAGTGGGAAAAAACTCTTCTCAGCCGACCTCTTCAGTAGCCAGGTGGCGGTTCAGAGTGCTTTGCAAAGAAAAGTACTGGTTTAAAAGCCTGTCTCTGGTCTCCGCCCGTATTTGCCTTGTCCCAGTGAGGTGCGTAAGGCCACAGAGTGGCCGCCCAAATGGCATGTGCCATAACACGCTACTGCTTCAACTTGGGACTCCTGTCTCCACAGATACCACAGTCCCTTGTTGGAAAGGCATTTACTCACTGCCTGACACTTAAGTTTCTTGCAACGACTTTAAAACTCATTACGTTGTAGTTTTTACTCCTCAAAATTAAAACCTTCCCCTTTTCAAGACAGTTGAA
The DNA here is from genome assembly GCA_033961575.1 of Aselliscus stoliczkanus. Classification (NCBI taxonomy): domain Eukaryota; kingdom Metazoa; phylum Chordata; class Mammalia; order Chiroptera; family Hipposideridae; genus Aselliscus; species Aselliscus stoliczkanus. The sequence continues at coordinate 145,236,941 of CM066733.1, forward strand.
TTCATTGTGTTGTGACTCCTAAGTACCCAGTGGGTATGAAGTCTCGGACAATGAAGTAAAAGGGCACATCTTAGTGTCATAAGATAAGTAGCCTCTGCTTGCCATTGATCCTGTTACTTGCCCATGCTGCTCCTCCGGACATTTATCAAGTGGCTATCATATATACACATACCTGGAGCTGTACACTGAGGAGTTCAAAAGGATTTGTAAAACCCAGTCTCCGCCCTCAAGAATCTTACAAATCGGGGAGGGGGGGGTAAGTACACAAATAACAACAAAGGGAAAACCATGTATATCTTAGAAAATGGTGTAAATCAAGTGCTATGAAATGTGAGAGAGGAAGTGATCGCGTTTGATCCTTTTGGTTTATTTGATTAGTGGAGGGGCCATGGAAGAGGTGATGTGTGAACTGGGTTTTAGGGAGTGGGTAGAATACTAGCAAAGTGTGGTTCAGGTGAGGGTGGGGGTGTTCCAAGGGGGTGCAGTTGGAGATGAGGCTGGAAGGTGATCAGGCTCCAAGACTACAGGGCTTCAAAGACAGAATAAGGAGGAATCTGTGCCCTATTCTGATATGCAGTGGGTACCCTCTGGGTCTCCAATCAGAGGAGTAGCACAATCTAGTAGGTTTCTGATCAATGGCACACTATGATCAAAGCATTGCTTAGGAATATTCATCACACAGTAATGTGGAAATGATCAGGAAATGGAAGTGTGAAGGGAACGACTAACATGAAAAGTATTTTGAAGAAAACCTGACTTGGGAACTGATGAGACATGGTTTTAAGTATGAGTTTCTTGAAGATAAACAGAATGGAGGAGTCTGGAGGGACTTCAGGCAAGACCGAATTCAGTTTGAGATAAGCTAAATGAGTAAAAGAAGGAAATACAATTCTAACTGTCTGGCAGGCAGCCTGGGGCCTTAGGAAATAGAGAAAGATCAAGGTCAGAGCTGTGAACTGGTCTTTGCAGCAGAGGCAAGATCCAGGGAAACCATGAGCACCCTTCAGGAGACTGCACTCGGGAAGGCGTGGAGGGAGCCCCACACCAACACTCACCCAAACTCACAGAGGGCAGAAAAGCAAGGGACATTCAGAGCTATCAGACGCAGATGGCAACCCTTAAGAAGGAAGAAAACAGTAGTAAATATGCTGCAGAGGACAAGGACAACAGAGCCTGAGAGAAGAGCAGTGGTTCTGATGAAGAGGTGACCTTTGAGAAATGATTTTAGTAGAGTGATGGGGCAGAAACCACAGCGCCCACGGGTAGGAAGGGTGTGGGATGAGGCAAGTACAAGCAAGGCCATAGAGCTTTCAGAGTCAAATAAAGGCGAAGCAGCATAACTCAGGTAGACAGCTGAGTAAGGAAGCGCTGATCCTTCACAGACTTGGCGGGCAGGGGCCTGAAAGTATACAATGGAAAGTACAGAATAGAAACGAAGGGGTGGTGGGATCTGGGGGCATGAGGGCGGGAGGAAGAGCCTTTTCCTTAGACACCAAGGGGCCCTTTTCTCTAAGACAGGAGAGATGGGAAGGAAAAAAACGAGTTAAGGTATTGAGATTGAGACATTTTAAGAGAGGAAAGAAGAAAAAGGGGGGACTTCACGCCGTTGAGCTTCTTATTAGAGAAGACGACAACGGTAAATACTGGAAGTCAGAGGGGACTCAGGGGACAGGCTGGATTAGTGAGAGGAAGGGATTAATGAGGTCAGGCGGCAGCTGGCTTCCTAATGGACCCGATCTGTGGGCTCAGTGGGCTCGGGTCACTTGATTGTGCAAGTGACACCAGCAAGGGCGTCTGGAGGGAGCGGCACAGCTTGGGGCTGGAGGTCTACTCTTCTCAAGTGCTACTAGAAGGATGAGTAACCGAGAAGGGTGAGGGGGCAAGTGAGGGAACTGGGAGACTGGGAGCCCAGGAGACCCATGGTCCTGCTGAGGGCAAAGAGCAGGTTCAACGGGAAAGAGGGCCACGGAAGTTCAGAGTCTGCAGTCATTAGATTATTACAACCATGTTAGTTACCTGGTCTGATGGACAAACAACATCTTAAAGTAATTGGAGAATGAAGCAAGAACTGATTTGTGTGCCTTGAAGTACACATCGCCGATGGCAACCGTGCAGTCACACAGGAAACCAAACTCTCGCTGAGCGTTTAACTGTTGCAGGAGAATAAGTCCATGGTTGGCCAAATCCATTTTTTTAAAAATCTGCAAAGCAAACAATTTTTTTTTTAAGAAAGATGATTCACAAATAAGTATGTGTCCTTAAAGTCACCAATAGTAATGATCACAGGTAACATGCCAGGCACTGCTAAAAACGTTCCCTAAATCCACCCAGTGAGGCATCACACCAGTCCTGAGTGGCTCTGTCATCATTCCCATTTCACAAAGGATGGCACCGCCGGGGAGTTCAGGGTTGCAAGATGTGCCCAAGTTTACAAAGATGGCAAGTGGAGGAGCCAGGAAATGAACTCACATCGTCTGCCCTCCTGAGAGCAAATATTCCCAGACCATTTAGTCTTTTAGTTTAGGATTCCAAAGGCCAATTTTAATGATCAAATCTCCAGAGAGATAAATAAATTAAGGTGTTGGGTGGGCTACAGCAGACGAGGGTGCAGATCACACTATGTTTGGGGCCGTTTCCCAGCCCCTGCTGTGTGGCAAGGGCTGCCCCAGGCCTGGATTTGTGTCCCTGGGAGTGAGGAAGAACGGGCTTCGAGAGGTGTAAGTAACATCGCCCAGACCATGTACCCAGAAACTGGGGGAGTCAGGATTTAAATCTGAATGTTCTGACTCCACATTCTCAGCTCTTCAGTCCTCACGCTTCACCCTAGCAAACCACTCGGCAGAATCCAACTACAAGAGGGGAACCGCTTCTGGCGGGGCCGGTTCATCAAATCAGTAGGCTGCTCCCTTCCCACGGTCAAACAGCATTTATAAAAGCGCACTACACATAGATTAACAGTCTACTTAACAGTATTCTTAAAGGTTAGAATGATTCTTTTTCCCTACAATTGGGTTCAAGGCATGGATGTCTGTCCGCTCTCACTAGTCAACATAGTACTGGAAGTTCTGTCTGGTACAATAAAGCAAGAAAGGAACTAAAACGCATACAGACAGGAAAAGAAAAAATAAAGCCGTCCCTATTGGCAGATGACATGATTGTTACTTAGAAAATCCCAAGGAATGTGCAAAAAACTAATAAATGAGTTTGGTAATGCCACAGGCTATAAGGTAAACTTATAAAAATCAATTTTAATTCTATATTCTAACTTTGAACTTGTGGACCCTGAAATTAGAAGTATACCATTTATAATCACTCAAAAAATGAAATACATGCATGTAAATCTCACAAAACATGTATACGACTTTTTTGTTGAAAACTACAAAATGCTCATGCAAAGAAATAAAAGAAGATCTAAATAAATGGAGACATACTGTATTTACAGTTAGGATGACTCAACATAGTAAAAATATCAATTTTTTTTCCAAATTGATATATAAGTTTGATACAATTCTTAACAAAGTCCAAGTAAGATTTTTTTTTGTAGATATTCAAAATATTCAAAAATGTGTATGTAAAGGCAAAGGAGCTAGCATAGCTAAAATGATTTTTGCTTTGTTAAAACAATTTTTAAAAAGAGAACGTGGGGGCTGGCCGAGTGGCGCAGTGGTTAAGCACTGGCTTGGGAAGCCAGCGGCCCCGGTTCGGGTCCCACATATGAGGGCCAGTGACACTGCCCTCAAAAAAAAAACAAAAAAAAACAGAGAACGTGGGAGAAATCAGTGTATTCAGTTTCAAGATGTATCATATAAGCTACGGTATTCAAGACTGTGGTATCAGCAGAGGGAAAAACACACACATCGATGGAACAGAACAGGGAACAGAAGTAGCCCCACATAAATATGCACAATTGATAAATGAAAAAGGTACAAAAGCAATTCAGTGGAGGAAGAAAAATCTTTTCAATAAATGATGCTGGATCAACTGGACTTCCATAGGCAAAGAAAAAAGAAAGAACCTTTACCTGTCTCTCATACCTCATCTAAAAATAACTCAAACTGGATCACAGACTCAAATGTAAGATACTAAAGTATAGCTTTTGGGAAAAAAAAAAAAAGGGAGAAAAATCTTAGAGATCTAGGGTTAGAGTTTTTATACTTGACATCAAAAGAACAATCCATAAAAGAGAAATTGATAAATTGGACTTTTATTAAAATTAAAAACTTTTGTTCTGAGAAAGACCCTGTTAAAAGGATGAAAAGACAAAGCTAAAGACTAGGAGGAAACATTCGAAAACCTTTACAAACTAGTCCTTTGATAAAAAACTAGTATCTAGAATATATAAAGAATTCTCAAACCTCAACAGTAAAAAAACAATTGAATTAGAAAATGGACAACAGACTTGATGAGGCCTAGCATCAAAGAGGATGTACAGATGGCAAATAAACACATGAAAGATGTTCAACATCAGTAGTAATTTGGAAAACAAATTAAAACCACAATGAAATTTCACTACATACCCAGTAGGATGGCCAAAATAAAAAATAATGACAACACCAAATGCTGGCAAGAATGTTAAGAAACAGAATTGCTCATACATTGCTGATGGGAATGTGACATGGCATAGCCCCTCTGGAAAGTAGTTAGCAGTTTCTTAAAAAAAAGAAATGTGCAACTACCATACTACGCAGCAATTACACTCATGGACATTTATCCCAAAGAAATGAAAATGGACGTTCACATAAAAACCTGTACGTGAATATCCATAGCAGTTTTATTTCTAATAGTTAAAAACGAGAAACCATCCAGGTGTCCATCAATGAATATAGTATAGTATGCCCACACAACAGAAGCTACTCGGCCATAAGAAGAAATGAACTATGATACTTTCAACAGTGATGGTGAATCATGCAGAGTGAAAAATAATCCCCAAAGATTACACACTGCTCAATTCCATGTATAGAACACTCTTGAAAACTGTAAAAATGGAGAACAGATTAGTAGCAGAGGTGTAAGAGGAACAGGAGGGAAATGGATTCCACTAAAAAGGACAACAAGAGGGAATCTTCTGGTGACAATGTTCTGGTGCTCAGTTCTATCAGTGTCAATATCCTGCTTGTGATATTGCACCGATTTTGCAAGATGTGAGAGGAAACTAGGTAAAGGGGACATGGGATGGCTCTATTCTTTCCTGAAACTACACGTGAATGTATAGTTACCTCAAAATAAAAAGTTTAACTTTAAAAAAGCCCACCACACATCAACTAATTATCCAGATTTAAAAAAAACAACCAGGTAACTATGATGCTTAGCTTCAGAATTGGGGAAGCTACTGTGAAGAGCACAAAACCAACAAAAATGTAAAACAAAAACAGACCCACAGCTATTCTTACTCAGAGAGTGCTGAACTCCCCACTCTCCATCCTGCTCTAGGGATGATCTGACAGTCAGAAATGAACAAGTGTGCCCTAAAATAAATGAGTCAAATGGAATAATACTTTAACAGAATGATCAGGTCACAAAGCAAGAATCCACGTTGTCAAGTTACATGTTCTCTACCAAGAGCTATATCCATCCACGTTTGCAGTAATTTGAGTATAAAGACCTAGATTGCAGTCTCACTTCAGTGTGAACAGTGATCGTACGGGTCAGAAACGTAGCTCCCCAGTGTTGCTGTATGTCAGAGAAGGTGAAGGCACTCAGAGTAGGAAGGGGAGTCACAGAAAAGGCATGGGGTTCACAACGAGAGCCAGAGATGTTGCCAGGTTGCCAAGGAACTGGGATTGCAAAGGAACATCACTCTAACCTGGTCTCTGCCAGGAGATCACGTTAGAAGCTTGTCTTCAAGGCTGTTCTCTGAAAAGTGCCCGAATACTTTCTTTTTTCATTTTTGTAACCCGCCTTTCTCTATAAAAAAAGTATGCTGTCCTCTGAGAGCAAACTGTGATGAGCTGCTTTAACATGTCCTCTGTGATCATGATTGCCTACATGTTTAGGCAGCTTCAGGTGTCACTTCCAGTGACAGTAGCTTTAAGTACAGTAACACATTACTATTTATCCCTTGATGACAATGACGAGAATGGTTATTACTTATGGAGTGTTTACTGTTAACCTTTCATTTCCATGTTATTAATTTAATTTTGCAATAACTTATGTGAGCTTTGCTACCCACATTTTATAAATGAGGAAACAGGCCCAGAGAGGTTAGGCAGCTTGCCCAAGATGATCGAATCCATGTGTGCAAGAAGTGGGGGTCCATTTGATGTATCAGAGCATACAACTGCAAGTGTGTTTAAAATTAATAAGAAATATTATTTTTATTGCTGTTCTTAAGTACATACCCTTGTTATAAGAAATTTAGATATTATGGACATGCAAAATGTGAGAGCTGTCCATCCACCCCTACCGTTTCCCCACACGGGCCAACACTTTTATCACTTTTTAAAAGAATCTTTGTCTACCTTTTTACCTTCTATGGATTTAATGAGGAGATGAAATACATTTTATGTTTAGTAATCATTTATATTTCCTCTTGTATCTCCTCATGAGCTTTGCCCATTTTTTTTTTTAAATCAGGTTGTTTGCCTTTTTCTTATTGATCTGTAAAACGCTTTGTATCAAGCAAAACGGGCCCTTTGTCACAGCTGTTGTTAATATTTTTCTCACTTTTCTTTCCATTTTGTTTAATAGAGACTTTTGACATATATAATTTTGTTTTAAAGTCATCAAGTTTATCAATATTTTATAGTAGGATTTTTGAGGTTTTGTATTAATAGATATATATCATTTCCTTCCCTATAGCAAAATATATGGCTCCCTCACATCCCATAAACAGACTAACATAATAAGTATTTTATTCATATCATAAGAATGAAGCCATGATAAAACTGAAATGTTTCTTTTTTAAGGGGGTCTACTAGTTATTTCAGTGTCTTAATTTTGGAACATGTAGACTAAGAAATACACTGAACATGCCTTTCAAATATGGAGGGAAGAACACATATATAGGAGTCTCGAAGTGAAAAAAACAAAAACAACAAATGAAAGGAGAAAAAAATGAAGACAACAGTCATGTTCAAAATTCACATGGGGAGAAATCCCCCACACAGATCATTTTTAAAAAAATCTTATTTTAGAGACTAAAAAGTCTTTCTCAGAAAGAAAAATAAAACAACCCCCCTAGATTTTCACATTTGTGAATAAATTCCTTAAATTTGTGAGCCTGAGATAAAGGGGGGAGAGGGCAGATGGGAAGGGAGCAGGCCAGGATTCTATCAGCAGGGCATCTCCCAGCAGTTCCCACCCCACCCAGTACAGCTGACAGTACTGCCCTTTTCTCAATCTTCTTTGCTCATCACAGCCCTCTTCATAATCATTTCCATGAGGCTTTATTTGCAGAAGAATGGGGCACAGGCTGAGGCTGCACCATCTTCATGGGCTGGCCCTGCTCGAGGCTATCCTCTCTTTGTAGAAATGGATGTCTGCTCTTCCCACCTCCATCAACTAGTCACCCAACCACATCACCCCCCTCCTCCCCCTGCACTGAAATGGCTCACCAAGGTCACTGAGGACCTCTGTTCCCCAGCCCTAAGGACTGGCTGCTTACTCCAGGGTTCTGCGGCATTCAATACTCTTTCTCCTGCACCTTAATAAATATTCTGTGCGTGGCTTCCAAGCCACTGTGCTCCGGTTTGGGTCTCACCTCTGGCCATTCTATTTTAATCTCTATCACTGATTCTTCTTTCACTGATGCTTCTCTGCCTTCCGTCCACAGCCCACTTCTTTCTGTAGGCTTTCTGTGGTGATCTGATCTACTTCTACTAGGCTGCCCCCAGGAACCCTAAATTCAATCTAGGCAAAACAAGCCAAATCCTTTCCTTCCCCTCACCCCCATTTCTTTAAAGACTGTAACTGTAAAAGCCTCAGACACAACCCTGTTCCTTCTGTAATCCCAGCTCAGTGCATGGCTCCACCGTCCGTCCACCCCTTGACCAAGCCAGGAATCTCGACTCGCTGGTCAGACCTCATCTCTCTCATCCCTCACATCAGTCACCCATGTCCCACCAATCTGAACTCTTTATCCCACCACCACACCTTAGCTCTGCCTCTTGGCTTCTCCTTTCCAGCTCTAGCCCCTCTAATCCATCCACAATGATCTTTCCAAAGGACAAATCATGGTACCACCCTGCTTAGAACCCCTCCCATGACTCCCTACTGCCTTTGGGATGAACCCCAAATTCCTCAGCATAGTTTACCCTCCTGCATGACCCAACCCTTGCTGACTGTACTACAGGCTAATCTAATCTAATGGTTTCCAGACTTTGATATTTCACAGACCTACTGAAAACAAACCAACCAGCCTCAAAACTGGGAGTCCGACAGTGTGGCTCCCTCTTTATTTTGGAAGAAAAGACATAAAATAGTCACATACCTGGTAGGGATGGGGGACTTTTATTAAAAATATAAATAGGTATAAAGGACATAATGTCAGAATATCTTTCTAAAGGAAGGGCAGTTGGCAATATATTCATTACATGGAAAAATAATATTTTTCCAATACGAAAACATTATTACAACATAAACTTTTCCTTTGTGACATTAAGTTGTGCCTGATTGTTTTCTTGATACAAGATTGTCCTTTTGGTGATCTTTACAAAGTGATCATTAAGTGTCCCATCTGTTCTGAAGTCCAGGCATTATCAAAAATCCAGTTTCACTCAAGTATGTTGGTGATAAAATGATGTTATTTCACTCACTTTGGAAATTCTGGATGAACTGAGATAAGCTGAAGAAGGGTAGTTTTCTTTGCCCAGAAGGTCCCGAATGCCCAGGCCATTCCTGGGCTCCTAAGTCTGCCACACTCACTGCTCGGAGGCCTCGCTCTCAGTGCTGGGCAGCTCAGCACCCCAATTTCTATGCACATGGTCAGGAGAGGGGCCTGTTTGAACAGGGCCTTGGACCCTCCAAGGTGGACCATGAACATGCCACTTTCAGTGGGACGTACCCCTACCACCTGCCCCGCCCCCCCCCAGCTCTACTTGTCCTCTGCAAAATTTCCCTGATATTCAGATTAAGAGTCTCTTCTTGACTCTGCAGCATCTGTGAACAAGTCAGTTTACATATGTCTGCCTGATGCTTCCGGAAAGGCAGTACTGAGTGTTATACATCATTTATTATTTTATTCATGTGCACAGCATATTGTCTGGTGTTCAGTATTTGTTAAATTAATAGCTAGATGCATGGAGGGAAGAGTGCTGACTTTTAGTCATGGCTTGCTTGGCCTTGGTCTAGCTGGGTGATCTGGGGGTGAAAGTTCAATTTCTATTGATCCTACATTAACTTAGAAAATTCTCATCAATTTTCTGTGCACTATATTTTGGAAGAGTATTTCAATTTTAAAATGTCACTTCATGTTTCTTCACACTAATAATTAAGTTCTGAATAGTGCTTTATAGTTTATGATAACTCTTCACCCAATAACACTTAATCCTCAATGATACCATGGTATATAATTTCTTACTATTAATTATTAATTATAATAAGTCATAACCACAGCACTAATAAAAAACATCACCACTCAGTATGTGCCAAGGATCAGTCATCCTCTTTCCAGAAGAAATTTAGAGAAGCGAAGTAACTTGCCCACATGTAGGGCGAACTCTTAAGAAACAGGTCTAGAAAGTGGTCTAATATTTGGTGAGAGCTTTATAAGGTGCCAGGTGCAGTGGATGCAATAATATACACAATACACAGAGTTCCAGGGTGCAACCAAGTAAGTGCACCAAGTTATAACAACCAACTCTGATAAGAGCCATCAAAGAAAAATATACAGAAACACAAGGTCATAAAACTGTGGTCTGATTTGGGGATTGTGAGGAAATGCTAGTTATGCAGATATTTGAAGAATGAGAAGAGTTAACTGGGCAAAGACAGAGTATTCCAGGCAGAGGGATCAGCATCTGCAAAGGCCCTAAGATAGGAGGGAGCAACTGAGGAATGGAAAGCAGGTCAATGCAGCAGAGGGACCAAGACCCAAAGAAGAATGAGACAAGACCAAGCTGGAGACTCAGGTCTTGTTAAGTGTTTTGCTCAGCATCTCAAAGGTGGTGCGGAGCCACTGAAAGGGATTTTCTGCAGGGTGATATGATGAAAAGTCTGCAATTGGAGAACTAACCATATTGGGGTGGTGGTGGTGGTAAAGAAGGGGGCGAGGGGAGGTCTGTTAGAAGTGGTCAAGGGGAGAAGACAGGCTGGGCGGTGGTGATGAGGTTGGAGGTGGAGGGGCAGGATTTGAAAATAGAAAATAAGGAAATCAACAGGACTCATTGGTGGATTAGATGAAAGACGGGGAAAATCAGGGTACCCAAGATGACCCTCTCAATTTCTAACTTGTGTAACTGGAACTATCATGGGGCTTTCCACCAGGAGAGGGAACAAAGGCAAAACCCCAGTTCTGTGGGGAAGATCATGTATGAGGTTAGGTTCAGACACGTTGGGACTGAGATATTTTAGAGACGCCCCCAAGAAGAGACGAGTACAGGGTGGTTATAATGGTTTGGAGCGCCAAAGTCTTGACTGTGATTTATGGCTGAGAGTCTTTGGAGAAGCCAGGTGTGTCTGACTCCAGAAGTCACATCCTTAAATCACTATATGATAGTTCAGAGAGGTTAAAACTGTAAAAAAGCAGGAGTCAACTGAACCCTGGACTTCTGGGTGTATAAATTTCATGCTCTTTCCATTACTCTATCTACCTTGCTACAGATCATTCCTCAAAGTTCTTATTAATCCTTGTCACAGAGGGCCAACAATCAGACATGAAACTGAAGGCTTATATAAAGCCCCTAGCCATTTACAACTGTAAATGAAACTTAAAAAGAAAACAAACAAACAAACAAAACATTTCTTTTGTAAATCAGAATAGTGAGCAGAGAGGAACTGAAGAAAAGTAGAGATGGAGAAAGGAGGCAATTTTTACAGTGGGTTTTCAGACTGTCTTTTTTATATGTGTATGTGTACAAAATGATTTTTTCTTAAGTAAATTCAGAGACTGTAAGGCATATCATGTTGAAGTAAATAAAAAGCACTTTCCAAAGCCAAATATAAATGATTGTTTATATTATTCATTGCTTTGGCTTTTATCTTCACCACTGTTTTCCACACTGATAATGGGATACTATCCAGATATCAAGTGATTTTAGCTTCCATCATGTAGCACATTTGGGCCGATCCTTAAATTACTCAGCTTTCAGAGGTACAGCTGAACGGGACAAACAGAATCACACTGTATCTTGACAACCCAAGTTCCTCCTTCACTTTCAGTATGAGAACAGGAGGCCAAAACAGCTTTGGGGAATTGATGGTTCATTTTTCAAAGATAATAGCTCTTTTAAGATACTAAATACCACTTAGACTACCCATTTCAAGGGCACTAAAAGGTCCTCTGAAGTTCTTGATTTTATTTAAGTGAAGCATAAATGAATATTGTAATGCACAGGACGCATCAGTAACAGAAAAAGCACTACTCACAAGTAAGATTGATTCTTTCAAGTAGTTTAGACCACTTACCAGGATGGAAAAAAACTGCTTTTTCAATTAGTATTATTAATAATTAATACTTGAGGGTCTATAAAGTAAACTTGAACAAAGCTGGTCATCTGAATTTTAATATATTTTAAAACTATATTTCAAAGCTAGGAAATGTATCTTATTTAGTTGTGGTGACAGGTTGGTATATTTTTCTTTAACATTTCTTTAGCCAACTCTCCTATAGTGATTAGAAAAAGGAGGGGCATAAACTAACCAACAGCAATTATTTGACTTGGGAAAGCTTTGCCTTTGTAAAAGATTTGTCTTTTCAATTATATTTTGCTTAAGTTAACATTAAAATTAGTTTTTAATTTCTGAGCATAAGTTGAGATCAGAAGGAGGCAGTTCAGGGACAGTTTAGGTATCAAGGAGAAGCGGGTCAGAAATTTATGGCTAATAAAGGGTTGATATTAAAGTGATAATTCTAGGGCCGGCCGAGTGGCGCGGTGGTTAAGTGCTGGCTTGGGAAGCCAGCAGCCCTGGTTCGGCCCCACATATGAGGGCCAGTGACACGGCCCTCAAAAAAATAAATAAATAAAATAAATAAATAAATAAATAAATAAGTAAAGTGATAATTCTAAAAGCATTATACTTTTATCGACTTTAAGGAAACCTACACATGATCACAGAGCAAAATTTAAAGCCTCATTTGTTTCTAATAACCCACCAAAGTAGAGATTGCCTTGCTTTTTTACATGCTGTATGATGATTAATAAAATCAATTCAAAGAAAATACAGATATAGCTTGGCATATTCCAGAGAGGAGCACCAAATGTGTTTTAATTCAAGGTCTTAACTGAGCAATTTATTTCAATATTTTAGGGCAGGGGTTCACAAACTTTTTGGTATTAGGACCCCTTCACACTCTTTAAAATTACTGGGGACACCAAAGAACTTTCATTTATATGAAATGTAATTATTGATAGTTACCACATTAGAAATTAAAACTGAGAAATTAAACAAATATTTATTAATTCAATTAAAAATATCCATAGTAAGTCCACTGCATGTTAATATAAATAACACATTTTTATGGGAAAAAAAAATTGTATTTCCCAAAACAATAAAAACAGAGTGGAGTGACATCCTTTTATATTTTTACAAATCTCTTTCACAGAGGACAAGTGGATTCTGTATTTACTCTCTGCTGCTCCACTTACTTGTTGTAGTATCTGGTTTGGTTGAGTATTGAAGAAAATCCAGTCTAATCTAACTATGTAGTTCAAAAAAGAAGTATTTTAATAGCCTTTTCAGATAATTGTGGATATTCTCTGACATTTCGCCAAAGCTGAAAAGTAATAGTTTCTTACAGATTAGCTGTATGATCTAAAAGTGCATCAACGAATGGTATTGTCCTACCCTGTTACAGTAACATCATTGCTCTGTCTTGCATTTGAATGGATTGGTTACCCATGCATGAGTCTTAACCATCCATTGGTCATTTGGAAAATATTAGTTCACTGAGTTACGTGGATCTTCCCAAGGTGGACACATTTTGTCAACAGTGAAAAAGGCCAATAACCTCTTGGTATTATTATGAAAATAGTTTTGACCTTGTGGAACTCTGAAAGGGTCCTAGAGAATCACAAGGGACTGGACAGCACACTTAGACAACCGCTGTTCAGGATCACTTTGGACTTGGCAGAGGAGAACGCACTCTTTGAAAGAGTTCTTAAGACCATTTTGTTGCTCCCCTTGCTTGATGCAGAACTGAGGGGTGCACACTTTTAAAGGAACTGTATGCTAAAGCTCTTGTAAAGTAAAAATAGTTGTTTCATAAGTACTTAGCCAGATATATGAAAGTGCTTCACAAATTCCCATCTTTGTACACTGAGCAAGTCACATGATGCATATATACCCCATGCATGTGAACTGGGGATTATGTGTTTGAGCATAAATACTCGCCTCCCACTTGGCTTTTGTGCCATTAAAAAAAAAAAAAAAAAAAGGTCCTAAATGTCTTGGACTGACAACTCCTGGTAAGTGTTATGTGGCCACTGACTCCATCACTTAATGGCCTATCACATTGTAAAACATTGGATCTTTTTTACTATCGAGTCAAGGTAATATTTTAATCATTTACATTTAACTTGCTAATAAAAATTATAGGCTACTTGAGCATAAAAAAGGTTTCAAAAATGTTCTCAGTCTAATGCTTAGAACATTTCCATTATTTTTTTCTTCAGGAAATAAAAATTCTCAATTCCCTTTTAGGTTTTTACGGTCATACTTTGCAACCTGAAGATCATGAGGCAGTAGGTAAAGTGATAAATGCCCTTTTACCAAGTGCATTCTGAAATTTATGGTCATCTCCAGCCAACCAGCAGTTCTTCCTTTACTGTAACAGCTTCATTCCACACTACTTGCCCAAAGTTTCAAAGTTTCTTCAGGAAAGTGTGAGTGGGTCTAGGGATGAAGCACCAAGAGACAGATTAAGAGATAGCAAGACAGTCTCCAGCTCTGAAGAAGCTGATCCCAAGCCAATGCCACACATGCCTTTGATGTCTCCCTTCAACTCCCTGTCTTTCAGTAAATCTCAAGCTGGGGAAAGCATATCCCCTTCCTCAGGGATATGCACTGTTGACACGGTGCATATTTTTAGAGGGTTGGGGTGAATAAGATTTTATATTATTTTATAGAATTTTCATAGTACAAAAGTGCAGAATGTGGAGGACAGTGCAAAGTTCATACTGATCTTTAAAATAAAAAAGCAACTGTCACCTTGGCAGTTTTTATTCTACAACCTAAAGCATGCCTCGCGATTCTCTGCTGCTGGAGTATTTCCCTGAAAGAGTTTGGGGAACTGCATCTATTGGCACCATCTTTGAAGAGAAGCTGGCCAGTAAGCAGTTCGACTTGCACAACAAAACTTTAGGGGTGGTTTATCTGATAGTCAGCCCTTAGCGGACTCCTTTACGGTTGACTATTGGTGTCACTTAATACCACTGGCATATTACTTCTTGTACACTGAGATCTTTGATGGTTTCAGTAGCAGTTCAGTTCTTTGGCTGTAAGTGAAACATATAAACCACACACTTTAAGTGAGAGACACCCAGTTGAACGGGATGTAGTATTAGCCGTCAACTTCCTTCTTAAAAAAATTACCTTTTAACAATTTGAAAACGCCCTGGATATGCGCCAAGGTTCTTTGGAATGCAAAATAAAATTGAACACTTAATTTTGGTAATAAAAACAGAAAAAAAATGAGGATTTAAAATGTGTTCATTCTGACTTCCTCCTGAAATGTCAGGCCTCTCAGCACTAAAATGCTAGTGACATGCACACGGCGCTCCTGCGCTCCATCAGGGCCCACATACGAGTCCGTACTATAAAGGACAGGCAGCTGGGCGAAGAAAAGCCAGCGCACTCTGCAGTTTCGACCTTTCTAAGGTTTTATTTTACTAAGACAACCGCCTATGACAATGCATAGAATTGAGACGTACACTGAGCGAGCCCCTTCCATGATGAGGACTACATGGACACTGCAGATGGGTGGGGTGAGCAGAGAGCCTAAGGCAGCATCAGAGGGGCTCAGCAGTGGGCAATTCCTGCAGTAAAGGGCGTAGCAATGGTTAACTGCATTTGCACTCCGCCCACTCCCTTTCTTGCCTGCTCTGCTACCCTTGCTTTCCTCTTCATCGCCCAGCTAAAAACGACAAACTGCTTGCTTCCTAAGCATCTTCTGTACTGTCGGTTCTCGCTGCGGCCTTGCTTACACATGAAGGGTTTGGGGGTTTCGTTACAGCGAGCAGACCCCTACGGGGTGTCAGGGCTGCGCCCGCAGGCTGCACGGCTCGGACGCCGGCCGCACGCCCCCGGGCCCAGCGGCCAGAAACCACAGCGCAGCCCCGGGGTCACCTCGGCCCTTATCGAAGGCGCACATCGCCCGGCGAGCGGAAGCCCGCTCCGCGCGCCCGCACCAACCGCCAGGGCCCCAGCGGCAGACGACCCGGGCGGCGCCCGGCCAGGCCTGCATTTCCTGGGCCGGGGGGGCGTGGGCCAACGGCCGCCCCGCCCCGCCCCGCGCGGAGGGGGCCGGCCAGACCGGAGGGGGCCCGCAGGGACGGGCGCCGCGCGCCCCGGCCCCGCCCCCACCCCCAGGGGGCCGAGGACAGGGCAGGGCGGGGCGGGGCGGGGCGACGCATCCTGGCCGCGGCGTCCCGCGTGCGCGCGCGCGCTGCTCCCAAGTCCCGCGGAGTTTAACACAATGCCGACGCCTACGCCGTGCGCAACGCCCCGGCCGGCGCAACAGGCCCGGCGCCGAGGGCGGGGGAGGGGTTTGGGGGGGGCTGGCCAGACCAGACGGGGAGAGCGCGCGCGAGAGCCGGAGACAGCGCGAGACCCAGGGAAGCCGGAAGCGCGCGTGCGCGCCCCCGCCCGCGAGCGGGGAGGCGGAGCCGCAGCAGTAGCGGCAGCAGCTGTAGGAGCCGCTGCAGCTGGGAGAAGCGCCAGAGAGGCCGGGCCTGCTCCGGTCGGACCGGATCCCTCCCCTCCCCCTCCTGCTCTGCTCCCCTCCCCCAAACCCACTTCCGCAGCTTGCGGCCTGGCCGCCGAAGCAGCAGCGGCGGCAGCAGCCGGAGGCGGCGGCAGGATTACGCACCTGACAGGCCCCCCGTCTCGGGGCTCCAGCGCGGGACGCTCCCCGGCCGCCGCCGCTCAGGACGCACTTCGCGGTGGCGGCGGGAAGGGAGGGACCGGCGACGGGGAACGGAACGTGAATCGCCCCCCTCCCCTTCCTCCCTCCCTCCCTCCCTGCGGCCCGCCGCCCGCCCTCTCGGCTTCCGTCCCCTCCCCCGCCCGCAAAGCCCCGGATGGAGCTGCCGCCGACTCGCCGCCGCCTGGCTCCGGGGGATGGTTTTGTCAGGCGGCCAGAACCCCGGCGCCAGGCGCCGCCGCCGCCCCCGCCCCCGCGGGGCGCCCATAGCCTCGCTTCCCAGAACCAGGTCCCCGTGTGCGGCGGGGCCTCCGCCTGCCTTCACCCGGAGCCGCGGGACGGGGGTCAGTCGCCTTCTTTGTTGCCACCGTCGCTGCCGGAACCGTTGGCGAGCGCCGCGGCCCCCCGCCCCCCGCTGGCCCGGCGCCGGGGCCGGGGGCGGCACGTGGGCACGAGCCCCGGGAGGCGGCGGCGCCGCGCGCGTACCTGTCGCCGGTGCGGCTGCGGCGGGGGGTGCGGAGGAGGCGCCGCTGGGCAGCCTTGGCCGTGCTCTCCCCGCCGCCGCCCCTGCCTCTCGCTGCTGCTGCTGCTGCTGCCGCTGCCGCGGTCGGTGTCTCCGGCGCGGCGGCGGCGGCGGCGGCGGGGCTTTTCCTGTCCGGTTACGTTAAGGTCACATGACCGAGCGAGCGGAGCGACTAGTGCAGAGAGGCTGCGAGCGGCTCCCGCCGGGGGGGAGAGGCGGCGAGAGAGCAGTGGCGGCAAGAGCCCCCGCCGCCCCCCCGCGCCGCCCCACCCCCCCCCCCCCCCCCCCCCGCCTCCTGCTGCGCCGCCGCCGCCGCCGCCGCCGCCTGCAGCCCTGACTCCGCTGCCGCTCGGCTCCAGCCAAACTTCTGCGAACCATGTGCAGCCGAGGCGAGGAAACTTCTCTCCGCTCGCTGGGGCCGCAGGCTTGAGTCAGAAGCCCCGTGTTTGCAGACAGTGTTTAGGTAGGACAGCCCTGGGGACACGCGGGGAAGGGATGCAGGAGGACTGCTCGGACCCCCCAGTGCACACTTGGGCTGCACTTCCCTCGGCCTGTGCCCCTGCCCCTTGGCTTCCCGTAGGAGCCTAAGGTTTAGCCTGAAGACTTGACATGGAACGGGCGTGAGAACCAGGGAGATAACTGTAAAACCACTGAGTGCCTTTCATCACCAGTGGCAACTGGAAAGTGACACTGCAGCAGAAGTGCCTCTGCTGTGTGGAGCGGTAGAGGTGCTTCTTGATAGACTTAGTGGAGGGCGATGGAAGGCGTTTCTGTCAAGATTGAATTTGATGCTCATTGCGGTAACTGGGTTTTAGCTTTTGAAGCTTTGGTCCAAAAGTATCAAGCGTCTGGAAAGCAAGTTCGTTCCTTAAGAACAGTTTCCTCTCCTGTTAAGGCTGGTCTCTGAGGTACTGTTAGAGTGGGTTCCAGAGTTGGCCGTTCTGTTAAATGTAGAGGTTCTGAAATCTTTTCACAGGGAGGACCTTGCACGTGTCAGGGCAGGCAAGGGACTTAGACACGTTGATGGCCATTCTTAACATCTTAAAGTCGACTTCTCTGTCATTGCCATTTTGCTAGAATTTTATATTTTTGGAAGTACCGTTTCGTCCTTGGAGGATTGGATTTAATGATTTATTGCATATTTATAGTATTTCGAAGACTTAAGAATATGGCTGGATTTGTAAAGAAATGGAAGCAGCAGCTTCCAAGACAGCCTGGTTTTAAAGCATGCTATCCTGGTTATAATTTCTTCGATTTGATGTCCAACGCGTTTTGGTTACATAGCACCGTGCTTTGGCGCATAATATTTAAGGCAAGCACAGTAACTTAAGACAGTTAACATACAGAAGTGTCTCTTCTAAAACTCTTGAGTTTGGGTTTAGGAATCCAGTTATACCAGGGCTAATGATGATTAATTCCTTCTTTAAAGATAGAATAAGCAGCTCTATAACTATAATAGTCCAAAAGTGAATAATAGATTTAGTACATACCTGCCTTGAACTTTTAGTGTTCTTTGATCAGCTAGATAAATGACTTGTTGAGTGGTTAAGTGTCTGCCTGCAAAACCAAATTCTGACCCTGATAAAAGTATTTCTAGTGCACTATCACTAAAACATCAAAGTTGGCCTTCAGACTGTCATGCCAGGTTTCTTGTATTGGCTCTACAGTTGAGATCTGTTTCATCTTCTTAGGAAACTAAAGTGATTTTGATTGGTAGAGAGGCCCAGTTAGAGATCTTTGGGTTCTTAGTTCTTTTAGACCTAGACTCTTAGGAACTTCCAAGTTTATGAGCTGATGGTGTGCTCACATGGAGAGTGAACTGATTTAAGAGAAACTAAAAGAAAAAATGGGCAAAGCTAATGTTTTAGATCGAAGCCTTTCGGTAGACACCTGGTCTTTGTGTCTAGAGTAATTCGCCTTGAGTCAAAGTAACTATGCTTATTCTTAAGATCAGCGAATAATTTCTCAGTACTATATATGTAGTTGTATAGAAATAAACCCAGGGGTTACTTCTGAAACTCTGAATCTCATTCCTAGAGGAAACGCTGTCAGGACCATCCTGTTCTTCAAGCGCTGCTGCTCTTGAATGTAGAACTGGACTGCTTTACTGCTAGTTCTCTCAAGGCATAGGCATGCATGCATACTTGGATTTTGTCACATATGCTGATTGATTATTTTGATTTTTAGTCACCATCGTCAAGTAATAACATTATAAGGAAAGCTATACAGATTTTATCTGCTTTCTACAACATGTTGAAGTAGACACATTTAGGTGGATATATATGCAAAGGTTGGGGAGAAAACTTAGTACTTGCAAGAAAGGCTAAATAGTGTATGTCAGGATACCAAGGGAAGCTGTCAGTCTAGTTGTGGGAGAGCCACAAATGCCTCAAATTGAGTAAGTAAGAAAGTTAAATCATCTGTTTAGTGTTTATGTGCTGATTTATTTGGCATTTTGGAAATAGATTTGGCAAATTACGAGTTCAAAAATAGTTCCACACATTTTAAAAGAAAATCACAGTGCAAGCCAATAACCTGAGTGGATTCATCAAAAGTTGTTAGACATAAATATTCTGCAAACTCTTCTGCTGCTGAAAGTTTTGGTATGTTATACTGAGGTATGAGAAAACTATGCACTTGCTTGTGTTCTAAAGAGAATATTTCAGTGAGACTTGGACACTGGGCAGGAAGCAATTTAATAATACTGTACTTTTTTGGGAGCAGAAGTTTAAGTTTGTATGCACAGGTTGAAGATGGAATTTCCTTTAATGTTGATTATTAAATAAATGTGGATAGACCCCAAAGCAGCATTTTTACTACATAATTTTATGGGTAACCTCTTAGATTAGGAAAAGGCATTCCTTTACATGCTAGATTTACCAGTCTGCCATGCCTCTTGTGTTTTATATCAAGTTTAACATTTAAATCAGAAAAGATGTATGATGAGAGTGTCTTGTATTTCATTGGTTTGGGTATAAAGTTTATAGAAAATGCTTATTTTATAGTTGGTTGTTACTGAGACCATATTCCCTTAAAGATTCCCTATACTTTAGGGAACATTTTGTCTTAAACTAAACCTAAGTGTAAGCTTGGGGTTTTAAAGTTTTTCACTTGTGATTCTAAGAAATACATTGTTAAATGCTACTTGGTACACACATACATGTAAAATTAAAACAATTTTCAGGAAATAGTACTTGTTATCAGTTATATATGCCATGTTTTCTAACTAGTTTATTTTTTTAAAAGTTGATGGTGGTGCCTTAAGTTGATTTCATCAGTCACAAATAGATCAGGGTTCACAGTTTGAAAAACATTTATCATACATTGGGTTGTTGGAAAAGTCATGACGCATTTTTGCAACGAAAAACAAAAAATACGTCGTGACTTTTCCAACAACCCAGCAGTTTCTGTGGGTCAGGAATCTGGGAGTATATCCAGGTGGTTCTGATCAGGGTCTTTCAGTCAAGATATTGAGTGGGCCAGAGGATCTGCTGCTAAGGGGGCCCACGCTCCGGCAGGTGGTGCTTGCAGTGGGCAGGTGTTGGTTCGTTTCCATTAGCCTGCTTGAGTGTCCTCCCAATATGGTGGTTGGGCTTCCCCAGAGCTAGTGAACCAAGCAAGAGGAAGGAGGAAGCCACACCATCACTGCCACATGGTGTTAAAAATAGGTCACTAAGGCCAGCCTACAGCCCAGGGGGTAGGGAATTAAGCTCCTTGTCTTGAAGGGAGTATTTATGACATATTTTAATAACCCCCACAATTCTGTATTTTTCCTGTTTCTGGATGAATTAGGATTGAACCAGAAGCCTTGCCGAAGTCAATCTGTAAGTAATTATTGAAGTTAATTCATTTTTTTTCTCTGAGGGCATCTAGTCTCATGCCCTTCTCAATCTTAAATTTGAGAAAGCAGACTCAAATAAGTAATTAACTGGCCTGGGGCCATTTATTCTAGGAAAAATAAACAGATTTTCTCTGACTTTTGTCATGAATAACTTGTGCTGATAAAAGGGAAAATTGGCTGAATTTTAAAAAATCTTTTCTAAAGAAGTTACAGTACATAACTGGTCTTCCCTAGTCTTCCAGTTTGCAAGCTTCTAGGAGGTGTCATCAAAATACGGTGAATGTTTAAAAAAATTTTATTACAGTAAAAGACACATTGTCATTAATCCCCCTCAAAATATTCCCCCTCACTTTGAACACACTTACGCAGCGTTCTTGCCACTTTCTAAAGCAGTTCTGGGAGTCCTCTTTTGTGTCTTTAGTTGTGCTGTCATGGCTGTCTCAGTGTCCTGAATCCATTCAGAACGTTGTCCTTTCATGGTCATTTTGACTGCGGAAGAGCCAGAAGTCACACGGTGCCGGATCTGGGGGATAAGGACTCATAGTAATGTTTTTGACAGAAATTGCCATACCAGAAGCAATGTGTGAGAGAGATGTTATGCTGGAGGATGAGAAGTAAAGACACTCGAGAACTTCCAGAACTGCTTCAGAAAGGGGTGCAAACGATGGGATAAGTGTGTTCAAAGTGAGGGGGAGTATTTTGAGAGGGATTAATGGCAATGTGTCTTTTACTGTGACAAATTTTTTAATGTAAATATTCACCATCTCTTTTGATCATACTTCGTACATGGATAATAGTTATACTTTAAACTTGTTTGTACTGCAGGTAACATTTGATGTCTTTATGACTTTGCAGACTCCTCACACTAGCATCCCCCCAGTTTATTTTATTTTATTTTATTTTTAGCTGAGCCATCCTGCCGCCTATTGGCAGCTTAGCGACAGCTCAGCTCGGGCTGGGCATCGAACTGCTGTTGCTTAGAGCTCAGCTCGCACTCTTGAGCGAGCTCTTAACCAACTGAGCCACTTGGCCGGCCCCAGTTGATTTTTTTTTTTTTTTTTTTTGAGGAAACAAAATGTGCGACTAACACTTGAACATGAGGTTAGGGGTGGTAATGCCATACAAATCCGGGCATAACTTTTGACTAGCCAGCCCTTCACATCTGTGGATTCAGCAAACCTCGATTGAAAACAGTATTTTCGATTCATGGTTGGGAATCTGTGGCTGGGAAACTGCTGCTGGGAATGCAGAAATTCTGTTTTCAATCCACACTTGGTTGAATTTGAATAAGGTTGGCTTCGGTTGACGTGAAGCCCGTGGATATGAAGGGCCAACTGTATTTCCTGGGAGAAACATCCGCGTAATAAGTGGACCTGCGCAGTTCAAACCCGTGCGTGGTGTTCAAAGGTCATCTGTACTTGTTAAATTCAAACGACTTATTGTTAGCTCCAGATGCTGTCTTCTGTACTGACCACAAGATCATCCTATGTAATTGTACCAATTAGCACATTTCCAGGACCTAAAAGAAGACGTTATAACTTAAACAGATAATCAAGAGTTTGAGTATAAATGACACTATACGACTTCTTTTCTGCTGTGAAATTTTCATGGACACTTTGGATCTAGAAGGATGTGTTCTAAGACTAGTTTTGGCTTAGAGATAGAGGGAGCAGGAAGAGACCCTGACTTTGTTTTTTTTTTTTTTTTGAGGGCAGTGTCACTGGCCCTCATAATGTGGGACCCGAACCAGGGCTGCTGGCTTCCGAAGCCAGCGCTTAACCACCGTGCCACCCGGCCGGCCCAAGAGACCCTGACTTTGGTAGTTAGAGTGCAGCCAGGATGAATTTCTAAGGCTTTCCTCAGTTTTCTTTTTGAAAAATCCATTAGGCTTTTCTGAGTAATAGATGGGGATACAGTAAATTATCTTACACTTTTGCTATTACAGAGTTGGATAATGGCTGCTTTTTCCTTAAACTGCTTTCTGGTTTCCCTTACCACCAGGACTCCTGACAGTTCCTATTCTGTATTCTGCCGACACACTGATTGTACATACTTAATGTGATTACTTTTCTTCCTTGCCATTTGTCTACCTAGATCTTGTACCCCCATCCTCAGTGTAAGCTGGGACTGCCTTTTATGTATACTGCTGGTACTCAAAGGCTTGCAGAATTGAATCAACTTTGTAGTTGAAGGATGTGACCTAAGATGATAATTTTCCCATGAGAACTGAATGAACAAACGTTTCTTGTAGAAAGCCTCTGTATATAGGTGGTGGTGGTGTATACTCATATATTAATAATTCTGTTAAGATGCTTACAGCCCAGTGGGGGAGAAGAACACCATCATATACTTAATACACAATTTGTTCTACATTCCACATGTGCAAAGTGCTGTGGTAATATAAGTGGAAGTTGCTATTAAACTGAATCTTGAAGGGTGAATAGATGTTTGAAAGACATTTCGTTTTGTGATGTTTGGTGGGGGGGGTTGTGCATTTCTCAGCTTTACTCCTTCAATATACATCTACCTTAAATTGTTTTATTGGTGTGTTGCCATCATATTTTGATAAGCTGCTTAAGTGGCATTCACATTCTTACTGAGTTTCTCTAGAATTGTGCTGTGTTCAGTTTAGTAGCAACTAGACACATGGCTGTATCAGTTGTCACACTAGCCACATGTGCTTTCAGTAGCTATGTGGCAAGAGGCTACCATGTTGGACAATACAGATACTACAGAACATTTCCATTGTCACCAAAGTTCTGTTGGAAAGTGTTGCTCTAGAATCATGTTTTCCTCATCTGCACGTTTTTCACATTCTCTGTAGTCCGTTGAGTTAGGAACAGAATGAGGAAACTTGGCCTTCTGACATTGGAGAGAGATAGTGGTTGGTATTTATGAATAGACGGGAGAAAGCATAGGATGTTATTAACTGTGGTTATGAATATAGGCTTTGGAGTGGGATCAGGGTTGGAATTACAGTCCCTTAAGCTGTTTGGCTTTGGGCATGTTATTTGATCTCCGAGCCTCAGTTTGTTGTTTTACTCAAACTGGGATAATATTTGACTTGTAGGATTATATGAGTGTAAAATAAAGTGTGTCAGTGGGCTTAGCACAGTACCTCAGTAAATGATAGGATCATTAACAATTTTGAAATAATTAAAGAAATTTTTAGAATGAGTGAACAGTTGTGAACTTTAATATAGGTATACATTTGTGTAACAATGACATTCAGGACACAGGACAATTCTGTCACTTCAGAAAAATTCCCTCATGCTGTCCTTATATATACTTATTCTTCTCCAACCCCTTCCCCTGGCAGCCCACTGCTTTGTTCTCCATAGCTAGTTTTGTCTTTTCTGGCTTGTTATGTAAGTGGAATCATACAATATATAGCCTTCTTTTTTTTTTTTTTTTTTTAAGCTGAGCCATCCTGCCACCTGTTGGCAGCTCAATGGCAACTCAGCCCAGGCTGGCCTCGAACAGCTGTTGCTCAGAGCTCAGCTTGCACTCTTGAGTGAGCTCTTAACCAACTGAGCCACTCGGCTGGCAATATATAGCCTTTTGAGACTGGTTGAATGAAAGAGTCATCCAAGCTGTAACATCAATAGTCACCACTGATTTTTTTAAAGACATTTTAATTTTGAAATATTAAAAAAAATTTTATTGAAATATTTCTGGAAAAAGATGTGAATCTGAATTTTTGTTTATAGAATTGTGTTTGACTCAGGGATTTTTGTTTGTTTGAAAGTGAAGTAAATGATACTTACAGGGGAAAGGTATTTCCTCTGATTGATAACAACTGTGTGTCTGTATATTGATGTTTTTCTCTGTGAAGTGGCTGATCATTGGTAGGGGAGGCTCCTGTTCTTAGTTTTCTGTATAGTTGCATAGAGGCCTGATTTGAAAAAGGTGGCTGTTTAAACATTGGTTTCTAAAATGTGGCCTGAAGATAGGCTAACCAGCTGGCTGCTTTGTCCAGGCTTTTCTCCTCTTAACACTGAAAGTCTAGGCTGCTCGGAGAACCCCAGGATCTGAAAGGGCCACATAGAGAAAATTCAAGGATCCCAGTTAATCAGATTTCGTTAATGAGCCATCAGACAAGTATTCCCTAATCTACTTGCCATCAAGGTGCTTAGAGTCAGAGTCTCTAAGGTAACTGGAACTCAGAACACAAAAAGCTCTTAGATTAGGCTTGAACTCTCATAGCCTCACTTTTTAATTCTGGTAATCTTCACAGCCACCCTATGAGGTAGTGTGTACTCCAGTATTAAATCTATTTTACAGACGATGAAATGGAGACTCAGAGGTTCAGTGATTCACCTAAGGGGATCCAGCTAGTTAAGCTGTAGTGGAGTCAACTGTTGGTCTTAATCAGTGCTCTTGTGAGTGTACTTAATTTTTTAGGCTCTCTTCAATTTTCTGGTATTACTTCTTGTTCTTAGAGAACTTGTGATCTTGAAAAACTAGGTTTTTGTGTTACACCTAAAATAATTTTAAAAACTAGTTTTGTAACTTGAGTTGAAGCTTTTTTAAAGATTGTATTGGGGAATTTGGGGAAAGGGAACAGACAAGTTGCTGTCCTTGTGTTCTTCAGTCTAGCTGTGGAGGACGTTGCTTCACTGGCCCATGTTGGTATCATCATTGTGCTCTTTCCAGAGGAGGCAGATTGGTTGCCGGCCACTGGATGGCCCCTCACAGTGGCTCTTGGCAGCTCACACCAGCTGCCAGCCGCTCATGCTGGCTGCCAGCCACTCACTGTAGCCTATGGCAGCCATTGCTGCAGGGGCTGCAGCTATGCCGTCCTGGGGACTCACAGCAGCCCAGCTCCAGGTGGAGCTGCTGTTCACCATCTTAGCTGTAGAGGGCAGTGTCACTGGACCTCATATGGGGGATCCGAACCGGGGCAGCTGGCGTCCCAAGCCAGCTCTTAACCAATGTGCCACTCGGCTGGCCCAAGTTGAAACTTTTATCATACACTTAAATAGTTGGGAAAAATGTAATTTCTGATATCATAAACATTGGTATTTAAAAATAAAGCTATTATATCTATCTTGAATGTATCTGGTGGATGTAATAATACCACAATGAGTTGATGTCCACCTTGATCCAGTTAACATAAGTAAATGTTTCAAATTGAACTGTTCCTTTTTCTCCTTGAAAAACTATTTGTGTTAACATTTCTCCCATAAAATGTTATCTTAATCGGTAAATTTTTGCTTGCAGGTCTTATCTTCTTGTTCTTTGCAACATATTTGTATATGAGTTGAAATGTTAACTTTTTATTTGTCATGACACCAAGGCACCAAATGTTCGTGTCCTTTTTTTTGTTTTTAAGATTGTTATAATTGAGTTGACCCAAACATCAAATTGTACACATTGATAGTTGGAGTAAAATTTTAATGGAAATTGCCCTCTTATTGGGTGGGGGATAATATGGTCTCAAAGGAGGTTTTGTTGACCACTATTTCAAACTGTCCTCTTGTTTGGCTTCCCAAAGAATTTAAAATATAGGTTAAATACATTTAAAGGTTTTTAAATACAGCAGACCAAACTCAGATTCAACAAGATGGGTGAGAGATGCCTTCTGTGTGGAGTGAGAAGGGAAGAGGGAAGGAGAGCAGGCTTGATGCACTGACTGCAGGTGTGCACACAGGCACAACAGTAATTTTAGGAAAGGGCCTAGGTGGGACTTGAGGCTCTAGAAAGCAGTTCTTGGACTAGGCATGCCCACATGCTCCTTGGGAAGTCTGGTGCCCTGGGGGCACAGATACCTTAGATAGACGGCTGCTTAAGAATCTAGTGTGTGCTGAAAAAGACACCAGGGCCTTCAGCTTCGCTCTGTCACAGCAAATGCATAAAAGACGTTAGTAAGGGTATAGTGTATTCTTTGCAGAATGCTATATCGCAGTAAACAAGTTGTAAAATGACAGCATCCCAATTCTGAACAGAATACTCTGTTCATGGATCTGTATAGAAAAAAACCATTTAAATTCATTGTGGTGGAGAGGGTTGTGAGATGGAGGGGTTAACGCATAAAAATAAGGCAAATGAAGATAACAAGGACTTGGCTTTTTAAAAAATGTTAATTATTTCAAGATGGGAAGCATATAAATGTTAAATTCTTTGTACTTGTATTTTTTAATTTCCCTAAAGAATGTGCAAAACTAAAATGTTTCTCTGAGAAAAATATTTTGAGTGTGATAGGATAGAAGGTATTAATAAAAGGCAAAGGACTAGTGAGTTGTCAAATTCAAATTATGAATGCCATCTAAAGTAGGTTTATAAAACCAGTTTCTGCCATCACACACCTGCGTCACGTTATCTATTTACATGTTATATATTTATTTCAACACTCCTTGAGTTCCTGTATGGTTCTCAGCCAGGACCATGACTGGAATTCCCTGGGGATGTGTTAGGCGCAGTGTCCAAAGCTAAGCCTTTGGCTTTACTAAGTAGCTGCCTATATTTCCTAGATGCTGAGCTTATCCAGTACTTTAAACATTTTCCTTTCAAATTATCTGTTAACAGACCCAAACTCCAGATCCTTCATGATTTTTATTCAAGCAGCAATACATTTAAGAGATGAAATAATTCCTCGATTAAAAAATTAAATACCTATTAAATAAGATTTTCCCCAATAGCGAGCATCTATTTTTGATTGTAGAACTTGAATAGCTCTTGAAATGACACTTTTCCTTTGGTCATCACTTGATTAGAAAAACACTCGTCCCAGCTCAAACATTACCTTAGGGCGATAAAAAGTGAGGATTATTAATTTCATGGCAAATTACTGGTACACACTAAAATGACTCTTGGAAGGTTGTAACTAATTCATTCTCCTGAAATAAGAGTAAATACTTGTCTTCCCCATGTGGCAGGCTGCAGGTCTGAGGCACAGGTACTTGCTGTTGGGCTGTACATGGTAAATTTACAGCCAGAACTTTTACTACATGCCATCTCTAAAAATGTGGAACTTTTTGAAAAAGCACAACACATTTGCAAAATGTAATTACCATAGTCACTTGAAACTTAACCTGGCTTCCAAACAGACATCGTAACTGGCATAAAGTCATGGTTTCCCCGCTATCTTGTTTTCTGTCAAGTTCACTGTTTTCCTTAAAAAGCGGCTCACCTCTATGGTGATCAAGATGACGATCATCCACTCCAGGCGCAGCGCCCTCTTCTCTGTCAGGTGATTCCGCATCAGATCTGTCAGCTCCATGCAGTGCTGAAGTTTCTCATTCATGACCTGCAGTGGGAGAACACCAGAAAGTATCCTGCATTTATACTTAAATGAAGAAAATAAGTAACAGAATTGCATGCCTCAAAATTCTAAAGGTTGGAGATATGTATACAGTGAAAAATCATGCCTTCAATTCTTGCTCCCCAGTCCTCTCCCCAAAGGCAAATGGCCAATGTTCCCTGTCTTGTGAATTCGTTTAGACGTCTTGGAGTGCACAGATTTAACTGCTAGAAATACTTTGCATACTGTAGCTCTTGAATTTGTAAGATTTGGATGGAAGATCTAAAAATAAAGCTTATGAGTTCTAGTTTTTGGTGGCTGTCCTTGGATTTTTTAGCAGTTAAGAATGGCAACAGCCTTAAGATGATAAAAACAGTGATTACTTTCTGCTGAAACTTCAAATCTCACTATCAAAACCCTCAAATGTTAGGATGGCTGCTGCACCCACTAGATGGCACTGCTTTCAGCGCCCAACTGCAGAGGTTCTGCCTGCTGGTGGCGCCCTCACAGGTTGGTTGAGGGATTCACAGAACACAGAATCTTTGAATCACTGACAAGTTTATACCTCCTTAATATCTGCATCTGACTTTTGGAAATTGGACAACCTGGGGACAAATTAAACAGTTTGATTCCTCTTGATTACTTAGGGGAGGTATGTATGCTGAGGGTCCAGCTTTGGTCAGTGGAAATTTGAGACATCACAGATGCATATTTGGGTTTGATTGAAACATTAGTGCACCATGTTCATTATGATTCTGCACAGAGCATTAAACATCCTTACTAATGGGAGAGCACTTGGAACCACACTGATGGTGTACATTTGCCCAAGTTTCCAAACTGATCACTAGTTTCTCATGTATAAATGTTCAGAACGCCTTTGCTTCCTTTCTGCCTCTTCCTATTTCTGTTGGCTGCTTGATCTTGCTTCTTGCTTCAAAACACCCAACCCTCTTTCACTTTCTTTCAACTTTGACTAAAGAACTAACATTTCATCCTCCAACTTATTCCTTAGCCCTGAGAAGTTGTATATATTAGCACAACTCCCCCAAAACTTCCCACTGTCTCCTAACAGTAAATGTAACAAACTTTTCTTTTAGATTCTAAACCTCAGTTAACTAGAGCATTTGACAACACTAAGAAATGCAGGCTTCCTTTAGCTTTCCCCCTCCCGAAGAACGAAGTTCTCCTTCTGATCACGGTTCTCTGAGTTTTCTCTGCCTCATCTTGCCTTTGGATGACACTTCCTGAAGTTCTGATCTGGTCCCTGTCCTCTAGCTCTGTTCTCGCCTTCCGTGAGCTTACCCACTTGGTGTAGGTGCTTCCTAAGCTTCAGTTATTTCCATCCCACCGTTACTATTTCTGTGAGATAAGTGTGCCAACTGTACTGTTATTTAAATTCCAAAGAGTTTACTTAGAAATGTTTAGTTTAAAAAGAGACAGCCAGGTCGGCCGGTTAGCTCAGATGGTTAGAGCGCAGTGCTCATAACACGAAGGTTGCCAGTTTGATCCCCACATGGGCCACTGAGTTGCACAACTACTCAACTTGGAGCTGACGGGTCTTGGAAAAACACGCTGTTCCCCAATTAAAGACAAAAAAACCTGCCACAAATGGAAAACCAGTATGATGTGAAAACTGTTGCCTACAGATGCTGATTCTGACACCTGTGAGAGGGGGAGATAAGCCTACGACAGAGCCACTAAAATCAAACCAAGCCTTTCTCCTCCACAATAAACGTTATTGCTTCGATGCTTAAATACTATTTCTGGCTCCATGTGTACCTAAGCTCATCTTTTGTACAAGTATATGTATCTCACACTCAACTTCTGGGAAAGACTACTTTAAACTATCCTGATGAATCCCAAATATAAATGCTTCCTCTTTAATTTCTCCTCTGCCTGAATTTCTAATTGCCTATAAAATATCTTCTTATGGGTTTCCTGCTAGCACCTCAAAATTTAGCATTTCTCAAGCCCTCTTGGGTTCCCTGTCTCAAATCAGTTCACACTATCTTCTCAGTCACCCAGGATAGAAACCTTTGGGCTTTAATCCTCACTCCTGGAATCTGTCCTCTGCTTATCTTTTTTTTTTTTTTTTTTGAGGCAGTGTCATTGGCCTCATGTGGGACCGAACCAGGGCCGCTGGCTTCCCAAGCCAGAGCTTAACCACTGCGCCACTCGGCCGGCCCTTGTCCTCTGCTTATCTTGACTTACTACTACCTGTAAGTCTTCACCAACTTCATACCTGATAAAATTTTTTTTTTTAAAAATATACTGGAATCAGAATTCTTATCCTAAACAGACTGGAGCATGTCATTCCCTTGCCCAAATGCCTTAAACATGTTACCATCGCCTTCTCCATAACAAAACAATTCCAGATAGTTCAGTTCAATCACACTTGAAATGGTGGCACGCTCTTCAATCTTGAAGGCTCAGCCTTCGTGAACCTTCCGACCTCCTGCCCCCTCCCCTCTACTCCCATAGCACTTGGTGGTTTCCCTGTTTTAGCACTTACTTCATTCTGCCTCACAGTATTCTGCTGTCTGCCCAGAACCCTTCCCTCCTGTGCTGTTTCTTTGAGGGAGTTACTCTCTATTTCCAACTTGGTGAGGCTGCAGTCAGCACCCACTGGACAGCCTGCCCACCCCTCCCCTGAAAAACCTGAGGGCAGGTGGGGTTGGTACGAGACCCAGGCTTGGCCAACCATAATGCCCAGTTACCCCCCCACACGGCTGCCCGAAGTTCAGACTCGCGTCTCAATCCTCTGAAGTTGCCAGGCAGAGTGAAATGTAAGCTTGGCTAGTCCCAATCCCCACACCTTCCTCCCCATCTCAATGCCACTGCGAAGGCACGGAGGAGGCCAGACTGGTACAAGACGCCTAAGGACAGGAAAAGTCCTATGACCTGTTTGGTTCCGTGCAGATGTCTACTCCGACCATATGTGAGCACGTACGTGATGATAAATAAGACCATTTAAATTGTTTTTCTGTCATGTGCAACCAAGAAGAGGCCCCACTAATGCATGCGTCCTGTTTTCACTTAGCTATGGAGGCATGCATACAGATGAGGAGCAGGAAAAAACGGACATGTCACAGAGGTAAATGTGAAGAAGGTCCTAACTAGGTAGGAAGAAAAGTTGGGGCACTGTGGACAGGGGGTCAAGGGGAGAACATTTCAAGCAGGGGAAACAGCATAGATGGAAGTATAGTTAGAGTGGAAAGCTTGGGTGGAAGTGCTCGGAAGTGAGGTGAGAGGTACTGTAGACCCTAAGTGGGAGGCAGAATAACGGTGCCCCCCAAAGATATTCCCATCCTAATCCTTGGGACCTGTGAATATGACATGGCAAAGGAGAATTATGATTATAGGAATTAAGATCAATAATCATCTGATCTTGAGAGAATCCTAGGTCATCAGAGTGGGCCCAGTGTAATCACAAGGATTCTTAAAAGTGAAAATGGGGCCGGCCGAGTGGCGTGTTGGTTAAGAGCTGGCTTGGGATGCCGGCTCTGAGCAGCAGGGCCCCAGTTCGGTTTCCACATGAGGGCCAGTGACACTGCCCTCTAAAGCTAAGATGGTGAACAACAGCTCCACCTGGAACTGGGCTGCCGTGAGTCTCCAGCGACCGTGTAGCTGCAGCCCCTGCTACAGTGGGCTGCCATAGGCTACAGTGAGTGGCCCGCAGCGGGTATGAGCTGCCAAGAGCCACTGTGAGCGGCTGTCCAGAGGCCTGTGACCGATCTGCCTCACCAGGAAGAGCACAGTGACGATACTAACATAGGGCAGTAAAGCAATGTCCTCCACAACTAGCCTGAAGAACAAAAAAGGACAGCAACTTGTTTGTTCCCCTTCGACAGTTCCTCCCCTCCTCCCCAAAAAAAGGACATGGCAGGCAGAAGAGTTCAGAGTAACACAGTGTGAGGAGGACTCAATTTCCTTTGCTGGATGGAAGAAAGGGTTACCAGCCAAGGAATGTGGGTGGCATCTAGGAGCTGGAAAAGGCAAGAAAATACATCCTATGCAGAGCCTCCAGAAAGCAATGCAGCCCTGGCAACATCTTGAGTTTAGCCTGATGACTCCCAAGTCAGACTTCTGACCTAAAGAACTAAAAGCATGTTGTTCATCTGGTTTGTGGTCATTTGTTACAGCAGCAATTGGAAAACTAATACATCCTGCTATAACATCGGAATTTCATTCTTCAGGGACTGGGGAGTCCTTTGGTCTTCAAATATTTAATATTTACTATATTGTGCTGGGCAGAGGAGATGGAATGGTGAATAGAACACATCTCTGCCTTCTTCCTAAAGGGTTCCGTCTAGAGGCTGGAAGACAGTGAAGAAGGTGTATGTTAGTCCAGGTGAGAAAAGAGGGTGAACTGCAATGAGGATGCTTGTTAGTCATTGGGGGGCTGGAAGGCAGGGGTCAGTATGGTACCCTTCCATTTCAGCAGCCCAGGGTCTATCATACAGACTTTGAATAAATCTCTCTCAATGAATGAAGGACACTTAGAAGAAAAGGAAAAGACAGACTAACTGGATGTGTAGGGTGAAGTGGGAAGAGGAAACCAGGAGTGTCACGTTTCCGGTAGACTGATGAGATGGTGAGGCTGAGGCGGTCGGTCCGGCCATTAGCCGAAATGAACAGAGAAGGTCGAACATTTCCTGGGAGGATACAGTAATTTCATTTTGAAATCTTAGTCATTGACTAATTCTACAAATATGTATTGAGCACATACCCTATGTGAGATTTGTGCCAAGAAAAGGGGATGTAGCAGGGAAGAAAACAATTGGTCTTTGATCTAGTGTAGCCTACATTCTGGTGGTGAGGGAGACACACACTTAATTCTGAAGAGGATGCTGTGAGCTCTGGAAGCACCTGGAAGGCACACTTTGAGGTTAGCGATACGGAGCTGAAGTTACCCAGAAAAAGGTGGGAGTAGAAGTCATGAAAATGGATGTGATTACTCATGGTGCGGGCAGCATGAGGAGAGAGAACCAATGACAGAGTCGTGGAGGACAGCAGCCTGAGAAAATGGGGCGAGGGGTCCACTGTTCACTGGTGTCTGTCCCTACTACACTTGTGTAACTGCTCTGATCTTCAGTGAGCTCTTAATTTCCAAAGGAAATGACTTTACCTCCATCCTCAACTTTTTGAACTACTTTTTCAGCATATCTCATACCTAATCACACTATTTTTTTCAAAACTTTTTCCTCTAGGAAAAACAAAGAAGAAAACAAGGAACAACTGTCTCCTGGTACCACCACCACCCTTTTTCTGTTCTTTTTCGTGTACTGACCTAGCATCTTGCAACTCTGATAAATCCACTTATTAGTGTCAGTAGCTTCTTTGTAGATTCTTTAGGATATTCTACATACAAGATGTTGTCTGTGAATAAATTTAGTTTTACTTCTTCTCACAGGAGATTTTAAATCTTGGGGCTACAGACAGAGCCACCCACCGGGACTGATGCTGAGTGTAGCTGGCGTCACACAGGGCTTTCTCCACAGGTCTGGGGGGCGGGGGTGGGCAGAGACTGGGTCAGCATAGATTCTTCCAACTGCTAACGTGTAGCAAAGGAATGAGGTCAATCCCTTTATGAAGGGACTCAACCTCAAACTGGCCTTGACACTGGGAAAAAAGGACACCGAGCATACTGTAGGTAGAGGGTAGGGGCTCGCACAGCCCTCTTGTTCTCAGATATCCTTCTTATGCTCACACTGATCTTCGCCATGAAATAGCTGACCGTTTGGCTGTCAAAGGATTCTTTACTAGAAGAGGTGTCCTCAGTTGCAGACATGCTGTCAATAGTTCCATCTTGAACAGCAAGGACAGACAGATTAAAAAGGCCACCTCCCAGGTCAAAGGTCAGAACATTTGACATCGACCTTGTCCAGGCCAAGTGGCACTGGAGGTTGCCCAATGACAGTTAGGAACACCATAAGACTAGCACGGTGGCGGTGCCTTTGGTGGACTGAAGCTGGACATCATTAAAGTGACAGGAGTGTGTGTGTGATGTGTGTCACAGTGATTACAAAGTAGGCTTCTAAAATTTTCTCCACTTTTTTCAAGACCTAAAGTCTGCAGTAGGCAGATTTCGTAAGATGCCACCCAAAGAGCTCTGATCCTGGTGTTCACACTCTTAGGTAATCCCTCCCTTGGACTGTGGGCTGGGGCTGGTGACTTGCTGCTAACAAAAAGGATACAGCAAAAGGGATGGGATGTCACTACTGCTGTGATTAGGTTCCAAGATATTCTCTCTCTCTGTCTCTCTGTCAGCAGTAGCTAACAGAAGTACAGGACACAGCTCCTCTGTATAAAGCTTTTAGTCCTCCCCCCCTCCCCCTTTTTACATCCCTGGATCTTCTGCCTGTCCAGTCCACAAGCATGGAAGTCAATGCTTTTCATGTCTGATCAGACTGCTGGACTGTTAAATCTGTGTCTTATTAGACTCTCAAACTGTGTTGAAGAGGTCCACTGAGATTTGGCTCATGGATCATGAGCATAACACTGTAGGCAATGAGGTAAACTGGAGGTATTACAATTAATTGCAGGGAATGAGAAAAGATAATCAATACACACTAACACAAAAGACAAATCAGATGTTGGAATTATCTGACAAGGATTTAAAGTGACCACCATAAAGATGCTTTAAAAAGCAATCATGAACGTGCTTTAAGCAAATGACAAAAGCAAACTCTCAGCAAAGAAATAGAAAATACAAATAAAGAATCAGGTGGAAATTTTAGAACTGAAAAATACAATAAAATAAACTCAGTGATGGGCTCAACAGCAGAATAAAGGTAACAGAGGAAAATAATCAGTAAACATGATGACAGAAAATGGAAATTACCCAATATGACCCACAGAGAAAAACCAGACTAGGAGAAACGTGAGGAGAGCCCCAAGGACTTGTGGGGGTGTGAGACAAGATCTGACATTCATGTCATAGGACGACAGCAGGTTTCTCATCAGAAACCATGGAGCCTGGAAGAAAGTGGCATAGCATTTTCTAGGTGCTGACAGAAAAGATTGTCAACTCAAGAATCCTGTATCTAATGAAAATATCCTTCAGTGATGAAGGGGAAAACCAGAATTCTCAGAGGAAGGAGAACTGAGAGAATGTGTTTCCACAGACTTACTCTAAAAGGATGGCTAAAGATGTTCAGAAGAAAGGAAACAATAAAAGAAGAAATAGCAGAAAATCATGAAGAAAAAAATAAAATAAAAATATAGATGAATACAATAGGATTTCCTTCTCTTTTCTAGATTATGTTTGATGGTTGAAGCAAAAATTATAACACTGATGAGGTTCTCAATGTCTGCAGAAGAATCAAGAAGACAATTTTATTATAAATGCTGGAGAGTCAAGGGATGTAAAGGGAAGGAAGGGTTCCACATCTGATTTCATCTGGTAAAATGTCAAAACTAGTAGACTGTTAAGTTATGTATGTACAATGCAATACCTAGAGCAACCACTAAATGTCTGTGCAAAGAGATCTACTCAAAAACAATATACTAGATAAAATCAAACTGGAATTCCAAACAATGTTTATACCCCACAGGAAGGCAGAGATTGATACATATTACAGTTTGGATGGACCTCAAGGCATTGTGCTCAATGAAAACCCGCATTTGAAAGTCACATACTATATGATACAATTTATATAAAATTCTCCCAATGACAAAATTATAGGCGTAAAGAGCAGATTACTCATCGCCAGGGGTTAGTGATGGTGGGGGAGGGGAGTTGGTTTGACTCTAAAGGGGTAGCACATAAGAGGATCTTTGTGATGACAGACAGTTCTGTATCTCAATCACATGGTTACACTGATCTACACGTGACAAAATGCCACAAAACTATGCACACACATTGACTAATGTCCATTCTGTTTTCTACCCTCTTTCCCTCTGTGGTTTACATCCATCATGGCCACCTCCACCCACTTCCATCATTATTTTGATGAGATATCTCTCTTCTCAACTTTTCCTCTACACTGCTCAATGCCTGCATGACAGTTCTAACTAGATGTCTTTCAGGGCTGGCCAAGTGGCTTAGTTGGTTAAGGGCTCGCTCAAGAGTGAGAGCTGAGCTCTGAGCAACAGCAGTTCGATGCCCAGCCCGAGCTGAGCTGCTGCTGAGCTGCCAACAGGTGGCAGGATGGCTCAGCTAAAAAAAAAAAAAAAATGAATAAAAATCTAACTAGATGCCTTTTTGCTTCTCTATTCTCAACATACCTTAAATTTAGCTCCTCACCCCTACCTGTTCCCACCTCTGTTTTGTCATCTTTCTACCTGCCACCCTCAGGCAAACACCTTTCCCTCCCCTAGCCTTCCATTGCCAAGCACTTGAGTTGTTTTAGAGGATTCTTTCTTTAATTCATTTCTACTTTACCATTACAATTCCACAGAGCATGAACTCGTTTAAAACTTGATGAGAAATTCCTAACGGACCACTCGGCCCCCAGACTCTCACCAATCTTATCCAGTCTATAGAGCAAATATCAGAATATCCTTGGATGCAATAAGTTGAAAATTCTATATAGGAGGAGAAAGGAAAAGGGGACTCTAGAGATCTGAATAGAAGATATTTCTGTAAAGGCAGTTAAATACATTTAATTCATTTAAAATTTCACAGAGTTACACCAATTTTAGTCAACAACGAGTCTCTCTCTCTCAGTAAAAGTGCAAAATACAGTACAAAATACATACCTTAACTCTGCGGGCAATGCTTAGGAACTGACAGGTCTTATCATAAAGCTCTTCCAGGCTTTCTCTGTCCCAGTAGAAATCAGGAGTAATCAAGAAGTCAGAACTCAAGTTTATACGGTGTCTTAAAAAAATGAAAATCATAACTTTTTATTTCTATCTTGAATTAAAAATCATGGTGTCTGTTATATTTTTTATTACATGGTGCTTTATGACAATGTTTTTTAATGCTGACCTTTGTAATACTTTTGAGAAACACAGAACTGAAAACTTTATAAGAATTAAAAAACTTGCAACCAAATTAATTCAATCTTTAATATTAATATTATTTATGAAGTAGTTTAGAAACAAAATGAGAGGTTTTTTTTTTTCCTATTTCTAAACTTTTTTCATTAAAATTTTTTACAATATACTCAAACATATTTTCTTGTGGACACGTAACCAAGTGGCTCAAAAAGAAAAAGGTAAAAATTGACCAATCTTATTCCTATTCTTAATCCCATCTTTCCCTTTCTCCCACTCTGTCTAGGTAACCAATGTTAGTTTTCTCTGTATCCTTTTGGTATTTATGCAAACGCTGGATAAGCAAATAGATACACATATAAACACACACTCACATAACTCTGTTATTTTGTATCTTTTTTGTACATAAGAGGTCTAAGCTTACTTTTAAGTGAATACTTAAGTTGTAGAAGTAACATATAAATAGCTGTTCACTATAAAAAAAAAAGAAAATTCCCTAGAGAGAGTTTAAGAAAACAGTGGCGGGCCCTTACACATAACTCAAATCCTTTAGGCCCTGCAAACACTTTGCTGTATCCTTCCAGATCTTTTTCTGTGCATACATGAGTGTGTGTTTACATGCAAATAGGTGTAGTATGTACACATATCAAGATAAATATGAATGTTTTTATTTGCTTACACAAGTGTGATCATACCATATACAATTTAGGTTTAATTTTTCACCTAATATAATGTGCCATGTTTCCATTCATAGATTTACCACATTTCTTTTAATAACATAAGCACTTTTATTGTAAAGAGAAGAAAACTTAAGAACAGTGAGACTCTGCAGAGATTCTTCACAAACCTAAGTATATTCAGTCTTAACTTCTGAGTTTTGATATTATGATTTGCTGTATGAAAGAGACTGCAGAGATTCTTCACAAACCTAAGTATATTCAGTCTTAACTTCTGAGTTTTGATATTATGATTTGCTGTATGAAATTCTGCTTGCATTGCCAAGAGAGAGGAGAGAAGAATCTATCTATCCTACTTCTTAGAGAACTCGAGGCTTTAGATATGCTGTGGGGTGCTCCTGATAAAGGGGGTTTTAATTTTTGTTGGTACTCTGAATCAGGGCCTCATGAGCTATGAGGAATACATAGATGAAGAAACACTGGCCACTTCTCTCCAGGCCCAGTGTCTAAGAAGAATGTGGAAAAACAACTCAGGTAAACTACTTACAATGGACTATAGTAACTCATCCCATAGACTGGAGGGGACGAAACCTGAACTTGGCTGCTTAGTGAGAATAACGCAAAGATTCAAAATTTTCATTCCATAAATCCTGGAAAAATTACAAGAATAAAATTTTCGGACACTTATTTAAAATGATGCACTGCTATCTTTCATCCATTTTAAGACACAGCTCTTCCCATTTTGCCATCTCTGAAAATGGGAGGCATCTTTAAAGTTGATATCTTAGAGGTGGCAGTTGGGACTTAGTTGTCATTGCCTTAAACAATTTATTTCCCTTATGTTTTCCTTTTTATGTACACTCGAGAGAATGTGATAGAATCTACATCCAAGTAAGACTAAAAGAGCTATTTCGGCAAATGCAAAAAGTAAATTCTCGTATCAAAAAAGCATTGTAGCATAGTTTAACTGGCAGCAGTTTTCCTCTCCTGTGGCATCTTACGGTGTCTCTGTCAATGAAATATGGAACGTAACTTTTCTGTAGCAATTAGGTCTATTTAGCATTATGAGGCAGTGATATATTTTTACTGAAAGTTCCCATTATCCAAATTCTAGAATGTATCTTTCTACCTTCAAAAGACACTGACTATGCTCTCTGAGGTGGGTTTAATGTAGATTAATTATGGTCTTTTTTGCACATGCACATTTTCTCTCAGTATAGTCCTAATACAGCCCAACTGCTTGTAATGGGTAACAGTTCTGCTTATAGAGAATGAAACCAACACAGCTGCAAGCCCCATAAAGGTACAGATGTTGGCTCTTTACTACAGAAATACAGAAAGGTTTTCTTAAGATCATTAAATATATCAAATATATTATATTACAGAGGAAATTTTACCTTAGGGCAAACAGTTCACCTATTTTCTGCATAACTTCTTCGTGAGATAGTTTCACTTTCTTCCCAGCTTTTAAAGCCTATTTTGGAGGGAAATAAAGTACATACATACATACATGCACACATCCATATATCCAATACATAATAGGACCATAAAGCAAATTCTGAAGCAGCATAATTTTAATCTGATGGAAATGATATATGTTGGATGACTGTCTCCCAGTCATCTCACTCTGAGATAATCAATCAATCTTATTAGGTAGAAATTTTATATTCCCTTTTTTCATTTCCCTTCTCACCAGCATTTTCTATGATACATGTTCCCAATCTCCTATGGAAAATTCAGGACCTCTTTCCCTGAGTATAATTAGATTATTCTTATACAGTAAAAAAAAAATAATTACAGTAAACATGATTTTTACTGTATTTTGAAATTTTGATATATAATAGGTATATTTCATGCCACTATTTTTCTTATAACTTAGGAAAACATTTTTTCTTTAATCAAGAAAAGTGCTCATAATTTCCTTCCTTAAAGAGGAAACACTTCACTTTTTTCTTTAATTCAGTTATTGTATATATATCATACCATCAGAGGAAAGTAATTTGAAGTTTTAAAAAGTAAAAACAACAAAAAAATGAAGTTTTTTATTTCATCATTTTATATGTAACAGGGGGATTCCTTTTTTCACTTAAATTCATTATAGCTTTCTTAGTGTTTATGATTTCTTTATTGTACTGCTAAATATATTATTATAGGGGAGAATTTGTATTTTTCCCAAATAGAAATCAATCCTTGAAAAGAAGCATAAAATTGGTATAATTACCTCTGGAATTGACTGAATAGATTCAACAAATTTATCCAGTGATGCCTCCCAAATAGCCAGTTTCACTGGGGAAAAAAGTTCACAATGGAACATTTCTTTATCACCATGTTCATGTTTACACAAAATGCATCATTGCACAGTATCTGCACTGCCATTTCAACAATACTTTAAGAAGCAAGTGTGCTAAAAATTTGGAACTGAAATTTAAGAATAGTTCATTACTATACAGGACAGCACGACAGTGGAAAAAGAAGAAATGAAGTTGATTTCAAAGCCCTGTTGGCAGACCAAAGCTACATTTGGCAGAATTCCTGATTTGCTAATATTGTACCTTGGAACCCAGGCAGTGTAAGGAGCACCCTGGATGGCAGGCTGGCTCCTGGACAGGGCAGGACCCCGGCTCCCCCACCTTCCCTCACACTCCTCAGGACCCCCGAGCCTCCGAGATTGTGGTGTGGACGGGTCACAGCAGCAGCACGCTAGTGTAGACTGATGGCCAAAAAATTCGTAGAGAACTTCTACAGTTTTATCCAGGTGCCTGGATCTTTCAGAAAAAAACCAGAGAAACTGCGGCTCTTTCCCATTTCTGTGAAAAACTAGAGTGTATTTTTCTATACAGGGACCTGTGCCCATCACACAGAGCTGGGCTTTCTCTGCCTGGATTAAAGACAACCTAAGGATAATCACCAAACAGAGAGAAGGAGAGGAAAACAAAGGTAATAATAATAAGATATAAAAAGTATTTTTGGAGAGGGTAGGCTTTCGCAATACAATTAATAAGGAATGAGTAGCTTCAGGGTAGATGCTTCATTTTATACTCTATATTTTTTTTGTCTTGGAAGGAAAGAAAAAAAAAGGAATGCAAAACTGCTGGGTATTCTGTGAAAACATGCCAAAATCTTTACTAAACACTTAAACTTCCCTTGATGAAGTGAAAACTATGGAATACTTTCTCTGATGAGTAGTAGTAACTTACCTGAAAGGCAGAGAGCATTTGAGAAAGCAAATTTCTCTAGAATGGTGTCATCTAAATCTAGCTCTGAATTTAACCTGATTTCCCCTCTGTGAAGTTTCGACTGCCCCCTGTGAAAAGGAAAAAGAAAAAAAGTATTTTCTAAATGTTGACAAGCACTTTAGTTTTTTTCTCTTGAAAAATGTCATCTTAACCTGAAACTAATATACATTTTTAAAAAATTAAAATTAAAGGAAAAATATAGAATATTAAAGTAATTGACAAACATAAACACACATGCACACAAAAGAAAAATGTCACTTTATAATCTTTTTAGGTCATTTTGGAAATTTGTAACAAGAGTCTTATAGGTGTTTTATGTACCCTTTGATCCATGTCTAGAAATTTATCCTAAAGAAATAAAAGATGCAAGTAATTTCAAGTCTATAAATTTATCTTAAAGAAATAAAAGATGCAAAGAAAAAATTGTATACAAAAATCTTTTTATGGACAAATGTTTCATTGTAAAAAAATAGGAAAGAAACTAAAGTGTTCAATAGGAGAACAGTTCATTTATAGCAATTTCACACAACAAAAATAAAAGGCATGTTTTTTGAAGGATATTTAATGGAAATGGAAAAAAATCACAATATGTTACTAAGTGACAAAATGCTGACTATAAAACTATATACACAGTGTAATCTCGAATCACAGGGATATGGTGGAGGTGGGGAGGGAGATGGGAAACTATGAAAAACTAAGGTATACGTATGGAGAACTCTGGAAGAAACTGGGGAGACAGGGAATTTGGGAATATAAACATCACAAGCAAACAGGAAAAGTACAGGGTAAACCTCCCCAAAAGGTGTGAGGCAAGAAGAGATGGACAAAGCAGGGGAGACCAGGAGGCCTAAAGGGAGAGCGGAGAGGCACAACCTGCTTTTTGACAGCCTCAGGTGAAGGAAAAAAGGAGACAAGAAAGAAAGCAACATTGACAAGAT
Source organism: Aselliscus stoliczkanus (assembly GCA_033961575.1). NCBI lineage: Eukaryota > Metazoa > Chordata > Mammalia > Chiroptera > Hipposideridae > Aselliscus > Aselliscus stoliczkanus. The sequence continues at coordinate 145,278,579 of CM066733.1, forward strand.
GCTTTATAGATGAGCTTAGCTCACGCACAGTGGGGCAGCAGATACCCACACTCTTAGGCAGGACTCGTGCAACAAACATATTGGTGGCTGCCAAGGTCTTATTTAGTTACTTATTTTTCAGCTGAGCCATCCTGCCACCTGTTGGCAACTCAGCTCAGGCCGGGCATCGAAGTGCTGTTGCTCAGAGCTCACACTCTGGAGTGAGCTCTTAACCAATTGAGCCACTTGGCCAGCTCTTGCTAACGTCTTTTTGAACGAAACCAAATCACGGACTCTGGGGTCCAAAGAGTTAAAGACTTTACTCCTCCTTAGTCATCTGATTTTGTTTTATATTTTTTGAGGGCAGTGTCACTGGCCCTCATATGTGGGACCCGAACCGGGGCCACTGCCTCCTAAGCCAGCGCTTAACCACCGCGCCACTCGGCCAGCCCTTTACTCCTCCTTAGATAAAAGGTAGTGAGTGTGTGTGTGTGAGTGTGGGTGTGTGTATGTAAGAGTATGTGTGTGTGTGTGAGTACCTAGTGAGTAACAGTTTGATCTGGAAGGACAGCATGAAAGAGGAATTGTGGGAACGATAACCACAAGACCAAGTGCTTAATAATCAATAAAATTCTCTTAGCGCCTCATTTGTTGTATCTCTCAGGGTCACATCCTCACTTTCCGCTGCAGCCATCATGGTGGGCCCAGGCCCTCACTCACTAGCCAGGAGCCCTTGCGTGACATACAACGTCTCTATCTCCCCGGAAAGTTAGTTAATTGCAATTACAGGGTTTTTGTCAGCATTCAATGAAATGATTCATGAAAAGCAGAACACCGCCTGGCACAGGTGAGTGGTTAATTCTATTGGCTGTTATTACTTAGCTCGTACCCCATCTAGTCTTTCCACAGCTAGTATCTCTTCCAAATGTTCCTAAAACTCTTTTATCACTTCTTTTTTTTTTTGAAGGCTTTATTGGGGAATTGGGGGAGGGGAACAGCATTGGGGAAGGGGAACAGGCAAGTTGCTGTCCTTTTGTTCTTCAGTCTATTTGTGGAGGACGTCACTTCACTGGCCCATGTTGATATTGTGATCATTGCGCTGTTCTCGGGTGAGGCAGTTGCCTGCCAGCTAGTGAACGGCTGCTCACGAAAGTGCGTGCCAGCTGCCGGCCAGCCCCACTGCAGCCTATGCCATCGCCAGTGACTCAAGGCAGCCCAGCTCCAGGTAGAGTTGTTGTTCACCATCTTAGCTGTAGAGGGCGCAGCGTCACTGGCCCTCATGTGGGATCTGAACCGGGACCCTGCTGCTCAGAGCTGGCATCCTAAGCCAACTCTTAACTAACACGCCACTCATCACTTCCTTTCTTTTTTTTTTTGAGTGCAGTGTCACTGTCTCTCATATGTAGGATTCGAACCCAAGCCAGCTCTTAACGACCACGCCCCTCGGCCGGCCCCACTTCCTTTCTTAATACAAGTCTATTCCACTAGACACGTAACTCCATGAGGAAAAAGATCTTTCAATCTTCTTTCTACTGCCTTCTCTTTCTGCCCTAATATCTCTCTTCATTTCCCCCTCGCTGAGGCAGGAATCCGCTAGCAGGAATCCTCTAGCAGGAATCCCCTACCTGAGAATAGTGTGTCAGGACCCCATTTCCTGCAGGCACCCCATTTCTACAGGTGGTTCTCTTAGACCACCCCCTTATTATAATTCCTTATTAAACCCAAAATCAATAGGGTTTACTGAAGAGAAAAATACCAATTTGACAGGTTCATTCTGATGAAGACACTATTTCCTGATTTAGGCTGCTTGGGAAACTTACCATTTTGGGGTTATACGATCTCCTTGTTTTAATTTAGGGGTGGCCTGAGAAAGTAAAAAAATGACATCTATCCACTTTTATTTATGGTATTGTTTAGGTTTTATATGTGTACCAATAACTTCTTTCTTAAAATTAATCTCCAAATTCTTAAGTCATTTATCCCCTCTACTGTTTTACTTTGGTATTTCACGTGCCCCCTTTGGTAAATTTGATAAAACATTGCTTACTCTGTTTTTATATAGTTAAGCTCTTCATTTTCCCAGTGTACCAATGCAATTTCATAGGGCTGAATTTCATGTTTTTCTAGAACTTGCATTACTTGCTTCATCTAGAAGAAAAGAAGATTAACCTGATATTACACCTGACTCCTTCAACACAGAAGTATGTTACAGTGTTAATACATCATTACATTTGATGACATTTCTGTTAATTTTTAAGAAAAGAACAATTTGTGATATTAAGCTCATCAGGAAGATATACTCATTTGTCTTTACATTTGTAAAACACAGGTGAGTATAAAGAAAATAAAAATTATCATTATCCCACAACCCAAAGAAAACCACTAGGAAAATTATGGTTTATATTCTTTAAGTCTTTTAAAAAATGTATAAGTAACATACTTCAAAAAATTTAAAGAACACAGAAGTGTAAAAAGTGACAATCTCTTTGCTTCCTGAACTTCTCCCCAAGGGTAACCACTAAATGTGGCGCACAGCCTTCCAGACTTTTTTCTATGTGAGTATGTTCATTTATTTTGCTTATTATATGAAATTGGATCACACTGTGCATAGGAACATTTTCAAAGCTATTCTCTGTAATTTAGGAACCACAGTTTATTTAAACTGTTCTAAATGTCCATCCATGGGAGATCATTTCTACAGCTCACTAGTATAAGGCCACAAATACACTATCCTTATGTGTGTTACTTCATGACCCTGTGGGAATATTTCTTTAGGAATTGCTAGATCAAAAGACACTCACACTAAATAGTCATGGGGATTTAAAGTAAAGCACAGTGAATATAGTCAATAATACGGTAATAACAGTGTATAGTGCCAGGTGGGTCCTAGACTAGTCAAGGGGATCACTTCTTACATTATACAAATGTCTAACCACTATGCTGTACACCTGAAATTAATACAAAATAATACTGAATGTCAACTGTAATTGAAAAATTAACGAAGCGGGGAAAAGGTGAAGGGGAATAAGAGGTTCAAATTTCCAGGTTCAAAACAAATAACTCATGTGGATGTAATGTACATCATGGGGAATATATTATTATATAATATTATATAATATAATATTGTGATAGAGTGGTATGGTGTAAAGTGGTTGCTGGACTTATCATGCTGAACACTTCTTTAGGTGTATAAATGTTGAATAACTATGGTGTACCCCTGAAACTGATATATGTTAGCTATGTTTTAAAATAAAAATCTTAAAAAAATGACATGCATACTTATAATTTTGATAAATATTGCTAAACTGCCCTCCCAGTTTTTCCAATTTTAGAATCCAAACATTTATGAGAGCGTTCTTTAAAAACTGGGCATCATCAGCCTTTTACATCTTTGCCACTTCAAATAGCCAATTTATACTACATTTTTTTTTATATTTGTTGGTCATTTATATTCTTCCCACCACTCTATGTGTGTGTGTGCGCATGTGTATGTTTCCTTTTAGTAAAACTGGGATGGTATAAGGTATATTTTTTTAACCAGTTCTGGTATTATATTGGTTATATTTTGTAACCTGCTCTTTTAATTTAACTGTATCGTATACACAGTCAATTTCCTAGGAATAGCTATTTTAAGAACTATCGTATATTCTATCCTATGGGTATATTTAACAAACTTCCTACTTTATGTACTTTGGTTATTTCTCATTTCTGCTATTGTAAGTAACACATTGATGAACCTTTCGTACATCAGTCATCAGGCATAGCTGCAATTGTTTTCTTTGGATAACTTTCTAGATGTAGTATTGCTGAGTTAAATATAAAGCTTTGATGCGTCTTATCAAACTGCCTGTAAAAAAGGTTATGTTAAACACATCCAGATTGGGATACTGAAGAAATGATTTGCTCTGAGAGATAAAGTTCTAGAAAACTGATCTAAAAATAAGACTCAGAGCAGCCAACTTCCCGTGAACTATGTATACATGATTCATTTGGTATATTATCATGTACAAACTATACTTCCTTCCATCTGCAGTGTAGCTAGGACTGTTCTGATTCTCCACAAATTAGTGTATGCCCAGAGAACGGAAAACGTAGGAAATTAAGATGAGATGAAACTGCTAGGATAAATATAACATAATACAGAGCAAATAAGTTGTGGATTATCTGTTAATTTATCTTCCAATGGCTCAGATTATTGAGTGCTAATTAACAACTTATTTTGAGAAAACCAAATTTTTATACTTTTACCCTTTATTTATACTTACAGTTTTGTCTTTCACATTCCAGAACACAGCAGCTCCTTCCCTGATTTAAAAGAATAAAAGAGTAACTAAGTTAATGGTAGAATATATTCTTTAGGGTTATACATAAAGCTTTGTTTAGCTAACTTCTAGAATGTATCCAGAATGCAATTTAAAAAAGATATGATTTATTATTGACTGAACATTATAGTTCTCTGATGGATTTGCCAAAGTAAGAGGTACTTTTGAACTCTTGATAAAACCTGACCTCTCTAAAATTCGTGATTTACAGAATAATTATTGTACTACTATGTAACTATATCATGTATCTATACTGTTTCGTACCTGGTTCAATTCTGATGTACAGAAATCAGAATAAGGAAATTTTTGAGACCTATCTTAGCTCTCACTAGGCAGATTCTGTTGTAGGAGAAGAACAAAGGGTCATTCATGAATTTAATAGTTGTGGAATAAAGAGAGTGAGATAAATTAAAGCCTCAGAAGCACCTACAGGATGAAGCCGCCCATCTTACGGTGCTTACGGCACAACTACAGTAAAGCCACAGGAGGCTCTCTGAATCCAGTTTCCGCCTTTGATAGAATTTGAGGCCTAAAAACTATAAATGAACTTGTTTTGATTTCTTAAGTTTGACGTGTTGAGCTATTTCAGGTAATAAATAAAAAGGAGTAAAGCTCTGGGTTATTGCACTGGGGGAAGGAAAGGTAGAAATGAAAAAAAGTAAAAATATGTTGGCTCTGTACCAGTCTTCAGACATTTCTTAAGCAATGTGCTTGGTACATGTGTGGGTCTGTGCTTAGCATCTGAGATACAAAGATGAGTATGTCTAGTTCCTATTCTCAAGGAACTCTCGATCTAGAAAAGGCCGATGATACCTGGACCACCAATTACAATAGAGTGTGATCAGGCTCTAACAGAATTATGCAGAATATGATTGGATGTACATGGGAGGGGCACAGTTCCTAAAGGAGCAGCAGAGCTGGCCAAAGGAGAGAAGAGGAGGAAGCAACACAGCCGAGGGCACAGCCTGGGCTCAGAGAGAAGGTGCGGGGGATAGGGTTACATCCCAGAATAAACAGCCAGTAGTATGAATGGCTGTGGATGGGGGAAGATAGAGGGCAATCAGGTTAGAGGCAGGGAGGAGCCAACCCTGCAAGTAACTGCGCTGTGATGAGGATTTTGGTCCAATTCCATAGAATTTTAAGCAAGAGAGTGTAATGATCAGAATTACCTATTGGAAAATTATCCTGCCTATAATAGACGAACAGACTGTTGGTGAGGTGAGAAGAACAGCAGGAGACCAGGTAGCAAGCTGTTGCAATAGGCCAGCATCTGGGCTCAGGATATGGATGTGAGAGATATTTAAAGCTACAGTCAGAGGATTAGTTCAGAGAACCGCTTCTAGGCAGACAGGGCTCAGGAACTGTGGCGCCCTCCGTCTAGAGCTGGGCCATACAGCATGGCGCTCAGAAGCTACATGTGGCCACTAAACACTTGGAATAAGTCTGGTCCAAACAGAGAGTGGCTTTGCTAAGTGTAAACACACATACCAGGTTTCCAAGGCTTAGTATGAAAAGAAGAATGTAAAATCTCATTACTATTGACTGATTACATGTGGAAATCATACTATTTTAGATAGGTTAAATAAAATACATTATAATGTTTAGCTTCAGGCAATATATATTATAACTTTAAAAAAATTTGTGGCTGTTGGGAAACATCACTGCATATGAGGCATACGTTTGTGACTTGCACTCTATTTCCAATAGATGGCACTGATCTAGGGGACCTCAGCAATCCAAATTCCTCACTTGAGGCAAAGGGGATGCCAATATACTTGGACTAAATGTTGGACTCTGGATTCTCTCCAAAGTAACATCAATGCTAGAGCTTCCAGTTATCATCAGCTACAGGGACAAAGACCAGAAAAACTTAGTCAAAGTTTGGATTCTTACGGATGTTCCACTTAATAGGCCCACGACTGTGGGTAATTCGCTTCATCCCTCAGACCCTCCGTTTCCTCAGCTGCAAAATGGGAATAACAGACCTTTCTCAAGCATCATGAGGATAACATGAAATTATTATTTTTTTAAAATTAACATTTTAACCATTTTATTTATTTATTTATTTATTTATGTATGTATTTATGTATTTATTTATTTATTTTTGAGGGCAGTGTCACTGGCCGTCATATGTGGGATCCGAACCGGGGCCGCTGGCTTCCCAAGCCAGCGCTTAACCACTGCGCCACTTGGCCGGCCCAACATGAAATTATTCTACATGGTTTCTATATCATGACCCTTCCCCTCAGCTACTATTTGACATTAAAAGAACCTTTAAATACAAGAATAAGTGTATGTGAGTCAGGGTCCCAGTCTGAAGTCTCTGAACAGGTAAAGTGGGCTAACACTTTGGCTAAAGAGCTCCAGGGGAACAAGGAAGAAAAGGAAGACAGCAGAGCAGGCGGTGCCAGCCTAGGAAGGGGCACGGAAGACGAGTGGGAAATAGGATTCTCTACATACACCCGGTAAGTGCGAACCGAGATTTACAAATAGAGACAAGCCAGGGGAAGGTCATTCACTGGTTTTAACAATCCTTTATTTTATAAGAGGACTTACCAGGAGGTTGCTAAAACTCACAAGCCCTCCTGGATAAAATAAGAATCTAAGGATACATTTAAATCACAAATTTTGAGCACATCTACTGTTGACAGAGAAGCTACGCTTGCAGCTTTAAAGACCACATGACCTGACTGCGAGCCCATCACCCAGTGGGGTTTCTCGCTTGTCTTACCTGAAGAAGAATATTGTTCCAGGATCACCTTCTTTTGCAGAATTTTTGACACCCATCACCAAAATATTTGCTGCATCTGTGATTTAAAATAAATGACTAAAAGGCTATGTCATGTGGTGATACAAGGTTTAAGAATCTCCTATAAACTTTTAACCAAGAACTTATGATAATTTCTTCATATACCATTAAGCACTCTATAACACACTGTCCATCTTTCTAAGGTTTCTGAAAGTATTTAGTATATGAAAAGGAAAGGATCATACAAAATTACTTTCACAGAACATTCAACAACCTGTGATACTATTTAGTGCTATTTGAAACTGTTCATGACCACCCATTTTGATTCAGTAATTACTAGTCCAGTTAATATTACTAAAGTATAATACAACTATGCCAAATTAAAATAAAATTTGAAGAACCATTAATAATAAAATACAATTTTGTTTATATTATAATTTTATATATTAGTAATACTCAAACTACTAATAGTATAATTCTCAAACTACTAATTCTGCTGAATTTTAAATTATATTGTGTAAATTGTGGGTAATAGAAAATATACAGAAATAAAGATATTAACCATTTCAAAACATATCTGATTTCAAAGTTAATTATGAGAACTACCACAGTATACATCTGTAACATTTAAGTATTTTAACCTTTTAAATATTACCAAATATATATTAATATACAGATACTCATGAATAAGAAGTTGCTTTATATTACATAGTAATAATTGCCATAAGTATATAAATATTCTATAATATAAATCATAAATAATCTATTAATATACTAATAGTAATACATAAAAAGTTATATATGTAATTTCCTAACCTAAAATTAAGATCTTCGCTGTTTCAGAATTCCTGGTACAGGTTGGGGGATGAGGGGTTTGGATAGAGACCAAATCCTAAACCACCTTTTTTGGGCGAACTCTAACTTCCCCAAGTGCTATACCCTACTGTGAGGGCCAGTTCACCTATGTAGCCAAAAGCAACAACATAAAGGAAATGGAAGACTCAGGCCAGTGAGACACCCTCAAGTATGCAGTGTACAGGCCACCCTGCCCGATAGCCAAGGACACCCCTGGGCAATTTTTCATCCTAGGGGCCTTGGACACAGCTCTGTGTTTTTTTTTTTTTTTTTTTTTTAAAGGTTTTATTGGGGAATTGGGGGAGGGGAACAGCCAAGTTGCTGTCCTTTTGTTCTTCAGTCTAGTTGTGGAGGATGTCACTTCACTGGCCCATGTTGGTATTATCATTGCATTCTCCCTGGCTGAGGCAGTCGGCCACAGGCCATTGGATGGTGGCTCATGGCAGCTCACAAAAGCGCATGCCAACTCCCGGCCAGCCCCACTGCAGCCTACGCTGTCGCCAGCGACTCATGGCAGCCCAGCTCCAGGTCAAGCTGTTGTTCACCATCTTAGCTGTAGAGGGCGCAATGTCACTGACCCTCATGTAGGATCCGAACTGTGGCCCTTCTGCTCAGAGGCGGTGTCCCAAGCCTACTCCTAACTAATGCGCCACTCGACCAGCCCACAGCTTTGTTTTTCTAATTCAGTTATGTTTGTTTTTGCCATCAAATAGCACAAATAGTCTGTTCAGATCATTAAGACTGAAAAAGCATAATGACATTTCCACTATTTCTTATGGGGTCAATGGCTCTTAAGAATTTTCTCTGTAGGAAAAGAGGTTTTCAACCTGCTATTTTTGCTACTTTGAGGTAAATTCATGAATTTCCATCAAAATGTTCCAAGTTACTTATTTTTAAATATAAAGCAGGCTGTTTGCCCAAGAATCCTTCCTGATCCTATCCTAGTATCCTTGGTTTACTTTAATTCTCTTTTTAATATTGTGTTTACCTTTTAACTAACTTTGTTAATTTTGAAGTACTGGATTATACTGGTAAATTTTTCTTCACAGGCTCTCCTCAACTATTCGATCAATTTCCTGGTTCTTTTGTTAATACTTTTTAATCTGACAAAAATGAGGTTTCATGGCCTTTGATCATCCCAGGTAATAATGATGCTATAAAGCTTAATAGAACTTACTGACTGTAATCTGAGAACTCTGCAGATACATTTTAATTTCTTATCTTTGTATGTCATTTGTATGAAGAGATTCAACAGCACTGTTTTGATGCAATCCTTTAAACTGAAAATGAAACTTAAGCAAATGCGTATTTAAGAGCATATCACAGGAAAACTGTTTTTGTAATACATTTTAACATACTTGGCCCCAGGTTCAAGATGTACCTCTAGGCAAGCTTGTTACTTCCACATATCCACGAGAGGCCAAATCTTGAGACAGACTTCCAAGCTGATATTCATCTGCAGTTGCAAATGCTGTGCAGTGCATCAGGTCCTGTTTCAGCGAGATTAGCATGACACGCATTAGCAAGAGGCTAAGTGTCTGCAATGGTTGCTGTCACCATCTTGCAAAGCTAGCACTCGGGAATGTTTTCATCAAATATCTCAAAGACTCACCCAAGGGCTTTATCAAGGATGAGGAGAAAGAAACAACAGGGGAACAGATTTCAGCAGTCTATGAAAAGAATTTTCTCCTGCTAGCCAGAAAGACACAGTGGGCGATTCTGAAAGGGGAGGTGCTCTCTAACTGGTTTCAAGCAAAAGACAGAATGAAGGCATCATAAGGGCACCTGATGAAATGCTATTTAAAAAGTCTCTCCAACCCTGAGCTTTCATGACTCTTTTTCACAGCAACATTATTATTTGAGATTATTTGATAACTTGTCACTAGCCTTGTACAGGCAGAGATCACTATAAATCTACAAAGGAATTACAGAACTTTCACTCTGGTTAATATTAAATGAAAATTCTGTAAATCTGAGAATGCATCTAGGTTTGGTCAATGCTTTGGTTCCTGCACTGAGTCTCATCTGTGTATACAGGTAAACATTTATGATTTGTGTCTCTACAGCACAAATATGGAAAGTAATAAGGCACCATGCAATGTTTTTGTCAAACTGTAAGTCACATCCCATTACTGAGTCCTGATAACCAGCTTAGTTGGCCCACACCAGCTTTAAAAAAAGAAAAAATACTAAATAGAATAAAATAGAAAATATTAGAGTACATTATTCACAGTAAGGTTAAATTTTTATGACGTGTTCTATCACATACATATAAGCATGTATACAGAGTTGGTATGTATGTATACTATAAAATACATTTCTCACTTCGGACTGAGGTCAATAGAGTTCAAAAGCTATCAGCATAGGTGCTGACAGCTCAGGCACAGAATTTGATTAATTTAAAAAAATCAGAGTAACAATAATGCCTACTTTATAGGGCTGTTTTGAAGTTTAAACACGCCAATGTCAACTGCTCAGAACCATGACTGGCACAAATGTTCAACATTTTGTAGGTTAGTTATTATTGGGCATAAAGATATGTTTAAACCATCAAAATTTATGGGAATTAAAAACCTTATCAAGTAACTACATCTGAATTTTCGTATGTTCATAATTTTTTTTTTTGAGGGCAGTGTCACTGGCCCTCACATGTGGGACCCAAACCGGGGCCACTGGCGTCCCAAGCCAGGGCTTAACCACCGCGCCACTCGGCCGGCCCTATAATGTTGTTTTTAATATCTACTCATCAGAACATTAATGATTCTATTATCTTTTGGTATGTATGGTGCTTTGGCCATCATCGGTCAAAAGAGGTTTATGAGTCATTTATTCCTGGGCTTTATTCATCTCAGCTCCTTTTAAATTCTTTCCTTTTCTGTTCCACTACTCCTATTATGAAATTCAAGAAAAGTAGTATATTAGTTCTTTCCGTCCTCCTACTTTTGTCACTTAACTCTTCGCCCTTTTCTCAAGAAATGGCCTACCCTGTTTTGTCTTCAATCTGTTACACAGTACTAGTGTGTCGTTTAAAAAGTAGTACAGAAATTGACAGAGGACCCAAGGATACTCACAAACTGAAAAACCTAAAAGCAATAAAATATCTACTCATATGCAAAAACGGTTTTAATTGAATTAGAAAAAAAAAAAGCCAGCCCAAATGGAAACTGTTGTTGAATGTGAGGCTGGATGGATGTAGCACCCTCCTTTTCCAGTTATCTGACAAGCCGATTCCCATAGTCACATGAAGGTAGGAACACAAACATGATCCAGGCAGACAAAGTAAAGATAGTTACTGGATAGTTACTGGAGTACAGGAATCAGTCGGCTTACGGTCTAGAACTAACTGCTAGCACTATCTGTTCTTTTAAGGCTCCATGGAATTAAAAAGAGCTGACAGGATAGGAGATTAAGCTGAAAGAAAGGAATCCTGTTTAGAGGTATCAGGTAAGGCCAGAGTAGGCAGGCCCTACTCTGGAGACTGGACAAATTTATTGAAGCTTGCTAAGTAAAAATCACAGTATTATTAGATTGGATGTCAGAATTACATCTGTGACTGCTACAGCTGACATGCTTAGTTTGGGCCAGAGTGGGAAGAGCAAGAGGCACAAAGAAGAAGATAGGAAATAAGGAGGTCAAGAGCTAGTTTAGTGGAGGGATCCCATAACTGTACTGGAAATGGCACAGCCCACCTGTCTCTAGAATCAGAGAACTACTCAACTCAGGAGGCAACGCATCTAGTACTTTCAAGATCTGAACTATCAACAATAAACTGCGATTTCACACAAATCCAAATTTCCACCATCTTTTGCTCAAGAGGAAGGTCTGGCACAATTGATTAGGGTTGAGGGAGGGGCGCTGGTTCTCCAGCCCAAGCAGCCCTAACCCACTCGCTGCTGTCTCACGCCTGCTTCACCACCACTGATGTTACTGACCAGGCCCATCTGTGCTGAAAACGTATACTATTTTGCACTCTCAAAAATGGGGCAAGGCAAAGCATTTAATCACTATTTCCATGAGAAAATTTATTCTGAGCTCCAAATAGTCAGATTATAAATAAAATTTAAAACGCAAGCTGTTTTTCCTTAGCCATTCCAAGGATCTTCTCTGCAGATTCTCTGAAGAATGTCACATTTCCTTCTCTCACCATGTCCTATTTAGTTTGGCTTAATGTTCTAGCCAATGTCACACAGCTTATATGGCTTGTCACGCTACTTTCTGTCTCCTCCTTAAACATTTTGGATCTGAGTCTCTGTTTAAGTTATGGCTTCTATTAATAAATGATTCACAAAGTTTTTCAATTTGACTTGGTAGGCATATCCTTTTTTTAGTTTTATTTCCTTTGCATTTAAATTTCAAGGATGTATTTAAATCCACTTGGTGTTACTTTGAGAGAGGTTTTCATTTTCATTTATTTCTTTTTCTGCATTTTTAAAATGAATCATTATTTTATTTTATTTATTTTTTTTTTTTGAGGGCAGTGTCACTGGCCCTCATATATGGGACTTGAACCAGGGCCGCTGGCTTCCGAAGCCAGAGCTTAACCACCGCGCCACTCGGCTGGCCCTGAATCATTATTTATTAAACATTTTATACACACACACACACATACATGACAAATTCAGGTTTTAAAATGGGTTTCAACAACTTGTTCTTACATAAATTACCAAACCAGCCTAAAATAGTTACTGGATTTAAGACCTAAATTTAAGCCTTTCTATTTTAAAATGTTAAAAATAAAACAACCCAAAGCCAAGAAAACCACTGCATTTCAGTATATGTTTTTCTGGCCACAGAAAACATATTCCAGCAGATGGGGCTAAAAATCTCTGTATGATTCTTGTGTTAGAGCATTTAGAGCATCGCACACTGGGATGGAACACTTTTCTTAAAAGAGAAAGTTTATTTTCATTCACATTATACAATATTACTGAAGACGGTTAGTGCATTACAGCAATGTTGCTTCTGAATTACTAAGGGAAAAATGCATGTTTCTCCTGTTTCGCACAGATTACAGGTGCAAGTTATTAAACACGGATCATTTTACATTACTAGTACGACGCTTTAGCTTGTAAGTGTTTTTTTCTACAACCCATGGTGAGAAATCCTTTCACATACACAGCACATATATACACGTGTGCACCCACACCTGTAACTGACACAAAACTTCCCAAAACAATATTTACCTTTACCATGAGTAATGCATTCTGATACTTCCTATTTCATAAAAAAAAAAAAAAAAAAAGATTAATAACCCACTAGTTGAATTTACAACACACTGTGGTGTTTGTCTGAAAACCACCTCTGGGCATTCAGCCCTCTCTCTCTCATGCCAGGCGCCATGCTGCCCAGAGCAGTGGTCCATATGCTCTGGCTTCCTCCTCCTGAAAGACAGGACACACCAACAAAAAGCACTGTGGCTGCTATGATAAATTCCGAGTCAATGGGATGGGGGAAAAAGTCCCCAGTGGGATGGGGGTTGAGTATGTCAGCAGGTTCTGACCTCTGCCAGCGAGATCAAGCAGGTAGATTCCCAGATAGAGGTGATCAACCTCATCTTATCAATTCCAGAAGCATGCTCTGTGACAGGAGAGGGCAGCTCAGAGGCACACGTGGGGAACGAAACAAAGCACGCCTGCTTCCGGTACCGAGTGGATCCCTTGCTGTCTCAGTCCGGCAGGGTGGAAAGGGCTACTGAGAGCTACTGCACCACAAAGCATTCGCCAGCCCCATGAGCCCCCATGGAGATGGAGGGGCCCTTCATTTGGGGCCGATAAAAGCCCGTCTCCACCCTATGGACAATATCCAGTCTCATGTCGACTGTGTTCATCTGTGGAAAGATCACCAAAAAATCATGTTCCAAGATTATATTACCTCAGATCACTTTAGAAATGCTTCCGGAAATGAATAATTTTCTATCATTTTCCCGTGCTTTTAGAGAGACAGTATTACTGCTTCTGTTTTTGCAAAACTCCAACTGAAGTCAAATCTATTATGTCACATAGCTCTCCTATATATAAGGACCCAGGGAATAAATGACTCCTTAAATTTGGTGATGGAGAAAGTTCTTCTAGGACATTTTTACTTATTTTTTTTTCCCCCTGTCAGATCACAGAAACATACAACTCAGGGGGATTTCCTCCTTTAATTGTTGGGCTTCTCAGAACTAAATGTTCAGCTAAATGAGTTATTCATACCAGGTACTCGGTAACATTTATTTCTCTGTTTATCTCAATTGTTTGCTCCATTGTAACTGGAATGCATTTATTATCTCATTTGAAACTATGTTAAATTTTGAAAATCTACTTCAAGTCCTTTCCTAGAAACAGAAGAAAAAATCCTACAGAAAAATAAAGAGTGGAGTTCAGGAAAATCACTTTAATGTCTAATGAAAGCCCAGAGAAATAATGCCTCTTTGATAGTTTGCAACCGACAACCACAAAAAAAGGGACAGTTCTGACCTTATTGGCATCTTCATAAGAAACCTGATTATGCTCTGTGCTGCTGGATATAACAAAAGAAAAAAAGGGAGTTGATCTTCTTCTCTTTTATGTCTGCCATGAATTCACGTTTCTGTACTTAATTTCATCTCAGTCACTTAGACTCTGAATTTCCCGGACTGTCACAAAGCTAAACAATATAATCAAAAGTCAGGCGCTAAGATGAAGAAACTGAGAGCAGTACAGGTGAAACTCTTCTCTTCATTCCTTAATATCTGGTTCAGAGAAACCATACAAGAATGTAGACAAAACTAGAATCCAAAATAAAAATTATCAATCAACTCCTAACTTCATAACCTGAGGATGAGCAGTGAAGGTCTGGACACCTTTTCAAAGGTCAACTACACAGACAAAACAAAGAAAAAAACCACAAACAAATGAAACATGCTCAGGGTCTAGTGCTCAGAATCGAGATTTTCAGAAAGACGTACTTTTAATGTTGAGGACTACAGACATAAATCCCTTTGCCTCTTTCATCCTTTCCACCTTAATAAACTTTAAGTGCAAGGCCCATTTCTAGGTATTATGCAAGATACAAAGGTTAACAAAGGGTTTGATCCTGACTCTAAGTATTTATCATACAGGAGGGAATAATAGCTGAGAAATTCCCACAAACCTTGTAATAGTGAATAAAAATACCCCCTTCAACCTTGATAGAAAGGCAAAAACCTCCTTGCTGCCTTTTGATCCATTACCTGTCAGTTCACTACCCCATGCCATGCAGTCACCAGCTCACCTGTCTGCAGAGCTACCAAAAAATTATTTTTTAATTTAATAAAGAATTTCTAGTGTTTTTAAAAAATGGGTGTTTTTTACAGTACCACTGCTAGACTGGACTTAACAGTAGTCTTCTTTTACAAAGAAGGCCAATAGCTAACCCTTTCACAAACTGTTATTTTTACATTTAATAGCCTATATTTTGTCTTTAGATGTATCGCTAATTCTCAAAATTGAGATTTTGATTCCCTTTGACTGTAACAGGTTTTACTAATAGGCTTCAGAGATCTTATGAAAAAAATGCCGTGCGGGTCACCAGTTCTCTTATGCTCACAGGAAGGCTGTGCTGCAATGCACCAGTTTAGGGAGTAATTATTGTGAAACAGAAGTGCCACCACCATGCATTTTTACCTCATTCACAGACAGAACTGGAAGGTTGGTCCTGGATGGCTGCCTGGTCCTCGAGGCTTTTAGTGGTCTCTTGATCTGTGCAAAGTCTTGTTTAGAAACAAGCGTTTCCGGTGGTGTGGAAGAGTAATGCCTCTGTAATATTTTTATAAACCACTTAGAGCCTAGTAGATTTGGTGTGTGAGTCACTGTCTGGTGAGTGGCCAAAGACTTCCTGGTTGGAAGGTGTGCTTTTTCATCTTGGAGATATGCGGTATTTGTTGTATAGATTGTGCTCATATGCGATGGATTCTGGTTCATTTCCAGAATCTGGGACTTATTCAAACCACCAGCTGATGTACCAGGAAAGAACAGGTCCAAGTTTGGGCTTCTTGTCTGGGTGCCACGTGTTGCATTTTCAAATTCCTTAAGTGGTTTTACCATTTGATGAACAAATTTTTGGCAGCGACATGCTTTTGATAGAATACAGTGAGATCCGGCCAGGGCTCTGAGAAGTCTCGCTGACATCACCACATCCCAAGCTAAAAGAAAAAGAATTCAAAGTTCAAGATTTTTTTCAATGTTTTAAAAAAATATATATTTTCCTAGGTAATACAAATATTTCTGTTTTGCAAAGCAGATACATCTTAACCTAAGTCTAGTTAAAAAAAAAAAGGTTCAAAAAGTAAATACAAGTATTTCCACCACTTTTCCTTAGTCCTTCTGGAATGTTACAAGATTATAAAGCTACTGACATGACAAGGACCTTAAAAAAGAAAAACAGAGCGATGGGATCACTTCATTTACTTCCTTAGCATTTCACCTATTTAAAAAAATCTGTACTTATAAATTATTCAAAATTTATTCATCCTTTACAAGCTAGGGCAGGGACACTCCCATGAAAGGACAGGGCCCCTGCCGTCAAGTTGCCAATGGGCTCCTGGGGCAGACAGGCATTTTCAACTGCTCAAAACTCAGCGGAAATGGTCCTAGCCCTGCCAAGGATCTAGCACACAAGGAAGCACACGAGGAGCTTGCCTAATTCTACATAAGGAGTCTGGAAAAGCTCCCAGACAGATTGAAGCTGCTACTTGAAGGGGAAGATACTTTGCAGGCTGTGGGTAGGCATGGCCGATGGGGTGTGGGATATCATACATACACACACACACTCCAGATAAAGGAAACAGATCATGTATGTAAGTAATAATATCCTCCTTTATTGATAGTATATTTGCTCTTTAAAAGGAAGCCTGTTAATAACAGCAATTCCCTTAAAAAATAACATGTTAGGTGCTGGAGAGACAGGTATGAGTCAATGGTATCTGAATTCACAGTTCTAGCAGGGACAACAGGCAAAATAATGTGATTTAGTATAAATCAGAGGTATGTACAAATTGCTGTTGGGCCCAGGGAAGGGAGCATCTGGGGTGGGGGTGGGTGGGACATATTCACAGAGGTGACATTTGAACTGGGTCTCAAAAGGGCAGAGGGATCAGCAAATCAAACACCCCAGGTACACAGTGTTGTTTACTTGATGAACAAGGTGCAATTTTAGGGAATGCAGGAGTAAGTTGCCTAACAGCTCAGGACTGAAAAGGAGCCAAATGCATGTTTAAGAGTCTTATCTTCGGTTACAACGTAGAGGAGGACCTGAGAGAGACGGAGATATTACTTACTGAGAACTTTCCACCCACCAAGAGTTCTGCTTCACCTCACGATAATCCTAGGAGGCATTTTACAGGTCAGGAAACTGAGGCTTAGAGATGCAGAGATGTAATTAAGACCTAGGCTTTTCCAATTCCAAAGACAACACTGGCAACCATTGCACTGTATCACCTCCCTTTAGAAGGAAGAGGACAAGGGTGAATGACAGCAATAGGTAGGAGGCAGAACCTGCTGCTTTCAAAGTATCTCCAAAAGTTGGAATTCTATGTTTAGTTCTGGTCCAATGAGTTATATTATAGTTCACCTTTAATTAGTACTATCCCCAGCCAGTCAAACCATTGGGTTTTGAAGAATCTACTTACAAAAAATTTTAGAAATTTGTTATAGCCAGACCTGGATTATTTCATCCTCTTCTGGAAATTCTTACCTCCAAACTCTCAAGACACCCTTCATATGGAGGCTGCGTGAAGTATCAGGACAGAGAAAGTCAAAAGTGACAGGACAGAAGAAGGAAAGTAAAAGCTACAAGACAAACTAAAAGTGTGTTTTCTATCTTTGCTCAGAAAAACAGATGTGTAGCCTTTTGAGGGGTTCAATACAAAAAAATACTTAGGCTTTGTTAAAAACTAGAACACATCTCAGGAAAGTGAAATTTTAATTGTACACAAGTAAACTGAAGGATAAAAAGTAAGTAAACTGAAGGATAAAAAGTACACTCACGTTTCAACTACCCTAACAGCTTTATGTAACTATTTAGCATTGAATTCACATGCTCCCCATTATCCTTGCTGTAATTCTTGATGGTTTCTAAACCCATGCAGATCAGTGGAGGGCATGATTCTTCCAATGCCCTGGCCCCCATGTTCCTGGCCTATCTCGTCTTCCATCCTTCCTCAGCCACTCGCTCCCATGCTCATGGGCTCCGAGCTATATACGGCCACTAGGTACATGGCTACTGAGCACTTGAAAGGTGACTCAATAAAATAAGAAAAACCTTTCGTTATATGTTATATTTTATACTAAACACAAAAAAGTAAAATATCTCAATAATTTTAACATTGGTTACTTATTGAAATATTTTTAGATATACTGGGATAAAGGAAAGGAAAATTAATTCCATCTTATTTTTACTTTAAAGACTTCTAGAAAACCTGTTGCACAGGTGGCTTGCCTTGTACTTCTATTGGACGGCGCTGCTCTAGACCTTGTCATTACCAGTAACGGCAACCTCACAGTCTCCATGTCAAACATCCTACCCTCCAAACACCACCTCCCATCTTTCAAGTTCACTTCTTCTATCACCCAATTCCAGCAATTCTTCAAATCCAACAGGACCTACAGTTCAAGGATCCAACCACCTTTCCGCCGTCCCTCACTCCCCACTTCATTTCCTCCACACCCAGGTTATACTCCATGGCCTACCATTGTAACCTCTCTCTCCCACACACCTCAAATCCTTTGCACCCCTCTCTCTGCCATATACTCACATGACATAACCTCAATCTGAATTAAACATAACTAATTTGCGCCTGTACTACTGCTGCTGAACGTAGTTGGAGAGAGAGACAACCAACCAACCAACCAACCAAGCCATCTGGTCTTACTTTAAAACCATGACCACTCACTTCAGGTGGGCCTTTCCTGCTGCTCACCAATCTTGAGCATATTTCCTACCATACTCTCCTCTCCTCTCTCTCCTCGCACCTTCAATGCCTCCTCTTCCGTTTTCACTCTCAGTAATGACCTTGCTTCCTTTTGGGTTGGCAAAGCAGTCAGAGAACTTCCATAAGTTCTCTGCCATAACCACCTGCCCACTTACTTATTGCTTCTGTGGCCATATACTTTGTTTTCCCTTCTGCTGCCACAGCTGGGCTGCCCCTGGCTCCATCCAGAACCAGGTCCTCCACCTGCTCACGGAATGTCATCCCTTCCTGCCTACAGAAAGAATGATTAAGCTCTTCTTCCTTCCTTCTTCCATGCTATTTATTCTCCCCTCTTTACTGGAAAGTTCCTATTAGCATACAACTATGCTTTAATTTCTCCCATCTATAAAAACTCTCCTGACTCCATCTTCCCTTCCATATATAATATACCACAACACCTTTTCTCTGAGCTCCCTCCCTTTTAGAGGACTTTTACTTACTGTTTCCAGCTCCTCTTCTCTAATTTTTCTCAAACCCACTCCAATCAGGTTTTCATCCCTACCACCTTACCAAAACCCACTTGTCAAGGCCACTGACGACTCCACATTTCTAAGTCCAATGGTCACTTCTCAGTCTTCAATTTACCTGACTTATCAGCAACATCTGATACAGTTGATCACCCCACCCTCCGGGAAGCACCTTCTTCCCTTGGCTTCTAGAAGACCACACTGACCACTTATTTACCCCACTGGTTGCACTTTCTGTGTCTTTGGCTGGTTTCTCATCCCCTCAAGAATGGAATGAGCCAAGGCTCAGTATTTGGACCACTTCTCTATTCTCAGCTCTTGGTGATCTCACCCAACCGCCTGGATTTATATACAATCTACACGTTAATGAACATCAAATATTTATCTCAAAACCACTCTCGTTGGCTCAAAACTCAGCTCCTGAACTCTTCCTACAAATCTTATTCTTCCCACAATCTTCTCCATTCATGAAGTAGCAATTATATCCTTATCTTTGCTAAAGCCAAAAACCTGGAGTCCAGCTGGACTGTTGTCATTCTCCAAACCCAATCTGTCAGCAAATTCCACTAGCTTTCTCCGGACTGGTTCTTACCACCAGCACTGCTACACCCTGGTCCACGTTGCCCTCCTTCCCCAAGGGTACTGTAATCGCCCCCTATCTGGTCTCCCTGCTTCTGTGCACCATCTCCCACAGATTCTTCTCAATACAGCAACCCGAGTGATCCTTTGAAAACTTAAGTTGGATCACATCTTTCCTATGTACAAAATTTGAAAATGGCCTATTTCACTTGACACGAAGGCCCCAAATCTTAAAATGGCATGTGTGGCCCTGCATACTCTGGCCCTTTATCACCACTCTAACGTCTCCTACAGCTCTTTCTTTTGCTCATCTTGCTCCAGTCGCTCTGGCCTCTGGATCTTTGCACTTACTGTTCCTTATGCTCTCCTCCCAGGTAGCTGCAAGCCTCATTCCCTCACCTTCAGACCTTTGCTCAAATGTCTCCTTCCCAGTGAACTCTTCCCCAACCACTTCATTTAAAATGCACAACCAGCACCCACTCTCCTTCTCCCCTTTATACCTCTCCACTGCATTTCCTATCACTTGCACACCTTGTATTTTTAATTAATTCATACAACAAATATGTTTTGAGCTCTTATGTGGTAGACACTCTACTTGCTGAAAAATACAGAAAAATAAAATAGACTAAATATATTTGAAACTGACATCACACTGGGGTAACCATTAACATGGTAAATCAGCGAAGTACAGGGGTGCCAAATATGTATACACATGACTTGTATTCACCTTTTGTTATCGGTATATATAATTTTAATACAGTTTTTTCCTCTTTTAAAACGTCTGTACATTTTTTTTTTTTGGCACCCTGTGTATATATTAGTGACACCGCTAAAGGAAAACACAGAAAAGGAACAGATAGATATGTCTCTCTCCCCGGTAGAATGTCATCTTGAAGACTGAAATTAGTCTCTTGTACATGCTGTGTCTCCTCTGGCCATACTGCCCAGCACACAGTAGGTATTCAACTTACATTTTTTTGAATGAGATAGAAAGCAGCTACCCAGTTCTTCGGCACATTTTTCTATGAGCTGGGCTAGGAGTCAGTGGCTAAGTAGCGTTCATCTTTGGGAAAACACTGTCCAATTCCTTACGCTCAAATTTATTTATCTTTGCAGTTACCGCTGGAGACTGGCTCAAAACAAGGTTCACTGCGAGTTTGTGAATTCAGTGCTTTTTATTCCCAGCGGAGGCGACCAAAACTCAGTTAGAGGCGGGGGTCCATAGAGATACCGCGGAACCTGTGACGCCAGAGGTTCGGGGCGGCCGGGAGCAACGGCGGGGGGACGCCGTGCAGGACCAGCCAAGCGGCTAGTGGAAGGCAATGCACTAACCTCTCCGGGGGAAGAGAAGAGGCGCGCGCCACAGGCGCCAGCTCCCGCCGCCGGGCTGCAGGGAACACAGCGGCGCGTCTGCCCTCCCGCTGCCCGCAGGCCAACCTCCTCTGCACAGGCACCCCTCCCCGCGCCCAGCACCGCGCAGGCGCAGAGCACGCTAGGCCCCGCGGCGCGCGAGCCTCCCCG
This sequence comes from Aselliscus stoliczkanus, assembly GCA_033961575.1. NCBI lineage: Eukaryota > Metazoa > Chordata > Mammalia > Chiroptera > Hipposideridae > Aselliscus > Aselliscus stoliczkanus. The sequence continues at coordinate 145,300,020 of CM066733.1, forward strand.
GTCACATGACCGCCGCACCACGTGACCCCCACGGCCGCGACCTTTTCCGCTCCCTGGGCTCTGGGACCGCCCGGTCCCTCCTTCCGCCTTCCGCGCGCTTCCTGATTCCGCTTCTGTCGTTGCCCTCCGCTGTCCCCGCCTTCGTCCCCGGAAGATCTCCGTGTCTGCGAGCCGGCCATGATGTGTCCCTTTTGCGGGCCACACATAAAGTTTTCCTCATTCAAACGCAGAGAGATATTTTTAGCCCCACGCCCAGCCCCTCCTCCGCGCGGGCCCCGCCTCTCTTCCTGCGGCGGGTGCGATCCGAGCGTTGGCGCGCGGGCCGCGGACAGTGATGGCGGGGCCTCCGGCGTGTCTCTCGGGCCGGGACGTCGGGTTCGTGTCGCTTTCCTCGCCCCGTCCCTCGGCGGGTTTTCCCCCCGACCCCCCACGTTTGCGGAAAGCCGGGCCTCGCTGGGGAGACGCGTGGGGAAGCCGCGGCGCGCTGCAGGGCGCCCGCTCCCCGCCGGCTGCGAGTTCGGTCCCGGCGTCCGGCGCCGCGGCCGCCGACTCGCGTGGAGGCCCCGGGCGCGAGTCCGCTCGCCGGGGCCACTGCGGGCCCCCGACGCGGGTGGGCTGTGCACCGTCCTCCTGGCGGTGATGCGTCGCCCCGTCCCCGGCTACCGGGGAGCAGACCTGAAACCCCAGCTGGAATTCTCCACTTACCCGCCGCTCTGCAGGGCTCCTTAGGCGTCTTAATAGGTGCATATTAGTAGGCTCCGTAGCTCAGGGGTTAGAGCACTGGTCTTGTAATAGGTGCATATTCATTTGCATTGGCCAGGTCCCTTGTCTTTAAAGTGATTAAGTATATATTTTTTTTCTCCCACAGACCGCCTTGAGAGTTTGTACCCCTTCTGCTGCCTTTCTGGGTGTTGCAGAGCGCGGCTTCAGTGGTCTCGCACACGCACTTTGGGGTTTAAAATGATCTGGAAGAGTTTTAGGCATCTCAGATCTGTAGAGGGATGTGTTTCTTCCCATTGCGGATCAGGTTAATTGCTAATCCCGCTGTCACAAAATGCCTCTAGCGGTTTGGTGTTTAGGCGTCATTTCACAGATTCTAGGTAAAGTTGTGGACCACCGTAAACAAAATATACCGGGGGTGCCAAAAAAAGAATGTGTATTCATCTTTTGATATCGGCTTATATTATTACAATTTGAATACAGTATTTTCTTTCTTAAAATATGTACATTTTTGTTGACCCTCTCTATTCATTTTATATAAATTTTTAATTTATATGTTCATTTACATAAGTTGGCCACATTTATATGATATTTGAGACACGACCTTACTCCAAAATATTGCAAAACATAAGGATACTTAGAAGAAAGTGACCTCACTTGGAGTAAATTGAGGCCAGAGAGGTAGGGACCCATGGCCCCAAAATTGAAGTAGGCACTGAGGGTCATAGGCCTATGGGGAGGGTTTGCTTACTTAAAATTTGAGATGAAGGCGCGGGCCTCACCCTAGTGCTGACATGAGTGGAACCTTAGCCCAGAGTACAGGCCTCTGAGGAAATTTAGTAGCTGGAAAAATAGTAATACCTACTTGCCAATGAAGTAAAATCTTCAAAGGACTGTCACTTCTTTTTTGTATCTGTTGTGTTGGAAAATTCAAGTGTCTACTCATTTAATGTTGCTTCTCTTCCTACAAGTATTTAGTACTGATTTTTTTCTTCTTTTTTTTGAGGGCAGTGTCACTGGCCTTCATATCTGGGACCCGAATCGGGGCCGCTGGCTTTCCCAAGCCAGCGCTTAACCACCGCACCACTCGGCCGGCCCTAGTACTGATTTTTAAAGTAAAATTCTGATCAAAGTAGTTACTACACATTAAAACCTAATGACTGTTCAGGTTACTCAAAGCACCACAGAATCAAAGGTTTGTTTGCAATTTTTTTCTAGCTTCATAGTTTCACAGTTACCATTTGAAGAAACCTCTTAAAGAAATACTCAGGTATACCCAGTATTTAAAAAGTTGCAATAAGATAGTTGAGTTTTTTGGGCTTTTTTTTTGAGGGTAGTGTCACTGGCCCTCATATGTGGAAACTGAACCGGGTCGCTGGCTTCTCAAGCCAGCGCTTAACCACCGCGCCACTCGGCCGGCCCCAATAGTTGAGTTTTTAGAAGTGTGATGATCCCAACTTAGAGATAGAATAGGTGATTGGGGGAGAGGAAGTGTCAGAATTATTGTGTCAACTTTCGTCGTTTTTACTTTGTCTCTGGTAAGCTGAAGATATAAATGAATTGATCAGCTACGTTCTTTGCTCTCTTTAAAAACTGCACAGAATTTTACCACTTGCTAAAGTCTTTTTTGAAGTGAATCATGTATTTCCTGAAAAACTAATTACATATAAAAATGATCTGTAAATTTTGGTTTTTATATGTCTAAAATCAAGGCTGTCTTTAATTTTGTTATGTGAGTATATTCAAGTTTTTCTTAATCTCCAGCTTTCTTTAACACTTCTAGAAATCTGTTGCTGGGAGCGTGAGATGGTAACTTGCCTTAATTTTGTTGAGTAAGAGAACAGAATGGAAGGAGTGCAGGTGGAGAAGGCAGCAGGAAAAGGCTTTGAAAAGAATAAAATTGGCTAAGGGAAAAGAAAGAAGCAGGTTCATAAATATCAAGCACATCAGAGTCAGTCCCCTTGGTGGTTTTACATTCATTGCCTCATTCATGTGTCTTAACTAGGTGAAGTCACTTAGTAAGTAATTGCCCTGGAAGGAGAGCCTGTTTGATTTTTTAGGGTAATTCTTTTTTTATCCTATCACATTGTTAAACTAGTGTCTGATTAAAGAAAATAAAAGGAATAGAATGGGAAAGATAAGAATGATTAAACAGACTCCAGGGGGAGAATCTGGGATTAGAGGCACAGACTGCTTAGCTTCCACGACATACCAGAGAAGTTTTCATATTTTCCTACGTCTTAATATAGTAGCCAGATAATGCTGGTTTTCCTTACAATGGTTGTATGAAAATGAATTTTAATTTAAATGAGGTGATCCAGAAATTGAAAGATGACCCATCTCCTAGTATTAATGCTACTAAGTAATAACGTACTATGTATGTGACTCTTTTCCAGATCGTTTGCATATCTTACAATTAAAGACAGAATACCACAGATCTTAACCAAGGCTATTGATACATTGCATCGACATAAAAGTGAATTTTTTGAGAAACATGGAGAGGTAAGAAATACGTTTGAACTTTAATTTTTTTATTAACTCTTAACAGAAACATAGTAAGCAGTTTTCTCTCTGTGATAATGGCCATTCAACCTGAAGATAATGAAAGGACTTTAGTTCATAAGATGAAACTTAAAAAAAAAAGGCAGAATAGATAAGGCAGGATAATGTTGATATGAGATCTGTGTGCGTGCTTTGATTTGCAACTTAGGAATTCTAAATTTTAGGGCCAGCCCAGTGGCTCAGTTGGTTAACAGCACGAGCTCTGAGCAACAGGGTTGCAGGTTCAATTCCCACATGGGCCAGTAATCTGCGCCTGAGCTGAGCTGCCTCCGAGCTGCCAACAGGTGGCAGGGTGGCTCAGCGGGTGAGAGCACATGCTCCTAACAACAAGGTTGCCTGTTTGACTCCCGCATGGGATGGTGGGCTATGCCCACCCGCAACTAAGATTGAACACAATACCTTGAGTTGAGCAAGCTGCCAGTGGGCGGCATTCAGCCGGCAAGTGGACTTGGAGCTGAGTGTGCTGCACCCTCCACAACTAAGATTGAAGGACACCAATTGGCGGTTCCCCTTCCCCAACTCCCCAATAAAATCTTAAGAAAAAAAACAATTCTAAATTTTAGATGTTTATAATAGTTTGTAAAAACATAAAATGTAGTTTTGAAATATAATATTTTTTTCCTTCTTAAGTTTAGGTACATAACAATGTGTTACCCTATAGGAATTATTCATCTATATATATTTATATATAAATTATTTATATATAAAAATTATATATAGATTACTCATATTTTATATATATATATATATATAAATGTTTCTTTCATATTTCTGCAGAAAGGCATGGAAGCTGAAAAGAAAGCTATTTCTCTTCTTTCTAAGTTACGGAATGAATTGCAAACAGATAAGCCAATTATCCCCTTGGTTGAGAAGTTTGCTGATACTGACATATGGAATCAGTATCTAGAATATCAACAGAGTCTTTTAAATGAAAGTGATGGAAAACCAAGGTGGTTCTATTCACCATGGTTGTTTGTAGAATGCTACATGTATCGTAGAATTCATGAAGCAGTTATCCAGAGGTAAGTATATAACCATCAAATATATACTTAGATAATTTATGCTTTGTTTAAAATTATAAAATGATAAGTTTAAAAATAAAAACCAGTGGAAGCCTGAATTTACTTCAGCAGATATTAATGGCACTGTTGGGCATTTCTGCAAATGTTATCGCTCTAATAGATTCTTGGCAATTATAGTCCTCTTGCCTAGACCAGACATAAGATTGAGTATTTAAAGTGGGAGCTAATTAAAAATTCTTGTATAGACTTACTTCTAGAGTAACACAAATTGTACTAATTGAGCAAAAAATATTAATTTGAAATAATTATATAAAAAAAATCAAGATGGGACTAAGAAGCATATAATTTTGTTTATAAAAATAGATAATATGTCAATTAATTTGGTATTAGGAGTCAACAGAACAGTGAATGACTGCATTTTTTTATGCACTATCTTAATCTTCAGCCCTTTAATGGGTAGATTAGAAAAAGACTGCAAGTTAAATACTGAATAATTTTTTATAAGCTTGTTTGTACTAATTTAATTTTTCCTAAAAGAAATTCTGCTATAGAACTGATTTATAGAGCAGAAAGAAATGTAATGCGGATCATTCTTTCAGCTCACACGTTACAAAAATACAAGTTTGCTGAATAAGAGGGATCTTTTGGTGTCTGTTCCTAAGCATAGCATAGGATAAATTTAAAGTAATCAATGAAACCAGCACTTAATAGTACAAAAAAAAATAATTTTGGGAAACGTGCATAAATTTTAATCTATTCATTAGCTTTACTGTCTTAATCTTTATAAATTATTATTTTTTTTTAATCACAATTTGTTGTTTTTGCTGAATAAGTATGATTTGGGACTTCTGCTGTAAAAGCAGAATACACTATGTATTAAAAACCTAGCACGCTGCCTGGCACACAGAAACCACCCAAGCAGAAGACTGTAGCTTATACTAGTCTTTAGTATAGCTGCCATGTATTGAATACAAGCCACGTTCCAGTTACTTTGCAACTCAGAGAAGTGTGGGTGTTATTTTGGTTTCCATTTTTCAGTTGAGGAAACTGAGGTTCAAAGAGGTTAATAACTTGCCTAGGGTTCCATGACTAGTAAACGGGAGAGCCAGTATTTGAGCCTAGTGTGTGTAAATTAGCTTAAAGCCCTCATCAACTATCTTTTTCCAAGTAGTAGATTTGGATGTCTGTCTGGAACTAAGGTTAGTCTGAAATTCTGGGTGATAGGTTCATAATTTTGGAACCTATCTGTGGTACTAGCCAAAGCTGTAGGATTGTTGAAATTCTGGGTAGCACCCTGAAAAGGTCTGGTGGAGTTTGGAAGTTGGAAAAGCAAAAGGAATGCTGTTTCTGAATTTGATTTTAGAGGTGGATCTGGTTCAGAGAATAAAATAAATGTAGGGCAGAAATTCACAAACCTGGTTACACATTTATAGCCCAGTTGGAGAGGTTTGTTTGTGTGTGTTTTACATGCAGATTTTGAAATCATTCTATTAAAAGAAACACTGTGATTTAATTTGTCTGTGTTGGTGCCTGGGCATCAATTTTTCCTTCCACACCTTGGAGATTCTGGGCAGCGTAAGGTGATATCCTTTGGTCCAGGAACAGCTTATTAAAAGGGGTAGAGGCAAAATTTCGCTCTAAGTTCCAGGAACAAGAATATTAGCCATGGATGCAGAAATTGTCTAAGGTGATCTCTGCAGCAGATATTTGAAGGTCTGGGCCTTTATATCATATTGTACCAGAACTCAGATTATAGATCGGTATAAGAAAAAATGATATATAGATGATGTATTACAGAATTGTATACTTGACACTTATGTAATTTACTAGTCATTGTCACCCAAATAAACTTTAATAGAAAAAAAAACAAAAAACTGTTGCCCTACAGTGGAACTACCACTGAAGTAAATTTCAGATGTCCACAATTTGTCAGCGTTCCTTGTTCTGTGTCACAGCTCCAAAATGACTAAAGAAGGATTTTTTTTTTTTTTTTTTTTTTTTTTTTGAGGGCAGTGTCACTGGCCCTCATCTGTGGGACCCGAACCGGAGCCACTGGCATCCCAAGCCAGCGCGTTAACCAGTGCCCCACTCGGCCGGCCCCAAAGAATGATTTTTAAAACTTTGATAGGATCTCAAAGGATAGCATCCTATCCTTTGATAGGATCTCAAAAAAAACTTTGATTTTGCTAAAGTATAACGTACATCAGGACAGTGCACATATATTAAGTGTTCAGCATTCTTTACCAGAACACGCATATGTCCCTAGTGCCTCATTAGGAGGCAGACCCTTACCTAGGATCCCAGAAGCACTCCAGGTCCCCCTCCAGTCACTACCATCACTGTCCCTCAATGATAATCACCACAACCCTGATCTGTGTTTTACCTGTATTTATTTATTTATTTATTTTATTTTATTTATTTTATTTTTATTTTTTTGAGGGCAGTGTCACTGGCCCTCATATGTGGGACCCGAACCGGGGCTGCTGGCTTCCTAAGCCAGCGCTTAACCACCGCGCCACTTGGCCGGCCCGTGTTTTACCTGTTTTTAAACTTCATGTAAATGCAATTATATGGAATGTAGTTTGGGGTCTGGTTTCTTTCACTCAGCATTATCTTGGTGAGATTCATCCATCTTGTTTGCATTTGGTTGTAAATCATTTTTATTGCTGCACAATATTGCATTTTATGAGTATATCACACTGTTTACCTACTCTGTTGTTGGTGGATATTTGAGTAGTTTCCAGTGTGGGGTTATTCTGAAGAGTGCAACTACAAACGTTCAAACACATGTGTTAGGTGAACATACGTGTGTGTGTATTTCTGTTGGGTGTGCACCTAGGAATGGACCACTGGTTCATAGTATATGCACATATACAGCTTTAGTAGATTGCAAAATAGCAAACATTTTAAAATCAGAAGTCATATACAGTTATGTGAGTTTACTCTCTTAAATACAAGAAATAAGCTCATTCTTTTTTTCCATTTTATTTATTTATTTTTTTAAGAGGGCTGTGTCACTGGCCCTCATATGTGGGACCCAAACCGGGGCCTCCGAATGAGGGCCAGTGACACTGCCCTCAAAACAAAACAAAACAAAAAAAACAAACGGGGGCCACTGGCATCCCAAGCCAGCTCTTAACCACCGCGCCACTCGGCCGGCCCAAAATAAACTCATTCTTAATGAGGTGTGACTTTAAACTAATGAATGATTTGTGATAAAACACTAGAACAAAGGTTGGCAAACTTCCTTGAAAGGGCCGGATAGGAGATATTTTAGGCTGTGGGGGCCTCATGGTCTTAGTTGAAGGCACTCAGCCCTGTCATTGCAGGGCAAAAGCAGCCCTGGATGTTGCCTAAATGAATAAGCATAGCTGTGTTCCCATAAAACTTCATTTATGGACACTGAAAATTTAATTTTGTGTGTCACAAAAGATTCTTCTGATTGTTTCCAACCATTCAGAAATGTAAACATCATTTTTAGCTTGCAGGTCCTAGAAAACAGGTGGCAGGCCAGACTGGGTCTGCTGCAAGCTGTAGTTTGCTGACCTCTACACTTGAACCTGTGCTGCTAAATAATTTTTATCCTTTTAAGTCACCTTGAGAGACTGATGTATGTCAGCAATGCTGCCATTGCTAAAAATGCCTCTTAATTCTTTGGAACTTCTTTCAAAGCCAGTGTAAAGCCTCAAAAAGAATATTAGTCTCATTATTTTTTAGTCACTCCTCATTTTTGACCCAAAATGTTTTGCTCCATTTGATTTACACACCTCATTCTACTGAAATGACTCTGAGTGACTTTTGGCTGTTTCCAAAAAGAAATTAATACAAAGGAGGAAGATATGCTATTACTGACAGGACTTTTGATAATGTGCCACAGGTTCTGAAGAAAATTCCAAAAGAGGAATTCCAAAAGTACTTTGAGCAATGGCAGCATCCTTGGAATAAGGGTGTAGCTCCCAAGGTGACTGACTGGGAGGAGGCAGCAATCATTTGGATGTATAAATGCTGGTATGTTTTTGTTTTTTAATCAAAAAACAAAATTTTAATCAAAAAACAAAGTTTTGTTTTTTAACTCAGTCATATTATTTTTACCCTCAGGATGACCCAGGGGAAAAAAAAGTAGCTAATTTAGAAGATCATATAACTTGAATGTCTTTTATATTTGATTCTGTAAAGGCAATTATGTTAATATTCCTTCTCAGTTATATTTCTTTAGGCCAGTAGTCGTAGTATTTTGAGATCTCGTTTGACAGCATGAAGATGTAGCCATGACACTTACATTATCGTTAGTCAGAGTCAACTTGGGAGTAAAAGTTGCCCCCCCAAAAAAAATCTACACATAAATGATCAAAATTTGTCATTATAATAAAATTCACATTAGTATTGTCTGATTTATCTCAAGTAGTCATTGGACTCCCATAATACTCTGTGTTTGACTCTATTTATGATTACTATTCAAATACTGTGTTATATTCACGCTTGTTACCTGCAACCCTGCCACACTGAGCACACCAAAAAAGTTTGTTAAACCAAAGCAATTGTCTTGAAATTTTGTTTCTCTTAATCCTTTTGCCCTGGAAACCCTGCTGGGTAAATAATTATGGATATAGTCACTAATTATTTAGTACTTCCAGTAAAATATTTGATTAGGGAACTTTGATAGTTAATTAAAATGAGTTCGGGGGATTTATTTCTGTGTAATTTGATTTGTTATATCTTTGATTATTATTTTTGTGTAATTCAATTTATGTTATATCTAGTGTCTAGTACCAGTAGTTTTCAGACTGAATGCTACTGTTATCTTTCATTAAAGACTGTAACTACCCAAATATTTTTTTAAAAGCTATAGAATTACATAAATATTTCACTTATGTTTTTCTCCTATCTTAGTCCACCAATCGATGAATTTGATGTATTTAGAGAATCAAAAGAACAAAACTTCTTTGAGTCCCAGGAATCTATCATTGCTTTATGCACTCACCTGCAAGAGTTGAAAACTATTGAAGACCTAGATGAAAATCGGCTGAAACATGAGTTCTTTAAGCTTCTTCAGGTAAATGTGATAATATCTTGAGTGTATTTATTAAACAGTTGAAAAATAAGCTGGTACACGTTTAACAACAAAGCATGTATATACATTGTCATTTGAGTTATAACTGATCATTTTTTAATCATTTTAATAATAGCATTATTCAAAAGGTAAAAACCCCTTTAATCTCTGAAAATGGATTTTGAAATCTCTTCTGCTCTACCTGGAGGTGATTTTAGAGGCGAGGCACAGGATTTTAGCTGCTTCGTAGCTTCTGTCATTCTTGAGGGAAGACCACAGTCATTTGGTCTGCCCAGGCTGACTTGGGCGTGAGTGCTGGCTTTGTTGCTTATTTGTGGTTGGATCTGAGGCAAGGAACTTAATTTCTCTGAGCTTCATTTTCTTCATCTGTTAAATGAGGATGATACTGTGCACTTCATAATTTGATGTGAAAATTAAACTGCATTCATTCTTGTGAGTGTTGGATGTGGAGTGTGGAACACAGAAGCTGCTGTCATCATCAGGTGGAAACAGTCGGTTGGTCAGTAAGCTGTTTAATGTGGTTTATATAGTTTTTTACATGTTTTCATCTATATTGTATTAAGTTTAGTTTTCAACTCTCATTCAAAACATCCCTAAACTTATAGTACTAGATTCAGAACTATTTGAAAATATATAGTTTACACAGCAGTACCCCCAGCCATCACTTTCAGAAAGAATTGTTTGAAAGTGTTGTGAAGAGAAATAAAGCAGGGAAGGGGAACTGGGAATGTTGGGGGAAGCGGGGAGGGGCTGCAGTGTTAAGTAGGGTGCCAGGGAAGGGTCGGAGACTGGGGGAAAGATGGAAGCAGGTGAAGGAGTGGGTCTGGGTCTGGGGTGGAGCATCCCTGCTGAGGCCCTGAGGTGGGAACCTGCCAGGTGTGAGAAACTGCGGGGGATGGGAGTCTGGCAAAAATGAGAGGGACTAGAGGGTGAGAAAGGGTCACAGAAGGCCTCATAAGCAAAGGTAAGGACATGGGTTTGAGTCCCAAAATGAAATGGGAAACAGAGCATTTGGGTCAGAGGAGTAATTAAATGACTTATTACAAGGATGACTTCTGAGAACAGACTGAAGGGACGCAAAGGTAGAAGCAGATGTGTTATAAAATGACTCAGATGAAGGATGACTGGAGCACGCTGGTAGTGTAAGAGGGGTTACGTGTCCTCAGACTCAGATATACTTTGAGAGTAGAGGCGCCAGGATGTGAGGACAGGTTGTGGGACATGACCAAGTCCTGATGAAACTTTTAGGGCAAGAGAGTAAGGTGAGTGATGAGGAGGGATGAGCTTATTTTGAGTTGGGAAGAAAAGTTGTCAGGATATTGTTAGTTAATAAACGTAGTTACCTTCCCCCTCTGAACTATCCTTTATGCTTAGCTTAGAATTAAGGAAAGAAAGGAGAAAGTCAGCAGGTTACCCTTTATCCCTAGCTAGCCCCACGGAATAATCTTTGAATATGTTCTTTGTCCTTTAAGTGTAATAAATTGTGAAGACGGAGGAATACCAACCTAGTTTCTGTCATCTAATTTGGCCAGATACCCCACACTGCCACTCTGCTCCCCAGTAAAGTCGGCCAGTGTTGTGCTCATGATAAGCAGCAGGTTCCCTTCCTATGAGGAGCTGGAAGCTGCTGCTTTAGTTTGCGGAGAGTACTAATCTGGTTTTAAAAGCCACAGAACTCTGCCACTGTCCACACGAATGTTTCAGTGTCTACTCTGTCAAACACTATTCTTGATGGCGGGCATGCGATGGTGAGAAAAACAGACCAGTGCCTTGCTGTCATATACCTTGCAAGCAATCTTGAGGCAAAACAATCAAATAGGGCACAGATCAGTAAGGAATTAATTACAGACTGGAAGATGGTGTGAAGAAAAGTAAAGGAGGCCAGTGGAGACCCTGATCTCAGCTGGGAAGGGCTGCCATCTACACCATTACACATGTATTTCTTCATCAGACTTGAAGTAATCCTTTTTTTTTTTTTTTTTTTTTTTTTTTGAGGGCAGTGTCACCAGCCCTTACATGTGGGACTCGAACCAGGGCCGCTGGCTTTTCAAGCCAGTGCCCAACCACCGCGATGCTTGGCCGGCCCGAACTAATTCTTTTTAAAAAATCTATTCACTTATCTTTCTTTTAAAAATAATATTCTTCGTTGAAACATGCATTTTCCTCTTATTTTGAAACACAAGAGTAGAGTTTGTTTTGGCTAGTATTTATTGAGTAGTACTTCTGTATGCTACTATTGGGTACAGTACTTACACCCATTATGTCAATTAATTCTCACAATAACTCTGCGAGGGAAATTCTATTATTATCTCATTTTTCAGTAGTGTAACCTGAGCCTTAGAGATCACATGTAATTTACGAATGGTCATTAATTGAAAATGCTGGAATTTGAACCTAGGTCTGTTTGATTCCAGAGCTGGCACTCCTAAATTCGTAATTTTAGTTATAGCTAAAAAAAATAAATAAAACCAAAAGCAAAAAAAACAAGCTAGGGCTATACACCATTTCTTACAAAATAAGCTAGAATATTATTTCAATTTGAAGTAGAATTAGATTATTAGAATTGGAAGGTTCTTTAGACATCACCTTGTCCAATTTCTTCAGTTTTACAATTGAGAGAACTAAATCCCAGAGAGGTTGGATTTAGGAAAGAAGAAATTGAGCAGTTTGGGGATGGGGCGGAGCTGGGGGGAAAAAAGGAACTTTAATTTTCCTCTTGACTCTGGATTATGAAGTAAACATTGTAGCTTCTCTTCACAGCCTCAAATCATGTTCTCATAACTGCAAGTTGCAAAAACTTATTCTGACTGGATATGGTTCATTAAAATCATTCAAACCAGTTTTTTAAAATTCATTACATACTATCAATTGAAAGTTTTATTATTTTACCTTTATACAGCATCATGTAAACAGTCTTTGCATTATTAGACAAAATATCAAAATTTGATGAACATTTTAAGAGTTTTATAGAAATGATTATAAATACTTTTAACAACCTCTCCCCACATATCCTACATAATAGTTTTTGTTGGTTATTCAAGAGATGGGTAAACATTTTGTACTTTTTCTTTTTCAGATTTCACTGTGGGGAAATAAGTGTGACCTATCTCTATCAGGTGGGGAAACCAGTTCTCAGAAGACCAATATCATGAATTCTTTGGAAGACCTAAAACCTTTCATTTTAGTGAATGACATGGAACATCTTTGGTCATTACTTAGCAATTGCAAGAAAACAAGAGAAAACGCATCTATTATTAGGGTGGATATTGTTCTGGATAATTCTGGGTTTGAACTTGTTACAGATTTAATACTAGCTGACTTCTTATTGTTTTCTGACCTAGCTACCGAGATCCATTTTTATGGAAAAACTATTCCATGGTTTGTTTCTGATACTACTATACATGATTTTAACTGGTTAATTGAAGAAGTGAAACATTCTAATCATAAGTGGGTGTCCAAGTGTGGGGCTGACTGGAAAAACTACATTAAAACGGGCCGATGGATTTACCATGATCACATATTTTGGACACTCCCTCATGAATTCTGTGCCATGTCTCAGGTTGCCCCTGACTTATATGCTGAACTACAAAAGGCACATTTAATTCTATTCAAGGGCGATTTGAATTACCGGAAGTTGACAGGTGACAGAAAATGGGAGTTTACTGTTCCATTTCATCAGGCTTTGACGGGCTTCCATCCTGCTCCTCTCTGCAGTATCCGAACACTAAAAGCTGAGATTCAAGTGGGTCTGCAGCCCGGGCAGGGTGAACAGCTCGCAGCTTCTGAGCCCAACTGGCTGACCACTGGGAAATACGGAGTATTTCAGTTTGATGGGCCGCTTTGACTTGCTCTAGGAACGCTAAGTTGTGTAGAAAGACCTGACAGTTTTCATTTGCAGAAAAGTGGTGTGTGAATTTAGTCACTTCACGGCTCTGCATTAGCTCTGGGAAACTTGGCTTCTCAGTGCCCAGTTACATACACTCTGGGTGCCTTTTCCCTTGAACATGTTGCCTCACTACTTTGGGGGTGGAGGGATTCTGCTTATTACAGATATTTACATTTATGTTGGAATCCTAGTAATTTATTTTAAGTTAAATGCATAATTTCAAGTGGTTTTCATGAACTTATTTTTAATAGGGCAGAAAAGCAAAATATAAGTAAATTCTGCTTTTAAAGTTAACATTTTAAAATCCTATGCTGCATGGTATTTAGTATGCTAGGAAGCATGGAATTTTATTGAACTTGATTTTGGGCTCTAGAAAAGGAGCTCTGTGAAAATATGCATCTTAAATACGCTTTGTAAAGAGAGGCATTCTTACAACTGTGATATTTGAGCACATGAAAGTAAAACTTACCTCATAAGTTAATTCCAAATTTTGTTCTTAAATTTTATTTCATTTGAATAGCCTGTTTTATTTGCATGCATTTGTATTTTGATTGACTTGTGGAATGGATGGTAGGAAACACAAAACTGAACAGAATGAAAGAAATGGTATTTAAAGAATAATATAATATCTTTTACATCCTATTTATGATATCCATAATCAACTGAAATACATTATTTTAACACAAGTGTTTTAAGTGAACATATTTTTAGATTGTTCTTCAGTTTAAAAAAGTACTTTAGAAAAAGTTCTTATGCATTGAATTTGGAATACTACCAATGAGTTGATTCATTTTTTTTTATTCTTACACATTTACCAGATAATAAAAACAGTAAGTTATCAGTCAATTTGTTTTGAAATTAAAATTGGAAATAAACCTGGAAATGTTTCCTTCCACTAAAATAATAAAATGAATTGTACTGAAAGTCACATTGGTTTTATTTTCCAATGCGGGAACGTCAAGAAGGGAAGATTTAAAATGAGGTGTGTATAATGAAAAAACTCCTAATGCATATTATAGACGTTGCCGAAGCAGTTCTTAAATTAAGTCACTTAAGTTGTGTATATCTTTGTTAAGTGTTTAAAAAAATTGTTTTGTAAAATGTTTATATAAAGCTGCATATTTTGAATTTACTGTTATCTATATGTGTTCCTGTTTTAAACATGAAGTTCCTTAAATACTGAGCATATTCAAATTACTTGTAGACACTTGACCTAAGTTAAAACACAATTGTATAATTGTGTTGACTTCATAGCCACAGTATGATCTATAGTGTAATATATTACATTTCCCAAAACACTGGATTTTTTTCTATTTTTACCATGTTTCAGTAAGTAGGTGAAATTAGGATGTGTGAGGAAGTAGATTACCCCTTCTGCAAGAAAGGTGGTGGTGAAAAAGGAAGTCAAAGTGGCATTTTAAAAAAAGGCTCAGCTGGGCCGGCCGAGTGGCGCATTGGTTAAGAGCTGGTTTTGGGATGCCAGCGGCCCCGGTTCAGATCCCACATGTGGGGGCCACTGGCACTGCCCTCCAGCTAACAACAGCTCCACCTGGAGCTGGGCTGTGTGAGCCCCGGCGACAATGTAGGTTGCAGCCCCTGCTGCAGTGGGCTGCCATAGGCTACAGTGAGCGGCTGGCAGCCAGCGTGAGCTGCCAAGAGCCACCGGTGGGCGATCATCCAGAGGCCAGCAACCGATCTGCCTCATCTGGGAAGAGCGCAATGACAATGCCAACATGGGCCAGTGAAGCAACGTCCTCCGCAGCTGGACTGAGGAACAAAAGGACAGCAACTTGTCTGTTCCCCTTCCCCGATTCTCCGATGCTGTTCCTCTCCCCCAACTCCCCAATAAAATCTTAAAAAAAAAAAAAAAATGCTCAGCTGGAGGAAGGGCCCTCCTGTAGTTTCACCAGTTGATTTTCTTTTTAAAACAACTTTTTGGAAATATGACACAATTCATCCATTTAACATGTACTCTAATTTGGTACATTCACAGGGTTGTGCAGCCATTACCAAAATCTAATTTCAGAACATTTACGTTACTGTGTACACATTAAGTGACTCGCTATTCCCCTTTCAGGACTTGGCAACTGGTAACTACGTTTCATCTCTGGATTTGCCTGTTTGGACATTTCATATATAAATAGAATCATAAAATATTTGGTCTTGTGACTGGCTTTTTTTAAAAAAAATAATTTTTATTGGGGGAATTGGGAGAGGGTACAATGTTGGGGAACTGGGGAAGGGGAACAGACAAATTACTATCCTTTTGTTCTCTAGTTGTGGAGGACGTCCTATCCTTTTGTTCTTCTCTAGTTGTGGAGGACGTTGCTTCACTGGCCCATGTCGGTATTGCGATCATTGTGCTCTTCCTGGGTGAGGCAGTTGCTCGCTGGCCATTGGATGGCCACTCACGGTAGCTCACGGCAGCCCGTTGCAGCCTACGCTGTGTCTGGCGACTCCGGGCAGTCTAGCTCCAGGTGGAGCTGTTGTTCACCATCTTAGCTGTAGAGGGCAGTGTCACTGGCCCCTCATATGTGGGATCTGAACCAGCAGCCCTGCTGCTCAGAGCTTTCGCTCCCAAGCCAACTCCTAACCAATGCGCCACTCGACCGGCCCAGTGACTGGCTTCTTTTTAAGGTTCGTCAGATGAAGTGTGTATCAGTACTCCATTCCTTTTTATTGCAGAATAATACTCCATTTTATCGGTATACCACATATGGATGTACCATATTTATCCATGTTTATCCATTCTCAGTGGGTGGACATTTGGATTGTTTCCACGTTTTGACTATTATGAATAATGCTGCTATGAACATGTCCAAGATTTTTTGTGTATGTTTTCAGTTCTTTTTGGTATATACCTAGGAGTGAAAGTGCTAGATCATATATGGCAGCTGTGTTTAATGTTTTGAGGAACTGTCAAACTTTTCCAAAGTGTTAGCAACGTTTTACATTCCCACTAGCAATGTATAAGGGCTCTGATTTCTCCACATCTTTGTCAGCACTTGTTTTTGTCTGTTTTTGATTCCAGCTATGCTACCGGGTGTGAAATATCTCTGTGGCTTTGATTCACATTTCCCTAATGAGTCATGTGGAGCATATTGTCATGTGCTTATTGGCCATTTGCATTTCTTTTGGAAAATGTCTTTAATTCCTTTGCCCATTTAAAATTAGATTATCTTTTTATTGAGCTGTAAGAGTTTTTAGGTACTCTGCATTCAAGTCTCATCAGATGTAATTTGCAAATGTTTTCTTTCATTCTGTAGGTTATCTTTTCACTTTCTTGATGGTATTGTTTGCAGCACAAAATTTTTAGATTTTGATGAAGTCCTCTATCTGTTTTTACTTTTGTTGCAAAACATTGATTTTTTTTTTTTTTTTTGAGGGCAGTGTCACTGGCCCTCATATGTGGGACCCGAACCAGAGCCTCTGGCTTCTGAAGCCAGTGCTTAACCACCGCACCACTGGGCCGGCCCACAAAACATTGATTTTTGAACTGCTTCTTAACCCTTAAGAGCCACCAAAGTGAGGGACCTTACTCAAATGGACGGGGCTCTGCCTACAGCCAGGTCCTGCTCCCCCATTTGTTTCTACCTCAGCAAATTTGTACTATGTATGTTTCGCATAGGTTTAGCGTAGCATGATAGGGAAAGCTGAGGCTCTGGAGTTAAGCTGGGGGCTGATTTTCCACTGAAGAGCTCATTGATCTTGGGAACTTTCCCAAAATAGCATCTGCAATTGTTTGAACTGCTGATACCATACTTGGTTAAGTATGAATAGTAACTCCTGGATAAAGCAGCCCATAAATTTCACGTAATACATTTTTATCAAGACATAGATTCAGTAGCTTAGTTATATTATGGTGGAAATGTGGATGAAGGTAAATAATTTGATGGAGGATGGTGGTTTATGGTCTGGGTTAATGCTACTTTTGATTGAACAGCAGATAGACAAGATCTCTTGGAATTCAACTTCTTTAAAAAAAAAAATTTGAGGTATTTTATGTTTGATAAAATGCAGTATTGCTTTTGAACCATTTTAAAGCCAGAACCTGTGCTGTTCAACCTCAAGGCAATGTTTCTATAAAAGAACTACCCACCACAAAAGGCAATATCTATATATATATATATATATATATATATATATATATATATATATATATATATAGTTGTTGAATATTGCATTTTATTTTTAACATTTTTTGTATTATTTTTATTATTAATAGTTACAGATGTACAAAACTATGCAATAGTTATCTTTTTCACCCCTTACAAAGTGACTTCCCCCTCCCCCGCCCCTGCCCCCCCACCCCCGGTATCATACATATCTATTACAATTGCATTACATCCCCACACTATATTCCACATTCCATTACTATATATGTGTTAAATTATAGTCAACATCTAATATTAATCAGTGGCAGCTTCAGATGTACAGTGCAGTGGTCAGGCCTCTACACTGTCCATGAAGTGGTCTCCCTGACAAGACATGAGTCCATCCGGTCCCCTAAAAAAATATTTACAACCTTATTGATTGTATTCCCTAAACTGTCTCTTTGTCTGCTGTAGTATTGTAGTTACCAGTTTATGTCAAAAGGCAATATTAACATAGTTCAAACCCTTATATTTTATGAAAACCCCCAAGTGGATTAAAAACACAATTCAGCGTTAAACTTATTAAAATCCTCTCTCCCACCCATTTTTCTAACAGCTCTTTCCCTAAACTCCACCGAGCCTTGTTCTGGTGCCACTCCCTCCACCAAGCTTTTCTTTTCTCTCCTTTTTTGCTGGACTGGGTGTGCCAGTCCGGGAAACTGAACACTTCTACCCATTCATCTCTCATTACCTAGATAAAGGCTTAATGTCATATCTGACACTTACGGTAAGCAAATAAGTGACATCTTGAAATTATAGAAAATGAATACAGCAGAGGGAAAAAGGAAAACAAGAACATAATTCTACCACCTCCAAATACTCCTGTTAAGAGTTTTGATATATGTATTTCTAAGTTTTTCTCCATGTATAGACATTTTTTTTACATTTCTAAGATTAAAAAAAAAACAGGATTGGGCTGGCTGAGTGGCGCGGTGGTTAAGCGCTGGCTTGGGAAGCCAGCGGCCCCGGTTCGGGTCCCACATATGAGGGCCAGTGACACTGCCCTCAAAAAAAAAAAACAGGATCAAACTGCGTAAAAAATTTTTTAAATTCTGAAGTATGTTTCCATCTTCTAAAATTTTTGTCTGGTTAGTTGGTTTTGTTGTTGGTGTCATTTTACTTTTGTAATTTTTTTTTCTAGTTTACTAATTAGTTCCTGCTGCGTGGATAGCAGGAACTAATTTTTTTTCTTGGATAGCAGTATGACCTGGGACTCAGTAATGGTTAGGGACTCATAAATCCCTGGTCTCCTGTTAACCGTGTGACCTAAGTGACATTCTCACATTTTTACTGGAAAAGAAGTTATTTCTGATCAACTTGAACTACATTCAGTCTCAGACCCAGATTTCCCTAGGGAAATGAGTCACACTGAAAGATGTCCGCGTTCTGACATCCCCTAGTGGCCACCTGAATATTCCATAAACCCTGGTCTTTTTCCTTCCTTTTAAACTGCAGGCAGGGAGATACTGTTATATTTATGGAACCCTCCCATTGGAGACCACCACTCACGTTGTTCTCTTGCCCCACTGCTATTCTTTGGTGGGTCACATTTCCCCCTTTCAGTTTAGTTAATATTCATTTTCAGACCTTTTAGAAAATAGATGGGAAAATAATTTCTTCCTGAAGACACTTCTAAACTGTTGATTCCCAGTAGTCCTGTATTTCATGGGCAGCCAGCAACTGTGGCTTCCTGTATTTGCCCCCCACACTGGAGCACAGCGTACGTGCTTAATGAATGACTGATTGATAGGTATGAATTCCAGCATTTGAAATAATTTTTAAACCTCAGAGGTGATGCTATTTACATTGAATTCTGAAGGAGGAAATGGGTGTCTAGGAGGTGTCATCAATTGGTATTTTGGTTGAATAAATTAAACAGAGCAGAGTTTTCCATAACTATGCATCTTTGAATACTGCTTTAGTTTTTCAATATTTTATTGTAATCAATTTCCCATTTTTCAAAAATTCTTCAAAAAGGTGATTTTTAATGGCTACAAACATTTCATCATATAGCTAGATCCTATTTCCTTTTGCTATGTAGAGTGTTCAAAATTTTTGCTATTATAAAAGAAGCTGAAGTAAACAACTTCAGGCAACAATACCCATAATTATCTGAAGCCACCCAACTATTCTAGTTCTCATAGAATAGTGTTTGTATTAAACTATAGTAATAGACTGTATTACTCTCAATATTGAGTAATTGGTTTATATGAGAAGGGAAGTTGCTTTTCTCCTTATTAAAAAAAAGTCATATCATACACCATGTTGATGACTTTCAATCTCACTTGAGGCTCAATACAAAGTTTAGGCACAAGGGGGAGATCCTTTAACGTTATAAAGTGGCTGGATTTCTGTACTATTTAGCACAGGGATTTCAGCAAGAAAAACTGGCAGAGTATAATTTTCATTGTTGACTGCACACATTCCTGTGGTTTCAACTTTAAAATCATTACACTGGAGCTCGGATTGTGGCATCTACCACAGTAAAACACAGGTCAAAGACAATAAAAGTGTATCCTTATTCCTTTCTTGGCTGAAATTTTCTATATACATATAATGCAACAACGTATTACAGTGGTTTATCATAGAAGTATATTAAAATGTGAATTTGAAAATAAATCTCAGGAATAGTGGAAAAAAGAAATAGAATTTTGTTAACGATGTAGAAAAGTGACATTAGAAAAAACTTTATTGGGCTAGCTGAGTGCTCGTTGGTTGAGAGTTGGTTTGAGAGGGGAGCTCTGAGCATCAGGGCTGCAGGTTCAGATCCTACATGGGCCAGTGACACTGCACCCTCTACAGCTAAGATGGTGAACAACAGCTCGACCTGGAGCTGGGCTGCTGTGAGTCGCTGGCGACGGCATAGGCTGCAGTAGGGCTGCAGTAGGGCTGCAGTGGGTTACTATGAGTGGCTGGCAGCCAGCGTGAGCAGCTGGCAGTCAGCCTGAACTGCTGTGGCCCGCCATGAGCAGCTGTCCAATGGCCGGCGACCAATCTGCCTCAGCCAGGAAGAGCTCAATGATGATACCAACATGGGCCAGTGAAGCAACGTCATCCACAACTAGACTGAAGAACAAAAGGACAGCAACTTGTCTGTTCCCCTTCCCTGACTCCCCCATGCTGTTCCCTCCCCCAATTCTCCAATAAAATCTTTAAAAAAAAGAAAAAAACTTTGTTAAGAAAATACAAATTATTGCTTTCCATTCACTTACCTTTGCTGAAAAGAAACAATACTATATTATTTCCTTATTTTGTAAATTTTAATACAGAAAATTAACTTTTTTTGATTGAAAAAATATTTGAAGGAACTAATATTTCAATTCTCTCCTACATTTAAGAATGTAATATCTCCAACACAAGTTCTACTGGTGTCCAAAGCGTTTGGTGGATAGAATCCAGGTGGTCTGTAAACTGGGGGGGAAAAAACTTTTTTATTTTCATTAATATCTAATTGAAATTTAGTATTTCCTTCAATTTTGAATATGGGCCATAAATCTCAGCAATATTAGCAGTACCTGTACCTTTGTCACCTGTAGAAACCACAGATCTTTTCATATTACATTACAGTTATGTTAGATGCCCTGAAATACTGTTTCATCACTGTCAAAAATTTAGACACTTTTTAAAAAAAATGAATCATTTTATTTATGTACTTATTTTGAAGGCAGTGTCACCAGCCCTCATATGTGGGACCCGAACCCGGGCCGCTGGCGTCCCAAGCCAGCGCTCAACCACCGCGCCACTCGGCCAGCCCTAGACACTTTTTTAGGAGAAGTTCATGGCACAAAAGCAGGTTAAGCACACCTGCTCTTATTTTTCTCCCTTTCCTCCTTTTTCATATCTCAAAGTTGGTGTAAGTCATGTTGGGTTTATTTTTATGTTTATTTTTATTTTATTTTTTGTGGCCAAGAGGCAACACATTATACTGTATTTTCTCATCTCAAACATCACTTAATACTAATTTCCATTGTCCAGCTTCTTCCAGGGGTCCTTAAATGAAATAAAGGATTTCCCACATGGACATGGATTGAATCATCCCTAGCCTTATCAATTTATCAATAGGAGGGTTTTTAATATATATATATATATATATATATATATATATATATATATAGAGAGAGAGAGAGAGAGAGAGAGAGAGAGAGAGAGAGAAAAAGATGATGTTTGGAATGTTTTTTCTATTTAGAACATTTATCTTAAAATATTTTAAAGATCCTAAAAGTCAGAAATGAGAGTTGTCTGAACTATACAGCAAGAAGTAAAATTCAACAAAAATTTCTTTCATGTATGCTATCAATTTTTATAATAATTGACATTCAGTGACTATCAGACATATAAAGATGCATTATAATCAGAACAGGTGCTATTTATGGAGCACTGTGTTCCAGGCACAGAATCAAGTGCTTTACTCAGAATGTGCCATGATATCATAAAAATTCCAGGAGCGTACTTTTTTATTCCATTAAGCATATAAAAGCACCGAGTCTCAGTGATTTCAGGTAACCCAAGGCCACTCAACTAGTCAATGATAGAGCCAAAATTTAAACTTCTATCTGCTGGACTCCAAAACTCAAGTTATGGCTTTTATTTGAAGTTACGATGTCATTAGCATAATTTGTAACCATGTCATTAAATTCTTTTTTAAAAAGTAAATATACTATCTACGGAAATTTGAGCCATCAGATTATGTGGATGATAACTCGCTCATATTATGAGTTAATAATATGTTGAAGTCTCAGTAGAAGAGGGAAAAAAACCCAGGGAAATATTGATTTTATGTGTTAAAATGATTTAGAATGGGAGTGGGTGGGAATAGATTGTTTTTCTGTATCATTACATTTTGCATCATTGGGCACATATGAATTCATGGAAATCTACAATAGGCTGACCACCACACTGAGCAAGGAAGTCTTCTCTAAAAACTCTGGTATATTGGGCCGGCTGAGAGGCGCGGTGCTTAAGTGCTGGCTTGGGAAGCCAGCGGCCCCGGTTCGGGTCCCACGGATGAGGGCCAGTGACACTGCTCTCAAAAATAAAATAAAATAAAAACTCTGGTATAGATGGGGATGTAAAGTACAACATAGAGAATATAGGCAGTAATAGTGCAACAACTATATATATATTGCCAGGTGGGTACTAGACTAATTGGGGGGATCACGGCATAAGTTATATGAATTTCTAAGCACTATGTTGTGTACTTGAAATAATATAAAAACTATTAATATAAAAACTATTAATATAAATTAATATAAAAAATTAATATAAAAAATAAAAAACTTTGGTGTAGAGGGCTGAATATCCACAAACCCGGTAATGAAAAGGGCACCTCTCATGTTTCAGGCCATCAACCAGCTGAAAACCAGTGGGTAGTTATTTTGAAGGGAAATTATTCTTGAGAACAGATGGAAGTGATTTGATGAGAGGGAACTGGCTCCTTCTTCCATCCAAAGGGATGATATAAAAATTGTTTTGCAATCTTGGTGAAATCCAAAATCTGTTCCTACAAATGATTCCAATTCTTTCCTGGGCTTTGATAGCATTACTGATAAGTCGTTTAAGATTACATAAGGCACAATCTTACATTAATTGGTAAAAGTGTGCCTTAGTCCTATATTTCTATTTCCTTTCTCATCAGTTCCCCGAACCGAATGTGATCTGCCCTGCTGAAATCCTAATAGTGCGGTCTTAGAGAAGACCCATCTGCTACTGTCCACTATTGAGATGGGATCTTGTTCAAAGAGTTAGTAACTTACGCAAGGAATCTGAATTCCAGTCCCAACTCTGTTACTAACTAATTTTGTGATTTTTTGAGCTATGTGTTCAATTATTCTGCTACTTTATGTAGATGCAGTAAACTTGCTTTTGGCTCTATGATTTCATGACCTAATTGTCTGTGTTTTTTGCCACGTACCAAGACGGGGCAATCCTTTCTTGCACAAAAGTTGCCATTTTACCATGTGTAAAAGCCTGCTTCCTTCTTTCCTATTTTGTTTATGTCATATTTTTTTCTTCATGGAAAACTCTACTTTTTTCTTTCCACTAATCTCTCTTCAAGCCATTGAAAGATTGCCTAATTTCCTTCCTGATTCCTATGTCTACACAACGATGACTCTCACTGATGGTACCTTTTAAATGTGATGAAGTACTATTGCAAGCTTAACCATTTTGGAAATTCTAAATGGTTTCTGTAAGACACATCACAAGGATGTAATTCAACCCGTTGGCAAGTAAGCACTAAAGGATACAGTTTATTCTCAGTTAAAAGAATTGATTGAAAATATTCCACATTATAGACTGCAGACACTTTAGACAGAAATTCTGCATAGGATGGAGGACTGTTTTATTACATTGATGCACCTGGCTTAGCAACAGGACTCCAAGGATAGAAACAGAAGCCGACACTTTCGAATGACTACGCGAAAGTCATGTGCCCTTCTTTTTACCTGGCTCAGCCACCACCTTTTCCCATGTTGATACCACTCCCTTTTCCAATGATTGCTCTTAAAGAGACTTATGGAAGGAGATATCCTTCTTCCTCTGGAGGTTTTCATGGCTGGATGGGATACTATATTTACTCCATTTCACACATGAGATAACAGACTCTTAGAGAATAAGAAACTTGCAAGTGGCAAGTGGCAGAACCTATATTTGTATAAAATCAAGAGCCCAAACCCATAGTTTTTTCCACTACCTACATTGCCTTTCATAATAATAATACTCTATCACACATTTTGCAAAGCACTTTATAGTTTACAAAAGAACTGACCTACTATGTCATGTCATTGTAAGAACACTGTGAGATGGGTTATTATTACCTTAACTTGATCTATGGGGCAACAGAGGTTCAGCGGGTCCACACAGCTATTATTGTAAGTGACTGGATTGGAGCTTGAACCCAAAAGCTCCCAAGTCCTCTGCCCTCTCTATGGTCCCATAAATTCTTTAGCACAAACAATAAGATCGCTCAGAAATCAGAACTATCACTCTGAAAAGTTAGACTTTGCCCTCCTGGGCAACTGGTTCTCAACCTGTGCTTCTCTGAGCTCTGGGTGAAGGTACTTTTGGGTGTTTTTGTGTGTACGACGGGGCCACTGGGAAGCACTTTAGTGAGACTCTAGCACCCAATTCCTTTTCAACTCTGAACCACAACAATCTCCAAAATGGTCTGTTCTGCACATTGGGCTCCTGAAAAAGAACCCAACTGAGCAAAAATTCACTGGTTTTGAAGGGAGAAAGGCTTGGAAACCACTACTGTAAGTGATAGGAAGCTATTGGAAGTTTCTGAGGGGGGAAGTGGTAAAAGTCATATTTTAGAGAGATCTATCTGGAAGCTTTGTTGCAAAAGACTTTTGATGTGGAGAGTCTAGAGGAGAGAGACTTTTACAATAGAAAGGAGGGGATAAAACAGGAGAGATCACAAGCGAGGTTACTGGAGAACGATGGGAGAGGGCAGGAAAGTCAGCAAGGTGTGGGCAACAGCAAAAACGATTTTTTTCTGGGTTTTAGGGTACATAGGACTTAAATTTTTAAGACATTTATTTTTAATTTTTAAATCATAGTAAACTTGAATTTTCACTTTTGCGATATGATTCTATGAATTTCAACACATGTATAGATTTGTGTAACTACCACCGTAATTAGAACAGTCTTATCAGCCCCCAAAACTCCCTTGTGCTATTCCTTTATGGTCACCCCTACCCCCACCCATAACTCCTGGCACTAAAGAGCTGTTCTTTATCCTTACAGCTTTGTCCTTTCAAGAAGGTCATAGAAATGGAATCATACAATACAAACTTTTGAAACTGGCTTCTTTCACTCCACATAATGCCTTCGAGAGTCATACATGTTGCTTTGCGTATCAGTATTTCAAGAAACTCTGAGATGGGAACTAAGGCTATAAAAAGGAACCATGGCTTGATAATGTTGGGGCCTGAATATTTTTGAGCTGGAAAAAGTAATAATCAGGTTCTGCAATTTCTCTGGGGAATTCATTAACTTACTCATTCATGCAATTATTTACTGAGCAACAAATGTGTGTTAGGTACTAAGTTTTCAGTGTTGGGATGTAATAATGAGCAAAATGGGAATCCAGTCTTCTAGAAGCTTACAGTCCAGCGAGGGGAACAAAACAAGTCTATGAATGATGTCCTGTCAGAAAGTAATGTGTCCTGGGTAGGAGGGTGGGGGGAGAAAAGGCTATTTTATTTTAGACAGATTGCTCAGGGAAAGCCACTTAAGCAGGTCTGCAGATTTTGTTGCAGACCTGAATGGAATATATGAGGGAGCCAGATACTCATCCAGGCACCTGTAAGGGGCCCTGGGTTGGGTGTGTGCTTGCCATGTTTGAGGAAGGATAAGGAGGTATAGATAGAGCAGTGGAGAGAGTGGAGATGAGACCAAGTCATGTAGGGTCTTGGGAGCCATTGAAAGGACTTTGAGTTTTTATTCAAAGTGTGATGGGCAGCCATTGGAAGGTTTTGAGCAAGAGTGACCTGCTCAGATTTATATTCCAGAAAGGCCACTTGTGTTGCTGAATAGAGAATAGACTCTTAAGAGAATGTATACAGAATGGATTGAGAGAGTGGGGAGAAGCTGAGGCAAAGCATGTAATATGGGCCTGCAGTGATGGTAGAGAAAAATGGAAGAAAGACAAATGTAAAAAAAATATTTTAAAGGAAAATGAAATTTATTGCCTAAGCTTACATAGATTGAAGATTTAAGTAAGGGAAACCAAGGCTGTTTGGTGTGACTGTACCTGCATGATTGAATTAATATAAATTGTAGCTTTCAAACTGTGCTCTTAAGCCCCTGGGATTTTTTAAGGTGTTTGTTTCCAGGGGTGCCAGGAACAGTTTGGGGGCAGAAGCCACATTTTCAACCCCTGGTTCAGCAAGAGCAGTGCCAAGATGATCTGTTTTATGTATTTGCTTCCCTGTAAAATTTTACTGGAGTGAAGTGTTACCTGTGGGTGGGGGGGGAGGGGCATAGGGGAGCAGGGAGTTTACTCTGTAGAAAACCATATACTCAAAAACGTCTTATTCAATGAATTCTTAGCCTTCCCCACAGACAGAAGCTATTCTTTCCGCCACCGCAAGGGGGCGCCAGGAGCACAGATCTGACTCAGTAAGGAAAAAAGTTCCTCTCAAGTATTTTATTTTTTACTTTTAAAAATGAATTCACAATATATCTCCTTTCATAAGTTTCTAACATTCTACAACAAAATTCAGCAGGATCACATCTTTTTGCTGTATTTACTTTGTTTCAAAAATGATACATTGTATACAGTGGCTTAGAAGAGAGTGGTTCCAATTCTACTTCTGAAGTCCAATGGGTGGGGATGCATATGGGGGAAGTGATGGGGCTGTCAGCTTCAGGCAGACATTCAGGAACCCAGGCTGATGGAGGCTCTCCCATCTTTAATATGTGGCTTCAGAGGTCCTTCTGGAACAGGATCTAGCCAGAAGATAGGGAAAGAGAAAGCACACAGAATCACACAGGAAATTTTTATGAGCCAAACGTGGAAGTCACTGACTTCTCTCCTGCCCTCATACCAAAGGCTGGGATTTGAGGTCACACCTAACCAGGTTCAGAGAACAGCTAGCTAACCAGTCTCTGCTGCCTAGATAGTTGCAATATGAAAACGGGAAAACATAATAAACTTGGGCCCCGAATTTATGTTTTGGCCTTGGGGCAATTCCAGCTACATTTATGTCTTAGTTTTTGTGATGATGTGTGAACACTGCAATATGTAACATGTGATTCAGAGAGTTTTGTTTACATATATGTTACGAATTAGCTATGCCTAAAATATGATGTGCTAGGAGTTAGTAAAATTTTTACTTTTCCTCAGTTTATCATTAGGAGTTCTGGTACGATTCACTTCCCCAGTGAACTCGTTTCCAACCTATTACCAGGTCCTTTCATAGCTCCAGCTTACCATGTTGGCAGTACAGCTCTAATTTTTATGTGATTGAATTTTATGGTTTTTCTCTATTCCACACCTCTTCATTCCTCATTCATCTGAAAGTCCTCGAGATTAGACTTAAATACCTTTTATTAGCTCTTTTAACTCATTGTACATTCTGAATCTTGCACTATATTGAGCAGGTATTAAGTACTATGGCTGATTTAGCAAATGAAATAAAGGCAGTGTATACTTATAAATCAGTGTTTTGTGTCAATGATGAACCCTTTAGGAATAATCTCAAGAGACATCTGTCCCTGGAAAGGCTGAGGCTTTCATTTCTTTTTAAAAAAGTTAGCTGAATGCTTGGTATCCTGTATCTTGCTTCCTTCTCTTTCTCTTTTAAGAGAGGCAGTTTTATAGACCAAGGAAATTTATGACTACTAATGCAATCTTATAAAGAGGGTATATTAATTGAGGTCAAATCAGGGAATCAGAAGATAAAATCTGTTTCCAAAAATGAGGCTATTTTTGTGATGTTGAGAGGAGTAGATGAGGATCATTTTATAGATATGTAAAGGATTGACTAAGCCTCAGTTGGTAATAAAATCTAGCGTGGTCTCAATCAGGAAAATCAGTTAAATGGTTTTGAATACTTTTGCAAAAACCTCAGTAGGAAGTTAGAATCAATATTGAGAAGCCAAAGCAGTGCATATGAGGAACAGTCTTCGCTCTCAACTTGACCAACTTTTTATTCACAAGGGTCATTTGTTGCTTTTGAAAGAGAGTTGGCATGATTTTAAAAGAAACCCAAAGTCTGTCTAAAATGGGGTCAGGAAAATCCCACACTCCCCGACCCAAAGCCATACGATCTTCCAAAATAAAGACATTTTAAAGATCCAGAGGAAGCTGGGGTGCTGATTAATTTAGAAGCCACATTTGCTGTTTTGGAAGGTGATTTTAGTGGAATGTTTGGCAAATTATCGTATTTTTTTGGTGGAATTTTAAACATTGGTTCTTCAAGAACTCCAACTTGTGGGAGCAAAAAGGACCTGAAGAGCTGCGTTTGTTCATCTCTGTCTTAGAGTAATCCTGGCTGGACATAGCTGTGACATCAGAGCCCTGGGGCCCTGTTCTCTTGAGCACTCCCAGACACGTCCTGTGTATGGATGAGAATTCGGAGGGAAGCTGAGTTCCCTCGGGAGGACTTTGTGGCCGCAAGCTTGCAGGCTTTGAGGGCAGGATCTTGATCTTTAACAATCAGAAAGACTATTTTTTAATGTAGATGAGAAATATCATTATCAAATGGACAAGACATTAGCATTTGAGGTCTATTTCTTTTCCCCTGAGTGTCCACTGTGCAATAAGCTCGCTTGTGATCCCCATATTCTTTCTTTACATGTGCTAATATATTCAGTTAGGTCCAGTCCTGTCTTGGCTGGGGATGTAGTATCTTTATAAGGTGTTTTGCATATCTCCGCTTTGGTGGTTTAATGAAAGAGGGCTGACTGACTTCTAAGTTCTTGGAGATGAGGCACCCCCCTTACTCCCAGTTACTACCAGCAACAACCTCTTTCTAAAATTCTTATTTTCCAAAAGTAAGGAAAATGCTTTACGAATTTTTTCTCATATATTGAGTGTAAAAAAAAAAAAAGGATTTTGTTAGGCCTATGATCTTCCTAAGTTCTGAGTAATTTAGAATCAGAGTAAACACTTTGTTTTTCTAATCCTTTTTTGTAGTGTCTTGTGAGAGACTTTTCCACTGTGTTTTAAAATAATAATGCTAATAGCTGACACTTACGTAGTACTTTGCTCCAGGTTCTGTAGTAGGCACTTTACATGCAGGAACTCATGTAATCCTTGTAACAACCCCATGGGTTAAATACTATTATTACCTCTGTAGTACAAATGAGGAAATAGGCCCAAGGAGGTGGAGAAATTTGCCCAGGGTCACAAGGCTAGGCAATGGCAAAGCCAGGATTTCATTCCAGGCAGTCTGGTTCCAGGGTCTGGCCACTTAACCACTGTTTGAGGGCCTCCAAGTCCAATGATAAATTCAAAGACTTTTACTATTTTTTTTTAAAAAAGCTCAAGATCTCTCACACAAGTTTATACTTGGCTGGCGTTTTAAAAATTTTTTCCATCTATATGAAAATAATCTTATTTAATCTGATTTCAATTAAGGGTGCATCTACTGATTGCCCGCTTTGGTAAAGCAGGGGAAATACTTGACCTTACAACATTTTCACGTAGTCTATTGTTTTTCGCTACTGTGCTACCAAGAAGGAGGGCTGGCTTTTTTCTGGGAAAAAGTCTGCTAAGTACATGGATCGGTTCTAATTTCTCAGTAACACATTTACTGATATGATACAGTAGTGATGTTCTTTCAATATTACAAACCTCTCTTTTAAAGGTTATGTTGCTTTACAAAAACAAAAAAATATTTTTGTAAGCATTATTGCTTCATTCAAAGAATTTGATAATCTCTTTGATGCTTTCAAGGGTGTTGCACACCATGGATTTTGACCTCCTGCATCTTTTTGCTGATGTCATTAAATTTATTTTAAAAATTATACCAAATTCATATAGAGCAAATACATTGAAAAGTTATTGTTTTCTGGAGTTACATTTGGCCTGCTCTTTAGAATGCATGATGAATGCTACAAATCTTTGAACTCATTTTTATTCTTCACTTATTTTTTCATTCCCAAAGAGTTTAAAATATAGATAGAACTAGGGGTTGGCAAACTTTTGAGACGGAAGAACCACCTGGGGTCAGCAAACTGCTGCTCGCAAGCCACATGTGGCTCTTTGGGTATGTACATGTGGCTCTGAAGTAAAATTGAAAATGAAAATAGGGCTGGCCGAGTGGCTCAGTTGGTTAAGAGCTCACTCAAGAGTGTGAGCTCAGCTCTGAGCAACAGCGGTTCGATGCCAGCCCAAGCTGAGTTGCCATTGAGCTGCCAACAGGTGGCAGGATGGCTCTGCTACAAAAAAAGAAAATGAAAATAAAACTATCATAGTTTCATTTATAAAGGATATTATTCACATAATGGTGATTATGTAAAAATGTATTTATGGCTCTCAAATAATTTTTAAATTGCTGTGAGGGACAGGATTGGCTCTTCAAGGGATCAGCAAACTTTTGAGATGGAACGTACCCAACGAGCCGCATGTGGCTCGCGAGCCGCAGTTTGCCAACCTCTGAGATAGAATAAAAAATACTATGAGGCAGAAAAAATAACAAGATTCACAGATTTTTTTTTTCCATCATTTTTGTCATGTGTGACAAATTTCCAAAATTTTGTATCTATACAGTGTTTTAAAAAATCTATTTTTACTTCAGATGGATAGTTTTGAACAAGAATATGTAATTTAAAAAATTCGTACTATATGATCATACACCTGAATTGGCTGGGAATACATTTAGCTTATCTAATTTAATTATTGCATTATTAACTATTAGCTATTTAATCTATTTAATGGCAATTGTCATAATGAAAATACTTGTAGATTTAAATTGGGAATTCAAAGATGCCATTCTGTATAGTAAACAAACAGCAGATCATACAAACTGCAATGTGAATGTCAAGTTTAATCAGTGACTGATTCCAGTGGAATATAGTAGATTCTTGTTATTTACTGTAATGTCCTTTAAAGTTGCTTCAGACAATGAATTGGCAAACACTGAACAATTGTTCGTAGGGGAAAATACAATGCTACCCTTCGCTGTCAGCATTTTCATTAACTGATCCATACATAACCTTGTTTTCCTGTGTTTCTGTTTAAAGACACTTTGTTTAATACACTAAATTGTTGATTCATTAACATTGAACTCACAGCCAACAACACTATAGCTCAGGCCTCAGGGAAGCTCGTCTAACACAGTCTTCTCTGTGAGACACATCCCAGCCTTGTTTTCTTTTAAATTAAAAGAAAATTTATTTTTATTGGGGAACAGTGTGTTTTTCCAGGACCCATCAGCCAAGTCATAGTTGTTTCAATCTAGTTGTGGAGGGCGCAGCTCCGTGGCCCATGTGGGGATGGAACTGGCAACTCTGGTGTTATGAGCACTGCGCTCTAACCAACTGAGATAACTGGCCACCCCCCAGCACTGTTTTGCTTAGGAACACTAGACAGCACTTCAGCACTATGCCTGGGGGCCATACAACAAAAAAAATCACACACACTGAAGCACAAAAATACAATAACAGAAGTGGCACTAAACAGACCTGGTGCAGGAGAACTGGAACCAGAAGGGTTGCCTTGTTTGACCTCAGCTGGGAACATACACATCGGTGACTCAGATTTCTCACCACCCTGTGCATGTCTGTGAATTACTGAGAAAGTGGCATGAGTATCGATTTGGGGGGTGCAAGTAAATTTCAATGAGTGGGTGAATTCACAAATATGGAGTCCACAAATAATGAGGATTGACTTATTTATTTTATTTTTTACTTTTTTATTTTTCAATTACAGTTGACATACAATGTTATATTAGTTTCAGGTGTATAACATAGTGGTTAGACATTTATATACCTTACGAAGTGATCACTCCAATAAGCCTAGTACCCATCTGACACCATACATAGTTATTACCATATTATTGACTATATTCCCTATGCTATACTTTACATCTCTGTGACTATAATTGATAACTTGTACTTCTTAATCCCTCAAACCTCCCTCCCACCTGGCAACCATCAGTTTGTTCTCTGTATCTATAAAGGATTGACTATATTTTAAAAATTTAAAGATATGCACTGATCAGTATGTCATAAAACTGATATCTTTTTTTTTTTTTTTTTTTTGAGGGCAGTGTCACTGGCCCTTGTATGTGGGGCCCGAACCGGGGCCGCTGGCTTCCAGAAAACTGATATCTTATTTAGAAGCCCAAGTTGTTTTAGATATTACTCAGTTATCAAACTTATTCCCCCTTCATAGATTAATGCAGTTGGTATATATCTAATCTTTTAGAGAAGACACTTCACTTCTCTCAGCTGAAAACAATGTCATAATAAATGTACAAATCATCCATTTTCAAAATGAACAAAAGTGTACTAAATATACAAATAAATTTCAAAATAACAAAAATATTTCTACTGTGGATGGTGTTACTTAAAACCTGGTACTCTTGTGCAGTGCACAACCTGACCAATCATATGGCAGCCTGGACTATAGCTTAGGTTGCATAGGGGAAACATAGCAGGCAGAGTGAATGGATTCAATTTTTTCGCAATACTGACTGATAACATAACATTGCTAACAAAGGGTAGAGAACTTGGAGGCCAAGAGACCTGAATTGAAATACCTGTATTGTCATTTAGGCGGTATGAATGTGAGGAAGATCCCTCTCTGAACTTTAGTCTTCACATCTGTAATAACAGGATAATGATACATCAGAAGAGTTGATTTGAGGAGGGAAAATAACCTATGAAAATTAGGAAAATAACCTATGAAATAACCTATGAAAATTAGGAAAAAAGAGGCATATGATGTTAAGACTCTCCCTCTTTTCTACTAAACAGTGAGGTTTCCTTGAAAGTTTTAGAACAGGGGGATAGTCTGATCAGATTTTTTTTTTTTAAGATTTTATTGGGGAATTGGGGAAGTGGAACAGCCAAGTTGTGGTCCTTCAATCTTAGTTGTGGAGGGCGCTGCTAGCTCAGCTCCAAGTCCAGTCGCCACCCAGCCACTCGTCTGTAGCTCGCAGCCACGCAGCTCAAGGTGCCGTGTTGAATCTTGATTGTGAGTGGGCGCAGCCCACCATCCCATGAGAGAATTGAACTGGCAACCTTGTTGTTAGGAACACGTGCTCTCACCAGCTGAACCATCCTGCCACCTGTTGGCAGTTCAATGGCAGCTCAGCCAGTGGGAATAGAACTGGCAACCCTGTTGCTCAGAGCTTGCGCTCTTCACCAACTGAATCACTCGGTTGGCCCCAGGTTTTGTGTTTTTGAAAAATAATTCTTGCATTGGTTTGAAAATGGATTAGAAGCAGAGTAGTGTAAAAGTCCAGATTTAAAAGAACTTAAAAATCTATCCTAAAGTCATGATAGCAAGAATAGAGAATGGAGAAATAGGCTGAAGTGTTATTTCTGAGATTGAATTGTGTAGCTGAAGGAGGTGCTATTCTTTCTGGAACACTTTTCCTTAGCTGGGACATGCCTTTCCCTCAGCAGCTGTGACTGTTGCCTGTACCAGGCTGTCCCTCTCTCTGGAGACTTGCCTTCCTGCCAATGCTAACTGCCATGGGGCTGGGGTGGGAATGGAGCAGGGGGAGGGGAGCAGACACAAAGAGCCTGCCCCCTGGTCTTGGAGTTGGAAGTTAAGTCTCCAGCTTGGCCTCTTGCTTGAGTAGCTTGTTCTCCTGCTCTTATCTCCTCCATGAACCATTTCCTTAAGAATCCTGACTCACAGCTCTTCCAGAGGGAACTCCAAAGGGAAAAGACTTTTTTTTTTTTTTAGCTGAGTCATCCTGCCACCTTTTGGCAGCTCAGTGGCAGCTCAGCTCGAGCTGGGCATTGAACTGCTGTTGCTCAGAGCTCAGCTTGCACTCTTGAGTGAGCTCTTAACCAACTGAGCTACTCGGCCAGCCCTTAGGAAAAGACTTTTAGCTGCAAGGGGGTGCAGAGGAGAGAGAAATCAAAGAAGGCCCTTATAGCTACTTCAAGAACTCAGCCTTGGGCCGGCCGAGTGGCGC
Source organism: Aselliscus stoliczkanus (assembly GCA_033961575.1). Taxonomy (NCBI): domain Eukaryota; kingdom Metazoa; phylum Chordata; class Mammalia; order Chiroptera; family Hipposideridae; genus Aselliscus; species Aselliscus stoliczkanus. The sequence goes on from CM066733.1 coordinate 145,334,042, forward strand.
ATTGGTTAACCGCTGGTTTTGGGATGCCAGCGGCCCCGGTTCGGATCCCACATATGAGGGCCAGTGACACTGCCCTGTACAGCTAACAACAGCTCCACCTGGAGCTGGGCTGTGCGAGCCCCGGTGATGGTGTGGGCTGCAGCCCCTGCTGCAGTGGGCTGCCATAGGCTACAGTGAGTGGCCCGCAGACAGTGTGAGCGGCTGGCAGCCAGGCGTGAGCTGCCAATAGCCACGGTGAGCGACATCCAGAGGCCAGCGACCGATCTGCCTCATCCGGGAAGAGCGCAATGACGATACCAACAGTGAAGCAACATCCTCCGCAACTAGACTGAAGAACAAAAAGACAGCAACTTGTCTGTTTCCCTTCCCCGATTCCCCAATGCTGTTCCCCTCCGCCAATTCCCCAATAAAAAAATCTTAAAAAAAAAAAAAAAGAACTCAGCCTTGAAAGAGTAATGTGTTGAGACCAACTGGATGGTATACATTTCTGAACCCTGTTAAGACCTCTATAGAAACTCTTAAGATACTGGCAGGTGGGTAGAGAGATCCACAATTGCGTCCTGTTGTTCCAACTACATAGCTGTGTGATGCCAGATTAATTCATTAATTTCACTGAAACTGCATATCACAACATATGAAATGCAGAAGCAGATATGAGAATCCCGGTGTTTATTTTTAATCCAGGCATTAAAAAAATTGAAACTTTCCATAATTCTTCTGATTGGATGACATTTTTCTTTTAATGAAGAGACCATTGGTGAGGTGGTTCTTCTGACAGTCTGCTGCTGGAAAGTGCTCTCTCCTCTTGGAACAGAAAAAAATATTAACATCGATTGTCCAGTTAATCCCTCCAAATTTTTCCTAAAATATTAAACTATTTTAAACTGGCAATTTTCCAACTGAAAGATCACTTCAGTAAGGCCATGAAGGATAGTGTTATGTACAACAAATCTTTTTGACTAGTTGAGGAAACATAGATTAAAACTTGTTGAATTTAAAGTCAAATAAACATCTTATAAGTCCAGAAAATATGGGGTGCCAAAAAAATGTATACAAGTGGACACTTTGGTCAACGTTGTTCAAGCAGTAGTTCGCCGTAATCAGAAGTGTTTGGACACAGATGGTAACCACTTTGAGCACCTCTTGTGATTGCAGAAGTCAAGCGTGACTTGTATTCATCTTTTGTTATTGGTATATATTGAGTATTACAATTTTATTTTCTAATTTTATTTATTTATTTATTTATTTTGAGGGCAATGTCACTGGCCCTCATATGTGGGACCTGAACCGGGGCCGCTGGCTTCCTAAGCCAGCCCTTAACCACCATGCCACTCGGCCGGCCCTGAGTATTACAATTTTAATACAGTTTTCCTTTCTTAAAATGTGTATACATTTTTTTGGGCACCCTCTGTATGTATTACCATGGGATGTTTTTCAGGAACTTATATTTACTCAGCTAAAATATTTTTAAAGTACTCTCAATTTTTGATAAGAATTTTGCTCTTGAAAAGAACAATCTGTTATTTACTTTAACGATAAAACTGATGGTCCTTGAGTTGGTTGTTTTCCATAAAGCAAGGTCTCAGTGGTTCTCTAAGCTTAGCCTATAGTAAAGTTATAAGATGGATCATGTTTATTTTAGGTACAAAATATACTGGAAACAGTCATATGTATGGGGGGAATAAAAGGAAATGGACTTTAAAAATAAATGATATGAACATTTATGATGATCTTTGGCAATGGCTGATAAATTGTTTTACAGCTAGCTGTGTCATCATATTAGAACAAATAAGGAACAGGGAATTTGTTTTAGGGAAAATTGATAAAACTAAAATCACTGCTAAAGAAGAACTCATTTCTTAAAGAGATCAAATAGAGATCATCAGCAAAAAAATTGAACCAAGTCCGAGAAAGGGTTGAGAGTGGCTCTAAAGACCCTTAAATGCTCTGTCAGTTATGATAGCAGTAGATTTTCGTAGTCTACATGTCACCATTGAATCTGCCATTAGGTGACTACAGTAGGTGTTTACAATCTTTGGCAATAATTCATTCAGTTGCTTAGGAAAATATTTAAATCAAACATACTCTTTTAAAACAATCAATCTTTTTTTTTCTTTTTTTTTTTTGAGGCCAGTGTCACTGGCCCTCATTTGTGCGACCCGAACCGGGGCTGCTGGCATCCCAAGCCAGCTCTTAACCACCGCACCACTCGGCTGGTCCTTAAAAACAATCTTTAAACAACTAACTTGTCGTATGAGTGATTTCAGTGACAGGTCTCTAAATATAAGTCAAAAGCCCCCAAAGCTGTTATCAGATTACAAACTTTCTTTAGAGAAACATGTATAATTGTAAGACAAACAAACAAACAAGAAAGCCCCAGAATGAAAGCCCAAGGGCCAGAGGAATATAGTTCTTTACAGACTCGCACAGCTTCGTAGGAGGCATTTTTTAAATCTCATCTCAGATATGATGTTTACTTAACATGTATCTCCACATGCCAGCTTTATAAATATATTTCAGGATAAAATTGAACATGATAGCAGAATGAGCTGGAAATTCTGGTTTAAGCTGGATGTGCCCAGGACTTCCTGTTTCCAAACTGCCAAATATGTTTGCCTTCCCCTATTGGCACCTCAGACTAAATTTGTCCCAAACTGAACTCTCTCTTCTCCCTCCTCTGCTTTATGTCCTTGCTGCTTTTCAGGCCTCACCATGCTTCCACCTGGCGGGTTCGCTCGGGCTCCAGTTGATTCCACCTGACAACCTTCCCCTTCTCACCGTCACTACTCCCATTATCGCCAGTCCCAGTTCTCACCTGGCCTATGACAGCCCCTTCCTGTGGGCCTCCTTGCCTCCCTCTGTGTCCTGCAATGGATCCTATAAACTGTTGGCCTGTTATCTTCCTTTGGGTGCAGCACTTGTAATGTTGCTCTTCAAAAATCTGGCCAGCGGAAGCGTTCCTATACATCCTGGTCCAAGCTTGGCCTGGCATCTAATTAGAACATCTCTCTTCTGTAAAGAAGTAGTGCTAGGTCACACAGATGGTAGCTTCCTGCCTTTGTTGTCCTTATAAAGAAAACTAGAAGTCTGTACTGAGGTATTATGGATCATAATATATTGCAGTTCTATGAGAAATCTGGGCGGGGACATGCTTTGTGCACTTTTACTTTCCTGCCTCCTGGTTTAAACTGTCATCATACCCATAGTTCCCCCGACTGCCAGCCTGCACGTTCTACCATCATAGTGTAGGCTAGTTCCAAGGTGAAGTCCCTCCCAGTGTCCAGCTCAGACCTATATCCAGACTTAGTCCTCTTTCTCAACTCTCAAAGGACACATCACCCAATGCTGCCTTGAAAAGACACAATATAGTCATGGGGATATGAAATATAGTAAGAGGAATATAATCAACAACGTTGTAAAGATTATGTAAGGTGCAAGATGGGCACTGGACTTATCAAGGGGATCACTTTATAGACTATGTAGATGCCTGACCAATGAGCTGTATAACTGAAGCTGAAGTAGAATAATATTGTATGTCAGCTATAAGCAAATGTATCTATCTATCTATCTATCTATCTATCTATCTATCTATCTATCTATCTATCTATCTATCTATCTATTTTTCCCACACAGGAGGTAGAGTATAGCATAAGGGAGATAGTCAATGGAGGGGCAGTAGATTGGGGGAGAGGGGTTATTACTTTGTGAGGGTTGTAAATGTCTAACTACTACGTTGCTTCGTACACCTAAAACAAAAAAGTAATTAAAAAAAAAAAGAGAGAAAAAAAGTCACTTGGCTCATGTCTTGACATTTCAGTAAGTTCGGAGGCATCTGGGCAGGGGTCAGGCCAAGCACTTTTTCTGTTCCCTCTTACCAGAAAAATACATTGCTTTCACACAGAGAAAAATTTGGTTAACACTGATTAAAACCTTTTTAAAATTTTTTTTTCCATAGATTTGCATCATTCTTTTTTAAAAGATTTTATTGGGGAATTGGGGGAGGGAAACAGTGTTGGGGAATTGGGAGAGGGGACCAGCCAAGTTTTTGTTCTTCAATCTTCGTTGTGGAGGGCCCCAGTAACCATCTGGCTTCCCCTCGGCAGCTCGTGGCCTCTAAGCTCAAGGTGCTGTGTTCAGTCTTAGTTGTGGTGGGCAAAACGTAGCCACCATCCGATGTGGGCATCGAACCAGCAGCCTTGTTGTTAAGACCGCACGCCTTATCCACTGAGCCATCAGGCTGCAGCTCAGCTCAAGGTGTCCAGTTCAGTCTTAGTTGTGGGTGGTTGTAGCCCATCATCAAACAGGCAGTCTTTTTTTAAAAAAAGATTTTATTGGGGAATTGGGGGAGGGGAACGGTGTTGGGGAATCAGGGGAAGGGGAACAGACAAGTTGCTGTCTTTTTGTTCTTCAGTCTAGTTGCGGAGGACGTTACTTCACTGGCCCATGTTGGTATCGTCATTGTGTTCTTCCCGGATGAGGCAGCCTCTGGATGGTCGCTCACCATGGCTATTGGCAGCTCACTCTGGCTGCCGGCCACTCACTGTAGCCTATGGCAGCCCACTGCAGCAGGGGCTGCAGCCTACACCGTCGCCGGGGCTCACACAGCCCAGCTCCATGTGGAGCTGTTGTTAGCTGTAGAGGGCAGTGTCGCTGGCCCTTGTATGTGCGATCTGAACCGGGGCTGCTGGCATCCCAAAATCAGCTCTTAACTAACGCACCACTCGGCCTGCCCAGGACTGGTTTTTTTTTATTTTTTATTTTTTTTTTATTTTTAAAGTTGCTTCAAATAAAAGTATTGAGGTGATTCTGGATGGATGTGGTAATGTTGCTATAAAATCAATAGCCATTGTCAAGGCCAAGGAAACCTCAGACACAATAGTGGATGCCTGTAGAATGATTGAGTGGAATTCAAGAAAAGCTGCCATCTCTGATTTTTAAAAAATTTAGAACAATACACGGGTCTACCAAGGGCCTTAAGGTGAGGTGAATGTGGGTTCCATTTTTAGATGCTGCTATAAATTGTAGGGCCTGAGGCAGGTTACTCACATGTTCTGTGCTTTCGTCTGTGGTCTGGGGTCTGATCTCACTCTGCCACCAACCAACTGTATACCCTTGGGCAATTTATTTCATTTCCCTGGGATCGGTTCCTCATCTTAAAAGTGGATAATCCTAATATCCACTTCAGAACCTTGTTCCACTTACTGAGGTAAGTACACGGAAAACACTTAAAAACAGCTTTTATGAGAACACATGTGAGCCTTGCATAATTAGAAGCCACAGCTGTAAATTAACATCCGTATTACTGTAATTGATAGTTCCCTGCAGAGTTGTTGAGAAGTTAAATGCAAGAACGCTCAGAACAGGCTACACAGTTTGTGGAGTCCGTATAAGATGAAACTATATGGTTCTTTGTTCAAAACTCAAATGTCAAGACTGGGGCAGCGGCATATTAAACCAGTGAGGGACCCTTCTGAGCGCAGGGCTTGTGGCACACCCACGAAGCCGACCCTGGACCTCGGAGAAGCAGAGGCGTTTGCACACAGTAAGTGCTAAATAAACGCTCGTTCACCTCTGTGTCAGCATGCTCCTGCACATCCAGCGCCAGCCCTGTTGCCACTGACCACTGCCTGTCACTGGTCCCGGATATAAGGACAAGACCCGGAGTTACGCTCGCGTTGGAGTCCTTGGCGACCAACCCCCAACCGCGCTGTGCACCCGTCGCTTTGGCAAGTGGCCGACGCTAGCCAAGCCTTGGCCTGGCCAACGGGGCCGCCGAAGCCGGGGGGGACACCGTCGGGGGTACCGGGGTGGGCCCCGCGCCCCCGGACGCGTTTCAGAGGCCCCAGGCGGCCGGGCCGCGCTCACTGGTTGCCCGAGGAGACGCGCCCGCCGCGCCGGGCGTTGCAGCCTCGCTCTCCACGGTCTGGGGCCGAGCGCGGCGCGGGGCTCCTGCCGTCATGAGCCGCAGCGGCTCCTCGGGACCCAGGCGCCCGGACCCGACCCGCGCCGCCGCCCTAGGCGCCTCGTCGCCCGCGTCCGAGGTACCGTCCCAGCCCGCGGGCCGCGCGCGGGGGGGCCCAGCAGGTGTCCCAGGCCGCGTCTCCAGGGCGCTTTCCCTCTAGAATGCCTGGGCAGCTCCGAGTCCCCGTGTCCCCGCCTGGGGAGCGCCTGCGGCCGGTTCGGTTTAGGAAGTTATGGGCAGGTCGTGAGTTTACGAAGTGCCTCCAACTCTTAGGTGGTGCCAATGTGCTTCTCTGACCATTTAAATTCTGAAGACTGTGGGTCCGGCTCCTGGAGACCCTCCGCCAGCCCCCTCCCCTGTAGCAAATAATTCTTTCATTTAACTTACACGACTTAGCTACTAAAATGTGATGACAAGGAATGTCTTTAACATCTGATCAGGTAGGATTTAATGCCAGTCCCGAGCAAAGTCGCTAGCCTTTTCGTTGCAAATCACTCCAGAAACATTAATTCAGTTGTTGGATCCATTTACTCTCAGGAGGTACTGAGGCGTTGGGGGCTTTTCGGGCAGCGGGTATTTTCCCCCTCCCCCCCGCCCTTCCTCCTCCCCTCCCCCTCCCTCTCCATCCTGGCTCAGCCTAGGTTCATTATCCCCTTCTGGACCTGACGTTAGGGTCCAAGGCATACAGTGTGTCAGGAATGGTTGCTAGAGAACCAGGACTTGTATTCAGCTAAACTTCTAACCTAACAGGTGTCCTTAGCCTAGACACACTGACCATAAAAATCCCTGAGGACACTTTCAGATTCAAAACATGGGGTGGATTCTCTAACATACTACAGGAATTCTAATACTCAGCAGCTTTGATTGTTGCCTTCTTTACATCTGACCCAATAGTGCCCTATTTAGATTTAGGTTTAAACATATATTTAGATTTCTCAGATTTCTCTCATTCTTGGAGTATTTGTGGAAAATTAGTACCATCTAAATAAATACATTTGTACAAATAAAACAAATTTTTCTTCCATTTTACATTTGCATATTTTATCCCAATATGGTGATCTCTGGGAGTTAAGAATGTTAGCCCATGCATAAGTATGTAGTATTTTTATATTATATTATTTATATTTGTTTGGAGAACCGATTGAAAGTAAATTAGGCATCATGGCCCTTTATCCCTAAATACTCCAGTATGTATCTGTCTCTTAAGAACAAGAGTCTTCTCTCACCAAAATAGAATGATCAAATTCAGGGTGTTTAATATTGTTGCAATAATGTGTCTAACTAGATAATGTATCTAATGTACACTATCTACTAAAATTTTACCAGTTGTCCCAATAATGCCATTTACTGCAAAAATTTTTTTCATTTCAGGATCACACATTGTATTTAATTGTTGTGTGTCTTTAGTCTCTGTAAAATCTGGAATAGTCTCTTAGCTTTTCTTTGTCTTCTATGATACGTTTCAGAGTCTAGGTCATTTGTTTTGTGGACTATGTTTATCTGATGGGTTTTTTTTTTGTTTTTTTTTTTTTTAGCTGAGCCATCCTGCCACCTGTTGGCAGCTCAACGGCAACTCAGCTCAGGCTCGGCATTGAACTGCTGTTGCTCAGAGCTCAGCTCGAACTCTTGAGCAAGCTCTTAACCAACTGAGCCACTCGGCCGGCCCCTCTGATTGTTTTTCATGGTTAGATTTTTGGTAGGAATACTATATAAGTGATACATCTCAATGCATCACACCAGGGGGTACATGTCAGCTTGTCCCACTGTTGGTGATGTTCCTAATTAGTAGTATCTGTCAGAGTTTTCCACTGTGAAGGTGGAAAAATACGTTTTAGCAATAAAAAAGTGATCATATTGAGTAATCTTACTGATTAATGTTGAGTTTTTTTCTTTAAGATTTTATTGGGGAATTGTGGGAGGGGAACAGCATTGGGGAATCGGGGAAGGGGAACAGACAAGTTGCTGTTCTTTTGTTCTTCAGTCTAGTTGTGGAGGACATTGCTTCACTGACCTATGTTGGTATCATCATTGCACTTTTTTCGGGTGAGGCAGACGGGTCGCCGGCTCTGGACGGCCGCTCGCAGTGGCTCTTCTCAGCTCACACCGGATGCCAGCCACTCACTGTAGCCTATGGCAGCCCACTGCAGCGGGGGCTGCAGCCATGAGGTCCTGGGGATTCACAGCAGCCCAGCTCCAGGTGGAGCTGTTGTTCACCATCTTAGCTGTAGAGGGCAGTGTCACTCGCCCTCATATGTGGGATCTGAACGGGGGCGCTGGCATCCCAAGCCAGCTCTTAACCAATGCACCACTCGGCCGGCCCAATGTTGAGATTTTTAGGATAAATTTTGCTACTTTCATAAAGGAAAATATTCACCAAGATTTTAATTGACCTGAAAGACCTAAATTTTATTGAGAATAAAAGTAGAAGCAGAACAGCCAGTATTTATTACACTTACTTTTTTAGTTTACAAGATACTTCAGCTGAGACAGTCTTACAAGCCAGGTAGGCAAGGCAGGAATTTCCCATTATATAGATGATGAAATGGCTTGCTCAATTAACAAATGATGGAGTGGGGAATTTAACATATCTTTCTTTTGAAAGTTTAGTACTTTTTTCTACCACAAGATGATGCATTGAGAAACATTAAAATACAAGGTTGGCCAAGTGGCACATTGGTTAAGAGTTGGATGCCAGCTCTGAGCAGCAGGGTCCTGGTTGGGATCCCACATGGGCCAGTGACGCTGCGCCCTTTGCAGCTAAGATGATGAACAACAGCAAGACCTGGAGCTGGGCTGCTCCGAGTCTCTGGCAACTGCGTGGAGCTGGCCGGCAGCTGGCGTGAGCTTTTGTGAGCTTTTGTGAGCTGCCATGAACAGCCGTCCAATGGCCGTTGAGCGACTGCCTCACCCGGGAAGAACACAGTGATAATAACAACATGGGTCAGTGAAGCAAAGTCCTCCACAACTAGACTTAGGAACAAAAGGACAGCAACTTGTCTGTTCCCCTTCCCCGATTCCCCAGCACTGTTCCCCTTCCCCAATTCCCCAATAAAATCTTAAAAAGAAAAAAAAAAAGAAAAACATTAAAATACAAAATAGGAATAGTATGTAACTGTATAAAGAAGTACAACAGTGCAGAGACTTAAGGTATAAGCTTTAGTTTCAAGAAATCCTGATTATACTGCTTATTATGTGTGATACGTTGGGGAAAAAAAAGAAAATTGTCTTAGAACTTTAGTTTCTTTATCTGAAACATGGGATCATAATACTTATCGCACAGTATAGTTTTGGGGTTTCACAGTTAATATATGTGAAGCACCTAACAGAATGACAGATATTGGCTATTACTACTCTTTATAACTTTTGGAATTTGCCTTGGCGTCAACACCACTACCTCCCACTACTATCTCCATCACCTCCACTGGTACCTCGGCCACCCACCTCAACAATCGGTTATAGGGTTATGAGTGAGGGACTGAGCATACAAAAATGAATCTGACATAGTCCTTTTGCTCTCGGTGGAGAATCAAGACTTTACAATCAAGAGAAACAGACATGTAAACAGATTGCTGTCTCATGGTATCACCCATGAACCAAATTTAATGCTGCATGTTTCTCAAGTTAAATTTACCTCTAATTAAATCATCAGCAGAGCTTCTCTAGGCTAGAGAATGTGATGCATACTAAGAGTAATGTTATGTGAGTTGAAGAGTAACTGCTCCAGCTGGGAGGACAGCAACATGCTTTGTGGAAATTTACAAACGTAGCTTTGAGCATAACAGTGTAACGTTGCCATGCAGTTGAAATAAGGTACGGGAGCTGAAGAATGTTCCCAGATTATATAAAGTAATATGATCAGTCAGCAAAAAGCTGGAGCAGCCATTTGGTGAAAAGTGCTTGGATTTGGATTCAGAACTACAAACATATGGTGGCTTGCCAGGTGCCTTGCGGGGGCAGTGTTTTCACATGCCTAGAAGACCTGAACCAAAGTTATGACTGCAGTATATACCATTGTTGGGAATTGGAGCAGGTTTCTTTCCTCTGTAAAACAAGGGTTAGTTAGAATAACTGTCTGCTGGGGTTCTTATGAGAAGCAAATGGAAATAGCAATACAATCTGTCAACAGCTGCAGTTCCTCAAAGCAAAGGACTTAGAGCTTGGTCATGTATAATTATGAAGTAAAATCAGGTTCACCCTTATTTCTCTACCATTTCAATTTTTTAAGAAATTGTGATAAAATACACATATCATACAATGCACCATCTGAACCATATTTAGGTGTATAATTGAGTGGCATTAAGTACATTCCCATCATTGTGTCACCATCACCACCATCCATCTCTGGAACTCTTTTCATCTTGCAAAACTGAAACTCTGTACCCACTAAACAGTAACTTCCCATTACCCCCTCTCCCTAGCCTCTGGCAACCACCTTTCTATTTTCTGTTTCTGAATTTGGCTACACTAGGTACCTCATGTAATAGAATCATACAGTATTTACGGTACAGTAAAACCTTGGATTGCGAGCAACTTGGTTTGCGAGTGTTCCGCAAGATGAGCAAACATTTCTGTTAGGTTGGTGCAAAAGTAATAGCAAGTAATGGCAAAAACCACTATTACTTTACACCAACCTAATAATACATTTTAACTTGGTAAATGAGCAATGTCTTGCAATATGAATAGTTTGTTTCCGGAATGAATCATGCTTGCAAACCAAGGTATTACTGTCTTTATTTTTGTGACTGGCTTATTTCACTTAGCATAATGTCCTCCAGGTTCATCCACATTGTAGCCTGTATCAGAATTTCCTCCCTTTTTAAGACTGAATAATATTCCATTGTATGTATATATTGTGTTTTGTTTATCTGTTCATCTGTCCATGGACACTTGGGCTGTTTCTACCTTTTGGCTATTGTGAATAATGCTATTGTGATCATGAATGTACAAGTATCTCTTTAACATTTCTTTTTTTTTTTTTTTTGAGGGCAGTGTCACTGGCCCTCATATGTGGGACCTGAACCAGGGCCACTGGCTTCCCAAGCCAGCCCTTAACCACTGTGCCACTTGGCAGGCCCTTACAAGTATCTCTTTAAGACCTTTCTTTCAGTTCTTTTAGGTATTTTCCCAAAATTGCAATTGCTGGATCATATGGGTAATTCTACTTTTGAATATTTGAGGAATTGCCGTACTCTTATGCATAGTGGCCACACCATTTTACATTCATATCAGCAATGCACAAAGGTTCCAGTTTCTCCACATCCTTGTCCACACTTGTATTTTTTTTTTTTCTTCTTCTTCTTTTTGTTTTTTGATAATAGCCATTCTAATGGTTCTGAAGTGGTATCCATTTTCATTTTTTAAGGAACCATTTCCTCCTCCTTCTAGTTTGTTCCTTTTTTTTCTCTTCCTTTTAATCAAACTCAAGTTTAAGAAAGGATCTGACTTTAATCACGTCTTCATAAGAATTTAAGTCAGAAGGCTCCCTATTTTAATAGTATAAAGAAAAACTCCTAGATCTCCTCAAAATGGCAAGAAAGGAGAGAAAAAGAAACAGAAAAGCAGGGGAAAGGAAAAAACAAGATGATGATGAACAAAAATACAAGTATACTAATATCAGTAATTACAATAAACATAAATGGACTAAATGCTCATTGAACTGACAAAAGTCAGATTTAATGTTTTAAAATCCAGGTATATGCTATTTATGAAAGATTCATATAAACAAAAGGATGTGGAAAAGTTTAAAGCAAAAGTGTGTAAAAAGGTTTACCTGGCAAACAATACACAAAGCTGATTAGCTACAGTAATATTATATAAAATAGTTTTAAGGCATGAAAGCATGATTAGAGGTAAAGAGAGTTACTATAATGATACAAATTATATCTCTGTCAGATAATAAAAATTTTCATTTAATTGAAGGTTGTAACAATTCTAAATGTGTATGCATATAAAAAAGCTTCAAAATATATAACATAAAAGTTGACAGAAGCAAAAATCTATAAGGAGATGCAGATAAATCCACAACTAGAGTAGAACATTTTTAACATACTTCTGTTAGTATCTGATAACCACAAAAAATTTGGAAAGGGAGCTATTAAAAATGCTAAAAATATGAACTTGGTTAAGTCATTGTGAAGAAGAAAAGTACATGAACTATTTGGGATATGGCTGTAAAAGATAACAGGATGACTTTTTCCCTTTGCCTGAGGGAATAAATACTTTTGGACTATAAACTAATCAATTGGCAAAATCCTAGAAACTGTACTTTATTAATAGGGATTGAACTAGAAAAGTAATTAGATGTTTTCCCCTTGTTTAAAATAAAAAAGGAATTCATACTTTTCCAAATAAATGACTCCCATCTCATCATGAAAAAACATTAGACAAACCCACATTAAAGGATTTTTCTACGTAGTAGTTGAGTAGTACTCTGTGTCAAAGTTGTGATTGGTGGAGCACAAGGACACATGACAACCAAATGTAATGTGGTGGTTTGGATTGACCCCCCAGGCCAGAAAAAGGACAGTATTGGAAAAACTGGTGAAATTTGAATAAGGTCTGTAGTTTAGTTAACAGTATTGCTTAATATTAGGGGAAGCTGGGTTAAGGGTATACAGAAACTCTCTGTTCTAATTTTGCAATTTTTCTCTAAGTCTAAAATTATTTTGAATAAAAAGTTTAAAAAATAAATGATAAGCAGCTAATTTATTTGCATATCTAATCTTGTTTAACTACAACACTTAGTTTCTCTTGGTATCTAATTCTTGGACCACTTGGCTTTAGAATGCAGCATGAGAGGAAGCAGTCAAAGAGCAGGTAGGAGAAAAGAACTTTTTGCACACCAAACAGAGAGCAAGTTTTTCTTTGCACGTTTACAAAAGCAAGTGTGTATATTTGCTCAGCATTACCAAATATAACGTGTAATCTATTTGAAACAATAGTGAGTGCTCCTTGCTTTGTACTTGAATTAAGTTCACTAATTTAAAGACTTGCATTTACTGTGTTCAAGGACAACTTAAAAAAATTTAATTGAAAAAGGGAGTACCATTTGCTGCCTGAGGAATTATTTATGTTGTGTTCTTTACCCAAGGTTTCTTTTTGCTTTGTTTCACTTCCAGTTTTTTCCCTTTGAAATTGTTGCTTTGATCTAAGGCAGAGAAGTTCAAAGGCATTGTTGAGGCTGACCACCACATTCCTTCTCTTTTTGATACCAGCACAACTATTGATTAGGGTTTTCTATATTTACATGTTTAGTGTTGAATAAAGTATTTTAAATATTGTTTATAAAAATAAATATTTGAATTACATTTCTGGGGTAACTGAAATAATTCCCTTTTCATTGACTGAATTTACCCCATGTTTTCCCTCTTGAATCTTCTCTGTCAGCTTTGTACAGAATTGTTTTTTTTTTTTGTTTTTTTTTTTAGCATATTCAGGTCATCCAAGTCTAATCTCAAAGTCTGTGCAAAGGGGAACAATTTAAGACCTGGCTATAATTATCTCATTTCCCTAAGTCTCTTCTATTTCAGAGTAAATGAAATGGGTAGTAGTGGAAGTCTTATCAATTACAATTTATCAATTACAATTGACATACAGTATTATATTACTTCAGGTGTACAACATAATGATTAGACATTTATATAATCTATGACATAATAATCCCTATAAGTCTAGTGCCCATTGACACCATGCATAGTTATTACAGTATTATTGATGATATGCCCTATGCTGTACTTTACATTCCCATGACAATTTTTATAAATGGCAATTTATATTTTTTAACAAAAGAAAGTCTTGATGTTGAAATCTTGTGAATGTTTAGACTAAGCAAAAATAAGCACTTGGGAGGAAATCTGAACCAGAAATATTCCACTTAGTGCATCACTGTGTTAGACACCCACTTGGCAAATATTCATTGAGTCTTAGGAACTCTTAGGCACCAAAGATATAGAAATTCTTTTCTGCAGCAACTATAAAATGAGCACCATTTCTACAGCAGGTGCTGTTTTAGATAAGGTCCACTATCATAAAAGTTATATTCTTGAGGGGGAACTAGATAACCAAAAAATAAACAAATAGGGCCAGCCGAGGGGCACTTGGTTAAGAGCTGGTTTGGGAAGCCAGCGGCCCGGGTTTCGGATCTCACATATAAGGGCCAGTGACACTGCCCTCTTAAAAAAAAAAAAAAGTAAAAAAAATAGCTAAACAAGGTAACTTTATGGTAAAAAAGAGAATGGCAAATGCTTGGAAAGAAAATAAAGCAGGACAACCAGATCAAGACTAGCTGGGGTGAAGGGTGGGGTCTACTTCGGATAGGGTGGGTAGGGAGGGCTCTCCAAGGAGGTGATGCCTGTGCTGAGTTGTAAATGATGATGGGAGGGTGTGTTTTCAAAGATAACAAGGGCAAATATAGGTCTGTAGGCAGGAATGAGGGTGACAGGATTAAGAAGAGTACATTTTGTAGAATGTCCCTCAATTTCAGTATGTCTAATGTTTCCACATCATGAGATTCAAGTTAATCATTTTTGGCATACATGATAATTGTATATGAGAGATGTTATGTTTTTCTCAGTGTATCACATCAGAAGCCTTATGTCAGTTTATCTCATTGTTCATGTTATGAAAGAAAGAAAGGCTGAGAACCAGATTAAACAGACTAAAGATACCTGACAACTACCTTCATGCATTCATAGTTGCTCTAAGGAACATTACTGAGATAATCGGTGAGTAATCTATTATTATTAAACTTCATGAATTTGACAGTTGTATACAAAGGAATGTCCTTGTTCTTAGGGGTACATGCTGAAGTATCTAGGGGTTAAGGGCCACCATGGTGTCTGTAGATTACTCAGAAATGATTCAGCACTCATAACTGTAACATACACATGGAGAAAAGAATAAATCAAATGTAGCAAAATATGCTCACAGTTGGCAAATCTAAGTGGAGTTTATTATTTTTGCAACTTTTCTATAAGATTGAAATAACACTTAAAAAATTATGTGCCTGCAACAAATGGGGGTATAAAATAGAAGACCCTGTTCCTAATTATTGAGCTTACATTAAGTAAATAAAAAATGGCAATAAATACAAGTTTTAGAAAGAGAAGATGAGCGTGGCTGGAGTACAGATACAGTCTCAGGTAAGGATCTAGAGGGAGAGACACACAAGCAAACACAGTTACACGGGGTGCTGTGGTAGGTCAGGGGGAGGGGTGGGGAAGGGTAAGTTTTGCTGAGGTTACTGGATGGTGCGTAGGGAGCTGATGTTGACTTTGAAATGCCAATAGGACATGCCAGTGATGTTCAGTGACAGTTGGGATTGGGATTCTCTTGCTAGTGATGCAGATTTGCAAGCCATCAGATACTAGAAGTGGTGGAAATCTCAGGAGGGCATGAAGTAGGCCAGGTGGGGTGTCTCGAGGGATGAGGAGAGGGTTGAGGACAGAACCCCAGAGAATACCAAGTTAAGGAGTGGGTGAAGGTGGACTGAGAAGGGAGGGTCAGACATTTAAGAGAAAAGAAGAGATGCTTAGATTAGTGGTGGTATGGGAACTGAGTAAGGAGAGTTCAAGGAGAGTATGCTTCATGTGTTAGATGCCAAAGGGAGGTCAAGTCAGGGAAGGAGTAAAGAGTGTTGCTCATACTTGGTGGTCAGGGCAGTCTTCTCCCAGGAATTGAAATTTCAGCTGAGCTTTGGAAGGTGTGTAGGAGTTAGCTAGGCAAAGGATTAGGGTTGGCTGTGTTGGTCTTGGCCATTCATTCTACTCCCAGGAGCTGTGCTGCCTTTAGGGCTTCTTCTTCTTCTTCTTTTTTTTTTTTTTAGGATTTATTTTTATTTATTTATTTATTAGCTGAACTGTCCTGCCACCTGTTGGCAGCTCAACGGCAGCTCAGCTCGGGCTGGGCATCAAACTGCTGTTGCTCAGAGCTCAGCTCGCACTGTTGAGCAAGCTCTTAACCAACTGAGCCACTCAGCCAGCTCCCTGTAGGGCTTCTTGAAGAGGCTTCCTGGGAAGCATGGGAATTAGGTTTCATCACCCCCCACCTCCTACTGCTCATCTCAGGTGTTAGGTCCCAAGAGGACTGGCACCATCTAAGCACTGGTGGTGTCTCCCCTTCAGTCCTCCTTTCCCATGTATTGGAGCCACACGTCCTTTGGATGTATTTAGAATTGATAATTAGAGCATTAGGGACTAGCTACCCAAACCAATGATGACAGTTTTGTCTATATTGGCTGTTAAATGTTTCTTTTTGATAGTAATTTACTAAGTATTTCAAGGCCTTTTCTGGTCCATGATTTAACAGTCATGCCATTTGGGTAAGAACGCTTACATTCCTATTTACAAAGGTAAATGGATAGGCTGGCATTTACTTAAAAGCAAAATGAAAATATTTAGATATTTTCAAGTTTACAAAGTTAGATTTTTTTTTTTTTTTTTTTTTTTTTTTAAAGATTTTATTGGGGAATTGGCGGAGGGGAACAGCGTTGGGGAATCAGGGAAGGGGAACAGACAAGTTGCCGTCTTCTTGTTCTTCAGTTTTTTTTTTTTTAGTTGCGGAGGATGTTGCGTCACTGTTGGTATCATCATTGTGCTCTTCCCGGATGAGGCAGATCGGTCGCTGGCCTCTGGATGTCGCTCATCGCAGCTATTGGCAGCTCACGCTTGGCTGCCAGCCGCTCACGCTGGCTGCGGGCCACTCACTGTAGCCCACGGCAGCCCACTGCAGCAGGAGCTGCAGCCCACACCATCACCGGGGCTCGCACAGCCCAGCTCCAGGTGGAGCTGTTGTTAGCTGTAGAGGGCAGTGTCACTGGCCCTCATGTGGGATCCGAACCGGGGCCGCTGGCATCCCAAAACCAGAGCTTAACCAATGCGCCACTCGGCCGGCCCCAAAGTTAGATTTTTTTTCAAGACACAAGTGATAACAGGTTTGTTTTTTTTTATAAAGATTTTATTGGGGAATTGGGGGCGGGGAATAGCATTGGGGAATCAGGGAAGGGGAACGGAAAAGTTGCTGTCCTTTCATTCTTCAGTTTAGTTGTGGAGGACGTCACCTCACTGGCCCAGATTGCGCTCTTTTATCATTGCACTCTTCCCGGATGAGGCAGTCACTTGCTGGCCATTGGACGGCCGCTCACGGCAGCTCACAAAAATGCACACCAGCTGCCAGCCAGCCCACTGCAGCCTACACCGTCTCTGGCGACTCACGGCAGCCCAGCTCCGGGTCAAGCTGTTGTTCACCATCTTAGCTGTAGAGGGCGCAGAGTCACTGGCCCTCATGTGGGATCCGAACCAGGGCCATGCTGCTCAGAGCTGGCGTCCCAAGCCAACTCTTAACAAATGCGCCACTCGGCCTGCCCCAGGTGATACTGTTTTGTCTCACTTCATTTTGACCTTGAGATAAATTATTCCTTCCCTAGTCTGGCAGCAATATTTGCATGAAAATTTTTGTAACCTTGTGTATAGCCTGGCATCAACCTCAAGTTCATATTCTTTTAAAAATATGGGTTATGATGGTGAATTTTATGTGTCAACTTGGTTAGGCCTAAAAATTTTGTCAAATACCAATCTGGATGTCACTGTGAAGGTATTTTTTAGGTGAGATTAAGATTTAGATGAGATTTGAGTAAAGCAGACTCCCCTTCATCGTGTGGGTGGGCCTGATCCAGTCAGTTGAAGGCCTTACAAGAAAAGACTGAGGTCCATGAGGAAGAGGAATTCTGCCTCCAGACTGCCTTTGGACTCAGGGCTGTAACATCAGCTCTTCCCTGGGTCTCTAGCCTGCCCACTTGCTCTGCAGATCTCAGACTTCCCAACCCCCACGATCACATGAGCCAGTTCCTTAAAATAAATATCTCTATATGTATACATTTTATTAGTTCTGTTTCCCTGGAGACCCTGACTAATACACAGGGTAACTCCATTTGGAATACTTCCATGTGTGAGGAGTTGGTTAGAACAAACGGGTTTGTAGTTCACCCCAGAGGACAGTGGCTCACATATGCTTCATGCATAAACACAGCTAATAATCAACAGAAGAAAACTGGGAAGTGTTTCTCATAGCTCCTACCTGATTTCCTAGACAGACAGGACTTATCTATCCATCAGTACCCACAGGGGCCCAGCATACTTCAAAGGACCTGTGAGAATGTTTTACGATCTTTTAAAATCAGAAGAGAAAGAAAAAAGAACTTTTAAGTTGAAGAAAATTTTGTTGGGGAATTAGGGAGGGGAACAGTGTTGGGGAATTGGGGAAGGGGAACATTGTGTTTTTCCAGGACCCATTAGCTCCAAGTCAAGTTGTTGTTCTTCAATATTAGTTGTAGAGGGCACAAGCTCAGCTCCAAGTCCAGTCGCCATTTTCAATCTAGATGCAGGGGGTGAACAGCCCACCATCCCATGCAGGAGTCAAACCGGCAACCTTGTACAGCTGAGCCATCCTGCCACCCATTGGCAGCTCAGCGGCAGCTCAGCTTGGGCACAGCTCACTGGCCCACGTGGGAATTAAACCGGCAACCCTGTTGCTCAGAACTTGCTCTCTAACCAACTGTGCCACTTGGCTGGCCCCAAGAAAATATTTTAATACATGATATTTTCATATATTCATCTTTATACCAACGCAGTCATAAAATATCATTTTAATATCTTTATGTAGGAAATGGCACATGAAGGCAAAGTACATAGGGCCCTCAAAAGTTATAATGTGGCCCTGTAGAGGGCTGAAAGTATGTGTGAAAACATTGTATAGAAAGCATTCATAAGTAATAGAGGAGTTAAAAGTAAGATAGGTAATAGAAAATTTGTTTTTTCAGTTTTATTGAGATATAATTGACATATAGCACTGATAAGATTAAGGTATACAGCATAATGACTGAACTTACATATATTGTGAAGTGATCACCACATTAAGCTTAGTCAACATCCATCATTTCACAGAGTTACAAAAAAAGATGAGAACTTTTAGGACTTTCAAATATACCATATAGCCATGTTAACCATAGTAATTATGTTGTAATTACATCCCTGTACTTATTTATCTTATAACTGGAAGTTTGTGCCTTTTGACCACCTTCATCCAGTTCTCTCCTCCCCACAACACCCCGGCCCTCAACAGCCCCCTGTAACCACAAACCTGATCTGTTTTCCTGAGGTTTTTTTTTACATTCCACATATAAGTGACATCACACAGTATTTGTCTTTCTTTGTCAGATTTATTTCACTTAGCATAATGCCCTCAAGGTCCACCCATGTTGTTGCAAAAAGCAGGATTTCCTTCTTTTTTATGGCTAAATATTATTCCATTATATATATAGTATTTATATAATAGATACTATTTATAATATATACACACACACAAAAATTTTTTTCTTTCCATTGTGTTTATCTATCTCACAACTCCTTTATTTATTCATCCTTTGATGGACCCTTAGGTTACTTCTGTTTCTTGGCTTTTGTAAGTAATACTGTGGAAAAATTTATCTTAAAATTGCTTGCTCCTGAAATTGAAGAGTATTGAAATGAAGTCCAACAAGACTTAAGTCTCCTGTGACAATTTTATGGCACTAGAGAATCAATCTTTTGGAAGATGCGATAAACTATATTTCAAGTCCATTCTAAGGGAAATATTCCTGAGGAGCCAATTTAAATAAACAACTTATTAAAGTTTAAAGCACACCACTAAGCATAGACACCAAAATATTGCACGTCGGAAAAAATGTCAATTTAAAATAATTTATCAAGTGTTTTAGAATAGATAGAGTGGAAAAATCCCATTTGGTAAGTGTTGGGAAGTTAGAATCCTTAACATGTGAAAAGATATATATAGGATAATGATGAAGAAAATGTCGCTATTCCATATGTGACAATGTTCCCCAATTTGCATTCATTATTAGCCTCCTCAATCCAATGCCGAATACCTCCCATGGAGATATAGCCAATATATAATAAATGCTAGACACTGCTAATCACTTAAAATAGGACCTGAAGTTAATTAATTTGCCTGTGCTTTTCTTTACATCCTGCTAAGAAGTTATCTTGCTAATGTGAACAGATTTAAAATAGAAAAAAAACTTCAAAGAACTTTATATTAAAATATAAGCTGATAAATTGACTAAACCCAAATTGTACAACAGTTATGAATTTATTATAGAAAGCAGAAGGAATCTTCCAGAAGTGCTTGGAAAGAGATTAATGAATTTTATTAAAGCTAAATTCTTTGAACTTAACATTAGTTAAGGAAATGCAACTCATTACAGCAACCAGACTTACAGATAGCAATATTGAAGGTCATAAAATAATTCAATTTAGGGAGAAGCAACTGTTTCAACAGTTAACCGCCTATATATAGAGGGTGCCAAAATAAGTATACACATTTTGAGAAAGGAAAACCTGTATTAAAATTACGCTGATGGTAACACTTTAAACACTCTTGTAATTGCAGAAGTCAAATGTGACTTGTATTCATCTTTTGTTATTGGTGTATATTGAGTACCTACCTGTATTAAAAATTTAATACAGTTTTTTCCTTTCAAAAAAATACATTTTTTTTTTTGGCACCCTCTGTATATGGGACAATAACATAGTGAATAAAAAACATGGGCTTTGGAGTCAGGCTTTGCTTTAAATTTTGGCTGTGCCATTTCATTCCTTCCTTCCTCCCTTCATTCTATAGATATTTACTGATACCCAGTCACTGGGGACATGGTGGTGAGCAAAACAGGCTCATTTTCCTGGGTCTGGGAATCTCATAGTCTAGTGAAGGAAGTAGATATTAAGTAAATAATCATACAATTAAAAGACAGTTAAGTTGGTGATTATATGAAAGATAAGTGTTGGGTGACATTAGAGCGAATAACAGGGGAACCTAATTTAGATTGAGGGTTTGGGAAGGCTGATTTAAGGAAAGCAGGCCACATGGTGGCTGGGTACAGCGAGCCAGAGTACGAGAGGTCAGAATTGAGGTAAGAGAGTGGAAGGGGAGGAGAAGGGAGAAGGGGAACCTGAAAAGGCCGCTGTGGAACTTGGTCAAATTCCTTATCCTCTTTGAAACAAAATTTCCTTTTTGTACAATGTGGATAGTAGTAACAGCTTCACGTGTTTGCTTTCAGGATTAAATAACATTGTATTGAATCATGCTTAATACAGACCTAGCATAATAAGTATTTACTCCCTGGTGGCTATAAATAATGGTAATAATAATAGTAATAATAATAATACCTTCATGGAGTTTACATTCTGGTGAGGAGATAATATCCACCTTGAGAATAGAAAGAAGCAAAGAGAGGCTGGTAGTCGTTCAGAGTTTCAGAGAAAATTCCATAAATGTGGTCATTCTGAAAACAAATTATTTATTGTAGTCACAACTCAAAGAAAAGGCAAGACAAAACATAATATTTTCTGATTAGCAAGTGAAGTGAATTTAAGTGACATATATCAGCGAGGTTACAGAATAAAGATACTGAAATTACAGAGTGTGAATTAATGTAATTTTCCTTAATGTTCATCTAGCATGTATAACCAACCTTGAGATTAACTGTTACACAAGGGGTGACAAAGACAGGAAGCTTATAAAGACAGGATTAGTTAGAGAAACAATGGCAAATTTATTAGCCAAGATATTTTCATAACAACATACAGAAAAATTGCAAACTATATGGGAAGGGACCTTCCCTCTAACAAGGATTTAGATTTATAATTTTGGTTCCTTCAAGGTAAATATTTGATAGATGTTTTAAACTTTTATTCTTATCTAACAAGATATGGATGAGTCATTCATGGCCTTGCCTCCCCAGTGTGTCTTGGGCAACTCTTGCCTAGCCTCTCCACCTTCTCCTAAAGCTCATATCTGTTCTAGGTTGATTTCCAGCCAGGGCAAATTTTAAAAATATGAGGCTTATTATTATCTATTTTTACAAGAGATGAATGCAGTTCCACCTATACTTGTTCCAATGGGCCTTTGTTTAAGAATAGTAAGGTGTTTTTTTGTGTTTTTTTTGAGGGCAGTGTCACTGGCCCTCATATGTGGGACTGAACCGGGGCTGCTGGCTTCCCAGGCCAGCACTTAACCACCACACCACTCGGCCGGCCCACTAAGGTGTTATTATAATAAAGTAAAGAAGTTCAGCCAGCTAGTTTTATCTTTGATATCCTAATCCTAGAGATATAACCAGAGGAGAAGAAACCTTTCCATTTTTTCCATCCACCAACTTGTCCAACTGTCCATCCATCCATCCATCCACCCACCCATCCACATTCATCCATTTTCCATTCATTTATTCAATTACATTGGATGGATATCTACTCAACAGACATTGATAGGGGTTTATCATATGCTGGGAAGTGTGCTTGGTGCTAGCATGCATATATAATTGATTTCTAGGTTTGGTCCTCAAACCCACAACCTTATTGCTGATCATTATTAATAGTCAACATGTATTTCATGAGATCCTACTCTGTGCCAGGCGCTGTTACAGACATGGGCCCATCCTCAAGGAGTTTATGGTCTAGTGGGAGACATAATAAGTAGTGTAGAAGGTAAGGGCTGTGCTTTCCAAGATGGGCTTGTGGCTACAGGGAGTATGCAAAATGGAAGAAAAAATTGGAACTCTTATGTATCTCATTTTACTTAATTTATATTCTTGTGTATATTTGGCAATGTGCCTAATATATGCAGTAGTGCATGTATACCATTAATACATAAATAAATATTTAACTTTATTCCATGAATTCATACTGATTAGGTTGCAGAAACAAAAACATTTGCAGACTCCAGGGTAAAAGCTTGGATTTAGGATCAGATAGAGTTGTGGCTTCAAAGTCACTTTCTGTCATTCATTTCCCATGGGTCCTTGCCTAGTCTCGAGCTCCTCATCCTTTGTAAAAATTGTTCAAGGATTGAATGCAGTAATGGTAGTAAGGTGCTTATGTTATGTCTGTTTATATCAAGTCCTCAAAAAAAATGATGACTGATGCTACTACTGTTATTATTCATGTGATAAATATTAAAATTCAGACATCTTCAAAGTTATATAAAAAATACTGAGAAGGCACTGATTAAGCAATGTTGTAAAACTTCCAATAAATTATTGGTGGGAATGCAAGTTGATGGTACTTTATGTGTACCAAATTCCGTAACATTTTTGATTTATTTTAACCCAGTTGTTTCCCTCCCAGGAATTTATCCTAAGGAAACAATCAGAAATTCCAGCAGATTTATAATAGTGACAGATTGGAAAAAGAACTCGATGTCCAAAGGTACAAAAATACTCAGATTAAATGACAGCTTTATAATGGAATATTGTACATCTCTTAACATTTTTAAAGAATATTGGGTGCATATTCATATTTTCTGAAGAAGATGGGATCCAATGTTATAATGTGACACCAACTACGTGTTTTAAAAAAAGCACGCTATTGCATCAGCCTACACTTATTTTCAGATGAAGTTTTGGCAGAGTCACTTTCGATCTTGATGTTGAAATGCTTGAAAGGGATCACATGAGCTTAGAATATAGGACATTTGAGAGCTTGGTAAGTCGGTGTTCGATATATGAAGTCTCTTCACTCACCTAACAGGACATATTTCACTGGTCTCCGCAGGAGCTGGATCTAGATGATGAGGAATGCAGGCCTTGTACCCGGACAAGAGGCCTCAGCAATGTGTATCTGATGGTAACTTAGTTCATGCTGCCCAGTGATATTCAGAGGATTGGCCAAAGCCTATGAGTTTGTTTATTCTGTGCTCTCCTTCAAAATTATCCTTGAATAGCCAGAACCCAGGAGAGACGTCTATTCAGACGCCATTGTTCTGACCCTGCCGTTGAAGTGTTTTTACCGAGCAAGGGCTTGGCATTATTTGACTGGATTGTTTCATGGGTTTTGAAATTTGTCATGGTTTCTTGTGGGGAAGAGGTATGCTGTTACTGAGCGAATTGTTTGCTTTCCCTCGCGGTCCTAGTGGGCTGTGTGACTCCTGCTGATCTTGGAGGAGCCACGCCAAGCTGTGGTCTAGCCCTAGCAAGTGCAGGGCATCAACAGGGTGTCTGTGACACTCTCTTCCTCTCCTTAGCTTTTCTCACTTTTTCTTTATTGCTGATGGATTGCTTCCTTTTTGTTTTTCTTGGTTGGACATTGGATAAGAAATGAACCTGAAGCTTTGGATGGAAGTTAAAGTCATTTTCTGAAATCCAGACCTTTGGAAAACTGTCCAGATTACGGGAAACACTAGCAGGGTGGGGCGTGCCTTTAGTCTGTGATGCTGCCATGATAAAGGAGAAGCTCTTCAGTATGTTCCAGAACACCCACAGCTCAACAGGAAGGCAGCTTTCCTCCTGTCGGTCTTCTGGTCATAGTTTCTGGTTTGTCAGTGCTACTGGAGAGGAACTGGCTGAGATGGGGGTGACCTCAACCAACCTGTTGCCAGGTCAGGGGCCCCAGGAGAAGTCAGCCAGCTCCAGGGGCCTGATGGTGTCTGACACAGCAGATGAGAATGGGATGAGACTGTGGAGTGGATCAAACGGGAGCGCTAAGATATTAGTAAAAAGAGCATCTATCCATCCATCCATCCGTCCATCCACGCATTCACTTACTCTATAAATGATCACCGAGCGTTTACATGGTGAGGTCCTAGGTATGGCTTGGTGAACATCACAGTCTTTTCAGGGAGAGAGACATTAAATACTTAATCACACATCTAATTTATTCCTTACCGTTGTGCTAGTGGAGGAGGAGAAGCATAGATTGCTGTGAGAGGAGAGGTGAAAGATAGCAGTGTGGTTAGTGAAGAGTTTTGATTGACCAGGTTCTAAAGGAAAAATGGATTGGGAAGACTTGGAAAGTTTCACTAGGAGAAGAGTGGGAGGTTACTATTCCGGTGTGTACACTGTCCTTTAGTTGATTTTTTTCTTGGCTTCTGTTCTCGTCTTTGATCTTTCCAGCTGCTTCCTGCTGCTCTCTTTGTGAGAGCCTCCATAGAAGGTGTGACGAGACCACGGGAGCAGAGGGGCTGAGCTCTGGTAAATGGAGATTATGGGTTCTGTCTTTCACAAGGAAGGGGTTCTTATAACAGGAGTCTGCCTACTTCAGTCTGTCCTATGGGTGTGCTGAGGACACTCTTACCATCTTCATGTAACGAGACTTGCTAAGCACAGCAGTTCGAAATCTGCCTTTAATCCTCCTTGTTCTGCACATAAGAGAAAAATTAATTCTAAAAATTGTGGATCTTGCTTTGTCTCCTGGCAAGGATTCTTATAGGAAGGTTAAAAATTATTTGATTTCTTTGTAAAGTGAAACCTCCAGATTACATATTGGTCTCGTTTCCCACCATCTTCACAGTTTTTACAAAATGGGTGTCCGTGGAGTCTTTGTAGCTGTCAGGAGCGTGGATACTGGACGTCATGCCTTCCTTCTAACAGAATGATGACGCACTATCATTTTTATTGAGTTTTCTTTGGGCAGAGCTAAGAGGCCAGCTTGGAAGAGAAAGCAAGGACTTGTGTAACGCAGGAGTTATTTAAGTTGTTTTTTTCTCTCTGGCTTGTCCTTTGTTAATTGGAGATCTTTTTTATAGTTAATAAAACATAAAAATCATTGAATTCTTGTTTTAATTTTTGAAGACACTTAGTATTTTGACTATAATGTTATTTATATTCCATTTATTTTAATGATAAACTTCCTGTCCCAAATATATTCAAAACGTTGTAGTTGCACAACAGACACATTCCAAATATTGCTGGAAACCCAACGATTCTTTCTACTTTTTCCTCCTTGTGACGCGCAGGTTCAAGTTCAGAGTTCCTGTTGCCTCTGCAGCCAGAAAGGAATTCATAAACATAGTATCCAGTTTCTTAAATCTAAAGATGAGGATGTGAAGATTGAGAACTTAGGAAGTTGGACTCTTCAAACATACTTTCAGTTGTCTTTTGCTCAATTAATTAAGAAATTCATTTTAATATTAAAATTATAGTCACTTCAGAGGTAATGAAATTTGGGGGGTTTCGTTCAGGCCATTAAAAAAATACTTTTTTGCATTCATGCTTTTGGCTCTAGAAAATATATTATTTTGTTTAACATGTATTTAAAAAACATAAATGGTATCATACTGTTAGTTTTGTTCTCTATTTTAAAAATAGTATGAGATCGACCCATGTTGCTCCAAATAGATTTAGTTTAGTTCTTTTACTTGCTTTCTAGGTTCCCACATTATGGGTGGGACTGTATGGATGTATTATGGTGGACACTACAAACCACAAACATCCGTGTAGAATTAGAATTGTACGTTGTAGGGTATACGCCAAAGTGCCTCCCTCAGAGGCAGGGATATTGTGCGTACCCATTCATGAAATATGCTTTAAACTTATTTTTTAAATTATGCAGCACAGATAAAAGCAATCATTGTTTCCAGACCCACTACCAGTTGTTTGGTATTTGGCAGCCTAAATTGCCTCACTTTCAGGTGAGGGGATTAAAAACAGTCCCTGCTCATAAGGTTGTTGTGAAGAGTGAATGGGAATAGTTCCTGGTTAGGAACTATTAGTTGTGATTTATATATATATATTATATATATATATGTATATGTATATGTATATGTATATATATATATATATATATATATATATATATATATATATATATATATATATATATAGCACCTATATAAAATGTATACTTTTCTTTTTTTTTTGAGGGCAGTGTCACTGGCCCTCACATGTGGGACTGAACCGGGGCCGCTGGCTTCCCAAGCCAGCGCTTAACCACTGCGCCACTCGGCCGGCCCAAAATGTATACATTTTAAGAGATATTATCTATGTATTACTGTTTGAAGTTGAATTGAATTACGGTAGCAATGTGTAATATGACATTCGCTCAAAAGATGGCGTTAATCAAATGAACGCTAGTGTCATTAATTGTATTACAATTTTAATACAGCTTTCTCCTTTCTTAAAATGTGTATGAATTTTTTTGGCCCCCTCTGTATAAAAGGATTAGTATTTGAAGCAAACCCCCAAAAGGTGTGCCATCTAAGTTTTTCTAACTGCAGCTCCTTTCCACCCAATGAAAAGAAGACTGAATTTCTTACAGCACTAAGAATATTTTGGAATACTATATTCTTTCCAAAAGAGATAGTGAATTAGAAAGGTTTTTAAGTGACTAAGAGTGATACCCAAGGGAAAAGTGATGGGGAAATAAAGTAAAAATAATAGACTAGCTTTTCACAAAACTTGATTTTATGCAGAAATATCTTCTTCCCAAACTTTCCCCACAACTGCTAAGATGTAAACACTTAGTTGTTTCTTGGGTCCCACACCCATCACACTATTTCCTGAAGGCACTAGTGATCCTCCAAAACAGATGTACTGGGTTGTTAGAAAAGTCATGACATATTTTTTCTATGTTTTTTTTGTTGCAAAAATGTGTCATGACTTTTCCAATGACCCAATAGATAGAAGAATAAAGAAAAGCAGCAGGGCCAGGAAAGTCCTTGAAAGTAGGGAGAAGAACTGATAACTAGTCACAATTGACTGAAACATTGATTAGATTGGAGAAAAACAATTTGTAAGACTTGATTTATGCCCTATAAATTAGGGAAGAAACTATTGGTGGGAAGAAGTTGGAGACTAGGAGAGAGGGTCTTAAAAGGGATTACTAGTGGGGCCACACAGGAAGCTTAAAGAGGGAAGTGGGGGAGGGAGAGACAAAGAGAGAGAGAGAGAGAGAAAGAGAGAGAGAGAGACATGAAAGGAAGCATTCCATAATGGAAGAGCCTTGGCCATACAATTGTGCACTGCAGTATGGACAAATGCTGGAACAAAGGCAGACTGGTTATTGGATAGAAAGATAAAAATGGACTTAGGAGGTTTTATATGTCAGAGGTAGGCAGTGATTTTCTCATTTCTTTGTCCATGGGATAATAGATAACTAAATACCATAGTAGCAAGACTGTCCTCAAGACATTGTCCCTAGGTCAGATAATTTGGCGCATTGTGTACTAAATTATGAATACGCTTATCTCTTCTCTATGCCATTGAGCTTTGAAACCATCCTTTATTCTGAAAAGACTATGAGCCACCCTGTGAGGCAATTTCAATCATTATCATAATAATATCAGTAGTGGAATCAAATCATGTGTAGCTAGCTTCCTAAAATTAATATAAAATTGCTTCATGGGTTCGCTGAGAGATACCTGATAACTTAGATTATCCTCATGTGAGGACAAATGGATGCGTTTTTAATCTTGTCATTTTGAATAGGGTAAAATTATTATTTTTTTAACAGTGAAGATTGTTTAATACTGATAGAAAAAGTTGAATAATTTTCAAAATTTTTACAAACTTGAGGGCTTAATTAAGAGAGCAAACCCTCTGAAATGTTTACTCTCACACGTGTTCAAGTCTTCTCTGCTACCCAGAGTTGTTTCTTTGTCCTCAAGTTCTTCAGAAAGACTGCATGGCAGGGTTTGTGATTTCTCTCTTGTCCTGTACTTGCTACTCTTTTTAATTGAAGGGGATGGTGTTTATTCTGTTTATGAAAGTAACACATGGTCATTGTAAAGGATTTGGAAAATATAGAAATATATAATAAAGAAGAAAATAAAATCTAGTACGATTTCTTAAAGATAATTGCAGTTAACACTTTCCAGTATTTTTATTATCTTCAAATTATACTTAATTATACAGATAATGCATATATAGTTCTTGAAAAAAAATTAAACTGTCCCCTTCCCCCCAGATCCAATTTAGTATCAGTCCTGGAGATAAGTACTGCTATTAAGGTGATGTGTGCTCTTTCAGACCTTTGAATCTTTTTTTCCCCTCTAAATATATTTGTATAAAGGACATAGTAATCCCCCCATGTGTGTTTTTTTTTAAAAGGGTATCAAACTATAAATTCACACTTTCTTATTTTTGTTCAGTGATGTATCTTGGAGATATTATTATGTCCAAACATACACATCTATCTCATAGTATCTGTTGCATAATATTTTATAATATGGATATGCCTTCCTTTAGTAATTTCCTTGTTGATGGGAATTACATTGTTTCAATCCTCCTCCCCCCTTTTACCATTAGAAATAATGATATAATGAATACGCTTAGACATATCTTTATGTCATGTGTGAGTATTTTTATTATTAGTTACAGATGCAAAACAATGCAATAGTTATCCTTTTCACCCCTTACAAAGTGACTTTCCACTGTGTCCCCACCCCCGATATCATACATATCTATTACAATTCCATTGACTCCATCCCCACATTATACTCCACATCCCATGACTATATATTTATTAAATTACAGTTAACATCTAATATTATTCAGAGGCAGCTTCAGATGTACAGTGCAGTAGTCAGGCCACTACACGGTCCATGAAGTGGTCTCCCTGACAAGACATGAGTCCTTCTGATCCCCTAAGAAAAATACTTACAACCTTATTGATTATATTCTCTAAACTGTCTCTTTTACCCTTGCGGTAATATTGTAGTTACCAGTTTGTGTTGCCTCGTCCCTTCCCCTTCTCCCTCATGCCCACCCCCGTCCCATCTAGCAATCATCAGTTTTTCCTCTGTGTTTCTAAGACTATTTCTGTGTGAGTATTTTTTGAAGGGGGATAATTGGGGAGTAGAGCTGTTGTATCAGATGATATTTACATTAAAATTTTTAACAGATACAGCCAAATTGGCAGGGCATCCAAAGGGTTTAACCATTTTATATTCCTGATAACTACATGTGAAAATAATTTTCTTTATACTTCGCTAACATCTGATATTATCGAACCTTTTATTTTTTCCAAACTGATGAATCAAAATTGGTGTCTTTGTTTTAATTCTTATTTCCCTGATTATAGGGAGATTGAGCATCTTTTCAAGGTTGTTTTTTTTGCCATTTGTATTTCTCTTAGTGGGAATTTCTTATCTATATACATTTTTATTGGGTTGTTTGTGAATTTCTTTTTTTTTTTTTTTAAACTTTTTATTGGGGAACAGTGTGTTTTTCCAGGACCCATCAGCTCCAAGTCAAGCAGCTGTTTCAATCTAGTCGTGGAGGGCGCAGCTCTA
Source organism: Aselliscus stoliczkanus (assembly GCA_033961575.1). Classification (NCBI taxonomy): domain Eukaryota; kingdom Metazoa; phylum Chordata; class Mammalia; order Chiroptera; family Hipposideridae; genus Aselliscus; species Aselliscus stoliczkanus. The sequence goes on from CM066733.1 coordinate 145,364,058, forward strand.
TGGCCCATGTGGGAATCGAACCGGCAACCCTGGTGGTATGAGCACTGCGCTCTAACCACCTGAGCTAACTGGCCGCCCTGTGAATTTCTTATTAATTTGTAGGTGTTTAAAACTATTCTAGGTTCTAAACCTTTGATATATAAAAAGCAATTTCTTTCAATCTCTCATTCAGTTATCTATATAAATTGGTTTTTTTAAAGGGTTGGGACAAAACTGTAGGTACAATGTTGTATTTTGTCTTTTTTGACTAAAAATTATACTGTATTTTCCCAATGTCATTAAGATCTCCAAAAACATGATTTTAAATGAATAAATATAATTTGTATGAATGTATCATTTTCTGTTTTTTCTTTTCATGTTAACATGTTTCTGCTGTTGAGCTCTAATTGTTTCTAAGTTTTTGCTGTTGTAGATTTTTGGAAAAATTTGCTAAAGAGTGCCTTTCTGAATATCTTTGTATCTAATTTTTAGGTATATTTCCATTTCTTTAGATAAGATTATAAGAAGGAAACTCATTGAGACAAATAGTATTAATTTTTAAAGTCCATTGACACATACTGCCAAATACCTTTCTTAAAATTTTGTACCATTTGCTTTTTCTATGAGCAGTTATGTTAGCATGCTTTCTCATAGAACTATCTTTTAATATACTTGGCTATTAAGTATATTTAAAATGTTGCTAATTTTTAAGATCAGAAATAATATCTCACTGATATAATTTATATTTAATTGATGATCAGTGGGGGGGATACTTCTCATTTTATTAACCATTTATAGTACTGATAATTGTTAGTTCTTCTATATAATTTCTCTCTTAGGGCATTGGTTTTCTTAATTGGTTTGAGTAGGTTCTCGACATATTAAGGTTCTTTTTTTTTAATTTATTTTTTTAAATTAGTTTCAGGTGTACAACACAATGCAGTAGTTATACTCTTTACCCCCCAAAGTGACAACTCCTCTCCCCCAGTTCGCCACCTCACTCCTACCCCCCATATCATACATATCCACTACAATTTCTTTGACTCCCTTCCACAGTATACTGCACATACCATGACTATCTATATATTTAGTTACAGTTGGCATATAATATTATACAAAATCAGATCCAGGTGTACAGTGCAGTGATCAAGCCTCTACTCCATCCATGAAGTGGTCTCCCTAATAAGACATGTGACCATCTGACACCCCACAAAATTTTTACAACATTATTATATTCCCCGAACTGTGTTTCATATCCCTGTGGCAATATTGTAGTTGTCTATTTATGCTGTCTAATCTCTTCCTCTTCTCCCTTATCCCCACCCCCCCTCCCAACTAGCAACGCTCAGTTTTTCCTCTATATCTATGAGTCTGTTTACTTCGATCGTTCATTCAGTTTTTCAGATTCCACATATAAGTGAGATCATATGGTACTTGTCTTTCTCCAATTGACTTATTTCACTTAACATAATAAGTCTCTTCACAACATTATCAATTACATTCCCAGAACTGTCTCCCATATCCCTACGGCAACATGGTAGTCACCTACCTACACTGTCCAAAACCTTCCCCCTTTCCCTCATCCACACTTCCTCCCAGCCAGCAACCATCAGTTTTTCCTTTATATCTGCTTGATATGACTTCAATATTCTTAAATTTACTGAGACTTGTTTTGTGGCCTAACATGGTCTATCTTGGAAAATGTCCCATGTGTACTTGAGAAGAATGTATATTCTGTTTTTTTCAGGGTGAAATGCTCTAAAAATATCAACAAAGTCCAGCTGGTCTAAAGTGTCATTTAAGGCCCCTCTTTCGGTGTTGATTTTCTGTCTAAAGGGTCTGTCTATTGGTGACAATGGGGTGTTGAAGTCCCCTACTATGATAGTGTTACTTTTTTTTTTTTTTTGAGGGCAGTGTCACTGGCCCTCATATGTGGGACCCGAACCGGGGCCACTGGCGTCCCAAGCCAGCACTTAACCACCGAACCACTCGGCCGGCCTGATAGTGTTATTGTTGATCTCTGTCTTTATGTCTGTCAGAATCTGTTATATGTAATTAGGAGTTTCTATGTTGGGTGCATAGATGTTTATTAGGGTTATAGTGCCCTTCTTTGTCTTTTATTGCAGTCATTTTAAAGTCTATTTTGTCCAAAATAAGTATTGGTACTCCAGCTTTTTTTTTTCTCATTTCCATTTGCATGAAATATGTTATTCCATCTGTAAACAGCATATACATGTGTCCTATTTTCTTATCCACTCAGCCACTCTCTGTCTTTTGATTGGAGCATTTAGCCCATACACATTTAAAATGATTATTGATAGGTGCATATATATTCTTATTTTGTTATTTGTATTCCTGGTCTTCCTGGGTTAGCTTGTTTACCCCTTTCTTTTGTTTAAAAAAGCCCTTTTAACATTTCTTGCAATGCTGGCTTGGTGGTAATGAATTCCTTAAGCTTATTCTTTTCTGAGAAGCTCTTTATTTCTCCTTCAATTTTAAGTGATAGCCATGCTGGGTAGAGCAATCTTGGTTGTAGGCCTTTATTTTGTGTCACTTTGAATATCTCCTGCCACTCCCTTCTGGCCTGCAGAGTTTCTGTAGATAAGTCAGCTGTTAGTCTAACAGGATTTCCTTTGTATGTAACCTGCTGTCTTTCTCTTGCTGCCTCTAGGATTCTGTCTCTGTCTTTAACCTTTGCCATTTTAACTATGATGTGTCTTGGTGTGGACCTGTTTGGGTTCAGCTTGTTTGGAACCCTCTGCACTTCCTGGGCAAGTATGTTGATTTCCTTCACCAGGGTAGGGAAGTTTTCAGTCATTATTTTTTCAAATACATTCTCGACCCCTTGCTTCTTCTCTTCTCCTTCTGGTATTCCTATGATTAGAGAGTTGTGCTGCTTCACCTTGTCCCATAGGGCTCTTAAACTATTTTCATTGTTTTTTATTCTTTGGTCTTTTTGCTGTGCAAACTGGGTGATTTCTGCTATTTTATCTTCCAAATCGCTGATCCGCTCCTCTGCTTCATCTACTCTACTGGTGATTCCTTCGAGTGTGTTCTTCATTTCAGTTATTGTATTCTTTATTTCTAACAGGTTGTTTTTTATGATTTCTCTATCCTTCCTTATGTCCTCACCTAGTTTGTTAAACATTCTTATCATCAGTGTTCTAAACTCTTTCTCTGAAAGGTTGGATCCCTCTGTTTCATTTAGTTCCATTTCTAGAGGTTTCTTCTGATCTTTTACTTGTGACATGTTTCTTTGTTTCCCCATTCTGGCTGTCGCTCTGGGATTGCTTTGATGTATTACATAGATCACCAGGAGAGCCCTGGCTGGATCGCGCAGGTACACAGCTCATGGCCCAACACTCCCAGGAAAACTCCCAGTCTCAGCCTGTCCCAATCAGTTGCTCGCAGATCAGGCTGAGCAGCCCAACAGCCAATCACCAGCCTGGCAACTCTGCAAGCGTAGTGCGGAGGGCTGGGACCGAGGCAGCTTGCGCACTCCTGCGTCTCAGTGAGCAGCCTGTTGGAGCCGGAGGGCACTCGCCCAGTGTTTCCCTGGCAACGCAGTATAAGCTGGGCAGAGGGTGAGGATCCAAGGCCGCATGCGCGCGGGCACGCACACGCACTTCTGCGCCAATTCCACCAGACCAATGAGGTCTCGGACCTGATCCTCTGTGGGAGGGCCCAACCCTGACAAAATGGCTCCCTCCCTACACCACTCGCATGCAGGCTCCACACCATGGGAATAACAGTCCAAAAACCTCCAGCCTTTGCACCAAAGGTGCTCAGTTCAGTCCATCCCCGCAGGCTCCCGGCTCACACAGCCACTCCCTCCACCAGGAACGAGGTAAGTGCTCACCGGCGAGCAAGCCCGGGCGCCGGCCCCACTGATTCTCCAGCCGCTCTCAGCCTCACCGAGCTGAGCAAAGAGAGTCCTCACTAATTTACTGCCGGCTGTCTTAGAACTCCTCTTCCCGGCAAAGGAGCTCTGGGCTGGTGAACTTGGTGCGCGGCCGGAGGGTCTCTCCCCCAACCGGAGAAGCCTCCCCACAGCTGGGACCACCCTCACGGGACTCACCCTCTCTCATCTCCGCCCATCCTACCAGACCTGACACAGCCTCCTCTTTAAGTTCTTTGTTTAGTGGTTCTGTTCCTCCAGTGTTCCGGGGACCTCCAGTGTTGAATGCTGTATAATTTGCTTGTAATTTTGGTGTGATCCTTGGAGGCAGTCAGCACAGTGTCTGTCTATTGCGCCATTTTACGGGAAGTCTCCATATTAAGGTTTTGATTTTTATTTTTGCAAATATTTTTCCTCTTTCACTTGAGATTTTATTTACACATATTTAATTTATAGAGGTTTAAAAATTTGTTGTCACTTTTGATTTTTTTCTTTGATGTTCTTCCATTGCTTCTATACTTAGAAAACCCTTTTCAAGATAAGATAAATATGAATTTATAGTACTTTTTATAATTGCATTGTTTATTTTCAGTGCTTTAAGTCTACTTTATATTTATTTTGGCTTATAATGTACATTATAGCTCTCATCTCTCTGTTTTTTCTTTAGTAATTAGCTTCACTATTTATTGACCAATATTTTCTTTTCCCACTCTTTGTTGATTTCCTGCTGAGTATCCCATTGTTTTAATTAGATTTTATTTCAAAATGAGACTTTTTAAAAAGGGTGTATTTAAAAATGCCTCTAAGCTCCCCAAAGGCAGTGCAGTTTTGGGAATTTTCTATCTAGGCACTTCTAGTTTAAAAATGGTAACACACAGTTAGCATTTTTCTCTTTTATTCTTGGAAATCAGCCATAAGCAACAAAGAAGATGAGAAACAAACTCCAAGTTTTGATGCATCCAAGAGATGGCTGAAATCCTAAAACACAAAATAAGTGGAAGGCCTTCCTGAGGCAGGGGAAGTTGAGTGGAGGTGCATGTGGGAGACGCCACAGCTGCAGAGCAGAAAGAGCTAGGCTAGCTCATTTTCCAATGGTGAGTGGCAAACTCGGAGAAGTCAGGCCAAACCGCTTGTTTGTAAGAAGATCGAAGTGTGTGGACTGGTAGTGGGAACCTCTCTTCACCTCCTCGGGTTCCAAAAAGCAGGAGAGGGAGATCTAAATAAATATCACACTGCAAAACAGATTTGTAGGAAGCTCTGGAGCAGTGGTCTCTGGGAGAGATGCACTGTGCTAAACCTGCCAGTTGCTTCTCTCCATGGGCTGGAATGATATACGTATAGGTCAGATAGTGTTATACACACAGTCCTGTGTCTCAGGGAAACTGCTGCTTGGCCGGAACACAAATGACCCTACTTTCCCATCCCTGTGTACACATAAAGCTCTTCTACTGCTGGTCCAGCAAACACTCACCCCCCTATTGAGCAATCTAAAGGAAACAGCACAGGATTATTTAAGGCTGCCATAAACAGCAAAAAAGTAGTGGGGCAGGGGGAAAGGAATAGGAAAAATATGACAAATGAAGCGTGTCTACCAGAAACTGTTGCTATGACATAAGGAACAATTGTGACCAAACATTTCATCCTGAATAAAACAACTGGATGAAGCCACTACTTACCTGAGCCATGTTCAGAAAGCAGCGATCTAGGACCTCAAGAAAGATCCGGTAAGATAAGAAGATGAAACGTGATCTGGCAGAGTTTAGAAAAGAAAGACATGAAAGGAGGTGAAACTGTCACAGAAATAATAGCAAGATTGGAAGGTGCACAAGGAGACAGGAAGGCATAGAGAAGAAATGAGAAAAAGAAAAGTGAAATGGCAATAAAGAATGAAAAAGGAATAGGCAGAAAATGAATGAAATGAAATACATGCAAAAGAATTAAGCATATGTATCAAGTCTACTGAGTCCCCTGAAAAGACTACTCACATCAGAGAGGAAGGTGAGAGGTATTGTAAGCATTTGATTTCTCTCATCTAATAACATGCTGCTACAGTTGAAAGAGAAGTGCTTAAAATGATAATATAAAGATTCAAAGATTAGAAGTCAGAAGAGAGGGAGGAAAGGGGTAAGGAAGGGGAGATACGCTATTGTAGTGAATTAGTAGATAGTATCTAAATCAATAGAGGGATGAAAGGCATTATTTAAAAGTTATAGTTATAAACTTAAAGTTGGAACAAAAATACAAACCTTCCTAATTATCAGATGAAAAACACACAAAGCAAAGCAAACAGATATCGCAATGAAAGATTTTGAAAGAGCAATAAAAATAAGCATGACATAAAACAACGCAGCAGAAGTAAGGCCAAACTTATCTTTCAGATTAACCAATGTAATTGTAGTAAAGTCATCTAATAAGGGAAAAAGAATTTTAGAATTGATCATAAGGCCAAAACCAGCTTTATTTACATCTGAGACATCTAAAGCTAAGTGATACAGAAAGGTTGAAAATGAAGGGATGGAATGAAGGTATATGTAGTCAGATGCAAACAAAAAGAAATCAGGAATCATGAACTCAGCATCAGAAAAGGTTGTATTCTGAGCAGAAAGGATTAAGTGAAATAAATAATGATACATAGTACAAATACGAAAGTTCTGAATCTCTGTACCAAGTAAAACAGCACCAGCATTCATAAAGCAAGGATACAAGTGCTACACAATGATAGAGAAGTACAGTAGTAACAGGAGGCTTTAATTCATCTCTCTCAATTCATGATACAGTAAAAGGATAGAAATTAGGCAAGGCTAGAAGTGTCTAATTAAAATAACGAATAAGGTAGAACTAATTGATACTTATTGAAGTCCAAGCCCTGAGGACAGAGACTACACCTTCTCTTTAAGTGCCCATGGGACATTCATAAAACTGATCATTCACAAAAACCTCAGTAAATTCCCTGAAGTAGAAAAATAATATAGCAAGAATGAAGGCAAAAATATGTAATGGCTGGTATAGTGAGGGCACCTTCCAGTCAGAATGGACCCAATTCTGCGTGGACACTGGTCAACCAACTGGTGTATGCCAGTGAATGGCAGCCCTAATGCAGGCCGTGTTCTCTGAGCACAATGCAATAAAGTAGAAATCTTTAACAAACCCAAAAAGCAAAGAGCCACCACCACAACAAAGTCTCAAACCACTCAGGTCAAAGAAGACATTCCAACCAAATTGAAGTATCTCTAGAAGACAGCCATGAAGAACGCTCCGTAGGGATCTATGGGATAGAAAAGGAGGGCTAAGAAAAGGTTGGCCATAAATAAATACTTTCATGTATTCCATCAGTGTTCATATTGTCTTTCCTTGTCCCTGTAATCCTCTCATGCTACTGCTGTACATTTCTTAGTCCAGCTACCTCAAAGTGTCTTGAAGGAATGGATTTCAGTAGAACATTCCAGAGCCCCAATCAACACAGAATTGTCTCTGGGGCTCAGTCAGGGTTCTCTAGAGAAAGAGCCAGTAGGATATCTATATCATCTCTCTCTCCATCTCCATCTCCATATCTATATCAAGAGATTTATGATAAGGAATTGGCCTGTGCAATAATGGAGGCTGAGAAGTACCAGATCTGCAGTTGGTAAGCTGGACTCAGGGAGACTGATGTTGCAAGTTCTAGTCTGCGTGTGAGTCCAAAGGCAGGGGAAGACTTATAGGCCAGCTCCAAGAGAGTTGAAGAGCAAATTCTCTCTTATCTCAGCCTTTTTGTTCTATCCAGGCCTTCAGTGGACTGGATGTGGTCCACCCAGATGGGAAGAGCCATCTGCTTTCCTCAGTCTACTGATTCAAAAGTTAATCTCATCCAGAAACACCCTCTCAGACACACCCAGGATAATGGCTAATCAAATATCTGGACACCTTGTGGCCTAGTCAAGTTGACACATAAAATTAACAATCACAGCTATTAAGGGACATATAATCCCTGAACAAATGGAAAAAAATGATTTTAGTTGGAAGACTCAACATTTAAAAGGTGTCAATTCTCCCTAAGTTTATAACATTAATATGATCCCAATAAAAATACCAACAAGATTTTTTGGAATCTGATAAACTCACTCTAAATTTCATATGGTAAAAGTAAGTATAGCCAGGAATATTCTGCAAAAGAAGCCCTACCAAATACTAAAATATGAATGAGCTCAGAGCCCTGCCTCTAATGTTCTTCACCTGCTCTTGTCCCTCAGTCTCTCAGATCCTTAATCATATGGGGCATACTCCTGCCACAGGACCCTTGCTTGGACTTCTTGCTGTCTGAATGATGTGTTTTGCTCCTGTTTTGAAACCTTTTGCCTTTTTAATTCCTATCTAATCATCAGTCCTTTGGGGGAAATCTTTCCTTCCCACATCTGCAATCTCAAGTCACTTTTCTCTGTTGTCTGCTGCCTTCTTTCCTTCCTTATATTGATTTCGGTTTGTAATTATGTAAGGATGAATGTGGTTGTTTGATAAATGATGTTTTTTTGATTAGAGTGTAAGCTCAGTGCATGACCCAGAGTGGGCTTTCAGTAAATATTTGCTGACAAATAATCGCCAGTCTGCTGGACTGTGAAGGGTGATTCAGACCTAGCAATAGTTTTCTAAACTCAGCATCAAGAATCTTCCTGGGCCCACTGAGTGGCGCGTTGGTTAAGAGTAGGCTTGGGATGCCAGCTCTGCGCAGAAGGGCCCCTATTCTGATCACACATTAGGGCTGGTTATGCTGTGCCCTCTACAGCGAAGATGGTGAACAACAGCTCAACCTGGAGCTGGGCTGTCGTGAGTCACCTGCTACGGCGTAGGCTGCAGTGGGGCTGGCTGGCAGCTGGCATGCGCTTTCATGAGCTGCCTTGAGTCTCCGTGAGCAGCTGTCCAATGGCCGGCAAGCGACTGCCTCACCCAGGAAGAGCGCAATGACAATACCAATATAGGCCAGTGAAGCGATGTCCTCCACAACTAGACTGAAGAACAAAAGGATAGAAACTTGTCTGTTCCCCTTCCCTGATTCCCCAATGCTGTTCCCTTCCCCCAATTCCCCAATAAAAATCTTTAAAAAAAAGAGTCTTCCTCATGGAGGCCCTGCTCCTGTGTCAAAGGTAATGATCCCTTAATGTGTCGTTTCTTTCATCCATGAACATTTGAAGCTGTTAATGCTTTTGGTCATGTTCTGTATCTGAAGGTAACCTCCTAAAATGAAGGATGGTATCTGAACTTTCTTGGGTGGCTCTTAATATTATGTCCAATGGACACAATATATGTTCATAGGGAATATAAAATTATGATATGACTACCTCATTGCCTGAAAAATTATGTTAGTCATTGGAAGAAATCATCATAGCTGTTGAAGAGCTTATTCTCCTAATGAATTTTATAAAATGGTGAGCCAAACACATTATAGTCCTAACCTCTCATGAGTGACCTCGGTCTTCACTATGGCAGATTTTAGAAAATATTGCTGTGGTGGTTAGGGTGGAGAATTTCCTCCTGAATACTGATGAGGCCGAACAGGATGTGGTTCTCTTCTTAGATCCAGTTAAATGTTTTCTGCTCTCTCTCCCCAGGAGTCATACCTACCATCTTCTTGGATATGTTGTGATTGGCAAACAGTGGCTGTTACTAAGTGCATGTGGAGGTTTTGTTTGGCATTTTGTGGATTGAAATACACTAGTCATGACAACACTTGTTATAAAGTGAAGAGCTTTAGAATTGCTTTTGCATTCATGAGTCTTTCCAAACAGTAGCCTTTGGCAGTTGAGTAACTGGGCAGCCAGGAGCAGGTTTTCCTGGTGTTTCCCCTGAGACCACTTAGATAATTCCAGGAAACCCTCCTTTCATGTGACCTTTCATATTCCTTCAAAAAATGAGTGGCTTTCTTGTATGTCTTTCAGAAAGACCACAGGCCCTGGAAATGCCATAGAGGTTCGGTACAGGTATCTGTTCAAACTCAGGAATAAGTCTTATAAGAAGCAGGCATTTTAGAGGAGCAAGCCACAAACAGAACCAGAGGTTGTAGACTGAGACTCACAGCCCAAACCCATCTAATCTGCTCTGCAGATGTGTTTATTTGGGTCATATGGTGTGTCTTTCTTTTAAACTTTGAAATTAGTTGCCAAGCTGCAAAAACCAGAAATTTTTTTCTTCAAAAAGTCTGGATATATGACATGTCTTGAAAAACTGGAATCGTTTGGCCATGCTGGGATCCATATTTCTGCATTGATAGCCATTAGCGGACCTGAGGGCTATTCCCTTCCAGATGGGATGGGGCAAGGACTTCTCAGGCACCACCACACTATCTCTGGTCTCAGGCATGCATTTGAGTCACCTTCAGGACTCCGGGATAGGCTATGAGATAGAAGCTAAATGGCATAGTGAATAACTATGAAGGACGCAGCCTTTTACATTTAATTCACATGATCTTTTTGATAATCAAACAAACCACTATTCAACACATGAGATGAGTTGATGATCTTTTTAGTCTGGAAATAGAAGAATGATGAAAACTGCCTCCTAGTTCCATGCAATGTCCCATTGTGGCTCTTCTGACTTGTTTTCAACTGTAGGTCTGGTCGGAGGTCAAATAGCATTTGAGTCAGGTGGAAGGGAAGTCTCTAAACTGACAAAGGCCAATGCTTAGCCATCCTGGTGGGGAGGGGGCACATCCTTCATTCCTAGGCTGCCTCCTGCTTCCCTTAGGATTTTGAGACTGAGAGTGGAATGATCTGAACAAAACACTTCTCTGGGCAGCATTTTCAACACATTTGGACTACAAAGTACACGTCTGCATTTAATCTTGCTCTGCACAGCTGCACAGAAAAGATTGTTTTCACTCTTCTTTATATTTTGTCTTTGGGGAACTCTATCAGGAAATTTACGATCATCTTTTGGAAGCTCCAGTCAGTCGGGAGCAATTAAACCACCATCGGAATGTGGCGGAAAATGCCCGAAGTGAACTTGCAGCAACTTTGGTCAAATTTGAATGTGCTCAGTCTGAGGTAAGATTATGTATCTTCGTAACTCAGAAATGGGGCTTTTTAGTTTCTTGTAGAGTAAAGCAGAGCATAGAGGTGATTACAAAGAGAACAGTAGGACAAAGATTTAAACCTTTTGGCAAAGTTTATATCTTTCCCCTTATTGTGCCCCTACCTCCTAGTTGTAGAGAATTCCTGAGGATTTATGCATTTGTCATCTGTCATGCAAGGTGACATGGGCTGGATTCTAGATCTCAGAGAAGCTCCACAGCCTGAGACACCTGGGGCACCTGAGGACTTTGGGTTGAAGCTGCATGGGTTTCAGGGAACTTTTAGCATCTCTCAGAATATGTTTCCTTAGTGTGGCTTGCTTGCAATCTGGAGCCCACAGGATGGAATTCTGCATCCCTTTCTTGTGGAAGTTCTGATTGGCTGGGAGGGGGAAATTCTAGGAAGATGGTTGCATTCCCTCTACACTCTGGGCTGGAACAGGCCTATTTTGGAATTTCTGAGGGAATCTCTCTAGACCCATTCTGCTCACAGCCTGGTGGCCCCAAGGAGTCCAGGCTTGTCTGTGAGGAACTAGTGATCTCACTGGGCCAGCAGGATCCCACTGAAAGATGAGCTGATAACATGTGAGTGAGTGTGTATGTGTGTGTGTGAGTAAGCATGTGAGAGTGTGTGTGTGTGTGAGAGAGAGAGAGAGAGAGAGAGAGAGAGAGAGAGAGAGAGAAAGAGAGAATGAATGAATGATGCATACTCACAGTTCCAAAGAAGAACATGTATCCATAAAGTGTTTTTATAAGGTGGACCTGACCACTTAATAGAGCACATACATTGTTCAGCATTTTGATGCCACTGAATTCATAAAAGTTAAAATATTTCCTTTGTAGAAATCCTATAATGATTTTCCTTTTCTCCCATATTTTCCCAGAAATCTGAGTATTATTTTTCTTTATCACTCACAATAAAGGTCCAGAAGGCAAGTGGGAGAAATGTAGCAGTCTATCGAATAATCTGTATTTACTTGGGAATCAGTTGTAGCCATGAAATTACAAGCAGCATAGCTTGTATGTTCCTTGTTTCACTTTAGCAGCAGTCACAGCAATACAGATTTAGAAAATGAGTTACCATTGCAAAATATTTTATTGCCTTTGCAAAATACACCACAAATGTCTCTTGAGTGACAGTAAATTACCACAAGACATTGCTCAACTGGTTTTGAAAAAAATCCAAAAAACATGAAGTCCATTATTTAGGCATAATTTCCCATCTGGTAATAAAGATACAGACATGGAAAAAAAAAAAAAAGAAAGAAAAGATGGATTAAGTCACGAATGAAAGAGTGAAATTCTAAAGTATAGTTTTGGGTTTCTTAAAGGTACTTCAAACTTATGCCATGGAAATCCTTTTTGACTTTTTTCTTTTCTTTGTTAGCTTCAAGACCTCCGATCCAAGATGCTTTCTAAAGAAGTTTTCTGTCAAGAATTGAAAGCTGAAATGGAGAACTACAAAGAAAACAATGCCAGGAAAGTGTCTCTCCTCACCTCTTTGAGAGACAGAGTTCAGGAACTGGAAGAAGAGTCAGCAATGCTTTCCTCCTCTAAAATTAGAGCAGAAATCACAGCTCACACTGCGATCAAGGAGAACCAGGAGTTAAAGAAGAAAGTCGTAGAACTCAACGAGAAATTACAGTAAGGGCATTTCAATATATTTCTTGAGTCAGTGTTAAAATACTAACTTCTGATAGCAGGATACGCCTTTGAAAGTTCTGGCATTTTGTACTGTTTGGCCTTGAAACTCAATTTGAAAAAAAATTGACCTCAAATCTTTGGAGCCTTGAAAATGTTTTCCAAGTTCATTTCTAAATGTCACCAAGAATCCTAACGCAGCATTGTCCCAAGCATGTTTATATCCTATTGATTAGCGTAGCACATGACTATATATACAATGTGGAAGACTTCCTCTAAGTAGATGTGTAACCAAAGGTAGAGGTGGTGGAGTAGTACACAGAGGGAGGCATTAATTCAGAAGCTAGTTATGAAAATACCCCTGAAGCCAGGGCACCCCCGGCTACCCCAAAGACGTCTCATTAGGTTTCATTGCCAGTTTATGCAGAGAACACATGAAACAGATTTTGTGCACTTAGCTCTGGCAAAGGTGATTGCTACGACAAAATTGAGAGCTAGTTGTTCCAGAAATATACTTTTAAAATTTTACAAGTAATAACTTAAATAACTTTATTAAAAAATAAAGTAGTTGGAATTTATTTTCCTTATTACATCTTGGGGGAAAAAAATCCAACACTTCTGCAGTAGCTCCTGTCCTCTTTCTCTCCTACTTACAGCAAAACCCCTTAAGATGTTTGTACATACTCGCTGTTCCAGTTTCTCTCTCCTTCTCTCTTGGATCTACTCCACTGAAACTATTCACTTAAGCTGACTAAAGACCACACGTTGCAAATTAAATGATCAAGTCTTTATCTTACTTGACTTACTGGTATGTTAATCACAATGGGTTTTTCACTGACTCACTTTCTTTTTTTTTTTTTTTTTTAAGATTTTATTGGGGAATTGGGGGAGGGAACAGCGTGGGGGAATCAGGAAAGGGGAAGAGACAAGTTGCTGTCCTTTTGTTCTTCAGTCTACTTGTGGAGGACATGGCTTTACTGCCCATGTTGGTATCATCATTGCGCTCTTCCTGGATGAGGCAGATCGGTCACTGGCTTCTGGACGGCTGCCCATGGTGGCTCACACAGGCTGCCAGCCACTCACTGTAGCTGATGGCAGCCCATTGCAGACCCACTGCAGCCTACACCATTGCCTGCGACTTACAGCATCTCAGCTCCAGGCTGAGCTGTTGTTCACCATCTTAGCTGTAGAGGACGCAGCGTCGCTGGCCCATGTGGGATCTGAACTGGCGGCCCTGCTGCTTAGAGCTCGAACTCCCAAGCCAACTCTTAACCAGTGAGCTACTCAGCCGGCCACTGACACACTTTCTTCTTTTAGCTTTTAGGATGCTACACAGGATGCCTGCTCTCGACTTTATTTGTCTAGCTGTGATGTCATGGTCTCTTTTGCTTTTTGATCCTCATCTCCTTGACTTCCAAATATTGGAGTGCCCCTGGGCTCAGTCCTTGAATCTTTTTCAGTTCTATCTAAATTCACTCTCTCACTAATCTCATCTCGCCTCATGACTTTGAGAATGATCTCAATGCTAGTGACTCCCACATTTCTGTATCTAGCCTGGATCTCTTCCCAGAACTCAAGACCCACATATTTTACTACCTACCGGGCATCTTCATGTGGCTGTACAACAGGCACCTCAAACTTCACACATCCAGAACTGAGCTGCAGGTGTTCCCACACAATCCTCTTGCATGTTTTCTCATTTCATTTAAAGGTGATTCCATTCTTGTAGTTGATCAGGTCAAAACTATTGGGTCATCCTTGGCTCTTTCTTTTTCACATACTATGTCTGATCCTTCAACAAATCCCATCATTGATCTGTATCTTCAAAATAAATCTAAATTTTGACTACTAACCTGCTCCCTGCAACTATCACCTCTCACCTGGGTTGCTCTAGCAGCCTCCTCAGTAGTTTTCACACCTCTGCCTGTGCCCCCTGCAACCAGAGTGATCTTGCTAAAACACAAGTTAGATCCTATCTGTCCTCTTCTCAGAACCCTCCAATGACTCCTCTTCTCACTCAGGGTAAAGACAGTGTTTTCTAGACTAAAAAAGCTCATCTTGACTTGCTTTTGTTTCCATGCTCTCCCTGATTCCACTCCAGCTTCCTGGCTTCTTTGCTGTTCCTCAAACTTACCGGGGATGATCCTACCTCAGGACTTTTGCACTTGCTGAACCTTTTTCCTGGAAAGCTTCTTCCCCCAGATACTGCATGACTGCCTCTTTGCTTCCTTTAGGTCTTCACTCAGAAGTCTTCCCAGGGAGGGCTTCCATGAGTGACTACATCTAAAATGTTACCCTGCTCCCCCCAAATAGTTCTTACCCTCTTTCCTGCTTATTTTTTTCTCTCCAGCCCTTTTATAATATACTGTACTTCCTACACACATTAATATTTGGATTATTGTTTGTCTTTCCAACTAGAACGTTAATCTCCATGAAGGCAAAGATCTTTATCTGTTTGTTTACTTCTGTATCTTTAGTGCCTTTAAATAGATCCTGATGCATAGCAAGTGCTCAATAAATATTTATTAAGTAAATGTGTAATAAAAATGATATATACTCACTGTAAAAAAGTTTTTTAAAATATAGAAAAGTGCCCAAAAGAAATGAAAATTACTCAAAATCTTGTGATTTCAGAACAGCTATAGTTAACATTTTGTTGAACATATTTTCAGACAGTGATACATAAATGACATCATGTAATGAACAATTGTTACTGAATACTACGTTGCAGATATTTTAGAAAGTCATTCATTATACCATTTTTAATGGCCCATGATAGTCCATTGCTTGAAATATCATAATTTACTTAACCATTTTTCCTTGCTATTTCCTGTAGGTATTTAGGTTAGTTCCACCCAAAAAAACTTATTATAAGCCAAGATGCAATGAATATCCATGTGCATTTATATTTTCACATTTATGTGATTATATCCTTAGGATAGATTCCTGGAACTTTGTTAGGTCCAAGTGAAATGCAAAGAAAGGGAAACAGTTTAGAAACCCTTGGAATGGAGAAGTAAGATTGAAATCTGGGGGTTAATGTATAGAATCTTACACATAAATCAATCAGAACCATAGCCTCAATTGTGGCTTTTGTGAATCAGAGAGACTGAATAAATATTACCTTGCTTAGGCCAACAATAAGAACCTAGAGATGTATTGATGTTGGTCTTTTATTGTTACGCACTTTTCTAAATAGAAATATGATATGCTTTTGAGCATATGCAATTACATGCTTTGTTAGTCTTTGAATAGAGTGAAAGGATATGCAGTAAACACTCAACATGGTTAAAAGGGAAAGTAATAATCATGTTTATTATCTAGAGTACCGAAAAAATGCTACCAAATTACTGAAATGATTCTAATTTGCCTTTAAAATATGTCCATTTTTCGATGCTCTCTTAGTCTGTAACAGTTAAAGCATTAGAAATAGACTGAGCTATTTCAGCAAACCAATCTGAGATTTGAAGTCAAGTATAAATTGATTTTCCTTGACTGGCCCATTCCAATATTCTTTAAAAGCTCTGGGTGTAAGAACTAATAATGATTTTGCTAGTGATAAAGCACTTTTCTTTTCCAGAGGTGGGAACATTCCCTGCTTTGGATGTATTTTTTTTTTTTTTAATTATAGTTACTCTTGGCCATGAACCAGGGAATGCCCTAAGTAACCCTTATAGAACATTGTGTGATGTGTGAAAATAAAATAAGCGTGGTCCCCTAGAACCAATGAAGCAGTACTCTCCGTCTTCCCCATGAAACCCCAACAGAGACCCATGGCTGCATGGATCCATGTGTGTCCTAGAAGTCTACCTGCCACTTCGGCAAATGGCAGAAGGCTGGAGACAGGAGACAGAGACTGCCCCCTAGCTTTTACTAGATGCCATGAAGATTTTCCTACATTTTTGCCAAGTGTAAATACTCCAGAATTGCTTCCATTTCTCTGCTTCCTTTATGGGGCTTGTGTGACAATCATGTGTGTTTACGTGACAATCATGTGTGCTTGTGTGACAATCATGTGCCCTGTGTCTGGGAAATTGCGTTGTGTTGAAAGTGATGATTGGTTATTTCCCACAGAGAGCTTATGTTCTGAACTTTGTTTGATAAATGTTATCTTCTATGGTGTTAAAACTTGACTTTTTTGTTATTTGCCTGATAGAAAGTGTTTAAAGGAAAACGAGGAGACTAAGAATCAAGTCTCAAAGAATTGCAGGGAACATGAGGAATTTCTAACTCAACTTCATGACTGCTTAGATCCGGACAAGAAGGATGAAAAGGCATCAGATGAAGATTTAATTCTAAAGGTGTTTGTATGCAGATTAAAAAGACTATAAATTTGGGGGTAATGTTGACATGTGCATGAAAGGAAGAGCTGTGGCTGAGTCTGGGAGCTGTAAGAGAACGGGACATGGCTCAAGTGTGGCATTGATTGAGTGTGGGACCTGGGACAAGCCATGTCACCGCTCTGAGCCTCAATTCCAAGATCCCTTCTAGCATTATTTGGGGATTAATTATTCTCCAGAAAGTCTGAATTGTTTTGTCTGAAATATATTTAGGTTGTCCAATACAGTTAATTATTCATTTTAATGATGTGGTTTAGGAAGATTTTTTATTTTTAGTTGCAGACAGAATCCCCCTCAACCAAAACCAAAAACAGCTGTGTGTCATTGTTGGGTTACTTATTGACTATAAGGTTAAGATTCCTTCTAACGTACTTTTGAATTTTACATTAAAGCCAGACAATAAAAATCCTGCTTTAATGGTAGGTTGCCATAAGATGGAAATTAATTACATCACCTGAATAATTCACTTGGCCCAGAGTGATTCATTAGGGCACCTGGAGGTATTTGAGTGTTCAGCACATCTTAGTTCATTTATAAACCTTTCACATCCTTGCTTCCTGACAGATTCCCATGTGCCATTCTTAGCGGCCACCTCTCAGTGGTTTTATTAGTCAGCTTCCCACGGTACCGTCTGAAAGCTGTAAAATGATCCCATTTTGCCTCAGGAGTGTCCCACCTCACTGATGGCTTTTGGCCGCTCAGGCCTAGAGTCTGCCTGGTACCTTCCAGGGTGCCGGATGCATCCTTTCCTCTTTCCTTGTTGCTGCCCTGTGCTGGGGAGTGTGGGAATCTACCTTGAGGTACAGTTGGCGGCTAAGCTTTAAGGCCAAGCAGTAGGAAAAAGAAAAGGGGATTCAGCAGCTCCTTTCACCCCTTCCCATCTCAGAGACAGTCTCCTGGTGCTGATCTGGGTGTTGATACCTTATTAATCAATGCTTTGACACCTGGGGCCTGGCTGACCCAGGAGACTGCCACTCCCAGCATTAACCAATTCCTAGTCAATGACTCACCTGGGAGCAGAGATTTTATGGGCAAACCATCCAATCTAGAGCCCACACCACAACCCCACCTCTTCTGCAGGCACTTATACTCTGGGCCACTGTCCCCCTGCCCTGATCACCCTGGGCCCAGGTCCCAAACAATTAGAGACAGCCCTACACTCCAGAGCCATGGAAATTACTCAAATTTGCCCATCCTAAGCCTGCTTCCGCTGCCTCACCTGTTTCTTCCTGTGGAAAACATGTTTTCCCCCCACTCCCCATCTCCTGACCAGCCCTGCTGCTTCCCATGTGGCCCCACAGGGGATGGCCTGCCCCCCCCTTTGGCAACTGTGAGTAGCAAACTACCTTTAGAATGGCAACCTGATCTGATGGCCTCGCTATACCTGAATGATAATATAACGTATTTTAAAACAGATACTAGGACCCTAGAGCTTTAGCATCCTAATCACCCTGAGCAGGTGCCTGTCTTAAAAGACAACCACAGGCCAAGAGCAGAATGATGGCTGTCTTGATCACCTGAATAGGTACTCCCCCGAGAAGTGGAGCAAAAACATTCCTTCAATTTCAAGCCATTTCCTCACTTTCATCGCCTACATAGCCACACATGCACACACAGTCCCAGGAACTATGGTGGAAAAGGAGGTATCCTAAGAACTTACTTGACATTCATTCATCCATTTCCCAAATATTTAGTTAGTGCTTACTATATGCTAGATACTGTTCTTGGTGCTGGGGATACAGCAATGAATGAGACAAGGCTAAGTGTGAGCCCTCCTACAGCTTTCATTAAGGTGGGGTGAAGATGGCAAGGATATAAATAATTATCCAATATTATCCCACATAGTAAAAGGTGGAGTGAAGAAACAAAAGATGAGGATGCAGGGACAGTGAAGCAGGTTAGAGGAGTGGGATGCGAGTTTAGGAAGACCAGCTTAGGAGTGTCCCTCGGAGATGGTGACTTTTGAAGGATGTTGGAGAATGAGCATGCAAATATGAGGAAAATTGTTCAAGAGACAGGGAACGGCCCTGAGTCAGGAGTATGGCACCATTTCAGCAAATTGCCAAGGCAAACATGTATGTCCCTCCCCCAGAGACTTAACACAACTACTGCCTTGTCACGTGGAGTTTCAGGTCTTCCTACAGGCGTTCTTGTGGCCTTAGAGGGTGAGCTGTCTGCGTGGTTGGCTCACTCTCTGGGGCCAAGGAGCCTTCCTGGTTTTATTTTCCTTCTTTGTAAATCTTAGAAATCTCATTAATACACAACAGATGCACAACAGAGAGAACAAAACGCCCTGCGGATCCCAACGATCACCACAGTTTGAGTATGTTATTAAGCCTTTTTCTATGCTTGTATCCATTGGAAGGATTTTCTGTTTTCAAAAAGAGACTCCTGCTTTCTTCTCTGTATTTCCCACCTGTGCCAGGTAGTGCCCAGCACGCAGGTGGTGCTCGTGGACGTGGGCTGAGCTCAACCCCCTTGCTTCCTCACCTGCTGTAACCTCTGGAGAACATTCCCTTCCCTTGATTATTTAGCAGCCAGGGCGCTTGTTCTATGGGGAAGCTTTGGCTGAACTCTCATCATTGTTACCTTGTAGCTGCCTTTTAATTAATTTTAATTTGACCACCAGGCCTACACATAAGCACAGGGTTTAGAGGCAGCCTTTGAAAATGTGATCTTGTGAGTGGATGGAGGGATAGCGCTTTCAGCTGTTTTCATATGATAATGAAGTCATTGGGGGATATAGATCAGCATTGCTTAGAGAAAGTGGTGTGAAATCGTTAATTTTTATAAGACAGCTGTCATTGCTTTCTCTTCAGCTTAGAGAGTTGTGCAAGGAAAACGCATCTGTGAGAGGACAGATTGTTACTTTGGAAGAGACTATAAATGTCCATGAGATGGAGGCCAAAGCCAGCAGAGAAACAATCATGAGGCTGGTTTCAGAAGTAAAGAGAGAGCAGAAAAGAGCTGCCTTGTGCACGGAAGAGAGAGACAAGCTGAACCAGGTACAGCATGTGGAGTGTGTCTGTGCATCTGTGATCATGTTTAGGAAGCAGAAATTGAAAGCCAGGTATGGGTGAGCACACTGGCTTTACCCACCACAGTCTCAGAAGGCTGCTCTCAGCAGGAGGGCTGGGGTCAGCATGGGAGGTGGTGATCTGAGCAGGCCATTTGATATGTAGTTAGAAAATTAGAAAAAAAAAAGCCCCCAAAACGAAACACTTAAAAGTAATGAGTTTGTGGAGTATACGTCTTATTTTATTTTAGTTGCGCTATAAGGATTTTTTAAATTAAAAAAATATGGTTTTTGTTTTTGTTTTAAGATTTTATTGAGGAATTGGGGGAGAACAGCGTTGGGGAACCGGGGAAGGGGAACAAACAAGCTGCTGTCCTTTTGTTCTTCAGTATAGTTGTGGAGGACGTTCCTTCACTGGCCCATGATGGTATCATCATTGTGCCCTTCCTGGGTGAGCCCCATTGCTTGCCAGCCTCTGGATGTCATTCACCGCAGCTATTGGCAGCTCACACCAGCTGCCAGCCGCTCACGCTGGCTGCCGGCCACTCACTGTAGCCTATGGTAGCCCACTGCAGCAGAGGCTGCAGCTGTGCCGTCCTGGGGAATCCCAGCAGCCCAGCTCCAGGTGGAGTCGTTCACCATCTTAGCTGTAGAGGTCGCAGTGTCACTGGCCCTCATATGTGGGATCCGAACTGGGGCTACTGGTGTCCCAAGCCAGCTCCCAACCAACGTGCCACTCGGCCAGCTCAAAAATATGTTTTTTGGATCAAAAGGGTAATACATCCACAAGATACAAAATTCTAAATGGACACAGGGAATATGGTGAAAAGTCTTCTCCTTATCCACTCCCTCAGGCCACTCAGTTGTTCTCCTCAGAGGCAGCCTCAGTTCACAATATCTTATATACCTTTCTAGAAATATTCCATATACATACATGTATATACTTATTCTTTCTATTTATTTTCAACACAAATGGTAACATACTCTGTATACTATATTCTTCTCTTTTTATTTATTTAAAAAATGGTAATATACTACATACTATTATAAGCAAGGATGCTATCAATAATCTTATATCTTGTGTGTGAGAATATATCAGTAAGACAAAATCCTAGAAGTAAATTTGCTGGGTCAAAGGATATGGATATTGTAATTTGAGAGATATTGCCAGAGGAAAGTAACTCTGAATTCTAAGCCTTTATTTATACAGTGAGTTTCTTGATCTTTTCAATTTAGCGAGAACCTGTTTGAGACTGAGAATGAATACTATATGTTTTTTTACTACTATATAATATATAATTCTTTAATTATATATTTTAAATCTTGTGACAAAGAAACCAATTCTGGGATTAAAAATAATGATCAATTTCCAAAAGCAGAAGTGAGCTAGTACAATCAATTACTCAGATACAGAGGAGACAATTAAACGGTAAAGGAAATGGAATTTTATATTAGGTAATGACTAATGCTGAACAGGAGAGGTCCTGTGAAGGGTGAAGGTCCAGTGATGTCCCACAGACTGAAAGGGGTTCTGGGCTTGGTGGGATGCAGTAAAAGGAGCCATCTTGGTGGGAACTCCTTTTGGGCCTTCCATGTCTATAGTGACATCACTGCCAAGCTGAGGTGAGATGGGGAGTTAGTGTGAAAGCGATCCACAGTAATGATAATCTTTATTTCCCTCCCAATTCCCTGTATAAAAAACAGAAAACAAAGCAAAACCCCCAAACCCCTTCTTACCACTGGATTTCTTCTTCACATTAGCTTTGTGAAAAGAGCAAAGGTTTTATCAGTGTTATCAAGTCGCTTCAGTCATTTCAACACCCTTGTCTTACTCGGCTTGGGCTGCCGTAACAAAATTCCATAAACTGGGTGGCCATTTACGTCTCAGAGTTCTGGAGGCTAGAAATGCAAGATCAAAGTTCCTGGTGGGAGTTGCTTTCCTAGCTTGCAGGCTTCTTGCTGTGTTGTCACATGGCAGAGAGAGTGAGAAAGCTCTCTGCTGTGTCTCTTCAGGGGCAACAATCCCAACATGAAGACATCACCTTCATGATCTCATCTAAACCTAATCACCCCTTGAAGGGCCCATTTCCAAACACCGTCGCACTGGACAGGAGGGTTTCAACATATAAACTTTAAGGGGGACGCAGTTCAGTCCACAGCAACCCTCAATTACTTTTCTCCAACATTTTCTTATAAAAAAAATTCAAATATATAGAAAGAGTGAAGAAATACTACCAAGATGCAACAGTTGTTAGCATTTTGATATATTTGTTTTATTACTTGATACACATACACACAAGCACATACATGTGTATTTGGAGAACCAGTAGGTTGCAGACATATGTATCATATCTGGCTATTTCAGCACATATATTTTAAGAGTAAGGACATGACCTTACATAACGACAATACCATTTTCACATCTCAAAGTTAACAATAATGCCATGTCATCTGTGGTGGTTTTCAAGCCCACAAGTATTTTGTACTTCTTCCCTTGAGAGGTGGAGTTTAATTCTCCTCCCTTTGTGTGTGGGCTGGACTGACTTTCAGTGAATAGAATATGTCAGAAGCGATGGGATGTCTCTTTTGAGATTGGGTTATAGAAAGACTGCGGCTTCTGTCTTACATGCACTCTTTTGATTTTTCTTGAGTCATTACTCTTGAGGGAAGCCAACTTCCATGAGGTGATACCACTCATGCAACCTGTTGTAAGGCCCATGTGACCAGGAACTGAGGCCTCAATAGCCACATAAATGCTCTTGGAGGTGAATCATCCTTCAGTTGAGTCTTGAGATGTGTAGCCCTAGTCAACAGCTTCACTAACCTTATGAGAAAACTTCAGTCAGATATATCCAGCTAAGTCATGCCCAGATTCCGGATCCACAGGAACTGTGAGATGATAGGTGTTTGTTGTGTGAAGCCACAACAGTTGGGAGCAGTTTGTTACACAGCAATAAATAACCAATAATAATCTAATATTTCACATTCAAATTTCACCACTTGCTACCAGAATGTCTTTTATAACTGTTTTCTTCCCCAAATTAGGATCCAATCTAGGTTCAGTCATTGCATTTATTGATTATTTTTAGCCTTTTATAGTTTTTCTGTTTTTTTTTTTTTTCTACGTAGCATTGTCTTTTTGGAGAGTCCAGAGCAGCGGTCTGATTGTTTCTTCATGACATCGTTTAACTTGTTTCTCTATACTATATACGCTTAAAGTTGTATTTAGAGGCTGGATTGGATTCAGATTAAACTTTCTGGGCAATAATATTTCAAAAGTAAAGTTGTATACTTCATAGTGCATCACATTAGAGGCAAATACTGTTAGATTGTTCCATCGTTGCTGATGCTAAGTTTGATTGCCCATCTTTTTAGTGGAAAGGTACATTTTTTTTTTCTTCTGCAGTTACATAGTTATCTGTGGGGTGATAATTGGCAGGTTATTTATGTTTCCCATTGACTTTACCTAGTGATGTTAGCATTCATTGATTCCTGCCTTGATTAATTTACATCAAGGTTGGCAAAGTGTTAATATTTGAATTTTATCATTCCTTTTACTGATTAGCTGGCGTTCTTCTGTAAAGAAAAGCTTCTATGTTTTCTTTTCAATTCTATGGACACACGGATTTTTATTATTTACTGGGTTACAATCAATTATTCTTCTTTTTGGTGCTCCAAATTCATTAAATTTAGTCAGCGGGAGCCCCACCAAGATGGTTTCTGTGACCTTGGACCCTGACTCCTTATGTCTTTGAATGCTTCCTTGCTTTCGGTCAGAAGATGCTATCTTAGAGTCACTTACAATTTTCAGACCATAGAACTAAAAATCAGCCTATTAGCTAAGGAGCTTTGGTTCCTTTTGCTGGTAAATGGTATTAGAAACCAAGATTTAGGCTTTAGGTGTGTTCATTGCTATTGGGATGTCATTGCTTTTAGGGGACTGTGCTAAAAATACATTTTTAGTAATAAATTTATAGTGGTATTTTTTTCTTTTTTTTTAGCTGAGCCATCCTGCCACCTATTGGCAGCTTAGTGGCAGCTCAGCTCGGACTGGGCATCGAACTGCTGTTGCTCAGAGCTCAGTTTGCACTCTTGAGCGAGGTCTTAACCAGCTGAGCCACTCGGTCAGCCCTTATAGTGGTATTTTTAATTAAATGTGTTATTCTAGAATTTTCTTAGTATCTTTTTATTTTGTATCATTTGGATCCTAACAATATTTACTCATTTGCTTTGTCTTACAGTATACGTAAAATTGTTTCAAAATTACACTTTGGCATTTTGCCTACTAGTAAACCTTCTGAGTGAAGTTTAAGGCTCTCAGACTTATTACATTGGTGTTATCAGCAATCATTAGTATGGTCACCATGTATCAGGCACTTGCCATTAGCACAGTCATTGCACCAAGTGCTCAAAGAGATTATGTATTTTGCTTGAGTTCCCATAGCCATTAAATAACAAAGCTGGGATTTGAACTCTAGTCATTAAATTATTATGTTTTTGGGCTGGCCGAGTGGCATGGTGGTTAAGCACTGGCTTGGGAAGCCAGCGGCCCCAGTTCGGGTCCCATATGTGAGGGCCAGTAACGCTGCCCTCAAAAAAAAAAATTATTATGTTTTCATCAATAATCCCCTTGTATATTCACAGCTACATCCTACATACAAGTCTAGTGCCAAAAAGTTTGTTAGTGGCACAGCAACAATTAGTAGCTATGCAAATTTCCTTACTGAAAGAATAACTTTAATTATAAACTATAAGTAGTAGTTATTGAATTATCAAGGCTTGGAAATTAGGAAGAATCTAAGCTTTATCTGTAAAAATGCATTTCTGGATATTAGCAGTAGGAAATGAAAATGTGTTGTATGAGCACGTTAAAGAAACAGAACTTATTCCTCTTCTTACATAAGTGTCTTTACTTGTAAAAGACCGATGCAGTGTTGTTCAGACTGGAAGCACATTGACTTTGGGATGGAGTTCCTGCCAAAATAATAAAAATTGTAAAACAAACATGGGCAATAAAAAATTTGTGGTCTTTAATAAGGTGCTCATTTATAGGATTATGACTCCAAAGATTTATTACTGAAAAAAACCGTCAAGTGGTTTTCCCAACACGTTAATGGTCTCAGGAAGATCTTTATAATATTTTCTAAAGCTCTGATTTTGAGATAGTAAACTTACTTTATTAGTGAAATCCACAAGTACTGCTAACAATGTGTAGAAGTATCTGCAGCTCTGGGTGCTGTTTCTACCAAACTCAGCTTTTCTGATTTTCTTAATGACCCTCTTCAGGTTACTTCACAAAAATTTCCCAAATGAAAATCCATGTGACTTATTATACATATGGATATATACTATTTACAAATCTTTGGTAATTAGTATTGAAGTATTTTTATTTACTTTTTTTTTTTTTTTTTTTAGTGGGCAGTGTTACTGGCCCTCATATGTGGGATCCGAACCAGGGCTGCTGACATCCCAAGCCAGCTCTTAACCATCATGCCACTTGGCCAGCCCTGAAGTATTTTTAGAAAGTGTCAAAGGTTGGCATCTTTTCTCTTGGTTGTCTTGACATCATCCAACACTGAGAAAAGCAGTCACTGTACCTACACAACGCACACACATTTCCTCTAAACTTAAGAAGCGCAGATCAGTGGATCAGAAATTAGACTTACATGTTGGATTTCAAACAGCTTCACACTGCTCACATTTTCTTTAATTCTCTTAGGTAGAATTGAAGCGAGGAAAAAATACTGGTTCTGGAGTCCAGTAGGCTCCAAAAGGATGTCTTTTTGCTTTCTTGCTTTGTTATCTGGCAATAGTGTTATGTAAGAGGGAAGACCGTAAGAGTCACAAAGAGTGGAATGGTTAACAGGCGAGGCTCTTGGGTTTTTATCCGGCTCCAAAATCATTTGCCTCTGTGACATCAGGCATTTGACTTTACCTTTTTTTTTTTGTTTTTTGTTTTTTGTTTTTTGTTTTTTGTTTTTAGCTGAGCCATCCTGCCACCTGTTGGCAGCTCAATGGCAACTCAACTTGGGCTGGCATCAAACCACTGGTGCTCAGAGCTCAGCTCGTACTCTTGAGTGAGCTCTTAACCAATTGAGCCACTTGGCCAGCTTGACTTTACCTTTTTGAACCTCAGTTTCTGGTCTGGAAAATGGGAAAATAATTTAAGGATCTATCTCTTACAGTTAGTTTTAGGATTGAATGATATCATAGACATGAAGTACTCAAGAAATGCCCAGTACATAATTGATGTTCAGTGTTTTTTATTTTCCTTCCCTAGTTATTTACTTTTATCCAGGCATTAAGAGTATAGGCATATGGAAATAGTTCCTGGAAGTGAGAAATTACTAGACATGATAAATGACTCAAAAAACTAAAGATCTCTTTACAGTCCTAGAATCAGAATGTCGGAAGTGATTTAGAATCTTTTAGAATCTAGGCCATCTAACTCTATGTGAAATCATCTCGAAAATGTCCCTGTCTAGCTAGTGTTCTGCCTCCTCTCGTTGAACTGTACAAGAGAACCCACCTCCCCTGTGCAGTTCTAACTGTTTGAGTTTTTCGCTGAAGCAAGTCAGGAGCAGAGCCCTATAATTTATGTCCTCATCCTATTTTTTTCTGAATGAAATGTCTTAGGATAAACTGAAATTCCTTTTCTTATGGCCACCCTTCAAGTATTTGAAGACATTTACTGGGGATTTCTAAGTCTCTTCTTCTGGCTAAACAGCTCAGATCTGTCAAACTTTCTTTTCTTTCATTTCTTTTTTTTTTTTTTAATTTTTACCAATCTTAAGCCTGTGGTTATTTTATTTTATTTTAAATTGGGGAACAGTGTGTTTTTCCAGTACCCTTCAGCTTCAAGTCAGGTAGTTGTTTCAATCTAGTTGTGGAGGGTACAGCTCCGTGGCCCATGTGGGGATCGAACTGGCAACCTTAGTGTTATGAGCCCTGCGCTCCAACCACCTGAGTTAACCTGCCACCCCTCAAACTTTCTTTAGTTGAACCTTCTTTCTTATCATCTGTGAGGTTAGGAGTGTTCAAGCCTCTGGGAGAGGAATTACCATATTTTGCCGTATGGAATGCACACTTTCCCCCCAAAATTTGTGAGGGAAAAATAAGGATGCACATTATATTTAAGTAGTACTAATTCTCTATATAAATGCTTTTAATTCTTTTATTTATGCTTATGAGTTAAAAATGTAACTCTAGAAATCAATGACGATATCCTATGCAAAATAATACCCGGAATACAATAATTGGTTTTGTTGAACTTACAACAAACTTGCAAAGACTAAGAGTTCTTGGCCTTCTATGATTTGTAAATATCATAAATTTGTTACCAGTACATAAAATTTCTTGTACCTGTGTCTGTTCTTGTGTTTTGTAATTATTTGTTGCATAAAATTTCTTGTACCATAATATGTTAAAGCATAAATGCTAAAATTCCTTTATAATACAAAAAAGGTACCTAAATGTAAACAAATAAAAATTTGAATTAAAAATTTAAAACGAAAGAGTTTTTCCCTGAAAGTTTGGGTCCAAAACGTGGGTGCACACTATACACAGCAAAATATGGTAAAATGAAAGTAAACACTAAAATAATGTCTGCTCATATTATAAAAAACTAAAACTGTTTATAAGATTCCAAAGTAAGATGTAAAATCCTCTCTCTTCCCACTTCAAGCCTCACTCTTATATCCTTGTTTTAACTTCTGATAATTACCATTAAGACTTTAAAGTGATGCATTTCTATTTCTGACTCATCAATCTGGGATCGTATCTTCAGACTTTCTGCTATGAGATATGAGGAATTTAATGCCTCCTACTTTTTACTCCCCTTTTTCTATGTCCCACTTTATAATATTATTATATTTATATAGTCAAGGTTTGTAAAATTTACATTCTGTTCTGTAACTATACTTAAGTTTTTAATGCTTCCTATTTAGATTCCGTCTACATGTTTAAAATAAATTAAAACAGCATTTAAAATAAACCTGAGTGCATAAATGGTTTTTATTATGGGTGTAATTTTAGCATGTGATGCTGAACCCATTCCATTTTGATGATGTCCCTCTTAAAATGGCCAGCTGGGAACTGTCCATGGTTCTCCAGGCACAGTGTGAGCAGTTCAGGGCAGAACGTTGACTGCAGTGAAGCCGGAAAACACCCTGGTCTCGCTGGTAGCTAAAATCATTGTCAACTTGTATTGAGTTTGTCAATAATGGAATTTCAGACTTAGGGTGAATTTTTATTTCCAAGTTTGATCATGCCATTGGGACAATTCAGATTTGGGAAAGGTCTTCCTCATTTTGAAGTAAAATGTTACTGTGTAGCTTCTACTCCATTAGATCATAAGAACAATCCTAATTCTCCTACGTGATTGTCTTTCAGTTATTTGAATACTCTGCAGGATAAATGTTGCCATTCTTTTGACGTTTCCTCTTGGAACATGGTTTCAAGACTTTTGTGGTTCTCTTTCCTAAACTCTGAATGTACTTTAGTACAGAGTTTTTCAAACGGCCTGTTGGAAGGATCAGTTTTTTCTTTATTTCCAGTCTATTGCTGACCAATACTTTTGTAAAATTAATACAATGAATTAATAGAAAAAGTTGTTTAGAAAGATACAAAAGGCATACGTCTACATTTTAAGTATTAGAAGCCACAGACATGAAATTATACTTCAATAAATGTAATGGGAATGCACATGGTGAAAAGAAAAAAATTACATAAAATGTGCACATTTTTCTTTGAAAGTATGTGTGTAGGGTTTATACGTAGAGAATACTGTTATACTGATAGCTTTTTGTCATTCTGCAGTTGTATCTGAACAAAAAAGTTATGACTAAAATTCCCTGTTGATCATTTTGAACTAGAGTTTTATTGTGATAATGAGCTAGCTTCTTGTTAATGTATGTGATCTGGATTGCATAGATGGCAATGCTCCCTACAGGGGCTAATGTCTATTAAACTGTTTCTATGTTTTTAGCTGAGCCATCCTGCCACCTGTTGGCAGCTCAACGGCAGCTCAGCTCAGGCTGGCCTTGAACCGCTGTTGCTCAGAGCTCAGCTTGCACTCTTGAGCGAGCTCTTAACCAACTGAACCATTCGGCCGGCCTTTCTATGTTTTGCTCTTAAAGCACTTACAGTAGAAAACCAGCCTCACAGAGATTTGTTGACACTAGAAGAGGTTTTAAAGCCATTTCAGCAAGCTCAAGATTTTTATTTGTGACATATCCAAAATAAAGCAAGTGTGGTTTTCAAAATCCATCTTCAGTTCTCCATCTGTAGACAGTTTTATCAGTTTATTGTGTAAAGGGGTAGTTAAATTTATATTATCTTTTGATGGAAATTTAAATTCTTCTAATGGAAGAAATGGGCTGGATTTTATATTCTTTTCACTTTTGGATTACAGTGGGCAAAACAACCTTAAAATATCACAGGTAACCTGTTCCTATTTGTACAACGGATATGTAGCTCATGCATATGCCATTTACACGTCAGTTCTACGAAACCCAAAGGATCCATCCATACCTTGTTAACAAATTGATGTCAGTGCTCTCACCTGCACAGTTTTAGGCTATTACCTGACAGCAGATGCTAAGCTGCTTCCATTTCACCTAAGAAGTGAATAAGCATCATATTGGTATAGAAGGTTAGTAAACCTTATAGTTGTTACAGTAAACAAAAAAACTTGATGCCAAATTGCTATAGAAATTACTGAACACTCTTAATTTCTGAAATTATCTTGTTGGGACTGGGAACAAACAGTTGCAGGAGGTACAGTAGTGTGCAATTCACATTGTGAATAGCACTGTTTAGGAAGGCTTTACTTGTATTAAAGTTTGAATCCCAGAACCAAATGCAAAACTTCAGATTCAGTTTACTTCAAGGGAAATATATAGAAATGTGGGCAGGGGGAGAGGGGCAGGAATAAGACATCGCCTTCCTCATTCTAGATACTTTTATTCTACTAATGCAGCCTAAGGGGTGTGTGTGTGTGTGTGTGTGTGTGTGTGTGTGTGTGTGTGTGTGTGTGTGTGTTCATACCACTATTGACTCAGAATTTTAAATGGACCCAAATTCCCTGGGTGTTTTCAGAATTGCTACTGTTCTATCACACCTTCTTTCCACTTACGCCCACCTGTTACAGTCCCCTTCTGCAGACATGGTCAGAATTGGTAGTTGCCTGTGCATATTTCTAGAGAGATTCTTTTTATGTGGATACAAATAGTACTAGACACATGGTTATGCGCCCTATATTTTTCACTATGTGTATGTGTTGGAGAGTCTTTCATATCAGTATATCAAAAGCTTCCTCAGTTCTTTTAAAGATTATATCTGTTCTATGGTATGAATGTCTCCTAATTGTTTAACCAGTCACACATCAATGAATATTCATGTGGTACCTAATCTTTTGCTATATTATCATTGAATAACTTTGCATATCCCTCGTTTTCCATATTTAGTAATCTATCCTACAGTTATATTTTTAAGACTGGAATCACAGGCCCACTGGCTATGTGCATATGAAATTTTGTTACATATTTTGGTATAAATATGTACCTATTATACCTATTCCCACTTCCATCAGCAATGTGTGAGTGCCTATTTGGGGGAATTTCTGACCATATTTGTTCATTTTTAACTGCAGTAGGTAGAAGTAACCAACTGGATTTTAATTTCCCAAAATTTGTCTAGGGTTGGATGAATTAAGCTCAAGCCAGAGGTTCTCCACCGTGAAGATAATTAGTCATTGTATTTTTGAGAGGTAATTTGATCTTATGTATATCCAAATCCATATAATAGAACCATTAAAATAGGAATCAACTGTTTTAAAAACCTTTGGTTTCGTTACTTAATGCATTTAATTGGGAAGTAATGCAGACGTGCTTTTAATTGGGAAGCTCCATTGAATGCCTCAATCATATCATTTATAATTGTTTTTGTTTAAAGTAACTGTGAAGGGGTCATTATTAGTGGGACTGAATCTAAAGATTCGTTAATTGAAAAGAAATTTAGTAAAGTGATCCCAGTCTCTGGCTCCATAGGACCTGACCTCATTTACAAATGGGATTTCCCCTGTGGAAGTCAACCTTGATTTTGCTCAGAGGGAGCTCCTTATTTCTTGATTCTTGTTCTGTGTGTCAGAGTGGTCTGACAGCAGTCCCCAGGTCCTGGCCAATGACACCAGTGTCACATTACTTCGGTGTATCCTTGAGGTAGCCATGCAACCAGCCTCCTCTCTAGCTGCTTCCTCCTGATAGCTTGTAGGTAATTGCATTTGCAGCCTGAGGACATCTGTTTCCAGCAGAGCAGCCCAGTGGCCCTGAATTCTGAAGTGCTTAATCAGAGCTCCGGGGGTGGGGGGGTGGGGGTGGGTAGAGGGCAGCCATCCCCAAGGCCTTGTCACTGGCTCCCCAGTCCTGCCTTTCATACACAAAAACGGTATGGTTCACTGGGCTGAAACATGTCCAGAAAAGAAATCTGACTGGCTGCCATGTGCCGGGGTATTCTGTGATCACAAATAAATATCCTGAGTTTCACTAGACATGTATCAGTGCTTTGGATTTCTTAGAGGGCTGTTTTTGCCCTGTCTCTTAAGGCCGTGAGACAACAGTCTGATGTTGGGGTGGAAAAAGTTCCTTGTAACTGAAATACTTTAGCTGTGTTTATCCATTTCCCAGTGTAAGCTGCCAGTTGGTAGTTTACTCTAAACTGATGATAAGTCTATAGTACACAAGCGTCTGGTATTTTTTTTTTTTTTGTATTTTGAGGACTTTTTTGTAAATACTTGGTTAAAAATATTACTCTATTGGCCATGGAAACTCTCCTATTTTATATAGTACCACTACTTTTTTTTCTTTCAGTATAAAAGTTAATAGGTAATATTCTAAAAGGTGTTAGAACTCTGGGATTAGAATTAATTTTCATCTTTGCACCATCCAATTTAGGCCTTCAATTTTCTAACCACACATTAGGATTGTAGTTTTTAAGTAAAATATGGGCCCAGTTGATTATCATCAACGCTGATACTGGTTACTGTAATTGAGCAGCTATTGCATTACTATCTGAAAAGAAATAGGTAAAGTGATAAAATATTGTATTTGTGATAAAGTGTCCTTGACTTTTTAAGGGCCATAATTTAATCAGCAGCAGTTCGGGGCTTCTCTGTAAAGAGGACTAGTTTGGAAATGGAATGGGGAAATGAAGCTGTTGCCAGGACCTTGAAAAGCAAAGCATTTTACAAAATAGGTTCCATAATTAGTTGAGTTATTACATCTCTGAAAAGGGCAGCCTTCTCTAACTGCCAATCCACTTGATGGCTTTTATTTCAAATTGATGCCTGAGACTTCCTTGATTTCAAAAAATCATCGGAAGAAAGAAAAAGTAAGACATTCTCTTTTTAATAAAAAAGTAGGAAGTAGCATTTCAAGTAACATTTTTTCCTGTCTCCAACCTATTGGTGGAGATGAATTTCTTTAATATCCAGTTCTAATGCAAAAAAGGATGTTTGTATTTTGACTAGCAGTCTGAAATGTTACTGGCCAGTTTGGATGTAGAGTCTGTTATTCAAAGACATTGTTTCTTTTTATTGATCCTAACATACTATTTTTTAATAAAAAAAACAAAATATTTTTGTCAGTTAACTAGGCTGCAATTCTATAGCAGTGCTGGTCAACCAACTGCTTAATCTTATTTAATGTGAACTCATGTGTTTTGGAACTTGATGTCAACAAGTGTTTTTGTTTTTTTTTTTAAATGAATTTCAAAGATGCCCCTTTTATGCCTCTTTGGACCATTCTAGATTATGGTAAATTGAAGTAGGTGCACATGTAACCTTCCCAATGCTCTTCATTATTTTTATGAACCTAATGATACATATTATGTTCTTTAAAATTATTATTCTCAGTAGGGTACTTTATCTCCCACTACTTTTAATCCTCACACCCACCAAATCGCCAGTTATTTCTGCTCCTTTCTTCAGGTCCTATCAGTTTTGGTTTGTCTTTATGAGAAAAGGGGATATACAGTCAATAAATATTGAAACAAAGATCTTCCTCTTCTTTATGCAATGATGTTTCTATGAGAACGATAGACTATTATTTAGAATACTATTAAAGAAACATTGTTCGTCAAATAATTTTTAGTGTCTACTTAGCACTTTAAGGGTTTACTGTTTATTCAAAATCAGTTTCCCTGCATACAGAACTTGAGAACACACAGTTCTGTAAACATAAAGCACTATATATGGATCGAGTCTACTAGTCTCTTAGCCACCGCTTTATTTTTTTTAATATTTTCCAGAGGCCCACATATACAAGGCTTATCTGTTCATTTTATTTTTTTCCTGGCCCTGATTGTATATCCCTTCTATTTTTTAGACACCTGAATTTACCTGACATAGACTTTACAATTTAATACTTTATGAAGAGACAATAGGGAACTTAGATTTAAAAATGGAATGAGCTGAACTTCATATCTTCTGTAGGATCAATGAGGTTGCAACAACAATGACTCAGTTAAAAATTCTGGAAAAAATAAATGGAAAGAGTTCGTTTAACCCTAACTCCTTGAAAAGCAAATGTCGGTGCCCCTCGCTGGCTGCTGTTTTGCCTTCACTTTCTGTAATGATTTTAGGACTTGCTCAGTGCTGCAGAGGTGAACGAAGCTCTCGAAAGGGAAGTGAAGATCTTCCGAGAAAGGCTGCTTGCTGGCCAGCGGGCCTGGGATGCTTCGAAGCAGGAGCTGAGCCTCGTGAAGAAAAGCTCTTGCGAGTTAGAGAAGAGTTTGAAGGCCAGTCTGGATGCAGCCACGGCCTCGCAAAGCCAGTCCTCCTCATTTAGGGAGAAAATTGCAGCCCTCCTTCGAGGCAGTGTGGGCATGAGTGGGTCCTCGGAGGAAGCCATTTTGGACAAGATTCAAAAAATGGTCAGTCAGGAAGAAAGCCGGAAAAGGGTGAGTGATGGCTGTTTATAATCTTCTTCTTCTTCTTCTTCTTCTTCTTCTTCTTCTTCTTCTTCTTCTTCTTCTTCTTCTTCTTCTTCTTCTTCTTCTTCTTCTTCTTCTTCTTCTCCTCCTCCTCCTCCTCCTCCTCCTCCTCCTCCTCCTTCTCCTTCTCCTTCTCCTCCTCCTCCTCCTCCTCCTCCTCCTCCTCCTCCTCCTCCTCCTCTCCTTCTTCTTCTCTCCTTCTTCTTGATTTTATTGGGAAATTGGGGGAGGGGAGCAGTGTTGGGGAACCGAGAAGGGGAACAGACAAGTTGCTGTCATTTTGTTCTTCAGTCTTGTTGTAGAGGACATCGCTTCACTGGCCCATGTTGGGATTATCTCTGGCGAGGCAGATCGGTTGCCGGCCTCTGGATGGTCGCTCACCGTGGCTATTGGCAGCTCACGCTGGCTGCCGGCCACTCACACTGGCTGCCGGCCACTCACTGTAGCCTATGGCAGCCCACTGCAGCAGGGGCTGCAGCCTACACCGTCGCCGGGGCTCACAGCCCAGCTAAAGGGGAGCTGTTGTTCACCCTCCCAAGCCAGCTCTTAACCAACGTGCCACTCGGCTGGCCTTATATGTTTCTTAAGGACAGCAAACTCATTCATTTAGCGTACTCAATAAGTAAGTTATCTGTGTTAGTTAAAAGTATCATTTAAATATGTTTTTTTACTTTTAATTGTTTCTCATACTTACAAAGCCTAACAAGTCACTCAAGCGACAGCTAGCTACACTGTGGGTTGTGGGGTCAGACCTCCCGGGCTGATCCTGCCTCCATGGCACACTCACGCCAGCTGTGACCTTGGCCATGTCCCTGAGAGTATAGCCTCTGAGATTTTATTTACTCTCCTGCTGTACGGAACAGCCTAAGGTCCATACCCCTTGTCTGAAACTCCTGGGGCCCAATGTGTTTTTGAATTCAGAATTTTTCAGGCCTTATAAAGGTAAAATAGTACACAGAAGGTTATTAGAGAAAGCCTCTGTGGAGTCGGGGCAGCACCCCATAATCAACCACATTCAGTGTTTTGGAATAACACCTGTGAGCATGTCCCCCACGTGCAATAGACACACAAGGCTCGGAACAGCCTCCTATCACCTCAGGTCAGGCATCGCTGCTAAATCCAGTCAGGTCAACCTTCATCAGTAAATGAGGTACAAAAAAAAACTTGTCAGTTTTCAAATCCTTTTGGAGTTTGGAGTTACAGATAAGGGTTCCTAGACCTGTAACAATATCTTTTCATTTAATGCTTACAGCAAATAGTAACCTGATATCACTCTTATCAGGTGATTGTTGCTGTAAGCTTTAAATGAAAAAAATTGTTATCAAGTCTTTCACACACTGTCTGACAAATAGCAACAATAAATATTAACTCTTGCTTCTCTTTTCTTCCCTTTTTCTTTCCTTCTTTTCATAATGTGTTGGCGTCTAGAACAGTCTTTTAGGAGACCTATTCAACAACTGGAGAAAAATGGTTTAATTCACACATATGATTGAAGCTTGTTTAATGTTGTTATCTTGTTTATACTATTAATGATATTCATGTTCTATTAAGGTTTGCTTAGCCAGGTCAGCTTCCGCCCAACTCTGTTTAAATTATCATCAAATCCAAATTATTGAAGTCCTAATTAATGAGGTTTTAAAATAAATAATATCCAAATCTGTGTATAATCCCATTAGGAACTATTCTACTGAGTTTATGCAAGTTCAAAAGGGTAAAATGCATGTTTCTGTCTTTTAAAATATTCCTAAAAATCCCAGAGTGATCACTAACTCAAGCTTTGGCATTGCACTTGTAAAGTTTTAAATGATAAACCATTTCCTTTTAAATTCTCCAAAATTCACATGTGCTCTAGGAGCAAACCTAGTGACTCTTTTTTCCAGTGTAGGATTCTCTCTGTGGATATAAAATGTTGGTCCTTGTAAGATGTATGGGTTTCTGAGAGTAACTCATTTTTTCTTATGATTCAGTACACATACAGGTATGGGATTGGGCAAGGAAATTGTACAACCTAGAAAAACTTCATGAAGTTATTTACCTTGAATAGTAATAGATGTACTTCAACAGTGAATGGTTCTTTGCCATTTCATTTTATTGCTTCTCTCTTCTATTTTTCCAAATGTTTTCCTGAAACTATTTTAATTCCAGCATGTGAAACATGGCATAAAATTGTCAGCCTGATGTATATGTTTATTTTCTAAAGCAAAATGATGTAAATTGGTTAAGCTGGATGGCCCTCCCCCACTTCCCATAGAAATGAGAATGATTCAGTCTCTTTAGTTCCTTTGTCTGCTTTTCCTACACTGTAATTTTTTTCAATAACTGCTCTCACTATTTAAAAGCCTGAAATCAAGCATATAACTGGCATCTCCCGTGACTCATCTTCAAGTAAAATTAGGAGAAAATGGATTTCATATATTGTCTTAGAGATGTTTCTGAAGAATAGGAGCTTTACAAATTGATGACTGTGTTTGTTGAAGAGGCTACAGGGCCCTGCCAGCTGCCATGATTAAACACACAGTCAACAGTTGAGTAATACCCGTACTGTGGAGGCCCAGTGGTGGGTTCAGGCTGGGCCTGGCAAATTCTCCACTTCGTGTCAACTCCTAATTACTGATCATTGCTTTTCTTGTTTACCCCTTTGCTATTCATTTTTGCTCTCCCCTACGTACCATTCTCAGTAGAACTCAGGGGATCACCCATTCTTTTTCAGCAAGTCATTTCTACTTGTTTCTGACTTTTCTGCTTATAGTAAAAAATCTAACATTCCCTTTGAAAAGCTTTAGTATATCTTAGAGCCTTGGCACTGTTGACATTTTGGGCTGGATAATCCTTTGTTTTGGGGGCCATTCTGTGCATTGTAGGATGTTTAATAGAATCTCTGCACTCCTACCTGCTAGATACCAATAGCACTCCTCTTCCCTTCAACTTGTGACAGCCAAAGATGTCTCCATGCATTGCCAAATGGGGGTGAACTACCCCTGGTTGAAAACCACTCTTTTTAAGGAGTGTTCTACTGTTGGGTTTCCAGGAATTCTAAACAAGTGTTTAGATGTTATTTAGCCTTGAAATATCAGGACACTTGTAACAGGTGTTTTTGAAATAATGATTTCTTGCCCAGTGACAGAAAGTTGTGACATTTTCAGGTTTTAGTTTAGAAGTTTGAGGCAAAACTTTTTGTCCTGCGTTTAGATGTTTTCTAATTGTCTAGTCATCTGGAGGAGAATTGATTATGTACAGGGAGGATATGACCATGATTGATTTCTTGTCATTTCCTAAATTAAAGACAAATTAATAAGCTCACAAACAGTTGTCTAGACCTAAACTCTCTTGTTCGGCTTTATTCTCTCCTGTGGACTGTTTCTTAGTCTGACGGCCATGTGGGAGCCGTGGGGACCCAGCCTGAGGTGCGGTTCATGCCTCTCCTTCTCCCCCTCCTGATTTTATCAGTCGGCTTGCTCTGCTCTTAATCCTTCAGGCTACGAAGCCAGACATTAACCAAAAAGCTTCAGCAGACTTCCACTGACATTCCATGGTCCAAAATCCTGGTACACGGCCACCGTTGGATGTGAGAAGGGCATTTGGAAACGTGAAGAGACAGAGATTTTAGCTCTCCCAGGCTCTCTGGTGTAGTCATTTCCTAGGATGGCCGTAACCAAGTACCACTAATTGGGGGGTTTAAACAACAGATATTTATGATCTCACAGTTCTGGAGGCTAGATGTCCAAAATCAATGTGTCAGCTGGATTGGTTTCTCCTGAGGGCCGTGAGGGAGAGCCTGTCACAGGCCTCTGGCCTCGCTTCTGGTGGCCTCAGGCTACCATGTGGCTTATGGATGGCATTCTCTCTGTGTCCTCACGTCATTTTCCTCCTATTTGTGTGTGCCTCTGTGCCTCTTTCTATAAGGATGTCAGTCATGTGGGATTAGCGCCCACTCCAATGACCGTAGTTTAACTTGATTACCTCTGTAAAGACTACATTTCCAAATAAGGTTACATTCTGAGGTACTGGGGCACTTTAATATATCTATATTTGAGGGACCTGATTGAACCCGTAAAAAAAGTTGACTGGCACAGAGGTGGACAGGTTGGGGTTAGCCATTCAATAGCCTTGACTGGCTAACCACTGACAAGAAGGAAGGAGAATATGTCTGTTTTACCCGCTTCCTGATAACTCATTTTATATGCCTCCTAAGTGAAAGTTATAACTTGAATAATCAGAAAAGTGTTGTTTATGTCCAAAAGGCACTGGGCCTTAAGTGACCCAAGTGGCTCTTTCTTCAGTTTAGAGCTCTTGTTTTTCCATTTGGTTTAATCTTAGTGTAAAAGTGCCTCTCTGGGGAAATCAACAACTACTTGTCCTTGGGAAGTGAATTGATTCTTCTAGGGCATTATGACTTCACTTCCCCAAAATCAAGCTGCTTGTGTTTGAAGTGTAGTTGACTTCAGTGCCTTTTTTGTTTTAAAAAATTGAGGTATATATTCTTTATTACAATCCTCTTCCCCTTTCTCCCATTCCCTACCTTTCTAGTGTTGAAATCCTTGGCACATTTTATCCCACAGAATATCAGGGATATGTGAACAGGT
Source organism: Aselliscus stoliczkanus (assembly GCA_033961575.1). NCBI lineage: Eukaryota > Metazoa > Chordata > Mammalia > Chiroptera > Hipposideridae > Aselliscus > Aselliscus stoliczkanus. The sequence goes on from CM066733.1 coordinate 145,402,543, forward strand.
GATACTGAGAAAAATAAGGAAAAAAAAAAAAAGGAAAGAAATGCTTATTCGTTCTTTAGACTTCTTGATGTGAAAAACACAATACAACTTTTTTTTGGTGGGACACATATGTTCATTCAGGCCCTGGCATTTGATGTCCCCAAGAACTGAGTCAGATTGGAACATTAATTTATTTGAATTCATTTATGTAAATTCAACTCGGAAATAACTTGGTGGTATCATATGCATGGAGATCTAGATAAATTTATGAGGCTCTTTTGTGATGCACAGCCTATGGGGAGGTTCTCAGCTGCTTACCCCTCTCTGGATACCAGAACCTTGGGAGGGCAGTTGGTAGAGTCTGCACAGTTCAGCCATCTACATACAGATGGTTTTAAAAGTCATACTCTGCTGAGTCTTCAACTCGTGGGTCCACACAGGGTGAGGCTGCAGGACGGACGCTGTCATGTTTGATTCAGCACATCTGTCCCTTACTTGTTCTTCTCAGAAAGACTTCTAGTTGAAAAACAGGCTCTGTGGGTTGGAAATAGTTTGAGAAACATGACATAGGACAGACTCCTTTAACTCTGTGACAAAAGCATAGGACTGACTGACCCAGTATGTGGAGTAGTAATACGGATGAAAAAGATGACTGCCGTGTGTTGCACTTCAGTTGGGTGTGAAATACTGTGGTACTCAGCTTATCTAAATTAGCTCACCCAATCGTCACAGCAAAGTCTGTGGATTCAGAGAGGTTAATTACTTGCTTCAGTTAGCAGTTAGCTGGCAAGTAGTTGAGTGGGAATTTGAAACCAGGCTTGTCTGACGATGAAGTCCCTGTTCCACAGTCTGGTCTACATCAGGATCTCTGCTTCTTCCTCTAGGGTCATTATCACTCCCTTGGCCTAACTTCCTGCGCTTGTTTGAGGTGTCCTCTTCACATTCACTGATTGATTTCTGAGGAAGCCTTTGCTTTCCTCTGGTAAGGGCTGCAGCGTGCTGACTGGGGCTGAGCGATCACACAGCGCTCCATCTCTCCAGCTGAGGTTTTCTGCATCTCTTTTCTCTTTCGGTTCATTCTCTTTGCTTGGTCAACTGTGGGATAGAAGTTTTGAAAGATCTTCAGATAGACGCATTTCCTATTCAGTCAAATGTGAAGCCACAGTTCTTTCTGCATAGAAACGTGCCATACCTTGTATAATATAATATCATTAAACAGTCCTCAGGAGGCAGTGTCCCTTTGGGGACATTGTTTGGTGGCCACTGTTTTGTAGGTTACTTGGTATGTTTTGCCAAGACATGCATATCTTTCTGTTGCATTAGGATCAGATCTCTTATTAGTTAGTGAATGCTAAAGGTAGAAAATAATTTAAAAAAAGGTTCTCAGAGCCTCAAATTCTGTAATGAAATTCCATTGTTTTTTGGGAAATAGAATTCCTTGGATGTGGCACTAAGCAGCGTGCTGTCAAAAATCTGATTGCAAGCACCTGCAGAAGTATAAAATTAATTGAAATATAGGCCTGGGACCTGGAGAGCCCCAGAAGCACAGGATTAGAGTTTAGAGATCAGGTAGCCTAACATTCCTGATTGTAGCACTCAATCCACCCAATAACTTTCTTAACAAACAGTTGGCCAACTTCCGGCCATTTCCAGTGACTAGGAATCTACTACCTGACATGGAAAGATGATTAACATATGAGATAAAAACAAAAACATAAAATGGAAAATATAATCTATATTTTAACTATTTTTAAATGGTGCATAAACATAAATTATTCAAAAATATTAATAGTTATTACCTCTCGGTGGTGGGATCATGAGGATTATTTTTTTGCTGGTTTATACATTTTCTTTTTTTGTCCTTAACAAATCTTTTGCAATGGGCATGTATTACTTTGTAATTATGGGGATCAGGGGAAAATTCTTCCTTACACTGAAGTGGAATTCTTTCTCTGACTTACACCTGTTGGTCCTCAACTTAAGCTCTGAGAGCAACTCAGAACAAATCCTATTGTCCTTTCAAAATATTGGAAGATAGCTTGAATGTCTTTCTGCCTTTAAGCATGGTTGTTTATAGATAGGCAAGCAGAAATTGTTTGTTTGTTTTTTAAATTGAGACCCCAAATCTGAAACCATCAAGATATTTCAGTTTCTGTGAGAATGGCACTGAGTATTATGTAAATATCTACTACTTTTTTCCTTTTCTCTTCCAAAGCAAACCACCTTTGACTGGTTGTGCTAACAAAACAAACAAAATTTACCACCTCAAACTTGGTGTTTATGGAATTCAACATTTTCTGAAAACGGATTTGCTAGAATCCATTTGAGTATTCTCGAAGTGTACCTGAGGTCTTCGGCAAACTTTTGTTCTCCATTTAAGGGAAGATCGGACAAAGAGAGAAATTCTGGGGCAGATGGAAGCACTGGGCAAATTAGAGGGTCATGAGAGTGCTGGGGCTGTGAATGGAGAAGCAGTGATCTTGTGTTATAGAAGAGGAGGTAGGGATCAGATTCTCCTGCCTGCTTGTATATTGCCATTGACACTATGTAGTCACCATATTAAAGGAATTTTGACCTTTCAATGCTCAAATGATAGCATTACTACATAACCATGCAGCCCAGAGGCAGTGCCACTGAAGTTCAGTGAAGGAATAAACAATACTCAATAGAAAACTGAAAAAAAGCTTGTAAAAATATCTTTAGGCACTTGAATGCACTGACAACTTCTCAAGGTTACTAATTAAGATTAATTCACTGTATGTACAGTCTTTAATCCACTGTATGGGGTGGCAAAGTTTCTCTGGAGAATGACACTTTTATAGGTTTTAAAAGTACTTTCTGTTTGAACTCTTTTTCCAACTAAAGCTTTGAAACTCCTAAATTAATGGCAATGTTAGGGCTAAGTAAATATGATCCATGAATATTTATCGAGTTACTTCTTTGAGGAATTATATAAACATTAAAAATACCAATCAAAATATTTTATTTAAGGAAGGCAGATGTATTTCAACCAGCAGCAAATAACATCCATCAATTACCTGTTTTTAATTTAATTTTTACAAAGAATCTGGAAGTTGGTGTTATAAATAATATGTTTCTTGTGCTGAGCACTGGATTTTAACACTTGTTGCATCTACAACAGGGCTTATTCCTGTTCTGTCTCTTTGTTTCCAGATGGTCTCTCAACTTGAAGCTCAAATATCCGAGCTTGTTGAAAGGTGGGAAAATGAGTCTGGGTTTCACCAGGAAGCTCTACAGAGAGCCCAGAAAGCAGAGGACAAGATGGCGACTCTTCAGGGTCAGCTGACACACCTGGAGGGAGAGCTGGTTTCCGGAGATGTTTTGCGAGACAACTTGAATGTTGATAAACAAAAAGTAATAACCTGAGGGCATGTCCATGGGTGGAAATACCTGTTGCAGTATAAAATGTTACCTGAAAATATTCTGAATTTTGCTGTACTTTGATAGATCGGTTAAGTTCTGAGTCATGAGTAAATTTCAAGGAACATTGGATATTGCTTTGGAGTGTCTTCCTATTGTTTGGAGCTTCCTTGATTCAAATTAAATCTAATAGTTTCATTGAATCTAATTAAACTCAACTGGTATTTGTTGAACACCTGTTATGTATGAGACCCTGAAGGTTTGCAAGGTAAGGTATGAATAATACAGTTCTTGATCTTAACTGGCTCATAATTCAATAGCAGAAACAGGCATCCAATAATTTGTTGTACTATAAGTGTTATAATAAGTGTATTGAATTATGAAGCACTATAGGAGCCCAGTGGAAGGAGTGATAACCTCTGTATAGGAGGATTTTACAGGGAGAAGATAATTAAGTTCGTCTTTGAAGTGTGAGTAGGATTTTAGTGGAGAGAAGGGCCGCATGCTGCAGGGGAAGTGCACCATCTAGTCAGAGAATGCAGAGTAGCCATTCCCGTATGGCTGGAATATGGCGGGCTTGGTGGGGTATGGCAGGAGAGCAGACAGGAAGGATCTGGATTACGAAGCCTGAGTATTCTTGTTCTGTAGGACATGAAGCATCATAAGTGTCTTCAAACATCACAGTATATTAGAAAGTAATATGAGGTCCCAGTAGAGCCAAGCTTGCAGTGGTGATAACCCAGTGGGAGAGAAGGACAGTAGACTGAGAAGAGAAGGGGTCCACACTGATGATTTGACCATGGGACTGTGGTCATCCATGACCCCTGGGAGGCAATTTTAGCAGCATGGTGGGGAACAGAAACCAGTTTGCATTGGGTTGAGGAGCGACTTGGAAGGGAAGAGATAGATACTTAAAAGAAGTCTGGTGACCAAAGAGAAAGGAGGCAGGGAGCAGAGGTTGTGAAAAACAGGATCAAAGGTGATAGGTTTTACTGGACATAATGGGCAGGTCCATGTTTATGGGTCACAGGAGTCCCTGGGGGAAAGGAACGAGAGACACATGGGCTCAAGAACATAGGTGCAGAATTTGGCATGGAAAATACTCTTAGGTTGAAAAATCCTTAGGTTGAATGAGTTCTCTGGAAACTCATTCATTTTCATTCTCCTGTACTTAAAAAAAAATCGAGGACACATCATGCCTGTGTGGAGGGTTGGTATGTAAAAATACATAAAAGGTGTTGTGGGAAATCTAGCGTAGAGCTTGAGACAGGCAAATCAGGACCAATTAGTACAATTAGAGCTCTAATGAGAATAGGTATACAATTTGACTGGAACTCAGATAAAGGAGTAGTTACTTCTTTCCTATCTCTCTGTGTGTGAGGAAATAAGCTGTTTTTACACAAGAGGTGGCATCTGTGAGGGGCTTGAAAGAATGAGTACGAATTTGTTGGGCAGGAGAGGTGGGAAAGGGATTTGAGGCAGGGCGAGCAGCAGGAGGGATGAAGGAATGGAAGTGTGACAGGACTGCTTAAGAGCCGAGAGACAACGGGACAGGAACATGGTACTTGGTGAGGTCAGAGGCAGGAGGTGGTTCTGCTAATAGGCAGGCATAATTGAAGTAGGTCAGGCTAACTGTTCGAGGCTTTCTCCTATAGGAAAGGGGAAGCCATAGATAGTTTTTGAGGAAAAGAAAGGTTACTCTGAAGGCAGAATGACTCTGAGGGTCTAGAGACTAAAGGTAGGGAGCCCAGCTGGGATTTCTAAGAGTAGTCCAGATCAGAGGATAATATGGATCTGGACCACATAGTGGTTTTATGAATGAAGGGATGGATTTGAGAAATTTGAGAGAGTGAAAGGAGTTATTCTATTAGATATCTGACAAAGGTGTGTTGGTTGAAATTTTGAGTTTGAAAGGAATTATTACACCTGGGTATAATATGTCAGATTGGAAGAGATGTTGACTGCTGGACATCTCTACCTAGGTATTCCCCGAGCACCTGCCCTACACATACTCAAAGTAGAAATGATTGTGTCTCCTTAAATTTTCCCTTCTTCTGCCTCACAGATGACAAGGTAACTTGCCACCAGTTACCAAAAGCTACAGACTCATCCCCAATGTTTTCCTCTTTTTAGTCAGTTCCTAAGTACTGTAAATTTCATCTCCTTAATTTCCCATTATCCCCTGCCCCAGCTCTATATTTAGTAGCAGTGCTTTGATTCAGAGCATTATGATATTTTCCATGGACTACTGAAAACAACCTTACACCGCTGCTGGGGTGGTCTTCATAATACGCATGTCTAATCTGAGCTTTCTCTGTTTTCCACCTGGCCAGGGCTCTCTGTGTCCTTCAGCATCAGCTATAGATTCCTTCTTCCCAGGAAGATCTGTGATGTGGCCAGCTTCCCTCTTCAGGTTTCCCCTTACCTGCAATATGTCTAGCCAATGGTGACAAACTCTGAGGACTCCCAGGACCAGCAGGGCCCAGGGAGAGAGTGTGGTGAGTGGTCACTGAGCCCACAGACAACCACATTCAAATCTGTAAAACAGAGTTGATTGGCCAAAGAAAAGCGGGTCCCCTTGGCTTCCCATATTATACATTGCCATTTTCTCTGAGAAGATGTTCTCCTTACTTTCTTCACCCTGCAAGACTCTGTTCCAGTGTCACTTCCTTGGGAAGTCTTCCCTGAGACCTCATTCTCCTTCATGCAACACATGCCTGCATCTGTCACAACACGTATCACCTTTATTGTATTGATTTTTAAATTCATCTTCTGCAATCAACTTCAAGCTTCTTGAGGCCAGAGGAAATTTTTTTTTCTGGGTTTCTCCAGGGCTTAGGGAAGAGCCAATGAATATTATTTACATTTTAGAAGAAACATATCAAAGGCAAGAAATTTAGGTAGATTGATGTTTCTGCCTTCATTATAATGACTCATTAACACTTTGTAAGCGGGCTTGAAAAGCTATATGACGAGTTTACTCGTTTCCCACAAAAAAATGTGTTAATTTTAGTTGTGATTGTGCCCAAATAATGCTCAGTTATGAAAGCGAATTATGTAACCTGGTTCTGTCTGTGGTGAATTTTCCATAGACAACTGCTTGTGAAATGCATGTCCTAGTAAGGGGAGCCAACATGTGAAACTGAAAAGCAAAGTTTAAGTTTAAATACAGGTTATTGAGATTTACACAAATAGAGTAGGATATAGTCATGCTAAACTGTGACTCAAATGAGCAGAATATACAGTAATCCCTCCAGCAACCCTAACTTTCTGAGTTGTCGCCAAGATTCTTGAACTAAGCACATCAGCGGTGGGGTCTTGGCTTGTGGCTGTTTGAATCCCTTTTTGCCTACTGGAGATTCTTGCATGCTGAGGGGATGGGTCACATGTGAAATGGCAAAAGAGGCTTTCGTATCGTCACAGCAAAGGTACCAACTCCATTTGATTTAAAATATGAACAAGAGCAGTTATTTTACTTTCACTAACACATAGGCTGGCAATGAACAATTCCCAGGGAGAGTTGATACAGCATTAAGAAGTGACAAACTGATGACACAGAGAAGACAGAAACCTGTGGCCTTGCCACACAATACAATAAGTGACATTTGTAATGACTGTGACTTATAGAGATTCAATTTTATATATGCTTTTTAGCAAAACTGCAAAATATACACTTATAAATAATTTCATCCTGATGATTAAAATAGAGCTATTGGGTTGTCGGAAAAATCATGATGTATTTTTTTCCTGTTCCTTATTGCAAAAATGCGTCATGACTTTTCCGACAACCCAATAGTTCTGGGCTTTCAGATGACATGTGTCAGTCATCAGGAAATTATACTTATATAAACATATAAATGCCTAAAAACCCCCGATCAGTTCTTGGCAATGAGAAGAAAATCTCAAAGATAGAACCTGAATCATGAAATGATGACAGCTCATTGATTGGCTTACTCAACAAGCAAGCACTTAGTAAGCATTCCTTCATGTCTGTCATGGCCAAAAAGCTACAGAAATCAAGTGGAGGAAGATCCCAGAACCGTTTTGTAACTTTAACCTGTTAAAATGTCAACCTGGACTTTGATACGGCTCTAGTTTAGAATATTGTTCTCTTATCTATGATATGTTAAAAGCTCTTAAAGACATTTTCTAAAGCATTTAATAATAATAATAATAAAAATAATAATAATAAATCATCTAAGTTTATTTGTACGGAGAGCTTAGCTTTTGCAGTGATCTGTAGAACCCCAGAAGAGTAATGTGACAACTGGTTAAGTCCTATTTTCCTCCCTTGAGGCCAGGGTCCACTTGGGGGCGAGAAAGTTGCCATGGAAGGTGTGGATGAGTGGACGCAGGGCCTGGATTAGCCTGTAGCTAAGCAGAGAGATGGAGATGTAGACAGGGACGTGTCAAATTTGTCATATGGCAGGGTTAATGAAGAGTGTATAATATTAGATTGAACAGGATTACCGACCAGGAGAGTCAGGAGAATTGGGACAAGGAGCAGGACATGGAGCTGGTGGATGGCTCAGGAATTCATCACTAGACTTTGGAGTCATGGGAAGGGCTCACACTGGGTTTATGAGAACTACTGGTAAACTACTGGGTTTATGAGAAGAGAAGGATTCTGTGAGTTCACCTGTTAACTTTATTTTTGTGTCCTATTTTCACTTTTGTTCTTGGGTTTAGTATCTTAAATTTCTGGATCAGCTCTCAGAGAAAATGAAATTGGACCAGATGGCTGCTGAACTTGGCTTCGACATGCGTCTGGATGTAGTTTTAGCTCGCACGGAGCAGCTGGTCCGTCTTGAGAGCAGTGCAGTCATTGAAAACAAGACTATTGCCCACAATTTACAGAGAAAGGTAGGGAAGATTGAAACTTGCTCGTGTTGAGAGAAGGAGTTCCTGAGAAACTTCAATCTTGAAATATAATTTACCCTCACCATATTTACCAATGTAACTAGGAAACATAAAAATATGTATTTAGAATCTACTTCAACCAGGTTCATTTCCGACCATTAATTTCCCATTCCTAGGGTGGTCCATATCCTTGTGGTTCAATATGGTGCCCGGAATCATTATATCTGTGTTCCAGGAAGAAGGTTGTAGAAGAAAAAGGATGAAGAAGAGGGATGGAAAAGAGCAGGTGTGAGCTGTCTTTTAAAGGAGGGTTCCTAGAGCTTGCTATGTGAACTTGTGTTTCTATCCCATGGCCAGTATATGTTCTGATGGCTAAACCTAGCTGCAAGGGAGGCTTGAAACTGCAGTCTTTACTCTGGCTAGCCATTTGCCTAGCTAGAAAAATGTACTTTTCTATTACTATGGGAGAACTGGGGAACCTCTAGCAGTCTCTGCCTTTACAAGTTCTATTGTTCTAGAAAATAGAGCGAGGAGAATAGCTTTTCACTCACTCAAAGGAAGCGTTAGAAACTGTTTAGACTAAATGGATGAATGGATGAGAAAGATAAAAATATAATTATTAGTTATATGATTATTGGTATTGGGAAAAGAAAAAGGAAACTATAGATTCGTCCTAATGGTAGTTCTTAGGAGAAAATTCTACAGTATGATTTATAGTGTGCAGGCTATGTAATGAGTCACATTTGGGTTCTTAATTTGGCTCCACCAGGCTGTGTGACCTTGGGCAAATGGCATATCTCGCTGTCTCCTCATACTTAAGGTGGGGATGATACCTACTTCATGAGGTTGTAAATTTTTAATAAATAATATTTGGAACCCTTGGTTCATAGAAGATGTTCTATTCACATTTGACCTCCTCTCCACTTACTGTATGTTTAGGAGTATTTTATAAAAGAAAGCAGACAAGCCCTGTTACCATCAGAGACATGAAATTGAGCTACAATTCTTTGTGAAGTTCTCCTCAGATAATTGAATTTTTTTCTCAATATCTAACATCATTTCTTCTTAAGTATTGTGTAGTTATTAAAATTACTGGTATATAGAACTTAGCCAGTGTACATTTACAGAAGGGTGGAATTTGACATGATGAAACTCCAGGACGGGAGTTCAGTTAGAGAAATATTAAATGGGCCTTGTTAAAATGGGTCTGGACACTGCTGTCACCATTAGGCAGGACACTCACTCAAGCCCACATTTCAGTAAGTTCTTCACACCTCTGAGCACTTTACAAATGCAGAGTCTGTAATTGGGGAGAATGTGATAGTCTTTGGCTCTAACGTTCTATAATCCTACATGATTCTGATACCTAACGTTTACAGCAGATGAAACAGTTTTCTGTGCTTCATATTCCACTCACTAATCGTGACATGTGAAGCCCAGGAGCATTTTTTTCCCCTCTCTCAGAGTCTACAGGCTTTTTCTAGAAATCATTATAATTTCCTTCATCAAGTTTCATTGTTAATGATAAATGCTGTTTGAAGACCTGGTTCTCTGCTTGGCTTGTGGATGGCACAGGCCAGGCATATAATAAAGACACCAATGAGCTAAAACTTTTTTCAAGCCTCTTTTAGTTCTGAGATTTTACTATATACACAAAGCTTTCTTTAAAATCTCCTTGGTATAGCTTATTTAAAAAATATATCAGCTCTCATGTTTGGTGCCACTCAGTCTGGTTCTAAGAGATTGAAATCAATCAGTCTAGGTTTTTGGTACTAATTTAAACCCTACCTTCTTTCAGAAAAGACCAGAGCAAGTGTAGTTGCCATTGGGTGTTGGAAAGGACTTTTTTTCTCTCTGTCTTATTTTCTGCTCTTGATAATCCCATTTTAGTCATTTTAAAGGCTATTTTACATTTTTATCATCATAATAAAATTTATATCTTATTACTTTTATAGTTACATAGTGCTGGAGGGAATCATGTTGAAAGCCTATGTCTCTGTGCATTTTCTGTGGCTCTTTTATCTCAGACTTTGGAGCTCAAAATTAATTCTTGGAAAAAATAGGAATAAAAAAAAAGATACAATCAGGAAAAGGACTCCAATAACCTTTTTATGATGGTTTAGACATTAGTCTTACTCAAGTGTGAATGCAGGTCAATATTATCTGAGTAATTCATTTATATTTACTGACTATTCAAGCAGTATTAAACCCCCCCCCCCCCGCAAACCCATTTGTGTCAAACCAGCTAAAGACTCAGAAAGAAAGACTGGAGAGCAAGGAGCTGCACATGAGCCTCCTGCGGAGGAAGGTAGCGCAGCTGGAGGGGGAGAAGCAGGCGCGGACGGCCCTGGCTGTGCAGAGGGACGAGGCCCATCTCGCCACACGGAAGCTCCGGAAGCAGGTGGACAGGCTGCAGAAGGAGCTGAGCGTGTGTCGAGAATCGAACACTGAGCTCAAGGCCAAACTGGCCGACACCAGTGAGCTTAAGGCAAGTGCTCAGCTTCCTTTCCTTGTCGCGTTTTGCTAGTTAATGTAAAAGTTTATGTGAAAGCGTGACAGCCTTATCACGGAGTCACCGGGAAAAAGAAATAGATGAAAGACTTCCTCTGACTTTTTAGAGTTGTGGGAAAAATGCAAAAAGTTTACGAATCAGCATATTAGAGCCATCGAGTGTCTCTTCAGTGTTTGAAATGAAGCTGTGTGAAAGGCCAGTCAAAATGGGGGATGTTCAGTAATGAAAAGAAAAGCACTTCTTGAAAGTGTGGGTGACGGTGATATTAGGGATCATGTTGGGATTTATCGTGTGGGAATTTGCTTTGGAAGAAATGGGACATAAACCCTCTGTTCACTGGGGCGAGTCAGGCAGGCATCGGCGTTGAGTGTCGCACTCTGAGCTGCATTGTCCCTGGTGAGGCAGGTGGACAGATTGGGGAGATGTGCTTCCGGGGTCGGAGGGGTTCAACTTCCAGTAACTACAGAGAATAAAGGAATTAAAACTTAAGGGAGTTTAGTTCGAGTATTTAAATGCCACGTATGTGTAACACTGGCAGTGATATGTAACTTCAGGTGCACACGTCCTCTCTGGCACCTTTGCATGTCACGTGTACAGATGACAGTAACATCCTGGCTCTTTGCAGACAAGTGCTCTGAAACTTCCAGAAAGTTTCCAGGTCTGGAAACAAACCAGTAGGGAAAAGGAATCTGGAATTAAGCCAGCTCATGAATATGCATAGTGGGGACAATACTTGAGAAGATATTTCTTACTGTATTTTTCCCTCCTAAGTCATTATTAGTTCTTTTCCTCTGAAGCCCTTCTAAGTTGAGATTTATTTCCCTGGAGATGGGGAAGGCAGACATGGCCCAGGGGAGGGGACATATTGGAACACAAGGGACAGTATCTGAGGGGTACCAGGCGTGGGGAGGGGATATCAAGGTAAGTGTCCTCAATGGGTCCCCACCTCACAAATGACCTTTGGGGAGTGTGTGTGCTGAGGCGAATTTCTGCTCAGTGTGCAGCTGCTCCCGCCCTGGCTGGAAGGGCCCCCAGAAGGTGCCAAGGCAGGGGGCCTAGGTTGTATTCTGATTTCCTAGGGTCTGATACTCATTTGCACTCAAGGGAGACATGGAAGCTAGAGAAAGTTGCATGCTGGAGAGCTCATGGGAGCAGGTGGGCTGGGACAAAGTGACCTTGTATCAGAGGCTTTGGGGCAGGTCACCTAAGCTCTCATCTAGTGGCAGTTACAGCCAAGTCTTGGATTAGTGAAGGCAAGCAGCCAGGCCTTTACCTTGATCAGTGAACCCTCACAGATTTCACCAGTCAGATATCAGACACAGGAAAGATTCAGGTTCAATATGAGGACCACAGTCACCTCTCCTAACACCACAAGGATTTTCCTTCACCCAGACACATTTCAGGAAGAAGGGAAGGAGAGAAGAACCCATGCAAGATTGAGCAATACATGAATGACAACGAAGTTTAAACCAGAGGAAAATACAGTTAATTACACACTACCATCTGCTCTCACAGTTTGGGATGATAGTGGTGGGAGTTGGTTTCTTATCTTATCTGAAAGCCAACATGCCAGGATCTTGCCTTGGCTGTTCCTGACTTGTAGGATGGGAGGTGTGTTCATCTCCTGGCTGGATGCCCACATCCCACACTGTGGGGCCACAGGACCATTGCTTTGTTAGAACAAAGGGCCACTAAATAACTTTTAAAGGAGCCAGAGAGAAAATTAAAGAAATGGAAAGCAGTGGTAAGACAGTTAATAGCGGGGGAAAATCCTAGAACAAAAATAAGAAAAGGAACTTCACCATTATAGCCCAAGTGTAATATAGACCTTTGAAAATGAATCGTAGGTTGGTTTTGTGTCTTATCAATTGTTTCTCTTTTTATTATTTGCTTTTTTTCCACTTCATTTTGGGTTATTTTGTTTTTCTTTTCTACCTCCCTGAGATGTACATCAGATCATTAATTTTTAGTTTTCCTCCTTTTCTAATATGTATTTATGGCTGTGAATTTTCTTCTGAGTATTGTTTTAGCTACATCCCCAAAATTCTGATATGTAATAGATTGGTTGTCATTTAATTTAAAACATTTTCTAGTCTTCATTGTAATTTTTTCCTTTGATACATGGATTATTTGGAAGTACATTTCTGAATTTCCAAATATTTGGACATTTTATTATTATTTATATTGAAGTAATTTGAGGTGTAGAATTATGTTATCTTCTTCCAGAGATATTTTTCTCCCCCTTTTAAAAATGTCCTTCCAGAGTCCAGGTGGCATTTTAACCTCATAGCTCAGGACCATCTTAATCCAAATTTAAGCCTTGAGATATATTTATTTATTTACTTATTTATTTATTTATTTATTTTTTTTATTTTTATTTTTTTTTTTGAGGGCAGTGTCACTGGCCCTCATATGTGGGACCTGAACTGGGGCCGCTGGCTTCTCAAGCCAGCGCCTAGCCACTGCGCCACTCGCCCCGTACAGCCTTGAGATATTTTGAGTGTAGTCTGTTGACAGGAATTGAAGTTATACCTAGATAAGTGAGAGCTGTTTTCCCCATTTTTCTTTCTCTTAAAATGCAGCCTCTCAGGAACCCAGTCCAAAGTAGGAATGACTTTGGTTCCACCTGAGGCAGGAACCCATTTCTGAAAGGCTAACAAAATGCCCCAGAGCAGCTCAACTTCCCCTTCCAGGTTAGCCAATGCTCCCACAGAACAAAGGACCCAGACTGTGTACACTTCCAAGTTCCTGGCCTCTCCCAGATGTTGGCCCAATAGTTTTGGGCATCTTTTCAGATCTTTGAATTTTAAAGAGATTTTTTTCTTGTTCCCTGCTTAAATTGTATTCAGTGGGAGAGATCGTCTGAACCACCTGGTCTCCCTTTTCCAAGAAAGAACAAGGCATTGTAAGGATTGATTTGATGGGGGAATAGAAAAATACCCAGATAGATATGTGGGGAACTCGACTCCGTAGATAATAAAGAAGCAACAGAGGAAGAAGATGGTGCTGAAAATCTTAGGAGAGCCCTACTGGGAAGTTGGCTACCTCAGTTTTCCTTTGCAATAGTCTCTCAATTTTTATGAGTATATGTATATATTCTGTTTTGCAGGCCACAAATTTATGGGACAAGTTTTTTCCAGTCCACCAGGTACATATCTGAAGCAAACATTTAATCTTTGATAAAGCCCCTCTCAAATCTCTTAAAATTCCTCCACTTGGGCTCGCTAGGGTTGGGAAGGAGGGGATGCCATATTTCAGCATTGCCAATGAGGCTGGCATTCCAGCCATCAATTGACTGCAGTGACCTTGGATTACCCCAGAAGCACTGCCTGGAAAACCCACCTCCACTTTTTGCTGTACCTCTATTCTTGGGCCTAGGAAGATTCTATTCTACTCATTGGCTTCCTGGCTTTGGAAGAAAGATATTGAATAATTAGGTAACAATGTAGAATAAGCATGATAAATAAAGTGAACTCGGACTTTCAGGACAGAGAAGTAATTTCAGTCTTCTAAGGGTCACAAAGAAAAGGACGTGTTTCATTGTAAGAATATGCTAATAGAACAGTCTAACTCTCCAGAGAAATCTCTGGTAGAAAGGAAGGGTCAATAGCACTGGATTTCTATCCACTGAGCTGTGTGGGGCTCCACAGAGCCTAGGGGAACAGAATGATACTCAACAGTCTGGGCACTCCTAAGATAACTAAGTGGGAGTGACACTGAAAAGGCCTAAGGCAGATTGGCTTCCCAGAAGAACCTGAAAGGAGGTTTTTCTAGTAAGACCACCAGTGTGTTTCAGAAACAAGATGCATTAGTGATGCAAACTGCAGGGTGAGCTGCCTGCCTTCATATCCCCAATGGCCTCTGCCCTTTGGCTGGGGACATTTGGCCTTTCTCATGTGATGGGGCTCTTTCTGTTCCCAAGAGAAATGAAGAAGCTTCACTTAGAAAGTCAGGGTTCATCCATGGGATCTTGTGGTTTATTTTACTGCGAACTCAGTTGTAAATCTGCATGACTTCCATGACTGAACCCCTATTCTCCAGAGCTGGGTTTCTGTTCTGTTCTTTCTACTATCCCCACCCCTTCAGAGACCCTTGCTTCCTTTGATTCTAGGGGTCTGCTTTGCTTTTGCCAGTTTCTCTCCAAGGAACTGAAATTCTGTCTCTGAGTGAAGCTGCCTGGGCCCTATGAAGGGCTATCAGGACTTGGTGACATTGACTTGCAGATGCCAGCCAGCTGTCTGCATGTTTCCAGATATTATAAAGTTAAAATATAATCATATAGTGAATGAATATCCTATAAAGCCTGATATAAATCTGAGCTGCCGTTATTACTGATCCTTGTCACTGCTAAGAGTGGAAACTGTAACGTGGGGCTGGTGGAACCTTCAGAATTTCAACACAGGAAGAGTGGCCGGCAGAAATGGAGCATGGCAGACCAAAGTCTACCAGACGAGGTGGTAATGATGGAGCAAGGGATTCCCAACTTGTGACACCCAGGAACGGTGTCCGGCGCCTGCTGGGTGAGAGCGAATGCACAGCAGCTTTAGGAGTGAATGCCCCTGGTGAATAGCAGTGTGAGTGCCAGCTGCAGGGTTGGCTCCGAGGCGGGGTCTTCCAAGCTAAGTGTACTGAGCATAGAGGGAGGACCCCTGGGCCGAAACAGCCCTGTGAGCCAGAAATGGTGGGAGGCCCAGAGGAGCCCACATTTCCTGCCGTGGAGAGCAGAAATAGAAAACAGCTAGTGAAAATCAGGTCATGTGGAGATTGAATATGTTCCCGTTTGGTCCCGGCAATGTCTGCCTTATGTCCGCGTCCTTGCTCACCTGGATTACTGTAATTATTCACAAGTGGCCTTTCCATTTAACCTTCTCACGGGAAAGCCTGATTCTTATAATTAAGTTCGGCTCTTGTAATTAAGTGATTATGTAACATGTGGTTCTAGTAATAGTGCCTGGTTTAAGAATTTCCAGCTCCGGCATCATCAGTGTAAGGCAACATCTCCAAGTGTGGAGTATGTACCTCTGGTGGTGTAGGCGTGCAGAATGTTTCTAGGTGGTAACGACAGGCATTATCTAATGTCCAATTCTGAAGTGAAAATGGATTCCCTTAAATTTTTCCTTCACTTCCTTCCCCATCAAGAAGAAAATCTTAATTAGAGGTTATTATGCCCTCATACTCCCAGAACACTTGCTAGTCTGCTTTTTAAATAAAGAATAAGCCTGAAGTTCAGGGCTGAGTATGAGAAATACTACCTAGTAATGCTGGTTTGTTTTCATAATACGGTGCTTGTTTTATTGTTACCTCCCATTTGCTACAAGTTCTATTGAAATCATATAAAATTCCATACAAAAGAAATAAATTTATTTAAGTTAAAAGGTGGCTGAGTTAAAAAATATTAATATAGATGTAATAATGTTTGACCAAATATCTAACCACTGTGGCCTAGTCACCTTGACACATAAAATTAACCATCACAGTTCCTTTTTATGGCTGAATAATATTTCATTGTATGGAAAGATCACGTTTTGTTTATCCATCTAGTATCTGATGGGTATTTGGATTATTTACACTTATTGGCTATCATGAATAAGACTATTATGAACATTTGTATGCAAATTTTGAATGCATTGATATGTCTGTTGCAAAACCGTGTTGAAGACCTTGAATCCTTGAATCCTAGGCTATCCAACTCTCCTTCTTCAAGACCCATGCAGTATATTTCCCCTTGAATTCTAGACCAGGAAAAAGTAGACTTTTCCTGATGAGCTTAAAATTAAATTTTAGGTTGGCAAGCAAACAAAAGTATTATAGAAATCCCTTTTTGAAGGAAAAGTGCTCTTTCTTAGATTTCTCCTCTCTGTGTTGCTGAGCCAAAATAATTTTTTTTTTTTGGGGGTAGTGTCACTGGCCCTCATATGTGGGACCCGAATGGGGCCGCTGGCTTCCCAAACCAGTGCTTAACCACCACGCCACTCGGCCGGCCCTGAGCCAAAATAATTGTATTATAATATTACCTACATATGTACAAATGTAACATTACATATGTAAAAATGTAAGAAATTTCTTAATCTTATTACATTTTTACTCTTATAAAAGCCAAACCAATTTAGAAACCAACATGAAGTATAAAAATAGAATTTTAAAAATTAGCAATATTAATTCAATCAGCTAGATTATGTTATTTTACTGAAATCACCATTAATAAGAATGTGTGGTGCCAATTGCTTATGGTCCAGGTTCTTCGGAGCTTGGCATGCCTACAGTTTATGTTGCCTAAGGGCAGAGCACTTACTTTATTTCTGCAGAAACTTTGTACATACACCACGGACATAGTTTGGCCTTCGCTTGGCATTCTTTATGCATTAACTCTATCTTTGCTCTTTTGTCATTAACCTAGGAAATTAAAGTAGAACTCCTAATTGGCATTGTTGCAAATGCAGGCTCTGATATCATCTGGCAGAATTCCAGAGGATCTGGAAAATACTTTGTGTAACTCCCATCATGCCAGTTGCTTCTTAGCCTACATTGGCTGTGATTAATCTCAGCTGAATATATTGAAACACCTCCATAATAGCAGTGGTGTAGACAGGACAGATGTTTATTCCTGTCTCAGTGACAAGAAGTGTGGAAGTAGACATTCCATACTTAGTAGGATGGCTCCTTGGTCACCAGCAACCCTGGCTTATTCCGTTTTTCTGCTTCACCATCCTAGCAATAGCCTCCATCCTCAACACCAGCTCTAGTGCAAGCTGGCTGCTGGGATTCTAGCCTCATCCCAGTCGCCAGGAGGAGGAAAGGTGGAAAGACACTTTGGATGCCACTTTCCAGAAGCAATAAAACACTTTGTATATCTCTATTGGCCAGAACTGAGTCCTGGACCTCAGTTAGGTAAAGTCTGCTGGAGAAATGGATCTTTACTTTAGGCATTATGAAAAAAAGGAAAATATTTGGTGGAGAGCTGTCAGCTTTCAGCCTATACCATGTGGCCTGATGTTAGTAGGGATTTATGGCCAATAAAATTAGAAGACAGATAACACAAAGCTAGTGAAAAGCCATTGTCATCTTCAATGTAGTCCCCCAGGGAAACACTAAAAGAGAAAAGCCTTCTTCAGCTACCAGCAGAAATCTCTCCCACTTGCCAACTCTCTTGATAATCTCCACATGAGATAGCTTCTCCCCATGCCCAGCTAGCACAGCCTTTCTTTACATTTCTTCCCCAACCTACCATCTTGGACTCAGCTGTGGTTGTGTAGCTCCATTGACCTTCAATTGCTCTGTGATGTCCGTACTTTGAACGTGTGCACCAAGTAGAATCTGTAAGGAGGAACCTCCTGGGGTGTGGAGTGGTCAGGGAGTAGAGGCGTGCTCAAGACTGCAGAGTTGAACACCTTCCTTTCACTTTTGCCATGTTTTCCTCCTGGTTAAACCTGTGTGGTTCTCTTTAGGAGGAATGCAGCATCTATGTGGGCTATGGGGAGACTCTCCCACTTGGCTGTCCCACCCCCTTCGGAGAGCCTGTGTGTGGTGCCTGACTCCTGCAGGGTTGCATTTCCAATACAGCCTCTTGAAAACCCTCCAGCTGGAGAACTTAGATCCTCTGGGAGATTCAACACATCAGATTTTGTTTTATTTTATTTTTTTAATAAAGATTTTATTGGAGAATTAGGGGAGGGGAACAGTGTTGAGGAATTGGGTGAGGGGACTAGCCAAGTTGTTCTTCAATCATCATTGTGGAGGGTACCAGTCACCATTTGGTTTCCTGTAGGCATTGCGTGGCCTCTAAGCTCAAGGTGCTGTGTTCAGTGTTAGTTGCAGGTGGGCACAGCCCACCATTGAACAGGCAATCTTGTTGTTACACTAGCTGAGCCATCCTGCCACCTGTTGGCAGCTCAGTGACAGCTCAGCTAGGGCGCAGTGTTCACTGGCCCATGTGGGAATCGAACCAGCAGCCCCCCTGCTCAGAGCACGTACTCCAAGCCAACTTTTAACCAACTGAACTACACGGCTGGCTGGCTCAACACATCAGATTTGAAATGTAATCACCCTCTCTTTCAGGCCTTTGACCCCTATGACATGAGAGACTTGTTCACCAGATTTGGAAATTCTTTCCCTCAGGAGACAGACACTAGAGAGGGAATTCGTCAGAAGAGAGGCATGCTGGGAGCCTTTTCTATCCTCGTGGGAGTCCGAGTGGCACATCAGTCTTGTTTATGACCAGTTCTGTCCCATTGGAAGAAAATTAGGGGCATAGTTTCTCACTGATCTCTGGGCCAGATGTGAGAAGCTCCCTAGGAGGATAAGAAACGCGTTTCATCCCTCCTCCCAGGAATCTTGTTTTTGGGGTTTGATTTAGGAGACAGAGGACTGCATCACCACCAGTCACCACCACTGGCCCCAATTCTGTCCTGGTGGCTTGGCTCAGAGCTCCATTCCTTGCTCTGGCTCCTTGGCAACAAGAATTCAGGCGGCCTTCAAGACTGTGATAAAGTCTCCTGTTTTTCAGAAATTCTTGGCTGTGCATTCCTCTCATTAAGACTTGATTTGTATGCTTCTAGCTCTCCAAGCTGTGTCCTGTCACCTTTGGTGGAGAGCCCACTGTAAATGTTTTTCGGTTCTTAGCAGAAGAGCTGAATGTATCTCCTTTTCTGTTAATCCCAGGCTTGAATTCAATGCACCAATCCCAGCAGCTCCCGTTTGCCACATATTTTCTCTGCATGCGAAGGGAATCTCTTTAAAAGGAGATAACTTTGTTTTGAAATTGATATTTCTTTCATCCATGTGATATCTCCAATATGTAAAATGTTTGATAATCTATAGCATATATTACTTAGGGCAGTTCATATAATTTATAAATAAATATACATATATTCAGAAATTTTTACTGATAAGATGCATGATCAGTACATCAGGCATGGGAAAGTTCCCTTTCTGTTTCGAAACATTTCAACTTTTTGTTTCGAAACATTTCAAATCTGTGGAACAGTTGCAAGAATAGTATAATGGACAGTCTTTTACTCTTTACATAACGATTCATGTAATAATCATTAACATTTTTGCTGATTTCTCTGTTTTGCCTAATGGGTGGAAGTCTGTTTATTTTTGCTGAACCATTTGAGAGTAAGTTGCAGACATCATGGTACTTCACCCCTAAATATTTACCAGATATCTCTGAAGGACAAGAGCATTGTTCTCTGTGATCACTGTACAATTGTCACATGCAGGAATCCCCACTGAGACAATACTCTAATATACTGCTGTCTAATATACAGTCTACAGTCAAGTACGGGTTTTGATAACTTGGACCTAAACTTTGTGGGTGGCATTTCCTTGTCTCAAGTGTTTGCTCTACTTGTGACATGTCATTGGCTAAAAAACTGGCTCAGTGTCCCTTCCCCTGGCTGCTGTTGGCATTTTATTTCCTGCCTATTTCCCAAGCTGCTGTAGTTGTTCTTACATTCTTTTTTTTTTTTTTTTTAAGATTTTATTGGGGAATTGGGGAAGGGAACAGTGCTGGGGAATTGAGGAAGGGAACATTGTGTTTTTCCAGGACCCATCAGCTCCTGGTCACATTGTTATCCTTCAATCTTAGTTGTGGAGCACGCAGTCTCAACTCCGAGTCCAGTCGCCATTTTTTTTTTCAATCTTGTTGTGTGTGTGTGGGGGGTGCAGCCCACCATCCCATGTGGGGTTTGAACCGGCCACCTGGTTAAGAGCAAATGCTCTCATTAGCTGAGCCACCCATCCGCCCATTGGAAGCTCAGCAGCAGCTCAGCTTGGGTGCAGCTCACTGGCTCATGTGGGAATTGAACTGGTGACCCTGTTGCTCAGAGCTCGTGCTCTAACCAACTGCACCACCTGGTGCAATTTTTACACTTTCTTGGTAGCAAGCCCCACAGCAGCTGTCAGTTTCCTAAGGGATTTCCTCTCTCCTGCATGGAACCAATTCAAAAGTTTTGAACTTGTCTGAGCATGTCTACCATTGACCCGTCTCTGCCTGGAAAGAAAATTTAATTTCTTAAGAAGTTGTGTGTGTTATAGTAGATAAAAACAAATTTGATTCAGGTATTGACTCAGTCTTCCTCATTTAGTGAAGTCACACAAGATGTTATAAATCTGGTTGTCCACCAGAACATCCATATCCCAAGCCGTCACTTCTCCTCCATGTCATATAATTCCAATCTTAGAATAGTTTCTACCATTCCTCTGACTTTGTAGTGGTATTGGAGGAAATTTCAGAGTTTAGACCCAATCAACTTGTGCTCCTTGCATCATAATTCTTACAGTTAGTGAATACATGCTCTAAATCTGAGACTACATAAAGATTTAAATCTCTGATAGTAGCTTCTAAATAGAATCTATGTAAAATAAAACCATCCAAAATCCTTCATCAATAAATAAACAGTAGCCCCGCAACTAAATGATAATGGTACAAAAAAGGAAATACAAAGAGGGATTTCATTCATCAGGAACAGCAATAACATTTTCAAACATTTTCTCATTTCTCTTATATGACACCTATACCGCCCCACAATTCCCTCATCCATCATTCCAAGTTTCTTCAAAGGGTGGTTCCTGCAGCCTAGTTAATATGGATTCTCACATCCCTGTCCCCACTTGTCTCTCAGCTCTTTATCATGTAGCCCTTAGTTCTTCGGGTTTTCTTTTTCCCTGACACATCTCCCCTTTACCCAGATTCTGCTATAGGAACATAGGGTGGGAGTAGATGCAGCAGAAAAACATCCTTCTTCTTAGGAAGAAGGGACAGGATGGAGGGGAGAATGCAGCAAACACTTATTAGATGGTTTCTTTTATTGCTTTCATACAGAATTTAAGAATGATTTTCAACAAAATTAAAACAGAAAATTATGGTTTGTTTCTTTGAGAATATACCTGTAGACTTGTCTGAATTGTTAGAAAGCTCAGAACTACAATAAATTCAGAGCTCTACTGGTTTTGATATGCTCTTAGTTTCAAAGTAATATATTTTGATGCTTTTAAAAAGCTTCTTTGTAACTGCACTTTTTACTAACAGCTTTATCAAGATATAATGCACATACCATAAAACTCACCCTTTTAACGTACATATCAGTGGTTCTTTAGTATCTTTGCAGAGTTGTATAAACATCACCGCTATCTAATTTCAGAACATTTCTATCACCCCCAAAAGAAACCCTGTACCTGTTAGCAGTTATTACCCGTTCTCCCTGTTCAATAGCCCCTACCCTTTTCCAGATGTTTCATATAAATGGAATCATACAGTGAGTGGTCTTTCACAGATGACTTCTTTCCCTTAGCATAATGCTTTCAAGGTCCCCCCCATGCTGTAGCACGAATCAGTGCTTCATTCCTTCTTATTGCTGAAATATGTTCCATTGTATGGCTATACACATTTTATTTATCTGCTCTTCAGTTGATGGACATTTGGTTGTTTTCATTTTTTGGTGTTTATGAATATGCTATGAACATTTGTATACAGGTTTTGCATGGACATAAGTTTTCAGTTCTCTAGAATGTATATACCGAGGAGCAGAATTGCTGGGTCACATATTAACTCTGTGTTTAACATTCTGAAAACTGGCAGACTGTTTTTCCCAGCAGCTGCACCATTTTCCATTCTCACCAGCAGTACATGAGGGTTCCAGTTTCTCCACATTCTCACCAACACTTGCCATTGCCTCTCTTTTTGATTAAAGCTATCCTAGTGGATGTTAAGTGGCAGTAAATTCTTATTTATTTATTTGGATTTTTTATTGGGGAATTGAGGGAGGGAAACAGCGTTGGGGAATCGGGGAAGGGGAACAGACAAGTTTCTGTCCTTTTGTTCTTCAGTCTAGTTGTGGTGGAGGATGTCGCTTCACTGGCCCATGTTGGTATTATCATTGCTGTCTTCCCGGCTGAGGCAATTGCTTGCTGGCGATTGGATGGCTACTCATGGTGGCTCACAGCAGCCCAGCTCCAGGTTGAGCTGCTGTTCACCATCTTAGCTGTAGAGGGTGCAGCGTCACTGGCCCTCATATGTGGAATCCGAACCGGGGCCCTGCTGCTCAGAGCTGGCATCCCAACCCCACTCTCAACCAATGTGCCACTCGGCCAGCCCTCATATTTATTTTTAATGGTCAGCTGAAAAATTTTTGTGTCTAATTCATCAAATTCTTTTTTATTGTGGTAAAATATACATGACATAAAATTTACCATTTTAACCATTTTTAAGTGTACAATTCAGTGGCATTAGGTACATTCACAGTGTTGTGCAACCATCACTATTACCCATTTCCAGAACTTTTTCATCATCTTAAACTGAAACTCTGTGCCAGTAAACAATCACTCCCCATTCCTCTGCTCCTGGTAAGTTCTACATTTTATCTCTATGAATTCACCTATTCTAGGTACATTATATCAGTGAAATTACACAGTATTTGTCTTTCTGTGTCTGGCTCATTCACCTTGTATAATGTCTTCAAGGTTCAACCATGTTATAGTGTGTATCAGAATTTCATCGCTTTTTACTCAAATTCTTTCTGTAAGAAGAGCTGGTATAATTTTAAACACCAAGCTAATAAAGAAAATGTGCCTCTGGGCTGGCCAAGTGGCACGTTGGTTAGGAGTTGGCTTGGGATGCCAGCTCTGCGCAGCAGGGCCCTGGTTTGGATCCCACATGAGGGTCAGTGATGCTGTGCCTTTTACAGCTAAGATGGTGAACAACAGGTCTACCTGGAGCTGGGCTGCTGTGTGTCGCCAGCGATGGCATAGGCTGCAGTGGGGCTGGCCAGTAGCTGGCGTGTGCTTTCATGAGCTGCCATGAGCCATCATGAGTGGCTGTCCAATGGCTGGTGAGCAACTGCCTCATCCAGGAAGAGCACAATGATGATACCAACATGGGCCAGTGAAGCGACGTCCTCCACAACTAGAGACTGAAGAACGAAAAAGGACAGCAACTTGTCTGTTCCCCTTCCCCAATTCCCCAATGCTGTTCCCCTCCCCCAATTCCCCAATAAAATCTTAAAAAAGAAAAAGAAAATGTCCCTCACATTCTAGGATGCTGCTCTATGCTTTGCCTTTAAGATCCCGGGGCAGCTTCTTATCTTAGAGAGAGGCACACCCCCTGCCCCCTGGTTTGCTGTGGAGGAGTCTGGCCACCTTTTGCCTCCCATCCTCATTGGTAAAGTCAGAAGACATTTCTTCTGAAACGTTGCTGATGTAGATTTTCCAGACAGCGGTGACAAAGACTTGCCGAGGGGATTTTAGGGGACGCTTCCTTGTGGTAAAACACTAGAAGAGGAGACATTTTGCTCTTCCTAATATTTCTAAGCCAGGAATGATTCATTGGTAGGGGCAAAAAGTACAGGTTGCTTTTGCCCAGGGAGCTTATAGAGCCAGTGTGTAAGTACCAGCAGACTTTATTTCAGCATTTAACTTTTGGGATCATACTATCTACCATTTTATCTCATTGATTTTCCAAATAATGGTACTCCAATATATTGTTTTTAAACTGTAACTGCCTAAGACATTTCTGTCCAGAACATATGCTCGGCAAAGTCTGTGTAACTGGGATGGAGTCCATTCTTTATTCATAAAAAAGTTATTTGCTTTTTTTTTTTCTTTTTTTTGAGGGCAGTGTCACTAGCCCTCATATATGGGACCTGAACCAGGGCCGCTGGCTTCCTAAACCAGCGCTTAACTACCGCGCCACTATGCTGGCCCACATAAAAGGTTATTAAATGAATTCTGTTGACTTCTGATTTGTTGGGTTTATACAGTTTTCCTAATAAATACCAAAGGCATTATCAGCATTCATTCTCTTGACTTCTTAGATTAAAACTTTGGAACAGACCAAAGCCATTGAAGACCTAAGTAAATCCAGAGACAAACTGGAGAAGATGAAGGAGAAAGCTGAGCAAAAGCTAATATCTGTCAAGTCAGAACTGGACATTACAGAGCATGAGGCTAAGGAGGATAAAGAGAGGGCCAGGAACATGATAGAAGTGGTAACCAGAGAAATGAAGACACTAAAAAAGTCTCTGGAAGAAGCAGAAAAGAGAGAAAAACAGGTGGGTAGAAATCTGGTGATGAAACCTTCTTATTTAGAAAAGATAGGACAATTCAAAAGCTTGATTATTATTCATACATTTCTTCATAAACAATTTACAAAGCTTTCGGTATCATTTCAACATCTCTGCTTGCTGTCTAGCATCTCTTTATCATTAAAAGAACCATTATGATTTACTTTGCTAAGAAAAGTAGTTCACATTTTCATGGCACAAACTGTAGTAAAGAGAAAGAGGTTCTTATCAAAGCAAAGGAAAGCTTGTGAAAAGCCAGGTTCTGGTTGTGGAGAGGTTTTTTATTACGTTTGCCAGCTGCTTTTGAAGTTTGCATTATCCCACATCTCATGCTTACCAGGGCTTCAGCCTCAGGAGGTCAGGATAAACCTTATCTCCAGCAGAGATCGGTTGTAGAAAACGGTCCCAAGTCTCAGACAGTGGCACCCAAACTTGATGGCCAACCAAACCCAGATGTGAACCATAAAATAGTACTCACTCGCTCGCTGGTTGCAAGGGGGAGAGTTTTATCTGGTGAGCACATCAGGAGGTCAGGCAGAAAGAAGCATGTACCGGGCAGCCTGACCCCCATTGCTTTTGGCTTTCATCTCACTCTCTTCCTGAAGCTCAAAAGGATGTCGAGTGGACTCTGATCCTGGGATATTTTTTCTCTTTGGTTGCCTCTGCTCTGGCTCATGTGTCAGGCAGATTTGAGGAAGGCCAAACCATGAGTAAGTGCTCTCAGAAAGAAACCACTTCCGAGTTAAGAGCGCTGGTCATATTCGAAAGGACGGGAAAGTCTGAGGATAGGAGACGAGGCTGCAGAGAGTGTTACATTTCCCAAATTGGACTCGACATTAGGAAGCAGGTTGGGAAGCGAGTGACCACATGGTGGAACTGTTTGGAAGGCAGTTCTGGATGCCACATCTGTCTTCAAGGCGGATCACACCTTTTCTAAAACGGAAGGTACCTCCAGGAGGTGTTGCCCAGATATCCCTAATTTACCAGCTTCTGCTTTAGCCTAGAATCACCAACCAGTCTATGAGAATTTGAAGGGATGTGAGGCCCATTTCAACCATTGTCTTCAGTCCTCTTTCCCCGCTTCCTCCCGTTTTTCCTTCTGTGATGGACTAATAGTCCATCGTTATGGGTTGTGAGGTGGCGATCTGTGTGATGTGAGTTGAGTGTCATTGAGAAGCTCTCCTGTTTTCATCAACTCATACTTTCTTGCCATTTGTTTTTCCTTTAGTTGAAGATCTTCATTGCCCGGTTAACATTTCAGTGCAAAAGCGCTTATCACCCATGGGCACAACCACACCAACATTTGTAAAGCACTTCCTAGCACGCAGAGCACGTACACAGCCATACTTCATTTGATCTGAATTTCAGGGCAGCCTTGGGAGGTAGGTAGGTGGTTATGCCTATCCTGGAAGTGAGAAAATGAAATCGTAGTGAGGTCAGTCTCTTTCATGGTTGCTTAACGGGGATTCTTGACTTTGCTAGCCAATACCACGTTGACTGGCTCATCAGAAAAGTAGTTAGGGAATCAATGAAGGTTGGTTCCTGAAAGGACTGTAGAGATAATTTAGTAGGCTAGCCTTCTTATTTTATAAATGAGAGAACTAAGGTTAAAGAAAGTAACTTACCGACCTCATGACACCTGGGTTTTCCATAATTTTGTTGTTGTTGCGTTTGGCCTAGTAGTAGTTGATGCATTTGCTTTCTCAGCTAATGTGTTTCTGTTTGATATTCCAGCTGGTGGACTTCAGGGAGGTGGTTTCCAAGATGCTGGGATTAAATATAAGTAGGCTTGCTCTTCCTGACTATGAAATCATCAAATGTCTTGAAAGACTGATTCATTCACATCAACATTACTTTGTCACCTGTGCCTGCCTCAAAGATGTGACTACTGGCCAAGACAGGCATCCACAAGGCCACCTGAGAGTTCTTCATTGAACACCATATCTCTTGAGGGATATGGAGCTAAGAGATGGGACACAGTGCTCAATTTCACGAATTCCCCAAACCTTTGAAATGTGATCAGTGTGTAAATATTATATACTTTGATAATCGGGTGAGAATCCATCATTGCCAACAAAGAATCTGTAAGGTGCCAGTCGTAGATAAATGTTCGGCACTAAAAACACCTATTATTTCATTTGCTAGCACTTTGGAGCCCAGAAGAATTCCACTAGGTTGCATATCTATTATAGAATGGGAAATGTCAATAGGAAATTAACATTTATGGGAGTATATTATGAGTTGGGGGCTTTACTACCCAATTAATTCTTGTAATAGCCACATGGAGAGGCTTTAATGTTTTCATTTTACAATCTCTGTGGGGTGCAGAGAGGGCGTTACCTGCCCAAGGGTGCAGCTGGCTTGTGGCAGAACCAGGATGCATCAAAAGCTGTCCCTTCTTGGATTGTGACTCCACCGTCCTTCAGTTGCTCTGAATCCCTGTGAGTCTGGTGAAATTTGCCTGCATAAAGGAAGGAAAAACATCCACGCAAACAAGAATTGAAGTCCATAAGTAACTGAAGTTTATGAATGTAACCTATGTGATTTCTTCAAAAAGCAATACACCTAATTATTTGGCTAAAACATGCACGGTCTGAGGCCCTGTAAGAAACTCACCTGTTTTAAATATTGTTCCCAAATCGCATTTGGTTGTAGTTTTTAATGTTGGAGCAGGGCTGATCTCAGTACTTTTTTTTTTTTTTTTTTTTTTTTTTTAGCTAGCCATCCTGCTACCTGTTGGCAGCTCAGCTCGGGCCAGGAATCAAACCGGCGACCCTGTTGTGATCTCAGTACTTTAAAAATGATACCTTTAACGTGAAACCTATAAGACAAAGAAATTGTACAAAGTTTTATTCAGCAATATATCAAACGCATTCACAGCAAGGGTACTTTCTCAGGATCAGGATTTTATTATGACATTCTCTTACTTTCTGCCTTCCTTTTAAATTTCTTTTTCACAGTTTTTTTTCAGGAAATTATATTCTCCACTGAGAAAAATTTGGGGCAATTATCTGATTTCTGCCATATGAAATTACTTTTTATAGTCCCTGAAGAAAAGCATTGGTGTCTAATTAAAGGAGAGGGGAAAAAATAAGTTACAATCAAGCATGAAAACTCTAGAAGAAAGGAAATGAGCTTGGCACCTACAGGTTGGAAGACAGACCACACAAGGATCACTGCTGGGGCTGGGTCATTTCTGCCTGGCTTTCTCCTTCCTGCGAAGGGACAATATGGAATAGTGTTTCGCAATAGAGTAAACCCCTGCCTGAGCTGGGTCTGCAACAGGCAGAAGAGGCAGCCTCGGGTTTTTCCCAGGGGAAGGCCTGCAGCCTCCGGAAGTTCCCTCACAGGTCCAAACACAGTGGCTGTTGCTCCGGACCCTCCTGCAGCCTCAGTGGAGCAAGTGACGTCCTTTCTGGGTCTCTGGAGGATGGAGTTGCCCAGAGGCTGTGCTTCCCCCAGGTGGCAGAAAGCTGTCGCGGTGGGGGTTCTGGGGGAGTGGGAGACTGCTTTTGTACATTCTCTCTGCTTTCATTTTCCAAATGCAATCTTTAATAAACTTGATTTATTTTCTTTGTGAATTTATTTTCTACACTATTCAAAGATACATTTAATAACAGTCACTTAAAAAACAAACTATTACATTATTTTTCCATTTTGACCTATTATTAATTATATTTCTAGATTCAGATTAGAGACCAAAAGTGGTCCATAGTGATTAGTACTGTACTTTCTCTTTATGATACAAAATTACAGTCCACATATACGAATATATGCTTATAGATTATTCCCAGTGTATGACTCTAACATATATACAATAATCTTTGACACATATAAAAATATTAAAAATGTATGACCATAATCCTTAAGGATTTCTGATAGAAAGGGTATATGGGATAAGAAAAAGAAATTCTGTCAGTGTATATAATTCATACGCACATTAACTATTTGTCACTTGGACAAACTGAAAATCCCTTTAATACAGCCATTTCCTTTCTTGTTAAAATGCCAGTTGGTCGTTGGCTTTCCCTCTGTGGCATTCATTCTGGATTTGGCAGCTCAGCTTCATATTTTTCTTAGAGTTTGTTCTTCCATAATATCCATGTATATTTTATGTTGTCCAATAAAATACGTTAGGTTGATGCGATTTTTCTAAATAGAGTTTTAAAATATTTAGCACTAACTCTTTTACCACATACACTTGAGTGGTCATTGCTACTAAGGTTATTTTTGGAAAATTTCATGGTTATATATCCTTTGAGCTCTTCATGTAATAGCGATCTTATCCATAGTATTGTACATCCCGCTTACCTTTTCACCAGCAAGGGGGCTCTGTATGCTTTTCTTTCCCTTATGCAGCCTCCATACTGTTATTCCTTCGCCTTTGTGTAAAAACTGTTGTTCTTTTGAGGCTCCTGCTAACTGTTATGTAACAGTTTCTTCGGGTCCTCATTGAGGTTACCTATGAACATCCTGTCTATTCTTCCTACTTAAGGCTATTGCAAATGGTTCATAGGTGTCTTCACCCCCATTGTGTACTGCCTTCATGTTGGGTGACTTGAACGCCCATAGCCAAACCCATGTAACACCATATCTTTAGTTTCTTGGCCTTCTCAGCTCTCATACCTTTACCTCCTGTTGCTTCAGCCACTCACACCCTCGAATGAAGTTTCTAGAAATCCAATATAGACTACCTGCAGCCAAAGAGAATTTGGGAGGCTCAGCTTCAGCATGGCTAGATCCAGGGATTCAAAATTGTTCTCTGGATTCCTTTTGCTTTCCATCTTTTACCTCTCTTTGATTTTCTTGTCTTTGCATGTTGGTCTTGCTTTCTCCTTCTGCACATGGGTTCCTCCATGCTACCAGGAAAGAGAGCCACAGGTGGCTACACGGTGTTTCCAACTCATGAGCTGAGAAAAAGCAAGGCCCTCTGCCTTCACCATCCATGAAAGAAACCTCAGAGAAGAGTGATCTCTTTCTGGTCACATTCCCATCCCTGAACTCACCGGTCTGTAACCCACGCCAACCCTTGCAGTAATGGTGGGGTGGGGTGAGGCTCCAGAGCCACGTGGAATGACAGAGGGAAAGTTCTCCAAAGGAAGAGAAGCTGGACACAACACACATCTATGATGTGTGGTCAAATGCAGGCTTTTCTAATCACCTAGAACTTCTCCAATTCTGAAACTTTAAATTAATTAAAATTTCCATAGCCTCTTATCACCCCAGACCTCTATTTCTTACTCCCAAAAGGCAATTCTTTGAGATTCCATGGTCCTCATATTTTGTCTCCACTAGCCTTGCCAATTCCCACTCCATCTGGAGCCCATGTAGATATTACTGTTCATTTCTTCAATCATCCTCTTCCTAGCATCTTGAACTCTGTGTTGCCTTGCCCTTGTGTCCTCACATTTGAGTTAATCCCAACTGCAAATGTTTCTGCTGCTTTTCCTGCCTCACGGAATAAGACTGGAGGAAATCATATTAAAATCACAGCGAAGTTATATGCCAAATTCGTGGTCTTTGATCTCATTTGAGCTCTCTGTACTAACTGGGAATCCTTCTCTGTTTTTTTTCCGGTTAGGTCTCACTGTCATTTTCCAAAATGACTATTGCAAATATTCTTCCCTGCCTCGAGGCTCTTCCTCCGTCCCTTTCCTCCTCACTGTCAGTAGATAATCTCATCTCCTATTTCACCCAGAAAATAGAAGCCATTACAGGAAACACCTTCAATATCAGATCCTAATATAGCCTGATATGTGTCTATACCCAACCTTGCCTTTTTTTCTCTTCCTGTCTCAGGTTTTTTTCCCTCTATCTGGCCTCTTGCATCCTCAGCAACTTAGATCCACTAGTTGTTTTCTGCTCTCTAAAATGTTTTCAATCCGACCTTCATTAGTGGCATATTTCCATCAGCATTTAAATATGTTTAAATCTCTCTCATTGAAAAAAGAAATCACTCATTCTACTCCAGAGCAACTTCGACTGAGAGCCTTATTTCTCTCTCTTCCTCTTCACAGCTGAACCTCTTGAAAGTGTGGTTTATAAAGCTGTCTTTCTGGTCTTACCTTCCATTCATTTCCTCCTTCATTGCAACCTGGCTTCTGTCTTCACTCAACTTGCTCTCCCATTTCTGTTAGCAAATCCGTGTTTATTTTCAAGTGCTTATATTACTTGATCTTCCTGTAACATTTGAGGCAATTGACCATTTCCTTTCTGAAACATTCTCTTCCATTAACTTTAATGATTGGTCATTCAACTTGCTTTTTTTCTGCCTGTCTGGGTGCTTGAGTTAGATTATTTTAAGGTTATAGGAAACAAAAATAAAATGAGAGATTAATGTAAGGGTGAGCATGGATATACGTATGGGTGGGGATCTTGACCTTACTGAACTCAGGGAAGGATGGTCCTACATCCTGAGAGGGGTAAGGTAGTTGATAGTACAAGAACTGCAATGCTAAAGGCAGGGTACCGTGTGGCTCTCACAGCTGGGTACAACTGGGTTCCCTTACACATTCCTCCAATGCAGGTTTTCTTTGATGCCATGATGACGCTCTGCCTCTGCTTCTAGTACCTCAGCTAGTGCCGTCATCATCTCTCCGCTCCTCTTGTTCTACCTTTAGCTTCTACTTCTGCTCATTCTGGGCTGACCCTTGTCTGCATTTTCTGTTACTTCCTGGCTTTTCTATATGTCTTCCCATTTCTGCTCCTGCCACTGACTGCTGTTACTGTTTTTTTCTGTTTCTCCTCCAGAGGGAGGACCTGATTAGTTGAATCTGTCACTCTTCAATGTGAGGAACCCCTGTTGTACAATACTTTTGCACTATGTCACCTCGTAGGCCAGTGACAAGCCTGTAGATTGGCTTCCTTTAGATCAGGCCCCATTTCTGGTGCAGTCTGCCTGGGTCGCAGGCGTCGGGGCTCATGTCTGTCTCTTGGATGTAAGTGTTCCATGGGGGTCTGTCCTAGGTCTCCTTTTCTCACACTTTACACACTCTTCAGTGCATTAAATGCCTTGTGACCTCAGGCAAGTTAGTTATCTCGCTGTGCTTCAGTTTCCTCACCTGTGAAATAGTGCTGGTAATACCTACCTGGTATGGGTTGAATTGTCCCCCAAAAGATGTTGAAGTCTGAACTCCCAGTTCCTATGAATGCAACCATATTTGGAAATAGGGTCTTTGCTGATGATCAAGATGAGGTCATTAGGGTGGGCCCTATCTAATAGGCCTGGTGTTCTTATAAAGAGAGGAGATTTGGACACAGGGATAGACACACACACACAGGGAGAATGCCACGTGAAGATGAAGACAAAGATCGGGGCAATGCAGCGATAAACCAAGGAATGCTGAAGATTGACAGCAAAACACCGGAAGACGAGGGAGAGGCCTCAGCAGATCTTTCCTCACAACCCTCGGAAGGAACCAGCCTCACTGAATGAAACTTTGACAGTGGACTTCTGGCCTCCAGAACTGTGAGATAATGAATTTCTGTTGTTCAAGCCATTCAAAAGAACTTTGTTAACACAGCCCTAGGAAACTATACACTGCCTCACAAGGTTGCTGTAAGGATTAAATAACACCAAGAATTTAAAAAAATCTCTGTTGCAGCAGCATCACAGTGCAACTTCCCCCAGTCCCGCTTTCTTACTTTCTTACAGATTTTGTTCTAAGTGTGCAATTCAGCAGATCCCCTGCATCCAAAGTCCTATTTCACGGCCTTTCCAGGAAACCTGACCTAAGACAGATTTAGTCATCCTCCTTGCAACTAGTTATGAAGGCATCAAACCACTTCGGTATTTTCTATCATGTGGTTTTATCAATCAATCAGTCAATAAGTGTTTATTGATCCCTTGGAGGTATCGGACCCAGAAGAAACAAAACCAATAAAATAAAACCTAAAATATCTATGACTTATAAGTTACTTAGCCTTCTGCTTCTTTTCAGAATTCTCTAGAGAGGTTCAAAACTAGGTTCTAGTATAATGTTGAGTACCAAAAAATGTTTATTTTTCCATTTCCTGTCAGTTTCAGCAAGGAAGAGTGCAAAATAGATGCTACTCCAAGCAAGAAGGGATTTATTATAGGGTATTAAGTGGCTTACAGAGTCATGTGAGGGCTGAAGAAATAGACTTGAGGTTGAACTTTCCACAGCAACTCCCAAAGGCATACCACAGAACTAACCTACCAAGACAGCTGGTGCTACTTCTACAGTCAGAAAGTCAGTTGATCCAGAATCCCAAGATCTGGACATGACCACCTTCAGGGTGCCTCCGCTCCCACTGCTAACCCCAGAACCTCACTGTATGTGCTGCCATCTGGGCCAGGAAATGGAAACCTTGTGTCTTGTCATGGATCTTGTGACTTTATGCTGAGTCCTCTGCTAATGATGCCACAGAAGACCAAAAGTGTCTACCACATGCTCACCAACAGAAATAGAAGTGGCAGGAGAGATGTAACCACTGCCATCTTCCAGGTCTTGTACTTGGACCCTGACTGGTCAAACCCAAATTACACTGGAATCATTTCTCAAGGGACTCTGGGAAACATAGTATTTACTTTCCAAATGTTGGAGGCACAGAAAGGCATACCAGAACAATGCTTTTCACACTTTTGCACATACTGGACTGTAAAATTTATTTGACTCACACATATGTACAGTCACATTCGTGTTTACCTGGAGTAAAAGATTCACAAGGCAATGAGATGGTCCCTGATGGCTTCTATTCTAGTGCCTGCTGTGCAATTCTGCTATGCTAGGCTACTCCACTCCTTTAAGCAATGCGGTCTTGACCCACTCGGTTGATTTTATGACTGACTAATGGATGGCAATTGGCAGTTTGAGAAAAATACAGCACTATAAGAAGACCGAAATGGATGTTGAGTGCCAATCTACAATATCCACTCTACCTCACTATTTCCTCCCTGACCCTGAATTAATGAAAAGGACTTAAGGCTGCTCATAGAAGGGACTTAGTAATATGATATAGTGTACAATGGACTGAGGATCAAGAGAGTGGGTTCTAGTCCCTGCAGCGGCAGTTTCTCCTTTTGTATCTGACAGCGTGCTAATGACCTGATTAACACTTACCTGGGAAAAATGAGAAAAAGCGTGGTTGGTTCCTTGTGATCTTTATAGTGGATGGATTAAGCTCACATGCAGTCCTGATGGCAAGTGCACTTGTGAATCAACCATGGTGCTCCTAAAAAATATTAGTTGGCTTTAATTCAGTTCCTGGTTATGCACGTAGGTGTTCAGTCTAATGATTCATTCTAAGAGCATGATGGTACTCACTGAACACGAAGTGTATGATTAGTTCACCTGCCCCATGTCTGCAAGGCAATTGTTAAAGTCACCCTTAAGATTTGTAAAGAATTTAATCCCTTAATGTAGAGCTTTTAGTAAAAGCTTACATTTGCCAATGATTGAAGCTTTTAGTAAGGACTTTTCCCCTAATGTGGTGTAGCTTGGAAGGTAATTGGTTTTAAAAAAGAAAAACCTATCAAGAAGGCAGAACAAGTAAACATTTAACAGATGCCTAGTCTATGCCAAATGGTGTCCAAAGCATTTTCACCTGCAGTAACTCACATAATCCTCACAACAGTTCTTAAAGGAGGAATTAGGAGTCTCATTTTTATGGATGAGGGGCAAAAAGAGGTTAGGTGATTAAAAGGGGCTCACCAATGTCTTTAGCAGGTAGAAGAATGTGGAGTTTGCACTCAGTTCTGGCAGACTCATTGCAGCTTTTGCTTTTCCTACTGGACCAGAATGTCTACTGCTTTCATTGTTTGTTCAGGGTGAGTATAAGTGAAAAAATACTCAGAACAGTCTTTCTTAGGAAGACTGAAATTCCTGTATTTCAGAAAAAGAGACATTCTAATGGGTGCTTAAGCTGCCCCTTTCATCTAAAAGTTTCCTAAACCACATCTTGCTCTGTATAGGACCTTGTTATCTACAAGTGATGGGGAATTGTGAAGATTTTTTTTGTGAGTGTGTGTGTGGTCATCATTTTAGTTTCATCATATCTTTTGTGATTTCCTTTTGCTAGTGATAGATTTTAAATGAACCGGGAGGATTTGTAAATAACAGACACAACTCCCCTGGGCATCTCCACTTTGTAAACTTAACATAGTCTGTCGTGTCTAATAGGGGGCTTGAATTCTGTGTGGTGGCAGCAGTGAGCGGGATGCTAAGCTTCTGAAACACATGCCCAAAATCTGCAAAGTGTTTATGCCTCTTTAAACGTTGGACTCTTAACTCAATATTTGTTTATGGATTTTTCCTCTTTCAGCAAAAATACATAAAATTAAGTAAAATATTGGGTTAAAGCACACACACACACACACACACACACACACACACACACACACACTTAAATGTGATTCTTCACCCAGGCAATTTGATTTTATTACCCTCAGTATGAGGTTGAGCTGACATATAAACTTACAGGATATGTAATATAGGACTGTGGGGGACATGGTTCACCTACGTTTGAGAACCTCGTCGCATTTTTTTTTTTTTCCTGGCCAAGTCACGTAGCTGATTTAAAACTTTCCTTTGATTACTTCTTATATGAGGTATGATCAAAAGATATGGTGAATGTTTAAACAAAAAGAAATTATTACAGCAAAAAACACATTGCCATTAATCCCCTTCCAAATACTCCCCCTCACTTTGAACACACTTATCCCATCATTCTTGCCACTTCCTGAAGCGGTCTGGAAGTCCTCTTTTGTGAGTGTCCTTAGTTGCGCTGTCGTTGCTGCCTCGATGTTCTAAATCAATTCAAAACGTTTACCTTTCGTGGTTATTTTGACTTCGGGGAAGAGCAAGAAGTCACCTGGTGCCAGATTCGGTGAATAAGGTGGATGAGGACAGAAATTGTCATACCCAAAATGATGTGTGACATGGAGCCTTTCCATTGTGATTAAGAAATACAGTGAATGCTGCTGCTGAGTGCCATCCAATGGAAAAGCTGGTATCTTCAATATGGGAAGTGGCACATCGAACCTTAGTAACAGTGTGTGACAAGTTTCAACTTGTTCGGTGCAGTCAGTTGGGCGACAGCTACGGTTGAGAGAAAATGTGTTTTTATGTGTGCCGTAAATCATCTTCCATCATGACAGTGCACCGTGTCACATATTGCTTCTGGTATACGGCAATTTCTGTCAAATAAAAACATTATGGTGTGTCTTCAACCACCTTATTCACCAGATATGGCATCATGTAACTTCTGCCTCTTCCCCAAAGTCAAAATGATTCAGGACATTGAGGCAGCCATGACAGCACAACTAAAGGCATGAAAGAGGACTTTCAGAAATGCTTTAGAAAGTGATAAGAATGATGGGATAAGTGTGTTCAAAGCAAGGGGGGAGGATTTTGAGAGGGATTAATGGCAATGTGTCTTTTACTGTAATAAATTTTTTATTTAAACACCCTATTTATTGATCACACATCATAAGAGAGCTAATGTATAGTCAATATGTAGTCCTTAGAAGGTACCTTATGAAGATGATGGTCTACTGAGGATGCTTCTCTCAGAAAACATGCTCAGTTGCAAGGAAAGGGCAGTTTTTCAAAGTTCTGAAAAGCACTTAATCTTCATAATACTAGCTACCACTTATTTATGCATCTGAGCTCCTTGTAAGCTTTATCTAATCTTTCCCTAAACTCTCTGAGGCAGACACTGTTATTAGTTTCATTTTAAAGCTGAAGAAACAGTCTAAGAGAGGTTAGGTCACTGGTGTCAGATCACACTGCAGGCTGCTTTACCCAATGCCATTCCTCCTGTGCTTTTCCACATAGTCCACAGAGGAACCCATTACGATGCCCTGGAGATGGGTGCCTGACCAGGTGGTGCCCTGTCCTCAGTGAGAGTGGGCACTGTATGTGTGCATGTGTATTAGCCAGTGACTTGGAAATTTAGGTGAATTGGACAAGGAGGAAAATCATCAGCTCAGCAGAGATCTGTCTCTGTGTTGAGAGGAGCCCACTCTGACTCACTGGTTTGGGAATTAGGATGACCTACTTCAACTTAATGTAAAAGATTGATATTTTTTTATAATTTATTTATTTATTTTTAATTAGTTTCGGGTGTACAACACAGTGCAATAGTTATACATTTTACCCCTCAAAGTGACAACCCCCCACCCCCAATTCGCCACCCCACTCCCCCCACCATATCATATATATCTATTACTCTTCCTCTGACTCTCTTCCACAGTATAATCCACATCCCGTGACTATCTATATATATTCAATTACAGTAGGTATACAACCTCCGCTTTAGTTATACAGTGTAGTGATCAAACCTCTACTCCATCCATGAAATGGTCTCCCTAACAAGACCTATGACCATCTGACATTCCACAAAATATTTATGACATTATTAATTATATTCCCCAAACTGTTTTTCACATCCCAGTGGCAATATTGTAGTTGTCTATTTTTGCTGTCTAATCCCTTCCCCTTCTCCCTCATCCCCACCCACCTCCCAACTAGCAACTCTGTTTTTCCTCTATATCTATGAGACAGTTTCTGTTTACTTTGCTCATTCATACAGTTTTTCAGATTCCACATATGAGTGAGATCATATGGTATTTGTCTTTCTCTGACTGACTTATTTCACTTAACATAATAGTCTCTAGGTCCATCCATATCATTGCAAATGGTACGATTTCATTCTTCTTTATAGCGGAGTAATACTCCATTGTATAAATATACCACAGTTTCTTAATCCAGTCATCTACTGATGGGCATTTTGGTTGTTTCCAAGTCTTAGCTATTGTAAATTGTGCTGCTATGAACATAGGGGTGCATAACTTTTTTTGAATAAGTGTCTTGGTTTTTTCAGGATAAATACCTAGGAGTGGAATTGCTGGGTCAAACGATAGCTCTATTTCCAGTTCTTTGAGATACCTCCATACTGACTTCCATAGTGGCTGCACCAATCTGCTATCCCACCAACAGTGCAGCAGGGCCCCCTTTTTAAAAGGTTGATTTTTAAACACACGCCACTGTCACTGCAACTCTATACCATTTGTTCAAAAGTCTGAAAACATGGGAAGTAAGAATATAAACTTTGGAGCTGTACTCACTGGACTCTCATCTAATCCCTACCTCTTATTGTTTGCCTCCATCTCTGGACATTGGTTCTCTCATCTATAAGATGAGAATTTGTAATGGTTCTTTCTAGAATGGAAATCTTCTAGGATTGGTATAAGGGTTAAGTGAAATAGACTAAGCATCTGAAATGCTCAGTCTAATGGTACATCATAATTGCCAATATGTATATATTGACACTTGCACATTGGGGCTTGTCCTCTTGGAACCTAGATGCCATGCAGCAAAGGCTAGACCCAGCTAGTCTTCTTGGAGAGAGAGCCTAAGACCACAATGAGACAGAGGCCCTGCCATCCTAGGGCTGTGGATGAGCCCAAGCCTGAGCCAGTTTTCCAGCTGAATGTAACCACTTGGGGGACTCCAGTAATGAACAAAAGGACTGCCCAGATAACCCACAGCATCATGAGAAATAATAAATCAATGCTGTTTTAAGCCACTAATTTTTTGGGGTGGTTTGCTATTTCAACAGGTGATTGAAACACCCTCTGCAAAGTCTGCATAATACTTTGAAACATAACCTTTTACCAAACCAGTATAATAAAAACACGGCATTAATATTATAATCCCAGAGGCAAATGGATGGCTGTGAGGAGTGAGAAAAAGGGTTTTCAGAGTTCAGAGGAGCACATCTGCATTGCAGGCCCTCGTCCTGTTGCCAAGAAGTCCATCAGACGGCTCCTAGGGAGTTGCCAGGACTCCTGCCTGATGGGAAAGCCATCATGGTGGCCTTTGGCCTGTGGAAATACAAAAAACCCACAGGCACTCTGACCACCTTGCCACAATAATTGCAATTCACATTCCCATTTGCCAACAAAACCAGTGTTTACAACAGAAAAATAAGACAATTTATATTTTCAGAAACAAATGTTTTATTTGGAAAATGTCAGTTCCAGTTGCACCCTAATGGTGTTTTTCCAAAACATGTGGTTAGTAAGAAGGGTAGAATAAGGACTTGGATTATTTTAAGAGAGCTTTAGTAGTTAACTAATGGTATTTCAAGGGATATGAGCCTGTTTGCACTGTGGCTGCTGAATAGATGTGACTTACTCTTGCTACGTGGGCCGATTGAAGTACAGGCACCAAACACTACGGCATCTTAATAACACTGCTTCCCTTTGCTGAATTGCTTTTTATTCAATGCATTAGATGAAATGAATTGAGTGGTTTCGACTTCAGAGAGGATTCCAAATTCTCAGGGGAAAAATACATTTAATTTATGACTAGGATAGAATAAATAAAATAAAATCAATTTGAATGAATACTTTAAAAAATTAAACAGACTTTGTTTTTTAGAGCAGCTTTAGGTTCGCAGCAAAACTGAGTGAAAGGTATGGAGTGTTCCTTTCATACCCCCTCATCCCCCAACATGCACAGCCTCCCCCACTATCAAAATCCCGCACTAGATTGTACATTTGTTAAAACCAATGAACCTGCGTTTATACACTGTAATCACTCAAAGTCCATGGTTTACGTTAGGGGTCACTTTTGGTATTGTACATTCTATGGGTTTTGCCAAATGTATAATGACATGTATCTGTCATTATAGTGTCATGCAAAGTAGTTTCACTGCCTTAAAAATCTGTGATTTGCCCATACATCCCTCCTCTCAACCCCTGAAAACTGATCGTTTTTTACTGTCTTCACAGTTTTCCTTTTCCAGGATGTTATGTTGTTGGAATCGTACAGTATATAGTTTTTCCAGATTAGCTTCTTTCACTTAATAATATCCATTTAATATTCCTCTGTCTCTTTTGATGGCTTGATGGCTCATTTCTGTTTAGCTCTGAATAACATTCCTGTGTCTGGTTACCACAGTTTATTTAACCATTCATGTACTTGTAGGACATCTCAGTTGCTCCCAAGTATTGGCAGTTTTGAATAATGGTGCAACAAGCATCCATGTGAAGGTTTTTGTTTGGACATGTTTTCACTCCTTTGAGTAAATACCAGGGAACATGGTTAAGAGTATGTTTAGTTTTGAAACAAACTGCCAAACTGTCTTCCAAAGGGGCTGTCCCATTTTATATTCTTACTAGCAATGTACGAGAATTCCTGTTGCTCCTAATCCTTGTCAGCGTTTAGTGTTGTCAGTGTCCCAGATTTTGACCATTCTAATAGGTGGGTATAGTGGCGTCTCATTGTTGTTTTAATTTACAAGTCCCTAATGATGTACAGTGTGGAGAATCTTTTCATGAGAATCTTTTCAATCTTTTATACTTCTCTGGGGAGGTTTCTGTTCAGATCTTTTGCCCATTTTTTAATTGGGTTGTTTGTTTTCTTATTGTTGACTTATGAGTTCTTTGTATTTTGGATAACAATCTTTTATCAGGTATGTCCTTTGCAAATAGTTCCTACCAGAGCAGTTTTTTTTTTTTTTAGGGTAAGACTTTTTATAACATTTAAATTAATCTCAGAATTGGATAAACAACAATACAAAATTAACAAATAGAAATATATTAGCTATCATGATCAAATTTTGGGCAAAGCATCGGTAAATTGTTGGTTCTGTAACAAATCTGATAATTTTATGGGAAGGAGAGAATATAAGAAAAATTCTTTGTGAGCTGCAAAACTGTAGTTATGAAAATTATCAGAGAATAGTAATCTCATAAAGGCTGAGAAACAGAAACTCTGTGGAGAGGAAGGGACCTTGTCAATGTATTTCTGCTGTTTCGCTTGTATCTCATGGTAGTGTGGTTCATTGTGTGTCTATCTCCTCCACTAGACTGTGAGTTCCTGAGATATAATATCTTCCCGATATTTGAAGCTTTGTCTGAGATGAGACATAGCAGACCTTCGGTAAATGTTTCTTGAATAATTGTATGAATGAATGTATCCTAACTGAAAGATATTCTAAAGTTTCTATGAAATTGGATTTGTCAGAAACAATCTTAAATGTTATTTGGTGACTAGCTTGGGGCCCTAACACCTTTGGGGACCTTATTATATGGTGGTTAAGAGCTTGGGCTTTGAAATCAGGGATCTAGCTCTGATCTTCAAGCTGTGAGAGCTTGGGCAATGTTTCTTTCTTATCCTTTGCAGTAAAATGGGACCCAAAGTAATGCCGGTCTCATAGAGGTGGTTGTGAAAATTAAATAAGAACACAGGTGGCTGGGCCGGCCAAGTGGCGCGGTGGTTAAGAGCTGGTTTGGGATGCCAGCGGTCCCGGTTCGGATCATATGAGGGCCAGTGACACTGCCCTCAACAACAACAACAAAAAGAACACAGGTGGCAAGTGCCTGGCACATGGTAGAGGCTCAACAGACGTTAGTCATTATTATGTTAAGTAAACCAACAGGATGCACAAACAATAATAAAATTGTGTTTGCGCAAGCCAGAGAGGAATGCCAAACCTCACTGGTGGAGAGAGCAAACCCCTGGAATCCAGAGGCGCAGTTTGAATAAGACTATGGTGTTAACAGGCGGGAACGAGCCTCGCCTTGGTACAGGATGCACTGGGCTAGTAGTGTATCTTTTCGCTGATACTTGTCCTCTATATTGTGGTTGGCCTTAGGCCAAGTACACTTGGACTTAAGGACCCCTGTGGCCCAGGCGTGTTCTGACTGTATGTGAGGCGGGAGTGGGTAAAGGGACAAGACTGTGGGCCCAGTTCAACCCGGATGGACAGCCTTTATAACCCACACGAGACCCCTGCAGATCTCTGAGACTCCAACTCCTGGGACTCAGACTGATGCCTAACAGCAGAGATCTCTTAGTTTGCTATCAACAGGCATAAAATCCAACAGAAAACATTGTTACTGATATGATTACTAAATCCTGCTCTACCATTTACTGTATGGGCTAATATGGAAGAGAGAGTGATGGGTGACAAGAAGTTAACTGTTAGAATTATTGATGTTTTGCAGAGGAAACCAAAACATGTGCTTTTGGGGCTATTAAGAATTGCCATGCAGCTTGTGTAGTATCAAATGGCTCCAGGGGAGAGATATTAGGAGTAGATGAATAACTAAGGGCAGATAAATAAATTATCTCATCTCCAGTAAATGAGTCCCATGAAAGCGAGGCTGCTTAAGTGGAAAAAGAACCAGCATATGACGTGGGTAGGGTTCTTTGGTTCCTGGCTTGGCCTTTACAAAATGCATTATCTAGTTATGCGTCTCAAGGGCAGAAACATTTACCACATCCAAAAATGACAGCTTGGCTCTTACAGCTCTTCATGAACTGTCAGTCCCCTATGTAAAACCTGCTCCAAAAACACTGCAGGTTTCCCCGTCTGCTACTCAGTCTGGGGCACACTGACTGCATATTACAAACAATAGTGTAATGTATATTTTGATACATCTAGATAATTATTGGCTATATGTGTGTATTTCTTCTTCTCTGTCTATCTACCTATCATCCTGTTATCTATCTATCTATCTATCTATCTATCTATCTATCTATCTATCTATCTATCATCATCATCTATCCTGATTTAGTCTCCTCTTACTTATTAAAAGTTTACTGGAAGTAGGTGTTCTATGGATTCTTCTCTATAACCATGCAGTGTTTTTCTGTTCAGTTAGTGGAAACAGAACTCCCAGATAATGTGATTTCTTTGCAACCTTGATCTTTGAAGGAGTTTCTAGATCCTACATATGCAATACGTGCCATTATGTGCAGTGTTTATGGAGCCTCTGCTATTGCCTAGCAGCCCACAGGGAAAAAGGAGAGGAGAATTGCTGTCATTTGAATTAAAATGTACATACATATATATGTTTTTTCTATGAGAAAAAACATCTCTTCTTATAGCTTCTCCTTATGAATATTAACAAAAAATTTAGATGAAAATTTTCTTTACCACTCCTAATTCCATTCCTCTGCTCAAATACAATCACTGATAACTGATATCAGTTTATAAATATATGGAAGTGTGTGTGTGTGTGTGTGTGTGTATGTGTATTTGTGTGTGTATATGTGGAGGGAGGGAGAGAGAGAAGGCAGAGAGAAATGTATAGATTTTGGGGTGTATTTTAAATATAAATGGTATTGCATAGTATGCATTACTCTGCATCTTGCTTTTATCACTTAATAGGGTGTCTTGGAGATCTTTCAACACCTATGGCTCTCACTCCCCTCCCATGGCATTCTACATACTATTCCTTAACATAGATATAGCATAACTTATTTAATCATTCTGTTGGATAGTCTCAGATTTTCACAATTATAAACAATGTTGCAATGAAATACCTTCCATATGCTTCATTTTACATATTTCGAATATTTCTCCAGGACACTTGTGGAAATGCAGAATTGCTGGGTTCAAGAGTGCACTCATTGCCTAGGTTGCTTTTTTAACGTGGCTGAACCAATTTCCTTTCAGGAGAGTATGAGAAAATCCATTTCTTCACCATCACCAACAATTGCTATTACCAAATTTAGGAATTTTGCTAATCTGATTGAGAGAAAAATGGTGTATGGCTGTTTTATTTTGCATTTCCCTCATGCAAGAATAGTCAGGACTAGATATTTTGTTACACTAGTTTAGGTCCTCTGAGGAGCAGAAACCAAGATTAGATCTAGATGTGCAAGAGGTTTATTAGGAGAAATGCATGCGAGGAGAAAAGGGGCGAGAGCGAACCATATGGTGGGAGCTGTCAGAGGGCCTTGCTGGTCAGGCCCCATGAAAGAGGGGGATGACAAGGGCAGGGTAGGCAGACTCTCAGACTACAGTGAGGTCCTTAACACCCCTCTCCCAGGCCAAAGTTCTCTGTCAGAGGAGTCCTGTACTGTCGCAGCAGTCCTGCCCTGCTCAGTCACTGGCTTGAAGCAGCCCATGCGAATCATGGCCTCATTGTAAACAAAACAGTGGACTCGACCACAGCAGCCAGGAAGACTGTCGGTTATGCTCCCATAGCAGATCTGAGTGGCGCATTTTCATGCCCACCAGCTATGTTTATCGATCACTTGGATTTCCTTTCTCTAGGAAAAATTTTTCTGCAAAGGATCGCATAGTAAG
Organism: Aselliscus stoliczkanus; assembly: GCA_033961575.1. Lineage (NCBI taxonomy): Eukaryota > Metazoa > Chordata > Mammalia > Chiroptera > Hipposideridae > Aselliscus > Aselliscus stoliczkanus. The sequence goes on from CM066733.1 coordinate 145,446,409, forward strand.
TACTTTAGGACTCACAACCACTCAGCTCTGCCTTTATAGCAGTAAAGCAGCCATAGCATATATACAAACAATTGGGTGTAGTTGTATTCCAATAAAACTTTATTTATAAAGGCATGTGATGGGCCAGCACATGCTGTAGTTTCCTGACTCCTGGTCTAGGAGATGCCTGTTTGTATTTATAGTACCTGTTATTTGAGAGATTTTTAGAATTGGCCTGTAAAACTATTTGAACACAGGATTTTTCATAGGAGATAAACTTTAACTAATTTTCTAGTTTATTCTATGGTCACTGGTATATTTAAGTTTCTTTACTCTTGTACTAATATTGATAATTCATACTTTTTTTGAAGTTCAACCATAGTATGTAAATTTCACTTTTCTTCCTACCAGTTTTTACCTAGTCTGTCTTTACTTTACTAGTCTCTATATTTATCACCTTTTTTATTCCAGCTTTTAAAAATTGATGTTTTATTTTGGATGACCTACATTAAAATTTTTAAAGCCTCTATTACAAATAAATATAAATCAAAATCTATGTATAGAACTCAAGGTGATATCCAATCATTTGTCTAAATCTTGATGTTCTGTGGATGAGGAAAAGCAATAGCTAGTTATGAGGACATTCTATTAACCTAAAGTAATTCGCCAAATGTGTTAATATTTTTCTTTTTAAGAACTACCCATAAATAAAATCATTTATGAATCAAGGCATCCTACTGCCATCTGGATTTATGTTTGTTGTTGATTTTTAAATAATTGGGGTAATTTATAATGATTAAGAGCATAGATTCTGGAGTTAGAGGACTGTAACCAAATCCTAGCTCTACCATTGCAAGCATTATGAACTAGGGCAAATCAACTAACTGGCCAGGTTCTTCTTTGTGAAATGGAGTTAATAATAGTATTTACGTTGCAATTCTCTGACACATAAGTGAATCATTGACTGTAAGGAACTTAGAACTGAGCCTGATGCAGGTAAGTCCTACCTATTGTTTAGTGTTAGTCTTGTTAGTTCCGAGTGCATATATCATTGCTTTGTTCTATAGCTGTGCTTGTAAAAGTTTTACTCTGTATGGTTGCACTTCCTTGAGTCTCTCTTTGATTAATTTTATGTAATCTTTGATGTGCTTTTTGTAAGAGCCTTTTGTGAAGTTCAGCAAATGATGGATCGTGACTAAGTCAGCCCCGGAAATCACTGTGGGGTCTGTTGCTTCACCTTCAAGACTTCAGCAGAGGTACCCCAACAATGGTTCCCACAGCCCCACAGACCATTTGGGCCTCTACCCCTAGGAATTGCATTTTACAGCCTTCAAGATACTGTGACATAGGAGAGCTTTCACACCGGCTGGGGTGGTTGCCATGAGCCTCAGAGCTGGTGGTAAAAGCAGGTGGAGGGGCCACTCTGGTGCTAATTTTGCAGGGATGTGGGAGGGGTGCTTTGCCTGAGTGTGGTACTTTGGGGAGACTGATACAGTGAGAGGATAGGAAAAAAGCAAGTCATATAGAGAGCACTTCCTCATATTATTATGCCTATTTTACTGTTCATTTCAAAGAAAAGCTTTAAGTATTATTGGTCAACAAATTTAAAATTAACTATTTAATTTTCAAATTTATTAATTTCTGCATTTACTTTTTTCATAAGCTTTTCTACTTTTTTCCAGGGGGTTTATCTTGCTCTTTAATTTTTTGAGCTGAAAACTTATGTCATTGATTTTTTTTGTCTTTTTGGTTTTCTAATGAATACATTTAAGACTCTGAATTTTCCTCTGAATGCTGCTTTAGTGGTATCCTATTGGTTCTCCCCCATCTTGACAGCTTATTAGTATCCTTTTCAACATTTTTCAATGCTTAAACACTATCTAATTATCTACTTATTATAAAAATCAGCTTTGAGATATACTTCATATAATATACAATTCATCCATATAAAGTATATAGTTAAATGTTTTTAATATATTGACAATGTGTATAACCATCATCACTACACTCTTAATTTTAGAACATTTTTGTCTTTCCTAAAACACACCCCATTCCCTCCCTACTTTCCCACTTCCCCTACTCCTAAGCCACCATGAATCTACTTTTGGTCTTTATATATTTGCCTATTCTGGACATTTGATATAAATGGAATCATACAATCTGTGGCTTTTTGTAACTGGCTTCTTTCACTTAGCATAACCTTTGCAAGGTCATCCATGTTATAGCATGTATCAGTACGTCATTCCTTTTCATGGTCAAATAATATTCCATTGTATAGATATAACACATTTTTAATCCATTTATCACTTTGTGAACATCTGGATTATTTTAACTTTTGGTTATTATAAGTAATGCTGCCATAAACATTGTGTATAAGTTTCTGTGTGGAGGGATGTTTTCATTTCTCTTGTTTATATACCTAGAAGTGAAATTACTGGATCATAGGGTAACTAACTTTTTGAGGAACTGCAAACCTGCTTTCCAAAGCAGCTGCACTGTTACACATTTGCACCAACAATACAGGAGGGTTCCAATTTATCCATGTCCTCTCCAACATCTGCTGCTGTCTTTTTGATTAGTATAGTCATTTTAGTGGGTGTAAACTAATACCTCATTATTAGTTTTGATTTGCATGTATCTAATGACTTATGATATTGATCATATTTTCAGATGCTGATTGGACATTTCTTATGTTTTTTGGATATATATCTATTCAGATCTTTTGGCCACTTAAAAAATTGGGTTGGCTTTTTATTATTGAGTTGTAAGAGCTCTTTATATACTTAGCTACAAGTCTCTTATCAGGTATTTAGTTTATAAATGTTTTCTATAATTATTTGTGCTATCTTTCACTTTCTTGATAGTATCCTTTGAAACCAAAAGTTTTAATTTTGGTGAAATCCAAATTGTCATTATTTTTATTTTGTTGTTTGCTTTTGGTATCATATGTAAGAACCATTGCCTCATCCAAGGTCGTGAATATTTACATCTCTGTTGTCTTCTAACAGTTTTATGATTCTAGTTTTTACATTTAGGTATTTGATCTGTTTAGAGTTATTTTATTTGATTTTTTTGTATAAAGTGTGATTTAGGTGTTCAACTTAATTCTTCTGCATGTCACTAATTGTCAGCTGTTGAAAAAAACTCTTCTTTCCCTGACTGTTGAAAGATTCTTCTTTCCTTCATTGAATTGTTTTCGTGCCCTTGTCAAAATCATTGGCCAAAATGCATTGTGTTTATTTCTGGAGTCTCAATTCTATTCCATTGGTCTGTGTCTATCCTTATGCTAGTTGTCATTGCTTTTTGATCTTACTTCTATGTCTTAGATTAAGTTTTTTCTGTAAAACATCTCCAATAATGCCTTAGGTGATAGTTTGTGGCTAATGAATTTTTCTATGACCTTGCATGTATGATAATGTGTTTATTTGCTCTCACACTTTGGTTGGGTTTAGAAATATTTGTATTCCAACCTGTAAAATGTCTACTTCATTGCTGTCTTGCACTCAGTTACTGACGAAAAGTCTGATGTCAGTATGATTCTTCTTATTGATTATCTGTATTAATTTTTTTCTCTCTCTCTGCAAGACTTCCAAGATTTTCTCTTTACATTTAGTGTATTGGGATTTTTATGGTAATGCATGGTGTGATTCATTTTTTTATTCACTTTTGTGTTTCAATCTGAGGTTTTTTATTTGTTCCGGAATATTTCTCTGTTATTGCATTGAGTATTTCCTCTCAAACATTTTCTTTAATCTCTCCTTCAGGCACTCATATTTTTAAATATTTGAATTACAAGAAATAACTTAAAAAGGAAATAAAAAATTAGTCTATTGCCATGCTAGAAATAGAAGGGGTACCCTTGATAGGCCAAGAGCTATGAGAAAGCACAGACATGCCAAATAGATATCCCAAGATAAATTTCTAGGAGGAAAGTACGGCCAAAACACGCAGAGGGGGAGGAATGCTAGCAAGGTAAAAGCAACTAGTAGAGGTGCCTCTAGCCAGAGGTGGGAATGAGAGGACAAAGAAGAGGATCCTCGTTGAGGGACAGCTCCAGGAAGAGACAGGCAGCAGCCAAGTAACAAACTGTCATCCTCCAGCAGAAACTGAGTGTAGGTGCTAGGCTTGGACAGGCACGAAGTCCCTGGCAGGCGGGCATCACCTAAGAGTAATGGGGAGCATCACACCCAAAACTAGTCATTACTTCATCCTGTGGCAACACATTCCACTCTCTCCACATCTCCATGGGGAAGGTTTTGATAAAAACATACAGCATTTACAGACAAGCTAATGACAAAGTTCACATTGAAAGGTAAGTATGAAACTAAGGGGGAGAATCAGCAACAAAGAAAAAGGCTTAAAACTCAACAGAGAAAACAGAGTTAATAGAAGAAATAGAACCTGACTTTAGAATGGGTACTATTAAATATCTATAAATACCTTAGGGAGATGTGAGTGATACTGTATCCATAAGAGAGAAACAAATAAAGACCTTGGAAAATACAAATGTGATGTTGAGAAACAAAAGACTTAAATAGATGAAATGAATAACAGGATCCAAGATCAGGTGAGGAGTAAGTTAGTGAGCTAGAACATCTGGTCAAAATTTTGTCTCAGGTTGCAGCCCAAAAGAAATTAAAAAGAAAAAAAGAAAGTAGAAGCTGGATTTTACCATTTTTTTTTCTTGTTTTTATGGATGTGGAGTTGAAAAGAGTGGTTCAGTCCACCTTGTTTGCCTCTTACCTAATTTAAAAACTTGTCCTAGTGGACATAGAAATTTTTCTTGAGATCAAAAGAAAATCATCAGAGAATTGTCTATTAATGTGAATGATGGGAACAAGATTTCTTCTATTTCATTCCAACTATGTAATTTCCAAAATAACATATCAATTTGACAAGTATTTATTTGACTGCCTTCTATATGCCAGGCACTGTGACAGGTTTTGAGGATACAGTGATGGAAGACAGTCTTGGTCTTTTAGGAACTCTTGGTGGAATCCAACAGTTTGAGAACACAGTAAGAAATTTCTATCATTTTATGTCCTATTAGTAATAACTGATATTTGCATGGACATTTACAGTTTAAAAAGTGCTTTGTAATACAAAGCATATTTTGGTTAATTCTCATTACAATCTCAGATAGAGGTATTATTTTTGTTATTTAAAAAATCCATTTTACTATGAGAAAACAGTTGGACTATTTTTCACCAAAATGAGAAGATGTAAATGATTATAGCTTATGTATAGATTATTAAATAACACAAGAAAGGGGATATAAGTGGCATGATGTAGAAACACAACTCAAACTTGAGATTCCATATCTCAAAATCTTCCCACCATCTTACTGTTTTGTATCTATGCTAGCTTGGAAAGTTATGTAACCTCTCTGATCTTTGTATCTAAAAATAGAGGAGGGGAGTGGTGAATAAAGCAATAATTTCTAATGTTTCTTCATATCTAACATTTTATGAGCCTACCTTGAATTGCGTCTCCATTTATAGGTTAAACATTTTGATAAATTCACTCCAGGCACTTAATTGTATTATTGAAATTGTGATGAGGCCCAGCTATTATCCTATGGTAGAATGTATGTGTCTCATTGCTATACTTTATAGCAATGATATATTTGCTAGAGTTATTTGCTCTTTCTACCCCAAATGGGATATTATTGAAATCATGAAATACAAAATATGGAGAGAGAATTTCTTATGAGGCCATCTTTCCTCTAACAGAGGAGCACTCAGATACTGGATTTCGTCCTGGCCTGATACTGCCACCCAATCAAATGCCTGTGTTGATTTGATAGCCGATGCTGCTCACAACGGCATGACATATAATAGGCAGTTCTGGCTGAGTAACATTGCAGCTTATGTCTACTAGGTACCACAGTCTGAAATATTTGCATATAGCTGTCCTAATTTTACGACTAGACTAGGGGACAATTTTAGTATTCTTTACTTGTATGCCCATATAAAACTTTCTTTTTTCTTATCTTTTTTTTCTTTTCTTCCTCCCTCCCTCCCTCCCTCCCTCCCTCCCTCCCTCCCTCCCTCCCTCCCTCCTCTCTCCCTCCTCTCTCCCCCTTCCCTCCCCTCCTGTCCCCTCCGCTCCCCTCCCCTCCCCTCCCCTTCCCTCCTCTATCCTCCCCTCCTCCCCCTCTCTTTCTTTCTTTTTCCACACATAAGCAAATAGATTGTTCAAGTAATAATACCAGTGATAGTCATATCCTAACTTTTGGCATGGGAGGGAGACATTTCTAAAGTAGGCAATTGTAGGTGTCATTAATAAATGTTCTAAAAAATGTGGACCAGGCACCAGAGATCATAGAGGCCGGGTCAGAACTCTGGTTCTGGGCCTGGCTCTGCCCGTAAGTCAGCCAGATGCCTCCGTTTCTCCTTATTACAGCAGGAAAAAGAATCCTTGCTTTACCTATTTCATGTGTCAGTAGTGAGGACACAATCCGTTAATGTATAGAAAGTAATATGAAAACAAAACATTCTCAGTTCTTCTGTCTTTATGGAGAGGGAGGAGCATATTTCCTCCTTTCTCATTTTACCTTTTCCTTTTCTTCTTCTTCATTGAGTTGCCTGATACATGGCCCAAGGTTTAATGAATATCTGCTTTGTGCCTGATGCAGTTTTAAGAGCATCACAGAAACTTTTATTTAATACCCCAAATAATTCACAGATAATGATATTACCTTCTTTTTTTTTTTTTTTGAGGGCAGTGTCACTGGCCCTCATATGTGGGATCCGAACCCGGGCCGCTGGCTTCCCAAGCCAGCGCTTAACCACCGCGCCACTCGGCCGGCCCCACCTTTTGTTTTTTGAAGGAGGAAACAGAGCTGGAAGAAGTCAGGTAAGTTACACAAGCTGTGCATACTGGCATGCAGTGCAAACCAGTTTCCAACGTGTCGATCTGATCGCAAAGTCTCTGTCTCACCTGTGATCAATTTCTTGATTTTCTTTGCTTACATAAAGTGCCAGAGAACTGTGAGCAGGAGTTTTGATAGAGAATTTTCCTGAGGTGAAAACAATGATTTTAAGACTGTGTGACCAAGAAATTGACTGGTAGACAAAACTGCTTGGAGACCCAAGAGACACAAATGATAAGAATCTGCTATTACATTTTGGCAGAGTTGCGAAAACTTTTTTTCTTTTTTTTAATTTGCGCTTTTATTCAAAGAAATGGAATCTGTGACCAGTTGACCCCAATGTGAAGGGAGTTCACAGGAGGACAAGGTGACTTAACTCTTCATTTTATACAGGCATATATAAGACACCGTTGATTTAGTTATAGTCCTTAGTTTACTGGCTTCAGCTAACTCAAACCAGAAGAGACCATATGGGATGGCTGCTCAGTAGATCACAGAGGAACAAGCCATGGGCAGACCAGGGCAGCAAGAGCTGTTTGGGCACTTGGGAACAAATAGCCTGTGACCCTTTTTCTTTTGCTGCATCGCTCTGATCAGGAGGAAACGTCCCTGGAGAGAGAGTCTGACTGGACCAACGTGACTCATGTCCCTAGGGCGCGGCTCTGAAAGGAATTTTCTTGCTGAAGTCATCTGTGATGGGCCCTGTGGATGCATTTGGCTTGAAATATGAAAGCCCCTTGATTTAGAATTCCAGCAAGTCTGTCTGTGCACAGTGGGCGTATTCCTTTGTTCTCCAAAAGGAAATCAAGCGATCTCAGAAAGGAGGAATGTTATAAACAGGCCTCACCTCTCCCCCACAAAAAGGTCTGTTCCAATGTACACTTTAAAAAAACTTTTTGGGGCTGCCACGTGGGCCACTGAGATGCGCCTTACACAGCTAGAATGAAACAACTACTCAACTTGGAGTTGGGGTGGCCAGTTAGTTCTGTTGGTTAGAGTACAGTGCTCATAACACCAAGGTTGCGGGTTCGATCCCTACACCCCACTGCTTGACTTGGAGCTAAAGTTTAGACTTACAAGAAGTTAAAAAACAAAACAAAACAATACAGAGAGTGCCCATGTAATCTTCACCTGGCTTCCTCCAATGATAACACCTCATGTGACCAAAGAACATTATTAAGATAAGGAAATTGACATTGGTAAATACTGTCAACTGAACTACAGATCAGAGGCTTGCCAGTATTTACATGCTTTCTGCAATATCCATTTGTATGTTCACGTGTGTATTTGAATGTGTGTGTATGTTTGTGTGCCATGGGTGGTGGCTGCTAAAATAGACAATGAGCTTTTGGACTTCTGCCTTTCCTGGGTCCCTCAGTGCCTAAGCTGTGTCTTGGATGTCTGGGTAGGGATCGTCAGAAGTAAAGTTCAGGCAGCCAGGAAGCTCGCTGGGAGAGCAGACTGTCAAGGAAATGAGGAGGAGGTGAGTTGTTTCTTCCTAATGCGGCCTGTCTGTAGGGGGCTAAGGATGAAGTGACATGAGGTGGGACAGGAAGTGATTAACCATGGTGTTCTGGTATCCAAGACTCTTCATTGTACACACACACACACACACAATGTGTGAAATAAAGATGATCGAATGCCACGGTGAAGTAACTATAACAAATACCAAAGAATACAAAATGGGAAACTTTATTCATAATTGCACAGGCTTAAAAGTTGAGATCATACCAGCAGCATTCAGGGAGTTGAAGATGTAGGAGAAGGCCAAGGGATGGGAGATGACACTCCATTCTTGACTTGTCAGGGGGAAGATGTATACATAAAACTTTTAAAAAGAAAGAATTAAAGAGAAACAGAAAAGAAGAATCAAACTGAGAGAGTAAAATAAGATAATAGAAAGGTGTACAAATATGTTACTAATTACAGTAACTACAAATGGATTAAATTTGCCAGTTCAAAGGAACTGTCAAGTGAGATTATAAAAATCCAAACATATGCTTTTCATGTGATCGTACCTGAAGCATAAAGACACACAAAAACAGAAAATACAAGGATGGAGTAAATTAACAAATATTAACTAAAGGAAAACTGGTGTAGCTATGTGAATGTCAGACAAAACTCACTTTTAGACAAAAAATTATTAGCAATAAGGGCAACACATAAAGTTAACATTTCAACTCACCAAGATGAAACAGCAAGTTCTTAACATGTATGTTACAAGCAGGCTTCTCATCTCCCCAGTTCTCAGACTGTTTGAGAATTAAACTGTCTCAAAATTCATGAAGCAAAAATTGAGAGAACTACAGAGTCAGGTATAAGGATCTGAAAGGAAGAAATAAATCTATCATTTTCAAATTATGTGCTTATTTAAATAGAAATCCTAAAGAAGCTTCAGAAAAATTATTACAAATAATAGGAGAGTTCAACAATATGGCTAGTTATAAAATAATAAACAAAAGTCATTGTCATTTTGGTGTACTAGCAAAAATAACTGCAAAAAAAGACACTATGATAACATTAGAGAATATTAAGAATGTGGGACTGGCACAAAATGTGGAAAGACTTCTTAGAGAAAAAATCATGAAACTTTATAAGAAATTAAAGAAGATAAAGAATTATAGCATATTCATCAATAAGAAGACAATATTTTGAAGATGTCAGTTCTTCTCAAATTGCTCTATAGTTTCAGTGAAAGTCCATTCAAAACCCCAAGGTTATTCATGACACTTGATAAATTATTAAGTTTTTGTGGAAAAGTAAAAGTAAGAGAATGCCTTGTCCTGTCAGGTGTTAGGGCTCATTGTGAACCTATCATAATTAAGGCAGTGTGGTCTTGACATAGAAATTAACAAATTGTCCAACAGAATAGGTTTGAGAGTCTATGTGTTGAAATTTGTTATTTAACAGAGGTGGCATGCTAGATCACTGGGGAAGGAGGGATTATTCTACAAAGAGAACTGGATAAAATTCCATCTACATGGAAAAAGATAAAATCGAAATTTGAATTCCTAAATTCAACTCCAGATGTCTCAAGAACTTAAATGTCAAAAACCAAACTTTAGGGTCGGCCGAGTGGCGCGGCGGTTAAGTGCTGGCTTGGGAAAACAGCGGCCCCGGTTCGGGTCCCACTTATGAGGGCCAGTGACACTGCCCTCAAAACAAAACAAAACAAACAAACAAACAAACTTTAAAACTGTTTGCAGAACATTTAATGAATATGTATTGGACTTTGGATAGGGAACAATATCTTTTTTAAAAAGTGCTAACTTATAAAAGAAAAGATTCTCTTTTTTAAAAAAGTTTTCGTCAGTTTGATGAGTATGAATTATTGGGTTGTCGGAAAAATCATGATACATTTTTGCAATGAAAAACATAGAAAAATACGTCATGACTTTTCCGATAACCCAATATATGTCATTGATTAATTTATATTTCTGTTGTTATTGTGAAGTCAAATATTTTTTCATGTCTTTTGGCCCTTTAAATTTCTTTCGTTGATTGATGGTTAATTTTCTACTGTGATATTTGTTTCTTCTTTATTAATAAGAACTTTATATGTAAAACTCTGTCTACTATATATGTAATAAATATTTTCCTTCATTTGTGGTTTTACATTTAGCTTTGTTTATGGTATTTTTTGCTATACAGAATTTAATAGGTTTGAGATTCATAAACAGACCTATACATGAGTTGCAGTTTGGTATACGAGAGAGGTGGTATGACTGAGCAAACCTATCAATATTTTCCTATGGATTCTGCTTAGAAAAGCTCTCCCATCTCTCAGGATTTTACTTATTTTTCTTCTATTGCTATAATTGTTCTTTTCATTAAAAATTAAGACCAACCTGGGTTCTTTTTTGTCTATGCTTTACAATATAGATACAAATTATTATCTCAAAATAATTCATTTTTCCAAATATATTCTTTCAAAATATTTTGTTGAATTAATCTTTTCCCCACTGCATTGAAATGCCATCTTTGTCATACACTAAATTATGAAATGTACTTAGTCCTTGCATTAGTTTGCTAGGGCTGCTGTAACAGACTGGGTGGCTTAAACAACAGAAATTTTTTTTCTGGAAGCTGGAAGTCTAAGATCAAAGTGTCAGCAGGGTTAGTTTCTCCTGAGGTCTCTCTCCTTGGCTTATAGATGGCCTTCTTCTCCCTGTGTCTTTACACTGCTGCCTTCTGCCTTCTGTCTCTACCCATCTGTATCTTCTTATAAGGATTAGGACACACCCTAATAACCCCATTTTAACTTAATTACCGATTTAAAGAGCTTATCCCCAAATGCAATCATCTTCTGAGGTATTAGGTACATGGGAATTTTGTGGGGGACACAATTCAGTCCATAACAGTTCTGTTTTAAACTTGTAATTCAGTTGCATTAACTGTTTTTTACTGTATCAATCTTAGTTTTATAATAATGCTTAACAATAACTTGTAAGGTTATTCTCTTCTTTTCAAATATGTCTAGGCTATTCTCATGTGTTTACTCTTCCACAGTGCCTCAATTTAGAGAATGATTTTGGAAATATAGTTGCATTTATAATATTAAGTTGCTGAGTCTATATAGCATTTTATATTTTTAAGATTCTATATAGATTATGTATATGATTTTTGTTTTTTGCTTTCATGAGTGGGATATTTTACCATTTATATTATTTTGAACTGTAGATAAGACAATAGGAAATATTTTTTTCCCTTGAATATTTGAGATTTTGAACACAAGTTAAGTGGCTCTCTAGGAAAGTTGTAACAATTTATATTTCCACCAGCAGTGTTCCAGCATGCCTTTTTCCTATGTCATCAGCACTAGTAGCATACAGTTTTAAAAATTTGTAATTCTTTGATTGCCTGTGGGATTGAACTTAAAAAAAAATTATATTTAGGGCCCGGCTGAGTGGCCCGGTGGTTAAGCACTGGCTTGGGAAGCCAGCAGCCCCAGTTCGGGTCCCACATATGACGGCCAGCGACACTGCCCTCAAAAAAAAAAATTGTATTTATTGGCCTTCAGTATTTTGTCTTTTATAAATCTTTTTTGGGCCAGCCGAGTGGCTCAGTTGGTTAAGAGCTTGCTCAAGAGTGCGAACTGAGCTCTGAGCAACAGCTGTTCGATGCCCAGCCCGAGCTGAGCTGCCGCTGAGCTGCCAACAGGTGGCAGGATGGCTCAGCTAAAAAAAACAAAAACAAAAAAGACATTTTTTAAGCGTTCTTTATGTATTAAGAATATTAACCTACTGTCCACTATAATTAATGTTTTGCAGGATCTCTTTTCTAAATATAGTTTTTTAGCTCTAAAGCTCAGAATGCAAGGTTGTTACTTGCCATCCCACTTTTTCATGAACTTGTGATGTATCTGCCATGAACACAAGTGGCAATCAGCATGTCCTTTCACCATGAATATTATACTGGCCATATTTTGGAAAAATTACTGGTGGTTTTTGTGACAGTGTTCTTTCAGTAAACAACATTTACCTGAAAGCAGAAATGACTCTTCCAGGGATGCTATCAATTCCTAAACAAATTGTGTAAGCTTTGTCCAAAAAAAATTTGGTTAATACATTTTATTTTGGTATATTCTAAGATTGTGATCAGTCAAATAGATGAATTATAGCTTTAAATCTTCAGAATCTGACACCAATCCATTTGAATAGAAATTATATTCTCTACTTCTCAAAGAAGGTAAGTTTTATTTTTGTCTATTCTGTTAAATTTTCCTCAGATAATCTAATATGGTAATTGCTAGGAAAAGATGAAATCAGATCAAGGCCTCACATAGTGGTTAAACACTTATAAGGCAGAAAGCACATTTTTTTTCTTTTTTTCCTTTTTTTTTTTTTTTGTTATTTTCATTTTGTGCATTTGTTTCTTATAAGCCGATGCAGAGACATGGATATGGGATATCTGTGGGCACAATGGCCGATATGTTCAAGGACTTGATACATGGTTCCAAGATTTTCAGAGCTCTTAAATTATGATGACAATCTTTCACTTTAGGAGAATTGTTAGAGTATCAAGGAATTATAACCAAACAAATATTTCAACTACATTAAAGTAATGTGTATCTTATCTACAGGGAACACATTTTATTTGTTTGTTTTAATTTTTCTCTTTCTCTTCAGGTAAGGTTATCACATCTCTTCTTAAAAGCTCAGATTTTAGATTTATGATTATAAATAACTTTAATGTATGGGAATTCAAAATTGTTTTGAAAATACATAACAAAATATGGATGAATTTCAAAATTTCAGATCAACTGCACTGCGGAAAAAAGGAACAATACTCCAACTGGACAACTTCTCAAGATACCAATCTTTAAAACTAAAACTTTAACCATTATATTACATTGAAACCATTTACAATCTGTTGTGAAATTAAGTATTTTGGGTGGCAATTGTATTCCATAGATGTTCATGATCTGCCTAATCTTCTAAGCAAAACTAGTCCTTTTTGGGGGGAAATTATTCTTAAATTTGGTTGCTAGATAATATCACTAAGTTAACAGTTTATTGGAGTGGATCTACCATGTGCATTTAATTTTTTGTTCTTTATGAAATATGTTGGGTGAAATTTTCTGCATCACCAATTAACGTTTTGTGCTAGTTTTCAATCCCTGGATTTAAACATATGTTTTTTTCTCCCCAAGTTTGCCTCAGATCTGAAAAGTCCCTAAAAGAATAAGCAGGAGTTTAGAGTAGATAGAAAATGTTAGACATAGACTAACATGTATTCAGCTTACAAAAATGGCTTGCTGAAATTAGGGTTGAACTATGCAAAATTTCTGGGTTTGCATGTAAAAAATGGTTGAATATAGACATTTTCATATCATTTAATCTCAAATCTCTCTTTTGTGAGATTATTGGCAAAAAATTTGTAATGACTAGAAAATTGTTTATTCTTTCCCCTCATTTTAAATTTTATGTTTTAAAATATTTTTGTAGACTAATGTAGGCATATTCCAAAAAAATGAAATGGGAAGATTTTGTAGGCCAGTTTTTTTTTATTACAGATTTATTTTGATGCTATCTTCTGTCTCCCCAGTTAGATTTCAATCATACAGGATGGGTGCCTTATTGCATACTTCTCAGTACTTCTTGGTATTTCTTAACCATAAATGCAGCCCACACTGCACTATGCTTTGAGTGCAGGAGCCACTCAGTAAATATTTGTTGATGGTCTTGATTACGGTGTGTTGCTAAAGGTAGCTTAAACTTTTGCCAATAAAATTGGGTTTTTAAGTTAGTTTGACCTTTTTAGGTTCTCTAAATATTTTCTTTCATATAGATGAAATTATCCACAAAAGTACTCACTGATTTGGAAGTTCTTTTTCCCTTCTGCATTTCTGAACTCTGAATTTAAGAAGTATTGTATAATCCTCACACACAATCAGTGCTGTTGTTGGCTGCTTCTATTAAAATTGCACCTATTCATACTCCTTATTTGATAAAAATGGTTGATCCCCAATATGCACAAAGCACTATTCTAAGGACTGTTGTTCATTGCAAGGAGTCAGTAACATTGCTTTCTTTCCCCTCCATGAAAGAGTCAGATGCCAATATTAAATCTATATTTATAAATGTGTGTTTTTAACCATTATTTAAAAATAATAGTAGATATACTTAACACCTATTATGTGGTGGGCACTGTTCTGAATGCATTAAAGTTATTATCACATTTAATCCTCACCCAATCCTGAGGGGGAGGAATATTATTCTTGCTTTACAGGTAAGGAGTCCCAGACTTAGCCAATTCATTTGTCTAGCTAAGACCCCAGAGCTAGTATAGCAGCCAAGCCTGGATCTAAATCCAGGTTTTAAATACTATAGTACATATGTGCATAGATACGCTAGCTTTTCTAGAAGAGAGCCAGCCTGGGACTTTCTAAAGGGAAGCCCACGGAGCCTGAATGGAGAAATGCTAAGCAAGCATTGACCAGCTTGCTTAGCATTGATTAGAACAGCAGACTCATCCAGTCTCAGTGGCAAGTCTTTCCTATATAAACTCAGGCAGCAACTCCCTCCTTTTCTGGTTCCATCATTTATCCTGCAATCTTCTATTCATAAAATGGTTTCCCTGTTTTGTTCAGTGATGCAGACATCGCAGCCCCGTTTACCATTGAGTTTCTTGTGACTAAGAATAAATTGGTATTTGGGTTTATCTATAGGGTGCTGTGAGCACTCCTGTGAAAGAAGGCTTCACTCCCTGGGCAAGTCGGGGGATTACTCTTGAGAAGACTAATTCATCAAGGCCAATGTCTTCCTTGCTAACACGCCAACCTTACCAATAGCTTTCTAGTCAAAGCAACAGTCTAAAGCTTTATAGGGTGAATCTCAACAAAGTTAAAAAAAAATTAAAAATGAATATATGTGATGTACACATTAATTCATAAAATTCATAGCAGATTATGGCTGATCGTTAAAGCCAAATTAAAGAAGCAATAGGTGTAAAAACAAAGGAATTAGTAGGCATAATTTGTCTTTAAAATAACACGTGACTACTCGCAATTGCTTGTGGGAAAGAGTTTTCTTTAGTTAATATGGTAAAAAGAATAACAATTGCTAGCGTTTATCTATATGCAATAGGTCCATCTTACAATAGATATGTCTATACAGTCACCAGTATTAGAGTTCAATAATTTCAAAGAAATCTAAATGCTCACCTGTAGGTGAAACGAACAGTGTATCTATTCTATGGTAATACAAAGTCTGACAATTAGGTTCGAGAACCCATCCTAGGAAAAGAGCTACATATCTCATTGCTGAATATCACTATGGTCACCTTCAAAGCACTTCCCTTGGGAAGCTATGTACCCACTCCAGCACCTATTCCACCCTTCAAAGCAATTTTGGAGCCTTTTCTGGAATGGCCATCAGAGCTGTCGTCATATTATCCTTGATGTCCTAAATGTCATTAAAATGTCTTCCTTTCAGTATTTCCTTTATCTTTGGGTAAAGAAAGAAGTCATTGGGGGCCAGATCAGGTGAGTAAGGAGGGTGTTCCAATACAGTGATTTGTTGACTGGCTAAACTCCTTTACAGACAGTGCTGTGTGAGCTGGTGCCTTGTCGTGATGCAAGAGCCATGAATTGTTGGAGAAAAGTTCAGGTCGTATATAAAATTCCCAGTAACGCTGCCCAGGATTTTATGACATGTTCCGGCACTTCAGTGAACATAGCACAGCTTAGGCATGGTGTTCTTAAACTCTCAGCTTTGTTATCCAGTGACTTTAGTTATCACATTTCTTATGATTTTGTGTCAAGTTCAGTTCAGTTGTTAGTCAGGCCAAGAGAGACCTATGCTCTGACTCCACTTGTGCCACTCTTAGAATGTGGCATTTGTCAAACTGCCTTTTCAAGCCTCAGTTTCCCCATCATCAAAACCTCATTGATGGGGTTGTTGTGAGAATTAAATGAAAATATATAAAATTCATCAAAACCTAATTTTGAGCAAAAAGTAGTATGTCTCAGAAGAATACATCCAGTCGGAGTCCAGTTATAAAAATTTGAAAACAGGCAGAAGCAAACGCTACTTTGTTTAAAAGTACATATATCTGTGAAAAAATCATAAAGAAGAAGAAGGCAAGGATAGAAGCAAAATTCTGGGTAGTGGTTACCTGGCCAGGGAGAAGAAAGAGCACTAGAATGGGGATCAACAACAACAAAATAGGCATTGTATGTTTTGGAAAAGTTACAATTCTTTAATTGAGTAGACTGCGTTTTGGTTGTCCTTTTTCCTATTGTAATTTAAAAAATAGATATATGGTATGTAGATGCTTTTCACTCAAAATAAATATTTATTAGTACAACTGAGAGGGATATAACACACACATGCATGTTGCTAAGTCCCACCACTCGGCTTCATTTCTGAATGATAATTCTAGCAGTTTCTAGGACAGTGGTTTTATCTCTTGGATGTATTTTAGATAACTCTGAGGAGCTTTAAAATATATACTGATGCTCAGGCTCCACTGCTAGACATTCTGGTTGAATAGATTTGGGTTTGGGCCAGGCATCTATATTTTGTTTAAAAGCTGCCCAGTTGACTCTAGTATGAAGTTAAAATTGACCAATCCTGAGATGACTTTCTAAAAGCTAGGCACCAAGCAAAATGGGGTGGGGGAGAGGGAACAATAAAATTATTAAAATAGTTCAATATTTGACTTTTTAAAAAAAATTTTTAATTAGTTTCAGGTGTACAACACAGTGCAATAGTTATACTTTTTACCCCTCAAAGTGACAATCCCCTCTCACAATTTGCCACCCCACTCCTCCCCGCCATATCATATATATCTATTACACTTCCTCTGACTCCCTTCCACAGTATAATCCACATCCCGTGACTATCTATATATTCAATTACAGTTGGTATACAATATTATACAACCTCAGCTTCAGTGTACAGTGCAGTGATCAAGCCTCTATTCCATCCATGAAATGGTCTCCCTAACAAGACATGTGACCATCTGACACCCCACAAAATATTTACAACATTATTAATTATATTTCCCGAACCATGTTTCATATCCCTGTGGCAATATTGTAGTTGAAAAACTGAATGAATGAGCAAAGTAAACAGAAATAGTCTCATAGATATAGAGGGAAAACAGGGTTGCTAGTTGGGAGGCAGGTGGGGATGAGGGAGAAGGGGAAGGGAATAGACAGCTTGACTTTTTTTTTTTTAAAGCACCCATATGTAACTACCATGGGAAACCCCACAACTTTGCTAGACTGCCTTACAAAGATTTTGTAGCTTAGTGTTATTTCTATTTTGAAGTATGTATTTGGGGGATTAGGATGGGAAGTGCGGTGCTGCTGTGTAGACACCCCCCCCCCCCACCTCGCAGCAGGATGTCGCAGTGAACTCTAAGTTGGGGCTGAAGTCCATCCAGCTGGATTTTGCCTCTCAGGGTGTCTGCTGATGAGGGGTTGCTTCCACTGGGAGGAAGAGGTATTTTTTTGTCCTAATTAACACAAAGGTTCCCAAACCACTTATCTTGGTCCCATAGGCATGGCTTTCATTTTTGTGCTTAAGACTACTGAATATCACAAAATATTTTTCCACACACAAATATTCAGAATAGTTTTGGGCCCAGCCTGTATAGTATGGGCACTTACCAATTAGAAGTGATGAGACCAGTGGCACCTGAGCAGGGTCCTGTGTGTGTGACTCCCCTAAGACTCACCTACCACCCTGCCAGGTGCTAACACTTTTTAGTGGTTGGGTGGAGTGAGATGGGAGGTGGCAGTCCTGGCGGAGGAGCCAAAGTAGCTGCCCAGGCACAAAAGAGCACTCCACAGACTCAGGTTAGAAGCTATTTAATGACGGGCGTGGAGTCATTTCAATGTTTTAACAGTCCATCAGGCCCTACTGGCCTGTACAGGGTGATTATTAGTTTTGCCTGCACATATCAAAGAACTCAGGGTTTCATCATTTCTTCCTCCATTTCTTTAGCGGTCAGCATACAGTTTATGGGCAACAACACTGTTTTACTTTCGGTTCCGGGAACTAATAATCATGGTTAATTCTTATCAAGAACTGATCATTTCAATTTCATACCAACCTTTGGAGTGAGCACCATTTCAAACAGGGGAGGAAACAGGTTAAATAACTTGCCCCCATTCAACAGCTGAAAAGTGAAACAACAGGCTTTAAATCCAGGTCTGCCTGGGTCTTGAGCAGAGCTCGAAGTCTGTGCCATGATGCCTCGTACTCCTGCTGCCAGTTTTCCCTACCTCCTTGTCCCTCACTTCCTCATCAGCAAACCCATGAGTCATGACATGAAAAGCAGAGAAGACCACAGATGAGTGGCAGAAGCCAGAGGACCACGTGGAAGTGCTCAGAGATTCTGTTCCCTTTTCCTGAAGGAGCCCTCAGCCTAGGGTATTGGAAGTAGAGAGAAATGAGTAACAACTGCATCACTTTTCAGTTTCTGTTCAAACTTAGTTGCAAAGAAAAAATTTCAGTCTTTAGCATGTATTTGGGAAATGCAGGTTTTTGATTATGAGAAAAAAATGTGCAGTGTTCCCATGTTTCGATGAAAAATTCTTGTTAAACTTGTGTGCAGCTAGTAAATTAAGTCCTTGTTTATTTCATGTAATGGAAATGGTACATTTTCTCTCCTATTTGAGCCTTAGTTTTCCATTGGTGATTATTTAATTACTTGTAGCCAAAGAAAAGTGTCTTATACAGAGCCTGGGACCCATGGTGTGTCTCCACTATGGCAAAGAGTTGGTTTAGAAATTAATTAGTGAAGGGCCTGTAGATCTCCGTGTGGGCTGGGTACTTCAAAATCCCATTCATGTTTATCTACTCATCACTTTTATTCCAAGATCTGTTCTTCTGTTGTGACAGCGCTTGGCTCAATACATGTAGTAAGAACTTGACTTGCATAGACTCAGACTTAGTTCCCCCCAATGGATTGATCTTTTGCTTCTTTTTTTTTCACATTAATTGCTCATAAGAATTGAAACAATAGTTTCTTTGGATTATTATTCACTGACATGAGAATTAGCTGTTTTCCTTCTTTGTTTAATTCCATTCATTTCCTGTTAGAACTTTCATCATGTTCCCAGAACTGTGTGAGGTGTTAACGGTGGTCCAAAAAAGTACAGTCTTATATTCAAGGAGATGATAATCTTGTTAAAGCCCAAAGCCTTGCACACGGGACAATTAGGGATGACACAAGAATAATACGTAACAGCAGTTTTGATTGTATGTGCTTTATGGCTATGATCACAAACAAAGCATGCAAGCCTCCAGAGAGTGAATAAGACTATGAAAGAATAGACAACCTAAATGTGAAATGAATGAATCCCAAAGAGAGCTTGGTGAGTGTAGGTTTGCATCGAAGCTTTATTGTTTGGTGTGGGCTTCTCCCTATGGTGGGTGTTTTGGCTTTCTCTGCCTTCTGCCCTGTTCTTGAAGGATGTCCCTTCTATGAAGGATCCTGGTTGCCTTTTAGCAGCTTCCCCACTGCCCTTTGGTTTCTCCTGATGCCACCAGAGTCACTTTGCATTCTTGCTAGGTGAGGTAAAGGTGACCATAATTTGAAGTAAAAAAAACCTAAAAAGATTGAAATTGTGGCTTAGAAGTGAGGAAATACAGATCCCATGGAGAAAAATCCTATTTACCACCACATGGAATTGAATACTGCTTTTATGGATTACTAGGGGAAGGTCAACTTTCTGTAAGAGCAAATAAACAAGGACGCCATTACCATAGTTTCAAGTAATTTAGACAACTTGAGCAACACTGATATTGACATAGTTTCTAAATCATCTATTAGATCCAGTAGCTTGTTGAAAAAATATTACTAAAGAAACAACTATTAAAAAGGTATCAGTTTATGATAAGGATACAACTTTAGATAACATGAGATAATTTTTCTTTAGGCAGAAAAATACCAGGCACAGATTTTTCTTTGATGGCATGACCTGCTACTAACATGTCTGCTTTCCATCCCATCTGATAAAGGTCAACAATTGAATACCCAAAGTTCATACAGACAACACCTGCCGGATAAAAACAGGAAAATTGGTTTTCTTGACCCAAACTGCACCATTTTCTTAATGTTTGAAAAAAAAGAGGCGAAATTTTCCTATCCTGTATATAAAGTTCTTGTTTCTCTTTTTCACACTGGACTCCAATCTATGTTATTTCTGAAAATCAGTTAAGATAAATGTGATGTGTCTGATTTTTTCTGCCTTTGACCCTTTCTTTTAAACACCTCTGACAAAACTCTCCCACTTCTAACCTGAGAAAGAAGTAGGAAAGGAAGACAGTGGATTGTCTATAAAATGGTCTTAGAAAAAAAGGAGATAATATTCATTATCATTTTATTATGATGATGAGTTTGCATTTACAAAGTAATAAGTATTTTCCAAATGACTGCCTTTAATTGTCAAACAGGTAAACAAGATGCCAAATCTAACTGCCCAAACTTGTGGTACTGAAAATATTTTTTTTGGTGGCATTACTATTATTATTATGAACAGAAATAGCAGTGATAAAGATCAAATTGAGTTGTGTGAGCACTCAGAATTCCATTTGTGGAGGGAGGTAGTTTAGATTTAGCAGAATTAATGTTCTTCCTTGTTTGCAGCTGTGTCTAGTGCCATCGTTTTATGCTCTCATTTTCCTGGCTGACAGCCCCCACCATTAAACAAGGAAAGGAGGTGGGATGGCTCAGAGAAATAACAGGGTAGCAGGGAGTTGGACTTGAACCCAAGCATCATCCAGTCCACTGAATTTTTTAAGTGGTTTGGTTTTTAGAAGTGTCTGTCATGACATATAAATCATCGTTAATTTCATCATTAAACTGGCTTTACAGAGATTTTGTTTTAAAGGGACAATGCAGTTAGGGAATCACGAGCTCTGAACTTGGAAGCACAGGACTCCACAGCTGGGGGGACGGACCTGAGCAAACAGAGCTCTTCAGGGTTCAGGCAGCAGGTTTTGACGCTATTTGTGTGGCCAGCTCTCTCTCCTGCACAACAGCTTGCTTGTGGCTGCTTTCTCTTCTTCCTACTCCTCTCTCAGGCCACCCTGAGCTTTGTGGGAGTAAATGTTGCCAGTTTTATATATTCGGTGTGAACTTTGACTTTGGCAAATATTGAACTAGTGTTCCCCTCATTTTATTGACATCCTAACTGAAGGAGAGAGGGCTGGGAAGGGGTGACAACCAGCTGGTCACAGTGAGAGAGATGACTTGCCCACTGTCATCCCACTAGACCAGCGCTGGTCTTCCCACCATTCCATGGATCTTCTTTTTCTTCTTTTTAAAATATATATCTTCCCTCCCTTTTCCCATGCCAAGACTTAAAAGGTTTCAAATACTTCAAAAATAAATGATTTCTAAATCACCTCAGACTATGAACATAAAATGTTTTATCACATTTTCCAAAAGCAGACTGGCATATTAAGAAATGATCTCATTCTTATCCATATTCTCTTTTAGGGACGTAGAAACATTATCTCAAATTATTACCGCAAAGAGACAGAGACAAAGATTTTGCACCTTTCTAGTTCTCAGATCATTTTAGTTATTTTATTTCAATTCTCTCAAATCTCTTGGACAGTTATTTCCTCTATATTTTCTTGTATCACTTAAAAATTACACTTTACTTTGTCAGGGTCTGAAGAACTGCATTGAAAAACTAAGAAATCATTGAAAAAATTCCATTAGCACAGCTATAGTGATCAGAAGAAATTGGCTAATTTCAGTGTCTTTCTTTGGGCTCTTTATAGAAAATTGTTGAAATGCGTCCGCTATAAGTAACTGGCCTTCTGAAATTGATTTAAAGCTGTAGTGGGGAAGAAAAACTACATTGAAAAAAATTAAATCTTAGATTTGGAGATACTAAAAAAAAATGTCCGCTGCCCAAAGAATCCCAAATACTGGCCCTCTTGTTCAGCCGTTAGAAGTGAGGAAAAGAAGTTGCGTAACTGGTGTGGAGGGAGAGAGACACATGTTTCCTTTAGCCATGGTCATACTTTAAAGAGCAGTTTTCTGGCTAATAATTGCAGCTATTTTTTAATTGAGTTGTTGTTTTTTTGGTGTTGAGTTGCATGAGTGTTTTATAAATTTTGGATATCAACCCCTTATCAGATATATCGTTGGCAAATATCTTCTCCCATTCAGTAGGCTGCCTTTTTGTTTTATTGATGATTTCTTTTGCAGTGAAAAAACTTTTAAGTTTGATGTAATCCCATATGTTCATTTTTTCTTTTATTTCCCCTCCCCAAAGGGATATATCAGTAAAAATATTACTCAGGGTAATGTCTGCAAACTTACTCCCTATGTTTTCTTCTAGGAGTTTTATAGTTTCAGGTCTTACATTGAAGTCTTTAATCCATTTTGAGTTTGTTCTCGTATATGGTGTAAGTAGGTGGTCTATTTTCATTTTTTTGCACGTGTCAGTCCAATTTTCCCAGCACCATTTATTAAATAGACTATCTCTACTCCAGTGTAAATTTTTGCTTCCATTGTCATAGATTAAATGACCATATATAGATGGGTTTATTCCTGGGCTCTCTATTCTATTCCATTGGTCTATGTGTCCATTTTTATGCCAGTACTGTACTGTTTTGATTACTGTAGTCTTATATAGTATGTTTTGATGTCAGGTAGTGTGATGCCTCCCACTTTGTTCTTATTTCTCAACATTGCCGTAGCTATTCGGGGTCTTTTGTGGCTCCATATAAATTTTAGGATTCTATGTTCTATTTCTGAGAAAAATGTCCTTGGTAGTTTGATTGGAATTGCATTGAATCTATATATTGCTTTAGGTAGTATTGACATTTTAACTATATTAATTCTTCCTAATCATGAGCATGGTATGTATTTCCATTTTTTGGTATCTTCTTTGACTTCTCTCTTCAGTGTCTCATAATTTTCTGAGTACAGGTCTTTTACTTCTTTAGTTAAATTGATTCCTAGATATTTTATTGTTTTTGAAGCAATTGTAAAAGGGATTGATTTCCTGATTTCTTCTTCTGATAGTTTATTATTGGTGTATAGAAATGCCACTAATTTCTGAATATTAATTTTGTATCCTGCTACCTTACCAAATTCGTGTATCAGTTCTAACAGTTTTTTGGTGGAGTCTTGGGGATTCTCTATATATAGTATCATGTCATCTGCATATAATGACAATTTTACTTCTTCTTTTCCAATTTGGATGCCTTTTATTTCATTTTCTTGTCTGATTGCTGTGGCTAGAACTTCCAGAACTATGTTAAATAGAAGTGGTGAAAGCACTCCTCCCATTCTTTACTGCCATTTTTTTACTTCTTGTGTTTTCTCCACCCTGCCAAGATTGCTATCACCTGGGCCTTGGCTCCAATTATTCCATCTTCCCACAGTGCCCTTTGCTCAGAGCCTTACTGGCTGGCTCCTTCGTATCATCCAGCCCTCACTTTAAATTCATAAAGGCCTTCCCCAACCAGCCAACCTGAAGCAGCCAGCCAGTGTCTGTCCCATTACCCACTTTTCCATCTCTACACTATATTTATCATCGCTTGATGTTTTCTTGTTTATGTATTTATCAGCTCATTGCCCGCCTTCCTTCATTAGCATGCAAGCTTCACTGGGGTAGAGACCTCTTCTGTTTAGTCATCAGTTTCCTTCGCTCCCGACACACAGTAGCAGCTCAATGTAATGTTTGTTGAATGAATGAATGAACAGAACTTTCTCTAATATGTGAGAAAAATGGGAGGCAAGTCAAGATGAGAAGATATGTTTTGAAGTGCAGGGGAAGGAGTTGAGGAAATTGAGCCATATTACCTTTCTTTTTTTTTTTTTTTGCAAATCACGAAGTAAAACATGTAGAAGGTGATGGGGGTGGGATTGGGGCTCTGGGACCAGAATAGAGCTCAGAGGAATGTTGTGAGGCATGAAGAGGAAGTGGAGTAGTGAACGGAGAGGAAGCTGTGGTGCAGCTGTGCCCCAGAGAATGGAGAAGAAAGTTCTTGGAGAGAAGGCCTGACAATTCGAGTACAAGGTGGGTAACGGAGCTAGACGTTCTTGTGCTTGGTGGTAGCTGTTCTCTTTTTTGCTCTTTGTTTTCTTTTATCTCTTTTGTAGTTTTCTTGGCCTACTAGAAATAAGAATGGTTAACACTTTTGTGCTTTACCATGTGTTTGGCACAGTGGTAAATCTTTGTGTGTATCTATTGCTCATTTTATCAGCACGGTAACCCCTGAAGTGGATGCCACTAATAGTCCCATTTTATAGTCAAGAAAATGGAGACTTGGAGTGGTGAAATAACTAGTCAGCAGGAGTGCCAGGAACAAACCCAGACCTGACTCCAGCACATGTACTGTCTTAACCACTCTGCTCCACCAACTCTCTGTACTTTTCCTAAACCGATCAGGGCAGGTTTTCCAGGCTGCTTCTTAACATGCGCCTGGCTTCAAGCCTCACTGTAGCTTTGGACCCACAGAGTAAAAGTGGGAACGAAGAAGAGGCTCTAGTCCCACCAGACCCCAACTCCACACCTCTGGCCTGGAAGAAGGCTAGCTGAGAAGGGCGTTTAAGGAATGAATGTTTTCTCGTAATTAGTCTTTCCTTTATGTGTTAAGCTAGGGCTCAGCTGTGATCCCATTAACTCATCAGATAGTTCTCTGACATCCTTTCTGCTGCTTTCTATGATAATTGATCTACTCCACTTTCCCACAATTTCTTATTTTTCTAAACAGATTTGCCAGTAGGTTTTTAATATTGTTTGCATGTGTAATTCTTTTAAATACTGCTGTTTCTTCATTCTTAGTTTTGCATACTTTAATTCTTTCTCCCTCTTTTTCTATAAGGTTTATAAGAAGTTTATCTATTTTATTGTTTTTTTTTAAAGAAACAGATTTCAGATTTACTTATTCTTTCTATTTTTTTTTTTGTCTTTCTGTAGCTTCAGGTTCTATTTCTCATAATTTTTGAAGTTATTTTGCTCATTTCTGATTTCTTGAAATGAATATTAAATGTACATGCAATATATATGTCATATAATATATAATTATATTGATATAATTATATCATAATAATTATATATTATATATTATATATTATACATAATTATATATAATATATTATATACATTATATGTAATAGCATATATAATTATAATTATTCAAGTATATTGATACAATTATTATGCTATATATTATTATGATATACTTGTAATTACATTGATAAAATTATATCATATATTATATAATTACATAGATATAATCATATAACTATATAATTATATAGATATAATTATACAGATAATATCTATATAATGTAGACATAGATATAATTATAATTATATCATATATGTAACTTCATTTAATTCAGTTTCTTTCATGACCTATGGGTTTTGGTCTGAAGCATCTTCCAATTGCCTTCAAGACAGTTCGAACATCAGCTTTGATTTCTTCAATTTTAAACGTTAGTTATGTATAGCCTAATTTTCATGTAAAGACTTGTATCTCTTTTTTTTTTTTTTTTTTTCTTTTTAGCTGAGCCATCCTGCCACCTGTTGGCAGCTCAACGGCAACTCAACTCAGGCTGGCCTCAAACCGCTGTTGCTCAGAGCTCAGCTTGTACTCTTGAGCGAGTTCTTAACCAACTGAGCCATTCGACCGGCCCTTTTAAGACTTTTATCTCTTTTAATTCAGATTTTATTGGATTATTGTCAGATTATTTGTCCTGTAAACATATACTTAAAAAAAAATTTAGACGTATTCTTTGTACCCAAGTTCATAATCAAATTTTTTAAATAGTTGGTGGATAAATGAAAAAATTCTCTAGTTGAAAGGTGTCAGGACCCTTGTATCACTATCAAATGTACATCATTGAATGTGATGGATTCACTTCTAAAAGAGAAGCATTGACATCTTCCACTATAGTTGCCTTCTATCAAGTTCTTGCACTTGTAAATAGTTTTTGTTTTATTCATTTAGTTGCCATGTTGTTTGGGACCTGCAGTCTATTGACTGTTATACCTTTTTTACAAAAGTATATCTTTTATATTACATAATATCTCTGTCTTGATTGGTCAGTTTTTCAATAACTAATTAAAATGCCACAGTATTTTTTTTTTTTTTTGAGGGCAGTGTCACTGGCCCTCATGTGGGACCTGAACCGGGGCTGCTGGCTTCCCAAGCCAGCGCTTAACCACCACACCACTCGGCTGGCCCTAAAATACCACAGTATTAATGTTATGCTTTTCCTAAGTAGGTTAGGCAACTCTGCTCCCATCATATAGTACTGCACCTTTGGATTTATCTTTCTGAGACTGTAAGCCTTAGTCTTGAGTCTATCAAGATAATCTATAAAATATTCCACATCACTTTTTGCCATTAAAAAAAAAATCTATCTATCCCCAATGTGTTTGATTTGGATGATGATAATTATAACCAAATGATTTTTCTCCATTATAAAAGATAATGCACAATTTAAAAAAAAATTTATTTATTTATTTATTTATTTATTTATTCTTTTATTGTGAAATAAATATTTGTTTTAAAAAAAATTAGCTTCAGGTGTACAACACAGTGCATTAGTTATACTTTTTACTCCTCAAAATGAATGCACAATTTTCTATTGGGCATAAGTTACAGTCATTCTACCCAAGACCATCAGACTCACCAGTACCACTATGTACCTTTCAGACATTGCGGCAAATCGCAGACAAGAGAATATTAGTAAGACTGCATTACTTTGCTATTGAGAAATACTATGTTTTCTAAAGAAGGAAAAATGCAGAAAAGTATTTTTAGATCACTATCTTCTGAACCAGGCATTGAAGTGCTTTGGTGATTTATAAAAATAAATATATTTTTTCCCACTCCTAGGCCCATTTTTTGACCACTAATATGTAGTGTGAAGGTAGTGATAACTAAGGCCATGAGAGGAGGAAAGATGGCACATGTATTGTTGAGTATTGTGCATATGCAAGCAAGTGCTGCAAATTTCAGAATATGTAAAATAACAATTATTTATAGTGCATTAAATGAATGTATGGTTCACAAAGTGCTGTCAATTACATGTGTATTCATTGATCTATTCAACAAATACTTGTTGATGGTCTACTGTGCACCTGATTCCAGTCAGGTCCTGGTGATACTGAGGAGATACTATTTACGTTCTCGCTATTTCTCTGGGTACAAATGGCCGGATAGTTAACTCAATGGCTTCAGATGCTGGAATTTATTCTAACAAGTTTTTGAGCTGCTTCAAAAACCAAAAGTGTTTCCTCCTACTTCTTCCCGCCCCCTTATTACTATTTTAGGAAATTTGAAATAGAAGGAAAAAAAAAATCACTGTTACATAAATGCTCGCTTTTTGGAATAACTCTACATTTGTATAGTGCATCCTAGTGATAAAACAGAATACAACAAAACACATCATTTTAGGCTTGACGTTTTAGAATACTCACCATGCTGCCACGGTTGTGTAGTTACCTTAAAAAAAAAAATGTTTCTCTTAATGTAGCTCGTTTACTCACTAGAGTAACTTGGCCATCCAAGACTAAGAATTGTAAAAAAAAAAAAGACAGATAAAAAAATACTAAGAATTGTTTGGAACCAATACATGAAGTCAGGTTACGCAGAAACAAAATGAGTAACATTCGAGTTGTTGCAGGGAATCTGTGAAGCCGCGTTGGGTTTTCAGGGCCAGCATGTCAGCTTACCATCTGCAGATGTTGCTGTGGATCAGGTGGGGGGCAGCAGAGAGCCCGCTGAGGTCCAGGGAGTCTTCTAGGCATGGGTGGAGGTGGCAGTGAGTTAGGAAGTAGAGTCAAGCTTTTGATTCTGTATCTAAGAGGAAGAGAGGAAAGCAAGAGAGAAATACGACAAAGGTCAGAATGGAGAGGAAGCAAGAATTGAGCTAGGACTGATTGACGTAAGTCAAGAGCTGGGTGGCGAAAGCAAAGGGAGCGGGAGAAACAGGAAGTCAAGCGTGGGTGGGTAGAGAGGAGGTGCCAGAGGGAAGCCAGTCAACTTCACCAACATTTCCAGTGCCTTCCCAACACACTGGCCAGGACCCTACGTGGTCCTGCTTGGTTTTCCAAGGTCAGTGGCTCTTAATGGACTGAGACAGGAAAGGCGCCAGACTTGTAGCTAGCTCCCTTGGGCTGAGATTGTAATTAAAGTTCTTTTTTTTTATTAACAAATATTGAAATGAGTTGAGAAAACTTGCGGTGATTTGGTTGGTAGGGATCATGGGTGGTGCAGTTTTGTGAGGGTTTTTCGTTCTGGTGACCCCAAAGAGCTGAAGCCCTCAGCACCCTTCTGTCCAGCTTCTGGAAGATTTTCCACAACTGTCCATGAAAAACAGTTCAATACTGTTTACTCAGGGATCTACTCCATTTGAAACATCATGCTCTCATTGTGAGGTCTTGTCATAATTAGCTTCAGATGGTGCTAATTAAGCAGAGCCAGCATGGGCACTGTTCCCACCCCTAGCTTGGCCCCCTCACACACTACATTTAGCACACTCGTGGGAAGGCATCCTGGAGATGCCTTATCATACCCTCGCCCCACCCACCTTTACTACTCCTGGGAGCTGCTCCCCAGATACACTGCTACCCGGTGAAGAACATTATCACACATCAGCAGATGGCTGCTTATCTCAAGACACACATACTCACCAAAATCCTAGCAGAAGCAAAGCCTTTTGGGTAGTCCCTTAGAGCTAACTATAACAGAGTTTGAACCATGAAAGGCAATTTGGAAGTGGAGACAAAGTATGGAGAATGAAAGGCAAAGGGGGAATACACGAAAGAGTTCTTGGAAAAGAAAGAGAATTTGAGTTAGGCTGGGGAACGTTAAACTATAGCCCCTGATTTCCTTGACAAAATGGATGGAAATTGTTTCGTTGGTGATGATACCAACATCTGCAGGCAGCTTAACTGCCACTTTGTTGATCAGAGTAATTTAACCTCTTCCCGCCTTTATCCCCCATTCTGTAAAATGGGAGTTACAGTGCTTGCTGACGATGTTTCCAAACGTTTTTTATAAAGTAAGCACAGAGAATACTACTGACAGTCCAATGGTTCTCTGAGTGAAAGCGTGACTATAAATGAGGACAGACATGCAGAGCATTTTGTTAATGAAGATCAGGATGTCCAGCTTTTCTTTCTAGAGTAAACATCCACCCAGTAGTCCTGACTCAGTTTACATTGTTCTGTCGCATTGTTTGTAAACTTCTTGAGTGATTACCTGATATCTGTGTTCTATTGTTTGAGATACTCTCAAAAGCTGAAAGTAGACCTTTAGTCCCTGCTGGTTTTGTTCTTTTCCACTTGGCAAAGGTTGATTGATTTTATTTTTCTTTGGCCTGTGTTTCTTAGCGGCTTGAAATGAACATGGCTTTTTTTGTTTACTTCTTTACCCACATTGTCAATAATAGAATCGCTCTGGGAATGGGATGCTCAGTGTAATTTCTGCAGCCGTGTTTGCAAAGGGAGGAGGGCTTGGTATGAATTTGGAATACTGTATTGTTTTAGCTTTATTTTCTCAGACGTTGGAACTGTTTTCTTGGGAGTTCTTTTTCACTAATGAAAATTCATGCATTCTCTTAAGCGGTATGGTTAGACATGGCAAACGGGGGAAAAAAATAATGAAAAAGATGAAAGTAAAGGTAATGAAAACCACAGGAAATATGGAAATGGTAATATAGGAAGCAGGCTATGTCATGGTCGGGTTTGATTATATGTGTGTGGGGTACTGATAGGGGTTCAAGGGCACAGATTTATACAAATGGTGAAGAAAAATTAATCCATCCCAAGGGTTCTCAACTCTCATTACACATTAGAATAGCCTGAAGATTAAAAAAAATATATTGATGCTTGGGTCTCTCCACAAATCAGAACATGGGAGGGTGTGGTTTAAGCAGACATTTGTAAAGATGCCTCAGTTGATAGCCAGGATAGAGAACACCTGAAACCAATAGAAACATACTTCTTAGAAGTGTCTCCAGGCAAAGGGTCTTAGTCTAGAATCAGACACTGGTCTGGGCCCAACACACATTTATGGATTTTTTTCTAGCTTTCAATAGGCCTCCTCTTTTTGGCACTGCTCTCATGCTATCTGGCTCTTCCTGACTTTCAAAAGCAAACAAACTTTTCTTCAGTTGAACTGGAGCATTTAGGATACTATGAAAATGCTGAATGAAATGGTATGCCTTTAAGTTGTAGTGAAAATATGTGTTTTTTCAAAGGTCCTGATCCAGATGTGGAAAGATTGTTTGAGAATGGTTGATATGTTTGTTTTGTATCTTAAAGGCAATGCCTTCAGCCTCGGAGCCAGCTGTCTTTCCCCATGCAATTCAAAGGATGCCTCACGTCCCAAATGTGACCTGCTTCCTTCCTTTGACAAGGTCTAAAAGTCCTCTCTGTAAAAGAACTCACATGATCTCGAAAAGGTAATTTACAGACATACACATATAGACTTGATAATTTAATTTATATCTGTTAGACTATTGCATCTAAAGAAGAGTGCTCTGAGATAATGGGACTCAGGAAAGTACATGTATTTGGAATAGAGAGGGAGGTAATAGCCAGGAACACAGAAAGAAAACCCAGGCAAAGCCAGATAAAAGGGAGATTAGAGGCAGCCTGAGAAGAGGGAGGGCAGGGACCCTGGGAGGCTGAATGGAAGTGATGCCAGCATCCAGTGTTACCAACCTGGAGTCAGTCTTCAAAGTTTTAAATACTACCTATATACCAATGACTTCCTAATTTATATTTCCATCCAAGAGCTGTCTGTTGACCTTCAGTTGCCAACGTGCCATATCCATTTGGCTGTCTAAACTCCCATCTCACATTTAACATGTCTAAAAGTATACTCTGGAACCTCTGTCCCTGCAAACCTGTACCTGCAGGGGTCTTCCTTGTCTCTGTTAAGTGACAGCTCTATACTAGGGTTCTGGGGGCCAAAAGGCTTGGAATAGTTATCACTTCCTCTCTTTCTTTCCTTGGACATCAGATCTTTCAGCAAACATGTTTGCTCTACCTTTTAGATGTACTCCGAACATAACTGCTCAGCACCACCTGCCACCACCACCTGGTGTCAGCACCATTGTTGCTCAGCTGGGTTGTTGCAGTGGCCTCCTATCTGGTCCCTGCCACTGCCATCTCCCCACCCACACTGCAGTCTATACCAACCAGTTATAGTGAGCCTTTAGAAACATGTCACATTGTGTCATTCCCACTCAAGAGCCACAGGTGGTTTTCCAGTGTACTCAGAGTAAAAGTCAATCCCCTTTTGATGGTCTGCAAAACCCTACATAATTTGGAGCTCCTGTCATCTCTTTTCTCTCTTCTACTTTTGTGGGCATTCTAGCTTTTTCCTGTTGCCCAGATATGCTTGGGACACTCCTATCTTTGCACTTGGTACTATTCTGGGCTGCCATATGCCCAGAATGCTTTTCCCCAGGTAGCTACTTATTTCCTCACTACCTTCAGGTACTTGCTCATCTTTTCTGGTTATCTTGTCTGATATTCTACTTAGAAGTTCAACCCTTGCCTTTGAACTCCTTGTACCCATTCCCTGCTTCATCTTCACCTTAGCACTTGTCACCATTTGCTCTTCTCTCTATATTTTACTTACTGGTGAGTGCTTGCCTTCTCCCCTCCCACTACTGGAATATAAACTCCACGAGGTCAGGGATTTTTGTCTATTTTGTTTACTACTACGTGCCTACCACCTAGAATTATTTCTGGCACATTGTAGGTACTCAATAAATCATTGTTGGATGACCTGGTATCCTAGATAACCTTTAAAATCTGTCCAAGCAACTGGGTTTGCCTTGCTGTTTTGTGACCAAGTCTTGGCCTTATGTCCTAGTATCCCAGAGATGGAACTTTGCACATCAGGGAGAACTTAAAGCTCCATGGTCTATTGTGTCACCTTCTCACCTGTCCTTCCCATCTGGAGCTCTGCCAGCACTCTGAGACAGTGGCCAGTCACTTCCTTGTCCCTGCTCAGCCAGCTAGTTGGGGTCTGTGTTTGAACCCTTTCCTCACAGCACTCTTGATCCATCTGCCCCCTCCTCTCTGGACTCATCTCTGGGCTGAGATCTCATGTGGCCTCACATTCTTACTTTCTCCATAAGCAAGAGCTCTCAGTCCTGGGCCAGCTGCTCATCTCCTGGAATTGGGATGCATTGGTCAACCCCAATCCTGCTTGAGCGTCCCTTTGAACAATTCATAATTATACTTCAGGCTGGCTCTGCACAGAAGACCACATAAATCATGATTCTTTCTAAGTTTGCATTGGAGTGTGTGGAGGTGGGGAAAATGCTTCAGGATGATTGGAACGCCGTTGTTCTGAAATGACTGATGAGTCCATGTGGCTTGATGGGCTCTCGTAGGGGAGGGAACAGCTGGAGGCGGGTAAGGTCCCATGCCCACCGTTTCTCCTCTGGCTTCTCCTAACCCTAACCCTAACCTCAGAGCCTAGGGCCTGACTGTTGATCTTGTGATATTGAAGCTTCTGGAAGCAGGACTGAGAGTGGAAACTGGAGGTTGTTCCCGAACTATTTCACAACACTTTTCTCCAGGAAAAGAAAAAAAAGCCTCATTCTCTTCATCCCCAGCGTTATGTAACCTAACATTTTCCTTGCTGGTTGAAAGAAATATCCTTTCTTTGCCTAAATAAATAGGGCACAAGCTCTCCGGGACAGGCTGCTTCCCTTGCTTGAGCACTTCCTAGGGATCCGGCTGCTTTTGTGGGTTTTGTGGTGGCCCACAGCTCACCTCTGGTCCTTCAGGTGTGTGGACTCTGCCCAAACACCTTTTAAATGCCCCAACACGTAGTTAACAAAGACCCACGTATGGCAGTGGAGGTGACTCTCGAGGGCAGCAGGGTCCTGGGCCCTTTGCAGATGGAAATCTACTGTTGCTTCTCGCACACATCTCCGAAGTGCAGAACCACCATACAAGATGTTGACAACTGGAAAGATTTTAAAAATCCGGAATGACAAACACAGGCATATCAACTGTCTCTCTGCCTTAGGAGGACAGCCATTTACCTGATAACTTAGTATTTGACCCTTTAATCTCCTAGTATAGGTTTTTTGCTTTTCACATGGAGCATTTGATCATTTTTTTCATGCCCAGGTAACTATTTGCATAGCCTGTCATTTGATTTGTTTACTCTTTTGTCTTCACTCTCTTTCCTTTGTTTTCCTGTCTGAGAAAAATAAACAGCACCCCTGAATTGTCCAGCAGAGGCTGACCCTA
Organism: Aselliscus stoliczkanus; assembly: GCA_033961575.1. NCBI lineage: Eukaryota > Metazoa > Chordata > Mammalia > Chiroptera > Hipposideridae > Aselliscus > Aselliscus stoliczkanus. The sequence continues at coordinate 145,479,996 of CM066733.1, forward strand.
TTCCATGCTCTCAGGTTGACTTTCCCATCTTTTATTTCCCCAAAGATTAAGCTTGAGTGGTGTGGAGGGAAGGATGGACTCGGATCTCCTTGAGGCAAGGTCCATGCAATACTCATTCTGAGACTGCTTCATAGCCAACTTGGCAAGTGCTAAAATTTTGAAAATCAAGATCTTTCTGGAGTTTTACAAGTAAAATGTTCAAAAACAAGAAATGACTACCTCAACTGATTTTAGAAGAAAAGCAAATTGTAAAAGTTTACCAATTTGGCAAAAGGTGCTGATTTTGAAAAAGGCACGTAATCATATAGGCAATGTTACAAATTGCTAAAAATTCCAAAAAATAAAATAAAAAGGCATAAAATGGTATATGTGATATCATATTATATATTACATTTACAATGATAATCCAGTACCTTTTAGTATTCTGATCTTGGATAGGCTTCTTAAAGATTCAGTTGAAATTTCTAGACTGTTCTCAGAAAAATGCACATGGTTAGGCACCCAAAAGGTTAGATATGATTTCAGGGCATTCTAAATCCTCTGGAGCTGGCCGTGTGAATATTTGCTTTGGAGAGTGAAGTAAGCAAGCCAGGGAAGCCTAGAAAGATTTTATAAAAGAGAAATATAGATATATCATATCAACCCAAATGTAGTTTGTGAGGAAAATCATGGTAAACATATTCATTGACCAAGCTATGGCACAAAATTAAACTCATATTACTATCCATGTTAAGCACATTTTACACTTATGGTAATCTAGTGACCCAAATGCTTGCTTTTTACTGGCTATTATCCTCTTATTTTACCTAATGCCAACACTGTCATTAAATTATGCTATGTCTTGTCTCTGATGTAATTATCTAGTTTTGTTCTGTGTTTCCTATGTTTTAGTTTTTGCTTCTTGTCCCTATTTCAAGGACCTTGGAGGTATCGGAGCTTGGGAAAAATGAGTTTCCAGTATAGATTTTGACAATGTACAAAAAGCTTTCCAAACCCAGACAGGGATATACTTGAGAGCTGAGGCTACTCAGTGCCCCTGTAGACAGTCAAGCTGTACTGTTTCTGTGGCTTGGAGAGCAAGGTAAATGGACAGGAGGTGAATGTAGGTCTCCTAGGCCACTTGGGATGAGAGAGGGATGTGGATTGGAGATGGACAGGACTTTCTGTTCCTTCTACTCAAACTGAGATTCATCTGAATCAAAAAAAAGAAAAATGTCTGTATCCAGGCATTGTGTGAATACTGGAATACTGCCATGGATCTAGATGGAGTAAAACCCAATCCCAGGTAACCTGCACTCAATTGGTGGCAGGCAGTGTGGGAGAGGCACAAGTGACTCAGCACCAGGCTGAATTTGCCATATTCCTAAGAGTGGCATCAAGTGTTCAGTAAAAGTGTGTTTCAGTTCTCATGCATCACTTATCAGATTATCGTACAATGCATCTGTTGAAGTGTCTATTTCATTTCCTAGACACAATATCCTCAAGGTCACGTGTTGTCATGCTTGCCTGACCCAGAGGGGATGCTTCATAAGTGCTTGTTGCTGGACGGGAGAGGTGCAAGCAATGGGCTGTGAGGATTGAGAATAGGACAATGTTGGGCCATCAGGAAGGGCTCCATGTAGAAGGCATTCTTTCCGATGAACCTTGAAGCGGCAGGATCGTAACTGACTGAGAGGAAGAGGCTGAGACCTAAGCACAGGATACTGGCAGAAGGGACAGAGGTGGCTTGATCAGAGCTCGAGGCTGGAGAGGTGGGCTGGGGTCAGATTATCTGGGAGATGGAGTGGTTTGTACTTAATTTGCTCTTCTAGTGACATGACTGATTAGTCATGAAAGTAATCTGGCGAAGGTACTTTTTGATGGATTAGAAATAGAGGCTGGAGGCAGTCCGTCTGGTCAGGACATTATTGCAACAGTCCAGCTGAGAGCTGAAGAAGGCTCAAGTAGTGATATGGAGAAGGAAAGAGAAGGGATGGAGGCTGGCGATATTTTGAGGGTCGAGTGTGAAGTTCCTGTAATCCATAGTTCCCTAGAATATACCAGCCCAGGATAAAAATAACAATAACAAAATAATATTTTTCTCACCTTGCTCTCCATCAACTGTTTTACAACCTGCAGTCCTTTTAAAGTTTCCCTTCTGGTGGTGCCAGGTGGATAAGCTGATGCTATAGAAATTTCCACAGGTGCTGAGCATCACTGCCAGGCCCCTCCAAAGCCACCAATGTCAGCCAAGGATGTTGCTACTGGTGTCAGTCAGAGGCGCCATGGCAGGCTAAGGTAGCCATATCATCAAGTGGCGGGTACTTCTCACTCCTGCTTATTATCTGGTTTAGGAATCAAGGCTTCCTGTTGTTTTCAGTGTCTTACAGAGATCTTTTTCCTCTGCCTTTTATTGCAACCTGCCCTTTCATTACGATTCCAGTGTTTGTGCAAGGTGGGCAGTTGATGGACTTAGGATAAATTCTGTGGTGTAGTTAAAAATCATTTTTTTCTGGCACTGGCTCCTTGGCTTTGGATGAGGTTGTAAAGTTCTCTTTTCCCCTTAGAAGCACATCTTCATCGTCCATGAAAATAAACTACTGAAAGGGTCACCCCTCTTTGAATTCTAGTGGAGACCTGGCTTCCCACCGAGAAGTGTGTGCATTTGTGTATCTGGAGATAGAGACTGATGGGGTAGGAGTGGCGGTGAGTAATGGGGTTTGGGGAGGACAGAGGGGCAGGGTCTCAAGGGAGTAAGAAGGGTCAGAGAGCTATGTTCTTTGCTCAGCAGAATAAAGTGCTATTTCATTTTAAATCATTATATTCTTCACATGTTATTTCCTTTGTCACCTCTATAAATATGAAAGCCCATTTATTTTCCTAACAGTTTTTTTCAATAACTATATCTTCACATGGATGTTCATGACTTGATAGACATCTTTTTCTATATAAGAAGAGGCATGCAATTTATGAATCCAGATTTTAAAGGCCTTTCTGTAAGGTTTAATTGAATTTATTGATCTTTTGGCAGAATTATTTTCTGACTGACCTTGTTATATGAAAGAAGTCCTTTTTCTTTTTTAAAATTTTCTTTCTTTCTTTCTTTCTTTCTTTCTTTCTTTCTTTCTTTCTTTCTTTCTTTCTTTCTTTCTTTCTTTCTTTCTTCTCTCTTTCTCTCCCTTCCTCGCTTCCTCCCACCCTCTTTTTGAGGAAGACTATACTATTTTTATCCTTATAAGCTTCAACATTAAGTAAATGACAGTAGAGTCATCAAGTATTGGTCACATTAAGTCTATTTTTGAATACCTTGGACTTGTACATTTAAAACAGGACCACTGAATTTTGTGCTTTTTGCTATAAAAACTAGCCCTGTAATCTGGACGAGTGTTTTAGTTACATTCTTTTGATGGCAAGGAGCAGAGTTTCCCTTAACTACCTGGTACTAAGGGTTATGGAAGAATTTGTGTGACGTCCACAACCCTGCCAGTGACCAGTGCAGCTGTGGTCAGACCATGCCAGTTGCTCATGGACCTGGGGCCCCATATCTGTTTGTCTTTGCTCGTTGGGTTTCTCTGTCCCTGTGTAACTTCAGTTGCTAAGGGCCTTTGCTTATTAGGGCCTCCATCTACCCCAAGACCTCCCTCCTCCCTGTGTCTTTCATTAGCTCAGTCTGGGTTTCCAAAATTTATGCTTCTGTGAATCTGAATGTGATTGGTCAAATCCATCTTTTCCCATTAGCTTGTGTCCTTGGTCCCTGGTCTATCTCGGTCAGGTATTTCTCTCTGGCCAAAGTAGCTGTGATTGAGGGAAGGGGGCTGAGGGTCACATGGATATGATTTCGTTGTCTAGGCAACAGGAGCCAAGGGCAGGCCAATTTCTCTTAGAAGGATGAGTGAATGGGTGCTTGGGTACTGATTGATATCTCAAGGCAAGCAGATTTTCAATTTTGATTGCTCGTCATGAGAAGAACTAGATGTCAGAGCTGCTTCTACAGTGTGATGGAATCAGGAGAGTGTTCAGAGCAGTGCTCAATTTCCATTTCCAATTTTCCATTACACATCTTTGCTAATAAGGACCAATGAAGAATTTGTGCCAGGAACGATGTAATCAAGTTCCAAACTCTGCTATCATCTGGGCATCAGATAAAAACACACACTCCAAGTCAAAACCCTGGTTTTTATTTTAACCTGAATTACCCAGATCACAGCAAGATTTTGCCTGAATGACATGGACAGATTGCACCAATTTTCTGCTTTACTTTGCTTGTGGAGATCATCAGGCTGCTAGTGGTCACTTCAGGAATGAAAGAATGTATTAAAAAAAAAAAAAGGTTGAAACCTGGAAATATTTCTAGCATAGTGTTGTGCTGCTGTTCTTAAATTGGTCCTATCTTCTCATTTTCCCCCCATTATTCAGTTTATCTATAATGATGAATGCAACTTAATTAGAAGTTTTCCTCAGAGGAGATTTTGTTTTCTATAAGAATGCACAGAATATTTAAATATTTAAAACAATGTTAGCCCAAGGAGACACTTTAATTTTTAGTGGTTTCATTAGAATGATAAACTTCAAAATGATTCATAAACACTTTTTGATATCAATCTGTAGAAACAGTTCTTACCCATTCACTGATAACCTCTCCACTTTTTCTTCCCTTGAAGACATGTATAAAACACATGTGTTCTCATAGTAGGTTCTTGTGTGCTGGTTCTGATTCTGCAGTGTAGCATTAAAATCTTGAGTGCTTGAGTGGACTGCCCTAGTCCAGTTCACTCCAGCTGTGAAATGTAGGTATATATGTACTTAGTCTTGGCATCCTGTGGTTTCCTCATTTGTATAATGGGTTTACAATAGCACTTACCTTATTGGGTTAGAATAATATCTGACTTCTGCCCAAAATACATTTGCTATTATTGTTACTCTCTCACTTGAGAAAGCACATATTGGAATGCAAACAATTGTCACTAATAGTCTTTTAAGGATAATTAATTCAAGATATATTTTATATAAATTTTATATTACACAGTTATATTTTCTAGCGAAAAGAAAATAATCTATAACCTTCCATCCAGATCTTCCAGATGTCCTATTTTGAGAACTGTTGCTCTAAGTAATTTTCTCCTCTGTATTGATGTGTACAACTGATTTTAACAGGTAGCTAAATGCTGTTTGAAAAGTGTAGTTCATCCATTCTGGCAAAAAAAAATAAAAAAATTGAAGGATTTAATTAATTTAGAAAACAGTATTTTGCTTTCAGAATGTTTAAATTATTCAAAACGTTTTATTGAAGAATCTATCTTTTGTCAGAAACCCTAATAAAAATAATAAAAAGGTAATAAGATCCCCATAATGCATTAGTATATGTGATTGTTCTTTTAGTAAGTGAATCTTGTTGAAATTTCATGTTTCTTAAATTAAAATTAAATACTTTATTAACTAAATTGTGTCCTGCTCTACACATTCTGTGGAAATTAATCTCAGACAAATTTGTATATTCAAATTATTTTATGGGTAACTCCCTAGTATAGAGAAGATTGAAGACAGTTAAGTCTTTTTATTTCAAAATGTTTTAAAGCATTGATGATGAGATTTTTGATGTTTTTTTTTCCTAAGCCGATTTTGAGGTTCACCTCCTTGTCCTACAGATGTAAACCTGAACTTGGAGATTTCTACGACCCCAGCAGCCAGAGAAACACTCCCCTTTACCTTCTTTTTTTTTTTTTTTTTTAAAGATTTTATTGGGGAATTGGAGGGGAACAGCGTTGGGGAATCGGGGAAGGGGAACAGACAAGTTGCTGTCCTTTTGTTCTTCAGTCTAGTTGCGGAGGATGTTGCTTCACTGGCCCATGTTGGTATTGTCATTGTGCTCTTCCCGGATGAGGCAGATAGGTCGCTGGCCTCTGGATGTCGCTCACCGCGGCTATTGGCAGCTCACGCTGGCTGCCAGCCACTCACGCTGGCTGCCGGCCACTCACTGTAGCCTATGGCAGCCCACTGCAGCAGGGGCTGCAGCCTACACCATCACCAGGGCTCGCACAGCCCAGCTCCAGGTGGAGGTGTTGTTAGCTGCAGAGGGCAGTGTCACTGGCCCTCATGTGGGATCCGAACAGGGGCCGCTGGCATCCCCAAACCAGCGCTTAACCAATGCGCCACTCGACCGCCCCTGCCCCTTACCTTCTCATCTTCCATTCTTACCTCCAGAAAACGAGCCTTTCCTATGATTTGTAGAGTAGAAAAATATATTTAAAAAAAATCCTTTACAACATATGCTACATAAACCCCAGCAGACTTTATAAGATATTAGCATTTCAATATTATTTTAAGAAATTTCAATTTTAGTTTTTTAGCCCATTTTCTATCTCTGAATGTTAATCTCAGGGTAAACAACAAAACACCCACAAACCCTTAAATGGCTGCAGGAAATGCCAGACAGGTTATGGCAAGATCATATGATAGAAGGAATGGCTTAAGAGTCAGAGAGAAACTAAGCTTCTGCAGGTTACTGAAGTCAGGAACCTAATTCATCAGTGACAAGAAATGCAGAGTGGGTTGTTGAGTCAATGGACGAAAAAGAATGTTACGAAAATGCTCACAGAAGACATGTCCTCCCTACTGCTCTTAGCTGTGACTAAGTTTGGATTAACAAAATTTATGTGCTGAATGAATGCTTTATTTATTTTTTCCCTACCCGACATGCCTGTCTAGACTTCAAGCTTTTTTAGTAGCAAAGAGAAAATCAGCTGGAAAACGGGGAAAAGTTCAGGCAGATTCAACAGGTTACTTAGCCCTGGTTAAACATGTGCCTTGATGGAAGTGCTAAGAAAGTTAGACTCTGTCCTGGTGTGGAGACAGGCTACCCCCTCCTCTATTTTGTACAGGAGAGTTTCCACTCCTAGTCAAATGGTGGTGCTAGTTCTTTAGTTTTGAGTTACTGCATTTCCTAATTTCATGGTCACAACAGCCTCCTGTCTACTGCCTCAGAGCCGATTTCACCAAAACTGAAAATGCAGGCTCCATGCTCAGAAGCTTCTTAATGGGCTTGAAAGGTTACTGTCCTTTCTCTTGCTCATTCTATAGCATAAGAAGACAGTCTTTGAGTGACATTCTTCTCTTCAAGTAGGTACTCCTGTTTCTTCTCTTTCAATTTATTTATTTTTCCTTTTTGCTATATGGGCTACTATTTACAAGCTTGAGGTAACTTTAGAGCCTCCCCCTCATGTGAAAGGATGTTCCTTTTTTCTTTTAACGCTCTAGGGATATTTTGCAAAGTTGCTGATAAGTATGGCTACGGCATTAAAATGCTAAGTCTAAACTTGGTGCAGTGGAAATTCACTTTTGGACTTAATAGTCAGCTGATTCAGAGGGCAACATGATTACCCTTAGCACAGCACTGACAGGCTGTCTGCCCGCCCAGATAATGTGTATTTATTGGATCCAGCTCCAGCTGTGAGGAATGGCATTGTTGAAATGTGTTGGAATTTTTAAAAGTTATTAATTGGACTGATGGTGGACCCGCCTGAACACACTACCTGTTTTCTTAAATTTTGGTGCCATAATTTATGTGAGTTGGTGCTAAGCAACATGAATAAGCCATTATTTGTTTCGAAAGCAGTCAAGTTTTCTGAAAAGCTACGCAATCTAGCAATACAGAAGTGAGACACCCTGTTTTTCAATTGCCCTGTGATTTTAGGCAAGTTCTTTTCAGTCCTGCGGCCTCTGTTTTTGCTCTGTTGTGAAAAAACTATTGGTCACTTTTTGCAGCACGATGGTGTGTGTGTATATTAATGCCCCCCCCCCCCCCCCACACACACACACAATCCTTGAGAAATGATGTGGCAGCCACAAAAGGCAGGGCAGGATACTTTCACTTTGATTAGGGGAATGCCACTCGCTTCAGGAAATGTGCGTTAAGTTGTAAGTTGCATGCTTTGTCAAGAGGGTACCCATTTTTTGTTCTCTCAGACATGTCCACAAAGACAACGTGACTTCTCTTTTTTAACTTAATATAAGGGTTGGGCTTTATCAGGACTTGGGGTCATGCATTGATTCCTGTTCAAAGGTGCCAGATTTCTGTTGGCCTTATGGGTCAGATATAATAAGCTTGCAGGGCAACTCAAGCATGAGATTGCTGGGAAAATCATCTTGTTTTGAATGCGTGTATATCTATATCTACATAGATATACACATACTTATATATCATATATATGATTACATTAAAGTTGAGAGTGAACTTATGAATATGAAGTAGAAATATTTGAATTTTTATCTTAACATTGAGAGAGACCAAAAAGAAAAAAAAGAAACTGGATGGGAACTATGAGATGACCTAGGGTTCAGAGCCAATTTTTTCTCTATAAAATTCCTTCCTATTTCTCAAATGCAAATGTTTGTTGGGATTTGGTTAATACCCTACGAAGACTGCTCACCAGGCCTTGGTGTGTGTGGGAAAAATATTCCAGAGATTAGATACAATGCTGTAGTGGTGGTTAGATTTTCGATGAAATTATGAACAAAAGTAACGTAACTATCAGAGATGTGATATGTAGGAAAAAAAGCGAAATTCGGAATACGAATATAAAGGTCATGTTTACTAACAGGATATCTTTCTAGCCCCTTAGAGATATTTGTTTTGTTTTAATGCTTGTGACAGTCAAGGAAAGAGATAAACTCATGTGTCTTAAACTTGCAGCAAGAACAAAGCTAAATAGTTATCTTTCATTTCAGTTAACCCTGTATCTTTCATACAGTTTAGGATTTAGAGCTAGGAACCCTCTATCTTCTCAACACTCACTCTAAATCTCTATAAAATAGAAATGTTCACACTGGGTACCTGCTAAACACTTTTATATTATTTGTGGGTTCTCTGATATTTGTCCATATTCATTTAGCCCAGTTGGTCAGAACAACTTCTGAGCCTCAGGGTCCAGTGGTTGCTGCTTCATGGTTGCAGACCGGCTATAAAGAAAACCGACAAGAATGACAGTGACCCAGCTCTGTGTAGACTGTCTGCATTGTACAATATTCATGACACAAATTTCATCGATGTTGGTTCAGATGTGGTCCTGCCCATTCGCCTTTATCAGGGCTTGCACTATCTACTCACTCCTACAAATATTTTGCTAGAAAGCTTATATTTCTGCTTAGCTCTTTCATAGCAGTCATTCTTTGGTGAAGACTCAGACATTAGGTAGTTTAATTCAAATCCATAGGAGACAGCAAGGTACAAGTCATAGCTCCCACCACTTTCTAGCTGTGCTGTTTCACCTCTGGCTTTAAATGCTTCATCTGCAATGTAAGCAATTATGAATAGCCGCCGGATATAATTGTGTGAAATAAATAAGATTAAAGCACTCATTAAACTACCTGCAGTCTTTGAGTTTTAGGAACTCAATGTGATAGTCATTTTTATTCTAAGCCTAGCACCGTGCCTGATAATGGATGCAGGTTGAATAAATGACCTGAACCTATGGTCAGCACTGTAGCTGCAAAGAATTTGTGTCCATCTGACCATAACTGGGAACTTGATCTGAATTAGAAAAGGCAATAAATCCATCCAGTTGGGCATGCTGCCTATTGACATACTGCTTTTGTAAATGAGCATAAAACGTTGGAAGAGAAAATGCATAAATCTCCAATATCCTTCCATTATTCATCTCTGTGATTATAAAGGTAGTGACATTCCTTTGTGATGACAACAGTAGCAAAGAAAATGGCAGATTCTTTCTGTGATCAGTATGTCAAAAACTTGTTATAAATGCTTCACATTTTTTTTTTAAAATCAAAATAAGCATTTTTTTCGGTTGTTGGGGAAGGTATGAATTTATGCACATATGAGTATAGAATTGTATGCTAGCTTTTAATTCAACATGAAGCGAAACCTGGGATAGTCTCCCCCTCGCCACCTCTGTAATGAATATTTAGTGCTCATGAAGTGGTAGTAACAAAATTATATTAGCACCTAACATGCTAGGTGGAGCTCTTACTTAGTGTAATCCTTTTTATAGGCATTATCACATTGAATCCTTACAATAATCTCAAGTGGTAAACAATATAATGATTCCAGTTTTACATGTGAGGACACAAAGGTTTTGCAAAGTTAGGTAATATGTTCAATGTTAGACCACTTTATAAGTGGAGGTCCTAAGACTTGAAGATAAGCTCAGCAATTTCCAAAGCTCATGTCCTCAGCTATTGATACAATGTTAATTTCTAAAGTTTTTGATCATTATGATCCTTGCCTTAGAGAAGCAAGCTGAGCAGTTAGGGCCAACACAAGATTGTATTATACCTTCTCTAAGCCTCAGTATCTTCATCTGGAAAAAGGGAATAATGGTATTTGACTTACAGAAGTTTGATGGCTATTGGTGAAGATTCAATTAAGTAGTGTATATAAAAGAGCTTTGCAAAAAGTTCAATTCTATAAAATACAAGTTTTAATATGTAAGTTAGAAATTATTACTTAGTTACGTGCAAAATCATGTCACTAGTAACTGAGCGTAGCCCTGGTATGGTGCTATGAAATGGGTATGAGAGGTGGGTTGATTTATGTTTTAAAGGGCTTAGAGTATGTACAGTGGTGGAAGTGTGGATGGAGGTCCAGGCCTCTCAGGCATGCGGCCGAGCTGGGATGTGAGTATGGCAGACTGGATGGGCCGGGTTTTGCAGCATGGCAGTAGCTAGAGAGCTGACCTGTCACCACTCTGAATCATCCTCTCCTTGGGTCTCCCTGCTGTCTTCAGGAGGCTCTCTGACTTCTCTAAGAAGACAAATTGGCTAGGCACTGCCCTTGCCTTTCTGTTATTAAAAAACCCACAAAGGTGCTTACCGGTTGCACACCCAGAACTTCATTGTCCTAATCCCAGCCTTCAGAAGCTTCCTCTACCTTCACTGTCTTGTTTATATCACCAACTCTCAATTCTTTGGGGTTTCTAAGAATGGATACAAATGAGGCTTGGTCTTCCAAGTCCCCTTTCTTGCAGGCTTGAAGACAACACCCAGGTCCTTTGTGGGCACTGCCAGCCCCAAGGGGGAGGGGACAGGCCACGACAAACTGACAATCCTGGGGAAGATGAAAGTGTTAAGATTTGCCGAGTCTATGTAACCTTGGTTCCTGTTCTAGATTCCTCCCTTTTGCTGGAATAGTAGATTGTCACTGGGTTTTTGGTATTTTTTCCCTTCTGTTCCCATCTAACTGTTCTCTTATGAAATGGCCAGCTGGGCTCTCCAAACATACCTCTTCCCCTAGGATGTTCAGAAGATACCCTCAAAGCCCTTTCACAAATGGATGATCTGCATTTCTGTGACCCTTCCTCTCTCTGCTATTCATTGAGGTCTCGGCTTTCTGAATTTCTATAAAGACACTAAAAAATCCACAAGAGGGCTGGCCAAGTGGCTCAGTTGGTTAAGAGCTCGCTCAAGAGTGTGAGCTGAGCTCTGAGCAACAACAGTTCGATGCCCAGCCCGAGTTGAGCTGCCGTTGAGCTGCCAACAGGTGGCAGGATGGCTCAGCTAAAAAAAAAAAAATCCACGAGAAATTTTGAATTCATCTCATAGAAAACATTTGTCTTTTGAGCTCATTTTTATTTACTATAACCAATCATTTGTCAGGGTTAGTTTTCTTAAAACCAACTTCAGAAAGGTATTTAACAAAGACTATCACATCATAGATAATAATTCATTTAAATATATTTCACTTTAAAACTACATGACAAATAAAGATAAATTTCTTATTTATGTGGAATTTTGAAAATCCTACTTGCATTGAGTTTTACTAAAAGACGTTTAGAGATTAGGGTTACTCAGAATCCAATCTAGTTCAACTTGACACACACTGTTAAATTCTTTTCTTGATTTTGTGTAAGGAATGAGTAATCTTTACAAGGGCCCTGCTGTGGTTTATTAAGGCCTGTCTCAGGGTCTCTGCTGCCAGCCAGACTGAAAGTACCTTCAAGTGCAGAGATGGAGTTTGTTCAGGCTTGTACTCTAATGGCTTGGGAGGCACTGGGATGGATACACTGGGGTTTTGGGACATAATTGTGATGGTCGATAGAGCCTGACATGTTCCTTGATTCCAAGACATTCACTATCAGTTATGGTCAGTGAGGCACATAATATGACATATCATTATTACATAATGACTATAATATGTGCTATAGACCATAATATCACACAATATAATACAGTAGAGTAGGATGTGATGAGTGCTTTGAGAGTGATAAGCATCATGGTGTCGAAGTACAAAGAGTGGAAGTTGGTTCTGATTAAGGGGGAATTGGGGAGGGGTTGGGATAGAGAGGGGTTCGCAGAGATGGAGGAGATGGTTAGGATGGTTTCACGTAGGAAGTGACATTTGCCCATGACCTTAAATATGGGTAATGTCTACATAGGAAGATATGAGGAAAGGGAAGAGCATTAGCAAAGGCATAGGGAAAAGGTTTTGACAGGAGCATAGGTGAGAAGAGGAGGTATGAGGTAATTCAGGAACAGAGACTTAAATGTTATAGTTTTTGGACTTGGCTAGTGTAGGCATTAAAGATTTTGGAGTAGGATTGGAATGAAACAAAAACTTAACCTTAAGAAAATATTGTGTAGGTTGAAGTGTTCAGATGAAAAGTGAGTACATCAATTTGGAGGTGATTGGAATAGGTCAAGAGGGTTACAATACAATTGAATAAGTTGTTTAGGACTTGCTTTTCTCAATCATGACTGTTTAGGGTTGTAAAAAAAATTTTGTTCCAAAAATGGTTAGTGGAAAAATAAGCAGGTTGGGAATAAAAAAGGTATTACTCTGCCACTGATGTGCTGAGTAAACTTAATAGACAACTTGTATGCTCAGTACTCTGTTCCCATCTGTAAAATGGGCCTTATAACTACCAAAACTCCCATCAAAGATTCTGCTGGTGGTACCATGAAGGCCAAGTAATATGAAAGCTAACATACCTCATGTACATGTAAATGTTAAAATAGTAAAGTTATTTTGTTTGGACAAGATATGGATTCAGAAGAAAATAGTTCATATTGCTATTAAATTAGATTAAAATAATTATAACTTGTTTATATTTATTAAATAGACACTTTATATTGGATACTGAACAAGACTTTATTATATATATTATATATATTTTTATATATATATATTATATATTTTTTTATTTTATATATATATATATTTTTTTTTAGCTGAGCCATCCTGCCACCTGTTGGCAGCTCAACGGCAGCTCAGCTCAGGCTGGGCATCGAACTGCTGTTGCTCAGAGCTCAGCTTGCACTCGAGCGAGCTCTTAACCAACTGAGCCACTCGGCCGGCCCTGAACAAGTCTTTTTGAAAACAATTATTGTGGTAAGAACACTTAACATGAGATCTATCCTTTTAACAAATTTTAAGTGTATAATACATTATTGTTGACTATATGTAAGTAGATCCCTAGAGCTTATTTATCTTGCTTAGTTGAAACTTTGTGCCTACTGATTAATAACTCCCATTTCTTCACCTCTCCAGCTGCTGGTAACCACCATACCAGTCTTTGATTTTATACATCTGATTATTTTAGATACCTCATTTAAGTGGGATCATGCAGCACTTATGTTTTTGTGACTGGTTTATTTCTCTTAGCATAATGTCTCCAGGTCCATCCATATTGTCACATATTGCAGGATTGACACAGGTCCCTCCATATTGTCACATATTGCAGAATTGACTTTGTTTTAAGGTTGAATATGATTCCATTGTAAATATAAGCCGCATTTTCTTTTTTAAAGATTTTATTGGGAAATTGGCGGAGGGGAACAGTGTTGGGGAATCGGGGAAGGGGAACAGACAAGTTGCTGTCTTTTTGTTCTTCAGTTTAGTTGCGGAGGATGTTGCTTCACTGTTGGTATCGTCATTGCTCTCTTCCCGGATGAGGCAGGTCTCTGGCCTCTGGATGTCGCTCACCGCGGCTATTGGCAGCTCACGCTTGGCTGCCAGCCGCTCACGCTGGCTGCGGGCCACTCACTGTAGCCTATGGCAGCCCACTGCAGCAGGGGCTGCAGCCCACACCATCACCGGGGCTCGCACAGCCCAGCTCCAGGTGGAGCTGTTGTTAGCTGTAGAGGGCAGTGTCACTGGCCCTCATGTGGGATCCGAACCGGGGCCGCTGGCATCCCAAAACCAGCACTTAACCAATGCGCCACTCGGCCGGCCCAAGCCGCATTTTCTTTATCCATTCATCTGTTGATGAACACAGGTTGTTTTTGCATAAAACAAACTATTTTGAATAGCACTACAATAAACATGGGAGTGCTAGTATCTCTTTCAGATCTTGATTTCAGTTCTCTTGGATGTATGCCCAGAAATGGGATAGCCGTATCATCTGGTAGTTTTATTTTTAATTTTCTGAAGAACCTTTATACTCTTTTCCATAGCAGCTGCACCATTTTGCATCCCCACGAAGAGTGTGCAACGGTTCTAGTTTCTCCACATCCTCACCAACACTTGTCTTTTGTGTTTTTGATAATAGCCATCCAGGCGAGTGTGAGTGATAGCTCATTATAGTCTTGTTTTACATTTCTCTGATGATTAGTTATGATGAGCATGTTTTCATATACTTGTTGGTCCTTTGTATGTCTTCTTTGGAGAAATATCTATTCAAGTCCTTAGCCCATGTTTAAATTGGATTATTAGTTTTTCAGTTATTGAGTTATATGAATTCCTTATGTATTTTGGAGAGAAACCCCTTATTAGATATAGGGTTTGAAATACTTTCTGCTATTCTGTGGATTGTCTTTTCAGTCTGTTGATTCTTTCCTTTGCTGTGCAGACTTTTTTTAGTTGGATGTAGTCCCACCTGGTTATTTTGTTTTTGTTGCCAGTGCTTTTGCTGTCATATCCATGAAATCATTGCCAAGCCCAATGTCTTGAAGCTTTCTTCTGTTTTCTTCTAGGAGTTTTGCAGTTTCAGGCCTTACATTTAAGTCTTTAATCCATTTAGTGTTTATTTTTGTGTACTGTGTAAGATAGTGTCTAGCATCATTCTTTTACATGTGGATATCCAGTTTTTCCAACATCATTTGTTGAAAAAAAACATACTTTACCCATTATGTTTTCTTGGCATTTTTGTTGAAGATCAATTGACTATGTATGTGTGGATTTATGTAGGATTCTATGTTCTATTGCTCTGCATATCTGTCTTTATGCCAGTATCATACTGTTTTGATTACTATAGCTTCATAAGATTAATATATTTTGAAATCAGGAAGTGTTACTCCTATGGCTTTGCTCAAACAAGTCTGACTGTTGAAGACTCATTCCCCTCACCAACTGAATGAAGGCCTTGGACTAAGGGGCTCCATGGTCCCTGTGGCCATAGCATTACATAATTCTATAGGTTTTGTTTTTAGCAATCTCCATTGAGAAGAAAAGTGAGTTGAGATACTGATATAAGCACAATCAAACCCACAGGTATCTGTGCTGGAAATAAAAGACAGACATGTCATCATTCTATTGATTTACGACTCTAGTTGGAAAAAAGAGACACTGATATCCCTTGCAGCTGCCTACAATGTTTTATGCTTATGGGAGTGGGGACACTAAATTCAGTGACTTGAAGATAGAGGAAAGAAGTCAAATTGCTTTTCCTTTTCCTCTTTTTTCTTCTCTTCTAAGGAGAAATAAAAAGCAAAGATGACAATTAAAAAAAAAACAAAAACGAAAAGGCAAAGACTAATTGGGGATGGGGTCTGGGGGAAAGGCCAAGCACACTAAGTAATTTAATTTCAGTTACAGTAAATCTCAAAGGATGATACTATACTCCTGAGAATGTTTCATGGTGGACAATGCGTAGGCTTCGTATTTTAAGCACAGAAGTACGTGACATCATAATATTCAGCATGAAGGACATTACTCCTGTTGATTTGTTGGTCTATTCCTCCAGGTCATCTAGGCTTCACAAATCAAGGTACTTCAGATCTAGTTTGTGAAGGAAAAGATTCACAGAAGAATGTTTTCTAGGAAAGGAAAAAGCAGAAAGCAAATATCCTCTGCTTACTATGGCATTCATGTTGCATAAGCAATATTAATGGAGCTGAGTAATAATCATTCAGAGCAGTTCACAGATTATTCACATTTAGACTATGTATGACTCTTGCTTCACTTCCTTCTCACCATCTGGATTCTATCCATTTTACTCCTCCCTCCGCACTTGGAATACAAGTGAAATTTACATGTGCCAATTTTCTACTTGTTAGCAGCCATGGTAATATGTTCAGTAGGGAAAGGGATTTATATTGTTAAACAGAAAAAGGTTTTTGGATAGTTTGAGGCTTTCATATGTTGATGTGATTTCTAGAATCCACTACCACCGGTATTTGAGAATTGAGCACATTAGACAAGCGTGTAGATTTTCAAAAGTGTAGCTAACAAGGGCGGCACTTGATTTTCTTATCCAGCTCTTTAGTTCTAAATTTATTGCCAATTTTATTTATCAGACTTATTCTCAGCGGAGTAGTATATGCTGTGGTCACAAGGAAACATCTGTGAGCTTAAACCTTAGAGGCAGTTAGCCAGTTAGAACATTTGGCATGTGAAGCTTAGATTGCAGAAGAAAAAAAATCAATCAAGGCAACCCTTAAAAATATCAAGAAGGCAACTGAAAAAAAAATGTCTTATCACAGACCAACTGAAGTATCCAGTTCATGTTAATGAAGAAATGTCAGAATCCATAATGAATGACCTAGGAGTGTCATCGAAAGGCAAGTTTGGAAGTTGATGTCAATCTCTACTGCTAGGATTTATGGTAGATTATATAATGCAATTTTGAGTTCCAAGAGATCAAAGAAAAATGCTGGCTCTTTCTTCATCCATTTTCTTAGGTCAAGCCTATCCAGCAAGAAGCCAAGTGGAGAGTTGAGAAATTATCTGAAGTGGGTAGTAGAGACAGCCAAAACCAGATAATACATAACCAGAAAGTCACCATGGAGGGAAAATGTGGACTGAAAATAGAAGGGATGAGGGTAAGATGTCAAACAATTTGGTCAGTGTCCACAGTCTAAATTACTGAATAACAGCCAATTCCCTGCTTCATGTAGTTATTCAGAACGAGCCTAAAAGACTGAGGTTAAAAAAAACGAGTTCATTACCAAGATGGTGTTTGTGCAAAATTTCTCCTATCTGTATTACTATCTGTGACATGTCTAGTTCTCAGTATTTGCAGGGGTTGGATTTCACTGTTTTAGATTAGTGATTGAGGAAGCCCATATAGTCTGTAGATTCACACAGAGAAAAAATTCTCTTTCATAGATTAGTTGAATGTTTTATTTTATTAGCCTTCTTACCCTCCATAACATATGCTTATGAATTTTCCGTGGAAAGATCTGATTCTTCCTTCCCTTTATCATTTCCTCATGTGGCAATGTCTGTATTACCTTGATTTTACTAGAATTTGATCAATGAAGTATACAAGCTCACTACTATAGGATTTGCATTACTTTGGGTTAAAAAAAACAAACTACCAAAGTCTCAATTAATGTGATATTTTTTTCTTCTATTTGATATGGAAATCATAAACTACTTTCTCAGAGCAGATGTTTCCTAGTCCATTGACCCCTATAAATCTGTCATTGTGTACCTGCTAATTCTTAAGACTCCTTATTTCAATGTTAAACTTTCCATTTGTTGTTTTTTTAAATGAGAAAAAGTTCATAAATTAGGTTCACTGCTGCTTGGAATTAAGAAAAAGCAGTCATGCTAGTATTTCAGATGGAAAAGCAAAGTTAAGAAGTTCTAGTATTTTTCTTTCATTCTATCATGTCTTGTATATTTGAAGCCATTAGATAGCATTTTACAAACAAAAAAATAACCCCGGGCCTTTTTCAATATCTCAGGCTGGTGTTTAAAAACCAAGTGAAAATTGCCCATGGAGCATTCTTGAAGCATTCCAAGGGATTCTATTGGGATGTCGTATAATGAAGTAAAAATTTACAAAGCATTTTACATGCAAGTAAGGATTAAGAAAGTTGTTTCAGAAGTAATAGGATAAAGGTGCGTATTAAGTGGCATTGCCAAATTCCTCACTTGTTCCATGCATGAATTGACTGCTTTTCCCATCATACAGCAATGTCTGAATGTCTGTAGTAGGCCCTTACCGCACAGCTTAGCAGATGCACCTCTACTGTGGAACACGTGTTTGGAGACATGGTGGGCCAGGACTTGTTGCTCTAATAGCAAAATTGACCTACAGAAATAGAAGTCATCCTGTGGACCTGAGCTGATATCGTGGGTGGTGGCCTATGCTTTCTGCAGAAATGCTTGCTGATGGTGTCAGTGGTAAATAGCTTATGCTCTATGTAGCTTTGTAAAATAATATCATCAAGGAATTAGAACTGAACAGACAAGTGAAACTTTGATTCTTCAGTGCCTATTGCTGAGGGAGTCTGCTTTGATCTTTAATTACGTTGTTTTATTTAAGTGAGGAACCAACTCAGCTTTAATTCAGGAAATCTTAGAAACCACCCAGACCATCATTTTGCTTGCTCTTGAAAACAAAGTGAGGAGGAAAACTAGAAAGACTTAAGCACAAAAACTTCTACACGTTGCACCGGATTGTCATATCAAACCTTAGCACAGCTCTTTTGAAGAAAGAATGTGGACAGTCATCTGAACTTTGAATCAGCACTGACGTATGTGTGAACATATTAGTTCCTTCTTTCTCACTTCAGAATGCTTCTATGAATACGTAAGACCTAATTTGGCCATTTAATTTGGAGAATAATGTTTCATTTATTTTCTGTGATTGTCAAGCCTGTATCGCCAGGGGCTTAGTAGTACACCTAGTACCTCATGAATACACCATGTGTGCTTCTTGAGTTGACGTGAAAGCTCCAGTCTATAAGCTACCGCCGTACTAAAAGTCCCGTCCATATGCTGTGTGGTCGAAGGCGCCTTACATGTTATCAAGGAGGTTAATGAATTTATCTATAATACTTAATAGTGCACTCTATATCCAAAAAACTTGTTTTTTTTCAAAGCTCTTTCATTTCATTTATTTCCTCCTCTGAACTTACTGTAGCTGCTAGCAAGTGAAAATGTTTCCTGATTTGAATTTCAAAAACCTCGTTCTTTTCTTGCCAGTTGTATTGTGCTAATAAGAAACCAAATGTGAGTGTATGTTGAATTAAACCCCCAAATAGGAGGTCATCTTCAGAATATAGACTTTGTATAGTTAGTTACCTACCTAGAGATAGAGATGCAATTCTCACTGTCACAATCTTTGAGAAACATTTCTATTGAATTCAATTATTCAAAGTGACAAGTGGAAGATTCACAAGAAAAAAAACAGCCTATTACGCAGACAAGCATCCATTTCATTTGTATTTGTGATCACCAAATAATCACATCATTTTTTAATTTAATATTTAAAAGAGAAAATAACTTACTTACCTTCAACTCCATTTCTCATTTCCTTCATAGAGGATTTCTAAACTAGTTAGCAAACCTCTTACGAAGCCATGCATATATTACAATGAAAGTATAAGCTGTCACCATTGCCTAGAAGCCAACTTGAGAGGTTGTGTATTTATTTAGCAGTTTGCAAATCCAGGACCAGGCATGCGATATAAAAGATTAAAAGCATCTCTGATTTGTAAATTCCACACTACCTCTCAAAATGTTGAAAAGCACAGTAAGTCTGAGTCAACTGAGTAACACTGTAAGGCTTATTTTTACGTAATCTGCCCAAATTGCAGGGGAGGGCTGCAGTGTGAGACAGGTCTGTCTGCCCACCAGCTAGAGATGCCAGTGGACTAAGCCTGATTTCACTAAGGACCACACTGGCATACAGTGCTCAGTGTGGTAACTTCCACATGGGTAGAGCAGGCCTGTTTCAGTGAAGTATTTCAGGAAAATTTCATTTGGGCCTTGTCTACCCTGCTGTATAGGAAATGAAGGTTTCTAGGCAAAGACTTTACTTAGTGACTAACCAAAATGTTTAATGTCACCAGTTCCAGACTTTGCCACTGTCCTCAAAAGTGCGGTGGGACTGTCAGGCCAGTCTTCTGAAGATAGAGGTAGACCGCCATTCCTGTTGGCTCTTTACAGACACCTGCAAAAACTCCTCTGGTGCTGGAATTTTAAACAGCTATTGTTCTAATCCTTGTATTGAATCTGAGCAGCTATGAATGAATTCTCATGTGAATCACAGAACTGTGATGGGGTGAACTGATGTAGCATCTTAACTTCCAAGGAGCCAGTGCCTGTGGCTATTTGCCAGCTCAATGCAGACAGCTAGTTTGCAGAGCAAGGAGAAAGACAATAAAGAAAGAGGAAGGAAAAGGTATTTAACAAATAAATGAGTCTTCTACTCAACTGGGGCTGAAGGAAGTGAAATTAATGCAAATCACTAGGAGTTTTTCCACAGGCTACTCCTTTTCTTGCTTTTTATGTTTCTATGCACTTGTCAGTCTCTGAGTGGTCTTAGAGCTGAAGTTGATTATTTCACAAAGGCCTAAGGATATATGGTTGCAGGGGCTTTGAAAGAAGTCTGAAACAGAACCATTGGGATTCTAGATGCCATTGAACTCTGTGCATCTATTGGAATAACTGTGTCACTTAGGCAATAACACCAGAGTCCTATTCCTCCATTTTTATTGCCTTTCCATTTATTAACAACACATAACATCAGTGTTCATCCACTCCTAAAGATATTTGGCTCTATTAATATTAAATGTTGGTCTTATGTAAAAAGAACCTAAGGGCTAACGAACATGAAATACATAAAATACATGTGGGGTTGTTCCCTCACCTTTTCTTTTCTTTTCTTTTCTTTTCTTTTCTTTTCTTTTCTTTTCTTTTCTTTTCTTTTCTTTTCTTTTCTTTTCTTTTCTTTTCTTTCTTTTCTTTTCTCTTCTCTTCTCTTCTCTTCTTATCTTTTCTCTTTTCTTTTCTTTAAGATCCAACTCTCAAGTTACAAAAATCAATTTTTTAAAGTCCTATTTCTTTTATGATCTACTTTGCTAGTCCGTGGTGTCAAGTAATTAATATCATGACCATAATATGACCTCTACATTTATTGATCGCATTTTCTGCTGGACATGGTGCTTTGCGCCTTACAGAGAATAGCTTATTTGGTCATTACAGCCTCTAGGAGTGGGTATCATTACACTCACTTTCTAGGGAAGCAAACCAGGCTTAAAGAAATCAAGTAATTTCTGAAGACAATCCAATTTGTCAATGAGATAACAAGATTTGAACTTAGAATGGTTATGCAAGATCTTAGCTACTGTATATATGGTTTTGCCTGATATGTTTGTGGGCAAAGGGCTTAGATGCTGAAGGAAATGCAGAAGCAAAATAAGGAGAAAAACTCTTTCCCATGAGAAGCTTATAAGCCACTGAAATGAGGAACTCAAATAGCCACTGTAAAATATTTGTATCCACATTGCATGGAACACATTTTTGTGATTTCCTTTTACTCTTTAGAACTTATCCACTCAAGACAAGAACTCTGAGGCTAAGTAAGAATTTACAACGTGTGTTGGGAGGGAGGTGGGGCTGAGGGAGAAGGGAAAGGAATTAGACAGCATAAATAGGTGACTACAATATTGCCACGGGGATATGAAAGACAGTCGGGGAATATAATTAATAATATTGTAAATATTTTGTGGGGTGTCAGATGGTCACATATCTTGTTAGGGAGACCACTTCATGAATGGGGTAGAGGCTTGATCACTGCACTGTACACCTGAAGCTGATGTTCTATAATATTGTATGTCAACTATAATTGAATATATAGATAGTCACGGGATGTGGAGTTCAGTGTGGGAGTGGAGTCAATGGCATTGTATTGGGTTGTCAGAAAAGTCATGACACATTTTTGCAATGAAAACCTGAAAAAATACGTCATGACTTGTCTGACAATCCAATAATAGATATGGGGGGGGAGTGGGGAGGTGGATTGGGAGAGAGGGGTTGTCACTTTGAGTGGTAAAAAGCATAACTATTGCACTGTGTTGTACACCTGAAACTAATTTAACAAAAAAACAACTTACAACATGCGGACAGTGCCTTTTCTGTTTTTCATCATCGTGTGAGTACATTTTCCTGCTTGTAAATGACCCTTAATAGAGTAGACTGATTATATCTGGATCAGTTTTGCTTAGCAAAAAGGCAACAGGCCAGGGTTAACTGACCAGCATCTTCATTGATCAAGTTCAATTCCCATTCTGACTTCTCTCTTACTAGTGAAAATATTTCACCTGATTTGACCCCAAGCTAGAGAGGTCAAGGGTAACAATTCTGGTGTTATGACCAGTAAACCACAGCTATGCCTTCAGGTTTGTTTTGCTAATTACGTTTGACATAGATTAATGGTAAGCATTATTTTGGGGTCCCTCGACATATATGAACTAAAGATGGCAAGAGATGATTCAGATGTATAAAGACTGGCAGAGGGAAGGATAATCCACAAAATTGGTAAATCACACATGAAAAACCAAGAACTGAATACAATATAACAATATGTGTTCATTTCCACTAACAAATGAGCTCTCATTATGTTTTCTTTACTCTCCATTTGGGTCAAATTATTCTCTGCTGTATTTCCATTCTTACTGGTACCTATTTGCTGTGATTTCTCCCAGTTTTGACTCTATCTTGTGACTTTAATCTTGTCAGTAGGTAAATTGCAACCCAGTAAATATATTCCAGGATTATTTATTATAATTTTTGCCTTTATGCCAGGTACCAAGAGATGGGACTTTTAAAATTAATATACTTGTCTGGATATATGCCAACAGCAGCCTTAATACACAACTTTGATTATAGTTGGTTGAGTCTAGAAGATTCAGTTTGGTTCACTCAATTTATTTTGGCCTGTCCACATAACAATACCATGCTGCTAATTATAATAGTTTTCTACGCATATTGTTGACCTGACACATAGTAGCAAATAAGATGGACCAGAATTTTCTCTCTAACCTGAAGGTATATGTATACATCAACAGTATATTCTCAGAAGAACTGAAAATCTTAGTCATCTGAAAGTTTGGGCTCCATGATATCCGAGGGAGCCAGACACCAGAAGCTAGAATCAGCCAAGGATGTACATGCACACATCCCTGTCCACATTTTCTTCCTGTTACAACATTTAGCCATTGTTTTGGCACCTATTTAAGCACTAATATGTTATTGCCCATCAAAGTGTAATATTTTGTTACTAGTTGAGTATTGAAAACATTTTCAAAATACTTTTGTGATTTTTAGTCAGCTCAAGCACTCAGAACACATTTCTTCTTATTACTTTGACAACAGAGGAGATTGATTGGCCAGTGTGTTTTATGAAAAATCCACCCATATTTCTGTTGATCTTTCTTCAGTTCCACTGGGCCATGGGAATAAGATGTAGTGGGAATCCTGGTTGCGTCAACTAGGAAGCAAAAGTCCTTCCAAGGGATGGTGGAAAGGGAGATGGGTGGAACAAGCATGCCTCAGAGGGTTGATGTTTGTCTCGTTGTCCTATTGGGTCCTCTCAGGGAAGATTTTCTGGGATAAGTACAAAGCTTATTTGTTGTCCTTGCTGTGCTGCAAGACTTCACCAGCGCCCTCACTGCAGGCTTGCTTATGTTCTACACCAGTGCCCTTGCCTTGTGTTCCAGCAGAAATCCTTTCTACCCAGGAGGAGAGCCTAGAGAGAAAAATGGAGGAAGTGTTTCCAATTTTGAGACCTCAGACCAAACTATGGAAATCTGCTCTGACTGGAGATTTGAAGAAATAAATTATGAATGTTGTTCAGTAGAGGTTAAATCTTGGCTGATATTCATAGGAAGGCTTTCTGAGTAGCTTCTCTGAGAGCTGCCTACTTGAGAGATTCATCCTTAAAACTTGAGGATTTGTAGTATTTTGGGTTTATATGATACTTGGGGGGACAGTTTGTTTATCAAGGGGGCTCTGTGTTTCAACTTTTATCCAGATGATGTAGACACAGAGTAATGTTGAGAGCTTTGGCACAACCTTCTAATGTTGAAGGAGCATTGGAGAGAAGGTTATACTTTGGAATGCTGAATTGTCTAGAACTGTCATTTTTCATTTTTAAGTCAATTGATTACCTTCCTTATGGTTCCATTTAGAAATGGTTCTTGTGTTTGCATATTGTAGAATGCATGTTAATTTTAACAAGATTTGAAAAGGAAAAAGAATAAAGGTGTAAATAGAAATCATCTACATGCTCACCAGCCATAAATCGCTAATAATGTTTTAGTGTATTTTCTTTTAGTCTTTCTCTCTCTCTCTCTCTGTCTCTCTCTCTCTCTCTCTCTCTCTCTCTATATATATATATATATATATATATATATAAATTCCCACAATATCTTGGTTAACAAAAAGCAAGGATACAACATAGGTTTTCATTAACATTATACTGTAGTATATTTACAGTACAATGTATATGTATAACATATATACATAATATACACACACATGTATATGTATACACACATACACACAGGTATGTATTTTGCAAATTGAAATTATGTTGTATCTTATAGAATTTATTTAACATTAGAACTTATTTAATTGCTTAGGTATTTTAACAAGAATTGTTGTCCACATCTCTGTTTATTTCCCTATAAATAATTCCTAAAAGTGGAAAGATAGTGTCAAAGAGCAAAGCTACTTTTAAGGTTCTTGAAAGGGGGTGTTGCCAGATTTCCCTTATTTCCTTTTAAAACATTATTAATTTGCAGAAACACTCTTTAACGATCCAAACAAAAATTGTCCAGAATCCTATCTAGGAATCAAATCATTGTTCCATTTGGCCATGTCACCTCTGGTCCTTGTCCATGAACTTATTCTATTATTGATGATTTCCTTAATATAATGGATAGAATTTTATTTTCTACACTTTCTTTTGTTATTGTGCCATGCATATTTCCTATTGTGCTTCAGTCTTTCTTTTTTCCTTCTTTTTGCTTTGTCTGTACCCCTTCAGAGAAACCAATGATGACAACTTGTTCCTCTACTTTTTCCATTGAATCATATTCTTCTACTCCTGTCTCCATGTGCACACATCCATACAAGCACATACACTGATATACAGGAGAATGGACCCTGATAATCTTAAAATGTGAGATCAGGCTATATATGCAGTGTGTGTGTGTGTATATATTATTCTATGTCTTGGTTTTCTCACTTTGAAATGTATGTTGGACAGGCTGAGAAAGATAGGTCTATCTTATTTTTTCCAATACTTGTATGAGGTATAAATTTGCTAAAATTTGTTCAGGTGTTCTGCTATCAAGAGGCATTCTGTCATGAAAAGTTTTCAACACCTAAAAAAGTGCTGTCATTACAAATATTCATAGATACATATTCTTAACCATTGGTCACTTTATTTTTATGGTCTAATTTTCAGAAGTAGGATCACTGGTTCAAAGGGTTTCTGTATTTTTTAACTTTAATGTTTTTCCCATATTGTTTCCTAAAAATATTATGTAAATCACATTCCCAACTAGTGATATTTGAGAATATTATTTTTCTCACATCTCCACTGCCCTTCTAATTCTCCACAGTGTAATTTTTGCTAGTCTAATGAGTTCATTTAATTTTCTTGACTTCTAATGAGGTTGTGTACCTGTTCATATAATTAATATTATTGTACTTTTAGACTTCTTTATCTGTTAGTTACATAGGTGTATCCTTGGCCCATTTCCCCCCATGCACTTACTTTCTTTCTTATTAATTTGTAAAAGCTCTTTGAATATTATAGAGTTTTGTTCATATTGTATCTTTCACCGTCAATAGTTTATTCTTTGATTTTATTTTTCTAATTTTCTGCTACAAAATTTAAAAAGTAATCTTATGATATCTCTCTCTCTCATTCTCTCCCTCTCTCTTCTTTTACAAAATCTGAATTTTCTGTCTTACTTTAAAAGGTCTTTCCATCTATTTTCTCAAATTTTCTTCTAAATTAAATTCTAATTTATGTTTTTTCTATTTGTAACATTTTAGTATTTCTTTCCATTGGAAATTTATTTTTATATAAAGGTAGAGGATCTAACTGTATTTTCTTTCAGATGGATAGCCAACTGTTTAAGCATCACATGTTCAATAAACAGTCTTTTCTCTAGTAAATTAAATTTCTACATATTCCAGTATCTGTTTTTCAATTATTTTCTCTAGTCCACTGACCTATTTATCTGTTGTCAGGCCTGGGACATGTTTCTGTGAGTACAATAGCTGTGTAGCATATTTTAATGTCTGGCAAGTTGATGCTTTCTACTAATTATTATTACTCATAATTTTGGTCTAGTCTTCAACATTTAGACTTCCATGTAAATTTTAAAGGAATTTTATTTAAAAATAATCAAACAAATAAGAACAAAGCATATTGGGTTTATGGTTGTAATTAACTCAAATGTATATTCTAATCTTTGGTCTTTTGACAATTTTGTGATCTTTACATTTGTTTAGGTCTTGTGTTAGGTTCGTCCATAGCATTAATCTTCTTCATATTGGTCTCATGTCTTTCTCCTTATGTTTCCTTTTAGAGTAAAAGTAATCCAGTAAGATGAATAAAACTAGAAAAAAAAATCTGAAACCATTAACATAGCTGACCCTGGTGGTAGGATTTTGAATGAATTATTTTTGTTTCTTCCACTTTTCTGTAGTTTCCAACTTTTCATTTTGATCATGCATTATTTTTATAATGGTAAAAAGTTAATGCAATCTAGTTTTAAAATAGAGTGAGAATAATAGTGTCTTGGGAAATTATATATATGGTAGTTTTACACGGAATTCTACTGGTATCTCTGTAGCTCAGTGATTCTCAAAAAAGAAAGGTGGTGGGACATGGGCAGAGGCTCTTTGTTAGTGTTTTATATGCAATTTAAGAAAGCATTTTCTTTATTAATCACCCTTTTAACCATAACACCTAGCTAGCTGGTATCTAGAAGCACTCTGAACATTTGATGAATGAATGAATGTCATAAAGGATTATAACCAAATGTAACATTTTTAATTTGGAAAACAAACTAAAAACCTGTTATTTTCAAAATATTAAATGAGAAACTGAAATTTAATAAAAATATCTTGTTGGTTGGTGAGAGTATGCAAAAGATACATCTCCTCTTCTATGAGTCAGTAACAAGAAGTTGTACTGATGAAGCCAGTTCTCCTCAGAGGGTTTTATCTGGAGAAGAGCATGAGAATCATCTATTTATAGAAAAGATGAGGAACACCGTATTGAATTACGGTTCAGTCACAACTTATCTTTCTTTGTACTTCAGCACCTAGCACAAAGACTAACACTTAATGAGTAAAGGAGTATTGGTAAAGTAACTAAAAAACATTGGATTGTTTATGGTGACTGAAGAATTGAGTATTATTAGGTTTCCCATTTTAAAAACATGCATGAGAATTCTGGATTTTTACCCATTACTAAAATATTATACTAGTGAGAAAAGTTATACAAGGACTGGGAGAAAAAATTCCCATCTGTCTTTGCCAGTGGGCTAAATGTGGAGGTGATGGAATGGATTTACTATTGAAAGGACTGAAAGATAGGTTATAGTGCCCCGAAGAAGTCCTTGTTATTTGCTAACAATTAGTGTATCTGTTTAAATCAAGCAGTTTTATTGGATGTTCAAAATATCTTTCAGTTAGTTTCAATTTCAGCAGGAGAAAAGAAGAGTTGAAGAGAGTGAAATGCTGCTCCATGTTTTGTTGGAAGGTTTAAGTTCCATTTCTTTTCAGACGAATGCCCTTTGCAGTCCTGCCCCTTCTCTTTCTCATCTTACCATCTCACCCCTCTCTCCTTTCTTATTTAGTCCTTTCCTTCCTCTCCATCTTTGGGGGTTTGGAGAAGCAGCCCGAATCAGGAAGAATGGGAAGGAAATAAAGAACACAGGTCTTCATTCCTCTCCTGTCACCTCCCTTTCATCAAACTCTGCCTTTATCTGCAATCCTAGATACAATAAAATTAATAGTATTCATTCATTCATTCATTCATTCATTCATTCATTCATTCATTCATTCATTTCTTCATTCCTTCATTCAAAAAACATTAAGCTCCTACTATGTGGAGGTAGTATTCTGAATGCTCACCTCCAGCAGTGAACAACATAGACAAAAACCTTGCTTTTATGGGGCTTACATCTTATGGCGGAGGATGACAGGTGATAAATAACAAGTTTAGCAAGTAGGTAGAGATGTCAGAAGGTGGTAAGTGGTCTGGTAAAGACAAGGGGAGGGGGATGGGCTGTGTCAGTGGAGGGTGGATAAAACAGGACAGTGAGGGTAAGCTTCCCCGAGACGGGAGCGTTTGAACAGTCAGGCGAGGTGAGGAGGTGAGACAGTGGAGGAACTTTCCAGGCAGAGGGCGGAGCCAGTGCCCAGGCTTCAGGCAGAAGCCTCCCTCACAGGAGGCTAGTGCGCTTGGAGCCCCGTAAGGGAGACAAGGTTGCAGGGATTAAGGGGGCCGGGGACTGGCAACTGCTTTTAGTTCAAAGGGTGATGCTTTGGATACATTTAAATGAAAACTTTCTCAAATTTGTTATCATGCTATCTATAAAACTCACTTTCATGTGAAAACTTTACTGGCAAGCAGACTGCTAGATGGTTAACCTTTCCCCAGAGCTTTAGGTAAATTTTGGGTTTTAAATTTCTTTTGTTATTCACCAATAGAGAAAAAAAAAATTATAAGGAAGCCACAGAAAATTTAAGCAGAATAGTCCCACAACTAATGAGATAGAAATATGCTCAAGTTATCAGCGAGTATATTCATGTATTTCTCTTTTATGGTTGAGGGACAGAGGGTCTTGCCTTAGGATTTGTGATTGCTTAGAAATGTGACTCAACTAGTTACATGACTCAATTAGTAGCTTTCGAAGAGAATGTAAGGCCCCAAACCTAGTGGTTGGTAATGACAAAGAAGGGGGCTTATATGCTTATCAGGAGGACCAGGGGAACAGGCTGAATGTGAGTATTCAGGAAAGAGGCAACAAGAAACATATTTGGGTAACAAGATAGGACTTGGCATGACGGGGAAGTTGCAATGGTTCATCATGGCTGGAGTGCAGGGTTATGTGGAGAGGCTGGGAGTAGGCAGATCACTCAAGGGCTTGCTACGTCCTACCCAAACGGAAATACCAAAAATCAGACGTGAGTCTGCAAAGAGCACTCTGACTGGAGTATGAAGCATGACAGAGCGGATAATGGATGGAGGGAGATTCCTGGGGAGAGATAGGAGGAGACTGGGCCATTTAAGTGAATCTGCTGATATTCTTTAAAGTGTGAAAGTTTAGGTAGCAAAATCAGGACAGACCCAGAAGCTCTTTGGGACTGGAAGGTTTGGAAAGGACAATGCCAAAGGCATTTTCTTTCATTTGTTTAACATCTATGCATTGAGTGTCTGCTCAGCCCTAGACAGCGTGCCCAATGCTGGGAGAGCACATTGCTCTGGGGGATTCTGGTAATCCAAGGACCCGGGCCTCTCCTTCACAGAGCCTTGTTTAGCAGACTCATTGGTTTAGAGGTGCAAGTATAGGCTTTTGGCATATCCATGTTAACAGGAATTCACTCATGTTCAAGGGCAATGTATCCATCCAACTAATATATGTCAAATAAATGTACATGGCCTTGTAGTAGGTTCTCAGGGAGCTAGCTGTATGGGCCAAGGATGTTTCATTTTATTTGAAGTAATCGCAGACATGGAAACCAGTCAAGTAACACCAGACAGGTGTAGGTGACAGGTGGCCATTAGAGCTCCTCCAGCAGGCAAGTGACCAGGTTCTCACTGACAAGACCTCATGGATAGGGAGGCTTAGATAGGGGAAGAGCCTGGCAAAGGGAGGAGGCAGGGACAATGCAGAGAACAAGGCAGAGAGGAATGAAGATAGAAGGAGAGGGAAAAGCCCCCCAAAGCTCCATTTCTGGTGGGAGAGCTGGTGCCTTTGGTGGAAAAGAGAAAGTGAGAAAATGCAAACCAACACAGCCCGGAGTGAAGGGCTCCTTTGGGCTCAAATGAACCCCAGTCGAGGTGCTCTGCCAATAATAATTCTGGCACTGAACGGGCCCTGGGGTTTATAAATCCTCATGTTTCTGGACTTGAGCAGCTTTGTTGTCTTCTCATAGTGAAATGAAAATTGAGACTTCCCTAAAACTAGTGTCTTTGCATAAAACCATCATGATCCATCCTAAGTAGCACTCATCGTCATAAAGCCACTAAGCCAAAATCTTGTTTACCGCTAATTCATTATCTAAGCAAGTTGTCACTTTATCGTGTGATATACAGGAGGTTTGGGAAGTCACACATGAGCACTTTTTAGTGAACTATATTTTATAACGTTTATTATAAGCCTTTATCTTTGGAATGTTCATAAAAACATGGCTGTGGATCATACTTATGTTGAAACAACATATACAAACTGTTAAATGTTAGATAGTTTCAGGCTCTCAGTGCTAAAGAACTGTGTAGTTTTTTAAAAAGACAATTTGTTGTATCTCCCCAGGATCATACAATTTTTTTTTTTTTT
This sequence comes from Aselliscus stoliczkanus, assembly GCA_033961575.1. Taxonomy (NCBI): domain Eukaryota; kingdom Metazoa; phylum Chordata; class Mammalia; order Chiroptera; family Hipposideridae; genus Aselliscus; species Aselliscus stoliczkanus. The sequence goes on from CM066733.1 coordinate 145,510,473, forward strand.
TTTTTTTGAGGACAGTGTTACTGGCCCTCATATGTGGGACCGAACCGGGACCGCTGGCTTCCCAGGCCAGTGCTTAACCACCGCACCACTCGGCCGGCCCGATACACTTTTGATCTGTGGATTAGGAAGGAGCTAGAGGTTGGGTAGGCACTGGGCCTATGGAACTGTTTAGAAAGAAGCCCTTTAGATTGCATATATATAACCAAGTGCTTCTGGCTAAACTAAGGGAGGCATTTCTTTGAAAACACTACTAAAATGGCAACAAAGGAATGAAAAAAAGACATAAAATCTATAAGAAGGGGAGACAACAGCTAACTGGAGTGACACATGAAATGCTAGAATGTGGAAAGCTGATGGGTGACTGGTAACCAACTTAGCAGATCAGTTTAGGTGAAACTGGAGCCTGAGTTGTAGGGGCAGCCATTAAAAAGGAATTCCACCAAACTATGGGACACCAGAAAGGCTTGGGGTTTGGAGGCAACAGGCACCTCCAGGCTAGGCTTGAGATGAGGCTGAAAACAGGAGAATTGGTTGAGAGGAGCCATTAGAGCTACAAATACTCTCAAGATTCCAAATTCTCTACAGTTTAGTAAAGAGAGATAATGTCTTCCTGAAAATGGAGAGATGAAATGAAAGCTGTCATGCTCCTCCCACGTCAGTACTGACAGCAAGGCTTGTATCATCCAGGCAGGAGTTTGGAGGAGTTGTCTCTAAGGAAACTAACCAGTCCAAGACTGACAATGAAATAACTTAGTCCCCATGTCATTACCCTAGAGATGCATATACAGAAATATGACTAGGCAATCAAGTATCACCAGATGACACTGGTAACACAACAGACTCTCTCTCTCTCATTCTCGTTCTATTGGGGGAACAATATAGGATAAAGAACATTTTCTATCTTTCTTGTTCTGGGTCCATCCTAGTCTCTGTCCCTGCTCTTTCGCATTTTCAGTTTTAAATGCAGAGTTATTACAGGTGGTAACACCTGGAATAAATTTATGGATGTTTTCATAATTGATCTTCTAGAAATCTCTGGCAACCTAGGAAATGTGCTTTGTTTGGTCATTTGAAGAGCTAAGTTTTTAGATTTTAAATATTTTATCCTGGAGTGTCAGCAAATGAAATTAGGGAAAACATTTGCTGTCGTTCTCTGAATTTTGACTCATAGTTCATGTTTAGAGTGAAGGATTTAGAAGGATAAGATCTTTGATTTTGTGTGTGAACCCATGGAGGGTTTTCTGTTGTAGACTTATTACAATTCTCCTACCTCTGGCCTCTGATTAAGGAATTGTAGACTCTTCTCCATGACAACTCATTAAATCCATATATATATACATTTTTTTTTTCAGGGTAATTGGTCTACTCTTGGTAGTTTTTGGTGATTGGAGCTTTAGCTTTTATGTTTACTGAACCCCTAATCATGTGTTTTGAGGTCATGTGGGGGTGGTGTATTTAATTGTGTCCCTCTGGCCTTGTAAAACACTAAGAACACAGAATTTATTTAAAAGAATTTAAGTTTTTTTGTTTGCATTTCCAGGAAACCTTACGGCTATGTTCTTTGATTTGGGACTCTAGTTTGTGGGTAAAGTCTCTAATTCTTAGCTTTCTGGGTACATTCTTAGGAATTGGTAAGGCTCCCAAGATTATTATTTGTCATACTTTTTTAATTAGTAGGAGAAAGCCATATAAATCTTAGATTTCTAAGATCTTGGGCTATTGCCTCTACTTGTGTTGGAACCAACGTGTTGTCTAATTCTTATTCAGTAATTGTGGCAACATATTGCATATAAATCAAATCACATTTGTACATGTGTATTGAACATTTGCTGTGTGGAAGGCATTATGCAAGGGTGAAACAAGGAAATATAAGACCTGATTATTTGTCCTCTTAGTAGGGGTGATGAGTTATGAAACTTTAAATAACAAATATCTACATAACATGATATAAGAATTTTCAAACAACATTAAGACTAATTATATGTAAAATTATTACAGAATTCAAGGTAAGAGAAATCAACTTAAATTGAGTTGTACAAGAAAGAACTTATAAAAAGATAGGTTTGTGTTGAAAGAGTGTATTTGGGCAGGGGGAGAAGAAAGAGAGGAGTAAAAATAAAGAGGTGGAAAACCATAGGGCATATTAGATGGACAGAGAGCGAGGACATGAGATGTATGGGGTGGGGTGCACCTTTAATCCAAAATCTCTGGCCCAGTCAGGGTATTTGGATTGTAAGAAGCTGAAACCAACTTTGGCTCACTTAGGAAGGAAAGCAATTTATAATATTGGGTCTTCCAGTTCATGAACATGACATATCGCTCTGTTTATTTAAGCCTTACATAAGTTCTCTTTCTTTTTTTATAGTTTGAATAGTTTTCTGCTTGAAAGACTGTCACATCTTTTTTTACATTTGTTTGTAGATAGTTGATACTTTTGTGTTATTGTAAAAGGTATTTTTTCAAAAAGTCAATTTCTAACTATTGACATTACAGAGAAATACAATAGGTTTTTGTGTATTGTCCTTGTTTCCAGCCAACTTGCTAACTTAATTTGTTAATTATAATAATTTTATCTATAGGTTCTTTAAAATTTTCCAGATATACAGTCGTGCCATGTGTAAATGATGCCATTTTAATTTCTTCTTTCGGGCTTTATGATTTCATTCTTTTTTTTTCTTGCCTTATTGCACTGACTTGGATCTTCTAACACAATGTGAATAAAAGGTGATGGTGGACATTCTTTTCTCACTTCTGATCTTGGAAGAACAGCTTTTAACATTTCACCATTAGGAATGATGTTTGCTCTACATTTTTCTTGTAGATACTTCTTGAAAAAATCAGTTTAAAGTAGTTGATCCAAGCTAGCTGGCTCACAGTTATTTTTAAATTATAAATTAATATAAAATTTAATCAACTGACTTACCATTATAATATTTTATTATTAATATATTATTAATCAATATGATTTTGTCAGTTTTTTTTCTGTATCTATTGAGATGATCATGTGAGTATTATCCCTTATTGTTTATAGATGAATTACATTAGTTGATTTTGAAATGAACTTTTCATATCTGAACTACATCCAACTTAAATTTTGATACATTATCTTTTGTCAAAGGACAAGTTGATGGATCAGACTTAGAAAAAAAGGACCCAGGATAGAAGACAGAGTCTCTTGACTGACAGCCTCCAATGGGACAGGAAGAGTTTCCCCAAAGCCAAATCAGGGGACAACAGAGCTCTGTGACTAAGAGATGGCTTCTGGGCTCAGATGCCTGGTTTGAAATGCCTGTTCTTCTCTTACCTGGTGTGTGATCTTCATTCTTAGTGGCTTTTCTATAAATGAAGATAATGTTTTATGTACCTCATAGGTTTATATTAAGTTTTAAATCAAACAACACATTCAAGTGCATGGATCACTTTAGACAGTAGTAAGTGATTTAACTTCAGCTATTATTATTGTTATTAGAAAAAAATCCACTCTGACATCCTATAAAAGGGAAGTTCAACAATTTATCAGAAAGAGTTTCATCAACCAAAGACACCGAGTAGTTGTTTGAGGTTTGGGCATGATCCAAAATCTTGAATAATTTTTAAAACTCATTTATGATACCTGAACTCTTCGATGACCTCTTACCTCTAAATTTTTTGACATCTTTAGTGAGATATAATTGACACACAATAAACTGTATACTTAAGGTGTACAATTTGATAAGTTTGGACATATTTATACATCCATGAAACCATCACCATAATCAAGATAAGGGACGTATCCACCCTCCACCTCTAAAGTTTTGCTGTGCCTCCTTTTCAAACCCCGTGTTCTCATTCCTTCCTCACCCCACTGACCACTAAGAAATGACCACTGGTGCTCTGAGACAGTCTGAACCTGTCTCCAAAACCCTATAGAAAAATGACAAAAGTGCTTCCTCACTCTGGAGTTCTACTGGGTTTTAAAGAGCATAAACTCAGTACTAAAATATACGGTCTGTTCCAGAAAAAGCAATGTTAAAACGTATATGGATGAAAACATTTATTTGTTCAATTTCCAGCAGATCTTACTAGGTCTGCCATGACAGAGGGGCACTTTTATATTCCACAACTGTACCATCATTTCTTAGTTCAATTCACCACGGAGCATATATAGGGCCTGTGAGTCTCTGGCATTATGGCAGGAACTATAGGCAAGATACATAGGGGAATTAATAAGGCTTAGACCCATCTCTAAAAACCTTAGCATTTAGTATAGGAATAAAGTGAAAGAGTCAAGGAAAGTAAGTAGTATTTGTTGAGCCCTGTCACGTGCTAGACATCATACTAAAATGGTTTGCACTCATTATCTTATTTAAACCTCTCAGCAAGCCAATGAAATAGGTCCTGTTAGCCAATTTACAGATGGGAAAACTGAGACTCAGAGAGGTCAAGTAACTTGCCCAAGGTTCCAGAGTTATCAGTGGAAAGTTTGAAAGTGGTAAAGGGAGAGTTAAGACAGTTGGGGATCATTCCTCCTGTGACTCAGCACTACATCAGTCTTGTTGCTGCCCCTGCTCGGGACTGTACCACAGGCCTAGGAATAAATACTTCCTTCTTGGTTTCTGCTAAACGCTAGGCCCCTCCCCCTGGTCCTGGTCCTGGGCTTTTCTTTCTGATAGGACACCAATCTGTGAATTTCTGAGGCCCCAGGCACTGGGCTCCTGCCTTGCCCCTGTTCTTTTTCTGAGGGTCCCCACACCTTGTCACTGAAGCTTCTCTTCCTGCTGCCCTAGACCTGTGGTGCCATCTGTCTGCTGGACCTACCCGGTCTCCTGCCTCTTGCCCATCCCCGCCTCAGACCCTGCTTGCCCATCAGTCTTGATGGGAACTCCTACCTCATCCTGTTGGCCTGGTCTGGCTCATTCCTAGGTCCTGCCCTCTGACTGCCTCCTTCCTGTCTGGTCCAGCCTTGCATTTCCCACAGCCAGTCTGCCTTCAATGTCTCCTCTCAGAAGGGCTCCAGTTCCGGCTTTTTCAGGTCCCATGTCTACCACCTGTCTCATCTGTCTCATCTAACCTCATCACGACCTCCTTTTTGGAATTTCTCTCCTTTTGTGATCTAGCTTTGGCCTTGCTGCATGAATCATTAACAAACAAATACAGGTCTCCACAATAAATCACTTCCAATTTGGAGTTTACTCTAATCCAGTAGATTATGAGGAAGCAGCCTCTCATATTGAATAACTTGACCTCACCAAGAGGAACTAGGCTCCCTGTGTTTCATAGGCAAGTGATGACATGATGGTTAGAAACATAAAGGATATGTTTCTCACTGAAGATGTTTCCAGCACTTGTTTGGTGAAATGTTCATCCTAATTTTTCCTTTTATCTCTGAGACCACATTCACACAATTTTTAATAGGTCATTAAATTAAAGAGATTCAATTTTCTCTGTCTAGACAAACTGCAGTTAGGAAGATCTTTATAGAAAAGTAATCATAAAAAGAAATTTTGCTTGTCTTTTTTCTCTAGAAAGATGCCTGTGTGTTGCCCAAGGGTGAGAAGGGTGAGGGGCACACTTGTTCTTTGGTTCCTCTTCCTCTGCTCCAGGGAAATGGATCAGCAGACAGAAATGTGGGTGCAGATATGTTTTAAAACTTATTTTTATATTTAAATCCTTCGAAGGATTGGAGTTGGCTGGCACCTAGAGCCACGTGGAAATGGGACAGCTGCCTGCAATGTCCCCATGGAGGCCTAGCAGAGGCACTCCATAGGTGGTTTGAGATGTCACCAGGTCTCTGCTGGTTCATGTCAGTGCTGCCTTTCATCTCCCCTCCCCGCTTAAATTTGTATAAAGCATCTATACCGCCTCTGAGAGTTTATATCAATTCAGTGCCTCAGTCATGGCTTATGATAATGGAACACTGACTAAATTTTATCCCCACCTCATAGAATAATAGTCATGTGATCACAGGGAGACTGAGGTGCAAGGCCTTTGGTTTCTAATACTCTTTATAATCTCTTTCCTTCCCCAATCAGGGAGACAACAAGATGTCTGAATCACCACTTCCATTATGCAGTTGCAAGAATCAGCTAGAGGTTAAATCTATGGTTATGTCTTGATAGACTGTAGCAGGCATCTTGTACATCAGTGCAAAATGCTGTTTTCAAACTAATCAGAGAAAGAAATTGCTAGCCATAATGAAATGGGCCCACAGTGAACTAGAAGACAAGAAACAGACTGGGAATGAGGAATTATAAACAGTGATAGATGGGCCCAGTATTGCCCTCACTACCCGGTACATTAGATCACTCTTATTAACTGTTTACTGTTGACTCTGAAAGTCTTTTCATAATTTTTCTTTTTGAAAGATAAAATCTGAAAACACAAGTTTCTTCAAGTTATAATTGGTAACTAGTCATAATAGAGTTTTAAAATCTATGCCTCTTTTCCTCTTCTGGATAACATTTTTATTTCAGTTATAAAATTGCCACTATTAATAGCCAGCTCAAGTTCATAAGGTATTTGTCTCATCAGGCAGTTAATTTACATTGTTAAAAAAAAGTATGAGTCATTAAACTAAAATAAAAAGGTAACTGATATCTTGTTGTCACATATTATATGTGATCCCTTTTGTCAGAAAGGTAAAAAGTAAGTTCAGAGCCTTGCCAATATAATTCCAAAGAACTAAGAGCTTACTTGTGTTTGCTAGTTGAAGTTATTCTGGTTATGAGGAGAAAATCATGGCTATTTCTCTGACAAAAATGAAAGCACTTTTTATTTTCAGGGTTTGTATATGGGTAAATATGGTTCCATGGGTGTGTGTGTGTGTGTGTGTGTGTATGATTCCATGGGATGTATATAGCTCATGCTTCTATGCTAGTGGATGTTAATTCAATTTGGTTATATTTTCAGTTGACCTATTGCATTTTAAAAGATTTTTTGGAAGTGGGGTATAATACCTTACCCCAGAAAATTAACTTCAGTGATGAAAAAAGACTTTGGGGGGCCAGCCGAGAGGTGTTGGATAAGAGCTCGCTCAAGAATGCAAGCTGAGCTCTGAGCAACAGCAGTTGGATGCCCAGCCTGAGCTGAGCTGCCGCTGAGCTGCCAACAGGAGGCAGGATGGCTCAGCTAAAAAAAACAAAACAAAAAAAAACAAAAAATCTTTGGGGTTCTCATAAAATTTAGTAGGGGACATATTTGGGGACAAAGGGTCTTTTTTACTGGCCATCAGATCCAATTTTGACAGCGGCTGCTCTAACCATGACCCATGATGGATAGTATGAGTCATGACATTGAGATTGAAAGGGATGGTTACCTGTAGGAGAAGAGAACTAAAGGTTTTCGACCTTGTGAGTCTAACCTCTCTTGCCGCCTCTCTCAGGGCTACCTGGCCACACAGCCTGTGCTCCAGCCTCTCTCCTCCCTTCCATGATCACTGCCCTTTGTTTCTCTTGTTCCTTCATCTGGAGTTCTCGTCTCCTTCTGGACCCGTAAAAAGCCCAGGTCACAATAACAGATACCAATCTCTTACAGAGCACTTACTATGTAGCATGCACCATTCTAGGTACTGTATACATACTGATTCTTTTACTCTTCACACGACCCAATGAGATAGGTCCTATGCATACTCCCATTTTACAGTTGTGGAAACTGAGACACGAAGGGGCAAACAACTTGTCTAAGACCACATAGTTAGCAAGTAGCAGAGCCAGGGTTTGGACCCAGGCAGTCTAACTCAAGAACCCATGGATTGGCCACCTCACTATCCTTCACCTTGAACCCAGATCAAATCATGGCACCATCATATAGCATAATTAATCAGTAGTATAGCTATCTCTTTTGCTTAATTGTGTGCTATTAGTAATGAGGAATATGTGCCATTTCTAGCATTTGGAGCCACACATAGCAGGTGCCCTATAACTAACTGGTAATTATTATCATTGTCATCATCATCATCTATCATCTACCATGTTAGGCACACCTCACATAAATTACATTTAATTCTCACAATGATCACATGAGGTTCATATTATCCCCACTGGATATTTGCAAAGAACTTGCATTGAGGATGTGGTGGAATGGGAATTCGAGATTCCAGAATCCTTCCCCTTAACCACCGTGCACTACTTGCTCAATTCATTAAGAAAAAAGGAACTGAGTAGGTGAGAAAAAACCAGTGACATGACAAGTTTTGCTTCCCTAGGTGGTAGGATTTTCCCTTCCTCTTGCTAGATTCCAGAATGCCCAGACTATGTGCACCTGACTGCCCGAAGGGGTGGGCCAGGCTGTTTATCCTGGTTTTCTTGGAGTCATGATGATACATCTGTCTACCACTGGGATGCCTGCACTCTACACGAATATTTTCTTCCACACATTCTGCTGATTACATATCATTTGGGATCACCGAGTTATCCCTCCCTTCTTTAAAACTGTGAAATGGTTCACTTAGTTTCCAGTTTAATATGAAGCTCTTGAATCAGACTTTTGTTTGTAATACCTCAGCTCATACCAGTACAGAAGGGGGAATTTGAATTGTTTGTAGGATTGAGAAGTTATTTTGGATAATAGGGGTACTTTTAGAAAGGCAAAGTGGTGTTTAAATAACGAAGCATTTCTCTGGGCTGCCGTGGGCAGCCTTCTGGCCATGAGAGAGGCCTGGGAGGGGCTAGAAGGGCTTATGATGTACAAGGGAGATACAGAAAAAGAAATAGGCCTAACCCAAAGTCAAGTTCCATCTTCTTCGATTTGCCAAAACCAGAGTGGCAGCTATGACTCTATGGGTCACTTAAGGACGTTTTCGCCTGAGTTGTCTTTGGAGACTATGCATTGCAATGACTTCAAATGCCAAGTTGTGACAACCTCAGCTGCTGTAACAAGGTTAATTTATGAGAACTTCGTAGGAATTGCCAGGCTTCTAGCTGACAAAATCCCACCTGCTCCCCTGGCATCTGACCCAGTTCATCACTCCTCCTCTGCCTGGCGAGCGGACCACACAACCTGGATGAGAAGGTTAAGGGTTGCTTTCTGAATTTTTTGGCAGCCTTCTTTGTTTCTATATAGGGACAAATCCAAGCTCTAAAAGACAAAGGGAAGTAGAAGCTGAAATGAGGTCTGGGTCCTAATGGGCCACTGGATGACTTAACAAAAGTGGACTAAAATACAATGTTATAAAACAGACTGTGAGCAGACCAATGATATCCTTTGGCCATTCGGCAGACAAGAATCTTATCTTTCATGATTGTGTTATTTTGGAGATAAGTGGTAGTTAATAGAACCAATCTAACATCTACAGGTTTTTTCCATAATTCTGGACTAGATTTTTTAGCATTATACATTGTTGTAGTCTTAATGGTCTGTAATTCTTTTTGCCAAGGCTACTTCATCAGTCTCCTGTTGTCCTGCAGAATTTTGAGGCTTTGAAACCTAGCAACAGATTTCTCATTTAGGTAGGATCGTCCTTGATTACCAGTCTCACACAGGTTAATAAAAGTTTTGTGCTGCTCCTTGTCACTCTCACAATATCCCTAGAGCCTTTTTTTGTTAAGCCTACTCTTCTACTAATTTAGTGCAAAATATACCTTGCTTGGAATTTATGATCAAGTATCCACAGATAATGGCCCTCTCCGAGGAGATAACATTGCAGATATCTCGCCTCAATGGGGAGGCGGTTTTTATCAGTTTGCTTGTTTATTGCTTGTTTGATTTTGCACAAGGGTATGAGTAATAGGAAGGCTCTTTAACCTTTTTTAATGTGGATGGCCAAATTAATAGTAGTCCATCCCATGATAAGAATTTTCTGCTTAATTATTTTGTATTCATTGTTTCCCAAATCTTATGCATTTGCTTTTTTATTCTTAGCAACATGTAATAAAGCAAAAGTTGAAATGTATAATAGATCATGAACTTGAGGTTTTGCAAGATTTCTCTCCTCATTCTAAATACAATAATACTAAATACTTATTATGTTCCAGGTATTGTTCTAAGCAGTGCGCTTCTATTAACCCATTGAACTCACAATAATCTTTTGCAGTAGTAACTATTATTATGCCTGCTTTATAGATAGGAAAGTGAAGTACAGTTACTGAGGCACAGAGAAGTTATATAACTTGCACCATCTCATTGTAGCAGATAATAGTTTAGGCACTGGAATGCCGGAAGTCTGGCTCACAACATGAAAAACAAGGTGAAATAAAATAATTCAATCTACAGCTTGGCCATACTTTGAAAATGGGATCAAAGGAATTGGGGTTATAGCCTGTAAGAACCTCTTGTCATTTGAGAGTAAAGGGGAGTGGCTTAGAGAACAACACATCATGGAGGGGTGTTACCCATGGCCCTGTGAAAACTTTGATAACCCCAACTCTGCAGACAACAGCTGTTTTTCACGTTGTTTGACAATAAGCAATCAAAGTGGACTTGGAATCCCTTCATGTTCATGAGAAGAAAGAAAAACCATCTACACAGACAATAAACAGAACATATCTGTTGCTGGTAAAAGTCCTCTAGAATGAAAGGCCCACCATGGGCCCATTCTCCTAACAATTGAACTTCATTTAATGCAGAGAACTTAAAAAACATGGGGCAAAAAAATAAGTGAAAAAATTGCCCATTTCCCCACCATTGAGAGATATCTGTTAAAAGGAAACAAAACTTAGCTATACATATGTGTATGAAACCATCATTTGGTACCCATTCAACTTAAAAAATGTTATATGTCACTTAACGTCTCAATAAATCTGGGGGGAAAAAACTTAGCTACATGTAGTTTCTGACTTTTTCATGTGCATATAAACTTAAAAAAACAAAAATGGTAGTTTATTTGCAGATACTGTTTTGTAGCCCTCCCTACCCTTTCCCATGTCAAAATTTATTCTTCTTTACCATGACTTTTTGGCTTCATAATGCTCCATTGTATGGAAATACATAATTTTCTTATTAAAAGGTATCTATGTTATTTCCAAATCTGCAACAAATGTCATTGCACGTTATTATTATTATTATTATTATTATTTTTTTTTTTTTGAGATAAAATCTACTTTTATTTCTTGTTTTGACATGATGGATTTACGCTGGTAAGAAAAATTAAAATAAAATGCTGACACACCTGATTTTTTTTGTTGTTGTTGTTGTTTTATTTTGGATTATATCAATTTATTTTATGTATCAGATTTAGTTTGATAACATTTACCATTTATTATAAGTTTCTTATAGTATATTTATTTATTTATTTATTTATTTATTTATTTATTATTAGTTTCAGTTGTACAAAACAATGCAATAGTTATGCTTTTCACCCCTCATGAAGTGACAAACCCCCTCCCCCAATCCACTGCCTCTCCACCCCTGATATCATACATATCTATTATAATTTCATTGACTCCACTCCCCACACTGTACTCCACATCCCATGAATATATATAAAATTATAATTGACATATAATATTATTCAAAGGCAGCTTCAGATGTACAGTGCAGTGGTCAGGCCTCTACACCATCCATGAAGTGATCTCCCTAACAAGACATGAGTCCATCTGACCCCCTAAAAAATATTTACAACATTATTGATTATATTCCCTGAATTGTCTTTCCTATCCCTGCGGCAATATTGTAGTTACCTATTTATGTTGCCTTGTCCCTTCCCCTTCTCTCTCACCCCCACTCCCCTCCCATCTAGCAATCATCAGTTTTTCCTCTATGTCTCTAAGTCGATTTCTGTTTACATTGCTTGTTTATTCAGTTCTTTAGATTCCACATATAAGTGAGATCATATGGTATTTGTCTTTCTCTGACTGATTTATTTCACTAAGTATGATGTTCGCTAGGTCCATCCAAGCACATTATTTTTAGGCATATGTTTGGTTACTTCCTTAAGATAAATTCCTAGAATCACTTCTAAGTGATTTCGGTTGAGGCAAAGGATATGCCCATTTTAAGTTCCTTTATTCATCTTGCCAGTTGTTGTCCAGAAAGATTGTCTCAGGTTAACTCAATGCTAGTGGTGAACCAAAGTGTCTGCCTGGACATTGGATGCCTCTGGGTTATTATTCTTGCTATTCTTGTCATTAAAAAAGGAAGAAGAAAAGGAAAAGATTCTCACTTCAATGTGCATTTTTTTGATTTGTAAGAAGTACAAAAATTTATTTATTCCTTGAACACACATTCATGGTTCAAAATGTTAAAGAAACAAAATATTATACAGTGAAAAGTTTATGTTACCTCCAGAACCTGCTACCCAGTCTCTCAAGGAGGCAACCACTGTTACCATTTTCTTGAGTAGTGTTCTTAAAGTAATCATGCAAATACAAGCAAACGTGCATGTATGTGAGTGTGTGTTTATTTCCCCCCCCACAAACACAAGCATACTATACATATTGTTTTGCCCTTTGCTTTTTTCACTTAACAAAATTTCTGGAGATTATTCAATATCAGTGAACACAGAACTATCTTGTTATTTTTAATGTCTACTTACTATTTATTGCGTTTTAAGGAAATGGTTGCAAATATTAATATTTGTTTATTGGCTAAGAGCATTTCTTCTTTTGTAACTGCCTGTCAGTGTTTTCTGAGCCTTTTAAATTGTGGTTTTAAATTTTTTTATCGTTGGCAATTTGTAAAATTTTATTCTGTAAAAAGATTACCACGCCATTTGAATTAAATGATGTAAATTTTATTTCACATTTCATTGTTGGTCTTTTGATTTTATTTTGTGGTGGTGGGTTTTTGTTTTTGTTTTGGTGTGGATATAGAGAAGTCTTTATATATAATCAAATCTGTACATCATTTTAGTTTGGTTTGTGAATGATTTTTCTGGATGATCAAAGGCTACCATTGTCTCTCTGTTTATTTGGATTCTTTTGACATGGAATCATGGAGTTTGGACTAGAAAGACCTTAGATTTAATGGAGGAAAAATTTCCCGAGCTCATATAGCAACCCTGTTAGATACAGGTCTTTCTTTGTTTGAACAAATCAGTGACCAGGAGCTCACCACCTAACAAGCACATTCCATTGCCCAGCTCTAATTTTTATAAAGCCCTTTACTGAATAAAGCTTAAGCATACATCCTTGTATCTTCTGCCTAGTTTGGGCTTCTTAATAAACACAAAAGAGATCCGTTTTCTCTTCTATATGCAGTCATTCAATTGTTTTTCAAGTAACTTATTTTTTAAAAATTCTCCTTAAGCAATCCATATTTTAGATGTATTTTTTAAAATCTGTAAAATAATGTTGCAAAGAAAAAACCCCTAAATAATATGGAAGTACTACCTAATGGTAATGTGTGTGTGTGTGTGTGTGTTTGCTGTCTTAACCATTTTTAAAGGTACAGTTCACTAGTTTTAAGTTCACACATCTCCAGAATTTTTTTCATTTCACAAAACTGACACACTATAGCCATTAAACAACAATTCACCATTTTCCCCTTCACCCAGTCCCTGGCAACCACTACTCTACTATCTGTTTATATGAATTTGACTACTTTGGATACTTTATATAAGTGGAATCATACAGTATTTGTCTTTCGGTGACTGGCTTATTTCATTTAGCATAATGCCTTCAAGGTTCATCCATATTGTAGCCTGTGTCAGCATTTCCTTCCTTTTTAAGGCTGCATAATATTCCATTGTTTATATACCACAGTTTGTTTATCCATTTCCCTGTTGATGGATATTTAGGTTGCTTCCATCTTTGGCTATTGTGAATAGTGCTGCTATGAACAAGGGTGTGCAAATATCTCTTTGAGGCCACGTTTTCCATTCTTTTAGATATACACCCAAAGTGGGGATACTAGATCATAATAGTAGTTCTATTTTTAATTTTTGGAAGAACTATTTTCCATAGTTCACAATCCCACCAAGAGTGACTAAGGGTTTCAATTTCTCCGCAACCTCATCAACAATTGATATTTTCTGGGTTTTTTTTTTTTGATAGTAGCTATCATAATGCATGCAAGAGTCGATTGTTTTGAATATAACGTTTTTGTCAGAATTTGTTTTTTTCAGAAAAATACTTCCCAAGTGTTAGTCCTCCAATTTCACAAATTCCATGAAAGCAGCATCACAAATTCTAACGAGTCTATGAGAACTTATAGTTGGAAGACTTTTGTCTCTTATGGGTTAGTTCCATTTTATAAATGCATCACTTATAAAATAATTACTAATGGGCATAAGCTGAAATTTATTGTCTGTGGTCAAAGTAGGATTAATTTTGCATTGGAGTTGATCAAGATGAAATAACTGATTAACTTTATATTGACTTGGAAGTTGTTGATGGCTAAATGTCCATTAAAAAAATATTGGGACAATGTTGAAAAACCTTGTTTACTTCCGTTCCTACCTCTATTAATGTGGAATATTAGTGCTGTTTTAGCACTAACCAGGTATTTCCAAGTGTCTGAAGGTAGCAGGACACTTACTGCCATTTTCAAATCATGGAATATGGGCTATTGGTAGAGATTTCTCTATCCTGAATTCCTTCTAATATTTCATGCTTTATCTTATTCATAAGATGAGGCTTCACTGAGTAGGACTGTCTTGGCTTGACTATTAAGTTTTTCAGGGTCAAATTTCTTAATCTTGGTAATTATTAGATTTAACCTTTAAAATAACCTATCTCATAGAGATGTTGTGAGGACTAAGTGAACTAAGGCATGAGAAGCATGTAGCAAATTCCTGGCATACAATTGTTACATAAACGTAACAGCTGTTCATGTTATTATATCTTGCAGTCATATTATTGAGGCCAATCAGATTTTATTTGTTATTCCAGATACTCAAGATAATGGTATAAAACCAAAATTCTAGAGGAATTTTACCAGCACAAGATATGTTCTGTTTCTCTTCTGTGTAGATGGTTTTTCTTTCTTCTTATGAACATGAAGGGATTCCAAGTCCACTTTGATTGCTTATTGTCAAACAACGTGAAAAACAGCTGTTGTCAGCAGAGTTGGGGTTATCAAAGTCTTCAAAGGGCCATGGGTAACATGATGTGTTGTTCTCTAAGCCACTCCCCTTTACTCTCAAATGACAAGAGATCCTTATAGGCTATAACCCCAATCCCTTTGATCGCATTTCCAAAGTATGGCCATGCTATAGATTAAATTATTTTATTTCACCTTCTTTTTTATGTTCTGAGTTGATTATGAACTTCTGTCTAAATTTATAGGTATCATACTTCAATTTTCTTCCAGTAGAAGATCTTTCCTTCTTACATTCAGTTTTATCTCCTGGCAGTTTACCCACAATCGTCTGCTACATGGTCCTTATTTGTTGTTTCTTCCATCCCTTCATGCCTCCCTCCATCCTTTGTGGTCCATTAGCCATCCACAAATATTTATTGAGACTCTACAGTGTGAAAAGTGCTGCACTCCTGAAAATGTGGACCTGAACACTGCTTTTGCTTGTTCTGTCACTGAAGATTTAATAGGTCACTTGACATTTATCGTCTTGTGGTTACCACTTCCCTATATGTGTTGAAACAAATGTTCTCTAAGATCTTTCCATTTTCTGCCACTTATGAACAGCTTGTGTACTTGAGTTGTGTCCCAGATCCTTAATCTACTGCCCTATCCCATAGGTGACAAAATGGCCTCTCCCCTCTAAAAGCTGTCACCTTGGACTTCACTTCTGTCTTGAACTTCTTTCTGATTCTCCAGGAACAGTCTTCACATTTTCTTGAAGTTTTTTAAGCTATTTTTTGATCATTTTTTTTAATCTTTCTATATTTTTAAATTAAGCAAAAATATTTACCAGGACTTGTTTCTGACATGTGCATGTCTATGTTGGTGTTACTAGTTCTTTTAACCTGATGCCCAGTCGTGCTGAATTTGGTTTGCTCTGAAAATTTCTTTTTAGCCATTTGTTCAACATTTTCATCTCTTCTCCTGAAACCCTAGGCTTTTCTGTAAAAATGGCTGGGGCTGATGTTCTGTTCTTCAGGTGGGTGAGTGTGTCTGGACAATCACGGATGCTTAAGCAGCAGCCTCTGCTCCACTCTACTTGCTGTGACCACCTCTGACTTCCCTGGCTGTCCGCAGAGTTGGGGCTGCTGCTATGGCTGTGTCTGCCTCCCGGCCAGCCTGCCTACTTACAGGCAGGAGACTGTTCCATTTGTGATCTGGGCAAGAGAGGGGTGTCTGTCACTCACTGCTGCTCCCTAGCAATTCACGACAATGTCAATTTTCTAGCCTCTGTTCCCAATGGTAATCCTTCCAGTATCATCATCATCTCCTCCCTCTCTTGCTTTTCTCTTCCTGCTTCTTTTCCTTTCCTTCTTCCTTCTCCTCCTGGCTCCTTTATCAAGGCTTAACTGAAATGTTTCTTGCTATAAAACCTTCATATTTTAAAAATAAAATGAATTGGATCCTTCTCTGCGCTCCTATGCTCATCTCACTGTTAAAGCACTGATCGTTTCATATTATAGCTCTGCCTCTGCCCTGCTCACCCGTGAGCTCACACAGGAGATGTGGAGGGTATTATTAGTATCATTTCCCTGAAACTTAGCAGAGTATTCATGCTGAGCACATACAACAAAGTGGTTATGGGTACCGTCTCTGGAAGAGGCCTGATGATGTTCAGATTTTTGTCCCTGCCAGTTCTTAACTGTGTAATCTTGGGCAAGTTGCTTAACTCATCTGTGCCTCAGTTTTTTCAGTTGCAACTTGGAGATGATAATGATGATGCTTGGAACAGTTCCTGCCACATAAGGAGTTCTAGTTAAATGTTTGGTACTATGCGTTAAACTGACTTTAATAGAATCATTATAATCAAGCTCACCAGTCATTTATTTAGTAAAAGTGTATATTTTGTACACTGATGGTCATTACACCTAGAATAGGGTTGAGGGATGTATAATAGTAGATATCCAATTAATATTTTTGAGTGAATGAATACATAAATGAATGTGCTAGGTGTTATAGATACAACAAAATATATGTTCTTTCCTTTAGACCTCACAGGCTGCTAGGAATATATATAAAAAAGAGATAAGTTGTTAACTGAATGGTGCATAAGTGCACCATTCATCTGTCTGTGGACGTTTGGGTTGGTTCTACCTCTTGGCTTTGAGAATTGCAATGGTATGAGCTAGCTGTGAGACCCTGCTTTCAATTTTTTTTGATATATACGCAGACATGGGATTGCTGGATTATATGATAGTTCTATTTTAATTCAGTTCCATTTAAATTAAAAAAATGTTTTTGAAGAACTGCCGTATGGTTTTCTGTAGCATTTGCACCGTTTCACAATCTCTCCAATCGTGCTTAAGGAGAGGCATTAATTTTTCAGTTCATCTTCCCTAATGAGAACATGAACTAGGTTTTGTCTCTACTGTTATCTGTGTACTTCTGGTATATTTATCCCTTTAAAACATAGGAAAGCATTAAACCATACTTTCTCATCTTTGTACATTTGTAAGGGTTGCATACACTAAGATGAGTATCACAGAAAATGGCTTTCTCTTGCTTTGGTGGAACTTTTGGAACAAGCTGTATTTATTTCTGTTTGCATTCTCTGGCTCACTTTTGAATAATCAAGTGATTCTTAGCCAGTGACTCCTATGTCTTGATTTAGGATTTTCATTATTTTCTGAACATTTCTATCTGTATATCTTGCTTTCTTTTAAACATATCCCATTAGGATAACTATGAACAAAAGTACTATGTGAATTCCACATCTATGCTTTCTTTTTCAAACAGTGAAAATGCTAAAGTTAATCAAACCTGCGGACCTTAAAATGTAAGTGGATCAATCACTGTTCTCATTGCTAGGCTATTGGCTAGTTCCATATTACTCCAGGGAAATATAATTTAATTTAGGCAAAAATATATCCTCTCAATGAAAAAGGAACAATAGTTTCCTTTCCCCCCATTTTTTAAAAGTATGTATACAGGCCCAATATTTGATTGATTGAAGTGCTTTTTATTTTTTATTTATTTATTTATTTTTTTTGAGAGCAGTGTCACAGGCCCTCATATGTGGGACCCGAACCAGGGCCGCTGGTTTCCCAAGCCAGCGCTTAACCACCACGCCACTTGGCCGGCCCTTTTATCTTTTTAAATTTGTGATTATGTCATTTGTATAGGCATAGCCCATGGGGAGATCATTTGCTTTAAATGATTCTTGTAACAACTGTAATAAGTTTCTGTTATTTTCTTAAATGGTTCATGATTTTCCTTGTGTTTTATAACAAGCCCTATGTATTTTGACACAAAAGTCAAGCTTTTACTACTTCAACCTTTTTTTGCATCAAAATACAGAGAAGAGGTATTTCTCAAAGCCCTCTAGCTAACAGATAACATGACTGTGATTACTTTGATATGATAATTGAGACCAAAGTGCTATATGCAATATCAATGAACCCGATTGAGGAAGACTATGGTGATAAAAGTACAAATTAGGGTAACTGTATGAATTTGATTGTAAGTTTTACTTTGATTCAAGGTATTATTACAGAAAACACAATACATTGCAGCTCTTTTACATATCAAACAGATTTAAATAAAGAGCGGGTAGAATAGGTCAAGAGTAGAGATTGTGGAGTCAGAGTGTTTGGTGCCAGTGCAGTCCCTGCAACTTCCTCGCTGTGTGACACTGGGCAAGCTACCTAGAGCCTCTGATTCTTGTCTGTAAATTACAGTTAATAAGAGGTTGTTGTGACATTTAAATGAATTAGTTTATGTAACTTGCTAGAACAATGTCTCGTATGGAAGAAGTGCTATATAAGATTTTGTTAGATTTTTTAGCATCAGCCATGAATTCTTAGGTTGTTTTATGTTCCTTGTATTGTTTCTAGGCATCAGTGTTGTCATTTGCAAAAAATAGTTTTTTTGTTTTGTTTTGTTTTACTGAATGGTTTTAAAATATGGACTAACTAAATATCTAAAATCCCCTTTCCTTTCAGTTAATTAGTAGAACATACATTGAAAGAATGATGGATGGAACATTTTGTACCCCAAAAGCTCTTAGATTGTGAATGCATAGGGAACTCCAGCAATTCAGTGAGTGATTCAAAGACATATTCTGGGTGACTATAAGAGTCTTTAATGAATGAATCATTGAATAGGCAGATGGGCCGTGGGAGGCAAACTCCTAGTAAATCTTTTCTTTTACTACAGAAATCTTTCTGAGAGGTAAATAACTTGATATATTCATGACTATAGACTTTCTTTTAAACTAATAGCTATTTTTCTTTTCTGTGTCTTGTCATATGTATTATCTCATTTGTTCTTCACATTTCTCAGGTGTATATAAAGATTGAATGAAGTAATGTATGTGATAGTACTTTTGAAACTATTTTTTAAAGCTTTATTGAGATATATTTCACGTAACATAAAATTTGCCTATTTAACGTGTACAATTCAGAGGTTTTTTTGGAATATTCACAGATCATGCACCCGTCACTGCAATCTAATTTTAGAACATTCTCAGCTCTTTTCTGTCTTTATAAAGGCCTATTCTGGGCAGTTTATATAGCTGGAACAATAAAATGTCTGGTCTTCTGTGTTTGGCTTATTTCACTTAGCATAGTGTTTTTAAGGGTCATCTATGACATAGCATGTATCAGTACTTTTTATTTTTATTTGCAAATAACATTCCATTATGTGGATGTGGCACACTTTGTTTTTATATTCATCAGTTGATGGACATTTGGGTTTCCATTTTTTGGCAATTATAAATAATGCTGCTATGAACATTTGTGTACAAGTTTTTATGTGGACATATGTGTTTGGTATGTACTTAGGGATGGAATTAGTGAGTCATATGGTAACTCTATGTTTAACATTTTGCTAAGCTGCCAAATGGTTGCACAATTTTATATTCCCACCAGCAATATATGGTTTTCTTGCCAACACTTGCTGTTTTTTTTTCTCCTAATTTTAGCCATCACAGTGGGTATGTAGTGACAAGACTACATTTTTTTCTTGTCGTGGTATTTTTTTTTTTTTTTTTTTAGGGCAGCGTCACTGGCCCTCATATGTGGGACCCGAACCATGGCCGCTGGCTTCCCAAGCCAGCACTTCACCACCACACCACTCGGCCAGCCCAAGACTACATTTTTAATTGAAAACTGTAGCATATAGAATAAAACTAGAATTTGAACAGTACAGAAAGCACTGCCCAGGCCCAGACTGCCTCACAGAATTATAATTTTCTCTGTAGATCTCCAAAATTATCTATGCACATACTACAGATCCTTAGATATAAAATTAAAAATACATCCAGGAGTATCCCCTTTTGTATCATTCCTTTTTACATACTGATATGTCTTAGAGCAATTTCTGTTGAAGGACATGTTTACCTGTCTCCTCCTTCTTATTCTCAGCTGTTTTCCTTGTGAAGACATCCCATAATTCCTATCAACAGTGTTTCTACTAAAGGGCTTTTGGCTGTTTCCAGGATTGTTGGATTACAAGTAGTGTTCCCATGAGCAACTTCGGGCGATGGTGTTTGGGTACATTTGGGAGGGCAGTCATCAGAAAAGGAAAATAAATCCTTCTGCCTTATGCCCCCAGCAATAGGGAATGAAAATGTCTGTTAACCCACTGCCTTTCTGACATAACATTGTTCCTCATCTTGGCCGATGTGACAAGTGGCACATAGTTTAGTGAAAGTGAATTTGACCTATAAGGAATGAATCCAATCTATTATAAAGCTTGAAGTTCACTTTTCCAAATACATTGAACTCCAGATAATAGAGGTGAAGCTTTCTAATTTCTGAAAAAATTTCAGGCATACGGAGTGTCTCTAAAATTTGCTTTAATAATTAGTAAAGCCATATGCTAAATGAAAAAGTTTATTGGTCCATTTATTTGTTCACCTAACATTTATTCAGCAGTTACTACATGCCAGGCAGACTTTAAGTGCCAGAGAAAGGAAGGATAAACAAGAAACCATATTTCTCACAAGTTATATATAGTTAGTAAGGGAGACATACATATAAACTGATAAGCACAATGGACATGAAATAGAGGCATATAGTACAATCTGTGTGTATTTTTAGGCCACAGGCTAAGTTACTGGAAAAAACAAAAAGATCTCCACACACTTGGGAGATTGCTTTTGGGAAGAGACATAAAAGGCTTGTGGAAAAGGGGAAAGAGTGGACATGGAGGGTAAGCCATTTCTTTTTAGGGAAGAAATGTGGAAGTTGTATACATCCCTTCTCAAAATCTACTGGTAAGCCACTTCTAGTTATAATGCAAAATAAAATAAGGCTGGAAAAAGGCACTCTGGCTGGTGACCATCTACATCCATATTACTCTGGAGGATGGGGAGGAGGTTCAGGCTCCATAGTCGGGGAGGCAGATAGAGGGGCAGCTAGCTGTGCCAAGGTGATGTTTTTAACACTGCGTGGGAAAAGGAACTGCTAAACAGATCCCTGTTAACACAGAGTTAAGTCTCATCGAGAAACAAGTCACAGAGACCCTAAGAGATTAATGAACAAGATTACTCTATAAAATCTTAAGGTAAGGTTAATAGATAGGAGTCAGATGATCATATAATAACTGCTATGGAATAGGATTTATGTAAACTCGTGATTGTCTGGCATGGATGCTTAAATATAAAAGGAATGAGAATATAAAAGGAATGAGAGAGGGAGAGATGAATACGAATTGGTGTCATCAAGGGTCAACCCATAAGACACATGTGATATTTTTATATTATAGAAACTAATACCTACTTTTGGGGTAGTTCTTCATGCCTTAATTTTTTTTTTTAACGTAGAGTCATGGGTTGTATACAGTCAAAACTCTCCATGAAAAACACAGCTATGGTTCTTCATATCTACATTTGTTAGAAAATACAATTTTCTTGATGTGCATTTCTGAGCATATTTTTTCCTATAGTAAAAGTTTGCTGGAAAGCAAAAGTTAACCATGTAACTGTTCCTGATAATCAAGCTGCTTAATAGTTCTAAGCAGTGGTAGTTTGGACCTTGATGGAGAGTTGGTGGCTAATAGTACGTACAGTATATTTAGTGGGATGCTGGGCGAGGAGGCAACATGCTGTTTAGTTTCTACCCCCCACTTCCCAGATTTGGGTCAATGTTCTCTAATAACACTGATGAGCAAGGAGCCTTCAACCTTGTAGGTGGGACTGCCCTACTTATAGGAGTTGTAAAAGGGACATTTTGTAGCTTTCTTTGAGACCCAGCAGAAGAAAGTCTCTGATGAAGACCATTTTCCAGGTTTCCAGTGAAAAAACTTTAAGGTCCAATTTTACCAAGCTTTCCAAAGTGGTTTTCCTTTAGAGTGAGAGACAGTCCTCTAATTTCCTTGAAGTAGAAGTCTCTTCTTTTGGAATGCAAACCCTAAAACAAGACTCTTTTAGGCAGGTTTTTTATTTTGGCATCCAATGTGTAATTTCTGAAGATATGGGATTTGCAAAGTCATTGCCAACCAGGTCAGCTTTGTTCTGGAAAGCAGTTCTAACTTTATGATTAAAAAAACACACACACACATTCTGTCAACTAGAAAGCAAAGGTCAGAGTTCAGACAGTTCATCCTGCCTCTATAAACTTTGTTTCAGGAGCCCAAGATTTATTTAAGGAGGAACCTGGAAAACTAATCCAAGTGGGGAAAAAAGAATTGCTTTTATATGAAATGCAGTAAAAACAGTCTCGAGGAACTACAGTCTAAATAGGGTACATGGTCTCAGCACCAGTCTTCAGGCACTTATAAAAGAGTGTTTGAGGGCCAACCGAGTGGCGCATTGGTTAAGAGCTGGTTTTGGGATGCCAGCGGCCCCGGTTTGGATCCCACGTATGAGGGCCAGTGACACTGCCCTCTACAGCTAACAACAGCTCCACCTGGAGCTGGGCTGTGCGAGCCCTGGTGATGGTGTGGGCTGCAGCCCCTGCTGCAGTGGGCTGCCATGGGCTACAGTGAGTGGTCGGCAGCCAGCTTGAGCGGCTGGCAGCCAGCGTGACCTGCCAATAGCCGCGGTGAGCGACCGTCCAGAGGTCGGTGACCGATCTGCCTCATCCGGGAAGAGCGCAATGACGATACCAACATGGGCCATTGAAGCAACATCCTCTGCAACTAGACTGAAGAACAAAAGAACAGCAACTTGTCTGTTCCCCTTCCCCGATTCCCCAACGCTGTTCCCCTCCCTCAATTCCCCAGTAAAATCTCAAAAAAAAAAAAAAATTCCCTTCCAATAACCCAACTTACTCCCATAGACTACATCTGATGCAGACAATAAGACAAAAAGTCTTGGACTATGAATGTGAACAGTAATGTACATAGGACTTTTTTTTTATCAGACCTTGAATATTTTATGAAATTATTGGTGGAGGGTATTGTAGAATGTACTGATGTTGTAAATTTAGGAAAAAAAGAAAGGAAAGAGTTAATATTCAAACCAGGAAACTTACCTGGTAAGTTTTACTTAAGTGGTAAAATGTGATTCAATTTAAACAAAGTAGTTTTAGTTTTCTCAGGGTAAACATCCTACATAAACACCAATGATGATATGAGACACAGGTATAACTTGGTTCCCAATCTTTTCCAAAACTACAGTCCATCAGCCAGTTGGTATGGCACAATAGAGAGAAGATAATTAAAAATGTGCTAATGGTAATTCATTTTGTAGCTCACTCTATGTGGTACAGGGCTTGAAACAATGTGTTCTAATAGAAAGATACCACACTGAAATAATATTTGAACAAGAATATATATAATATATAGAGGATGCCAAAAAAGTATACTCATTTTAAGAAAGGAAAAAACTATTAAAATTGTAATAATAAATACTGAGAACAAAAGATGAATAGAAGTCACACTTGACTTCTGCAATTACAAGAGGTGCTCAAAGTGGTTACCATCAGCGTCCAGACACTTTTGATTATGGCAAACTTTGGGTAACATTGACCAAAGTATCCACTTGTATACATTTTTTTGGCACCCCCAGTTTATATAAATATTTTCATTAAAAATATAGTTAAGATACAACATTGTATCAGTTTTAGGTGTATAACATAGTTAATCAACATTTATATATCTAAAGGAGTGATCACCATGATAAAAGTCCAGCAACCATCTGACACTGTACAATGCTATCACAATATTATTGACTATATTCCTTACGCTGTACTTTATATTCTCATGACTTATTTGTTTTATATCTAGATATTTGGACTTCTCATTTACCCATCCCCTCTTTTAATTTTTCAATTACAGTTGACATTCAATATTATTTTATATTAATTTCAGGTGCACAGCATAGTGGTAAGACATTTATATAATTTAAGAAGTGATCCCACTGACCAGTCTAGTATCCACCTGGCACTATACACAGTTATTACCATTTTATTGACTATATTCATTGTGCTTTATTTAAATCCCCTTGACTATTTTGTAACTACCAATTTGTACTTCTTAATCCCTTCACCTGTTTCACCCTACCCCCAACCCCCTCCCATCTATCATCCCAGAAAATCTAGTGCCCATCTGACACCATACATAGTTATTAAAATATTATTGACTATATTCCTTATGCTACACCCTACATCTCCATGACTTCTTTTTATCAACCAATTTGTACTTCTTAATCCCTTCCTCTTTTCTCACCCACACCCCAACCCACCTCCCATCTGACAATTCTCAAAATGTTCTCTGCATCTATGATTCTGTTTTGGTTTTGTTTGTTCATTCATTTAATGAGACTATTTAATATGCGTTAGGAGGTCCACCTTTTCTTGCAATGACCTTGTGGGAGGTTCTTTAAGATTTCTGTCTCTGCATTTAAGAGGAGAAGTTGGCCCTGCATTTTGGTAGACACATTCGTAGATGTGTGCTGTGGTAGAAGAGAGGGTATGGTGATGTGTGCCCTGTGTGTTGGCAAGACAGTCCTACCGCTACAGTAGCTTTTAGCAGCTACCAGATTTGCTAAAGCAGCTGTGTCCAATTTGCAGTAAGTACTATGCAACCTGCAAGTTACTCAGAATTGAGGCTGAATCTTAGGGGAGTGTTTTTTTTTTTCTTAATAACAAAAATCTTATAATATACTCTGGTAGAATAAAGAAAAATTAGCAATGACAAATGGAAACACTCTGAACTGTATTATTAATATTGATTTAGATATAGAGGGAAATATGCAGTCAATGCTATTTAAGACAGTATATTATTTTAAAATTGTTTTCTCACAGTTTATTTCCAAATTTTGAATTTCATATTAATACTGCAGTTGTTTCCTTAGAAATTTATAATATTGCTACAGGTTCCCTACGTATGTTTCCATGATTTTCTGCAAAACATTTTTCAGTGGGATTAAAAAAAAACAGCAGTTGCAAATTGCAAAGACACAGAAGAAAAAGGTCAACTTCTCTTTAAGGTGCCAAATTCACTATAATGGGAAGGACTATGGTTTACTATTAAAATGTTATTTTCAACACCTAGTACTTATTGTAAAGCGTTTTCAGCATTTTTTCTCCCTTGAACATTTGCTATCCTTTTTCTGAAAATGTTTGTTTACATTCAAGACATATGTCAGAGCCTTCTGGGCAGTATAATGTTTTTTCCTTGTGCTTTTTTTCTTTTAATAGATATTGTAAGATAAAGACACCTGTTGAATTAAGCAATTTCTGGAGCGAGTAGTTTCTACTAAGACTAACAGACTTCAAAATAATTAATTCATTGCAACTGGAGGGTGTGCCTTTGCCTTTATTCTTTAGTCATAATTCTTTTCAAAGTGCCAAGAACACCAAAATAATCAACTCTAATGTAGAACACAAAGTAAGTTTGATTTCCTTATCGTCTCTGAGATTCACAGCAATTAATAAGAAAAATGTCAACATTGCAGCTTTTAACATACTCATTAACTATTTGACACCTTCACCTGTTGATGTGCTATAAAGTTAAGGTTGTGATATCATGGCAAGAAGATTCACAAACTGTCATTAGTTTGATTTGTACTGCCAACTGTTGAGAATTAGGCAATTTCTATATATACAAATGACTTTGGAAAAATTATACAAATAGCAAGTTATTTGTAAAATTGGTTATTTGACTGAATTTTAACAGGTTGGTCCCCAGCCAATATCATCATTAAAGTGCGCAGATATTGCCATAATGTTTACTTATTAAATATATGCAATTATTTAGGTAAAAGTTTGGCTGGACTTTATCAACATAGAATTTTAGTTTTGGGTTTAGCTTGTTTTTGTGGACAATAATGAAAGCATGTGGTGAGTTTAGCCCTCTCCTCCAGCTTCTTTCTTTTCCTTGTCCTTCTCTCGGCCCTTGCCTGCCTTTCTTCTTGCTGGCTTATACTTAGAAACTATAATTTTCTGTCAGTGACGTTAAGTCTGCTGCTATGGGAGTAAGAATTTTATGAGGCTCAAGATCAAACTGATGGTGAATAGTGCAGAGTGAGGAACTAGAGAGAAATCAGATTACAAGGAAGGGGCAAAGGGAGAGATTTGAGATGCTCACAAAACCACAGAAAGCCTTCAGAATTAGCAGGAAGGAGAAAAACATGGAAAACAAAACCTCAAATCAAGATAGTCAATGGAAATATACAATTTTGCACTCTGGGTATGATTTGGAAAAGTAACAAAAGTTTACCTTTAATTAAGAAAGAATATCATCTGTAATTCCCTACGTCTAGAAAGCAAAATTTATCCTTACCTCACATACAATGAAACCTTCCATTGTTAGCTAAAAGTGTTGCCATTAAATTTAACTGTCATTGGAAAGAAAATAAAACTCTCTCTCTTTCTAAGGTGATATTTATGAAACACAGGACAACTGAAGATGATAAGGTTTTTCTCCCCTGAGATCTAATTATTTAGCTAAAAAACGTGATTGATTTCTTTTGCTCAGGCTAGTGGCCATATTGGAGCAGCAGCCAGTCCTCATTGGCCTTACTTGGGCCAATGCTAAACACAATGTTAGTGATCAGTCCTTATTTTATTTGACCTGTCAGCCACATTTGATCTAACTGATCACTCCTTTCATCTTGAGACCTCCCTTCACTCCAACATACTTCACTCTCCTGGTTTTCCTCATTCTTTATTGGCCCCTCATTCTCAGTCTTTTTTGATCCTGGATGGGAGCTCCCAGGATCCCATCCTTGGACTTCTCTTTGTCTCAGTCACATCTGGTGTGATGGCTGTAAATACCATCTACCATTCTTTCTCCCCTTGAACTCAAGACTTGTCCATCAAACTGCCTGCTTGACATCTCCACTTGGATGCCTAAGAGGCTTCTCAAACTTAACGTGCCTGAATATAAACTCCCAGTCTCCCCCCTGAGCCTACTCATAACATGTCCCATTTTGATTCATGGCAAATCCTTCCTTCCAAATCTCATGCTCAATATCATGGAGTAATTCTTAGCTCCTCTCATCCATACTGCTTAAACCCTATACCTAAACACTATAGTATCCTCTGGGCTTTAG
Source organism: Aselliscus stoliczkanus (assembly GCA_033961575.1). Taxonomy (NCBI): domain Eukaryota; kingdom Metazoa; phylum Chordata; class Mammalia; order Chiroptera; family Hipposideridae; genus Aselliscus; species Aselliscus stoliczkanus. Next base: position 145,537,849 of record CM066733.1, read on the forward strand.
GATGAAAACATATCTGGAATTTTACCACTTCCTACCTCTGCCATCCACATTATCCTGGGCACAGCTACCACCATTTCCTGCCTGGAGTGTTGTATCAGTCTTCTAATTGATTTTCCTGTTCCTGCCTTTCCTGTTCAGAAGCAGTAAGCTCCGTCTTTTAAAATGGAAGTCATGTAATGTCATGACTGTCTCATGCCTCCCCAAAGCCTCCACTTTCACTGAACAAAAGCCACATTTATTTCCCACCTATTCTTACCTCTTTACTTATTGCTAATTTTTACTTATTCTGCTTCAGACGCCCTGGCATCCTTACTGTCCCTTGAATGCATTGGACATACCTCTGATCCAGAACTTGTACATTTGCTCTTTCTTCAGATATGTGGCTTGTCCCTTCATTTTCTTGAGGTCATTATTCAAATTTCACACGGGGTGAGGGCTTCCCTGACCATTCTATTTAAAATTGCAACCCTTTCCATCTTCCTCCTCCTTTCTGCATATACCACACTCCCTTCTTTATTTTGTTTTCTCTGTTTATCACCTTCTAACCTACTGGGTATTTTACTTATTTATCTTTCTGTCTCCCTAAACTAGAATATAAGTTCTGTGAGGGCAGGGTTCTTTGTTTTGTCCATTTGTGTATCCCCAGTACTATGTGGAACAGTGTCTGATACATAGTAGGTATTCAATTAGTGTTTTTTGAAATGAATTAAGAATAATAAATTATGATTGGTCAAAATAAATTAGATGATCTCCAGTGTATCATTTCTTGATTGGATGAGAAGCAAAATGTGTGTGGTAGGGGGAGGAGTTGCAAACAGTCATACTTGGCATTCAGGTGGGAGTTTAAACCCAAATGATCTAACCTCCCTGCTTTGTGGGTCCCATTATCCCCTCCTGAGTCAAATCAAAACTCTTCTTGAGCACACCTTTTATTACTAGTGAGGCTATTTTAGCATTCCATTAAAAACCATTTAAAATACAAAAAAACAAGGCTGTGTTGCTTTAATGCTGACCTTAGAAGACTCTCAGTTTTATAACTGTTTAGAGAAAATGTGGAAAGGCTGAATATGTTTGCTGGCCTCAATCTTTTTATTACTCATCTCTATAAAGAGGCTTTTAGGGACATATTAAAAGTTTCCATTTCTCTTGTCTCTTGCCTTCCTTCTCATCTTCCTTCATTGCACCCCAAATGGTTGAGTGTCTGGAGGGAACGTGAAACTGTCAGAGCAGATGGGGATAGAGCTGGTCTAGAACCTTGGCTCCTGCTCCCAGAATGGCTACTCACATTACTGCTCTCTAACACAGTGAGCTCATGGGGATCCACTATGACTAAGGAGCCATTAGGCTGTTGTTTCCCCTCGAGGAGAAGCGCTCACTTGGCTTCTTTACTTGTTTGTGCTTCTCTCATGTGTTTCTTCATGTCCAACTACAACTTAGAACAAAAACTTTGCTTTTTGAGAACAGGTGCCACAACCAAGGAGGCCAAAAAAAAAGAAAAGAGAGAGATAGTGGAGTATGGTGTGTTAAACTGAGAAAGTAGGGAGTTTTTTCTAGACAAATGGAAAGCCAGTAATGACTTCATCCATTTCCTGTAATAAGGCAATGAATGGTCTGACCTTGAGGAACCTATTAAACTATGCTTCCAAACACAAAGGCCATTTCTAGGGCTAGATGTAGACTGGTATTTACCTTGATTTGTATTCCGAAATAAGGTACTTTATAAACTATAAGGTAGCTTATAAAACCTTGGGAATATAAAGCTTTGCAAAATCTCCCAAATTTCTGGGAGTTTTGAAATTCAATATTCATGCCATTATGAATTCTTTGTGGGTTCATGTCTTGGCTATTTAACATTCTTTAGAGACACCTGCATGATAGAAATTTAGCAGGAATTTTTGTGCAATTCTGTTACAGATATTTTTTTTTGTAAACAGAGGTAGCAAAATAGATGCCAAGAAGCAAACTACATAGATGCCACAGGAGGCCTCCTTTCATCAACAGAGCTTAAAATATACTTATCTGATCAGTTCTTTTCTTACGCAATTATTTAGTGATTTTCAATTGATTTGTTCTTCATAAATTGTTCCATCAGACTTCAACAAAAGCAATAATAATGATACATTTAGAGTCATAAAATGGTAGCATGTTTGAGCTCCAGGAGACGTTAGAGACGTTAGACTAACCTTTATTTTACAGATGAGGAAAAGTGAAGATGGGCAATGACTCACCCAAGGTCTTACTCTGATTTGCTGGTAGAGTTGGGTATCAAAAGCTGCCTCTCCTAATCTCTGAGTTATTCTCATCATTAAATCACAAAGAATTTATTTTTCAAAATGAGTAAAATAACATGAAGTTATTTCTCAAAGTAGCCTTTCTGTATTTTTTGATCCTGTGGAAAAATAAACTTTGGAGTAGCTCCAAAAAGCAAACCAAAAAACCCCAAACTCATCAAGATCTACTTATGGTCTAGAGAACTCAAAATTGAATCAGAATATTCCTGTGATTTGCACAGGACAACAAGGTTCTGCTTATATTAGCAGAAAAACCACGTTTATAAGTTAGATTCCTTTTAACTGTCCAAAGAATTTCAGCTATATTAATATTTTCTTGGCATGCCCAATCCTGCCATGCCATGGAACTTTGCACTGCAGAACACCACCTGGTGGCTGACATCTAGACAATGGAAATCTTGGGACACATTTCATTTTTGATAAAAACGATACAGTGTTGTGATACACTTTGCAAACGTTTGTGATGATGCCAAGTAGGAATAGCCCTTGCTCAGGGGTCATTCTTGGGGAAGTGCAGCTTCACTCCTCTGATCATCAGAATATTGGCTCCTTCTGGGAACTTTCTTTATCAGAACTGGAAAAGGTTGGTGGAAATGAGAAAGTGATAAAGTCAGTAAACGGTGAATCAAATGGGTCTGAATCTATGATATTAAGCTTTGTACAGTTTACTAAACGCTTTCACTGATGTGTACATGCATATGCGCGAACAAGCTGTTAGCAGAGTTCACCAACCATGGAAAATTTAGGTAAGATTGGCAACACACTCAATTTGTGATGACCAATTTTCCCATCCCAGGAGATTTGTTTCTTTCGGGCTATCTTTGGCTCTCAGCCCTGCTTCCTGAATTCATTCCATGTGGGTTGTTTTACCCTCATGCAGGTCATGTCCATGTTTCATCAGAGGCGGAATTTCTTCCCTTTCTTTGATTTCTGTGAAAGGCCACCCACACAAGATCTTGTAGTTACTGGCAGGTTCTACGGAAGATGAAAGACACAACAGACAAAAACCTGGAAATAGAATATTGAATATCCCTTTTCTTAGAAATCTATGATCCAACTCAGACCTCAACATTTGGGTGTTCTCAACTTTTCTGTCTTCTCCTTATTTCCATCTTGAGAGCAATCTTAATCTTCAGGGTATTGTTTTTGTCATTGTTGTCTTGTGTAGAATACTTTGTTTTATTCTCTATTTCCTTGTCTTGATTGAGTCTAAAACAAAAAGCAAAAACAAAAAAATACCCAAAACAACCCAATGTGTCATTGAGTTATTTTTCTAGGAAAAGAAAATGTCCCTCTTGCAAGGTGCCACTTGTTAAGATTTTATAAATAAATACATAAATAAGTGGTTACAGACACACACACACACACACACACACACACACACACACACACTCATTTAACTACAAGTAATGTACAGCTCCAATAGCATCATGGTCCTGGTGTTAATTTTAGTCCTTCATTAAGGGTTGATGAATGTTTCAGCCCCTGGTGACTATGGGAAAATTGCCTGCTGTGTTTTAAATCTGGGTCCTCTTCTTTTAATTGCCCAGCTTCTACATCTTCAATCAATCTCCTTTTGGATTTCATCCACCTCAGATAAGTTTTCCTTTTATATGGGCTACTTTACTAATCAGACAAAATTCAATTTGTTTGCAATTGCTTAAGATCTGACTTCAATGTATACCCCTTGGTGTATAGTTCTAGCTATTTTTTTACACAACTTCTGTCCACTTCCATGCAAATTATAGGGGTGCAACTCTTTCAAGCACTTTCTGTCTACACAGCTATATCTGCTTTTGAACTGACCTGTAGCAATGGGAATTTTGGCTTCTCTGGCTTTGGACTGAAAGAAATAAATTCCAGGTTCAGTGTTCCTTCATAAAGCCTTCAGCTATTACTAAACTATTATGTCTGCCTACATTCTGCTTTGTCCTAATCAATGTGATCACTGTTTACAGCAACTGGATTCTGCTATTTAATTTTTTTCCCCCCACTGTGTGGTGGGTATACCAGTAGGATGGGTCACTACTAAATGAGTGGGTAGCTAGAAGTACACGCAAACGATTATTATTGCCTGAATATCAAAACAAATCAACAAAAGCCACCTGTTCTATGCTTTTATAGCATTGAATCAGAAATGATCAGGCATATTTTTGCTGTTTTTGCAAAATAGTCCAGCTTTGAGGAGATTGGGGTCTATTCATGGCAGGAAAACAATGGAATAATTTCTCTGTTTATGAGAAGGCAGTCAGAATATCAAGATTGGTTTAAATAGAGGGGCAACAAATGAAATGCAATGCAGTTAGTATTTTATTGATGATATTTCTGCAAAAATCAAAGCAATTCTTTTATGCCATCTATAGAATAGAGGACAGGTATTAGTAAGGGTGGTGAATTAAAACACATCTTTCTTCCTTGCTTTAAAAACATGTTCATAATCCCAAGGTGTTGATAAGTCACATGCTTTCCATGAAGAAATATGGGTTGTGAAAAAAAATTTATTAAAGATTCTTTGGATCTCTGTTCAGAGAAAAATCTGAGAGTAGCCATGTTGACATGCCAGTAAGTATATGGATATATGAATGGATCGATCATGTTAAATATGGAATTTCTTACTATTAGATAGGTTTCTTACTATTTCTCTAGCCGGATCTTCCAATACTCTCTTGCAAGAAGCTCTGGAGTCCTTCTAGGCCAGTTGCTGAATCTTTTTCCTGCCTTTGCACCCTCCATGACAGCAAACTCTCTGCACGTTTCTATCCCATAGACTGTGTGAGAACTAAATGAAAGCTCTTTATGGAACTGTCAGCTCTTTGAAAAGTGCTAGACAAATTAGTAGACACAGTTATTATGATAAGATGTTCAGAAAATATCAATAGATCCATTAAACTTCAATTTATAACCTCTTTGGAGATACAAAACCTTTTTTTTTTTTTAAGATTTTATTGGGGAAATAGGGGAGGGGAACAGACAAGTTGCTATCCTTTGTTCAGTCTAGTTGTGGAGGACGTTGCTTCACTGGCCCATGTTGGTGTCATCATTGTGCTCTTCCCAGATGAGGCAGATCGGTCACTGGTCTCTGGATGGTCGCTCACCACGGCTATTGGCAGCTCATGCTGGCTGCCATCCGTTTACTCTGGCTGCCAGCCACTCACTGTAGCCCATGGCAGCCCCTGCAGCAGGGGCTGCAGCCTACACCGTCGCCGGGGCTCGCACAGCCCAGCTCCAGGTGGAGCTGTTGTTAGCTGTAGAGTGCAGTGTCACTGACCCTCATATGTGGGATCTGAACCGGGGCTGCTGGCATCCCCAAACCAGCTCTCAACCAATGCGCCACTCGGCCGGCCCAGATACAAAACCTTTTTTATGGGCTGGCCGAGAGGCGCGGTGGTTAAGAGCTGGCTTGGGAAGCCAGCGGCCCCTGTTGGGTCCCACATATGAGGGCCAGTGATGGTGCCCACAAAAAAATAAATAAATAAATAAATACATAAAAAAAGATAAAAGAAAAAAAAAAAACCAAACCATTTTTATGATGAGTTCTTGCCAATATATTCCACTGAAAAATGTTTATGTATAAATTTAGTTTGCGTATTATTATATTTCATTCGTGTCTCATAGATTTATGGTTAAGGGTGTTACTTTGTAGAAAATAAGTACACATCATGCTTTACTCATATGCTGTTCAATTCTGAGGAACAGTGGCTGGGCCAATGGTATTCAAACATTTCTTAATACCTGGCCCCATACCATTTTCCCACAGTTAACTATTTAACAGAGATGGTAAAAAAAAAAAAAAAAAGAATTAATCAGCAATATTTGGGTAGTGGTTACTTAGGTACTCATTTTGATTTTCTTTTTTATCCTTATATATACTTTATATATTTTTGGTATATATTAAATAATTAAAAAATAACAATTCTCTGGGCCGGCCGAGTGGCGCGGTGGTTAAGCGCTGGCCTTGGAAGCCAGCGGCCCCGGTTCGGTCCCACATATGAGGGCCAGTGACACTGCCCTCAAAAAAAAAAAAAAAAAAACAAAAAACAATTCTCAAGTACTAAAAGCTATCATAAATGGAAATGAAAACTTAAGCATACACGTTAGACTCTGTCTTTTACTCGTATTCCTAAGTTCTTTGCATTAGACATTAAACTTCAAGCACTCCTCTTTCTTAGACAGAGTAAGATTCATGGTTCTGAAGCACATTTCCATTGTGCTCCTGGCTGGAGAGATAGATGTTCAAATCTATCATCTTCTGCTTGTCAGCTCTTCAGTGCTCTGACCTTGAGCAATTTCTTTGTCCTAGTTTCCTCATCCATAAAATAGGATAATAACCAAACATATCCTTTTAGGGTGGCTGCAGTGATTACATGAATTAGTCAATGCAAAATAGTACACCTAGAGCAATAAGCCCTCAATAAATGTTAGCTATTATTATTATTTTATTTCCAGCTCTCTCACTGATGAGTCATGTGACCTTGAGCAAATTATTTAAATCTGGATTTCAGTTATCTCTAAATAAAAGAATTGAGCTAGATCAGTGGTTCTCAAACTTAAATGCATACCAGAGTCACCTGGATGGCACAAACACTGATAATAATAATATCTACTTCTAATAATATATACTTCTAACAAATTCCCAGGTGAAGCTGATGCTGCTGACGTGGAGACCTCACTTTGAGAATCTTTAGCTTACTCTAAACAAAATGGTGGTTATTTCAATTAGCATATAGAAGAAATTGTCCAACTTAAATGAAGATGTAAATCTCATTCATCATGAGTTTATTCCCTGAGAATCAGTATTTCTTTACTAAGGTGTATGCTTATTTTGGGGGCATTTTTGGGGGCACCTGTTGTGCAACTTGTAGCAAAACAGCATCATGCATGCTGAAATATTGCCTTGGACTTTGTAGACTATTTTATAAATTAGTTTTGCTGATTTATTTGATTATTGGAAAGTAGTGTGGGCATCTTTCTTTGCTTCCAGGGTGGTGCTATGACCTTTAAGGGGTGATAAATCTCCTTAAATCCCAGCTCTGTCATTTACAAATTTTATGACCTCGGACAAGCTTCCTCTCTTCTCTGTGCCACAGGTTTCTCTGTAACATGAGGATAATTGTAGAATCTACTTCATAGGGTTTTGAGAATTTATACAGGTAAAGTTATTTTACATAATTAGCACTCAAAAAGGGCTGTTAATAATTTAGTGTTTTAAAATGTATTTTGAAATATTTGTAAACACTTTGATCTTATTTCACTGTTATTTATTTATAAAGATATGTAAATTTTATTTTATTTTATTTTATTTTATTTTTTTTTTTTATTTTTTTTTTTTTTTTGAGGGCAGTGTCACTGGCCCTCATGTGGGACCGAACCGGGGTCGCTGGCTTCCCAAGCCAGCGCTTAACCACTGCGCCACTCGGCCGGCCCTTGTAAATTTTATTTTAAATAAAATATGTCGATAAGTAAAATACATAACACAAATGTATAACCCTTAATGTTAAAATGTTTAATGTGTGTTTAAGTTTTTCTCATATTTCTGAAAGCAATTTATTTCCTTATGTGTTATTTAATACTTATAAAATACATTTATGTAATTACCTTGGTAGCTTTTGGAACAGTAGGACAGTGTCTGATATTCTTTTGTGTAGTACCCACCACTTGTCACTGTCCCATAGGTAGAAACTCCTAGGTACACTTCTCTCTTCTTCCATCATTTCTATACTTTCTCTCCCCTGCTGCATTCTTAGCAGCATGGACAGGCTCCTGTTCCCCCCACAATGGAAAGAAATAAACATATTGAGACATTCCAAAGGCAAAAATTACTAGCCAGTGTAGAAAATAAAAGTGAGGGTTTCTATTGTTGTTGTTGCTTCTTTGGTATTTGTATGTGTTTTGTTTGTGCCTGTGTTCTCTCCCCACCACTCCCCACCACTCCACCACCCCACCCCCTTCCCGACTTGGGTGGGAGTGGGGATGGTATCAGTTAGGCGTTAGTGCCAGGATGGTGTTATCCTCTGTGTCAGAGGGGCTAAGAACAGGAAGAGATTTTCCAAGGCTGAGAAATGCAGAAACATCCAGGTTTGAAAACAGTTTGTTGGTGGTGGTAATGGCAGAATTGGGTGTATTAGTTGGAAGAAGGCCAATGACATTTTCCAGAGTTCAGGAGCCTTTCTAAGACACATTGACCTTCATTCATTCACAAAGTCAGCTAACTTGAGATGAGAATACAAAAATGAACGACACAGGAGCTCACAGCTGATGGGGGCTGGGGAGCCAATAGAGAATTAAAATACATTGTTCAGGTTGACTTCCCTCAGTCTGGGAACAAGGCTAATAGTTTTCAAGCAGACACAGGCAGTGAGAGTTGCTGGAACACAAACTGTGATGTTTGCTTCACTCTTATTTTGCTCTCAACAGGTCAGATTAGCATGTCCTGGTTTCCGGGAAGGTGGGATTTTAAATGCTAAACCTGGAACTGTTCCAGGTAAACCAGGACTGTTGAATGCCCTGTCTTTTTTTCTTTTTTTTTTTTTAAGATTTTATTTGAGAATTGGGGAAAGGGACCAGGCAAGTTGTTGTTCTTCAGTCTTCATTGTGGAGGGCGCCAGTTGCCATCTGGCTTCCTGTTGGCAGCTCATGGCCTCTAAGCTCAAGGTACTGTGTTCAATCTTAGTTGCAGGTGGGTGTAGCCACTATCCCATGTGGGAGTTGAACCTGGCAGCCTTGTTGTTAAGAGCACACGCCCTATCCAGTGACCATCCGGGCAGCAGCTCAGCTCAAGATGCTGAGTTCAGTCTTAGTTGCGGGTGGGCATAGCCCACTATCGAACGGGCAATCTTGTTGTTACAACAGCTGAGCCATCCTGCCACCTGTTGGCACTCAGCGACAGCTCAGCTCGGGCGCAGCATCACTGGCCCATCTGGGAATCGAACTGGCGGCCCTGTTGCTTAAAGCTCGCTCTCTAAGCCAACTCTTAACCAACTGAGCCACTCAGCCAGCCCCTTGAATACCCTGTCTTTGTGGGGGTGTCTGCCTTCTGAATTGTGGGCCTATTTGTTTGTTTTTGTTTTTTTGAGTAGCAGGAGAAGATGTTAAAGTTGGGATATGGAAAAGAAGGCGAGGGAGGTCTGATTTTTGTGTCTCAGAGTAAGACTTCAGCAATGAAGGATGTGCTCATCCCATGGAGGATTGCTTCTGCAGCTAAAGTCGGTGCACTGAGCTTGTGAGAATGAAGGACAGTGGGAGATGGCTGGAGGTCGAGTCCTTGAAATACATAGTCTGGAGATAAAAGGGAAGACATGGAGCCAGAGGCAAACTCACTGGAATTTCTTTAAAAATGGGTGGTTCCTGTCACCAGTTCATTAACGATAATAGAGATGATATGTAGTTACATTAATCAAGATTAAAATTGTCACCATTTTTAGATATTTATCAGTCACAACAATGATCATTGAAGATGATGTTAGATCATTTCCTCTAAAAATTGTATTAAATTAATTCGTACAAGTATCAGTGTCTGCACTACATGCTTTCTATTAATCTCAGGGTTAGATAGGACCTAAAAACATTTATAAATATAGTACTTCATGTAATCCTGTAGACAATGAATACATTTCTCTCTCTCTCTCTCTCTCTCTCTCTCTCACCCCCTTTCTCTGACTTTAAATCAATTAGAATGGTGCTGTGCAATTTAAATATAATGTGAGTCCCATGTATCATTTAAAATTCTCTAGTAACCACATTAAAAAGTAAAAAGAAACCAATGAAATTAACCTTAATACATTTTATTTAACACAATACATCCAAAATACCACAGTTTCAAAACATCAATATAAAAATTATTAATGAGATAGATATATGGCATTCTTTTTTATTTGTACTATATTGTGGAAATTCTGTGTGTTTTTCACTTATAGCACATATCAATTCAGATGTTAAATTTTCCTCAGAAATATTTGATCTCTATGTAGATACCTTAAAATTTACAGTTGATAAAGTTGATTCATATACCTAGGTTGGTACAAACATACTTAGTTTTCTAATGACTGGATCAAGTGTCAGTTTTAAAATTTGAATCAATTAATTAAAATGAAATGAAATAAAAAACATTCCTCAGTCACGCTAGCTATATTTAAAGTGCTTACTAGCCACATATGGTTAGTAGCTGACTTATTGGATGGCAAAGAAATAGAATATATTTAGTATAAGAATTTAAAGCAGGCACTTTTTATTGCTCTCCTTTGTAATTTGATTACTATTTTTTTTTTTCTTTTTCGCTGACTACAACTTTAAACTCCAGTACCCTCCAACTTTTTTGTAGGCATTAGTTCCATATATGCCTGTAGATGGCAGCACTTTCTTCCTGAAACTATAGGGGGGAGGAGGTGCTAGGACTTGTTACTCAGATTCTGGCATTTTTCATAGAAAGAATCAATTCTTTGGAAAATTCTTTGGTAGCATAGGTTAGAATATTTTCAGCTCTTTGTAATTTTGCATAGATGACTATTGATTATGAATGAAAGCAGTCTCTTAGCCTCTTATCTAGAAAACTGCACATTCCTCCATTAGGGGTAAGAAAAAAAACTCTGAGAGGAGAAAGAGATGTAGTTAAAGGAGTTTCATCAAATGCTTTCATTTGCTCAACCCCACACTTTGGAAATGGTAATTTCAAGTATCACTTAATAAAACTTTTCAAATTAGATGAGAGGTGGTTTTTGTTTTGCATACTATGGCAGCTTTTTCATCTTTCATTCAACTTTGTAATTGACTTTTTTAGAATGCATACAGGTTTTCACATTACTTTTATATATAAAGACATCCACATCCAGTATTGAAAGAAATTAACAATGAAATGTAGCTAAAGTTATATATACTACTATACTTATATAAAATTCATGCTTACACATTTTGAAATACCCCCTCCCCTCCCCTCCACATTGCATTTGAGATAAAGATGTACAACCAACAAGAGAAGTTGGAGAGATTCAAATTGGGTGCCCTGAGGACCAAGGCAATCTTGAGAGCTCATAAGAACCCTCCGGTACAAACCCCCAGCAAACTGTGGTGCGTTTTCTTGATTCTCTCTGCTTGACATTTTAAGATCACAGACTCTCTTTTTTTGTGACTATAACTCATTCTGTTTCCAAAATAGAATATCAAGGCTTTATTTAAACTCTGATCATGATCTTTCTCATTTTTAGTTTTATAGCCAGAATATTTAAACTAGTATAATAAGCCTAATACCTATGATTTTGATTAAAAAATTTATAGTTTTCTTAATATGCTTTTTTTTTAATCTTAAACTCTTAACATATTCTGTGAAATGGTGGAGTAGACCTGCCATTGAAACCCACTGAAATAGTTTTATTTATTATCTTTTTTAGCAGAGACTACATATAGGGGTTTATTCTATATGATGACACCTGAAAAGTTAAAATACGGTGTCAATGATTAAACCTCTTGCACCATATATTTTTGGTTCTCTTTCTACTATTCAGATGATTCTTTTATATGCTTCTTTAACTGTTTTTCATCTTTTCTAAAAAGTTCCAATTACCCAAAGTAACTTTGGCATCCATGTTTTTCTCCTTCAATGATCACATCCAATCCATGACTTCAGCTATCTTCCCATATATATTAATTTCCAAATTTGTGACTTTATTCTCTTTATTAATCAGAATAGGATAATCGTTGAGCCATTAACATCATAAATCTTAGTGACTTGTTTATCTCTCACACACAAATTCGAATGCAACTGTTCCGCAACCAGCTTTTCCAATTGGTCCCCCACCAAATGGTGACTCTGTGGTCAGCCCTCTTCATCTTAACCCATTTTATGTCTTGGAGGACCCCTTTGGCAGTCTAGTGACACCTTGGGACCCCCTCTAGAATAATATTTCTGTTTGTTTTGTTAGTTTATTTGTTGCTTTTTGTTTTATAGCCTACATATGAGTGAAGTCATATGGTTCTGTCATTTTCAATCTGACTTATTTCACTTAGCGTGGTAATCTCAAGATCTATCCATGTTGTCTCAAATAGCAATATTTCATCATTTTTATGCCTGAGAAGTATTTTATTTTACAGGTGTACCACATCTTCTTTATCCAATCATCTGTTGAAAGACACTTCAGCTGTTTCCATGTCTTAGCTATTGTGAATAATGCAGCAGTGAACATAGGGGAACATATATCTTTATGAATAAGTGTTTTTAATTTTAAAAATTGCATAATGTTTCTAACTATGAAAATGGAAAGAAAATGATGTAGTGACAGATCTAATAACTAAAATTCAAAGTTAATATCCAATTAGTGATAGGTAAATATATTTTAACATATCTGCATCAGGTATAAATGTGATGTGAAGTATCTGTGATTTTTATTGGTGATAAAGCCACACTTTGCTAACACTATTGTAATCCATGTACACATTCATAAAGGAAGGAAATGCTAAGTCTAAGTTAAAAGTTTGTGAAAATAAAGATAGATTTTTCTCCTCCAAATTTGTAGAACTCTGAACAGTATAGACTAAGGTCCCAGTGGTTCACAATTACCAAAACCTTATTGGAGTCCTTTACTAGATCTTACACATGCAACTGACTCACAAGCAAAAGCTTGGTAGGATACTAGGCAACATTTGGGGGAGTGGATGGAAAAAAATGGACTCTATGGAAAGTAATCTCACAGGGTGATCTGATCATACATTCCTAAATGGGCAGGTCATGGTGGGTAGTCATGCCCCAGGCATACAACATTTTAGTTGGTTTATTTTTGCCTTCAGCAAGCCCTGTCCATTGTTTCTGTGCATTTGGGTTAACACACCTTTGAAATAAGTAACCACTCTTAAGAGAGCACAGAATCTTGTTAACCATCCTATAATCCAATCTGCCTTGCTTTTTCTCACCTCCATGTAACCTTTCTTACTTTCCTCCTTAATTTCAATTGCATTCAGAGAAGCTGCAAAACTGTTATTCTCTGGAGCATTTGAGACTTGTTCCCCAGCATATGTCATCAGTTTGGCTCACATAAACTTATAAAAATTATCTTCAGGTTTGGATGTTTCTTACATTGACAGGGGCCAAACCAGAAAGAAGCATATTTACAATTATAGTTTATGGGCTAGAACTAGTTGTATGGTCCCTCCAAGAAAGAAGGCTGGGAACTATATTCCAGCTCGGTGTCCAGGAACAAGGTATGGTGTGGAGAGCATGGAGCAACAATTGTTTCAGGCAAGACTCATCATGGATGCTAAAACTATAATAGTAAAGGAAAATATGATGAGAAACAGGATATTTTGAAAGCCTCAAAGGACCTCCACTAAGATACTTATTAATTGCAAAGAGAAAATAGTAACATTATGCAGAGGAAGAAATCTAGCAAACACACCTTATCCAAGCAATCAAAGGTGACGTCACCAGTTGTGGGAAAAATTTACATTGTGCTTCCTGATATGGTGCACAAAGAAGGAACATTTCTGTGGTGTACAATGCCAAAAAGTTATAATCTGGATTTTGTCAAAAGAAAACATCAGAAAAACCCAAATTGAGGGACGTGCTACAAAAATAGCTAGCTAGAACTCTTCAAAATTGTCAAGATCATGAACTGTTTCAGATTAAAAGAGGCTAAAGAGACATGACAGCTCAATGCAAGTGTGATCACAGGCGTTAGTAAGACAATTGGCAAAATCTGAGTAAAGTCGGTAGGTTAGATAACAGCATTGTATCTGTGAATCTACTGATTTTGATGAGTACTGTGATTAGGAAAAGCAAATAACTTTTTTTTAAAAATACATATTAATGTTGGCAATTTACTCCTGAATGTCTGAGGAAAAAAAGATAGATAGATGATAGATAGATAGATAGATAGATAGATAGATAGATAGATAGATAGAAGATAGATAGATATAGGTAGATATGTATAGATAGGTAAATAGATAGATGATAGATGATAGATAGATGATAGAATGAAAGTTGATAGGTGATAGAATGATAAAGTGTGATAAATGTTAACATTAGGGAATCTAGGTAAAACATAAATAGGAATATTTTGTACTGCTTTTGCAACTTTTCCTTTAAGATGAAAATTATTTCAAAATCAAAAGAATTGTTAAGCCTGACTCTTATAAAACCAAGGAGGATGGTTCAAACTTTCATATGCCTTGTGTTTCCTCTTTGTCAGTGAATCTTCTGTAGTGACAAGCTGAGTTGGTCCCTGGTATTCTAGCTAACATCAAAATGTAAGTCTAGGAGGTACTGGGCCATGTGAAAAGAACACAGTTCTCCATATTTTGATTCATTTCCCGATGAGGGTAATTTGATATGCTTTGATGTATGGTTTTAAATAGAAAACATATGATTTGCATTTTGCTTTTTTTGGCTTATAATTGTATTATAAATCCTTTCCAATGTTTCTACATAGTGTTAATAATTACTAGCACTATATACATAATATTCTGTTATTAAACTTTGTGCCAGGATTTATTCAACTAGTTCATTATCATTAGATTTTGAAAAATTTTCCTCCAATTTAAAAGATGATAATTGTTCCCCCAAAAGCATCTGCTGTACATACTTTTTCCTTATATTGAACTATTTTCCAAGGGTAAATTCCCAGGAATAAGAATGGTATAGCTAAAAATATGTACAGGTAAATAGATTAGATAGATAGATAGATAGATAGATAGATAGATAGATAGATAAATAGATAAATAGATAGAGATGTAATGTGTGTGTGTGTGTGTGTGTGTGTGTGTGTGTGTACGTGTGTACTCTTACCATGTATTATTTCCAAATGTCTTTACCAGTTTACAATGATGTACACATACCACTTACGCCATTTTTATGATCGGCTTACCAGATTTGGGTACTAGACCCAATTTTTGTCGAATGTAAGCATGCAAGCCAATAGAGGGTTGTGGATCTTCACTGGGGTTTGAAGTTAGAGAGTTCCAAGGTCTGGCTCTTGTTCTTAGAGACTGCATCATCTTAGTCCAATTGTTTAACCTCTGTGAGTTTCCTTTTCTAAAATGTGGTTAATGATGCACAACTGATCTAAGTTAACTTCTCTGGTTGCTAGTATTTTTATGCCCTTGCTTTGCTGTTTCTATGAAGAAACTATAAAATGGTTCTCTTCCAGTGTGTGGGCATGAGAGTCACAGGTGGTCACTTGAGTGGCATCTGTGGAAATGTTGTAGAGCGGCTGGCAGCAGAGGACTGGGGTGCATTAGGAGAAGGGTGCACATGCTGAAGAGAGTTTAGTTAGTTTCCTCTCTGATACATTTTTACCCACTGTCAGAAACCTGCATCACGCTTCAGTCTCTCTTGGTTTCCTGATGGTAACCACCTTGGAGTCATTCTCATCTCAGTGTCTCTAGACTGAGCAGAATATCTCATGTCAGAGAGAAATGCTTACATTTATTTTTTAGGTTGCTCTTAAGAATAATATTGAAAAGTTTTCAATACTGTACTATGTGAACTCTAATTTAAAACTTAACAAAAAATGTGACTAATAGTATCCACCTCATGGAGTTTTGTGGGTATCAAATGAAAGAGTTTATAAGGCACCTAAACAGGAATTGGTTGAGTAAATATTTGTTGAATAAGAAAAAAATGAATACATGTTTCTTCTTTCCATATCTACCGTCTCTACTACTCTTGCAGGGATAGTTCTCTCAGGATAAATGAACAGTAAGATCAAGTTCATCTTTAAATGGAAAATCCTACCCTCAGGAATATTAAAAACTGAATAGTATTTTGAAAATTCCTCCTAAAGCTTGTATGAGCCCTTTTCTCAACAAACTTTTACAAGGGTTTATCAGTTAGGATGCATGTTAACAAAAAATTCAAACTGGTTCAGATAGTTTGAAAATGTATCTTACGTAACAGATTCTATAATAGATGTGGGATGGAATCCACAGTTGGTTGGTTCACTAGTTTAATAATGTTATCAAAGTCTCAGGTTCTTTCCAACTTTCTGCTTTGTCATTTTTTTATGTATCTTCTTGACCCTAAGGCTGGGTCACCCCATGGTAAAAAGTTGCTGTCAGCAGACTCTGGAATATTTTCTTGTTCATATCAATAAGGGGACAGGGAAAATCTGTTCCTAAAAGCATGGAATGTTAGTTTTTTCCTTCAATTTAAGTAGTGTTCTTATCCTGGACCAATGGATTGGTTGGATTAGTCAGGATCTCCTTCTGAAGTGGGGAGGGTGGCGGTGGTGGAATGGTGGGGTACATGATTTCAATTAGGATTTCATTAAACTGAAGGACATGAATTTTGGGTTGCACCAGCAGTGTCCACTGCAAGGAAAACAAAGGTTTTGAACACACACAGTCATCACTATTTGCCATGTTAAAAGGAGTTCATCAACTTGAAAAAATTGTTCAGAAAACTTAAAGCTGCTTTCAGTGTCCATTGTCTTGAAATGGCCTTTAATTTTTTTAGATAGAAATAATTTGTGGTTCAATCTATTACCTTGATTTAGAACTATTACTAATCCTTTGGATTTTATATCACAATATTACTATAAAGTCAATGGAGCTGTGTATACATTCAGCAAATATTTATTGAGCTGTTATTACATGCTCTGCCTGGTCTTAACTGCTAGTAATGCAAAGGGCAACATTTATAAGCTTTGATATTGCAAAGCTTATAATCTAATAGACCAATAAATCCCTGTGTTCAATGATATTAGATAGATTCTTTTGACTTCTTAAATTTACACCTGGGCATCTTGGTAAAATTACCATGCAAATAACACATTGCATCTTGTTATAGGAAATGGAAGACAAGCCTCTCTCTCTCTCTCTCTCTCTCTCTCTCTATATATATATATATATATATATATATATATATATATATATATATGTTTTTATTTTTATTTTTATTTTTTATTATTAGTTTCAGTAATGTGTGGGGAATGGAGACAAGTCTATTTCTTTTATGATACTGAAATCATAATTTATTTTTTCTTGACTAAAAGTTTTTCTAAGAGGTGGTTGAAACCTGGCTCATTGCTATCAGAAGGGACAACTCAGCATATATGACCTAGACTTAAACTCTTGGTTTGGGATGGACTTTCCCCATTATTTAAGTGGACAATTCCTAACAGCCTGAGCCAACAGGTTAATTCATTTAGCAGCACTTATACTGATAATAGCCCTATCAGTACATAGTTCTTAACACACAACTGTTGCATAAATACCATCTTTATTTCTGCTATGGATTGTCAGGTGAAATAGTAATGAAATGATGGAGCACTTAGAATCTATAATTAATAGACTTGATAATTGAGTGAATGGACAGTGAATTTCTAGTTTGAAAGTAACTGAATGTGGTGGCATATATAGTGATGCAGAGAACAATGAAGAGAAACAGGCTAGGATAAGCAGAGGGTAGATTGTGTGTTCAGTCTGAGACATACCCGCTTTGAGATGTGTCTTAGTCAGCTCAGGCTGCGATAACAAAATAACAGTACTGCGTGCCTTAAATAACAGACATTTATTTCTCACAATCCTGGAGGCTGGGAAGTCCAAGATCAAGGTTCCTGCAGATTTGGTTCCTGGTTAGGTCCTCTTCCTGGCCTGCAGATGGCCACCATCTCTCTTTGTCTTCATATGACTTTTTCTTTGGGTGCTTCCTCTTCCTATAAGGGCACTGATCCCTTCATAAGGTTATCACCCTCATGACCTCATCTAACCCTAATTATCTCCCAAAGGTCCTCACCTCCAAATACCATCACATTAGGGACTAGGACTTCAACACATAATTTTTCAGGGAACACAACACTCAATCCATAACAATTTCCTGTAAAATGACATGTGAAGATGTCAAATGGGAGTTAGATATTTATGTCAACGTTCCCATCAATCAGTTGACTTCAGAGAAAATGAGATTTTAAGACTTTGAGCAACAGAAAAGGAGGATTTTTTTTTATTATATTGCATTGAGTCATTTAATGAATCAAGTCTAGGGAAATCATATGGACTATATATTTATGTAATAAGTAATTGTATGTAACATATAGCACAATACATGAACAAAACATATGGGTTCTGAATTCTGTTAAATGTTGGGGTTGCTTGCAGATTGCTTCAAGCAAGCCCCAGTTTTAGACTTCTTATTTTTTTTTAAAAAGATTTTTATTAAACTACAGCAACATACAATATTATATCAGTTTCAGGTAAACACCATAGTTATTCAATATTTATATACCTAAAGAAGTGATCACCATAAGTCCAGCAACCATCTGACACTGTACCATGCTATCACAATATTATTGACTATATTCTCTATGATGTACATTAAATCCTCATAACTTACTTGTTTTATGCCTGAAAATTTGAACTTCTTATTTCCCTTCACCTATTTTCCCACCTTTAAATTTTTTTTCAATTACAGTTGACATTCAATATTATTTTGTATCAATTTCATGTGTACAGCATATGGTTAGACATTTATATAATTTACGAAGTGATTCCCCTGACTAGTACCCACCTGGCACTATACGTAGTTATTATCATATTGTTGTCTACATTCCCTATGCTTTACTTTACATCCCTATGATTATTTCTTAACTACCAATTTGTACTGCTTACCAGGAAAGGAAGAGCTTAATAAGATATGTTGGCATGATGGTCTATGAAAACATTTTAACCGAAAGCACTGAAGATGAATGGGAGAACTCAGGTTATCTTAGCCTGAGTGAGATAAAAGGGTGTAGGGACAGGGATATAACAGATGACTTAAGAAGGAAATTCTTTGCTTCAACAACCACTCAGATGGTTAGTGGATTTAAATTATGTGGTGACATTCTAGTAAGTAGGACAAGTCACTTCAGCATTGTATGCTCTTAATTTTTTATTTATAAATAAGATACTATTCTACAGTACTTGCCACATTTTCCTAAGAGCCAAACTGAGAATGTTAAGGCAATTAAAATAGAAAAAATTCTGTATTTTACTTGGACTAGATTTCATTATCAGTATATATTAAATTAGGCTAAAACACTAGAGATATTTATTATGTAGCAGTAAAGATATAATCATCACTAAAAAGCCAGGCTTAATTTTGACTATTTTATAACAACATTCCAGTAATTAAATATTATTGATAATAAATATAACTAAAATATAATTTTACTATAATATGTAATCTAATATAACTATAATTAAATAATTGATAAATATAACTAAAAAAGTTGAAATTAAACTCTGAAGACAAACCCTAACACTGACCACTTCTTCCCATGAGGTGATGGTGATATGTGATTAGGTGTATGTGTAGAAGGCAAAGGAGAATTAAGCCAATATAAAGACTCTTAGACAAAGTGTTTTCGGTATAGCTGATTCACTATGTATGTAATTTTGCTATTATAAATCTGGAGGAATCTTTTTTTTAACAAAGATTCTGTCATAATGGGAAGCAAAAGAAGGTCGGCAAGATGAAGAATCTAGAAATCACTGTGCCTCACATTAGTTCTGGATATGATTAGTTTGACTATTTCAGTTGTATCTGAGCAAAGAAGGAAGAAGCTAAAATTGTTCTGATAGAGGGAAAAAAGTTTGAAAGGCAATAAGAAAAAAAAAACCCACAGTAGAAATATAAAGGAAACACCTAAGACAGTAAGATACACCCAATACATATACTAATATACCAGCAGCATGGATAAGACTGGCACTTTCTATGGAAGGCTTGTAAATCACTGAGAAATAGTCTATAACTTATTTGCTTAAAATGTTCAGTTAATGTGCTTCTGCAGCATTTTGCAGATAACGATTCTCACTTTCCACCTTATTCCGGAGGCAGAGCTGTGTCTCTTTGTCCTGTTCCCCATCTGTGATATACTTTTTATTGCTCAAGAGCTATAGAATTACGTCCATGCCTATTGTTGTCTGCTTGATGGGAATTCACGTAATTGAAAGCGTTTATCCTCTCTTAGAAAAATTGGGCACTTGGAAGAAATGAAATCCCCCACCTTTGTGCATGGCACAGGAAATACAGTTCACTCAGCTTTGTTCTAAAGTTTCCACTTTTCCCCATATAACCTGTTGAAAATTTAGTCCTGCCCAAGAAAGAAAGCTGGAATTTCTTGTGGCCATCTAGGTGTTCATGTTAATGTAGTTACAGCTTTGGTGGCTATTTCACCACTGATCAAAACATAAAATTGTATTCTTTCAAAAGAAACATGGAATAGTGACATGAGGAGTCCATAATATATTGTAGAGCGAGAAAAACAAGTATAGTGCAAATGTCAAATAAACTGTATTTTTTGAATAAACTGTATTAAGTATATTTGTGTAGATATTTGCTTAATTGTGAACAGTGATTACCTCTGGAAAAGTGAGGAGAAACTTTTACATTTTACCTTATACTTTTTACTGCATACACTTCTGTACTACTCAAATTAAAAAAAAAAAAGAGCAAGTGTTATTTTTTAGCTAAAACAAAAACAACTGACAAAAAACTACAGGGAGTAAGATTACTTGGAATGGAATATGTTGAAATAATTTGTCGATACACTGCTTGACTATTATTTGCTCTTGCTAAATCAAAGCTCCCCTGCTTTTCTCAGAAGGCTGCTTTGAAACGAAAGGGTAAACTTTTTTAATGACACAAACACCTCAACCTTCCCTCCTCCAGCCTTAATTCCTCATTTTGGTTTTGTTAACAACAAATACTACCTGCAGATTTTTAAGGTAAATCAAGGAATGTGGGTGTTCAGCAGGGCAGTACACAGTGCAGCAGTCAACAGGAAACCATGCTTTTGTAACAGCTGATTTGTCAAATTGGAGCAGGAAGGGAGATTTGGAAGAACAGGAAGTGAGGTGCCAGTAGGGGTCCTAACTCATCTGAGCACTGTGGCACACGCACCGGAATGTCACGGAAGAGTGGCCCATCGAATTAGGCACCAATCTGAAGCTTTCTGAGCTTTCTTGATTCTACCACCAAATTATGCAGAAAAAAAAAAGTTGCTGTTAACTTTTGTAATATCTTTTGCATCATATTCCAAAGGGTGGGTTGTATTTTGTGTGCCCACAGATGTGAAAAAAAAAAAAAAGCTAGACTTACATTCATTTTTGGTTTTAGTTTTTTTTTTTGTTTGTTTGTTTTTTTTTTTTTAAAGATTTTATTGGGGAATTGGTGGAGGGGAACAGCGTTGGGGAATCGGGGAAGGGGAACAGACAAGTTGCCGTCTTCTTGTTCTTCAGTTTAGTTGCGGAGGATGTTGCTTCACTGTTGGTATCATCATTGCGCTCTTCCCGGATGAGGCAGATCGGTCGCTGGCCTCTGGATGTCGCTCATCGCGGCTATTGGCAGCTCACGCTTGGCTACCAGCCGCTCACGCTGGCTGCGGGCCACTCACTGCAGCCTATGGCAGCCCACTGCAGCAGGGGCTGCAGCCCACACCATCACCGGGGCTCGCACAGCCCAGCTCCAGGTGGAGCTGTTGTTAGCTGTAGAGGGCAGTGTCACTGGCCCTCATGTGGGATCCGAACCGGGGCCGCTGGCATCCCAAAACCAGCGCTTAACCAATGCGCCACTCGGCCGGCCCTGGTTTTAGTTTTTAAGGCAGGGTTTAGCAAAATATATGGCAGATATATTTATCCAACTATTTATCGAGTAACAATATCTAGTTTTCAGGGGATTTATGGTAGAGGCCCTCTTTGGAGGGGCTTTGAAAGCAATGAAGCCAGAGACAAAACGGCTAAGAGAGGTGATGTCTACATGCTAACCTCCATGCTAATAAGCAATTCAAAATTGAGTTCTGTCAACTAAAAAACCCCAATCTGTAAATCAACGATTATAAACATTATATTCTTATCAGATGGACAGTCTCAATAACATATTCGTAAATGCTAAAGGACTGCTTGACAGGGAGGTTACAAAGATAAAAGCTCTGAGTGGTTGTAAAGTGGACAAATTGTAAAGCATTAGTAGCACTCTTCCTTTTATCAGCTCACCTAAAATATCCTCATTTTCATTTGACTATACCTCAAAGCTATTGCTTCTTGAATTATTAAATATCCTTTGCCTTCAGGCTCTTAAAATCTCTGTTATAGGTTGAATTCCTCCCATCCCAAAGATATGTTGTAGTGCTAACCCTCAGTCCCTAAAAATTCCCTCTTTATAGAGGGAGTGAAATCAAAATAAGGTCATTAGGATGAGCCCTAATCCAGCATGACCCATGTCCCTATAAAAAGGGGAAATTTGGATACAGACAAGCACACAGGGAGGCCTACACGTAAAGATGAAGGCAGAGATTGAGGTGATGCTTCTACAAGCGTAGGGACACCAAAGATTGCCAGAAAACCACCGGAAAGTTTAGGAGAGAGGCGTGGAACTGATTCCTTCTCACAGCCCTCGAAAGGAATCAACCCTGCTGCCACCTTAACCTTGGACTCCTAGCTTCCATAACTGTGGGACAATGAATTTCTGACATTTAAGCCACCCAGTTTGTGGTACTTTGTTATGGCAGCATGAGCAAAGGAATATACTCTCTCATCTGTGATAACACTAACTAATGCTCTGAAACAACCCCTACGCATTCCTCTATAGAAACGAAAAGTCTAGCTTTGAAGAGTAATTCTTTTTGCTAGAGTGTAACAGGTCTGACAGTCAAGTTTGCGGACTTGTTGCAATGATGTTGCTAACCTTTTTTGATATCAGAGGGATTATTTATTATGAATTTATACCAACTGGATAAACAGTTAACCAAGTTTACTATTTAGTGCTGAAAAGGATTTCTGAAAAAGTTAGACAAAACTGACCTGAACTTTTCACCAACAATTTATAGCTCTTGCATCAAGACAATGCACCAGCTCACATGGCACTGTCTGTGAGAGAGTTTTTAGCCAGTAAACAAATAACTGTATTGGAACAGCCTCCCTACTTACCTGATCTGTCCCCCAAATGACTTCTTTCTTTACCCGAAGATAAAGGAAATATTGAAAGGAAGACATTTTGATGACATTCAGGACATCAAGGTTAATACAATGCCAGCTCTGATGGCCATTCCAGAAAAAGAGTTCCCAAATTGCTTTGAAGAGTAGACCAGGCACTGGCATTGGTGCATAGCTTCCCAAGGGGAGTACTTTGAAGGTGATCAATAGTGATTTTCAGCAATGAGGTATGTAGCACTTTTTCTAGGATGCGTTGGTGAACTTAATTGTCACACCTCAGTATATTTAAAGGCAGCTCCTGGGAAGCCACTGGAGGCCTTTACTTTTGTCCTAGTTGAAAGGAAGTCTGTAGGTGGAGTCAGGTAGCCTGCTTGGCAGGCAGCCCAGTGACTTGGGAAAGCTAGGATTGTTTCCTTGCTTCATGGGTCTTTACACAAGTACGAACTTTAGTGTCTCTCTTTTTCACCAATTTATGGAGTAGCTCCTGCTTGTTGTAGAGTCAAGAGCAGAATTTTCAGAGTCTAATTATCTTAAAATAAAATTTCTCTGTTGGCAAATGATTGGGTCGTGGAGATTCTAGTTGGAAAATTGATCCCTGGGTCAAGTTCAGAGGTTGAATTGTTTTCTTTGGATTTTTATCAGTAATGTTATGGTGTCAGATGGCATTCAACTAAATAAGCATACCTAACATCTTTGGTAAAGAGAAAGCTTTCTAAAATGAGAGTGAGAAACAGATTAGTACACAATGCTTTGCATGAAATAGGTGTCCAATAGGTATTTGCAGAGTTGGAATAAGTTAGATTAAACAGGGCTATTATAAGGAATATTGCCTTTGGGGAATTGAAATGGCTACTGGAAGGATTTGGAGTTTTGGTTTACATTGCCATGACATTGGATTGAAACCATTTCATTAGCCGGAAAAATTTATTAGTAATCAGAGATGGATAGAATGCCACTCACTTGCTTTTGTTATTCTACTTTCATAAGCTTCCTTTGGTCACACTGAATGGTGCCATTTGGTAAGGCATAGCATCTCAGAAAACAATGAGATGGGGGTGAGGGGGACAAATGGTGGTTCTAAAATAATGAATAACTTTGACATTTTCTTGTGTTGTTGGAACTTTTCTGTCCCTGAGCAAGGAATCCTATGCCAAGAATGGGTAACAATTTCTGGATCACTGGGCACCGATTAGTCATTGATGGGTAGTGACACTGCATGGCAGTCTTTCTTCAGTATCTAAAACTGTGTGCTACTTGTGATGGACTCCCAGCTTGGTTTTGTGCAGTGTTAGGAGAGCTGGGCTGGTATTGTTTTTTACCACTACTGTTCACCTGCAGAAGTCTGTAATAATCACAGTGGTTAAAGATGACCAGTTTAGATAGTCTATATGTAGGAAAAGTGCCCTGCAACAATGGTAAACATTTGCGGATGAAACTGAAAGAAGCCAAAACTTTTCTAGACCTTTATTGGTGCATTAACAGAATTAGCTGACTAGATGAGTAATAAACAAAAACAAAAACAAAAGTCCTGGGGCTAAATGAAATCACTGTTAACCATTAAATTACAACACATTTATTCAAATTGCTTTTCCCTTGGTTTGTCACTGACTTCACTGTAGTGTCATTTAATTGACTTATCCCTCATCGTACCTTAAGGGAAATAATGGAATAATAGGGTTGGGGTGGACCTTGAGCCAATGTTTAGTGGTCTAATGTACCCCTCTGATTTCACGAAAGGTCAAACCTCAAAATGCTATCTGCATGACTATTCCCTAAGCAGCCAATTCTGTCACCAGGCAAGGACTGAAGTGTCAGAAGAGGTGAAAGGAAGCACCAGGACAAAAAGTGGATGTCCAAAGGAAAATGATCTGTCCCATGAAACAGATATACCCCAAACAACAGAACTGCTCATTGATGGACATAAATATTAGCAAGTTCATGTGGCCCTGGAGGTTACAGCTTACAGCCGAGGGCAAAGAGAAACAAAAGGTCCTGCAGGAGATGGATGTTCAGGGCTTGCTCACTCCAGCTCTCGGGTCTCACCAGCACTGGGCAGGCCAAGGGTAATCCAACCCATGGTAATCTTACCAGAGGGTGTGCTGAATTTTTATGATTTGGACAGCAAGAGTTGTGGTTGGGAAGTCGGTAACTGTAAGAATGGATGTGTAAGCTTTTCAAATCCCAGAAGAAAGGCCGAGGGAAGAGGATAAGGGACGTGGATAGGCAATTTTAGTTGCAAGTAGAAAGGTTCAGGACTTTGGAGGCAGGAAAGAGCAGGGAATCCAAGTTCAAGGAAAGAGGCTGGAATACAGCAGATCTGGCAGCAGGGATCAGAAGCATTAGTTGGATGCCTAGAGCACAAAGAGGAGGAGTGGAGAATACTTGGGGGACATACGTGGTGCCCTGGCTGAAAGAGGCTGGCCCAAGTGGTCAGAAACCACAGTACTGAAATATTAGGAAAAGGAGGCCCGGGAATTCAGTTCAGGGTGGAAGAGATTTGTGGGGGCAACACCAATGGTTATTGCAAGAATTTTATGAGTGAGACAAAGCAGAGGCTGTCTGTTCTCTGTCCTTCTGTGAACAGGCTGGAAGGATGGTTTGGCAGCGAAAGCAAACCATAGAGCTGTGAGTACTGGTGGCTATTAACTGCAACGAGTTCTCAGTTACGCAGATGTAGGGAAAATGTTTGTTCCGAAGGCTGGCCGCAGGCTAGCTTGGTTGGAAAAGGAATTTTGTAGAAGTAAGAATTTGGTTGATGGGATGGTCTAGCAGGTTGGTATTCAGTTTTATGTGAGAGGCAAAAAAAAGGTCCAAAATGTTCGGGTTGTTTTTGAAGATGACAGCGGCATATGAGAAAGGTTAATCCAGGCTCATGTGGAAGCTAGCTTTGAGCAGGAGAAACCAGAGGAGGGCATGTCCTACTCTGAGGTTGGGGTTTCTTTTTCCTTTTACCCATCTCAGATAAGGACATTGGTTAGGATGGCAGCTGTGGACATTGGGAAGAAGTGGTGAAACTAGCAATTAAGGATTTCACTGGACATACACACCGAATGTTGATGGTGTAAAGAGCAAGGGTTATGGTTAGAAAGGTGTTAAATAAGAACGGGTATGGAAGGACCAGGAATCACAAGAGGTAACCAGAGGCCTGAATGATGAACTCAGGGGAAATGGGCAGTGTGTGCTTAAAATGCACCATCAATTGTGCAGAGCCAGGAAATTCACATCTTTACACTCAACGACCCAAGACAGAATTTGTCCCTGGCCTCATTTTTAAAAGAAGTTTCCACTTTCCTCAGAAAAATCACCAACAGCAGTCATCCCTGAATTCTTACTTTTTTTGTCGTGTGAGTGCTCATGGGTAAGCCCATTTCTTCGTGTTTTGTGCACAG